>OY747133.1:12615918-13999860 GCA_963556465.1 Berberis vulgaris
TTTCTTCTGCAATTCGTATATTATTATCTAATATTTCTTTTTTATTATATCCTCGCTTTCTTTTTTGTTTATTGAAGAGATATAATCAATACTAATTTTGCTTGGATTTATTATCAGTTTTTTATAAAGAGCTTGATTGAAAGTATAGGTTTCTTGAATAAATCTTTCTTGTTTCTCAAGATAGCTATTACTTTCTAAATAACTATTAGTAGTCCCACCACGCTTTTGATCGCACTTTGTATTTTGTGGAGGATTTTCATGTTCGGGATAGTATTTATAAACAACAAGATTATGTTTATCAGGTAATCAATTGGTGTTTTCGTTGTTCGCTTAAAGAATTGAATATAATTACCATTGATCAAGACACTACCGTTCATATTTCGTAGAAAATTTAGCTTTAAAACACATTTATGATTATGTTTTATGTCTTGTAAACAAACTTGTGGTAATGGATAATATTCATCATATTTGCCAAAGCTATTTAAAAATGATATTTGTCAATCTCATAATATTCAATTGTAGTAAAAGCGTCATTAAAGCTTTGCTGATATGAATGTTTTGGCAGTTTCATTTTATATTTTTCTTTTATAAGAGATATATCAATCTGTGATTTAGAACATCTAGTATCTATCATAGCTATAAAATCTCTAGTTTGTCTATCAATAAATTTGATATTACATAAAACACTTAGTAAATTTGTAGATGGTAAAATCATTATAGCAGGATCTAAGGTAGAAAAGATGGTGGTATGTGTAAATCTTGAGAAACCAATGTTTCTACCATATCATAATCTATGTCTTTTAATTTTTGTGTTTGTTTTAGATTTTTGTGGCTTGATTCTAAGTTTTTTATTTGATTTCTTAAACACGTTACTTCATTTTTAAGATTGTTTATTATGATATTGAGTTCATGTTTTGTTTTTCCTAGTTCAATTAAATATTTTTCTTTTAAGATCGAAAGCATTCTCAAGTTGGGATTGCTCTAAAAACATTTTATATCTTTGTAGTTCAATGTCTTTTGAAGTGTTAGTACCAATATATGTTTGTTTTGGTTCTATATTGTATTTTTCTTTTAGACATCATTTACATACTTCAATTTTACAATTTTTACATTGATATCTATATTCAATACTAGGATATCTTATACAATGTTTGCATTTTTGTTTATCAAATCCTAATTCAGAAAGTCATTCATGGTTACATTCGTAGCCATTTAACATAAAACTTTCTATTTCATCATTACTGAATTCATTATCAGTATCTTCGTTATAGTATTCTTTGTGAATACTATAAACTTCATCATTATCATTGTCATCTATACTAACAATATCTTCTTCTAGGTCTTCTATAAGATGAGTGCGAGGGTTATTCGCTTTATGCTTTTGAGGACATTTATTAGCTAGATGTTTTTCATCCCCACAAATATAACATTTGCATATACTCTGAGATGGTTTTTTAACATACTTATCTTTTTTCTTTCTTCTAATTATCCTTGATTTTATAATATATTTTCTTTTATATAGATTTTTATTACTTTTTTTTTTCTTTCGTTCTTTTCTTTCTTTATAGACTTGAGGAGTATAAATTACATGTTTACAAAACCCATAAGATTGTTTTTTAAAATTTCTTTGGACTTCTACCTGAATACATTTTTTCTTAAGATTTGATAAGTATGATGTATTCTAGCTCCTAAACTTCCATTTATTTTATCTGGTAATTTGTTTCATTCTTGAATTATTTCTTCTCCTAAATGTCGAGGAAGTTTTCTAAAAAAAATTCTCCTAGCTCAGGATCTAATATTTTTTTCAGTTTTTTCAGCGATACTAAAATAGTCGTTACAAAATTATTCAATATAATCCCAATTTTTTATTTGTATTTTATTTAGATCAGCCAGAGCAGAATTTTATATTTGTGTATCGCCCATAGAATGATCTCGTCCTAAGATTAAGGTTCTTATAATACTAGTAAAATTATATGGATATCAACTGATCCTCGGAGTTGATTGAATTCATTATGATATTCTCTTTTCCAATTATTATAAAGAAGTCCATCGCTTTTCCTAATAAGGTTTCCATAAATGTCCACATATCATTAGAAGTAGTGTTATGCCAAGCTCTAACAATATTAACTTCCCATTTATTTATTACATCAGACCAATCTTGAGGATTATGTCTTGCTATTTCTAATATGTTTTCATAAGTTGGAACATATGGTAAATTTTTGGTTTGATCAAGAAGTTGTCTTTTTCCCATGAGTTTATAATTGACTTTTTTATTTATGGTATTATAATTTTCTGGTGGTATAAGATATCTTCTTCAGGTTCATGGGGTTTTCCTCTAAAATCTTCACAAGGTCTGATTGTTTTAGGAGGATCTGAACTAGTAATTGAGCTATTGGGTTGTTGTTCCATAAATATTTCCTCATTTAAGAATGTAAAAGATTTTCTTAATAACATATATGGTGGTAATTCTCCTTTTAAAACAAGTTCTTCATATTGCATATTAAAGTCTTTATCCAATAATTTTTTCATTTCTGGGATAGGTAATTTTTCATGTATTTTTTCTAATTATGTTGTTCTTTTATCTACAATTTCTATTACCTCTTCTAAGATAAGATGTTCTTCATTTATTGTCATATGAGTATAATCTAAGGTTTCATCTTCATCTTCTTAATGGCTTGTTTCTTCAGATTGTTTAGTGTAATTACTAAACCTTAAATTCAAGGTTCCATATTAATTTCTACTTTGTTTTTTACCTGTAAAGCTAGATCCTATATTTAGCTTTTTGAATTATTTTATTAATTTACTAATATTCTCTTCAGGAGATAATAAATTTTTTATTTCTCTTAAACTACCCTCTAAGTCAGAAACTTGATCTTTTAAAGTATTTAATCTTTGAGATATATTTAATTCTATATTTCCTATAGTTTTGCTTTCTTTTAATATATGTTTTAAATAATATAGTTTTTCTATTATATCAAAATATAATTTTTTTATTTGTTTGTTCTATATTGATAAATAATTTGATTAAGGAAATGTCTATTTCCAAATTATTAGCTCAATTTATCAGCAAATCTGTTAAACTATTTAAATGTTCGCTATTACTATGCAAAGTATGCTTAAAGTTTCCTTCAATATTACAGTCTAAATGATTGTTATCTATATATATATATATATTTTATTTTGTATAACTACTAAGATAATCTAATTTTCTATTCATAAACTAATGTATAAGCTATTATTATAAGTCCACCAATTGTAGCTCAGTTGGTCGGACATCCACTCTCCTTGTGAGAGGTCTCAGGTTCGAGACTCACAAGTTAGGATTTTGTGAGTTTTCGCTCGATTATTAGGAGCACATTTGCTCCGCCGTTGATAAGCCTTCAGACAGAAAACAATATGGGAAACGATGCTGCATCTAAGGATTCTTCATAGATGTTATACATGCAGTTCCTTCCAGCTAAATTGTACAATTGAATATTATCTTGAAAAGGAAAATGATTGCACATGTTACATTTAGCTGTGGTTAATTTAGCAAAAGATATAGAAAATATGATTAATCACTTTATAATTAAAAATTACATTTGAACTCCAGGGACCTTGTTGATAGAAGACGAATAAGAATAAAGTTGGAGCAAATAAAATTATAATGACCACATTTTCATCCTTTTATTATAGGTAAGAAAAAAGATTTCTACGAAATGCCTTAATTTTTTAGGGGATTAATTAGCTTATTTTAATCATTTTACCACAAAGTTCTTTCTTGAGATCTAATGTTGACTCAAACTATTGTTTTCATGAATCACAATTGACCATTTTGCATATAGGGGTATATATATTCAATTCTTGTTTGTTGTATTTCCATGGGATATAGATCATGTACACCTATTGTAAGGGTTAGATTATATAATTATACACCAACCCGTGTATGTTAGATTTTACAAAAAACTTATTTTCTTATCTAGTAGTGTTCTAATTCTCCTCCTAGATGCACACAATCAAACTCCTTGTGTAGAATATTTGAAATTCTATGTTTATCAACATCCCTTTCACAATACATTTTTGGTTATTTAAAGGTCTCGACTTCATAGAAAGAACAAGGCAATTGTCAACAAGAAACAAAAGTAAATCACAAATGGGTATTTCCAACACTACTAATCTTACATAGTTTGCTCTCTTTTTGATGGTTTTTGCATTATGTGGTTGTCCATATGTGTTGAGTAAGTTTGGACGAAACTTTTACTTGGGAAAAATATGACGTACATGTCAATAATACGATAGCTCCTTGGAAGATTGTGAACATCCATTGTAAATCCAAAGACAAGAACACTTGTTTATCAACAGGATTACAATTGGTGTTTTAGACCTAGTTTATCATGAATCACAATTGACCATTTTGCATATAGGGGTATATATATTCAATTCTTGTTTGTTGTATTTCCATGGGATATAGATCATGTACACCTATTGTAAGGGTTAGATTATATAATTATACACCAACCCGTGTATGTTAGATTTTACAAAAAACTTATTTTCTTATCTAGTAGTGTTCTAATTCTCCTCCTAGATGCACACAATCAAACTCCTTGTGTAGAATATTTGAAATTCTATGTTTATCAACATCCCTTTCACAATACATTTTTGGTTATTTAAAGGTCTCGACTTCATAGAAAGAACAAGGCAATTGTCAACAAGAAACAAAAGTAAATCACAAATGGGTACTTCCAACACTACTAATCTTACATAGTTTGCTCTCTTTTTGATGGTTTTTGCATTATGTGGTTGTCCATATGTGTTGAGTAAGTTTGGACGAAACTTTTACTTGGGAAAAATATGACGTACATGTCAATAATACGATAGCTCCTTGGAAGATTGTGAACATCCATTGTAAATCCAAAGACAAGAACACTTGTTTATCAACATGATTACAATTGGTGTTTTAGACCTAGTTTCTCGGGAACTACAGTCCTTGAGTGCTCGATAGCAAAGCGTATCGACAATGGCGGAGATCATGTCATATACTAGCTTAAAAGAGTAAAAAATAAGTGTTGGCATACATGTGTCTATGATGCTAAGAATGATGGAATTTACTTTTCCACCCCAAACAATAGTAATAAACCCTCTAAATTGATGTTTAAACTTTAAATGGCCAAATTCAGGGAGTTTGAACATCTAGCATAAACGTTTTGGAGTAAGGGATAGGTCTTGAAATTATATTGAATTGAATCTTATTAATAAAAGTGGAGGAGAACTGTTGAAGATGCTTCGACTGTTCACCTTTTGACTGTTGACAGGTACTGTTGAAGATGCTTCGACTGTAGCTGCATGTTTTGAACTGTAGCTTCACATAGATGCTTTTGGAAAAGAAGAGATGCTTGTCGGGTTGCTCTGATACCAATTCTACCCAGGATATTCAAGATCTAAGATAAATAAAACACAGATACATATAGACAGAGAAGAAGCTAAAGAGAGGAAGAACATAGTATTGATTAATATGACAAATAATGCATAAATCTCTTAAAGATTTAACATAGATCTAACCAATCGATCGATATAGCTCTAAGACAGTTTCCTGTTTTACACTTAGAGATTCACTGTAAGATCTTATCAGAGTCTAGATCTTAGTTAAGTTTTCAAAAGAAAACAAGGATAGAAATATGCTTATATATTGAAAATAAAGAAAGAATTACAGAGGAGACTTACTAGATAAGGATGTACAAGAGAAGGATAGAGGCGGAGGTGAAGGATTACAGAATGAGATACTAAGGGATACAAGCAGGAGATGGGGTTCTAGAGCGTCTTCCTACTACTCGAAGACTTGGCTCTTATTTATAGAAGATACAAGATAAGAAGAGAGAAGAGATAAGCCTTCTCGAATCTTGAGTGGAGGATGAGCTGGATGCTTATCCTTTTGCTTGAATGAAGGAGAACTGTTGAAGATGCTTCAACTGTTCACCTTTTGACTATCGGCAGGTACTGTTGAAGATGCTTCGACTGTAGCTGCATGTTTTGAACTGTAGCTTCACATGGATGCTTTTGGAAAAGAAGAGATGCTTGTCGGGTTGTCGGAAGATTGTGGCCGAAAGCATTTTTGGAGGATAAGGAGCTGGCAAATTCTGCCTTTGATAATGGACGAGAGTCCACTAAAGATCTTGAGGATCGAAGATGTTGAAACAATCATCTTCATTGAGATCAACTGCTAGATCATCTTCTTCATCTGCTTCATCTGAACAGATCTGAGACAGAGTTTCCATTAATTTGGCTTTGGATGGTTTGGCGAGAATATGCTTCATAATCTGCTGTTTAAGAAGCTTTGCACTGGATGTTTCTGGCATAGGGCCAATTTGGAGCTGTGGTGTAGGAGACACCTCTTTTTTAGAGAAGAAGGCAAGAACACCTTCTTTGGTAACCTTGGTATGGTCAAATCTTTGCCACCATTTGACCTTGGTGCGACGACAGAACCATAGAGGTTTGGATATTGAAAGACTTAGCGAAGAATCAAGAGGGGAACATATGTAATCCCAACACATAATCCAAGCTAAATTGAATCTAATAAAGAACCAGACAGATAAAACTTGTTCATTTACCGGCATGGGAGGCTGGTACTTTTCTTTGAAGACATTCCATCCTTATTTGACAGTGAGGGGAACGATGTCGAGAACTGGACCAAAGAAACTCCACCACGTGTGTTGGAACCAAAATGGAAGAGTTTTCTGATTGAATTTTTTGCAAAATAAAAAGAACCAAGAATGGCCACTTTGTTGAGGGCCGACAAGGAAAGCTCTTAACCACGCATTTTTGTAGTCAAGATAATTGTAAGATGGAGGAGAGAAGTTCTGGGAGAACTTTTTGTGATATCGAGGTATTTGACCCCAATATGCTTCAGTCATGATCTTGAGGATCTGACATTTGGAGAAGGTGATTCTGGAATTTGAATCATCATAATGATGGGTGATGAAAACAGAATCAGAATCAACCAAGATGAATTCGTAGAATTCTCTGGTTTTTGAAATATCTGCTTCCTCGAAATGTTGGTCAGGAGAAAACAGATTTCGAGCAATGCTTTGAGGATCAGAGATCAAAGCATAAAGACAAGGTTCAGCCATACAGATATAGTTGAAATTTGACTTACTGATGTATGGAAGGGGTGCCTGATTAGGCTTTGGAAAGCTGGTCATGGATGAACCAGATTCTGCTACTTGTCCTAAGGGAGAAAATTTTTGAGACAATTGAAGAGCATAAGAAAGAGGAGCTGGAGACGGAGAAGCAGAAGGCTTCTTCGCATAACTGGCTTTGGTTTGGGGTTTTGCAGGAAGGGCTTGCTTTGGAGAAGAGTTTTGAGAAGAACTCATTTTTGAAGAAACTCTCGAGAGAGGAAGTCTGCAAGAGAGTTGTCTGCTCCCTTTATATATTTAATATCAAAATCGAATGCAGAAATCAAGCCTTGCCATCTGGCGAAGATCTGTTTGGAAACAAGATTTAAAACATCCTTGGTTAAAATATCTGATTACGCCCAAACAATACACGCGGTCAATTGCAGTAAAGAATGGGGTGTCGATCCCACGAGGAAAAACGATCTACAAAATAAGGTTAAGGAAAACAAACTATGCGAAACTAAAGTTCATAAATTCTAACAAATTTAAAATACGAAATTGAATTTAATTTAATGAAAATTAAGTTTGGAAAAATCACAAGGTTCCAAGAATCCCTCCTAGACTTCACGCGCCAACTAGTATTGATTCGCTATGATGACTCAACTACGTGTTTCACATCCCAAACAACGTAATCGGAAAAATAATCTTTTATGCATTAATATACCCTAATGTAAATGAATTTAAGATTTCACTTTTTCTGATTAAAACACAAAGGGTCTGTCATATGTGATATCCTAAACTTACGATATATCCGGAGACAATACCGTAATAAATGACGATCACATATAACTAACCTACCGGAATCAATTAATTCTTAAACATTCCACACATAAGAAAAGCGTGACTAAGCTTATATGGAGAAGAAAAGATAATCACCGGAGTAATAAAAATAATCTACAAAGAAATCTATGAAATCCTTCTCACTGAAATAACATAAATTTCTATATTAAATAAAGTGATAATCATTAAACATCATTATTCATCGTGAAAACTTAAAGCAAATCGAATACTAATTTAGTGCGTTACATCTAGGAGTTCACCTCTTCACCTTGCGTGGGGTTTAGTGACTCATGGTGGTGGTGGTCACAGCATCACTTGAGGGGAAATCCATCACTTCCTGTACGCGCACGAATCCCGAGAAAAACAGCTAAAAAGGCTCTGTGGTGGCTCTTACAGATTCTCAGGGTGTCAATAGCCAAAACCGTTTTTCAAAAATAAAACAGTTTTTTTCTCCCGCGCGAATTCGCGCGTCTGCAGCTCCTTCGTCTTCTCCAGCGCGACAGCGTCTGCTCCGCCTCTATTCTCCGCTCCTCGCGAGCGTTCTCTCCTCCCAACCAGATCCTGTACCTGCAAGAACAGAGAGAGAAAGTGAGGAACAACGAGAGGTGGAAGCAAAACAGGGAGCGCCTCCCTGTCGCGTGCTCTGTTCACAGCGGTGATGGTGGTGGTTGCGTGGTCTGTTTCGGCGGTGGTCGACAGAGAGAGAGAAGTGGAAGAGGGAGAGACCGTGGAGAAGAGAGAAAGAGAGATGGTGGTGGCGACTGTGTTCTGGACAGAGAGGATGGCGGTCTGTTTTGGTGGCGAGGTGAGGTTTATAGCATGAAACAGGGGCGTGACACGGTGGTTAGTGACGGTGGCGAGGTGGTGGTTGGTTAGTGGCGAGAGACCTCTGTCTCTGCCCCGGTGGAGGTGGTGATGGTGGCTGGAAAAGAGAAGGATGGCAGAAAAACGTGGAAGAGAGCTCCCTTCAAAGAGAAGGCAATAGAGAAACCTAAATAGGGTTTCCCTATTTCCTTGTTAGGCTGGGTTTAGGATTCTAGCTTTCTGGGCTTGGGCTTGGTTAAAGTAAGTGGACCATGCTTATTCGGGTTAGGCTTAGATGTGTGAACCACTCTTTTGTACCACCGCTAGAATCGACAAATTAATCATTTTCTCAAATTTGTCGCCTTAATGCACTTTTATCGTTCACGCGCGCAGATTCCTACAAAAACATAAAAATTGAAATAATTAGAATAAAATATATTAATTGAAGCACTAACATATATAAATTAAGGGATATATTTTGTAATAATTACGTGTATATCAAATATCCCCAAACCTATATTTTGCTAGTCCTCGAGCAAAACAAAATAAAGAATAAAATCCTAACTCACTTTCGTAGGAATCACGGTTGCACTTACCTTAACGTGCAACAAGGCTTTAAACCTCTAGATTACCTCTAGAGGACGAGTTATAGTCTCGTGAGGGTTTCCAGAAATGCTACCCCCAAACATTACTGACTCAATAAAACAAAATCTATTTTCTAAAAACATAATGCAAAAACGTGAGCATTCTTCTTTATTTTCCTTAGAGTAATTTTCTAATTGCTTAGCATTCGAGAAAAACAACAAACTAAAACTGTCATAAAAGTATATCAATAGAGTACAATAATTTAATAGTATCTAAAGGTTAAATGAATTTCATAATCATTCTCAACTCGAAGTGTGTGTGTGAGGAGCCTTATCAACATAACTCTTCATCTCATAGTAAAGATGTGACAAGAAAACCTTTAGAAAAGACGTTTCGACTACAATTCTCTCATGTCGCTCAGAAATGAAACGCTTAGAGATTAGGCACTCAATTTATATGTGAGGAAAAGAATATATTATGGAAAATGCAAACGTCTCACATATAATTATCATGAAAAACGGAATTTTCAAAGAGTGAAATGAATATGATCTCATGGACCGGAATATTGATTACTTTTGAGAATGTTGAACCAAACACCATAGTTCTTGCCTATTCAATCTCCACATCTATTAAGCTAACTTTCACTTAAGATCAATCAGGTCTTTACTAGGTTGTATTGGGGCTTGAATTATGGCAAACAATAATGGACAAAAAGGATACAAAGATTTTCTGAGAATGGATACACCCTTGAATAAAACATAGGACATTGAAGAACAAATCAATGTTGTACACCATTAACTTTTTCTTCATTATTTTCTTCTTCAATCACTTTTTTTTTTTTTTTTACATGCTTTTCCCCATTGATACAATCCAACACTTTTTCTTCGAGGGCGCATGAAATATCTTTTTTTTTTTTTTTTTTTTTTTCTATTTGCCCATTCCATAAATATATCTCACCGGATACATTCTCAGAAAATTGGGTAAGGATAAAATAATAAAGGTATTACTCCTTGGTTGGAGTAGGTATTGGGAATGGGGATAACAAAGAAAATGCTATCTAAAGGCTCAAAGGGCTGCAAATGGATATTTATTATTGGGTAGGCTAAAAGGCTAAAAATGGTTTAAAGAAAGAAATGCCTATATCACTTCATAACTTCTAGTTAGTACTAGGACATCTCAACTAAATAAAGCAAGAAGTTCTAGTGTAAAGATTCAATTTCTATGTCATTCTTAAAGCAATCAATAAGAAAATCAAGAATAATGAGATCATCAACAAAATAATGCGGACTCAAGAAAAATCAGAGTGTAATTAATAACCCTCAAGAAATAAAGAATGGCTCAAAACTCACAAGGGTTAAGTCTCCACTATTTCTAAGGTTTTCTAGTTCAATATCTCACTAATCAACTTCAAATCATGTGACTTGGCTTATAGTGCATAAATAGTCGAGTTGAAAAGTCTCACGAAATACATCTAACATAAGGATAATATCAAATATTATGTTTTCCACTAATATAACTATGTGACACATGCTAGTATGTGTTTTCTCAAAATTAAAGGCAACAAAATCATTCTCTAAAATTGAAGAGAACTCAAAACCTCTTTTTTTTTTTTTTTTTTTTTTTATTCATCAAGAGTTCGGATTTCAAATGCATTTTCAAGAAGATTTTACACAATTACCATAGTCATCTAAGTATTCAATGGAGATTGAGTAGAACACAAAAATGACTCGGTTTAATTGTAAAATACCATTTAAACTCAAAGATTTTTGAAAATTGCATAGAAAATCTAATAGACCACACTCCCAAACCTAAACCAAACATTGTCCTCAATGTATAAAATAATAATCATGACAAATCAAGGCAAAAGAAAAGAGGAGGGTTATAGTGATATTACCATGGTGAAGCTTTTTACCAATTTCGATGAAATCTTCCACCAGTGAACGCTCAGAAATATAAGAATCATGGAGTTATCATTAGAAATCGATAAAATGCAGACTCGACATTAACAAAGAAAAAAAAAAAAAAAAGCAAGTTGTAAGTCAAAACTGTTATGGAGCTAACGAGTATGAGTGAAACACAACTAAATAGGGTACTCGAAAATCAATCCAAACTAACAGCAAAGACACACAACTAAGGCTAGGCTGCCTCCTAGGAGCGCTTGGTTTAACGTCTTCAGCCCGACATATATTCTCCCTCATGAAAGATATACCATGAAGTGATGAGGAAGAACATAAAGAACATTCACCTCCAAACCTAGTCTATGATATAAGCGAGTCAAAAGGGTTAAGGAATCGTATACCAACAACCTGAAAAGTTGAGGATCAGTCCACTCAAAAATAGCAACCACCTGATGTTTCCTCTTGATAGTGCATAGATCCTTGATGACCCTCGCATAAGTTGGTACCTGTTTAATCACATGCAGCAAAGGTAAGTTAATTTTAACTTGTTTCAATGGTTCTAGAATCTCACCATGCATTTCCGATTTCTTTCCAGTAGGTCGTAGTGCTTGAGGAAAATGAACTGATACTGGAATGTTCTTGTTGGGCTCATCCTCAGGGATGCTCTCCTTTGCACATGGGGAGGTGCTTATAGTTGTGAACGAGCTTAACCCATCTAAAGTCTTACCACTCCGAGTAGCGATGGCATTAACCTCTTTGGCATTCTGAGAGTCTGAAGTAGAGGTTTGTGCCATAAGTTGGCCCTTCGGATTTGCTTGAGGCTGTGACGAAAATTTGCCTCGCTCTTGTATTGTTAAGGAACTTGTCAGCTTGGTTATCTGGCTTTTGATCTCCTTGTTCTCCTCTGCCAACTGTGTCAATGCAACCTCAATTTTTTGATTAGTTTTACCTTGTGCCTCTATAAATGCATGTAAAGTGTCTGATAAGGAACTTGTGTTAGATTGTGCATTGTATGGAGGTGCAGGGTATGATCTAGGTGGTTGTGCCTGTGAGTGTGTAGGTTGGTCGGCCTCGAACCTCCAACTAAAGTTAGGGTGATCTCTCCAGCCAGAATTGTAAGTGTTAGAGAATGGTGAATAAGGCTTCTTGTACATCCATAAGGCGTTACATTGTTCCTCATAAACCCCTCTCATCTCAGTCAAGGTCGGGCAATCCTGTGGTAAGTGTTCAACTCCCCCACATATAAAACAGGCGTCATGTAGCTCAACTCTGGCAACAGTATGTGTGGGCTTACCATCCTTGGTCTTAAGTGCTTCTAACTCCCTAGTTACTCTATTAAGTTGGGCTCTAAGGCTATCATCTTCCCTAAGTTGGTAAACTCCAGCTGGGCGTGTTCTATTTGTGCTCTCAGTAGCATTTGGACCAGTCCAAGTGTGGGCCTTTTCAGCTAAGTCATTCAGGTACTCAATGGCCTCGTCAGGGTCTTTTTGCAAAAACTCTCCATTACACATCTTCTCAACGAACTGACGTTCTCTACTAGTGAGCCCCTCATAAAAATAACTGACTAAGCGCCAACTCTCATACCCATGGTGTGGGCATGTATTCAAGAGATCCTTGAACCTTTCCCATACTTGATATAATGTCTCGTTATTCTTTTGGGTGAAGGTAGAAATTTGTCTCTTTAGACCGTTGGTTTTGTGGTGAGGAAAGTATTTATTAAAAAATGTTTGGGTCATCTCCTCCCACGAACCTAAGTGGTTTCTATTCCAACTCACTCCCCCAATGTTTTTTTTTTTTTGTTTTTTTTTAATTTTAAAATTTTTTTTTAATAATTTTTTTTAAGAAATAAAATAAAATAAAAATAAAGATAAAGATAAAAATTAAACTGGACCTAAAACCTAAAAAATAGAATAAAATAAAATGAAATGAAAAATGAGCAGAAAAGATAATACCCGAAACCTTCTTTGTAGAATGACGCTTGTTCCCCGGCAACGGCGCCAAAATTTGATTACGCCCAAACAATACACGCGGTCAATTGCAGTAAAGAATGGGGTGTCGATCCCACGAGGAAAAACGATCTACAAAATAAGGTTAAGGAAAACAAACTATGCGAAACTAAAGTTCATAAATTCTAACAAATTTAAAATACGAAATTGAATTTAATTTAATGAAAATTAAGTTTGGAAAAATCACAAGGTTCCAAGAATCCCTCCTAGACTTCACGCGCCAACTAGTATTGATTCGCTATGATGACTCAACTACGTGTTTCACATCCCAAACAACGTAATCGGAAAAATAATCTTTTATGCATTAATATACCCTAATGTAAATGAATTTAAGATTTCACTTTTTCTGATTAAAACACAAAGGGTCTGTCATATGTGATATCCTAAACTTACGATATATCCGGAGACAATACCGTAATAAATGACGATCACATATAACTAACCTACCGGAATCAATTAATTCTTAAACATTCCACACATAAGAAAAGCGTGACTAAGCTTATATGGAGAAGAAAAGATAATCACCGGAGTAATAAAAATAATCTACAAAGAAATCTATGAAATCCTTCTCACTGAAATAACATAAATTTCTATATTAAAAAAAAGTGATAATCATTAAACATCATTATTCATCGTGAAAACTTAAAGCGAATCGAATACTAATTTAGTGCGTTACATCTAGGAGTTCACCTCTTCACCTTGCGTGGGGTTTAGTGACTCATGGTGGTGGTGGTCACAGCATCACTTGAGGGGAAATCCATCACTTCCTGTACGCGCACGAATCCCGAGAAAAACAGCTAAAAAGGCTCTGTGGTGGCTCTTACAGATTCTCAGGGTGTCAATAGCCAAAACCGTTTTTCAAAACAAAAACAGTTTTTTGCTCCCGCGCGAATTCGCGCGTCTGCAGCTCCTTCGTCTTCTCCAGCGCGACAGCGTCTGCTCCGCCTCTATTCTCCGCTCCTCGCGAGCGTTCTCTCCTCCCAACCAGATCCTGTACCTGCAAGAACAGAGAGAGAAAGTGAGGAACAACGAGAGGTGGAAGCAAAACAGGGAGCGCCTCCCTGTCGCGTGCTCTGTTCACAGCGGTGATGGTGGTGGTTGCGTGGTCTGTTTCGGCGGTGGTCGACAGAGAGAGAGAAGTGGAAGAGGGAGAGACCGTGGAGAAGAGAGAAAGAGAGATGGTGGTGGCGACTGTGTTCTGGACAGAGAGGATGGCGGTCTGTTTTGGTGGCGAGGTGAGGTTTATAGCATGAAACAGGGGCGTGACACGGTGGTTAGTGACGGTGGCGAGGTGGTGGTTGGTTAGTGGCGAGAGACCTCTGTCTCTGCCCCGGTGGAGGTGGTGATGGTGGCTGGAAAAGAGAAGGAGGGCAGAAAAACGTGGAAGAGAGCTCCCTTCAAAGAGAAGGCAATAGAGAAACCTAAATAGGGTTTCCCTATTTCCTTGTTAGGCTGGGTTTAGGATTCTAGCTTTCTGGGCTTGGGCTTGGTTAAAGTAAGTGGACCATGCTTATTCGGGTTAGGCTTAGATGTGTGAACCACTCTTTTGTACCACCGCTAGAATCGACAAATTAATCATTTTCTCAAATTTGTCGCCTTAATGCACTTTTATCGTTCACGCGCGCAGATTCCTACAAAAACATAAAAATTGAAATAATTAGAATAAAATATATTAATTGAAGCACTAACATATATAAATTAAGGGATATATTTTGTAATAATTACGTGTATATCAATATCCTTTGCGGATTAACAATCAACTTGTAAAAGAAATTTTTGATTTGTTAAATCATCTTGAAATTTCATGATGCATAAAACAATTGCTAAAACTTCTTTTTTAACAGTTGAATAATTACTCTGTGTAGGATTCCAGATACCTGAATGGTATCGGACCAATTGGATTGTAGATGAGTCTGGAAGACGCTGTTTCAGGATACCACCATACCCAAGGTTAGACGCATCAGTTTCTACAATCTTAAAGGCTTTGGGATCTGAGATTCCTAAACAAGGAAGGTTCTTGACTTGGGCCTTAACTTGGCGGACTATTTGGGAATGGGCTTCAGTCCATGGACTTGGGTTTTTCTTAAGACGGCTATAAAGGGGCTTAAGTAAAATTCGGAGGCCTTTGTAGAAATCTGCAACATAATTTAAAGATCCAAGAAATCTTTGGAATTGGGTTTTATCCCGAATTTCATCTGGAAATTTATCTGCAAATTCAATTGACCTGGAAATGGGAGTAACCATTCCATTGAAAATCTTGTGACATAAAAATCTTACATTGGTTTGAAATAGATTGATTTTAGTAGGAGATAAAACCAAACCATTTTTCTTAATACAATGTTCAAATTGATACAGGTGTTTCCAGTGGGCTGAAATTGAGTCTGAAAATACAAGTATATCATCGATATACACGATTGTAAATTGAGAAAAGGGGAGAAAATATCATTCATGATATTCTGAAACTCACTAGGAGCATTTTTGAGACCAAAGGGCATTACATTCCATTCGTAATGTCCAAAGGGTACATTGAAGGCAGTTTTATATCTATCTTTGGGGTGGACTTGGATTTGCCAAAATCCAGATTTAAGATCAAATTTAGAAAAGACACAAGCATTGTGAAGTCTTTTTAGAAGATCTCTTTGATGAGGAATTGGGTATCGAATCCATTGCAAAACCTGATTCAGAGGTTTATAATTGATGACTAACCGAGGACTTCCTCGTTCAAGTTCAACAGCTTTTCTAACATAGAAAGCAACACAACTCCAAGGAGACTTGGAATGTCGGATAAGGTTTTTCTCTAACAATTGTTTAATTTCTTGTTTGCAATATTCCATAAGTTCACTATTCATTTGAATAGGACGAGCTTTTGTAGGAATTTTGCGTTCATCGAACCCTGGTTCATAAGGGAGACGGACAACATGCTGGGATCTGTTTGTTTGATTATTTTGAAGAGTTTGAATTTGAAGATTAACTAAAGTTTGGTTTTGTTTAAGAAGGGTGATTTCTTTTTTAATTGTATTAACTTCAAATTGGAGATCAGAGAGACTGATAGGAGAAGAAGTGGAAGTAGATCGTTTAAAACGATCTATGATTTCTTTATGATCATAAAATGGATTGATGATCTCTGGGATTGGTTTAGATTGAGTTAAAGAAGTCTTAATATGCTGAAGATATTAAGTTTTAAGATTTGGATCATCAATTTTATCTACAAATTCTAACAATATTTGAGATTGTTTTGAATTAGATAACATATTGATGGTTTTGGGTTTGGATTGACAGTGGCAAGTGCCAATTGCACATGTGTCAGATTGATTTGATAAATCTGAATCAGTTGAATGATTGAGATTCCATAGTTGTAAGTCTTCATCAGAAGATTCAACTTCAGAATCAAGAAGACTATTGAGAAACATTTGCTTGATGTTCTCTGGAGCATCAAGGGCTTGGACCTTTTGGGCTGTTTTGCAATTCTTTGCATAATGGCCAGGCTGTCCGCATTTAAAGCAAACGGGCTTTATTGTGGGCTTAAAAGGCTTTTTGTATGCTGGTTTGAGCTTATGAGTCCCATGTCTTTTGGGCTTGCTATAGTATTTTTCTAAATCTTTAGCAGGCTTTGGACAATAAGGTCGTTTGGATTTGAATTGTCTCACAGGGTGAGACCTGTATTTTTGTTTTGAAGTGTATGGGATTGGGGCACGAAAGTCCTCAAAACCATATTGTTGGCAAAAATCTCCTAATTCTCTAGGACCATTAACATGCTGCTTCTTAAGTTGTCTTTTTAACCTAAGATCATTGCATATTTGAAGGGCGCATTTATTAATGAAGGCAATTAGATCGCCAAAGGTTAACTGCTCGTATGGAATATCTCCATGAGATTGTTCTTGGAGTTTTCCTCGGACAGTTTCAGCAAACACTTCAGGAAGACCTGAAATGAACTTTCTTTTCTAGAATGGATTAGAAGCATCATTCTGGAGCATGACTTTTTTCATAAAGATATCCTTATACCATCTAAAATGGCTAAGGGTAGGACATCGATGGACCATGAGAAGATCTTTTGCTTTACCTTGATATTCATTGGGATTTCCAATGAAATGTCGAAGGATAGTGCAAACGAGGGTAGGAACACAGTCAGGGATAATCTGACCTTGATCAGTTTTCATGGGTTGGCCATCTGGACCTAGTTTGACAGCATGAATAATTTCTCGTTTTTCTGCTAAGGCTAGATAGGTATCCCACCATCCTTTGATAAGGCCTGAAAACCTTGCTACAATTGCAGTAGCAATGGTAAGGTCATCCTTATTTTCAGTGCGATGGGTGGAAGCCATCATTACCATTTCTTGTGTAACTTCAATAATTCCTTATTCTGAGAGACCATCAATATTCCAGATATAGAGGTCTTTAGTAGAAAAGGAACCAAAGGCTTGAAGAGCACGTTCTTCATACTGCATGTCAGGCAGTGAAGGTCGTGGGTAATAATTTCTTGAAGTAGGCATTGGGTTTTGCCATTTTGGGTGTTTATTTGCTTGTTTTGCATGTCTAATTGGATTAGCCTGATAAGGGATAAAATTTAATCTATCCAGTTCAGACATAGGATCAAAATTGTGACTAATATCAGAATCCTGGTCAGACATGTAAGGATTTGATAAAGTATTAATTTTGAGTCTGGAATCCAATTTTAATGCTTCTAATTTTGCATCAATGTCTTTTAATAATTGACTAGATGAAGTAAAGGTATGAGGAGCAATAGGTTCAGGGGGTTGGAAGAAAACATTCTTCGCCTTGATTTCCTGAGCTTGAATTGCTTCATTTATTTCTTTACTTTGTTTTTCAGCCAATTGTTTCTTTTTTAATTCATCAGTCACAAGTTGATCTTGGACTAATTTTTCTCCTAATTCTGAGAGCAGAATATTGGTGTAATTATTCTGTTGAATAATTTTGCCAACACCATAGCTTTCATTCGCATGGGATTGGAATGGAGAAGCCTGGTAGTTTTGATCAGAAGCAGAGAATTTCAAATCAGTTAATGGAGGTAAAATTGCATTAAACTTTTTGCCTTCTGGAGTTTTCCATGTTTTAGGTGTGACATTTAAAACATGAATATTGGGAAGATGAACATTAAAATACCAATCTAAGAATGGTAAATTCTCTTTCAAAGCTTCACAACATTCATAGAATTTTTTGCTAAGTTCCAGTCGTTCAGATGCAGTTGTCTGAGCTTGAAACTTTATTCTTCTTTTGTTGTTTTGGGAAGACATAAAATCCTTTTTTATGTGTTCCTTGTCTAATTTAAACTTTTTAGTTAGACAATGGACAGATGGTAAGAAATTCATTTCTGATTGGGTTGGAGATTGATTGTCTTCTGCTATCTCAGAAGTTTGATCTGGAGGATTATATATTGGTTGAGGAATTTGGGGAAAATTAGGATTATTCCTAATATTCATTAAATTGAGGTGAGGAAGAGTTTCTGGGGTAGGAACTCTTGGAAGTTGAGTAGGAGTAGTTCTGAATGAAGAAGATTCAGATCTACGTCCTGATTGGAATTTGGATGGATCAAGATTAGTAATTCTAAGATCACTAAATCTTAATTCAACTGTCCCATCTGGGCGAGTATAGATGTTATCTATCTGGCTTGGAGGGAGACTCTTAGGAACATATGCTCCTTCTATGATCCATGATTCGGGAAGGGTGACCTGATTCCAATGAATTGTTCTTGGAACAATTACATTAGTTTTCTGGTCATTGATTTCAAAAAGGATTGTTTGTCCTTTTTCGTCTGTATGAAGAGCTTTTGGGCAAAACTGAGCCTTCATAGCTCTATAGGTTATCTTGTAGATGAGAGCAAGAGGTTCAGAACCTTCAGCCATATCAAAGCCACTGGTCTGAATATTGAGAGTCAGTGTATCTAGGATATGTGGATCCCAAAGGGACACTGAAAAATTAGGATAACAGTTAAAATAAACTGGACCCGTTGAGAGAGATGATTCTGCAATTCCAAGCAGAGAATCACCAAATTTATTGTGTCTACAGTCGCGAAGAGCAACTAGGGCACAAGTATCAAGTCCTAACCAAGTTAAAGGTTTTAGGGCTACTTGGATTAATCCTAAATGGATATATTTATATTTTTCTTTAATTAAAGAATTAATTGTTTGAAATGAAAGCAATTGTTTTGAATCTAAAGATTTATTGATTGGTATTGTTTGTTCAACAATACTAATTAAATCTTCAGTTTTTGAAGAAAAGATTGATTGGGAAATTTTATAAATTTCTTTTTGGGGAATTACTAGTATAGACCAGTTTTGTAAATCTTGTTCTACTTCAGGAACTCTTCCTTCCATTCTATTTTGTAAATTTGAGTTATTTGACCTAGAACTAGAAGTTCTGGAAAGCCTTGAAAACAAAGACATTTTTCAAATTCTTTGGGAGATATTGGAACACTGTGCCTGGAACACATAAGTGGGACCACCTAACCTTGATTCTACTGCGCTTACCATGGCGACTTACACTTATCAAAGGCTCTACGGCTGACCAACACTCATAACGGCTTACCAACGCTATCAACGGTTTACCAACGACACCTAGGACTCACACACTATCCCCGGGGGAAAAAGAAAAGATGGCTCTGATACCAATTCTACCCAGGATATTCAAGATCTAAGCTAAATAAAATACAGATACATATAGACAGAGAAGAAGCTAAAGAGAGGAAGAACAGAGTATTGATTAATATGAAAAATAATGCATAAATCTCTTAAAGATTTAACATAGATCTAACCAATCGATCGATACAGCTCTAAGACAGTTTCCTGTTTTACACTTAGAGATTCACTGTAAGATCTTATCAGAGTCTAGATCTTAGTTAAGTTTTCAAAAGAAAACAAAGATAGAAATATGCTTATATATTGAAAATAAAGAAAGAATTACAGAGGAAACTTACTAGATAAGGATGTACAAGAGAAGGATAGAGGCGGAGGTGAAGGATTACAGAATGAGATACTAAGGGATACAAGCAGGAGATGGGGTTCTAGAGCGTCTTATTACTATTCAAAGACTTGGCTCTTATTTATAGAAGATACAAGATAAGAAGAGAGAAAAGAGAAGAGATAAGCCTTCTCGAATCTAGAGTGGAGGATGAGCTGGTATTAAAACAGAAATCACCCTTCTTAAACAAAACCAAACTTTAGTTAATCTTCAAATTCAAACTCTTCAAAATAATCAAACAAACTTATCCTCTGACAATGACGAGTTCATTGGTGAACCATCATCATCCAAAGATTTGGATGACTCCCAATTTTTAAATAATATCAATAAAAAACAAATCATACCTCATCAAGTCACCATTCAAAAATGGTACGTGGCCATAGATTTATTTATCCAACAAGAAACACTCATATCAGTCATTGCCCTTATAGACTCTGGCGCTGATGTGAATTGCATCAAAGAAGGAATCGTTCCTTCTAAATATTCCAAAAAGACAACCCAGAAGTTGTACACCACTGACAACTCTCGTCTAGAAATATTTCATAAACTTCCCAATGCTCATATCTGCAAGGATAAAATTTGCATTAAGCAACATTTTCTTCTTGTCCGAAATATGGAACAATCAATGATTTTAGGAACACCTTTTATCAATTCAATCTCACCCTTTACCGTATCAAAAGATGGCATCCAAACTTCCTATTTAGGAACAAATCTTCAATTTCCATTTCTGTTCAAACCAGAAATATATGAACTTAATCAAGTCACTAAAAAAGCTTTTTTAAATTTTATTACCTGCAAACAACAACAATTAAATTTCTTAAAACAAGAAATTGAATACAAAAGAATTGCTGATCAACTTCTTGATCCTAAAATTCAATCTCAAATAATTCAATACCAAAAACATCTACAAGAGGAACTTTGTTCCAACCTTCCTAATGCATTCTGGTACAGATCCCAGCATGTTGTCCGTCTCCCTTATGAACCAGGGTTCGATGAACGCAAAATTCCTACAAAAGCTCGTCCTATTCAAATGAATAGTGAACTTATGGAATATTGCAAACAAGAAATTAAACAATTGTTAGAGAAAAACCTTATCCGACATTCCAAGTCTCCTTGGAGTTGTGCTGCTTTCTATGTTAGAAATAGTGTGTGATTCCTAGGTGTCGTTGGTAAACCGTTGATAGCGTTGGTAAGCCGTTATGAGTGTTGGTCAGCCGTAGAGCCTTTGATAAGTGTAAGTCGCCATGGTAAGCGCAGTAGAATCAAGGTTAGGTGGTCCCACTTAGGTGTTCCAGGCACAATGTTCCCATATCTCCCAAAGAATTTGAAAAATGTCTTTGTTTTCAAGGCTTTCCAGAACTTCTAGTTTTAGGTCAAATAACTCAAATTTACAAAATAGAATGGAAGGAAGAATTCCTGAAGTAGAACAAGATTTACAAAACTGGTCTATACCAGTAATTCCCCAAAAAGAAATTTATAAAATTTCCCAATCAATCTTTTCTTCAAAAACTGAAGATTTAATTTGTATTGTTGAACAAACAATACCAATCAATAAATCTTTAGATTCAAAACAATTGCTTTCATTTCAAACAATTAATTATTTAATTAAAGAAAAATATAAATATATCAATTTAGGATTAATCCAAGTAGCCCTAAAACCTTTAACTAGGTTAGGACTTGATACTTGTGCCCTAGTTGCTCTTCGCGACTGTAGACACAATAAATTTGGTGATTCTCTGCTTGGAATTGCAGAATCATCTCTCTCAACGGGTCCAGTTTATTTTAACTGTTATCCTAATTTTTCAGTGTCCCTTTGGGATCCACATATCCTAGATACAACTCTCAATATTCAGACCAGTGGCTTTGATATGGCTGAAGGTTCTGAACCTCTTGCTCTCATCTACAAGATAACCTATAGAGCTATGAAGACTCAGCTTTGCCCAAAAGCTCTTCATACAGACGAAAAAGGACAAACAATCCTTTTTGAAATCAATGACCAGAAAACTAATGTAATTGTTCCAAGAACAATTCATTGGAATCAGGTCACCCTTCCCGAATCATGGATCATAGAAGGAGCATCTGTTCCTAAGAGTCTCCCTCCAAGCCAGATGGATAACATCTATACTCGCCCAGATGGGACAGTTGAATTAAGATTTAGTGATCTTAGAATTACTAATCTTGATCCATCCAAATTCCAATCAGGACGTAGATCTGAATCTTCTTCATTTAGAACTGCTCCTACTAAACTTCCAAGAGTTCCTACCCCAGAAACTCTTCCTCACCTCAATTTAATGAATATTAGGAATAATCCTAATTTTCCCCAAATTCCTCAACCAATATATAATCCTCCAGATCAAACTTCTAAGATAGCAGAAGACAATCAATCTCCAACCCAATCAGAAATGAATTTCTAACCATCTGTCCATTGTCTAACTAAAAAGTTTAAATTAGACAAGGAACACATAAAAAAGGATTTTACGTCTTCCCAAAACAACAAAAGAAGAATAAAGTTTCAAGCTCAGACAACTGCATCTGAATGACTTGAACTTAGCAAAAAATTCTATGAATGTTGTGAAGCTTTGAAAGAGAATTTACCATTCTTAGATTGGTATTTTAATGTTCATCTTCCCAATATTCATGTTTTAAATGTCACACCTAAAGCATGGAAAACTCCAGAAGGCAAAAAGTTTAATGCAATTTTACCTCCATTAACTGATTTGAAATTCTCTGCTTCTGATCAAAACTACCAGGCTTCTCCATTCCAATCCCATGCGAATGAAAGCTATATATGGTGTTGGCAAAATTATTCAACAGAATAATTACACCAATATTCTACTCTCAGAATTAGGAGAAAAATTAGTCCAAGATCAACTTGTGACTGATGAATTAAAAAAGAAACAATTGGCTGAAAAACAAAGTAAAGAAATAAATGAAGCAATTCAAGCTCAGGAAATCAAGGCGAAGAATGTTTTCTTCCAACCCCCTGAACCTATTGCTCCTCATACCTTTACTTCATCCAGTCAATTATTAAAAGACATTGATGCAAAATTAGAAGCATTAAAATTGGATTCCAGACTCAAAATTAATACTTTATCAAATCCTTACATGTCTGACCAGGATTCTGATATTAGTCACAATTTTGATCCTATGTCTGAACTGGATAGATTAAATTTTATCCCTTATCAGGCTAATCCAATTAGACATGCAAAACAAGCAAATAAACACCCAAAATGGCAAAACCCAATGCCTACTTCAAGAAATTATTACCCACGACCTTCACTGCCTGACATGCAGTATGAATAACGTGCTCTTCAAGCCTTTGGTTCCTTTTCTACTAAAGACCTCTATATCTGGAATATTGATGGTCTCTCAGAAGAAGGAATTATTGAAGTTACACAAGAAATGGTAATGATGGCTTCCACCCATCGCACAGAAAATAAGGATGACCTTACCATTGCTACTGCAATTGTAGCAAGGTTTTCAGGCCTTATCAAAGGATGGTGGGATAACTATCTAGCCTTAGTAGAAAAACGAGAAATTATGCATGCTGTCAAACTAGGTCCAGATGGCCAACCCATGAAAACTGATCAAGGTCAGATTATCCCTGACTGTGTTCCTACCCTCGTTTGCACTATCCTTCGACATTTCATTGGAAATCCCAATGAATATCAAGGTAAAGCAAAGGATCTTTTCATGGTCCATCGATGTCCTACCCTTAGCCATTTTAGATGGTATAAGGATATCTTTATGAAAAAAGTCATGCTCCAGAATGATGCTTCTAATCCATTCTAGAAAAGAAAGTTCATTTCAGGTCTTCCTAAAGTGTTTGCTGAAACTGTCCGAGGAAAACTCCAAGAACAATCTCATGGAGATATTCCATACGAGCAGTTAACCTTTGGTGATCTAATTGCCTTCATTAATAAATGCGCCCTTCAAATATGCAATGATCTTAGGTTAAAAAGACAACTTAAGAAGCAGCATGTTAATGGTCCTAGAGAATTAGGAGATTTTTGCCAACAATATGGTTTTGAGGACTTCCGTGCCCCAATCCCATACACTTCAAAACAAAAATACAGGTCTCACCCTGCGAGACAATTCAAATCCAAACGGCCTTATGGTCCAAAGCCTGCTAAAGATTTAGAAAAATACTATAGCAAGCCCAAAAGAAATGGGACTCATAAGCCCAAACCAGCATACAAAAAGCCTTTTAAGCCCACATCAAAGCCCGTTTGCTTTAAATGCGGACAGCCTGGCCATTATGCAAAGAATTGCAGAACAGCCCAAAAGGTCCAAGCCCTTGATGCTCCAGAGAACATCAAGCAAATGTTTCTGAATAGTCTTCTTGACTCTGAAGTTGAATCTTCTGATGAAGAATTACAACTATGGAATCTCAATCATTCAACTGATTCAGATTTATCAAATCAATCTGACACATGTGCAGTTGGCGCTTGCCACTGTCAATCCAAACCCAAAACCATCAATATGTTATCTAATTAAAAACAATCTCAAATATTGTTAGAATTTGTAGATAAAATTGATGATCCAAATCTTAAAACTGAATATCTTCAGCATATTAAGACTTTTTTAACTCAATCCCAGAGATCATCGATCCATTTTATGATCATAAAGAAATCATAGATCGTTTTAAACGATCTACTTCCACTTCTTCTCCTATCAGTCTCTCTGATCTCCAATTTGAAGTTAATACAATTAAAAAAGAAATCACCCTTCTTAAACAAAACCAAACTTTAGTTAATCTTCAAATTCAAACTCTTCAAAATAATCAAACAAACTTATCCTCTGACAATGACGAGTTCATTGGTGAACCATCATCATCCAGAGATTTGGATGACTCCCAATTTTTAAATAATATCAATCAAAAACAAATCATACCTCATCAAGTCACCATTCAAAAATGGTATGTGGCCATAGATTTGTTTATCCAACAAGAAACACTCATATCAGTCATTGCCCTTATAGACTCTGGCGCTGATGTGAATTGCATCAAAGAAGGAATCGTTCCTTCTAAATATTTCAAAAAGACAACCTAGAAGTTGTACACCATTGACAACTCTCGTCTTGAAATATTTCATAAACTTCCCAATGCTCATATCTGCAAGGATAAAATTTGCATTAAGCAACATTTTCTTCTTGTCCGAAATATGGAACAATCAATGATTTTAGGAACACCTTTTATCAATTCAATCTCACCCTTTACCGTATCAAAAGATGGCATCCAAACTTCCTATTTAGGAACAAATCTTCAATTTCCATTTCTGTTCAAACCAGAAATATATGAACTTAATCAAGTCACTAAAAAAGCTTTTTTAAATTTTATTACCTGCAAACAACAACAATTAAATTTCTTAAAACAAGAAATTGAATACAAAAGAATTGTTGATCAACTTCTTGATCCTAAAATTCAATCTCAAATAATTCAATACCAAAAACATCTACAAGAGGAACTTTGTTCCAACCTTCCTAATGCATTCTGGTACAGATCCCAGCATGTTGTCCGTCTCCCTTATGAACCAGGGTTCGATGAACGCAAAATTCCTACAAAAGCTCGTCCTATTCAAATGAATAGTGAACTTATGGAATATTGCAAACAAGAAATTAAACAATTGTTAGAGAAAAACCTTATCCGACATTCCAAGTCTCCTTGGAGTTGTGCTGCTTTCTATGTTAGAAAAGCTGCTGAAGTTGAACGAGGAAGTCCTCGGTTAGTCATCAATTATAAACCTCTGAATCAGGTTTTGCAATGGATTCGATACCCAATTCCTCATCAAAGAGATCTTCTTAAAAGACTTCACAATGCTTGTGTCTTTTCTAAATTTGATCTTAAATCTGGATTTTGGCAAATCCAAGTCCACCCCAAAGATAGATATAAAACTGCCTTCAATGTACCCTTTGGACATTACGAATGGAATGTAATGCCCTTTGGTCTCAAAAATGCTCCTAGTGAGTTTCAGAATATCATGAATGATATTCTCTCCCCTTTTTCTCAATTTACAATCGTGTATATCGATGATATACTTGTATTTTCAGACTCAATTTCAGCCCACTGGAAACACCTGTATCAATTTGAACATTGTATTAAGAAAAATGGTTTGGTTTTATCTCCTACTAAAATCAATCTATTTCAAACCAATGTAAGATTTTTAGGTCACAAGATTTTCAATGGAATGGTTACTCCCATTTCCAGGTCAATTGAATTTGCAGATAAATTTCCAGATGATATTTGGGATAAAATCCAATTACAAAGATTTCTTGGATCTTTAAATTATGTTGCAGATTTCTACAAAGGCCTCCAAATTTTACTTAAGCCCCTTTATAGCCGTCTTAAGAAAAACCCAAGTCCATGGACTGAAGCCCATTCCCAAATAGTCCGCCAAGTTAAGGCCCAAGTCAAGAACCTTCCTTGTTTAGGAATCTCAGATCCCAAAGCCTTTAAGATTGTAGAAACTGATGCGTCTAACCTTGGGTATGGTGGTATCCTGAAACAGCGTCTTCCAGACTCATCTACAATCCAATTGGTCCGATACCATTTAGGTATCTGGAATCCTACACAGAGTAATTATTCAACTGTTAAAAAAAGAAGTTTTAGCAATTGTTTTATGCATCATGAAATTTCAAGATGATTTAACAAATCAAAAATTTCTTTTGCAAGTTGATTGTCAATCCGCAAAGGATATTTTAACCAAGGATGTTTTAAATCTAAACAGATCTTCGCCAGATGGCAAGGCTTGATTTCTGCATTCGATTTTGATATTAAATATATAAAGGGAGCAGACAACTCTCTTGCAGACTTCCTCTCTCGAGAGTTTCTTCAAAAATGAGTTCTTCTCAAAACTCTTCTCCAAAGCAGGCCCTTCCTGCAAAACCCCAAACCAAAGCCAGTTATGCGAAGAAGCCTTCTGCTTCTCCGTCTCCAGCTCCTCTTTCTTATGCTCTTCAATTGTCTCAAAAATTTTCTCTCTTAGGACAAGTAGCAGAATCTGGTTCATCCATGACCAGCTTTCCAAAGCCTAATCAGGCACCCCTGCCATACATCAGTAAGTCAAATTTCAACTATATCTGTATGGTTGAACCTTGTCTTTATGCTTTGATCTCTGATCCTCAAAGCATTGCTCGAAATCTGTTTTCTCCTGACCAACATTTCGAGGAAGCAGATATTTCAAAAACCAGAGAATTCTACGAATTCATCTTGGTTGATTCTGATTCTGTTTTCATCACCCATCATTATGATGATTCAAATTCCAGAATCACCTTCTCCAAATGTCAGATCCTCAAGATCATGACTGAAGCAGATTGGGGTCAAATACCTCGATATCACAAAAAGTTCTCCCAGAACTTCTCTCCTCCATCTTACAATTATCTTGACTACAAAAATGCGTGGTTAAGAGCTTTCCTTGTCAGCCCTCAACAAAGTGGCCATTCTTGGTTCTTTTTATTTTGCAAAAAATTCAATCAGAAAACTCTTCCATTTTGGTTCCAACACACGTGGTGGAGTTTCTTTGGTCCAGTTCTCGACATCCTTTCCCTCACTGTCAAAGAAGGATGGAATGTCTTCAAAGAAAAGTACCAGCCTCCCATGCCGGTAAATGAACAAGTTTTATCTGTCTGGTTCTTTATTAGATTCAATTTAGCTTGGATTATGTGTTGGGATTACATATGTTCCCCTCTTGATTCTTCGCTAAGTCTTTCAATATCCAAACTTCTATGGTTCTGTCGTCGCACCAAGGTCAAATGGTGGCAAAGATTTGACCATACCAAGGTTACCAAAGAAGTGTTCTTGCCTTCTTCTCTAAAAAAGAGGTGTCTCCTACACCACAGCTCCAAATTGGCCTTATGCCAGAAACATCCAGTGCAAAGCTTCTTAAACAGCAGATTATGAAGCATATTCTCGCCAAACCATCCAAAGCCAAATTAATGGAAACTCTGTCTCAGATCTGTTCAGATGAAGCAGATGAAGAAGATGATCCAGCAGTTGATCTCAATGAAGATGATTGTTTCAACATCTTCGATCCTCGAGATCTTTAGTGGACCCTCGTCCATTATCAAAGGCAGAATTTGCTAGCTCCTTATCCTCCAAAAATGCTTTCGGCCACAGTCTTCCGACAACCCGACAAGCATCTCTTCTTTTCCAAAAGCATCCATGTGAAGCTACAGTTCAAAACATGCAGCTACAGTCGAAGCATCTTCAACAGTACCTGCCGACAGTCAAAAGGTGAACAGTCGAAGCATCTTCAACAGTTCTCCTCCACTCAAGCAAAAGGATAAGCATCCAGCTCATCCTCCACTCAAGATTCGAGAAGGCTTATCTCTTATCTCTTCTCTCTTCTTATCTTGTATCTTCTATAAATAAGAGCCAAGTCTTCGAGTAGTAGTAGGACGCTCTAGAACCCCATCTCCTGCTTGTATCCCTTAGTATCTCATTCTGTAATCCTTCACCTCCGCCTCTATCCTTCTCTTGTACATCCTTATCTAGTAAGTCTCCTCTGTAATTCTTTCTTTATTTTCAATATATAAGCATATTTCTATCTTTGTTTTCTTTTGAAAACTTAACTAAGATCTAGACTCTGATAAGATCTTACAGTGAATCTCTAAGTGTAAAACAGGAAACTGTCTTAGAGCTGTATCGATCGATTGGTTAGATCTATGTTAAATCTTTAAGAGATTTATGCATTATTTGTCATATTAATCAATACTCTGTTCTTCCTCTCTTTAGCTTCTTCTCTGTCTATATGTATCTGTGTTTTATTTATCTTAGATCTTGAATATCCTGGGTAGAATTAACGTTTTGGAGTAAGGGATAGGTCTTGAAATTATATTGAATTGAATCTTATTAATAAAAATTATGCTAATTTGTTTATGAGAAATCATCCTTGAAAGAAATTGTTGTATAATACGTATTTTATTCTTTGGAAAATAACAATTTTTGTCATAGACCATAAAATAATAAGCGTTTTTTTTTTTTTTTTTTTTTTTTTTTTTAATGTTAAACTTTCCCGGGCAATTTGCCACTCTCGCTGCTTCAGTTCCCCAATCGCCATTTCAATGGAAAAGAGAACTCTTTCAATCTGGTTTCCTTCGAGACCCTATTTCTAAAAATCAAATTTTTAGTAGAATACAATCACACCCAATGTTCATTGGCACTCAATCACTTCGCCAAAGTCGTCTTTTTCTCTCCAATCTCCTTCCTTTGAGTCTGTTATTCGTTCATACCAAAACCCACAGCACCTACACCTTTAATTCCACTATAAGATCACACCTCAGTGCAGGTCGCTTTGACAAAGCTCTTACCCACTTTACACATTTTAGAGAAGATGGGCTTTTACCGGATAGGTTCTCCATCCCGTCTCTGCTCAAGCTCTGTTTTGGACTTAACCAGCCTATTCTACATGGAGAAAATATTCATGGGTATGTTATTAAAAATGGGTATTTGCAGGATGTATTTATTGGCACTGGGATAATAGAAATGTACTTCAAATATGGTTACTTTGCGGCGACACATGTTTTGTTTGATGAAAGTTCTCAGAGAGATGTTGTTCTGTGGACTGCCCTGATTACTGGGTTTTCTCAGAATGGGAATTTGAATGAAGCTTTTAACTTTCTGTCGAGGATGATAAGAGAAGGAATGGCACCCAATCAAATAACTATCAGTAGTGTTTTGTCGGCATGTTCGAAGTTGAAGGTACTTAATTTAGGGAGAGCTGTTCATGGATTTGCTATACGAAATGGGATTATTAAGGAAGATGTTGTCCTTAAGACGGCTTTTCTGCACATGTATGTAAACTGTAGTGGCTTGGGTTATGCTAGTAGGCTCTTTGATAGGATGAAGGAAAGGAGTTCAGTCTCATGGAACGCCATGATTACCGGTTACGCTAACAATGGCTCGACTGAGGTTGTTCTTCGGTTGTTCAAAGAAATGATGTGGGATGGGAATCAGCCTGTTTCGTCTACACTTGCATCAGTGTTGCAAGTATGTGGAGAGACGACAGACCTAGGACATGGAAGAGAAATACATGGTCATATAGTTCGAGGTTGTGGAAGTGATAGTTTGGATATATTGGTGGAGAATAATGCCCTCATTGATATGTATGTTAAAAGTGGGGACATAGATTCCGCGATTTTACTCTTTAAGAGTGTCCCAAATAAAAGCTTGGTGTCCTGGACGACCATGATCATGGGTTACGGAATGCATGGTTTGAGCAAGGAAGCTTTAAAAACTTTTGATGAAATGAAAGAATCGGGAATTAGGCCAGATGGGATCACCTATATTTCTCTCCTGTCAGCTTGTAGTCATGGCAAACTAGTTGATGAAGGTGAACAACTCTATGTCTCCATGCAGAAGAACTACAATATTGAACCAGAAATGAGACATTTTGCTTGCATGGTGGATTTGTATGGACGTGCAGGCCTTCTTGAGAAAGCTTATGATTTCATAGAGCGAATGCCAGTTGAGCCATCTGAGTTCATATGGGCAGCATTACTATCTTCTTGCAGGGCACACAAAAACATAGACTTGGGAGAGAAGGCTGCTAAGGCAGCTCTAGCTCTTAATCAATATAATGCAGGTGTTTATATACTTTTATCAAGAATGTATGCAGATTCAGAGCGATGGGAGGATCTGAGTAACGTGAGGTTGACTATGAAAAAGCTGGGTGTCAAGCCTGTTGTAGCGTGCAGCTGGGTGGAAGTAGAGAGGAAGCTGTACACATTCACGGTTGGTGACAACATGAATTCTTCTGCAGAGAAAATATATGATTTCTTAGACACACTTCAAAGAAGGATGGAGAAAGCCGGTTTACAGCCAAAAAGATCAGTTGGAGGTCATAACATTGGTGAGGAGGAAAAGAAGGGTGATTTATGTGGACATACAGAGAGGTTGGCACTTGCTTTTGTGCTGATCAAGTGTGGGGATAAAGGAGGTCCTATCCGGATTGGCAAGAACCTTCGTGTCTGTAAAGACTGCCATGAGACTTTCAAATATATATCAAAGGAGATAGATCGTGAAATCACTCTGAAGGATCCTAATCGCTATCATAAGTTCAGACAAGGCCATTGTTCCTGTTGCGATTTCTGGTGATTGGTGTTAAGGTCAGCCATCTTATCTGTTATAACCTATTTTCTCTTTGGATTACGGTGATGAATGATGATTTTATGGGTGAAATCTTGAAATTATGAAAATGATGATCAAAATGATAGAAAGAAACAGAAAAACCGGATTTCCAATTCCTTAACAATTCAAGAAGATTGCATTCAGTGTCACAAGTGAGCTCTGATAGAGGTGCACTCCCTTGACTATTGTACTTGTAGTTTTTATACATGAAGATACAAGCTCATTATGAACCTTGCGTTTTAGTGATGCAGAACCTATCCCTCAACCTGTCTCATATTCAAGTTCACAAGCTGAAACACAAAGAATAGAAACATTAGGTTTCGAATAAGCTTCTCAAAGAAAGATATTAGCTAGTGGTGAGATTAAATGAAATGATATATAAAATTTTTACAGCATGTGTTACTACTGACCTCCATCCTCATGTCCTCTCTTGTTGCATGCACTCTCAAGTACCCAAATTTAGATGTCCTTGATAAACTGCAGCTTTCACCCTGTCCATCAGTGTATTTCTATAAATAAGATGATCTGGCACATAGTTTTTGGATTTAAATGATTAGTTTTAAGTTCAATTAAAGGACTCACATCATCAGGAAACTTGTGTAGTTAAAGCCTGCATTCCCAACGATAGCATGAATGGAGCAGTGTAATTGGTGTTATCGTATGCAATGTTCTGGAAAACGCTAGGCAGGCGGCGAGCAGGGGGCTAGCGCCCAGAGGACTAGGTGGTTATTTATTTATTTATTTAGTATAATTTATAAAAGTTAAGCATAATAGCACATACTTCCAGTTCAATGCCAAGATACATATGCAAAATGTATAAAAAAAAAAAAAATAGTCTTAATTTTTTATTTTATTTTCGAACTGGATATAAAAAAAATTCAAAAACCCGCCTAGCTGTCCTAACGCCTAGGCGGCCGCCTAGACTGATTTTTAGAACACTATTCGTATGTGTCAATCCCATCACCGTCTTTGCTAGGCATGCTCTTGCATTTTTTTTTTTTATAAACAACGCAGTTCTCTCATAGTTATGAACGTGCCCCCAGAGAACCAGATCCACATTGGATAGACAGTTAAGATTGCCAAAGCTAATAAAGACCAACATGGACCAAAATCTTGTTTGAATTGTCCTACTAACAAAGAAAATATACTTAAAATTATACATCTATTGTAGAATACACTTACCTTGTTTTGCACTAACAATGACTCTACAGCTTTAACTAAATCACGATCGACACTGCTCCTTAGTGGAAAACTTCCTTTGATAGTAGTATACATGGGTCTATTCTGAACAATCAAATTCCTCGGTCGGTACAACTTCTAAAATAACTTGTACTCCTACCACTAAGAATACATAGGTTTGATCACACTTACCCAGTAAAAACTACCCATGGTGTTATTTGATATTTTAATGGATCCCAGTCTCTGCTGATCCATTCATACTGCACGAGTTTGTTATTTTCATTAGTTCTGAACAATGGTCAAATATGATTGGTATACGCCTTGTCTTTACCTGTTTCAGAGTTTTCTGACCAATCATGCTCAGTTGAAATTTCAGTAAAGTGGTACACTTGCTTGATCCATTGAGTACCATGGTTTATCTTTGCCTGAGTTAGGCATTTGGAAGTATGTTTCGTAAGGCACTCCACATTCTCCTCCTGAGTTTGGCGTCTTGTACACCGATCCTGAACCTATATAATCGCTATAAACATTGGATAGCCTATATTTGCAGTGAAACTTTATAACCATATCATCATCATTCTAGCTAGTAACTGGATGAAGCATTGGAGACCAGGTACCTTTCGTGGTTACCAATTGGGGTCATGTAAGAGACATGAGAAGCAATCAAGTGTGATGAGGTGGAGAAATCCCATTCTACTAAGAATCCTGACGCATAGCTTATATCTCCAATATGAAAGACAGAATCAATGTTTCCTGCTGCTACTTCCTCGGCCATGGCTTTGATTACTGATAGTGCCCCTGGCTATATACATGAATAGTACTGACCATGTAAGTACTTGATTTTGTTATATAGGGCATTATTTATTGTAAATAGTTGTGTCCATATTTACCAAAATTACCAAGTTATTTTACCTGAACGTCAGGTTCAACAGATGAATCAAATGGAGTCTGTGCTATATCACCATACGCAAGGAATTTGAGCTCGTCTGATCCTCCAGCAGGTGGCGTCCTTGGATTTGTTCACTCCAACCAACGGAATCAGTGCATTGCGAGATCGGGTAAGTATGCTCAATAACTTATGCTGTTAAAGTACTTAAGCTTGCAATTTTATTTAGTCTAGTGTAGGGAGCATAAAATTATCAATCTGATTTCAGTTTAATTTAATTATTTTAAGTGGCGTGAACTATATTTGGATTAGAATAAATGGGCTAAGTTGGGAAAAATTCAGAAAACTAGGTACATGTGAGATTGAATTATTACCTTCCGTTTCTGTAGGAATAGTTGCTAGTTGGCTCTAACCCCATCATTACAGTCGAATGAATGTAGCCAGATCATGCCATCCAAAATCTTTAGCTGGAGGTCTCGGGTATTTCATTTCTATCAGCAGTTGAACAAGCAATCAATCAGTTTCTCATAAAAACCTAAGATGAAGACTTGGATGCTGTGTCAAATAGCCTGATGCCTCAGTAGAGATGACCGTGAGTAAAGAATTTAACTATTCATAAGAAATTTTCTTCTGTAAGAAGTACATTAGTTGTTGGGAGATGAAGATGGACATGGAATGGATGTTATGGAATCAATGTCTATTGACTTTTATTAAAACATGACACTGGATCCAGTCTTTAACACTCGTGTGTTAATTTTTCATGAAAAGCAATTGAATTCTTAAGCACAAATAAGAAGCGAGAACGCATAAAAGGAAAATAAGCTTCGAAATTGGTTAAAAGACTCACTGCTGCACATGTCATCTTGTGTGAATGTGGCAACCTGTGATATCTGTGAGTTGCCATTCCCATACTGACTTGTCGAGATTGTCCCTCTCCACTTAGCCGTGTCAATTTCTCTACAACAATAACAACTCATTGTTTCCAACAAAAAATATCAATAAAACAATTATCTCATGATTTCGGTCATGTTCTGACTGGCATTGTTGAAAGGGTCCAGATCGTTTGCTGCTAGGTGTAGTGATCAAATTTCCTATACATGCTGAAAGCAAAGGCTGAAAACCTGTAACGGCTGGAATCCAAAATAAAATAGAATTGGGAAGTCTGAGAATTCACTACAAAAAAAATGTTTAATAGCTACAAATATTAGAGACGGTAGACTAATTCCGTCTCTAATTTAAAGATTTGCGATGGAAAAATACCGTCACTAATCCTTTTGGTAGCTGCTCAAGACCATATTCATAAAAATTGTGCTTGTGACGGGAAAACCATAGCTAAATTCAAAAAAAACCGTAGCTAATTAAAGCATTTGCGACGGCATATTAGCTGTTGCTAAGTTTTACAAAAAAAATTGGTTGCTACGGTATAAGCCGTGGCTAAATTCAGAAAAAACCGTAGCTAATTCAAACATTTGGGACGGTATATTAGCTGTCGCTAAGTTTTACAAATAAAAATTGGTAGCTACGGTATAAGCCGTCCCTAATGGATTTTTTGAAAAAAAAATATATATACACAAAAAACATTTAGCCACGGTATATTAGTTGTCGCTAAGTTTTGCAAATAAAAATTGGTAGTTACGGTATAAGCCGTTCCTAATGGATTTTTTTGAAAAAAAAATATATATATATACACAAAAAACATTTAGCCATGGTATATTAGCTGTCGCTAAGTTTTACAAAAAAAAATTGGTAGCTACGGTATAAGCCGTCCCTAATGAATTTTTTTGAAAAAAAAATAATATATACAAAAAAAAAACTTTGCGCTCGAGATACAGAGATAACGAGGGAGAGAGAGACGAAACAGGGAAAACCTTATTTTCCGAAATTGTCGAGCCTCTGCCACCGTCTAACTCACCGCGTCTTCTTTGAAGCGGAGGCCACGGCGGTGATGCTGCCGCTCTTGGAGGCGATCGCGCATTTTCCTAACTTTGGCGTCGTGCACCGTGATATTAAGCCCGACAATATTCTCTTCGCTCATGAACACTGAGTATACAAGTAAGTGGGTTTGGTTCAAAATTTGATCTTGCTTTGATTTGAATGAAAAAAAAATGTGGATTTTTTTTTTACTGATTTTGGGGGTGATGTGATAAAGAAGCTGAAGGAGAATGGGAATGAGTACACATGGGGGAATGTTACGGTGAAGCTCACGGAGGCGTATGGGTTCTGTTGGGAGTTGAGAGGGCTGTTCAGATTGCTTATGAAGCAAGAAAACAGTTTCCCACCGAGAAGATTTGGATTACTAATGAGATTATTCACAACCCAACTGTTAATAAGGTAGAATTTGATGCTCTGGTGATGAAAAGGTTTTGAATTTGAAGTGATTTTTGGAGTTTTTGATTAATTTGAGTAGTTTTGAGCTGAATTTGATGAGTTTTTGATTAATTTGAGTAGCTTTTTGAATTTGATTACAAAGATCCCTCATTTGCCGGTTTTCACTCAGTGAGTCGACAGAATGAAATAGCAATGGCAAGAATTATTGGGAATTTTTCAGTTGATGGTGGAAATGGGATGAAGAGGATCAATGCTAGTAATGGGCTCAGCTTGAAGGCTTGCTTGGAAGAGAGATTAGTCCAAAAAACTCGAGCTATCGCCCCTTTGTACCCGCAGAATGTTGGTAATGATTCCGATGCTCGTCTTCAGGAAAACAGGATTGCTAAGTTGGTAAATGGTCATGAAGCGTTTGAGCGCGGAGCCCCACTTAGTTTCCCAGACAACCCATCCACTCAGAAACTGGTGGTTGTTGTACATGGACATGTCGATGTAGATGAAGGTAATGTAGATGGATCATGATGTTCTGTTGTTTTAGGTATTGAAATTGATAAGCTCTTATCAAAATTTTGGTGGTGGTTGTTGCAAATTATGCAGTTCTTGGGAGCTTTGTGGTAGCTCTGAACATATTTATCGTTGAGTTATTCATTGAATCACTTGGTTTCGGAGTACCATGTGTATGAATTCTTCAGGGTAATTCAGTTGCTTTTAAACTAACGGATTGTAGGATTATTATCAATTTTGCTTGTTATGTTGCTTTGTCTTGACATGTTACTTTCATGGGGTTGCCTGGGAGATCATCCCGCATAGAATAGGTGGTGACATGGTTGAATTGGACTAATTGTCTTATTAGTTAGTTTTATTGTTGCCTCTTGATTAGGTTGCTGCTCTAATAAGTATAACCAATCATTTCGGATTAAAAAGCTTTATCTTGTCGCCTATCGAAGTGTTTACGATGCTGATCGCTCTTCATTTATGAGGCATCACTTTTATAGCGAAGCATTCATTTGCAACAGATATGGAATTGAAGTGTTCTCATGATGAAGGTATCAGCCGTCAATTCTACACTATTACATATTTGAATGAAAATGTAATCGGATTTAAATTTTGAACTTTTTCAACTGATGTGCAAATGTCTGCTTGTGCGTTGATTGGATCATTCTTAACATTAAATAAACTCCCAACTTGGAAATAGTTTCATAGCATAATCCCTGTTGAGCCATAATTAAGTCGTTATAGGTTTATCAATTGGATGCTATGTATTTTTTTCTTCCAACTCTTTTGAGGTTGAGAATGAAACGCCTTCTGTAACTGGTATTAGTGACTGTAAGTTTGGCGTCAACAATATATCTAGGCTTGGTTGAGGGAGTCAAAAACCACCCATTTAAAAGAAGTCGATCATTCTAAGCCGGATATCTAGGCTGAGTCTAGCTCATGCATAAACTTCATGAATAATTTTGTGCGCCTAGTAAAATCTGATAATGAAGCCCACTTATCACGTTGTTTTGGTGAAATGATGGAGGATCTTGCACGATTGTTATTGGCTGCTTAAATCATATTTACAGATTCGAAATGTATGACGTTTTTTTTATGGGATTGATTCTAAATCTATGTTTTTGTCTGGCAGCTGATATCCGGGTTCATGAGTTCTTCAAGACTCTTTACTTTAAGTCTGGGATTCAGCCTATCCTGGGTGCTCGAAGTGTTCTCCATAAACTATCTAAGACTCCTTATTTTAAGAAGCAACTCCCAAATTAGTTCTTCATCTAATGAATGTGAAAGGACTTAGCATTGTCCATGTTAAAAGCCACTTGCAGGTATGAGAATGATTTAGAAATTTTTTTTGGATCATCTCCTGCATCTTATCCATATCCTCTTTGATATTTTTATCGCCTTCCAATCATTTTTTTTACTCTTTCTAACTAGTTTTAACGTTCTTTTAATTGATGAAGTGCCTTCGTTTTTCTGCAGGCCGAAAGATTGTTTGATTTCTATGAAACTTGCAGACGCTTTGAATTTGGATGGGGAGAAAAGTTTACTAAGATTGAAAAGGCATGGACACTCCGGATTTGTCTTTCCAAAATCATTTTTGTTGTTTTTTGTTAAACCTTGATTCAAAATTGGTCAGTTTTAGTTTGTCCTTGATCATAAATCCATGTAAGTTTTCTGCTTATGTAGTCCCCTGAATCATATATATTATATATATATATATATAATTTCAATTTGAGATTGATAGAGTATAAAGTTGATTGGGATTCTATTTTTTGTGATGGACAAGTTATTGATTATACGAACAAGGTTAGTGTATTAGTCATCATTTACGCTGAAAATTAATATAATTGTGTTCAAGTTTGAAATGTTTCTTCTCAATGACAAAAACAAAAGGCAATGAAAATTCTGAAAATTAATAGAAAAAACTAATTCCATTAAAAAAAATGAATTTTCATTAGTAATTTTTTTAGCTACAACAAGTTAGTGTTAGCAACGGCAAATGTCGTCGCTAAATTTGCAACTTAGCAACGGTTTGAAGTCGTCGCCAAATTTGCAACTTAGCGACGGTTATAAACCATTGCCAGTTAGCTACGGAATAGTAGACCGTTGCTGTTATACTGCAGCGACAATCGAAATAGCTACGGTATTGCGACGGTCGTTGAGTTGTTGCTGATTTATTTTAGCTACGATTTTTTGATAATTAGCAACTATAAAACGCCGTTGCTGAATTTACTTTTTTTTTGTAGTGATTTCTCACATCAAGTTCCCTTTGCTTGGTTTTCTTGTGGAATAGGCACTCAGCACCATCCATCTAGATGCAAAATATCTCATTTCTTTTTCTTTCTTTTTTTGAAAATTAAGCAGGAGTTTATTTAGGATCCCCTAACCTAGAAAGGTAAACCTGGTTACATGCGTTCATATTCCTTTCCTATACTATCTTCAAATACAATCTTTTTAAGATCCTCAGCAAAAGAGCTTTTTGTTACAATGATAAACTCACTACTCGGATATAATCCAGCTAGTTTGTCAGCTGCCCTGTTTGTCTCTCTGTAGTGGTGCATTAGCTTATACTCCTCTAGCTTAATAAGTTGTCTTTTAATCCGAGCTACTATGTGCTTTAGATCCCAAGGAGTATCCATTTCTTTGCTAAGGTAGTCAAAGACATTGTGCGAGTCCGTGCTGATCTCAATTTTCCTTGATGCATGCATTTCAGCTGCTCTAAGTCCTGCTTCCACACCCTGGAATTCATGTTTCATCACTGAATGCCCCTTTGAGGCGCCCGCACATGCAGCCACCACTTCTCCTCTCTCATTTCTGATAATTGCTCCATATCCTCCTTGCACACCTTTTAAAGAACCATCAGAATTAACATTGTGCCAGCCTACTGGTGGTTTAGACCATTTGCATTTAATAGGCTTGTTATGAACATAAACTGGGTCTACTCTCCATCTGTTAAACAGCTCCCTGTTAGTGTTACGTGCATTATCTTCTACTTTATAATTCATTCTTGCAGCCTTAATTCGCACATCCTCATATATACACTGAACTAATTGAGGTCCAGAGAGTATTTTGTTCTCATGCACGCGCCTATTCCTTTCCGCCCACAGATGGTATATGGTCGCATTCAACGCCACCTTTTTAATAACTGCACTAGGTTCCTTCCCTGCAAATGCTTGGCAGCACCAATTAAGTTCCTGGTCCCATGCTAAGATCTGCCTATTATAGCACATATACTGAAGAATGTGCTTCCAAACAGACTGAGAGAAAATACAAGGGAAGAACAAATGGCCTTCTGTTTCCACTTCTTGAGAGCATAGGACGCATAGATCATGTGAAGATTTACCCCATCTTTTCAGCTTCGCCAAGGTCTTAAGCCCTGAATGAACTACTAACCAGGTGATAAAGCTGTGTCGAGGCACATTCCCTTTAAACCATATTGCTTTAGCCCATTGTACTGAGGCAACTCTTGGGCGCAAGGCTTCATGTGTATATTTCAGAGTCTATTTCCCACTAGGTCCAGTACTCCACACAAGTTCATTAGACCGTGTACAATCCACTTCAATATTAGAGAGGTAACCAGCAATGTCAGGTAAAGACTGCTCAATGTGGCTAGGTAAACTCCATTGCCCATCCCTCAAAATAGCACTGACCTTTGCGTCTCTGTGTAACCAGGAATCATAGAGGAGCTCTTGAGGAAACTTATCAATAAGAATCCCCATAGAGTGCCAGGGTTCCTTCCAAAAGCTGGTTCCATGGCCATTTCCTATGGAGTGCATCACCATCCTAGAAACATCCTCTCTGCATTCTAGTATTCTGCGCCAACTCCATGAGGCTTCTTGCGGGGTTCTCATCAGCCAGACATCACGTTGCTTGATTAAGTGCTTCTTTACCCACTGTACCCATAATGAACCACTATCAGTTACAATTTGACAAATGTGTCGCATACAGGCCGCCCTATTGCATATGTTGATGTTCCTGATGCCAAGTCCCCCCTCTTGATAAGGTCTACATATGTTCTTCCAACTAACCATTGCCTTCCTAGATGGCGCATCTTCACCAGACCATAGGAAACTCCTCATTATATTGTTTATTGTCTTTATAGTTTGCTTGGGCAATATAAAGCATGATGTCCAGTATACTTGCATACTGCTAAGTACTGACTTGATTAACACCACTCTTCCCGCGTATGTTAAATATCTGTTCTTCCAAGAAGTTATACGTTTCCGTATCTTCTCAATGATTGGGCTGCATTGCTGATGTGATAACCTAGAAGAAACAAGAGGTAGTCCAAGATATTTGACAGGCAGTTGCCCAATAGTGAACTGTAATTGGCTTGTTATAAGGGTCATCTCAGCTGAATCAACACCTGCAGTAAACAATAACTCTTATTATAGTTCACTTCTAGGCCAGTGCACTCCTTGAACTCCTGCAGTACTTCAAATAGAGCTTTAGCTGATCTAGAGTTGCCATAAAAGAAAGCAATAAGATCATCTGCGAAGCTAAGATGCGTGATCATGGGGTCCGAGCACTTGTAGTCACCTTCATGCACCTTCCTCATTTAGTATTTCCATCACCATAACAAATAGGTAAGGGGACATAGGGCAGCCTTGACGAATTCCTCTTGTAGCCTTAAAGTAACCTTTCGGGTTACCATTAAGGTTAATTGAAAATTTGGCCGTTGAAATACATTCTTGTACCCATTTGATGAAAGTTACTCGGAACTTAAATTTCTCGAGGACCTTTAGGACCGCTTCCCATCTTACTGTGTCATAAGCTTTTTTGAAATCAATTTTGGCTGCACATCTTGGGGGTCCCCTGTCTCTGTGATAGTTCCTGACCAACTCGTGTGCAAGCATGAGATTGTCCTGAATATACCTGCCTTGAATGAAAGCAGATTGGTTTGCTCCTACTAATAGTTTCACTGCACTCTTCATTCTATTAGTAAGGACTTTAGTAATACACTTGTAGAGAACATTGCAACAAGCAATAGGCCGATAATCACTAAAAAAAGAAGCATTAGAAATTTTAGGAACTAATGCTACTAATGTAGAGTTTACCTGTCCTAGCAATTTAGAGCTTCTGAAGAAATTTCCAACTGCTTTGATGAAACATTCACCCACTATGCGCCAAGTAGCTTTGAAGAAATAGGATGTGAATCCATCAGGCACAGGGTCTTATTGGAGTCGATACTTGATTGGGCCTCTGTTATCTCATTCCTGCTCACCTCTTTTTCAAGATCAGCAACCATTTCTTCATTTAGCACATTGCTGAATTCAAGACTCCCAATATTGGAATCATCATGGTCATCCTAGGCACCTGCAAACATATTCTGAAAGTATTGCACACACTCAACTGCTATATCCTCTTGCTCGACTAGTTTATCCCCTTGGGAGTTATAGATACTAGAAATTCTGTTCACATTCCTTCTTTCTTTTATCATATTGTGAAAATACTTAGTATTTTGGTCACTGAGTGAAAGCATATTGGATTGAGCTTTTTGACAGCTCTCAGACTCTTCATTCCTAGCAGCTATCGCATACTCTTTCACTGCTTGTCTCTCTTCCTGCACAGTTTGGTTTGTCACAGTAGTATTGTGTAACGCTTGCTGAGCTCTTACCATGCGCTGTCTAGCTACCTGAACTTGGGAACTGGTGCTTATTTCACTCGTTTCAGCCTTTGTACCAGACAATACATAGGATTGCCTCTGATAGTTTCCTTCCATGCATCTTCTATTACATTCATGAACCCTTCCTCATGCACCCAGTAATTGAAAATTTTAAATGGTTTCGGCCCAGAGTTAACATTCCTATACATGGTAAGGACCATTGGAGCATGGTCTGACAGCCCATTATGTTGAAATTCGGCTTCCGCATCCGGGAGTTCTAGCAGCCAAGCTCTATTTACTAGGACTCTATCGATCTTGGAAGAGACTCGATTAATTCCTAGTTGATTATTGGACCAAGTGAAATAGTTTCTTGATGAAATAACCATACGTTTCTCCAAATTTCTTAAAATTTTGGAGTATTTGCAAATTATATAGTCATAGAGTAATAAAGTTGTGAGTTTCAACACCAAACATGTAAAATAATGAACAAAAAGGTAGGATTTTCTTTATTGTCATTGCTTTTGAATAAAAAATGAAATCCATTACATTTCATGTACTCTCTTTTATAGCATGCTGGAAGTATTTCTTATAGGGGTAGAGAATATTCACTTGGGAAAACAAAAAAATTGTCATTTTGACCTCTTTGTTTATTTAATATTTTTTTTTGGTTCTCTCCTCTATATTTTTCCACTGTCTTGCATTGAGTTTTCCCTTTGTAACCAAACATACCCTAAAAAACAATTTAACTTACTGAAGTTCCGGTAGAATCAACACTGGAGATATGACCAAACAAGGGTTCACTCGGATTGCTGAAATTAATGTTGCCCGACCTTCTTAAAATACAAGGCTTCTTAAATCCATCAGTGAAGAACACAAATTCGATATCAATTCTGATGTTAACAAGGCACGGCATGTTGACAATTCACATATTGATGTGGTATTAACTCGCTTGCATTCATTCTTTTTACAACCCAGGTAGCCAGGATCATTACTCAGGTATTGTGCCTGCAGAAATTCAACTAAACATTAAGAACCATACACTTCACCACCAAGTTCATCTCTGAATTTTGTTGTATTTTTTTGTTTTTGTTTTTGTTTGTGTACTTTACCTTCAGAGGATAATGACATAGAAGAGGGAGCCAACTAAGATCTCTAGTTTCTTTGTATAACACACTTTTGAAAGGACAAAATTAGTCACTGTCCATGCAAAAGAAAAGGAAAATTGAAAAAAGAAAATATATATATATATATATATATATATATATATATATATATATATATATTTTTAAGTACTAATTAATTTGAACATGTAGAAGTATGGTGGTGGCTTATGCAAAATGAGAAGGTGTGACCATGGCTACCAATCGAGTTTTGAAGGATATTTCACACCATTAAGGATAACAGTAAGGTTTTTGGTCATTAGAAAGTGTGGAAGAATTGGAGATAATGTTTATTTGGAGGGATGGGTTGAGGTTAAAACAATTGCAAAGTGTTCTTGAATTAAGTAATAAAAAATCAGAAATTGCAATTTAGCCATGGAATTGATAACTTGAGAAGAAGAAGATGAAGTAGAACATATTAACATAACAACAGAAGTGAGTACAACAACAACAATTGGGAAATCATGGTTGACAAATGAGGTGGGAGGCAGTGACGGAGCCAGGATTTTTGTCGAGGGGGGGCGGAGTGATGTCATAATTAATTAAATATAATATAAAAATTAATTATTTTAACATGAATTTTTTTTTAAATCTGAAATTCTTCCTGGCCTAGAAAAACCAGCGAGGTTGCTGTCTGGGGAGGCAAAAATACACTTTTGCCCCCCTATTTAACAACCTTTTTGGAAAATGTGTTTAAAGAGGGGGGCAAAAATACACTTTTGCCCCCCTCTTTAACAACCTTTTTGGAAAAGATGTTTAAAGAGAGGGGGGGGGGGGGGGGGGGGGCAAAAGTGTGCAAACCAAGCAGGGGGACCCAGGCCCTGTAGAATTACTACTATATTCATTGATTACTACTATAGCAAAAAGGGGAGTACAACAAAGACAGTCATTGAAGATGATTACTATTATATTCATTGAAGATGATTACTACTTATAGAAACACAACAGAAGAGAAGGGTTTGAATCATTGATTACTACTACATGAAGAAAATGAGGAAGAGATTGAGTTGCTTACGATTTTTTTTGTGGAGATGACCAACACAGTGATTAATGAAGGCACCTGGTACCTAGAAGAAGAAGAATAAGGTGGTTTGGATCCTACTGGATTTTGTGAAGATGAGCTCAAATAACTCAATAGTTATAGATATTTGAAGATGATGAAATATAGGGGTTTCCCTCATCTTATCCAATCGATGGAGTGTGAAGAAGAAACTGTGAATTTTGGTTTCTTTGAGGAGCAGTTCTAGCTGGTCTGGGAAACCAGCCTGATTTCCCTGCCTGGGAGGCGAAAATACATTTTTGCCCCCTCTTTAAAACATCTTTTTGGAGTATGTGTTTAAAGAGGGGGGGGCAAAAATGTATTTTCGCCCCCCCAGGCAGGGAAGACTCGCTAGAATTTCTGTTCTTTGAGAGATTTGAGGGATTTAACCTCTATCTCTAACTCTAAAAGTATAGTTTGAATTCCCAAATTCTAGACAGCCTGGGAGAGGCTGCCTGGGTGGCCCAAAATACAAGTTTGCCCCCCCCTCTTTAAATACCTTCTCCAAAAAGTTGTTTAAAGAGGGGGGGGGGGGGCAAATTTGTATTTTGGCTCCCCAGGCAGCAAACCAGGCTGTCTACCCGAGCTGTCTAGAATAACTCGTTTGAATTTGATATGTACATGATTTGAAGGATAAAGTCCTGGTTAAAGTGAAAAGTGAGAATAGAGGGGCACATAAAAAAACTAATTGGGAGACAAATAAATTATAAAAAAAAAAAAAAAAAAAAATTCTCAAAAGTCAGTGGGGGCACTTGCCCCCACTCGCCCCCTCGTAGATCCGTGCCTGGTGGGAGGGCTGTCCTTACATATTTTGTAAGAAGAGAAGCGCCCTCTCTGTCCCATTGATGGCAGACTTGACTGTAACATGCATATTTACTTGATCCTCGGAGAGTTCTAATGTTTCAGATGCTAAAGGTATGCATCTATTTGACAGGCAAAGAACACTTGAATGGTGCCTGATGTGGATGCAAATTTCACCAGAGCGCGTGCTGATCACGCGGAGCAATTTGCATAAGATAGAGATTAATTTTTTACATCGGCGTGGTGTCTGCCATGAGGACTCCGATGCCAAAGTTAGAGTAATGCATTTAGAAAAATATTTATTTCTCTGTATTTGAAAAGAGAATTGTGAATCAAGAAAAAGTTACCTCCAAATGGCTTTGTGTTTGGCTATTTATAGAGGCAGGATGAGTAAAATGTTGACAGATGAGTGAGACACGTGGCAGATGAATGAATCATCTGCTTGCAGGCGGTTGTAACTTCTATTAGGTGGTTGTAACTTCTCTCAAATACTTGTAACTTCCCTAGATAGTTGTAACCTCCCGTTGGCGGTTGTAAGGAGACATCTCTTGTAACGACCCGATCCGCACAGTAAGATATTGTCCGTTTTGGGCCCAACCGGCCCGCACGGCTTTAAAAGGCCTCTTACTATGGGGGTCCAACCTCGCACATATATAGCACATCACCATCCCGCACTCAGGCGATGTGGGACTATGATTCCCCTTGTAGCTCGTCCAACCTCTCCCGGCCTGTTGGGCCTGTTGGGCTCCAACCCTCACCCTCACCTCAGGTCCGCCCACTTAGGGTCTCACATCTCTCCTGCAAGCTTATGTGCTCAGCTGAGCATGGTGGTCAGCGCTAAACACTACTCCTCTGCTGAGAAAAAAATGTTCTGTTGAGCTGTACTGGGCCCAGACTTGGGCTGCATTGGACCCAAACTTGGGCTTTCTCTATTTGTAACTTTTGTGGGTAATTTTAAGGCTTCTCGGGAACAATCCAAATCTTTGGATTTCTTTATTCTATTGGGCAAGGAATATTTTTGGCTCCTACACCTGATATTTACAATCAACACTTTTTTAACTTCGGAGTCACGAGAGCAGAGCGGCATGAAAAAGTCTAATAAGTGATTTCAGTTATAACAAAATAACAAGTCACAGAGATAACATCATTCCAACTCCACAACGATACATCAAAAAGTGGATTACATATCAAGTGACTCTTACTGTGGTACATCCCTCGGATGATACTTGCAATTCTGTGTGTGAACCTTCCTTGTATTCGAATTCATAAACTGAAACCACAACAAAATTGAAATATTGAGTTTCAAAAAAGCTTCTTCAAGAATGATGTTGGTTGATACTTGATGGTAAAATTAAACAAAATGTTTTTGGAGCATGTGTTTGTACCAACCTCCATTTTCACGTCTTTTTCTTGTTGCATGCATGCACTCTCAAGTACCCAAATTCTGATATCCTTGATATGATCATTCAGTCTGTCCACTAACATAAATTACTTCATTAAAGATAAGTTGATCAGGTTGAGAACAGAAGTTTTAACTTCAAATCAAGGACTCACATAATTGGAAAACCCGTCTAGTTTGAAGCCTGCCATGCCAATGATAGCATGAACTGGAGCAGTGTAACTAGTATATGATCATATGTATCAACCCCGTTGCCACCTTTGCTAGGCGTGGCCTTGCATTCTTTTTAATAAACAGCACTCGTTGTCTCATAGTTTTGTATAATGCCCCCATAGAACCAGATCCACCTGATTCATTATCATAACATAAAGATTTCCAAGATTACAATACCAACACACTGTCAAAGTGGATGATTAGAATTGTCCAACTACAAACATCTAGCAAAGACACCCTTACCTTATTTTGCATTATCAATGGCTCTATAGCTTTAGAGGAAGATGGATTGACACTCGGTAAGATTCCACTATGAGAAGTGTACATGGGTCTGTGCCTGAATAATCAAATTATTCAGTAGTTAGCTCAAGTTATTAAAGAATTTGTTTTCTACCAATAAGATGAACTTCTAACATGCTTACCCTGTAAAAACTACCCATGGTGTTATCGATCTGTCAACTGCTTCCATGTCTTCCTTGATCCATTTATACTGCACAAGTTTGTTATTCTCATTAGTCATGAACAGTGCTTAAATATGATTGACATGCATCTTCTCATTACCTGTTCAGAGTTCTCTGACCATGCTCAGTTGAAATTACAGTGAAGTGCACTTGCTTGGTCTATTGAGTACCATGGTTTGTCTTTGGCAGAGGTAGGCATTGGGAAGTATGTTTCATAGGGCACCCCACATTCTCCTCCTGAGTCTGGTGTAATGTTCAATGATCCTGATTCCATATAGTCTCTGCTCTGCAAAGGTTGGAAGCTGACTAGTTTAGTAGTAGAATTCAATTGCTAAATCCATGACGCATTGCACCTACCTCTCGTGGTTAACAAAAAAAAAAAAAGAGAGAGAGACAAGCAATTGGAGTGATGCACCTACCTCTCGTGGTTAACTAAAAAAAAAAAAAAAAGAGAGAGAGACACAAGCAATTGGAGTGATGAGGTGATGGAAGTAATATTTGGGAGAAAAAAAAAAATCCTTAGCCTAATAGGATAAGGAAGCCCAAAGATTTGGACTATTCTCTCGATGCCTGAATATTACCCAAGGAAGTTACAAGTAGAGAAAGCCCAAATTTGGACCCAATGTAGCACAAGTCTGGGTCCAATACAACTCAGTAGAAATTTATTTTTTAACAGAGGAGTAGTGTTCGGCGCTGACCATCATGCTCAGCTAAGCACACAAGCTTGCAGGAGAGATGTCTCCAAACAGGAAGTTGTAACCACCCGCGAAGTTACAACCACCAACGAGTGGTTACAACTATCTACGAAAATTACAACTACCTAAGAGAAGTTACAACCGCCTACAAGCAGATGACTCACTCATCTGCCACGTGTCTCACTCATCTGCCACATGTCTCAATCACCTCCCAACAGTTTACTCATTCTGCCTCTATAAATAGCCAAATACAAAGACATCTGGAGGTAATTTTTTTCTTGATTCACAATTCCCTCTTCAAATACAGATAAATAAATATTTTCCTAAAGACGTTCTAATTTTGGCATCGGAGTTCCCGTGGCAGGCATCACACCGGTATCAAGAATTAATCTTCATCTTATGCATATTGCTTTGCGTGATCAACACGTGATCCAGTGAAAATTTGCATCCACAAATTGGTGTTTTCAATGAGAGCTTGAATCAAACTCATTGCATGCTCTCTTCCATTCATAAGAAAAATTTGTTCAATCAATTTAAAATTTCCTTCAAAGACACATTTCAAAGTTCTTTTTCAATACAATGGTGGGACCTCGAAACCAAACTAGCAAAAATAACGTTGAACAATTATCTGCCCGAATCAGACCGCAGTCACTGCCATAGATTCAATTGCCGCCAGCCGGACAACCACTGCTAGTAGATCTGCCACTGCCGACAGACCATCAAGTGCAACCTTCCACCCAACAACTGAGCCCAATGGAAATGAAACAACAAAAAAGTCTCGCAAATCAAATCTCCAATTTGACTAAAATATTTGAGGACCAAACTCGGGTGGTATAGCGATTAGTAAGTATACAGCCAAGGCAGAAGACACATCATCATCTGCCAGTAGACCATGTGTATGGGAGCAGAAGTAGTCATCCACTAAGGGGAAATAATCCATCTGAAAGCATTCATTCAAGATTAGAGTCACGAGCAATTGTGCACTCTAGGCTGGGGTCACAGATGACGCCAGATATGAGTGGTCAGCGCTGAAAACAGAATCCCGATGGATGTGAACAATGTAGAGGATCAAATCTGGATATTATATTAACTTGTCCCGAAACTGTCATGTCGCTGAGCGGCGTAGACTGCCCTACCATGCAGCCGATCAGCACGATGCATCTAGGCCCTTGAGAGCTGATGGTGTAGCACGAATTATCAATGAGCAGTTGAGGAACTCGCAAGTAATGAAAAATTCAAATGATGCTATGCGCGGAGAGATAACCTTGGTAAACACTTCACCTTTTACAAATGACATTAAAGGGGATCCTCCACCGGCAAAGTTATCATACCAACATTTACTCATTTCAAAGGAGATTATGATCCTGAGAGACACTTGAAGCATTTCCTAAGTGTCATGACTCTGCACAAAAATGATGACTCACTTATGTGCAAAATATTTGTTATGACCTTACAAGGAATGGCCCACGATTGGTTCAACATTTTGACCCCGCGATCGATCAACAATTTTGGGGAGCTTTCCCTTGTTTTCATAAAGGAGTATTCATCCTATCGAACCATTAAGAAAAAAGAAAAAAAACATGTTGATTACCTCTTCAACATGAAGAAAAATTCAAATGAATCTCTCTAAGACTTCATCAAAAGATTCAAGGCAAAAATGACGAGTATAAATGAGTGATGACCAAATTGCATCTTTAGCTTTAAAGAAGGGTCTACCAGCAAATCATCTATTGTATAGCAAATTGACCATGAAGCCGGGCAAAACTCTTGCTGAAATCTTCGCCATGGCAGAACGCTAGTGGGATGACGAAAAAAATAGTGCTAAGACACCAGATATGCCTGAGAAAGGTAGTCAACATGTACAAGCAAATGCAAATCAGAAGGATGATAAAAAAGAACAAGGGGTGACAAGCGTTAGACCGTGCTCCTCAACAAGAGACTCATCAACAATTAGAACATACACAAAGTTTACCGTTTCGGTCAATCAAACTCTCCAGCGCAGAAGAATTTGATGATTGTGACAACCGACCATTTCACAAAGTGGATTGAAGTTGAAGCGTCCTATTTTTTTTAATTTAAAAAAAAATGCAATGTACATATAAGAAAAACTTGATTGTATTTTATCTTTTTATTGTGTTGTGTCTCTTCAACAAGAGACTTCTCATCTGGTAGAGCATACACAAAGTTCTCCGTTTTGGTCACTCAAATCTCCATGAGAAGAACCAACCTTTGCTGAAGAGACCGTCACCAATGAAATGAGATCCTGCAAAAAAAATTCGAACAAATATTTACATACACCTCAGTAGAGGATATGTTATTTTGCTTCTCAGCAGATAACACACCTTCTTCAGTTGAACTAGTGAATACGAGAATTCGCTCTACATGTCCTTTAGCAGAAGACATTTAGAAATACAAACATTTATGTACACCATGACACTCTCCGTGGGCGGATAATGCAATGCATAAAATCATCTTACTCGAGTCTACTTAAATCTGTTTAAGTTTAGTCAAGTGGTCGGCAGACCACACAAGCAAAATGCATCAGTAAATGAGCACACCTCTGTAGTGTATGGCACTCTCATTGAGTGACTGGCATAATTCGATGCCTCCCTGCATCTCGTGGGTGTCGGTGCGAGTGGTCAGCATCGCAAGTCAATTAAGTCAGTCGATGCCTAACTCTTACTGGTATTAAAGGTAGTATCTGCAATCAATCTTTCTCTCTAGTATAGGGGTCATTAGAAAGATAAAGGGTAGAGCTGGTAGCCTCGGTTGGAGATAGAAGTCTTTCAAGTTCAACCCGAGTTGTGCTAGGTACCTTAACAGCAACGGAATAGATGAAGGATTGTACATATCAATAAATGAAAGCGGTTGAGAGGGACTTAATAAGGAAATCAAGCTATTTCTCACCGAATAAGAGAGTGAGATATGTGTAAATTCAGTTTGGATCAGATCATTAAGCAACGGCCAAACCTGAACATTTATGTTCGTAGGCATGAAAATTGTAGAGCCACACCGGTTCTCTCCATAACTTTGCACCATACACGAACCCAATTTCCAGGAGGAGTTCTCCATTAGATCGTCCTTACATGCATATAGCTTACTAAGAGTAATTCAATACATAAAAGCATCTTACTCAAGACTACTTAAATTCGTTTAAATTTAGTCAAGTGGTCAGCAGAACACACAAGCAAAATGCCTCAGTAGAGAATCACACCTCAGTAGAGGATGACACTCTCCGTGGGTAGGTAATTCAATGCATAAAATCATCTTACTCAAGACTACTTAAATTTGTTTAAGTTTAGTCAAGTAGTCAGCAGACGACACAAGCAAAATGCCTTAGTAGAGGATCAGTAAGTGGGTCATTCAATGCATAAAAGCATTTTACTCAAGACTACTTACATCCGTTTAAGTTTAATCAAGTAGTCAGCAGACCACACATGCAAAATGCCTCAGTGGAGGATGTCACTCTCTGTGAGTGGGTAATTCAATTAACCAATCACTGAGCATAGAAACATCTTACTCAGGACTACTTAAATCTCTTTAAGTTTTGTCAAGTGGTCAGCAGATCACACAATATTTTCATGCAATTTCCAAGATAAATAGATTTGAATCCATGATTAATTTCCTCAAGTTATGTTTAAATTCCGACTTACGCATATTAGAAACTCATGAAAGAGGCCAATCAAGCTTTTGTGCCCTTTATGCAAATATTTCTAAGTTGGTAGACCAACAAACATACACAAAGTTTGTGGATCATAAAAGCAAAGAAGACTACTACTTGACATGAAGTCACCATCAACTCCAAAAGAAATTCAAAGTCTCACTAGTATAGCAGCAACTTTGGGTCGATTCTTTAGTAGATCAGCAAACAAATCCAGAAGATGACCTATACATCTACTTGGCAGTTTCAAATATAGTAGTTAGCTCAGTTCTCATCAGCGAAGAGTTGGAAACACGTCTTCCTCCCAGATGTTTGTCAAACAAAGTTGAGCCAATACGACTTGATCCACCGGCCGAGGACAACTTTAAAGGCTCAAGCTTTAGCAGAATTCATCCCTCCTCAACCGGAAAAACAAAGTCAGCCAGCAGATCAATGTTGCATCCTTCAACAAAATCTACCAGTCGATTACAATTATAAAGGCTCAAGCCTTAGCAAATTTCATAGTAGAATTCCCTTACTCCTCAACCAGGGAAACAAAGTCAGCCAGCAGATCAGTGTCGCGTCCTTTAACAAAATCTACCAACTGAGGACAACTGTAAAGGCTCAAACCTAATTAGAAAATTTCATAGTAGAATTTGGTCTCTTTTCAATCGGAGAAACAAAGTCAGCTAGCAGATCAGTGCCACATCCTTCAATAAATGAAGACTCCTCAACTCATGCTGAAACAGGGGCAGGTCAACCCAAAGATATGTGACATTTATATATGGATAGGTCGTCAAAGCACAAGGATGTCATAAAGCAGGATTTGTTTTATTCACATAAGGATGATCATCTACTTGGACAAAGTCCAAGAGCCCATGAAGTTATTGTGTGTGACTCATCCGGTAGATCACCTCATCTACAATAGAAACCTCTACATGCATATCATTTTGTCTTTAGTAAACTACATTTCAACAATAGCAGAAGTCTCTACATGCAGATCATTTAATTGTATCAATAGAGACAGATAAATCAGCAAGATCATGGGCATTCTACTTCTATTTTTGGCAGGGCTCCCAAATGAAAATACATCTCATTTGCTTTTAAGTAAGAAGGAAGAGAAAAATGGTGAGTTCGAAAGCAAAGGAGATGAGGGGCATTTGTGGGAGAAAAAATAATCCTTAGCCCAATAGAATAAGAAAGCCCAAAGATTTGGGCTATTCTCGAGATGTCAGAATATTACCCACGAAAATTACAAGTAGAGAAAGCTCAAATTTGGGCTCAATGCAGCCCAAGTTTGGGCCCAATACAACTCAGTAAAACATTTCTTTCTCAGCAGGGGAGTAGTGTTCGGCGTTAACCATCATGCTCAGCTAACGAGAGAGATGTCTCCAAACAGGAAGTTACAACTGCTAACGAGAGGTTACAACTATTTACGGAAGTTATAACTACCTAAGAGAAGTTACAACCGCCTGCAAGCATATGACTCACTCATCTCCCAGCAATTTACTCATTCTACCTCTATAAATAGCCAAACACAGTCATCTGGAGATAACTTTTTTCTTGATTTACAATTTTCTCTTCAAATACAGAGAAATAAATACTTTCCTAAAGACATTATTTTTGCTTTGGTATCGGAGTCGTCGTGGCAAGCACCACACCAGTGTCAAGAATTAATCTTCATCTCATGCAGATTGCTCCGGGTGATTAGCACGTGATCCGATGAAAATTTGCATCCACATAATCCTATTCTACTAAGAAGCTTGTTGCGTAGCTTATGTCTCCAATATGAAAAACAAAACCAACGTTTCCTGCTACCACTTCCTTAGTCATGGCTTTGATTACTGACAACGCTCCTGGCTATATGCATGCGAACAATACTAACCTTGTAAGTACTTGTTTCGGTTACATTAATGTAAATCATGTTATTTACTTTTGTTGTGTGGTTGTCTATTTACAGACGATAAACTGATTCTTCATAAGATTGTTTTCCTATTACTCATGGGAATCTAAGTCTGAGGGTGAAACCTTGGAATTGAATTCACAAAAAATGGTTTCAATTTCCATGTCTATATAGACCCTTAAGTGAAAAGGGAGGGAAGGATAATGTGTTAAGAGCGTATGATTGGTTTTTCTTTTTTGTAACGTTGAGGTTGGTTGACTGGTTCTTTGGTATATCTATTCAAATGTTTTTGCATAAAATCTCTCCTATGATTGTGAGCTTGCAAAACTACCATTTAAACCTTATCATTACACCCAAGGATTGTGGATGATCGAAGAGATTTTATTATTTCAGAAACCTAGGATTTAGCTGAGAAGATTCACTCAACATATCATCTTGTGTGAATATAGCAACTTGTGATGTCTGAGACTTGCCCATTCCCATACTGAAGTTGTTGATGTTTTCCATCACTTACCCATGTCAATTTCATCTTCAATAATAACAGGTAACAAATAGTTATGATAGACATTTATTAAAAAATAATAAAAACAAATGAATATATAAAATGGTGAACTTACAGAAGTTCCAGTAGAATCAACACTGGAGAGATGGCCATGCAAAGGTGCATATGGATTAACCACTAATTTCATCATCTTTTTGTAAATGTAAAACTTAATTTAGCTTAACAGGGTAATGGCATAGAAGAGGGAGCTCACCGAAGTCTCCAATTTGTTTGTAAAGTAAACTATTCAAATGGCCATATATGATAATTTAGGAGTGGTCACGGGATTGGATGAACCTCATCCCTATCCCATCCCATTTGTTCAAGATCGGGACGGGATGGGATAAACCTTATCATGACTTCATTCCGTTTCAAATGGGGTTGGGACGGGACGGAATGAGCATGTACTAAAATTTGGATTGAAAAATTAATATGCAAAATTGAAAATTTTTTATTTACCAAACACAACTCTAAAAACAACTATATAACTTTAGGCCATTGATTTATATTTCCCCATTTCATTAGCTTTTACTCCCTTTTTTTAGAACCACTATTGGAGATAACCATTTTTTTGTACATTGCTAACGAAAATGATCAATGGGTTTGTCATTTAAAAACTACGGGGAGCACACATTGTTGTTGTCCAAAGTTAGAAAGAGGAAAAAAAGAAGGGAAAGAGTTTGAGTTAGATTCATTATCTAAATGATTCACATGAAAGCTTGTAAGAATAAAATAGTCATGTCAATATATAAAACAACAAATAAAATAGTCATGCCAACGAATAGTTTCATAGTTTCATACTACATAATTCATACTAAATATAGAAAAAAAATCGATTCAGGATGGGCGGGATTGAAAATCTTCATCCCGATTTCATCCCACTCTAGATCGGGACGAGACGAGATTGGGATGAGATTGCTCAATCCCAATAGGACCCGGAAAAAAGGGGACGAGACGGGGTCGGAACAGGACGAGACAGGATCGGGATCGCGGGATGGAATGCCCACTCCTATATGATATAACCACACAAACAAAACAAAAAATATTTCAATAATAAAAAAATGAAAAATAAAAATAAGTTTTGGTGGAGGCTTGTACGTAGACCGGGAAGGTGAGATCATGGCTATCCAATTGGAATTGGAAAGAATTATGACACCACTAAATGTAACAGCAATGTGAGTTGAAGAATTAGTTACAAAATCTATCTTGAAGAATGGGTTTGGATCATGACAACGAAGCAATGATCTTATGTTAACTACCAATATGGCAGTGTAACCATGGAATTGTGCCGTGGAATTTATAACTTGATCAGAAGAAATAGATGAAGATGATAAAAAAGGTGAAACTGAGAACAAAAATATAAAAAAACAAGAACAAGAGAGAAATCATTGCTGAAAAATGATGAGAATTAGAGGAAGTAAACTTGTAGTTGTATAATAAATAGATCATTTTGGTGATTGGCTTCTCTTCAAACTGGAGTGGGCTTATCCCAGTCTCAGTTTTGTGAAACGGGATGGAACGGTTGGTTCGGAGTTGGAACTTTTTTTTTTTGCAAAACCGGCTCGTCTCGGACCGGTTTGAATCGGGATGGTCCGGTATTGAACTGTGTCATCCCGTTTTTTTTTTTAAAAAAACCTAAGCCCAATCCCTCATCTTTCCACTTCACTCTCTCTGCTAACAAAAAAATTCTAGAGAGCCAGGCCCCTGGTGCTAGGGGAGGCTCTATAGGCCTGTTAATAGTGTTCTTCAAGGCTTGTTAATGGAAGATTCTCCTCAAGAACTCAAGATCTTCTCCAAAACTCAAAATCTTCTCAAGAACATGCCAGAGAGCCTCCCCTAGCGTTCTCCTGGCGCTAGGGGCCAGACTCTCTAGACGCACTCGTGAAATTAATATATAGAGAGCAACAATTCTAGGCAGCCATTTTATGGCCAGGTTTTGGGTTTTTTACACTTCTACCCCTTTTATAAATGATGTTTGTGATTGTGTTTTAAAGAGAATGGGTAAAAGTGTAAAAAAAGCCCAAACCTAGCCAAAAAATGGCTGCCTAGACTTACTCTTGCTAACATGAGAAACAATTTAGCCAGGTTTGCTAGCCATTTTTGGCCAAATATTGGCTTTTACAATTCTACCCCTTCTGTAGGTGGTGTTTGTGGTTAGGTTTTAAAGAGAATGGGTAAAAATTGTAAAAAAAAAATAAGACTTGGCTCAAAAGTAGCCTAACACGGTGTGATGGCTGAGTGGTTGAGCAGTGGCAGATGGTATCACTAGGTTACATGGTCGAACCCAGCCGGTGGCATCTGGGGTGGGAGGGGTTAAGGAAAAAAAACATAGTCATTGTTTTCACTGTGCTAAATCTGTCAAAGGGGTGTGAGAGTGCAAAATCGGGCAACCCCAAATCATATTTCCCCGTACAAATTAGACAAGTGATTGTGGGTGGTGGTGGTGATGGTATAATAGTTGTAATTGTGGCATGGTTATGGTGGCGATGATTATGGTTGTGAATGTGGGTGATGATGGTGGTGGTGGTGTTGTTGTTGGCAATGGTTGTTAAAATGGTGATGGTGCTAGCAGAGGTCATGGTGGTTATGGTGGTGGTGGTGTTGGTTGCAGTGGTTACAGTGGTTGCTGCGGTGGTAGTGGTTATATTATGATAGTTGTGGTGGTGGTAGTGATGGTGGCGACAACGACGGTTACGGTGGCACTAGTGAAGTTGGTGGTGGTTGTGGTGATTATGCTATGGTAGTGGTGATCATGAAGGTGACACTGGTTGTGGTATTAGGAATAGCAGTAGTGGTGGTGGCGATGACAGTAGTTGGTGGTGGTTGGGGTGTTTATGAAGGAGTTGGGGTACTCGAGGAGATAATAAGAGTGTTGCACAATAATGCGGGAGATTTTGTCTCGCAAAGTTTTGCAGAATTTTATAACTAGGAGATGCGGAGGTCTTGAATTCAAATTCCAATAATTATTTTTTGTAAAATCAACCAAGCACTCAAATTTATGTAACTATGGCAAACTTTTGCATTATGCATTATTTTATCATGTATCAAGCGGAGCCTAAATATACGATAATATGGACCTCGAATGTTGCTTATGTATTGAAGCTTCTGGTAACGATAGCCAAATTCGCTATAAGTTCTGAACCGCACAAAAAGCATAATGGTGCATTGTCTCAGGGAGAAGCATAATGAAATAGACATAACTGAACATAATGCTCGACTAGTTCACTACTATCCTATAGCAGGCTTAGAAATGCCATGAATGGGAAGCTTGTATTTTCATAAAAACAACAAAGTTGTAAAATGGGTTGGTTTGGGCTTGGTTAGGATGAAAATGGGTTGGATTTTGTTAGGGTTTGAGTTGGGCTTTGTAAATGCTACAGTAATCGGGATAGATCGGGATGATCCGAGATTGAATTGTTGGAAACCAATTTCATCCGGGATGAAAAGAGTAGAACTCGTTTTAGCATAGTTTGAAAGGTTCGGAACCATAGTGGTCCGAGTCAGATTGGGATTATTGCCCAACCCTAAAAATTTAGAAGTTTGGAAAGAAATATATCTAACACTTATATAACGACTATTGGCTCAAGGAAGTGCCTATGTCCATCATGCACATCTTTTATATTCTCAAAACTTTCATCTACCAAATTTCTAAATTTCCAAGCATATCCCACCATTCCTACCGACTACTATCGTCCTCTTTTTGTTTTTTTGTTTTTTTAATGCCTTGAACCCTTCCCACCCCAACTGTCAACTATTGAATTTGATCATGTGACCTAGTGATACCATTCGCCACTGCTCAACTACTAAGTCGCTCTTTTTGTTTATTTGAGTTCCACCAACCACCGATGATCCCCTTCCCTTTCCTCCCTCACAATCTGTGAATTCACCCACCACCGACTCTCTTCTCCATTGCTATTTTCATGCCTCCATCCGCATCTACAAAACCCTCTCTCTTCTTCTCGACGGCGAAAACATTCATCATAGGGTTATTGTCTATGTGCTCTTATTATCTTTGTTTCACTCCTCCATCATCGATTATTTCATAGTTTGTACGCAATTTCGTCTTTGTAAGACAAGAATGGAAAAGTGCAATCAAATGAGGCGATTGAGTTGTAGTGGTGGTGGTGGTGAACCTTAAAAGTATTTTAATGAATACTGCACATTGTAATCAACCTCTTGATATTGTCGAGGGATGAAAATGGGAGAATCATAAAGTGGTTTGTGAAGTTGCAATGGCAAGTTAGAGTTGAATCTATTGTATTGGTTGAATGTGATGGGTGTTGAAATGGGGATCTAGTAAGGGAAAAAGAAGAATAGGGAGCCTTATGATTGTTCTCGAATTCTATATAACTTTTTTTTTATTTTTTTTATTTTTCCTTGAAAAACAATAATTAAACTAAAAAGGCTAACAAAACTCCAATGATACAAACTTTTTTCTTTCTTTAAAACTCAAAATTTATTGTTTTCATAAAACAATAATCAAACTATATTTTACTCCCAATAATCTTCAACCTTTTTAATTATAAAATTAAAAGTTAGGGCTGAAAATCGAACCGAACCGACTAAAATCGAACAAAAATCGAAATAAAACCGAACAGACCGACTATTTTAAACATATTGTATTATTTATATATAAAATATATTATTTATTATATATATTCGGTCGGTTAAAATCACATAGAAACCGAAAACCGAACCAACCACTTCGGTTTTGAATTTTTTAAAACTGATCCGAACCGAATTTAAACCAAACCGATTGGTTCGGTTCAGTCGGTTTAATCGATTTGATCGGTTTTTTGTTCAGCCCTATTAAAAGTTATAAATAATCTCTATGGTCATTTTGCTTATAAATCTTTAGTCAATTTTCTCAAAATTTTAACTTTTATGTATTATTAAATTATTTTTTTAAAATAATTTACTAAATATACACACACGTAGAGCGCATCTACACCCTAGTGAAAATGTAATGGGATTTGGTAAAAAATGTCGAATACAGACAGTTTATTGATGCAACATTGGTATGGGCCTTAGGACACGGGGATTGAATTTGAAACCTAAAATAATAATAATAATAATAATAATAATGAAACCTTGTTTTGGTTAGGCAACTACTGTTTGACACCAATAAGTCCCCCTTTGACTCCACCACCCTTTTTTAACCTGCTAAAGGACACCACCAATAAAAAAATTATTTTTTATCTCTCTCACCCTCTCTTCTCAAGATCAACAACAACACAAAGCAGCAGCAATGTTGTCGCCACATGCTGTGTCGCCCTCCTTCACCTTATTTTTGTCCTTTTTTTTTTCTCTTCTTCCCTCTTCTTTCTATCTTCCTCTCCTCTCTCACCCCGGTCTCGTAGCTAAGGGGTGAGGGAGAGGGCAAGAGAGAGGGAAGATTGGGAGGGGGAAAAGGCGACTGCACCATCTTTCCCGTTCTTGTTCTCTAGAGAAGAAAGAAAAAAATTAAGACCAAATGTTAAGCTTCTTCCTCTTCTTCTCTGAAGATTGATAGGCATGTACCCCATTTTTCTCACTTAATTTCTTCCTCTCTTCTACCTTATTTTTGCTATCGCTCCAACCTCAGTGAGGTAAGAGCTCAAAAAAATGTTTCGCTTTCGCCTCAACCTCTACGAGGATGGAACTCGTCCTCATAGAGGCTGGAAGGAGAACGGAGAAGGAAAAAAAAAGGTGGACGATGGTTGGGCGGTCGGCAACAGTTATTGCTATTGTTATTGCAACCTACTATTGAGGAAAAGAAAAGAAAGGAAAAAAGGGCAGATGACCAACGACAACGGTTTGATAGGGTGAGAGAGAAGCGACAGTGGTGACAACAACAACAACGACTGTTGTTGTTCTTTGGGGAGAAACCATTGAGAATGGAGAGAAGAAGAGATAAATTTTGAGAATTGAGAGTTGTGTGTGATATTGGTGATGTAAAAAACAAAGGTGGTGTTGTTAGACAGAAATGTGGTATTAGACAAAAATGTGGAGTTGATGGTGTTAAAGAGGGAAGTAGTGGTGTCAAACAGTCGCTGCCTTTTGATTATATATAGTGATGGAGATATTTGTAATAATAAAGGCTCTAACTAACATACTATATCAGCTTATTTAATGGCATATAAATGGACAAAAGCATGACATAAATTCGAGTTTTATATCTAGACGTAAACAAGTAAAAAATCATTTGATGACACATATGAGCAAACATTTTCTTCTGGTCATACAATTCCTTTGCTTGAACTTAGATGATTCTTAATAGTAAAGTATATTGATCAACCAGAATCAACTAAATCTCATATTGATGAGAAGATCAGGAATCGAGAACTTGCAAACTTATTAACCCACATATCGTAGAGGTCATGGACTCGGATATCCAATGTCTGTACAAAAATCATACCCCAAGAATCTTCAGCCGCGGCCTTTCAGTTGGGTTCGCACAGTTAGGCTTGGATAAGGCCTATCCAAATTGCATCTGTTGAACTCTCCTTATTCATCATCACAAACCAATACCAATGAATATCCTCAAACATCATATAAGGTAGTAATTTATAGCAATCACTGACGCACTTCTTGTAGTTGAAGTTTGAAAATCTTGAAAAATGTTACTATATTTCGCAACTCCCTGCATAAGCTCCCAATAGACGCTTTAAGATGCCTAGATCCCCCACATGAATGCATTTAACATAAGCTTTTAGCAAATATAAGACCATATAGCGTTATCGTAGGTCGTAGCATTTCTATATATGCTTTTACAGTTTTACATGTAAATTTTCACTAGGTAGTCATAGTAGATTCTCATGAAGCACCCAAGATTCCCCTCACTGTACTGACTGATACCCTTAATGACTTAAAAAATAACCAAATACTCAAATCAAACGAAAAACATCACAACAATTGATGAGAGCAGAACATATAAACTAGTGGAAAACAAGAGTAAATTATTATATGTAGAGAAAGAATACGTGTATGGCTTAGTTTAGATGGATAGATGGATACAAAAAGAGAGGAGAGGGTGTGGTTGACAAATCATTATCACATTATCTCTCACTTCCTCCTCTCTTTTCATCCTCATCTCATCCTTCAAATTCCTCATTAATTCAATCTTCCAAGTCTCCAAATTTTATATCTCATCTTTAATTCTCTACCTCAATAAGTCCAAAACATACCACATATTTGTGGTCAAATAGACCTATAAGATACAAATGATCAGCTTTTCTCTTTCTCACATTGGTTATCCACCAAATTTGGAACCAGCAGCATCAGCTTCTGCTTTGCTGCAAAACTTTGGAGAATTCGCACACTCATCTAGTAGCAGAGAAACAACAGGTAATCTATCACTGAACTAATCGCCATCTTCTTTGTTGCTCAGTAGTCTCGAGCTTTCAAGTGTGTGTGATATTATTGTGTAGAACTTGCTTATTGTTTGATCATAAATATTGGCCTTCCCTGTGGGTCATGGCATCTTAATTTGTTATTCAAACCATACGATGTTATATATTTATGTAGACGATATTCCAAATTGAATAAAAGGGAGCATTTGATGATTATGGCCTCTTGTTTACAGCACAAGTCATAGTACATAACTTTCTTTACTAGAATGAAAAAAGGAGCATTTGCACTCTTAGAAAATGGTTCAAATGAAAAAGTAATTGAAGGAAATTTCGTTTAAGTTCCTTACTAGAATTGCATATTAGACCAACCTAATGGATTAGCAATTGCTAGTGTGCTGCATGAGCTTGCTAAGTGAGCCAAAACACAGCGATGGTTAGTTAAAGTGGGTGGGGTGTCTTTTTTGCCTCCTGATGAATGTTGATGCTCCAGAAATATGAATATGTACCATATAAAAATGAACACTCCTTTTCATTTTCTTTCGAATCAATACCCATGAAACTTAGCACTCCAGTTAGAAAATTCTAATATTCTAATCTTGTACGATACTACTTTTTAGCTTTTTAACATAGTTTTTATACAGTAGATTCCCCGCCCTTGCCTTTTCAGTATTACCTATTAAATTAATCACTACAACAGAGTTTTACATCCTTAGTGTTCAAAATTTTGGAAATTTTAAGCTGAAAAATAAAATGAAACAGCTTATATTGAAAATTGAAAGGAAGAAAACACTATATTCTCTGTAATGTTTCATCCACTCAAAGGGTGATCAGTAACATCCAAACTCACACACAATTTTTTACTCGAAATGATATATACAGCTCAGTCAAGACTCCATAGTTATTGATCATAAGGGTATGAATGTATCGTGTCTTTGGGTGTAACAATCTAAGAGCAAAAGTACATGGTTTCTTCTTGCACAACCATTTATGCAGAATTAAGGTGTAAGATTAAAGTTCAGATTGTTTCCTTGTTAACATGCTTGGGAAGGCTTTGAGATTTCTCTGTTGTAATCAAATTTTCATACTTACTGAAGGTTTTAAGAAAAGATGGATTACGTATATGGACCTGGAAGGAACCATCTCTTTGTTCCTGGACCTGTCAATATCCCAGAGCCTGTACTTCGGGCAATGAACAGAAACAATGAGGATTATCGCTCCCCTGCTGTGCCTGCCATGACCAAGACCCTGCTCGAAGATGTTAAGAAGATTTTCAAGACAGCCAGTGGAACTCCATTCCTTATCCCCACCACAGGTATCCCATCGCTTCAGTAGTTAGGCTTCTTGCATTTGTTGTATAGGACCTGCTATACAATAAGAAGTTTGCTAGTTAAATACTAGACTGAGTAATGAGTGCAACGACTAAACCAACCTTTCAGTTATAATTTTCTTCAATGATATGAATCCGACAATTGGGAAATTATTGTAAATGTTCACAAGAGCAAATGAAATTTAAATATGTATCAGCGTTTCAAATAAGAAGAATTTATATCCAGCTGAAACTTCAACTGAAAGTAATCAGCATTTCTTCTTTTTTTTATTCACTAAAAAACTTTAGCACAATTCTTAAAGCTGATATTGTGCATAACTTATTTTCAGGTACTGGTGCATGGGAAAGTGCACTTACAAACACATTATCTCCTGGTGATCGAACTGTATCTTTCCTTATCGGGCAATTCAGTCTTCTCTGGATTGATCAACAAAAACGTCTCAATTTCAATGTCGATGTTGTAGAAAGTGACTGGGGTGAAGGTGCCAATCTTGAAATTCTTGCAGACAAGATAGCAGCAGACACAGCCCATACTATCAAAGCTGTTTGCATTGTTCACAATGAGACTGCAACTGGAGTCACCAATAACTTGTCTTCAGTGAGGAAGATACTTGGTAAGCATCCAAAGTTTAACCAAAATATCATAGTTTATGGTCACTCCTCACAAAATTTCTTACCTGTTCTGCACTCCCCTTGCCCAAAATGAAAATGTTGTATGGAAGTGAAATTTTTTTTTTCACCATATCCTAGAATCTGGAATTTGTTAAACATTGGTGAAAGTGTATGTATATCTTTGTGCGGAAGGGCTGATGTTTGCCAAATATGGATTGACAGATCACTATGGGCATCCTGCACTATTTCTTGTTGATGGAGTGTCTTCAATATGTGCTCTTGATTTCCGTATGGATGAATGGGGAATAGACGTAGCTTTAACTGGCTCACAGAAAGCACTTTCTCTCCCTACTGGAATGGGAATTGTGTGTGCAAGCCCCAAAGCATTAGAAGCGTCGAAGACTGCCAAATCAGTACGAGTGTTTTTTGACTGGAACGACTACTTGAAATTCTATAAACTGGGAACATATTGGCCATACACCCCTTCCATCCAGCTTTTGTATGGTCTGAGAGCAGCATTGGATCTGCTTTTTGAGGAAGGACTCGATAATGTGATAGCAAGACACAGCCGGTTAGCCAAAGCAACAAGGTAAGCCATTTATTTTATTCTGTTCAGATACCTTCATGTAGTAAAATACAATGTGTTTGAAAGATGGATTGTGATATTCGCAAAATTCTGATGAACAGGCTTGCTGTTGAAGCTTGGGGTTTGAAGAATTGTACAGCAAAGGAGGAATGGTTTAGTGACACTGTCACCGCCGTGGTTGTTCCACCTTATATTGATAGTTCAGAAATTGTTAGAAGGGGATGGAAGAGGTACAATCTAAGCTTGGGTCTGGGATTGAATAAAGTAGCGGGAAAGGTATTCAGAATAGGCCATCTTGGTAACCTGAATGAGGTAATTCTCCAACTTATCTGTTTTGATTTTATGGTTTTTCGTGAATGGGATTAGTAATGCCTATATTACTAAAAGGAATACGATGAATCATGTATGTGAATGTATATTTCCTCATATACATCATCAAATACAACCCTTTTGAATTGAAATCCTCGCATAAGAATTAAGAATAACCTCAACAAAACTAGAAGTAAACCTCTGTAAAAGATGAAGTTGCTTTCCCGGTATAAAATGTGTATTCTTTGTTTGGTGTTTTTGCAGTTGCAATTGCTGGGTTGCTTGGCTGGGGTCGAGATGATACTGAAGGATGTAGGTTACCCAGTTAAGCTGGGAAGCGGAGTGGCAGCAGCATGTGCATACCTGCAGAACTCCATGCCAATGATTCCCTCTAGGATTTAATGATGTATAATGTTACCTGTCTCTTTGCTTTTTCAACTACTTGTATAAAAACGTTTATCTCATTCTGCCTGCACTCTTTTGAGGCTTACATACTCCCACAACTCGAATTGCTTCATGCATGTTCATGTATTTATATCTCCTCAAAATTGACTCTAATGTCACATTCCAATGTTGCTGCCTCAAGAAGGCTCTTAATTACTGCTTCATTAGAACAAAATTCATTGTGGTGTGACTTTTGATAGCTTCAAGTCACATTAGAAATTAGCTAGAAATCTATTAAGTTTGAAATATGCTATGCCAGGAAGCATTTGTTGTGGGACAAACAGAAGAAATGTGGACTGACATAGGAAAGTGAGAAAGATGATTGAAAGATTACATTGGAGAGCTATAGCAATCCATGGTTGGATTGTAGAGATAAGTAGCATAATACTAAAAGGATGTATTCACCATTGGGCAGTACTGATGTAGACTGGTGCATAGTGGAGGCATTCAAAAAAGTTATGCATCAAATATAGGGTAGACATGAAGATAATCAATACCATATACTGAGATTTGAACATATCGATGCAAGACTAGATCTTTCAAATTTAGCTGAACCACTACACCCTGAGTAAGGCTAGGAAAAAAAAATCATTTTATGGACAAAACGCTTTATGAATAATTCTCGGAAGCTTCAAAAACCATGTCGATTAATCATTTTTCACTGTGCCAAGGCATATGTAAAAGCAAAAACACAGTCTATGTTGTATTTAAACCAAAACTTAAGACTCTAGTTGATTCAATGGAAACAAGAAGAATAGAAACATACCTTGATCCATAGCGCTTTCTCCTTTGATTGTGATTGGATCTTCCGATTGATTCAAGTGTTTCCTTAGATTCTCTGTTGAGAGGATACAGAAGACAATGCCAAAGGGTATCTCAGTTTTAACGCACAACGCTCAATCGGGGACCAATCCTATTTATAATGCCCATAAGTCATAACCCTTCAACTTACGGGCTGTGAATTTCCAATTCTGCCCCTCATTGAATTAGAAATTACATCCTTATTTACATCATGTTATTTATTAATACCTTATAGTCCAATACCCCTATTAGATCACATATTTAAATGGACTACACTGTAAGATAGCAATACATATTATATTACATATGTGTGCCCACATTATTGGATTTGTCCAACAATTTCCCACTTGGGCCACATATGTTACCTTTAATGTGTATAACCTTATGAGCTCAAAACTTGCTATCATAAGTAAAGGTATTCCGAAACAATCTCGTCCATTGACTATACTGATATAGGATTAAAGCGATGTGCGTCACATTTAGCGTAACGAAATCCATCAATAGTCACATATACCAATATAATCAAATGACATAGATCAAACATGGATGTAGAGCATGGAAATTACATGTGATGTGATCCAAACATGTCTATTTCCAACCGGTCCAACTTTAATCTTTAATGAGATCAAACATATAATAAACAGACAATTGACTGAAGACTTTATTTCTGCAGAAAATACTAAATTACACCAATGTGTCCAAAAAATCCATCATAGAACAACAAAACTCCCACTAAACCATGATATCCTCATGTGACATAACACCCATATGAGCGGTGTGCTCATGAAAGACCTTGGGTGGTAATCCCTTAGTAAACGGATCCGCAATCATGGAGTGTGTCTCAATATGCTCTATGAAAATCTGTTTATTCTCTACTCTCTCCTTCACAACCAGGAACTTTATGTCAATATGATTTGACCTAGACGAGCTCCTGTTGTTGTTGGCATATAAAACTGCTGACTTATTGTCACAATATAACTTTAGTGGTCTTTCTATGTCATTCAAAATGCGCAGCCCAGTGACAAAATAACGCAGCCATAATCCGTGGTTGGAGGCCTCAAAACACGCCACATATTCTGCTTCCATGGTGGAAGAAGCTATGAGTGTCTGTTTAGCACTTCTCCAAGAAATAGCTCCTCCAGCTAACAGATAAATGTAGCCTGATGTAGATTTTCTACTATCTTGGCATCCAGCAAAATCAGAATCAGCATACCCCTATGATCTCCAACTGATCTGATCGCTTGTATGTGAGCATGTAATCCTTAGTTTTCTGTAAATATCTCATAACTCGTTTAGCTGTTTTCCAGTGACTCATCCCAGGGTTATCCAAATATCTGCCAAGCATTCCAACAATGAATGCTATGTCTGGACGTGTACATACCTGAGCATACATAAGACTCCCAACAGCGGATGCATAGGGGATATTTTGCATCTCTACAACTTCAAGTTTATTCCTAGGACACTGTTTAAGACTGAATTTGTCTCCTTTAGATATAGGGGTATCTCCTGGTTTACAATCTTGCATGCCAAACATTTTAAGCACTTTTTCTATATAGCCCTTTTGTGATAATCCAAGAATACCCCGAAAACGATCCCGGTATATCTGAATCCTTAAGACAAAAGAAGCTTCACCAAGGTCTTTCATTTCAAATTTCTTTGATAGAAATCTCTTGGTTTCGTGCAACATATCTATATTATTAGTGGCAAGCAATATGTCATCAACATACAAAACCAAGAAGATATGCTTACTCCCACTGAACTTATGATACACACAATTATCAACAACATTTGTCTCAAAACCAAACGAGACAATTACTTGATGAAATTTGTAGTACCACTGACGGGAAGTTTGCTTGAGCCCATAGATGGATTTCTTTAGTCTGCAAACCATATTCTTTGGGTCTCCACACAAAGTTTTCTGGTTGCACCATATAAATTGTTTCATCAATGTCGCCATTGAGAAACGTTGGTTTAACATCCATCTGATGCAACTCAAATTCAAAATGTGCAACAAGAGCCATGATTGTCCTAAATGAGTCTTTCTTTGACACCGGAGAGAAAGTCTCTTTATAGTCGATATCTTCCTTTTGAGTGAAGCCTTTAGCTACAAGACGAGCTTTATATCTTTCCACATTACCTTTTGAGTCCTTCTTGGTTTTGAATATCCATTTACAACCAATAGGCTTTGTATTTTCAGGTAATGGGACAAGATCCCAAACTTGATTGTCTTGCATAGACTTGTACTCCTCATTCATAGCATCTATCCACTTTTGAGAGTTAGAATCCTGTATGGCTTGATTGAAGTTGATTGGATCATTTTCCACCAGTCCATCATTTTCCTCATGTTCTTCGAGAAAGACCATATAATCATCCGGAATAGCTCTTCTCTTTTCTCTCGTGGATCTCCTTAATGGCATTTGATCTTGAGGTTGTTGAGTTTGTTCTTCTGGAATATTTACTTCAATTGGAGCAGGGAGTAGTTCAACATTGTCCTGTTGAGGTTCCAGATCTGTTTCTTGATCAATGACAGGTATTGGAACATGTACATTGTCAACAACAGTAGTAGGAGTCGAAATTGATTCCTCCTCAAAGACAATGTCTCTTACCTTATTTCTCCCCCCAAACTCGACATCCTCAAAAAACGTTGTTGTCCCCGTTTCAAAAATGGACTTAATAGTGGGATTATAGAATTTGTAGCCCCTTGATCGCTCAGAGTAGCCAATGAAGTAGCTGCTTACTGTTTTGGAGTCCAATTTCTTTTCATTCGGCCGATAAGGCCTTGCTTCAGCTGGACATCCCCAAATGTGAAAATGTTTTAGACTAGGTCTTCTGCCTGTCCACAATTCATAAGGTGTTTTGGCAGCTGCTTTAGTTGGTACTCTATTAAGGATGTAAGCTGCAGTCTTTAGTGCTTCTCCCCAGAGTGATTCAGGTAAGGTAGAATGACTGATCATACTCCTTACCATGTCCTTAAGAGTTCGGTTTCGTCTTTCAGCTACACCATTCATGCTAGGTGATCCCGACATGGTGTACTGTGGGATGATTCCACATTCCTCTAGGAATTTAGCAAATGGTCCTGGACGTTGTTCACCGGAACCGTCATATCTGCCGTAATACTCACCACCACGGTCAGACCTGACACTTTTAATTCGTTTGTTGAGTTGGTTCTCAACCTCAGCTTTGAAAGCTTTGAACATGTCCAGTGACTCAAATTTCTCATGAATGAGATATAGGTACCCATAGCGTGAGTAATCGTCTATGAATGATATAAAATATTGTTGACCATTCCAAGAAGCCGAAGGGAATGGTCCACAACTATCTGTGTGGATCAATTCTAAGACGTCTGAAGTTCTGTTTGCACCCAATCTCTTTTGTTTGGTCTGTTTTCCCTTGATACACTCAATACAGACATCAAAGTCTGAAAAATCAAGAGAATCTATTATGCCATCTGACACAAGTCTATCCATTCTCGTTTTCGAGATATGTTCTAAACGTTTGTGCCACAGTTTTGATGAATTTTCTTCATTTAGCTTACGCTTAGTACCACGTGATTCCACATGCAAGGTTTCATTATATGAGGCAATAGTATCAAGAAGATATAGGTTATCAAATGTGCTTAATGAACCAGTACCAATAATATTGGAATTTAATGAAAGACTAAATTGATTATTTCCAAATGAACAACAATATCCAAATTTGTCCAACAAGGAAATAGAAACCAAATTCCGTCTAAATGACGGTACTACAAAAGTATCTTTCAGTTCCAAATAACAACCAGTTCCTAAGAGTAACCTAAAGTTTCCTATTGCTTCCACGTCTACCGATTTTCCATCGCCCACGAAGATGCGTCTTTCAGCATCATTTGGCTTTCGGTAGCTCAGACAACCCTACATAGAAACACTTATGTGAGTAGTAGCACCGAAATCTAACCACCAAGTGTTTCTAGGTACTGAAGCTAAGTTAACCTCAAAACAGACCAAAGCAAGAAACATACCCTTTTTAGCACGCCAAGCGTGATACTTGGTACATTCCTTCTTTACATGTCCAGGTTTCTTACAAAAGAAACAACCCTCATTGCCTTTCTGTTTCTTTTGTGCTGGACCCTTAGCAGCTTCATTCTCCTTCTTTCGTTTTGTGCCCTTATTTGTAGAGGTGCTTGCAAAATGAGCACTTTCCGTTCTGTCTTGCTTCAACCTGTCTTCCTCTTGCACACAGTATGAAATGAGCTCATTAAGAGTCCATTTCTCCTTCTGACAGTTATAACTGACCTTAAACTGACTGTACTGTGGAGGAAGTGATATCAAAACTAGATACACGAGTAAGTCCTCAGACAACTCAAGCTTCATTGCCTTAAGTTTTGAAGCAAGATGAGACATCTCCATGATGTACTCTCTAATGTTCCCTTTGCCTTTATACTTTAATGAAATCAAGCTAGCTAAAAGCGTGCTTGTTTAAGCCTTATCGCTTTTTAGCAAAACGCTTTTCAAGTTCAGTGAGGAACTCACTGGCATTGGTCATCCCTGCGGATATTGCACCCCTAAAGGCTTCTGGAATACCTCGCTTGATGAGCATGAGACTCATGCGATTGGAGCGTTCCCACTTCTCAAAGTATTTCCTGGCATCAGGAGTACTTGCATCTGTAAGAGGAGCGGGTTGCTCAATCCTTAAGGCAAGGTCCAGATCCATACATCCAAGAACGATTAACACGTTCTCTTTCCAGTCCTTGAAGTTTGTCCCATTAAGCATGGGAATATTATTTACACCAGCAGATATACTAGTAGTAGACATAGTAGCTGTACAGAGAATAAATTACATAAATAACATATTCACATCATTATTCAACTGCATAAACTTTTAAATTCATACAATAGGTAAATAAATAAAAAAACCCATATCAAGATACCTAGCACAGCATTGTTATTTAGTCTTTGGACAAAAATATCAATCTGTAAGTGGTACTCTTTGTACACAACGAAACCGGCCTAATATTATGCATTTCTTTGAACTGACATAATAAAAGCATGGTAAAGTAAACTTTATCACATATGTAAGACTAGAGATTATCCGGTCAAAACAATCTTCCTTTGGGCCGATTGTTTCACATGGATGTAGCATGCTCACTTATTTAAAATCAACCAATTTTCCTAACAGTGGTTGCTTTGGCAACCTATTAGTTAAATTGTGTAAAATTTAAATAAGGAACACAATAGTGATACATGAAACCAAAATTATAATCTATGTATAAATTTTGAGTATTAACTAAATTATCACCTTAATACAATTAAAACATGGGTCTACATAAAATGTAGCCAAAAGTTAAATAGGTCACAATGAAACAGGATAAAGCAAAATTTTCTAACAGGCCCAACAGCAAAGCAAAAATTACTTACAGGCTCAACAGTCAATGCAAAATTGACTCACAAGCCCAACAGTTAAAATAAAATGTACTTACAGGCCCACAAGCCCAACAGTTAAAATAAAATGTACTTACAGGCCCTAAGTCCAACAGGTAAAATAAAATGTACTTACAGGCCCAAATGTACTTACAGGCCCTAAGTCCAACAGGTACCATGGTCCAACTTGGAGTCCTTCTTGGAGTCCAACTAATGAAATGGATTGGTTCATTACTAAGCCTAATCCAAATCTAATATTTTCAGGGTCGATATAGATTATATGCTGTCGACATAAGCATATTATATGATCATCACAAATCTAAATAACCAAATCAATAATCAACATCACAATATAATCGCATAACAGTGGAGAATCGCATAATCACATAACAATGAATAAGCAATAGAAGCATCGCATAACAGTGCATAATCACATAATCACATGACAGTGAATAAGCAATATAATCATCCCACAACAGTGCATAATCATGTGATTATAATAGTGCATAATCGCATATCACTGTTCACTGTAACTGTCACGCCCCGATTTTCGAAGAAAACGAAAATTCCAAAAGCCACGTAGGATTATCCGTTTCCCCCAAAACTCGGGACGTGAGAATTCAATAATAACAGAAACAAATAGCAGCATGAACTAAACATCTGTAACAAATAAAAATTCTAACCCGGAGAAGACTGGCATGGCTAGCTCACTAGCAAAACTCCGGTAACGCAGCTCAAAGTCTCTAAACCTGAAACACTACTCGGCTACATTCCAAAAGGAATGTACCCAAGAAGCAAAAGCTCACTCGGGTCAGCAATAAAGCTGGTGTGAGAAATCTTCATTCCAAAATCAATAAAATCGCACGTGATAAACATCAAGTGAAACACAAACAACAAACCATCACACCAATAGGTAGTTCCTCAACGAGGCAAAGGTGTGACGCAAGAAAACACAGTCCAAAGAATTTAGTTCCTCAACGAGGCAATCATATCATCATCCTAATATGTAAATATGCATTTACCTGTACTTACCCTATAGGAGTTGACTATGGCAAGTCGAACCTGCAGAAATATTAATTGACTTGCCATCCTGCATAAAAAGAATTAGAAACAATGCAACGTCATTTATTCTTTTTATTTGAATTAGGTTCATCTTTTTAACGGATTGATCACTTAGACGATACCACATTCGCACCACCTCCGTGCCGAACATACATGCCCGTATGCCTCTCTCATATAAAGGAGGACTACTCCGTCATCCATGCCTAAGTGGGGACATCACATACAGGCATGCATCGCGGATACCCCTAACTATATGAGTACCAAAAGCCACCCTTGGGCTATCAATGCGCATAAACTCACGTCACATTTTTGACGGATAAATATCAAAGCCTATTTTAGGCATACAATCCACCACATTTCCGCAAGACTAACCCGGAGGTTATTTTAGTTTCTCTAGTAAGAAATGGGTGCCCCAACTCCGCAAGACGACCCACTGGTCATTTAGTTTCTCTAGTAAGAGAGGGGAAATAATAATCAAAAGAGATGTGGTAGTTCTAAGTGATACAAGCCCAAGTATTTTATATTTTTCAGAAATCAAGGTTTACCAATATCATTTATTTTTTTTGATAACTCAGAATTTCTCCACAATGACATTTTGTCATACATAAATGGATTCACCATCTATCCACCCACATTTTTGGGGAAAGACATAGCATATACATCAATCATGCTTATGTAACAATATGGCAATCAAGTCACTCCTTGATTCAAAAATCTCAATTCTTCATAATGCATAAACAAGTCAATATGCATAATAATACAAATCTCCAAATTTATCACAATGCATTAATATATAAATAAATGTAATGACATCTTTTCTCTAGGCCACATACACCCTCGCTTTCACACTCACACGTGTGTGTTCCGAGTATAATGGCTATGTAGAATGTAACATATTGGAAAATGCATATTAATAAAATTTCAGTCAGACAATATTGTAATTTCTCCTGAATTCCTTGAACCAAAATGGTATGTCAATCAAAATGAAAACCTTTATTTCGGTCTGAAATGATATTTTGAACCTTGGTTATAGCAGACCATGAAATTTAAATCCTTTCACTTTTCCCCATCTTTTTTTTGAGAGGGTTTGAAATGTTTGTTAATAGACTCAATACTAACAAACACCAAGAGTAGAAACCCAAATAAACAATATAGAACTTTGACACTCTCCACAGAAACACATTTTATCCTGGATTTCTAGCAATTAAAATTTCGTTACTCAATACAACCTAGAATAAAGTTTTCATGCACCCATTACCAAGACCCCACTAAACCAACAAAACTAAACTAATCAACTTCCATTGTCAGGAGAAAAATAAATAAATAAATAAATTGGCACTGTGATACAAAATTTCTAATCTAGGGTGTAGCTTTCCATTATCATTTATCAGAACATTCCAAATCAACCAACTTCCACTGTCAGAAGAAACAAATTTCGCAGTTTGACAATATGGGCACAATTTTCAGTCTGGATTTTGCGAATATATCCTAACCTAGCGCTCTCGTGAACTCATATAGGTAAACCCGGCTGACAAAACTGAACCAATCCTCCACCCCTACAAGCAACATCCAAAAAGCACCAAAACCATAGACTGCTTATTGGCTCAACTTTCAAAAATCCAAACCTACACAAAATCCGAACTATTGAAATCCTAAGTGATTTATTTTCCTGACACAAAATAGATGTTCATTGCACAATATACAATGTCAAACCCAAAACATGACCAAAGGACACAAAAGCAATCAATGAATGTATATAATATATAATAAGTACTTTTCAAAGGAATCTCAAAAGCAATCAATGAATGTTTATAATATATAATAAGTACTGTTCATGAAATCGCATATCACTGTTCACTGTAACAGTGAAATCGTTGTTCATTGTAACAGTGAAATCGTTGTTCACTGTAACAGTGAAATCGTTGTTCATTGTTCACGAAATCGCATATCACTGTTCATTGTAACAGTGAAATCGTTGTTCACTGTTCACGAAATCGCATGTCACTGTTCATGAATCAATAATGAAATTGTTGTTCTATGAAAATAAGGAAAACGATTTCTTCTTTATAGTTTCACATGGAATCAACAGGAGATGCTCTGATACCAATTGTTGTATTTAAACCAAAACTTAAGACTCTAGTTGATTCAATGGAAACAAGAAGAATAGAAACATACTTTGATCCATAGCGCTTTCCCCTTTGATTGTGATTGGATCTTCCGATTGATTCAAGCGTTTCCTTAGATTCTCTGTTGAGAGGATACAGAAGACAATGTCAAAGGGTATCTCAGTTTTAACGCACAACGCTCAATCGGGGACCAATCCTATTTATAATGCCCATAAGTCATAACCCTTCAACTTACGGGCTGTGAATTTTCAATTCTGCCCCTAATTGAATTAGAAATTACATCCTTATTTACACCATGTTATTTATTAATACCTTATAGTCCAATACCCCTATTAGATCACATATTTAAATGGACTACACTGTAAGATAGCAATACATATTATATTACATATGTATGCCCACATTATTGGATTTGTCCAACAGTCTACACTGCAGCACATTTATAGTTAGTTCATATAGGTAACGAGTCCTTTTCCATAATGGAGTTAGAGATAAGGATCGACATTTGTTGGTGGCCGATAGCCTCCCACATTTTTCTTGTTTGGCATGCATCATATAAACCACATTCATGTTTACAATGTGAGCTTAAATCAGGCAAGTCAGTTAAGTTTTACAAAATTGATAAACATGACAGATGAGACATGGAGAAAATGACATACAACCACAACCATCTCCTAAACTGTTACTCACACACACACCTTTACCTCCCTATAAATACTACTTTCCCCATAAGCCATTCCCCCAAAACTAAGTTCACACAATTAATGGAAATTTCTACTTGTTATGCTGCCATGGCTATGTATGCTACTGAGGTAGGTAAGTGTAAGGTGTTCAATATGTTAGAAGGTCAGAAGAAGACAGAGATCCATGAAGCAAAGAAGGATCAGAAAGAGATGAAGAGTTCATCATCAGATGTTATGAGAATTTTGAAACAAGAGAAGAATGAACCATTGTTCGCGCCAGAGTTCGATGGCTTGAATTGTTTTGAGACGTTTGTGTACAACTAAATAGTGTATGATTCTTGCTATCAATGGTTGGAACACTAGCTACAAGTAGGATGTTTCAATCGGTTTGTATTACATCCGAGTCCGAATAGATTGGTGATTTTTGTCTATATATATAAATAGATGGATGGTGAATTATCATCTTGAAAATTTGGTTCTATTGATCATGTGTTTACCCCATTTTGATCTAATTTGCTGCTACAGAGAATCCCTTCCTTCTCATGCTCTTATTACCCAAGTGTCGAAGGGGTGCCTGATAGCTAATGCTAGGATAACTAGATGTGTTATTGGACTAATTTCTTCACTCTGAAAAGTTTTTAGGTGATTTGTTGGGGCAGGATTTGAACTCACATCGCTGGCTAATGCTTTACCAGTTGAGCAAAATGAATTTTACACCAATACCCTTTTTGTAAGGGATAAAATAACAATTAAATATAGCGTTACAACCCGAAATAATAGATCATGTGCCTAATTTCTCATTATGTTTCATTTATTGGATAACTTCGTGTGCTGTTGTGAAACAAAAGTGTTACAAAAACCCAATAGCCACACTCGCTAACACTCCTGCTTGCTCATTTTATCTGTGCAAAGTTGGGTTTCCACGGTGAGCAAGTTGTTAAATAGAAACTATTGACGAGGTTACCTTGACCCTTAAAATCGAGTAAACCCATGTACAAGTTTCGTTCACATGAAACTCCTCTTTGGCCTTCATTTGAATATTTACTACTACCAAGATTTGTATCGATAAAAGTTCTACTTGGGCTCAGGGAAACCCCTTTTTCACCATATATATATTTAGAAAGGCAGATCCGAGGGTGCCTATGGAGGGTTAGAAGGCTTACTGGGCATTGTGTTTTGTGGATGCTCTTGCAAGTTTAGTTGGTAAAGTTGACAAAAGCAAAAAAAGAGCACGGCCTGACCAAAAAGAGTGAGGGATCCACTAATATTTCCAATTTGGCGTCGGACCCTAATTTGATCAGGGTGGGGATCCTTTAAATGACCTTCGTCCCATGGCGTGTGATCCGGTTGGTGGGGTGTGGGACCTGTAATCGCACAACAACACTTTGTACATAATTGCACTAGTTCCAAATGGCCGGGATAGGTGGATTAGGCGAGAAGATGAATAAATACAACCAATTCAAGCAAAAATGCGAGACTTTGAAATGGATTTCATAGACGACAACATCAAAGGCGTCTTCTTGGCTCTTTTCTCGAGTGGGTTCATTGGGTCAAGCTTTATAATCAAGAAGAAAGGTCTGAAGAGGGCTGCTGCTTCTTCTGGTACCCGAGCAGGTTGGTTTTGATCAAGTTTTGATTTTTTATGAATGGGTTTTTGATTTTCTGAAATGGGTTTCGATTGAATTTGTAATAGGAGTTGGTGGCTACTCTTACCTTCTCGAGCCTCTATGGTGGACAGGCATGATTACAAGTAAGTTCAACCTTTCTTGATATTGTTTAAGCAATGTTTTGTTTAATTCTAGTGTTTCCGCACTGAGCACTATTAATTGGATTAATGTTATGCTACTTTGATTGAATTAGTAGTTGAGTTGATTGGGTTAGTTAAAACACAATAATATTCAGTCGAAATTGATGTTTGGCGAATGCTTCGGTTCTGTAGTGTTGAAATGGATTTCAAAAATGGGTTTGGAACCTATTACAGTATTCTTACTTTTGATACCAACACATGTACTCCCTAATACTAATTAAAATGGAATACTCTAATCCAAATTTCCATATTATGTTCATGATGAGTGACGGTGGGGGTTTAAGTGGAAAAGGGTAGTGCTGGTTTCTTGAAAGAATACCAGCAATGGTGGCAGTGGTATTGGTGTTGATATTGGTGGTTTAATGACATAGAAAGGTCGGTGGTGTTACTTTAAGAAAGCTGTGATCGTGGTTGTTTAATCAGAGAAATGGGATCATTATGATTTTGGTGATTTAAGAGGAAGTTTATAAGCAGGTTAAACTTTCATATTAGTGGCGGCCAACAAGGTCTTTTGGGAGTGTAAACCCCATTCAAAAAAAATTCAGAAATTCTAAGTGTCGAGGAAATGGGTGTAAGTTACATACCAGCTTTTCTACTCGGGTGGCTAAGTTGGGACAATATCCAGCTTCTCGACAGAAAGAAGGGCTGAAAAAAATTACATACCAGCTTCTCTACTCGGGTGGCTAAGTTGGGACAATATCCATGTGTGGAATGAGAGTCAGGTGAAAGCGCTAATGACCTCATAGCATACATGCTTCTCTACCCCAGTGTCTAAGTTGGGACAATATCCACGTGAGGTATGAGAGCAAGGTGAATGGGCTAGTGCCACTACACAACAATCATCGCCTTCCCCTGTTACACGACCTGATCTTCTTATGTAGGTTGACCATGACCATGAAACATTTGTTGAGGTGGATGCCGTCCAATTACTTTTTAGGTCATACATGTTGATTATAATGTGGGAATCTGATTTTGATGATAACCTTACCCAATGGTTTCTTATACATGGTCCATTTTGCAACGAATGAATAAGGAATTATAAGTGAATTGAGATAAACCTTTTTTACAAATTGACTTGAAGATCAACTTCATAAAAAACTATGTAGAAATCAATTTCTCTATTCTACCATATTACTTGTGAAACACCTAGACAAGGTCATGGCGTCTTTCATTGCTTATCTATTTGAATTAAAAAATTTGAACTCCAAACTGAAACTAAACAAATAGCTATGCTTGATGATTAGTCCAGAATGAGAAAATTCAGAACAGAAGAAATAGATTAGTTTAACTAAAACCTAAACTCCATGTACCTTGTACTTGTTTTGTTAAAGCATATAGCATGTGTATTGATTCTATTCAATGATGTCGAATACTCGAATCTATTTGGTGTTTTACCATCTTATGCTGTTGAATTTGGTTCTAGATGCCAACTGAAATCACACATTATCGTTTCTTGCTGTTATAAATGAAATAGTGATTATTGGGGAGGTTGCCAATTTCGTTGCATATGCCTTTGCCCCTGCAGTTATGGTCACCCCTCTTGGCGCATTAAGTATCATTGTCAGGTATTTCCTCTTCCTTTCATGATGTAAAGGTTTTATTAGGTTGCATAACATTTTGAGTAAGATAATTATGCAATGGCTTCGATGGTATTGGGTAGTGCTGTATTAGCACACTTTATCTTGAAGGAGAGATTGCACAAACTGGGAATTTTAGGCTGTGTGATGTGCATTGTTGGTTCTGTCGTAATTGTCATCCATGCACCTCAGGAGCGCCCCATCACTTCTGTTCAGGAAATATGGAGTATGGCTACTCAAACAGGTCAGAATATGCATTGCAGTCATGGCCAAATTTTTCTCTTCAATCTTTCCCTTCATAAGTTGTAAATAATATTTCTGTTTCCATTTTCAGCTTTTTTACTTTACGTTGCATCAGTAATTGTGTTGGTCTTTATTCTGGTCTGTCATTTTGCTCCAATCTGCGGGCATTCAAACGTGCTGGTCTTCACAGGCATTTGTTCTTTAATGGGCTCCCTCTCGGTATGTTAATTGAAATTACAATCTCAGTTTTTCTCTATATAGGCAATGTATTGTATTGATCCCTGCTTCTAAAATGCCTAGAGACCTGGATCACTGGATGTGTCAATTTGAACACCTGAAAGGTTGTATTACTGAATTGGAAATCATCAAACTTAATAGGTAAACATAAGCTGAATTCTCCTTATAAGATACAGCAGTACCCATCATGCTCTAAGATTCTGAAATGCTTCTCCCTTTGCAAATGTTTCCATTTGAAAAGATCAAACATAATTGGATGTGACATGTCTGATCTGAAAACTGATGCGAAGACATCGTCTAGGTGTTTCACCATAAATTGCTTTAAAATATTTGAAACTATCAAACATAAATGTTGTACTAAAAAAATTCCTTACAATTATTAATTAATTTCCAGGTGATGAGCGTAAAAGCACTAGGAACTGCCCTAAAGCTGACGTTTGAGGGAACAAATCAATTAATGTACCCAGAGACATGGTTTTTTATGTTGGTTGTGGCCACATGTGTCATTACTCAAATGATTTATCTCAACAAGGTTTGTGACATGTTACAATTATTTCTCTCTTTAATCTGTATCATGCACCCCTATAATAATCTAGACTTCAACATGAGTATCTTCTTATTGATTTCATCACAAGGTCTTTCTGTTATTTATTGAAAGTAGTGTTAATAGAAACTGTTTCCAACTTGCCATTCAGCGATATGGTGTTCAATTTTCGTGTATTACAAATCTTAGATGCCTTGTAATCCTGCGAGTTTCTCACTCGTTTTCATCTTCTTGATTTATGATATCTGCTTTATCGAAGAAAAAAAACAACAGCCGCAAACTCAAAGTATTAGCAATTGAGTTATAAATCATAGGTGTGAATGGTAAAAGATGCATAGTCTCGAGTGATGCCTAGGCACACTAAGCAGGCAATTTTGCCCTTACCACCTAGCCTAGGCAAGGTGATAGCCCAAAGGCGCTCACCCAGTCAAGCTAGGTGAGGGCCTTTCACCACAACTTTTTTTTTATCAAAGTCCATAGACTAACCATACAAAAAATTGCCCCGAGCCCATAGTTATCAATATCTTATGATAATCACAATAGTATACACAATACGTATCATATCTAAGCCTTATTGATATGGTAGTGGTACATAATATCTTACAATACACTAATATAGCATGATGTAGGGATCTAATGTCCTTTTACAAATGGCGTGTATGAATGGAAGGATGATAGGCAATAACTTACTAACATTTGTTATACAAGTTATATAAGTTGTATATCAATAAAAGCGTTTTTGGGAAATAAGTCTTATTTTATGCCTTTTATATTATTAAATATTATATATACTTTTATTCTTGTGTATTTATTTTTGCACCATACGATATGTTACATACACGTCAGTGTTCTAAAAATCGGCCTAGGCGCTAGAAGGTAGAAAAACACCCAGATTAATGGTTGGGCGGGTTCTGGGCAGTCTAGGCGGGGTCTGGGCGATTTTTTTTTTTTTTTTAATAAGGTTGATTGTGTTTTTATTTTATTTTTTGATTATGTTTTTATTTATTTTTCTTTCCTCTTTTTTAGAAATAAACAATTTAATTGTTTTTTATTCAGTATATGGTTAAATGTAGCAAAGGATGATTACTTAATGGAATTCTCAAAGGATCTGCCGGTACCAATTTTATTATTTTAGTAATGTAGATTTTATCAAACATGACTGAGGTTATTCATGCAATTTGAAGAAAAATAAAAGAATAGGTTTGGATATTTGTCCACAAATTCAACTTTGTATAAAGTACCCTCAACTTTGTATAAAGTACCCATCATGACCAACTTCAGTCATTTGAGTTTTAATAAATTTTGTTCATGATTGTTAATTTTTCATGTTTATAAATTTTGCATATGTATATTGGCATTAAATTGGATGTAAGTGATAAGGTATTATGCTTAATTTTTGTAAATTATTAAAGTTATAATACAAAACCTAAGACCACCTAGGCGTCCGCCTAGGCCCCTAGGCGTCCGCCTAGGCCCCTAGGCGCTAGGCACTTGCTCGCCGCCCGCCCACCGCCTAGCTCTTTTTAGAACACTGATACACGTATCTGAAATTTAGGTTTTCGATAGAGATTAGTGTTCTAAAAAGCGGCCTAGGCGGCCGCCTAGGCGCTAGGCAGTAGAGAGACGCCTAGATTAGTTGCTGGGCGGAGGGAAAAATCGGGTAGGGCGCCTGGGCGGGTTCTGGGCGGGTCTAGGCGGTCTGGGCATTTTTTTTCCCTGGTTGCAAATAACCAAATCCAATCGATCAATTCCCAATTCCCATCTAAATTTAGGTTTTGCAATTGCAAAACAGAAGAAAAGAAAAGGAGAAGAATAAGAAGAAGAAGAAGAAGAAGGGGAAGGGGAACATGAAGAAGAAGAAGAAAAGTTTCCCGACTGGTTGTCGCTCTGCTTCTCCGCTGCCAGTGCAATACGAGAGAAGCAAATCGATGATTGTATAGTTTCGCGTTTAAGCGATTCTAGCGTTTCTACGAGCAAATCGTCGAGATCTAATTGCATACGAGAAGTCTCTCGCCCACTCTCTCTCTCGTTAAGGTAACATTTTCAAGAACTGTAACTCTCTTTTCTTCGCTTTCAATTCTCCATGTCTTGTCACTCTCTGTATTTGATTCCAAGATTCACTCATTTGGTTGATAAAACTAGGGTTCCATGTGGTGAAATTTAGGCATTTAATGGTTTTGAACAAGATTTCAAGATAACGATAGCTATGAACCCTAATTCTATTCCACGTTGGATTCTTTATGTGTACGTTTTGGTTATTTCTATTTTCTTGATCTTTTCCATAGGGTTTCTAATCATTTGTCCACATACAAAATTTTGATCTTTCAAGCAGAATTGCAGAATTCCATGTGGAAAAATCTACTAATTTGCATATGTATCAAATCTACTAATTCCATGTGAATTTTTCTAGCTTAATCTTTCATGTTTATAAATTTTGCATATGTAACTTGGCATTAAATTGGAAGTAATTGATAAGGTATTAATGTATTATGCTTAATTTTTGTAAATTATGAAAGTTATAATACAAAACCTAAAACCGCCTAGGTGCCCGCCTAGGCCCCTGGGCGCTAGGCACCTGCTCGCCGCCCGCCCACCGCCTAGCGATTTTTAGAACACTGATAGAGATACGATAAATGTTTTGACAATTATGCCCGAACCCACAAAACACAACAAGATTGTGATCACAACTCTGAATGAGCCGCAGCCCACCACTAGAGATTGACCACCATCCTCTTCTTCGACCAGTTGCCAACATCGACTAGCCATTCACAGGCCACAACCACCTCTTCTCTAACCAATGGCAATCCACAAGTTTATGTTTATGGCTATTTTCGCTGTTTAGGTTGGCTTTTAATGTTTAAACTCTTGTTGTTTATATGTTTTTTAGGTTGGTTGTTTAGGTTGGCTTTTATTGACTTCTTGTTTTTATGTTTTTTTTATTGGATTATAAATATGAATGCTTCTAATTTCATGTTTTTTTGTTAAATTTGTGTAAAATTGACTTGTGAAATAATGCATATATAGACTTATAAAAAATTCTGAGAAAGGGCATAAAAATGCCTACCCAAAATGCTAAGCAAGGCCTAGGCAAGCTAGGGGGCCATGCCACCCCCGTCGGTTCGCCTCGCCTACAGCCCAGTACAATATAATTGGGTTGTTGTGGTCAATTATTCATTCCCAAATACTCATTTTATCTTTATCTTTTCTATATCCAAATTTTTATAGTTTGAAGTAAACCCACAACACTAAGCTAAACAAACAATAAGTTTTGATGGTCCAGCATGGTATCACAAATCCTAGGTTTAAACCTTACTAAAGGCATTTAACTGGCGTGCTCACCCTCAAGAAAAAAGAAAATAATAAAATAATAATAATAATAATAATAATAATAATAATAATAATAATAATAATAATAAAACACCGGTTCCGTAGTTCTAGGAACGAAAAGTCATTCAAAATAAGATCCTTATGCCACTTGATTTTGCCATACTATCAGAATGAATAAAGCATCAGAAACAGACCATGAAGATCCAGCAGTTTCCATATTAAAAATGCAATGGATAAACTTGAGATTTTAGCAAGTGGATAAAAAACATGGAAAAAGGAACAAAGAAGTGGGAAGGAGTTTATGGTATTCACTGAGATTAAATCTACCTACAAATTATCCAATGCATGCTCTTGTTCACCTTCATACATTCTAGAGAAAAGTATAAGATCAGTGAAACTGTGATGTTTTGTTATAGAAAATTCTCTCCTGATCTCGACTTATCTACTAAAGATCTATTTCCGTAAATATTCTGCACTTTCTTGTATTTGATAGTGTGTTTTACGATGCATATATTATATTTACACTTCAAATTGCTTGAGTATGATCTTTGTGTTTTGGGGGGCTGTTCTTATTAGATGTGGGGTTCATTAAATTGTAACACTTTGGACATTTTTCTAACTATCAAGCTATCAAAACTTCCTATATGTTAATCATCCAGTTGGTACCCTTTAAGTTTACCATTTTTCATCTAGGAAGGTAACAAAATACGTTGTAATATGTGAACCCCAATCTTTTTCATTGTAGTTTCTCATCATTACTTCACAATTTCGATTGATTCAATGCCTCATGTTTTGCTTGTATAAAGTTTACTGAAACACTTTGTTGAGTGTCATTCTTTATTTATTTATTTATTTATTGTTGCCAAGTTCTAGTAATAAACATTCCAGCTTATGTGGTCTACTTCCTAAACAGAATTTTCAATACTTATTTGTTACTTTAACTGATCAGTCTCCAATGTTTCAGGCTCTTGATACCTTCAACACTGCAATTGTGTCTCCTATATACTATGTCATGTTCACAACACTTGCAATCCTCGCAAGTGTCATAATGTTCAAGGTGTGCATTAACTAGTTATGATGGAAATCACATTCATGGAGGAATTAAATTTCAACTTAATTAGTTTGAGCTAAAACCCTACACCTCTACATGTTGGTCAAGCAGAGACAGCATTTGTGGTCCCAAAGTGGATTTTTACAAGTTTGGATCTCTTTTAGTCGGTTGCTGGTTCCTTGGCCAAGATTATGAATCTGACCAGGTGAAACCCATAGTTAACAGTTCAGCAACCCAACTACCTTTTTTTCTGAAAAGTTCAAACGAAAATAGACAATAAATCACTGCTCTCATGGATTCTCACTCTAGCAACTTATTTCAGGATTGGGATGGCCAAAGTGGAGCCAGCATTGTCTCTGAGATATGTGGATTCGTTGTTGTCCTGTCTGGAACCGTCTTATTGCATGTGACTAAAGATTACGATAGAAGTTATTCTTTAAGAGGTATTTGAACCTTCCCTTTATAACTTAGTTTAATTTGAAATTGTGACCATTCTTAAACACTGTATCAGTTTAAGATTTTTTATATAATGACATGCATTATGCAGGTAGCACTAGCAGCTACACGCCTATATCTCCCACACTATCTTCCGGGCTCTCTAATGGAAATGGAGACTATTTCAAGAATGATGAGGAAGAAGCCACTTCAGAAGATACCGATTATAGAAGAGAATAGCTGTATACTGAGGAGTTGCTTATTGGAACCCACTGAATCAAATTGCAGGATCATGTGGGATACCCCAGAGAGATGGCAAGGCAATGATCCCTATTGATGAATTCTGGTAATACTTTGAGGCCCTTTGAATTTGAAAGCTTCAAGTATCGTCACATTGGTGGGGTCTCATCATGCTTTCAACTTGGATTGGCAGGGGATGTGATTGGCTTTGGGGTGAGCTCATGCATAGCATAGTTGCTTGAATTTGTGATGATTCCTCCTACTTGTGAGTTTTCAATGGGTTGCTCGTTTAGTCGGTGATTTGTTTAATATGTTCGAGTTATGTGAGAAGCCTATGATATTGCATGGCGCGTGTAGAGATCTAGATTACTGTAAGGAGGATTTTGTGAGGTTTTCTTAGAAGCATCTACCGCTTGCGTATATGCATTCAAAATAAGAAAAAGTTGGCAGGTGGACGTGTGTGTATCTGTTGGATGTTGTCTTGTGTAGAACATCGATGAAGAATGCCTGCTGAACAAAACATTAGAAGATGATTCATGATGTTCAAATTACAAGTATGTTGCGAGTAGATACTCAACTTACAGTTTCAGGCTTCAGATACATTTTGTGTGCATAAATGTCTGTAAAATTAATCATTTATACCAATCTTGAGTTTGTGGTCATACTTTTGGCTAACTTAGCTTTTCGATTCTAGCATTTTACCATGTTTTCAGACAGAAACACAGTTGGGCAAACATGGAATCCAAACACAAAGTTGTTATAAATGACGAGACCCAAAGTAAAATTACCCTAGATAAAAGCACCTAGGCATGGCAACTTGGACAAGGACGCGCTTTACCAATTCGAGCAAAAATCTAACAAATTGTTAAACAAATCTACAGAGCCTGTTTGTACCTGGGAGGGTGGCACGTGCTGATGTGGCACAACCTGTTTTGCTTGGGGAAGGTCAGTGTTAACCATGTTTCCAAACACCTCCCTTCTTCAATTAGGACTTGCCTCCCCTCTTCAAATAGGATTTCCTCCTGCTTTTTTCAAACACCTCTCTTCTTCAGTTGCTACTCGGTTTCCCCATCTTCACCATCTCGCATCGATTAGTCGAGCGGCCACTCCATTTCAATAAATCTACATAGCGATCTTCCATCTTCAAACTGGCGTCTCCCACCATCTTCACTGCTCCTTCCATCTTTGATTGTTTCAGGTAAGCAATTTCTTGATTGCTTGTTTGTTGGATGTTGAGTAGGTGTTGTTCATCAATAAATTAGCTTGAACTTTGATTATGGTAGCTTACATGTGAAATATGACACTGAAAATTTATTTTCACCCTTCAGTACGTGCTTCCTTATATTTGATGAATTGCATCAGTGCATGGTGTTTTTTTTAAAAGAATGTTTATACTTTCAAATGTCGATAAATGTTCAAAACCCCAACCCTAGATGTATAAATCAGAAAATCAGTTATTTTGGTTCTATGTCGATAAATGCCCACCCGTTATTTTTTTGATGTCTTTGTTTGAATTTTTTTGAACAGTAATTAATAGCAGCTTCTATAATCATTCTTGAAATATAGTAGAAGATAATGAATGTATGGAGAATGAAGAAAATTAAAGGAGATTAGAGAACCTAGAGTAGGGATGAAATTCAACAACATTGATGAGTACCAAGCTTATTATCTTGACTATGGTGATAAAAGTTGAGTAATGACATCTTGAAAAAGATGAACATGGAAATCTTAAATATTTCATCCCTGCATGTGGTCGGGTTGGACATCCAATAAATAAAACACATAGTGTCGTAAATTATGTGCCACGGGTAGATGTGGATGTAAGGCTAAGATTAGAGCTTTTATAAGCCCTGATGGAACGTTGTTAGTGACAACATTAACACTTGATAACAATCATGATTTGAGCCTTGAAAAATCAAGATTTTATAAGAAAAACTGAGTTATAATGATAGGGCGGGCATTAAGCTAAATAAGAGTTTTTCTTCGTGTGTGGTTGAAGCTGATGGGCATGATATTGTGACATTTTTCCAAAAATATTGTTACAACTATATGCAGTGTTCTAAAAATCGGTCTAGGCGGCGCCTAGGCGCTAGAAGGTGGAAAACCGCCCAGATTAATGCCTGGGCGGGCAGTCTGGGCGGTCTGGGCAGTCTGGGCGGTCTGGGCGGGTCTGGGCGACCTAGGCGGTCTAGGCGGTCTAGGCGGTCTGGGAGATTTTTTTTATTTTTTTTATTATTTTTATTTTTTATTTTTTTATTTTTTTATTTTTTTATTTTTTTATTTTTTAATAAGGTTGATTGTGTTCTTATTTTATTTTTCTTTCCTATTTTTTTTGAAATAAACTATTTAATTGTTTTTTATTCAGTATATGTCTAAATGTAGCGAATGATGATTACTTAATGAAATTCTCAAAGGATCTGCCGGTACCAATTTTACTAATGTAGATTTTATCAAACATAACTGAGGTTATTCATGCAATTTGAAGAAAAATAAAAGAGTACACAAATTCAAATTTATATAAAGTACCCATCATAACCAACTTCAGTCATTTGAGTTTTAATAAATTTTGTTCACGATTGTTAATTTTTCATGTTTTTAAATTTTGCATATGTATATTGACATTAAATTGGATGTAATTGATAAGGTATTATGCTTAACTTTTGTAAATTATTAAAGTTATAATACAAAACCTAAGACCGCCTAGGCGTCCGCCTAGGCCCCTGGGCGCTAGGCACCTGCTCGCCGCCCGCCCAGCGCCTAGCGATTTTTAGAACACTGACTATATGTATAAAAACTAGGAGGTTGAGATTGGTGAGAGGGATGCCATGACACTTCATAATTACTTCTAAAAAATGCAAGCTAACAATGTCGATTTCTTTTATTTTATGGGTTTGGATGATGAAAGGAAGTTAAGAAATGTCTTTTGAGTCGACGCATGGAGTAGAGCCGCTTACAAAGAGTTTGGTGATGTTGTTACTTTTGACTTTACATACTTAACTAATAAGTATGAGATGTCATTTGATCCCTTAGTTGGGTGAATCATGTAGTCAGTCACACTTTTTCGCAGTGTTCTAAAAAACGGCCTGGGCGGCGCCTAGGCTCTAGGCATTAGAGAAACGCCCAGATTAATGGCTGGGCGGGGTGAAAAATCAGGTAGGCACCTAGGTGGGTCTGGGCGGTTTTTTTTTTTTAATAAGGCTGATTGTGTTCTTATTTTATTTTTCTTTTCTTTTTTTTGGAAAGAAACAATTTAATTATTTTTTATTCAGTATATGTCTGAATGTAGTAATTAATGATTACTTAATAGAATTCTCAAAAGATCTGCCAATACCAATTTTAGTAATGTAGATTTTATCAAACATGATTGAGGTCATTCATGCAATTTGAAGAAAAATAAAAGAGTAGGTTTGGATATGTGTCCACAAATTCAACTTTGTATAAAGTATTCATCATGACTGTCACGCCCCGATTTTCGAAGGAAACGAAAATCCCAAAAATCCACGTAGGATTATCCGTTTCCCCCAAAACTCGGGACGTGAAAATTCAATAATAACAGAAACAAATAGCAACATCAACTAAACAACTAAAACGAATAAAAAGTCTAACCCGGAGAAGACTGGCATGGCTAGCTCACTAGCAAAACTCCAACAACGCAGCTGAGAGTCTCTAAACCTGAAAGGCTAATCGGCTACATTCCAAAAGGAATGTACCCAAGAAGCAAAAGCTCACTCGGGTCAGCAAATAAGCTGGTGTGAGAAATCTTCATCCCAAAATCAATAAATCCGCACATGACAACATTAAAATAAACCAAACAATAAATAACCACACCATCAGGTAGTTCCTCAATGAGGCAATGGTGTTATCATCCTAATAAAAAAATATGCATCATTTATCACTAATAAATAAAGTTTATGAGTTATCAATCCTCATAAATGCAACAACAGTACAATTCATAATCATGTTAGACTATTATTGAAATATTAACAAAGCACATTTTTCTTCTACCTTTAGGAAGACGTGTAGTTCTCATTCAATGGTTGAATGAGCATTTAGTTTCTTCCTTTAAGGTAATCATACACATACACATACACAAAAAGAAATCTCGCTACTTTTCCACAATCGCACTCTCCTCCTGTGCCGAACACACCTCACCCAAGTGTGCCTCCCTTGCCTTCGAAACCACTCGGAGCGTACATGTTCCAAGTGGGGTGCCACCTCGAGGAACATGTCATCACACCCGAAGTCCGATCCATGGCAAGTATTCTTCCTAAATCTACACGTACAACCGAACACACATGGAACGGTGCACCGATATGCAAGCAAGTCTGCATACCCATAATATCACATGTATACAAGCAAGTCTGTATACAAAAATTTCACATTCTTTTTTTTTTTTCTCGGAGTTGTGGAAAAGAGCATAAAAATAATTAAATCCTCAAAACTCTTTTATGGTGACGCTTTGTCAACCATAAATAAATCAATCACAGTATCCACCATTCTTTTGGGGAACAAGTAATATTTGACACATTGCCAGTTCACATATCTCATCTCTTTGCATCATATGAATACAATATGCACACCAATTCACATAACAATACAAATACTCAAGCTAAAACAAGTACTCAGTTGAATTCCATCCAATATCTAATATTTATTTAATAAAATATAAATTGGCTGGAATGCGAGTGCAACCCATAGAATCATGTAGTGAAAGGATCTACTTATATCAAATTATGTTCACTAGTTATTCATGCATATATAATATGCTAGATTATAGTATAACACAGAACCATGTAATGAGCAGCAAAATTCAACATATATGATCACCCGTCCACAAAAGCTTACTTTAAAAAAAAATGGTTCTTCTAAACTTGTCTTGAGTTGAATTGCAAACCAACTAGTGGTTTAAACCAATAAACTTAAGCTCAATCCCCTGATCCAATCTAAATGATGAGGGGGTTCATCATGTATAACTTAACAGATGTAACTAAACCCAAAAATGACTATCTGTTCGTCCCTTTTGATTGTACATATAGGGTACTAAATAAACAGTCAAACTTATATATTCACAACCAATTTCATAACTCTCAAAACCCCAAATTATTTCATCAACACTCACAACCATCCTAATGTGACATCCCACAGACTCGATGCTTATATCTCAAATAATGAAAAAGTAAGTAAAGCGACAAGCACAAATGCAAATTTTGTCCTAGAGTTGTTACACATCCAAGCAATAAGTGCTAAAGACAGAAATAATACATTGCTTAAACATCATAAACAAATACCAAATACACATAACCAATTACCAAATAAACAAACAATTGTTTGTGAATATTTCTTCACAAAGATCAAATTTAGAGAGACTACATAAAAAATACTGAAAGGGGTAAAAGAGAACTCACATCCATGAAAATAAAAACCCCATCATCAAATCCTAAAAATAACTAATTCAGTCAAGAAACAAGGATTGCAAGATACAGGGAATAAGAAAAAAACTCCCAATAAAAGAGAGAATGAAGAAAACTCACCGAAGAGATCGCAAACCGTAAAGGATTTCGCAACGGATCCACGCAATAACCCTTTGCTTTCTGCTCCATAAACATTCTGCAAATTCTGCATCACAGGGGTTCGTCGCAATCTCCAATACCCAATTCAGCATTTCTAAAAGATTATCTAGTTTCCTCTTTCTTGATAAAACAGTTTCATTAACTACAACCTAGTCCATCATCTCTACATCATTATCATCACGCTTAAAAGGTGCCTTCACTCCTGCCAATCACTTGCTGCCAATGACCTCGTCCATGTGCCAGCTGTAGCAAATACATCGTATAAATTCGAGTAAATACATCTCATAAACACAGCTTCAATGATACCCAACTTACTCGAGAATCAACTGTAAGATCTCGAGAGGTAGGTCTTCCTAGCTTGCCTTGCAAATACACTTATTTAAAGAGCCTCCCCCAATGCTGACTCAAAAGACAGCCCTCCATCCTTTTGTGCATCGAAAATCGAAGAAGAAGAACAGTTGATGAAGAAGAATCAACGCTGAATCCAATCAATCCTCTCTCGCTCTACTTCCTTCGATCGCCCCTCTTTTCTCACTTTTCTCTTTCAGACAAAAACTCAAAACACACAGAGAGAGTTGTGGATAGGCAAACAAATGTCGATTGCGGTTGAGAAGATCAATTGATATGAAGAAAATCAATTGATGAAGATGATCGATTGATCTACTGATCTACTGTGTACTGATTTACTGTGTCTTTGTTTGAAGGTGGTAATCCATCAGGTGAGGAAACAGCGAGCACGGCGGCGAAGGCCTCTCCTCCACCACCACAACCATCGCCGCCTCCGCTTCCGCTCAGATCTAACCGCCTCTCCTCGCAACCTACCACAGCCCTCGCACACACACAACATCGCCACCACGCAGAGACAAACCGTTTCACGCAGAGAAAACCTTATCTCTTGCCAATCCATCGTCGCTCTTCACGCCATTACTCCCCCCCCCCCCCTCGAGCTCTCTTTCTCCACCGCATCTTCTTCCCATCTTCATCCCCTCACCAATTTCAGCCGCCATTAAGAAGGAAACGAGAAACAGAAAAGAGGAAAAAAAAAAACTTAAGGAAAAAGGTTTTTTTTTTTTTATATATGGTGGGTGGCTATTCGCCCCCACTAAAATTCTAAAGGCAGTCCGCCCTTAATCTTCACAAAATAAAACCCTAATCCTTAGTTTATGAAAGCCCAAAACCAAGCCCAAATACAATTTAGTAGCAACCCATCAACATTAGGGTTTACAAAAGAAATTTTTTTATATTTATTTAATTAGGCGGGTATTACAATGACCAACTTCAGTCATTTGAGTTTTAATAAATTTTGTTCATGATTGTTAATTTTTCATGTTTATAAATTTTGCATATGTATCTTGGCATTAAATTGGATGTAATTGATAAAGTATTATGCTTAACTTTTATAAATTATTAAAGTTCTAATACAAAACCTAAAACCGCCTAGGCCCATGGGCGCTAGGCACCTGCTCGCCGCCCGCCCACCGCCTAGCGCTTTTTAGAACACTATTTTTTCGATATGGATTGATATGTAGTGGACAGTGCAAGAGTTTGTTTGGTTTTTCAAATATTGGTTTGTGTATGAATGATTGTGCTTCAGCTGCTATAATCACTGATCGAGACAAAGCAATAAAAAGAGTCATCGAAATTTACTTTCCAACACACGACGCAGATGGTGCTTTATGGCATATTATAAAAAAATTGCCCGAAAAATTGTCTGGATGCAATGAATATGAGGCTATCAAGTTTGTGATGCAAAGAGTGTTTTATGGTTCTCTATCTCATGAAAAGTTGAAAAAAATTTGTCATGGTTTCGTTGAGAAATATAACCTTAAAAAAAATGATTGGTTGAGTGGATTATACGATGAAAGAATTTGTTGGGTTTCAACATTTCAAAATAATATATATTTTTTGAGTAGGAATCTCTTTAACTCAAAGGATTGAAAACCTGATTTTTTTTTAATAGTTGTGTAAATTTGAAGACCACTCTGAAGCAATTTGTAGAATAATATAAGAATGCACTACAAACTAAGGTTCAAAAAAAGTTTTAGGGGACTTGAAATCGTTTAACCGGTGGCTTCCTTGTATTACTTCTTATGCAATAGATAAACATTTTCAAGTTGCCTACACCACAAATAAATTTAGAGAGTTTCAATAAGAGCTAGCAGGAAAGATATGTTGTACAGTTCATACTGATGTTATGATCTGCTTTCATTTATACAATGTTACAGAAGACATGATGATAGGAGACACACAAAGATCAATCAGTTTTAAGTGTAATTGTCAATTGTCTCAGTTTAAGGGGGATCTTATGCAATATGTATTAACAGTATTGTTTTCAAGAAGGATTTTTGTTGTGCTAGAAAAATATGTTCTAGAAGGTGGTGGAAAGATGTAAAGAGGTGTCTTAAGGAAGTTAAACTTGCATATTCGGATTTGGCTATGAAGCCTAAAAATAAACGGTTTGATAAGATGTGCAGTGTTTTTTATAAAATAGTTGACTTCCCACTAAGGATCAAAAGAAGACAAATAAGGTTCAACATTGGATAAAATTGAAGATGGAGGAACTAAAGATTGATGATGGTGATGATGATGTTGATTCATAGGGGTTTTTGGAAGTAGGAACTAAAATTAATGATTATGGGCCAAATTCATAGTCTATTGGCGGTTCGTTGCAAAGGTCAACGTTCTAATTCAAGGATGCAATCCACCATGAAATTTTTTTATAAGAAGATACAACACAAGAGAAAGAAAGAAACACAAAAAGAGACGGGAAAATGCGAAGTATTGACAAAGAGGAAGCCATTGAGAACAATTTGGTTCTTTTACTTTTATGAATATATGTTTTTTTTTTAAGTCAAGAATTTAGTTTTATTTTTTACATATCATTTGTAAGGTTCTGCCCAAATTGGATTTGAAGGTTCACAATGTATGGCACCTCGTTTAAGTAATGTTATGTCATATGGTCCATTAAATCTCAATATGCAAGTTTGTCTTTAGTAAATTTACAAGGTATGAATCACCATCTATGATTGTTCACTTATGATTTATATGTTTGTCATCTTGAATGATGTAACCATTAGGTCATACTATTCACAAGCTAGTGCTACAATTGAAGGACTTAATCATATTTACTCACTTTTAACACAAGTATATAATTGTTTTTCTTAATATAATTTTAACTACCACATAAACAGTGTAAGTTTATTATATATTTTTGCAGCCATCAACTTCAAGCAACGACATGGAGTTGAGAGACTATAACACATTATGGAAGTGAATCCTTGATTGACTTTGAAGTAGTGACTTAAACTTTTTCGAGGGAAAAATTGTACTAGTGACAATCAAAGACGGAAGGAGCAATGAAGATGGAGGGAGACATCAAACCACAAATACAGTTCGAAGATGAAGAAGATCGCATTGTAGATTTGTTGAAATGGAGTGGTTGCTCGATAAATCGATGTGAGATGACGAAGATGGAAGGAAACGGAGAAATCGAGTAGCAACTAAAAAGGGGAGGATGAAGCCACAATTGAATAGGGGAGTAGCAAGTGAAGAGGGGAGGTGTTTGGAAGAGGAAGAGAAAACCATAATTTAAGATAGGGAGGTATTTGGAAACATGGTTAACACTGACATTCCCCAAACACAACAGACTGTGCTACATCAGCAATCACGTACTGGACACCCTCCCAAACACAAAACAGGCACAACCACCGGCCTATGTAGATTTGTTGGAAATTGTTTGATGCTATGACAGACCCATGTTTACATAAAGGCAGCGACTACTCCACACCATCATAACCTCTTTCTCACACCACCATTGCATTTTTTTCTTACTCACACCACCAATAAATATGTTAAACCTAAAAAAGCAACCTAAAAGCAAAGCAAAAAAAAAAGCCCCAAAAAACGCTCTCTTCTCTACGCAAAAAAAAACTCTCGCACTCCTTACTGCGTGTCGTCCCAAACTCGGCGACCAAACTTCACTTTCTCGCAAGGTTTGTCGTCCTCGTCCTCGTCCTCTTCCCTATCTCTTCCTCTTCGCAAAAACCCCAAAATCGCAAAGGCAAATAGCAAAAACCCTTGGTCTCCTCGTCCTCCTCCTTTTTCGCTTCCCTATTTCTCCCTCCTCAGTTGCATTCCACTAGATTTCACTTGGAAGAACTTATTTGATTTCATTAGATGACAATGAGAGGGTTTAGTGAAGTTGGTGATGTCAGAAATGAAGATTTTAATGGTGAACATGAGAGTGACGAAGATGATCAATTTAAAGAGCAAGGACAATCCATTTCAATGGAAGTAATTTGCATAAAAAAAATTCATCTAATTTGCATGTAAATTTTTTTTACAAAATAATAAATTGATTATTGTATAATGCATTAATGCATAGGCATTTCTAATGGATGTAATAGATATGGAAATGTCTTTTAACGATGTTGAGAACCTAGCGAACCATTTAGAGGTAACCGCCATTTTGTTATTAAGTAAATTAAAATTTTAATTAATATATGAAACTAATTATAAATTGAATCATTATGCATAATGTTGATGATAATGTTGATGGAAATGGTGACAATAACAATGAAGAAAGATCATTGGCACTAGTAGTCGATGATAGTCACTTATTTGTTACGGACGAGGTAAGAAAGTTTTTACTTATTTTCGTTTTCACCATATTCTATTGTTATAAATATGATGTTGTTATTAACAAGTTTTAAAAAAAAATTAGGTATTCTCATCAAGGTCTGTGTTGATATCTTGAGTCCAAGGCATCATTAGGGATAATAACATAGTTATTATCACTAAATCGAAACTGGCTAATCAAAGACAAAAGGGAATGATCCATTTTGGTTGTGAAATGGGAGGGAAGCCCGATAAAAGGTTAAAGAAATATGTTCGATCAAGCAGTACAAAGAAGTGTGGCTGCAAATTTCAGTTAAGATGGACCCCACTAGAGAATGACCATTGGATGTTGCAAGTGACATGTGGAACCCACAATCATCCTCGATCAGAGTCACTTATTTGTCATTAATTTGCTGGAAATTTGAATGTAGAGGAGATGATTTATGTGCAGAATATGACAAAGTTTGGTGTGAACCCTCGCCCTCGCCCTCGCCACGTCTTGTCTCATCTGAAAGAGATGTATCTGAATCAGTGTTCTAAAAAACACTAGGTGGTGGGCGGGCGGCAAGTAGGTGCCTAGCGCTCTCGGTTTTAGGTTTTATATTATAACTTTAATAATTTAAAAAAGTTAAACATAATACCTTATTAATTACATCCAATTTAATGTCAAGATACATATGCAAAATTTATAAACATGAAAAATTAACAATCATGAACAAAATTTATTAAAACTCAAATGACTGAAGTTGGTCATGATGATTATTTTATACAAAGTTGAATTTATGGACAAATATCCAAACCTACTCTTCTATTTTTATTCAAATTGCATGAATGACCTCAGACATGTTTGATAAAATCTACATTACTAAAATTGGTATTGGCAGATCCTTTGAAAATTCCATTAAGTAACTGTCCATTTCTACATTCGGACATATACTGAATAAAAAACAATTAAATTGTTTCTTTCAAAAAAAAGGGAAAGAAAAATAAAATAAGAACACAACCAGCCTTATTAAAAAAAAACCCCCGCCCAAACCACCTAGACCGCCCAGCCATTTAATCTGGGTGTTTCTCTAACGCCTAGCGCCTAAACCATTTTTTAGAACACTGATCCGAATAATATCTCGAACTTGAAGCATATTTACAATGTACTGTGTCGGCTAAAGGCACTCGAAAAAATAGGCAGGACAGCTTTGCAACATATTCTAGAGTTGTTGAGGGAGCACAAGTATATAAAGTGACATTCTGTTGATCAGGGGAATAAAGTCACCAACATTTTTTTGGGCGCATGCTAAATCTAATTAGTTTGCAGAGTGTTTTTCACAAGTAATGCTTATGGATTGCACATATAAAACGAATCACTTTATGATGTCGTTGTTTGAGATTGTTGCTATGACGTCGACCGGAAAGACCTTCAATGTTGCATTGTTTTATGTGTTATGAGAAGGAAGAGTCATACGCTTGGGCATTGAAAAAACTTGCAGGAATTTTCAAGCCAGACAACTTGCCAAGCGTGTTTGTGACTGATAGAGAATTGAGTTTGATCAAGGCTATCGAACGAGTTTTTCAAAGGCAGTGGGATTATTGTGCACAAGGCACATCAACACAAATGTTGAGAAAAACTGTAAAAAAAAAATACCTTGAGGACAATGACCGGTGAGCCGAGTTTATAGATTCATTTTCAGATTTGTATAGATCAAGTACAGAAATCGAACCATTGTTTTGTTAGAAAAGTCACCTTTTTTTTAATGGAAGACACGTATGGTTCGAGTTTTTGTTAATATATTATATATAATTTGGCTCTATTTAGTCTGAGTTTTTGTTTATGTTTGATGCGACAATGCGAAATCAGAAAAAAAAAAATAGAAATATATAATCTAAGTTTCACAATGTGACTTGTATGGAATTCACATAAATGATTAGTTCAGAACTTACGTATGGTTCAAGTTTCGGTTTGATGCTGCAATGCGAATAACTTCATAAAACTAAGTTTCAAAAAAAAAATCTTTAGAAACTGAGTTTCAGCAAAAAATTTCAAAATTTTCAATGCGAACGGTAATATTTTTCGCAGAGAGCAATGCGAACATTTTCACAAAGTTTGCAGAGTTCCAGGCAAGGTTTTTCACAAAATTTCTGAACTATGTGAAAAAGTTTGCATTGCAGAAAAAAAAATTGCAAGAAAAATAATGTCCGCGGAGAACAATGCGAGCAGAGTTCCAGCCGAAGTTTTTCTCACCTGAAACTCAGCAAACTTTGTGAAAAAATTCGCATTGCCCTCTGTGAACAATAAATCTTTTTGCAAAAAAAAAATATATATATGTTCGCATTACCCACAGCGAACAGGGATTTTTTTTTTTCTGAAACTCAATTTATGAATTTTTTTCTAAATCTTTGTTTTGGGACCTTATTCGTATTGTCGCATCAAACTTAAACTTTGTTTAGTCGCATCGAACCTAAAATAATCTTATTGTTTTGTTACCTTTTTCTTACATGATGTCGCAGAGTTTGTTACTTTGTTACAACAATAGCGTCGCATTCAATTCATTGTAACAATTTTAAAATATAAAACTTCTTAACAAATGGAACAATCAATATTGAAGATAACAAAAAACTTATAGTTAAAAAATATTTCTTAAGTTTAAAAAATGGAACAAGCAATGTTTCTTAACAAATATTTCCCCAAGGTTTTTTTTTTTTTTTTTTCCTGAAGTTTACAAAATGAAGACACTATATTTGCCTCTGAACATAGTGTTTTTGTTCATGCCTCGATTTGCTTCTACATTCACTTCCTCCACCACCAATTTCACCACTGTCAACACTGGGGCGTACGTCAGGTTCTTCATCTTTTTGTTCCAAGGTAACGGGCGTAGATATTTCTTCTAGCAAATCCTGTAATCTATTTTGTCGGGCGATCAACGTAACCATGTTGACATTTCCCCTTCTTCAATACAGGCATTGATAAACTTACGAGCCTGAGCAATGACAATCTCCTGCAGCGAAACATTAGATGTTAGTGCAAACCATGTAAATTTTTGATATTACATAAGTGTAAAATGTTTGTAATTACCCTCTTGTTTGAAAAAAAAAACAAATGTTTTCTTACGAGATGACTTCTCCTCTTGTTCGGTGGTTATACGAAAGGATAGCTAATACGGTGAAACCAATCCAAGTAATCATCACTACAGTCCCAATGAAGCTTTACTGGGGCACCTTGTTTGTTAGTTGGCACGACATAATAATGTCACCTTTCAGCAAACGAAGCCAAAACCCCATACTTCATGGAATAGTGCTTGCCAGATCGAGTTTTATTCTTCATTTTGGCTTGGATTGGAAGAGTTTGGATGACTTGTACCTTTCCCATTTGTCTCATAACTCTATCGGAGTGATAGGGTTCTTTTATGTCGAGGCATAATAAATATCCTGTGAACCATATGAAGGGGAATGTTTCCCTTGGACTCCACATAAGGGTCCCAAGATTTATTAATATATGACACATACAAATTTTTTTATTGAACTTAAATATGCAATTTTACCTCTTTTGAAGACATGTCATCAAGATGCTCCCTCACAGTGATGATTTGTTCGTCCAAAATTCCTACAATTTGTGGGGGTTCCCACTTAGCCATGGTGGGGAGTCTATCATCCTACTTCAGTTTTGCATTGCCCTAGAGTCTGAAGTGATCATATATCCATGCCTATAAACGAAGACAACATAAATAAATATTATGAATTTCTTATATATTATGAGGGTAATTAACAAAATTAAAAATTTTGAAACATACCTCCAAAAGAGACAGATGTCCAGAAATTTGCTTTATTCCCTCTCTGCTAGCGCCGCCCAACTGACGAAACAAGAATGTCAAAGCTGTTACGCCCCATGCATATTTGTTAACTTCATTCAGCATATTCAAATATTCAATATGAACCTTTGTTCCACTTTTATCAGCAAATATGGTCATACCCAGAAGAAATAATAAGTAACCCCTACACATTTGTTTTTTCCTTTCAAGAGAATTAGTTTCCATAGCTTGTCTACAACAGTGGTCCTGAATAAACTTCATTTCCACAGATCTATCATTCTTCTTGACATGGACCTTTGTTTCTTTATTTTCAATCCCCAAACCATCCACCAATAATGTAACACATTCATCTAGCGTCATCTTCATCGTCGTTCTAACCGGTTTACCAAGAATAGACAAATGAGTTATACGGTAAACGTCGTCCAGGGTGATGCTCATCTCTCCGAAATGTAGGTGAAAAGTGTTGGTTTCATGTTGTCAATGCTCCACAAAAACACAAATGGTCACTTTATCAAGTCGATTCTTATAATATTTAATCAAAGGATACAGACCACTATTGTAGATCATTTTCTTTACTTCTTTCGGCTCATGTTTGAAATTCCAATCTATAAAGTTCCTATATTGATGCCGACATCGCAATGCGCCTCGTTCCTAAATACAATAAACATATACATTAAATAATTCAATGTCCAAATATATATAAATAACACGCTTATATAATTTAACCAACTAAAAATATTAACTTACCTGCTCACCATCCCAAATGGCACGAGAAATATGTCCATGGTAATCGTCTAATGTGGAACAATCCACAGGATCACTGGGATAAGAATCTCGTTTAACATCTTATTTTTCTTTACCCTTCTCTACAACTGTTTCTTCATCCCCGTCTTCCTCCTCATCCACAGGCACGTTCTCACGCTCCTCTAACTATTCATCTTTATGTCCAACACCCGCACCACTCGAACCTCCTTGCCCTTCTGATTCAAATTGACTTTGCGATACAACTACTTGTCTATATGTTTCTTGAGGATCTATTTGAATCTCCCCATTTGCTCATATTTCATATTTTTTTTCTCACTTCTTTGTCCCTTTTTTTTTTCGTTCTTCTACTTATTCTTTGCCCCTTTTTGCTCTCTGTTTTCGGGTAGACACAGTCATGGGTCGTCTTTGACCTCCACCTCGATCATCCCCACCAACACCACGACCAACAGAAGACATAGTAAACCTTCAAATAAAAGAAAATAAATACTTCAAGACAATTTTTTTGTACAATAAATTCTACTAATTTTTAAGCAATACTTTAGCCACTTTGAATGTAAAACAACATTATATATCTCATTTATCTACATTCTAATTAGTGGTGGGAAAAAATCGATTTAAATTCAGTTAACCAACCGAACCGATTTTCAAATTCAGTTCGGTAACCGAACCGAAATATGAGTAGAAATAAAATAATTTAAACCAAATCGAACCGATTATAAACGGTTCGAAATCGGTTTACGGTTTTGAACCGACCGATTAATTAGATATATATAAATAATTAAATAACATGTAGGTGTCAATGCCTGATTAGTGCAACAAATGCACTGCAGTACACCCTGTTGCACTGAATCACCCATTCTCTCAAAGTTTTCAATTTTGGGCTAAAAATTGGGTCTGTAAAAAAATTGAACATGTTTTAATGAAAGTCTTTCAAGTGCTTGAGCCCAAAATTTCGGCCCAACCAAACCGATCTGAAATTCGGTTCAACCGAATTCATCGATTTACATATATAAAATTCGATTTCAGTTTGGGTTTTGGGCAAACCGAATAAAATCGGTTTGGAGCTCAAAACCGAACCGAACTGATATTGCCCACCTTTAATTCTAATTAGAAAAATATCAATTTGGAGCCCTAGTGACCATCAAATCCGCCTTCGCAATTACTTTCATTACTAAGGGACGAACTAAACAATTAATGCACAAAAAACATAAACAATTCTACTTTAAAGATGGAAACAAATACATAAGTGCACAAAAGCAAACAATGGATGTCTCACTTACAATCCAAACAAAAATCTTAAACCCAATGATAGAATGGATGACTCACTTACATAAGAGTTTGAGTCGCAAGAGAGTTGTTGCGTTTTGCGCTTGAGAGGTGGCGTTTTTTAGTTGATACGTTTTGGAGAGTTTGAGGGTTTTGATATGTAAATGTTTTGATTTTGAGATGAGTTTGAGAGATTTTCGAGGGAGACAGAGGAGATTGTAAGAGATTTGAATGTGGGGAGAGATGTGGAAGAGATTTGAATGTGGGAGATGGAGGAATTTCGAATGGGGGAGGAATGAACCGTTTGTCGATTTGAATGGTGAGGGGAAAAAAGTTGGATTTTTCTTTATATAGGTGGTGTGAGAGAGTAGAATGGTGTGAGAAAATGAAAATGGTGGTGTGGAATAGTGGTTGCCTTACATAAACTAGGAAAAAGTGGACCCGGGGGGGGGGGGGGGGGGCTCCTGCGCACAAAGCGCAGGACCTCCTCATGTGCATCAAGGGTAAACGTTAGATTAAAGTAGAAGTTCACGTGTACCAATCTGAACCGTTAGATTTATTGGATGGCTCAGATTCACGGATTTGAAAATTTTTTTTTCATCTCTGTCTTTCTCAATTTCTCTCTCTCTCATTTTCACTCTTGAGGCAATGCAGCAGCAGAGCTTCTTCACTCTCTGTCTCTCATTTTCACTCTGTCAGCCAATTAAAACAGCCATCACTAGACCTGATAAAACCTCATTCAACAACACCACGAAAGCACAAAGAACCATAAAACACAAAACCAATTGATAAATTGATGGACAAAAAGGCTTCAGTGTGTGTAACAATCAGCTCATTGAGAATAGATTGCCTCACTGAAATTCGCTAAGATAATTGGTGGTCAAGAGGACGATGAGAGTGGCGAGGAAGAGAAGACTGAACATGGCAGAGACGAAGATTTTGTAGGAGAAGAAGTTGCCAAGGCCTCCTCTACCGGCTGATCCGGTGAGACAACCACCGCGCGACATTGGAAAAGAGATTTATGAGATGAATGACTAGAGGCGTGACTAATTCTTTCTCACCTCGAATTCTCTGGCTGAATCGCAGGTGATTGTCGAGGCTGCTCTGTTTGTGACTTCTGTTGGTTTTCTTCTGTCGGACTGTCGCAACCCTCTCTCGCCCCACTGTTGGTTTTCTTCTGTTGTTGTGGTTGGTGAAGGAGCCTGGGAGGTTGAAGTGAAGAAGAATGCTCGTGTGCGATTTCTCTTTGCTCTATCAGAGATCCGAGGGAGATATGGGTATAAACTCTGAAATTTGGGGCGAAATTGCAGTGACAAGAAGTAGGATGGGATTAGGAGTAAATGGAGCAGTTGAGAGGTAAATGAAGAGGGGTGTGAGAGCAGGAGTAAATGCGGGACAATGAAAGGAACTAGGTTCAACTAGTTGCAAAGACTGGTTGAGATGTAACTGGATCCAATGAGGTTAGTACTGAAATCAAAAGCATCTTCAGACTCAAACACAGCTGCAAGAGACCTACACAATCACAAACAAAAAAGTGAACCAGTGAGAGCTTAGCAGAAAAAGTAAGGTGAAATTACTATAATAAGGAACGAGGATACACATGATAAGGTAGATGGAGGGGTAGAAACAAAGAAACTGAAGGTAGAGAAAAAAAAGATAGAGAATTGGTTGATGTAAAGTGGGTTTAGAGAATTGCTGAAAAAATCAACTGTGGATGACAAGAAGGTTGAAAGATGGAAGCACAAGGAGGAGGATGAAAGGGGTACAAGATAAGGATGATCGAATGTAGATGAAGTAGTTGAGATGCTGAAGAAAAGTTGGAGTTTGAGTTTACTATGCAATTGAAACTCAAAAGCTCTCTTTTTTTCATCATGTTTTTTCTTGAATCCTCTGCCTTCAGTTATTTAAGCATATACACTTTCGCCGTTTTGTGTGTTGTCGTGTCCTCTTCTCTCTCGAGCAACTTGAACATTGTATTGCATTTCGTTACTTTGAGTGAAGGTGGAGAGGAGTTGGTGCGCTGATCTCTGCGTGGAGTTGCTCGATTTGTGAAGATGCCTGGCTGATGTACCAAAGTTTTTGTTCTTCAAAATTTTAATAGAACCTTTGGCAGCTTTGCATGTATACATGTTTATCCCTTTCATCTACTCTGTTTATCACTTGCCATTGAATCAAGGGTTTCGGAAGGGAGCGATTGGTGTTTGGAATTGAAGAAGCTCTGCTGCTGCATTGCCTCAAGAGTGAAAATGAGAGAGAGAGAGAGAAATTGAGAAAGACAGAGATGAAAAAAAAAATATTCGTGAATCTGAGCCGTCCAATAAATCTAGTGGCCCAGATTGGTACACATGAACTTCTACTTTAATCTAACGGTTACCCTTGATGCACATGAGGAGGTCCTGCGCTTTGTGCGCATGAGCCCTCCGGTTCCGGAAAAAGTTGGATGACTGCCAAACTTGTATGTTCTATTTATATGGACCAAAATACCATTTCATTTCATCCAAATTACCCATCCAACCTACTTTCCCAGAATGGCAACCAAGCTTAACTCTTAAAATGACGAAAATACCTATTTCCCTCCGAAAGAAGTACTACTCCGTCATCTTATCTCTCCAGTCTCCTCCCTAATATCTCGCTAGGTTTCGCTTCGAAACCCTACTATCACTCCATTTCGGCTTTAAAACATCTCTCGAACAACGAAGAGACCTTCGAACCAACAGAAACCCTAACAATGGCGGTCCCTATTCCCGCTGATTCCTTCAAAGTAGGCTTCATTGGAGCTGGAAAAATGGCTGAAAGCATAGCCAAGGGAGTTGTTCAATCTGGGATTCTTCCTGCTTCAAGAATCCAAACTTCATTCCATCGATCGGATCGAAAGAGCTTCAGGTCATTGGGGGTCAAGATATTGCAAGGCAACGATAAGGTATTGTATTAACAGTTCAATTTGATACCAATTTTGAATGGGGTTGTGAATTTATTTATTTTGAGGTCTGGGTTTTGTTTCTGATGGTTTGGGTATTCTAAAGTTTTGATCCTTTTTGGAATTTTTTTTTTTATTATTTTTTATTTTTATTTTTATGTTTGTGTGTAGGTTGTTGAAGATAGTGATGTCGTCATCTTCTCAGTGAAACCCCAAATCAGTATTTTCTCATCCCTTTAGTTCTAAAGTTTTGTCTTTTAAGATAATGTTGATTATGATGATGATCTCATCTTTGCAACCCCCAAGAACCCTTCTTTCGATGCGTCCTATAATGTTCTGTTATCCGTTTTTTGAGCTAAAATGTTCTGTTTTGAAGTGAATAAATAATAGATAACAACAATTGAAATGAGTGAATTCTATACATCTTATCTGCTCATCAAATTCTGGGTTCACGGATTTGCATGACTGAAACTAGGGTGGCGTAAAACCTCCTAATTTAATTAGGGGACTGGGTTTCGGGATATAACAGATTTTTAAGAAATTCAGGCCTCTAACTAGATTAAGGGCAAAAAACAAGCACTCCAAAGTATGATTTTGGGTACATTAGAATAACAAGAACACTTCTAGCTTATGTTTTTCTATATCAAAACTAGCTGGTTGATGATAAGAGCTAGAAAAGAGATATGACATTATGCTAATGTTGTTAACCTGCCAAAATGTAACTGAAAGATGAAGTAGAGCTTTTTTTCTTTTCCGTCATCCACCTAATTTGTAGAGCTTTTAAGACAAATGATCATTTATCATTGTTATAATGATTTCCTTTTTGTTTCATATGTTCTCATATTACTCTTCTTATGTCTATGCATTATGTGCAGTTAAGGATGTGGTTCTGAACTTAAAGCCACTACTTACCAAGGATAAGCTTCTAGTGTCTGTTGCAGCTGGAGTAAAGTTGAATGATCTGCAGGTTTGCATTTGTCCTTTGTGTAAGAAACAGTTCATTGTGTAGGGTTTTGCCTCTTTGTTTGATATAATAATTTTAGCTCTCTAAAGCATCTTGTCTTGATACAAAGTACAGTTTCTCTAGAGAAAGAGACTAAAGATGCACTGAAGCGTTTGTTTGCTAACTTTGCTTAGCATACATATTAGTTGATGTGGCAGTCAATTACTGGTTAAGGTTAACTACTAACTTCGTTAAAAAAACAACCCAATAAATGAGGGCATATTAGAGAAAAAATATGGAACGACAAGAATATGGGTGTACTGCCCGACACAAGTATGTGGTATTGGATACGGCGACCTAAGAAAACAAGGATATGGATATGTTGCTTATACATAAAGAATAGTTTTTTTGTTTTTTAATTATAGTTTTTACTTAGCCAAAATATGCTCATGTTTTTTATTTGTATAAATTTTGAATCTAAACATTATAAAATCTAGCTAAGACACGTAATAAAAATTGCATGGTGTTTTCGTCAACAAAGGAAACTAACTACTATGTCAGTTGTTCCCCCATTGAATAAAAGTTGGATTATAAATTGCATATTGTTTTTGTCAACAAAGGAAACTAATTATTGTATTAGCCCCCCGTTCCAAAAACCTTTTAAATGAGCTATACCCCAAGAGTCTTTTGTGAATTTGACTTTGTAAATGAAACTAGTTATTGTGTTTTTGATGAGAAACCATGAAACATGTCGAGAGTGTCGACATGTGTATACATTCTTTTTTGTTAAACAACGTGTTGTTACATAGGTTCTAAATAATCAATTTAGGTACTTACAAAATCGATAAAAACTGAAATCATCAATCAATCTATTTATTAGCAGGAGTTATATCAAGGCCCCACGAAAACTATGGACCCTTTGTCCCTATCAAATATTTGGATTGTCTCCTCTTTTTTTTACTTAGGTAACCACGACGCTTTATTTATCGATATAAAAAAATGCCGACACTACTGGACATGACATATGAGCACGTTTTCATTACTTTCTCATAAAAAAAAACACAATATTAGTTTATAGAGTCAAATCGACAAAAGACTCTTGAGAAATAGTTCCTAAAAAGAAGCATTTGGTAATGGGAGGCCAATTAATAATAATTAGTTTTCTTTGTTGACAAGAACACATTGAAAATTCATAATGCGACTTTTACTCACTGTGAGGTCAACAATCACAATAATTAGTTACCTTTGTAACATGATGCAATTTATTATTTTGTGTGTTAGCCTAGGTTTTACAATGTTAAGAGTATTTGAAATATTATTAGTTTGTCAATATGTATATATTTTAAGAAGAGGAACATTTTACCAAGTAAAAACTATAATTATAAAGAAGCCCAAAAATATTAAAATAAAATCTATATGCAAGCAGCGTATCCATATCTTTGTTCTCTTAGGTCGTCTATCTGATATCACATACCCTTGTCAGATACCAGCACCCGTATCTGTGTACTTGTTGCATAGTTGAGAACTCATATAGGAGTTCATGCAAAGATTAGAACTCATATAAGAGTTCATTCCAAAGATGAGCAATAGGTTATGTCACATCGACCCCTTGGTATAACCACCATAAAGTATAAGCAATTCACTAATATTGACCCATTAGTCCCATTTATCACAAGCAAAGGTAGATCAAACCCCATAATATTCAGACCCTTTCCCCAGTTGAACCCATCATAATAACATCTGGGTTTTGCTAACGTTGGACTTAGATTATTACATTTCTTCCCATGAATCATTGCTGGTTGTGTGGACCATGATTACCAAGTCAAATGTGGGATAAAGAAATGAAGAGGATGGATTTCCCTGCAAATCACGGAGAACTTTGACAGAGTGAACCCTGAGAGAGGAGAGGTTGAGAGAAAAAAAAAATTTATGGACAAAGCCGAGGTTGAAGACTTGTCCTATACTAATTTTCATTGTCTGATATATAATTTACTTTGGTTGGTAGTTTTACTGGTAATAAATTGGACCAGAAATTTTTGTTGGAAACAATTTGTAACAGAAAAAATCTATGTACATGATCTATTTACGACTCTTAACTAATAGATACATTGACTTTTTCATCCAGGAATGGGCAGGTCATAAGCGTGTTATCAGGGTGATGCCGAATACCCCTGCCACAGTTTGTGAGGCAGCATCAGGTATAATTATGTGCATTTTCTTATCTTTGTTTCTGTTTGGCATCTTTTTGTCCATTTAATGTGTATAATATGAGTAGTTTAATCTCGCAGAAAATCTGAGTAAAGTTCTTTGTTTGAGTGATTGTAGTTATTCTTTTTTTAGCTAATTTGAACCATCTTTTGAAGTCTTATACCAAATTAGTGTAGACATTTTGTTTCTCAGTTACATGATCAAGAATAAGCAGATGTAAGTTTTGTTTTTCCTTCTTAAGCATTACTCTATGAAGTGGGAATAAATAACAAGTGAAAGTCAGAAGAAATACACTAGTTTGGAAATTTCTGTTGGATGAAAGAACCTTGTTTAGAATTCCTTCAGATATCTTCATCTTATTTTTGCAGTATCTGTCATTTAACAAAGGCTACCAGGGCAACCAGCAATCATTTAACCTCTTCTTTAATTTTAAAGAAACAATTATTTGTCTGATGATGGATTTTACTTCTATTCAGCGTACTTTACTGATCCTAAATGCCACCCGAAACTTCTGTCATGAATGAAGTATGAAGTTATTGAACTGTATTAATCTTTAAACAGACATCAGGTTTAGTGACTCACAAATCTCAAGGTGCAGTAATTGGTATAATAGAATGGGCCATTTTGATATCTCATAACTCACTTTCATGGAGAATGATTGAATGACTTGAATCTCTGATGTACTTGCATTTATTTAGTGATTACTTTGGGAGAAAGTGCGACAGAAGAGGATGGAAAAGTTATAGAAAATTTGTTCAAAGCAATTGGCAAGACATGGCGGGCAGACGAGAAACTGTTCGATGCAGTCACTGGATTGAGGTACGTGGCTTTCGTGGTAAATAATAATCTGTTCATATTGCTGGATGATCTTATGTAATTTGACGTTTCTTATTTAATGAAGGATTATTTCTTTCTATTCTTGCAATTTTAGTAATACACTCCATTCATAATATGTAATATTTCAGTGGTAGCGGACCAGCTTATATGTATCTAGCTATAGAAGCTTTGGCTGATGGTGGGGTAGCTGCAGGTCTTCCTCGTGACCTTGCATTGGGTCTAGCTTCTCAGACAGTAAGTGTGCAACTTTTTGCATCAGTTCCTGGAGTAGAAATTCACATGTGTGTATCATTTTCCTCTTTAATCTTTGTAACTCTCTGCTATATGCATGTCATGCTGAAGTATGTTGGTAATTACTTGTATTTACAGGTTCTGGGAGCAGCAACTATGGCCGTTCACTCCGGAAAACATCCAGGGCAGCTAAAAGATGATGTTGCCTCACCTGGGGGTACCACCATAGCAGGGATTCATGAGTTGGAGAAGGGTGGATTCCGTGGGATTCTGATGAACACTGTTGTTGCAGCTGCCAACCGCAGCAAAGAGCTATCAAAGAGGTAGACTTACACTTGATAGAAGCAGTTTTGATAAGGGTGATCTGAGTAGCCAAAATAAAACAACACCCTTGACGAGTATACATGTTACTCTTGGTTTCACAGTCCTTATAGAGCATGTAGCTGACCCCGAGAGTATCGGAAATGGGCTTTGATGATGATGGTGATAATAATACTATGTAATTGAATTGAATGATTTTGTTATGAACTATTAATCTTTTATTAATATGAGGCAAAAGCCATTAGTATTATTGTCACTGGGTGTGTACATTCTTGTGTGATATCACACAAGAAGAGTATCTCACAAAACCAAGAATATCACTGATTCTAGAAACTCTTCATCCAGCTATGTCGGAGATGAAAACTATCAGGACTAGGAGAGGCACCAGTCACATGGATGTTGAGGGGTAATAGGGTGATTTGGATTTTTGAATTGCTTAGGACAGTAGTATTATTCTGGAACACAGAAGATTGCAATCAAAGCACTTAGAACTGTGAACTATATCTTGGAAAATTCTTAAGTGCACTGGTGGTGTGCCTGGTGGCACTGTAGTAGTGCTCCTATATCTTTTTACTTTTTGTTGGAAGTGGTGGTAATGCAATCTCGCCACTGAAGCAAGTAAAATCATGATGATAATCAAGAACCAACACAATGTTGCCCTTGAAACATTTGTATTCCTTTGAAGGTTGACTGTGGAAGCAGAAAACATGAATTTGGTTTCAAGGTGAAAACCAAGCTGCCTACAACTTTAAACCAAAGAACCTGATCCCATTATTCGCAAGTCAGGTAAAAGTAAACACTGTACAATGAGGAGACTAAATACATGCAGGCAGGGGAGACATCCCTTCCCTTGACAAGGGGGAAAGGAACAATTTACCAAACTTCTGCAGATGCTTCATGTGTTTTTCTGTGGCAGACTTATTAATGGCTTCACGCTTCAATGCTCTTTTTGATAAACCTATCAGGCGGACTTGAGCTACAACAACGCATTTTAACAAAATGGGTAATGGCATTTTCCCTTCTCCCGTCTCGAACACAACCCATTCTATGATCCCAAGTTGGGCTCATGTGTGATGAAGAAGAGCTCCAGGCCTACATCGATTCTGCCAAACTTGATGAATCTGATAAAAGGATGTTGTAAGACGCATAATTGGGGTCTGGGGTGAAGTGGAGAAAAGCTTTTGAGCATCAAACAAGGATTAGGAGCCAATGTAGAATTGAAGGAGGAGGATGCAGTGGTGGACATCTCTACGTCTCTTCTATTTTTAAACTGTAATGTTGAATGATGATAAATTGTGCAAGTATTTAGTTGCACTCCTTCCTAAAGAAATTGACCAAGAGATTACGTTTGCCGAATGAATAACGTAATACAGTTCCTAAAGAAACTAAACAAGTGATTAATGTCAATGAGAACATCCAACAAATCCGTCAGTGGAATACAGAGACAAGTAATTACTAGTAGGATAAATAATATGAGTATTAGTGATCAGGGTTGATTACAGGCAGTAAGTGAATCACTTCAAGTATTGGATAATGGATATATCTAAAAATTAGGATTGTTCATGGTTCAGTTTCGACATGAAACCACAAACCAAACCATATCAACTGATTTGAAAGAAATCTAAATCGAACCAAACATGTATTGAAATCGAACCGATGCAAAACTCAATTAAACTGGAAACTGAAGTGAACCGACAAAGTTTCCTAATTTTTTTCATCCTCAAACTGAAAACTAGCTGATTAGATTACTTCGGTTTCAAAATGTTACAAACTTAATCAAACCGAAACCCAAAAAAACCAAATCAAATTAATTGGTTTGGCTTGGTTCGAGCAGTTTATTTGATTCACTCGGTTTTTTTTTTTCAGCCCTACAAAAATGACCAAAGATGTTAAAAAAGTTGACATAGAAACATACATGTTCCTATTCAGTTCGAGAGTAGAAAATAGCCAAAGAAAGCTCTGACACTTATTTTCTTCTGTACAATTTCCTAGACATACATTTAGCGACTAGGACTCGTACTCCCGAGATGCCCATCTCTCTTCGAACCTTCCAAATGAATACCCCATTGATGGAATTTGAGTCAAATGGAGAGGATCTGGCTCTATCCCATAATCTGTCAGTGATCTGTGCTCAAGAACATCGTCACGATCTTGCAAAAATTCAGGAATCTCCACCTCTCCTTTTTTGATATCTTCCCAAAGATACTGCAGGCGACTAACATATTTAATCTTCCAATACAAACTGCAAATCAAACATCTAAATATTAAAACCTAATATTGATAACATTATGATATGATCTGACCTGGATTTATCTTCTTTCCTGCAGATTTCCCTCACTGAAGCAATGCAATTCACTCAAAGCACAGATTACATTCAAGACTGCAGAGATTGAAGAAACAGATTTGCAAGATCAGATGTTATGCTAGAAGTAGATTCAGGAAGGAAATTGTATTTGATAGAAAAGAATTGTAATATGAACTCTTGTAACAAGCCAATTCGAGAAGGCTACTCTCCTACTAGAGCAATTCGAGAAGCTCAATCTCTCCTAGAGCACAAGCTCTGTGTAACACTTTTACAAATCAATGAATGACCTTCTCTCTTCTAATCTATCTCTATTTATAGTGCTTCTCATAACATTCTGTTACAATTCTGTTACAACATATTCTGTCTGTTACAACATTCTATTATACTCAGCTATAGCCTTTGGTCCCAACCTTGCACTTGGTTCCAGCCTTCTCAGCATCAGCATTCATTTGCAACACCAGTAATAACAGCAGGCTTCAGCATTTCACATTCAGCATTCCTCAGCATATTCCTCAGTCAGCCAGCATTAGCATTCTCAGCATTCAGCATGTCAGCATTAGCATTCTCAGTAAGTCCTTCCTCAGTCCGTCCATTCTCAGCATTGGCATGTCCATTCTCAGCATTGGCATGTTTCCTCCTAGTATAAGTGAAACGAATAGGGGGCCTATCACATTAGCAAATCCAAATACAGATTATTATCATAATAAGAAGTATTACATATTTCAGAAAGTGCTCACCCTCCACTTAGGAAAAAACGGCCTAGTGTTCAAAAGAGTAGCCTCGGTGAAAATTTTATAGAAAATGGAAAAGGGCCCTTCTCGGTGAAAATATACCTCTTCAAACGTTCCGGACTTATCACTGGAGCTGCATTTTAATGAAAGTAACAGGTCGCGTCAAGGTATCGTCATATGAAAGTTAACATCAGGGTATCTTCATTATCCTTCATATTTCAATGACGGTAATTAATTTTTGGGAAATAAGTGTTCCTCGCTTATAATAGAAAGTTCCATAACACACAATAATTCAATCTTAGAAACAACATGGCTTATGCATCCAAACAACTTGAGCTTTGCATTGTCGAGGAACGTATATAAAATTTGATTTTAGGTCCCCAACATTCAGACCACCCTAAAAGGAAAACTAGGATAAGTTCAGCTGAGGTATAAAGGAGAAGTGGTGAACTAGAGATTTCATAAAATTCATAAAATAAGCCAACCAAGAAAAGTCTACCCCCTTTCAATAAGGGTAGAGGAAGTTAGACTTCCGGGGAAGGGCACTTTTAATAAGGGTAAGTCAGTCTAACCCCCCTTTAAGAGGAGCTTAGACTTCAGGGTTAAAAGTCTTTTCTCAAGGGTTTCAATGACGGGATATCAAATGGCCAAGGATCTCGAACTGGTATCCGGGGAAGGCCAAATTATATGGAAGAAAAAATACCAACTCTACACCCTGCTAGCTCCCTCCCTTCCACGCTCAACCACCCCATACATCTCACACTTAGAAGAGTTGATTTTCAAACTGGATGCATCACTGTAGACAGTGAGGATGGGTTATTGTACTATTGAACATGGGGTTCTTTCAAGGTATTAGTAGGATGCTTATAGACGACTTGGGGTTTTGATATGGTAGCATATTTGGGAGGACGGTGTGATGCTACATTGGGTTGTGTATTAGTATTAGTATTAGTCTTTATTTAGTATTAGTTCAATAGAAATTAGGTTTAGGGTTTATTGAGTTTAAATAGACATGAAGAATAAGTGGTAATCAGTTTTGTTTTGAGTAATGACAAATATTATTGGAGTTTTGAAACTTTGTTAATCAAGCATTGAGGGCGGGGACATGGGGTGCATTGGAATGGGGTGAAATTTTAAATAAAAGTGGATTGATGGGGGATTAAATAAGAGAGAGGGGATTAGTGGATTAAAAACAAGATAAGGGAAAAGGTTCGGTTCGGTTGTTTCGGATGTGTGAAAAACAAAAACCAAACCAAACCAACTTGGTTCGGTTCGGTTTTTTAATGTTTGGTTTCAATTTTTCTCGGTTCGGACTTTTTCGGTTATATTTCGGTTTGGTTTGGCCGGTTCGGTCGGTTTTCAGTAACCAATTATTACCCCTAGTTGGAAATGTGGTTGCATTGAGGGGTGATGGTTGCATCAATTGGTGTTCCCCATACATACTTATGCAGTCATCTGAAGTAAGATTTTTAAGTGTGAACTTGCACTCTCTACGGAGCCATTTTACAACAAACTTTGTATCGAATGGTATCAAAGGTTCAAGATATAATTCTCAGATAACTATAGAGCTTAAACCCCTACACCTCTGTGTAGGGCATAAATGATACAAATAAAATACGAAATCAGAATCTGATTAGGCAGATATGGTTTCTATAAATTATGTTAATAGGAAAATGGGTCATATAGGAATCTGTGAAAAAAGGTAATTTGGGTCGGATACGGATCTTACAGTAAAAATCCATCCAGATTCGAATATCTCTGGATTTTTTTTAATAATATATAGCTTTTAATAATTATTATGAATTTTGCAAATGAATAAGGACAAAATTATAATTATGAACAAAAAAAAAATCCCTAACTTTCTTTTTTATATTTTGAATGTGCTAAAGTTGTACGTGTACGACAAATGCACTAGAGTTTTATGTTGTTTTTATCTTACACATTCACACCTTGGTTGATGTAGTTAAATTTACATCTAAGTTTTTATTCTATGCTAATTTCATATACTACAATTTTCTATTTTCTTTTGTTTAAAGAGTTATGTTTACACTTTTATTTTCAAAAATTATATATACAAAATAGGATAGTGTTTGAGGTGGAAAATAAAAGACAGTTGAGATTTAACCAAATATATGAATCTAACGGAACACATATAGGAGGAGGGGAGGGTGTTTGGCTGAAATTTATGTTCGCATAGGACTTAAATAACTCTATCAAACAATTTGAAAGCCAAAAGTACAGGGAATACCCTAATCTATATAACAAATCATAATGATGTTTGAAGTTGGAGATAAAAGGCGGCTGAGATTTACTCAAACATAAGAATCTAACGGATCACATAGAGGGGGAGAGGAGGGTGTTTGGCTGAAATTTATGTTCACATAGGACTAAAATACCCCTATCAAACAATTTGAGTGCCAAAAGAACAGGGAATACCCTAGTTTTTTTACATAAGGTAAGTAGCCTATATTTTTCTTTTTTAAGTTGAATTTTTTTTTAACTAAAAGTATGTTACAGAGATCAGGTTGTAGGAGATTTATTAAGCAAATTTGAATTTAATTCGCCCAAAAAACAATATTTGAGCCTAATTAAGGTAATTCAGACCGATTCAGGTAGATATGGTTAATCATTTTTCCCGGATATGGTATGAGCAAGGAACATGATTTCTCGAAATATGTCGAGATTTCACGAAATATTTCCTACTTTGAACTTGCCAAAATCTCTTTTGAAATCCGAAATATGTTGAAATTTTCTTGAGAAAAAAATATATTTTAAATTCCGTATATTTTAACATGCTATAATGTTAAATTAGTATCAAAAGTTTGTTATGTGAGTAATTACTATATAATATGTAATCTGTATGACTCTAAGTCTTGTGACACTTTTTATGTAGTATTTAAGAGTTTTAAATGCATAAATTATATTGTTAAATTCAAAATCACAACCAAATTTTTTATTTTCTATACAAAATGAAATATTTCTTAAATTGGGAGACTGAAATCAACTCGAAAAATGAAATCACAATCCTTGGGTATGAGATTTTATGAGCCAATTGGATCCGGATACAAGTACATGTGCATCTGAACCAAATTTGACCCATTTTAAGCCCTACCTCTGCGGGGGTGATTTACTTGGGACCTCACTAAGCTAAAATGGACCAAGCAATGTTTGGGCAACCAGGCAATCTCTTACTATTTGATAAAGTTAACTCACAACCTCAATTTTGTTGTTCGACATATTAACTACTTGTTTTATTGTTAATTGTACTATAAAACTTGTTCCATTATTATTTTGCCCTTAATAATTATCATTAAAGTTTGTCATTGAGCTCAGTTAGATAAGTTATTGACAATGGCTCGTCATGCGTAGTGTTAGGGGCTAATGATCCAACGATGTGTGTGTTTTGCTGATGTCTAGTTGATCATCTTGGTTCGTGATGTTTGAATTTTTTTAGGTGAGTAAGAAAAGGGAGATAATTGGAAATATGTCTAACCTAAGATGAGACGATGGTTGCATTTTCGGATGTATCAACACTAGGAGTGGATCCAGGGGAGCATATGGGGTCATGGGACCCCATAAGCTTGACAAAATCACAATTGGATATCCATATGGAAGTTTGATCTTGATTCCAAAGCAATTTGTTATTATGCACACCAAGTTTTTGAAAAAATATTTCAAATTTATCTTACAAAACAGGACGGTGTTTGGGGTGAGAGATTAAAGATGACTCAGATTTAACCAAATATATAAATCTGATGGATCTTATAGAACTTAAATCACCAAGAGTGCATGGGTTTAATTCCCATTGCCAACATTTGATATTTATTTATTTATTTTTGAAAGATAAAAGACGGCTGAGATTTATCCAAACATGAAGATCTAATGGCTGGGACTTAAAGTTAACATTTATGACTATTTATCCCCAATAAAAATGCAAGGGATCGATTCCCGTATCCAACATTTTTTATATTTATTTTCTTCAAAAATTAATTGTGGTGATTAGGCATGTAAGTATATTTATTTATTTATCCTACTCAAACATTTAGCATGTGGAGTAATGTTATAGTAAGCTGGATTAGTGACACAACCTTGGGGTGTAATTAGTGTTGCAATCATGGAGTATGATTATTGACACATGTTTTGAATGACAATATATATTTATTAAAGTACCAAATCCAATTTAAAATTGATTTTTTTTCATAAGTCCAGTTCGTTGACAATTCTAATTATCATGGTAATTGAAATTAAAAAAAAAAATTGTTGTGAGAAAATAGGTTAAGTTATTTCAACAATCACTTAGTTTATTCTATTTAGATGTCCATGTTTTGCATTAGCACTGAAATCAAGATAGAGAACAAGTTAAGTTATTTCATGTTTTGCATTAGTTTATTCTATTCATTGAAATTCTAGTGAGGTGTCCATTTAGTAATTAGTTAATAGACCCCAATTTGTAAATGCCCCAATTAGACTCTAATTGAAATTTTCATTTTTTTTAAATAATTTCATTTAGTATAGGTGTTTGTTTTAATCTTTTGAATTACTTTTCAGGAATTATATGAATAAAAGAAAATTTTGGCCCTTAAAAGGATAATATTCTTATGCATTGGATGGTTAGATCAATTGGAATGAAATCAACAACGTTTTATTGAAATATTATAGAGCTCTTATTCTAATTATTTTTATTGACATTTGTATACTCATGCTATGATTCAGTTTTGTTTTTTATATTAACATGTACAATGAGATTTATTGGCAAGAATAATGTGATTTATTGACATGTACAGTGGGACTTCAATGTTAGAATATTCCTAGTATACATTAGAATACAATGTTGAATATCCTATCATACATTTGCATGCATTTGTATATAGTGTGATTTACATATGCATACAGTAGGATTTAAATGTTAAACATGTACAAAATGTGATTTACATTTGCATAAAATATGTGAAACTCTTGAGGTACTGTATTTCTTGATCATTAGTAGACTTTGTCAAAATTTCGTTGTCTACTCACACATTTAGCATGTGAAACAATGTAGTAGTGGGTCATTTTATATATTTGCATTTTGAAAAATTACAAATGCAATATTATTGTGTATGACAGGGTTTATTGTTGGAAAAAAAATTAAGAAAACAAAGTAAACTCTGTCAAAATTCGGAAAAAAAATTTATGTTTACAGCCCACTCAAACATTTTGCATGTGGAGTAATGTAATAGTGGTTTATTTGTTTTTTTTTGCCGTTTTGATAAATTACAAATGCAAATTTATGAAGTATGACAAATTTTAGTATTGAAAATTTTTTAAAAACAAGATAGACTGTTAAAATTCAACAAAAATATTGTAATTAATTTAGTTTAAACTACCATTACAAAAACACCAAATATTTGTGATTGAGATAATATCGCAATGAATATTAAAAAGATGAATGACAGGACATATATTAAATAAATATATTTAACATGTGCCGCAACCTTGGGGTATGATTAGTGACATGCGTCTTGAACGACATTATATATGTATTATGCAACTTTCTTTAATGACAAACTTTTTATTCTTTTTTTTATTATTATTATGGTTTAGTTTCAGCTCATGTACCAGTAGTTAATAACATATTGACCTAAAATTCCTAGAGCCACGTCGAACGATTTTTCAACACAGTTAAAGTCATGAGAAACACGATAGAAAGATAAGCTGCAATGAAAATAGTTAACACCGTACGGCAGTGCCAATGGCACGGGGAATACCCTAGTCTATATTATAGAACAGGATGGTGTTTGGGGTTGGAGATAAAAGACGGCTGAGATTTATCCAAATATAAAAATCTAACGAATCACATAGAACTTAAAGCACCAATAGTGCATGGATTCGATTTACATACCCAACATTTTGATATTTATTTATCTTGATATTTAAAGTAAACTAAACTCTATTCATCATGTTAAACTTTTATCGTGCCAACAGCACGGGGAATACCCTAGTAACATAACATGACAAGACACACCAAAATTTTGACAAATGCCCCAAAATGACCCTATAGATAATGAATCCTAGATCCACCACTGATCAACACGCTTTGTAATTGTGGTTAAGTGGGAAAATTAGCAATGAGACAAAAGTAGGTCAATACATAATTAGTGTAGAAAAAATTCATTTCCACTAGTCAACTACCACATGTGAAAAGTCTTAATAAGAGGGTGGTTGGTTTTTGTTAATTAACAATAAAAGCCGTAAAAGGGTTTTTTTTTTTTTTTTTTTTTTTCAGAATAGACTCAGAAGTCTTAAAAAGAGGTGGAACAATTTAAAAAGAGTGTTTGTTTTTACTCCTGATTGGAGTAAGCACCATGAGGGTGTTGGTCACTTAGCACTGAGTGCTTAATGAAAATTCATTCAAATAATAACTTCATAATAAATTCGTAATGATTGCTACTGTCCCCCTCCTCTAACAACCATCCCTTCTTTTCTTCACCTCCTATTTATCATGCCAACAATGCCGCCACAGTAGCCACCACCCTCCCTGTCCTCCCCTCCTCCTCCTCTTTTTCCTATTCTTTTTTTTTTCTTTTTCTCTTCCACTCAATTGAACATTGTATGAGGAATTGAAAGGGATATATGGTGGTTTCTGGTATTGGTAAAAATGATTTCAATGGTATTTGGATAAGAGGAAACAAGTGGAGATGGGGATTAATGTTGATGGTGTATGGTGAGCGATCAGAGTTGTGGCAGTGGGCAAAAATGTAAAAAAAAATAAAAAAATAAAAAAAAACTTTAAGTCAACACCTAAAAACAAACATCATTTTATTTTACAGCTTCTAATCGACAGTTCATTTAGAAGCAAAACAAACAGTTCATTCAGAAGCTCATTAAGAACTTCTAACCATTTAAAAAACAAACACCACCTAAATTTCTCATAAAAAGTCAATATACCTAATCATTTTGCTATTATGCATTACATAACACTAAATTGTTATCTCTATCTATAATTGCAATTAGAGAGTTGTCTGGTTGTATGCGCGTGACATTTAAATTTCTGAAATAGCCCTCCCAATTCCAATTGTCTCTATCCATACAAGATAGTGAAGTGGGGACCATGTGGAATATTCAGGGAGAGAATACCATATAATAGTAACCCGAAAATTTTACGTTGCCTGTTCCATGCCTGGATGGTACCAGGCACGTGTAGATGATGATGTGAGAAACCTTGACCAAAAAAAAAAAAAGCAAACAAACAAACAGGAAGGTAAACAAAACGCAAACATTAGGGATGAAATTAATAGACCCTTAGGGCTCAAAACGTGCGGCGAAGAGCAGATCCTTCTCCACCTCCCATTGTTGTTTCCGATTGTCCTCTTCCACCTCCCGTCGCCATTGCCTGGGCTGTTGCCGTTCGTCCTCCACGCAGTCACCTCCTATCGCCATCGCCATTGTCTTTTCCACCTCGCCATTATACAAAACCCACAAATAGTACTCAGAGTTTCAACATGATTTGAAGCTTAATTTGACCTCTTTTTGGTGGAAAGCGAGGGTTTTAATGGCTTCTCCAAGCGGTTGAGGTAATCTTCTTGATCTGTTTTTAGGGGTGGGCACGGTCCGGGTTGAGGCCTATCTCGGTCCCAGTCCCGGTTCAGTCAACCGGGAACAGTCCGGGTCGGGAAAGTCATTTTTTTTGGGACGACCTAGTTGGACTCAGACTGTTTGGAACCAGGACAGTCCGAGTCAGGACCATGCCTACCCCTAATCTCATGTATTGGTTCATGTTTGCATACAAAAAAATGCTTGCATACAAAAAAATCAACTATTCATGAATTGGTTCATGTTTGCAAATGAGCTTTTGTAACAAGATCAAAATTGAACAAAGCAAGCACCAACAACATAATAACCAACTACCCAAGAAATTAACAGAGTACTTCACAAATTAAGGTAATGGAAAGAAATCAAAATTCTTCTTGTAGTTGAGTGGCAAATTGAAGCAACCAACCACTAACTGACTAAGTAGAAATAGATGAAATTACTTGTTAATCAAACAAGGAGAATCCCATGTCGTCATCGCTCTCTTCCTTTGCTTCTTCCTTATTTTCCTCTACTGCTGCAGGGGCGGATGATGCGGCACGAGGAGGCAACAACTGCAACGAGAGCACTACCACCACCACCAGAGCCAACACTGAGAATGAGATCATCGATGCTCTTCTTCTTGACCAACTTTTTTTTTTTTTTTGGAAGGCGAGTTGGTTTTTAAGGATTCCATAACTTACCAACTGGGCGACCTATAGGTCAACACCCATTAGAAAGTAACCATGCCGCAGGTGGGATTCAAAGTTAAGACGTGGGGGACAAACCCACACAACCCTAACCACCGGGCCATGACACCATTGGCTCTTCTTGACCAACTTGGCGAAGAGGTTGGGCCAGTATGCCTCGATCGACACGTTTGATGCTTTCACCAATGTCGAGATCTTGTCTGCCTGTTAAACAAAAAAAAAACGAAAAATCAACCAACACACAAGATTAATGTATCAATCAATCAGTCCGAGGGGCGAGAGAGAAGGGTTGGAGGCGAGATGCGACTGCCCTAGTGCCCTCCTACTATTGGCTATTTGCTAATTTGCTTTAGTCAAAACTCAAAACCCTGTTTGAGTATTTGTTTTGGCATTGGGTTGGGCTGTGGTAAAACATTGGGTTGGGCTTTGGTTTGCTAATAATTGGGCTTGGATTTAGATATTAAATGCTACAGTAACCGGGACGAATCAGAACGGTCCGGGATTGTTTTTGTTAAAACCGGTTCCGTCCTGGTTCAGGCCGGTCCGGGACCGGAATCGGAAGAAAAATAATGTAGACCGATTTGTCCTGATCTGAACCAGCTCGGAACCATACCGGAACGGGTCGGGATCAGGATTCTTGCCCACCCCTATCTATTTTGGTTAAATTTTTTTGGTTTTTTTTAATAAAAATTTTGGTGTATTTTAACCGAAGAAGAAAAGTTTTGATCAAGAGTAACAAAGATATTGTGTTGTTTGTATAATAGGGTGAATTTTTGTAGAGGAAGTTTTGAATTGTGGTAAATGAATTACTTTGATTGTGGAAAGGGTAGGGTAGAAAGATCATTTAGGGTTTGGGGTTTGATTTGCATGACAATGGGGCCATTGGTTTTATTTGCATGACACTCGATTCATCATTTAGGTTTTTTTTATGCCAATCCGAAAATTTCTATGGGTTTAGTAAAAATATTGTGTTTTTTTTTTCCTTAAATGAGGTGAATGAGGTCGATTTTGTGTGATTGGCATCTGTAGGCTGTAGCTTAATACATTTCTTAGTAACGTGAATGAGGTCGTGATTTCTGTGGGTTTAGTAAAAAATTTGTGTTTTTTCTTCTTAAATAAGGTGAATGAGGTCGATTTTGTGTGATTGGCATCTGTAGCTTAATTTTTCTTCTTAGTAAAAAATTATAGCCCCTTCCTTGCAATTTTTTTTGTTGTGTGTGTGTGATTGGCATTTGTAACTTAATAATGTTTTTTTTGTATGTTGAAATAAGTATCTTAACCCAACAATGGCATATAAGGCGTATGTGGTATATCGCGATCGTGACCCCGGAGTTTACTTAACATGGGAAGATTGTTCAATCCAAGTAACAGGGTATAGTGGTAGTTTGTACTAGGGCTGGGCATTTAAAATCGGACCGACCCGAGAACCAGACTGAGTGGGCCGGTCTGGTCCAGGTTTTTAATATCATTTTAATAATCAGTCCCAAAACTCGGCCCGGCCAGGAATGCTTGGTCCGGTTGTTGGTTCTCATTTCCAGAACCCATAGGATACCCGACCCGGCTCGAGTACTTAGAGAATGATTAAATATAAATAGTTAAATACAGTTTTCTAGGGTTTTATCTCATCCTCCTCTCCAACTTCTCTTCCTCTTCTCATTCTCATCTCCGTCTCCTTGCAGCCACCTCCTCTGCCTCTCCCTCCTTGCAGGCTCATCCTTCCTCTCCGCCAATTAGGAGGCTCCTTTTCTTTTCCTTCACCTCCTTGCAAACTAATCTTCCTCACCTTCTCATGCCTGTCTTATAGTGTTTATTGATGCAGATTTAACTAACCTAAATAAATAGGTTAATTTAACCCACTTGTAATAACTGCAAGTGCACAGTGTCTAACTGGTAGACAAGGGCAAGTACAGGTCGATCCCACAAGGACTGTGGTTGCAATTAAATTTTAGAGTTGACTTAAACTAATTTAAATTGGGGTTACAGCAATCAAAATATCTAAACTAAAAATCAAATTAAAAACCAAAATAAAAAGTCTTTAAGAATATGAGAAGGAAAACTAAGGCATTGAATCCACCACAGGTTCTGTGAGATTTGTGTAATCCAAATTATTGTTTTCAAGAATTAACATGACTAACCTAAAGATTAATCTAAGTTCGCAATTGATTTCAGCAAAGGTATAAACCCCTAGCATTGCGTGTCTTCTTACGACACACACAATCACAGATTTATTTTAACTAATATTCTAAACCCCTAGCATTGCATGTCTTCTTACGGCACACACAATCACAGATTCTAATTGATTAAATCAGGCTTTGAATGTCAACAAATGGTACTTCTAACTACCGACTAGTCTAGATAATTAATCAGGATATAATCGGTGAAAGCAAATTATTGAGACTCAGAAATCAAATGTGTTTAACGTTCAAGCATAAAGAAAACAATAAATTTAAATACAACAAACTCTAGGAAACCCTGTGGTTTCATCTTAGCCTTGGCGCGGGGTTTAGCAGATTATGTAGCGGTGGTCACAGCATCAATGGAGGTGGAAGTCATCTCTGCACGGACGCGAATCCTGAGAAAATGGCTGAAATTGCACTGTGGTGGCTCTTACAGGTTCTCGGGGTGTCAATAGCCAAAACTGTTTTGAAAGGCAGCTATTTCCCGCCAGAACAGTCGCGCTAGCTCTTGTTTCGTCTCCAGCGAGCAGCGCGTCTCTGCTCCGCATCTGTTGCTTCGTCTTCGCTCCTCCGACTGGCTCCATTATCTGCAAGAGATAGAGAGAGGGTGAGAAAGACACGCGATAAAGAAAAGACGTGAAGGAGAGAAGCGGTGGCTGTGAAACAGGGCGGCACTCCCTGTCTCTGCTGCTGCTTTGCTCGCGAGGTGGTGGTGGTGGTGCTCGGGTGATGGTGGTGGCTGTGAGAGAGAGAGAGAGACGACGAGATGAAGACGGATGGTGGTGATGGCGAGGCTCGGTGGCGAGGTGATGTTTTTAACGTGAAACAGGGTTGTCACGCCCCTGTTTCACGGTGATTAGTGGCGGTGGTGGTCTGTTCGTGGTGTGCGTGGTGGTTGATGGTGGGAGAACGAGATGGTAGTGGTGGCTGTATGGACAGGGGAGAGGAATAAAGACAGGGAGATGGTGGCGGCTGATATTGGAGGACGAGGAGAAGGTGGTGATGGCGGGGTTATCGCGCTGCCAGCTCTCCTATCGAGCGAGGATTGTCGGCAGGGTGGTGGCTGGAAGAGCCCCTAGAGAGGGGAAGAAACGTGGAAAAAGAGAGCGAAGCTTTCTCCAAACTGGGGAGTGTTAAATAGGGTTCTCCTATTTTCTTGGGCTTGGGTTCTCCAAAAGGTGTTGGGCTTGGGTTTTTAGGTTAGCATTTTGGATTTGGGCTTAGGTTAAATTAGGTGGACCTAGGTTTATTAGGGTTAGGTTTAGATATGTGACTCTCTACTTTGTACCACCGCTAGAATCGACCAATTGTCATTCCTTAAATTGTCGCCTTGATATGATTTCATCGTTCACGCTCAAATTCCTGCCAAGACATGAAAACGAAATAATTATTATAAATTATAATAATCGAAATACTAACATATATAAATTAAGGGATATATTATGTAATAATTACGTGAATATCAAATACCCCCAAACCTATATTTTGTTAGTCCTCGAGCAAAACAATAAAAATAAAATTCTAACTCACTTTCGCAGGAATCATCGGTTGCACTTACCTTAAACGTGCAACAAGGGTTTGAACCCCTAGATTACCTCTAGTGGACGAGTTATAGTCTCGTAAGGGTTTCCAAAAAATGTTACCCACAAACATTACTGACTCAACAAAACTTGGTCAAACAATGTTCATTTTAAAACTTCAAGAAATGCAGGAAACCAACAGTGTCATTTTAGTGTATCAACAAATCTCCAAATAATTTAATATTCTCCAAAAGTTAGAAAAAATTCACAATCATCCTCAACTCAATGTGTGTGTGTGGATAGCACTATCAACATAACTTTTCATTTCAGAGTAAAACAATGACTAAATCTCCTGTAGAAAGTTTGTTTTGACTTCAAACCTCTCATGTCACTCACAATAAAACACTCAGAGATTTGGTATTTCACTAAGTTTATATGTGAGGAAAAGAGTAAATAATGGAAAACAATCATCTCACATATAGTAATATGAAGAACGGACTTTTCAAGAATGGAATGAACATGATCTCATGGACAGGAATATCAATTACTTTTGGGAATGTTGAATCAAACACCATAGGCCTTGGTTATTAAATCTCCACATCTACGGAACCAACCTTTACCTAAGATCAACTACGACTTTGTTGGATTGTAACGGGGCTTGGGTAATGGTTAATAAGGAATGTCAAAGGATTCTAAGAAAAGTTTCTAGGAATGTATACATCCATTATACGAACAATTAGGGCTGTTATGAATAAACCAATGTTGCGCACCATCAATTTTTTCTTCATTCTCACATCTTTATCCTCATTGAAGAATATTTTTTTTTTCTTTTCTTCAACCTTTTTTTTTTCTTTTCATAGAGGATTTATGAAATATCTCATATTTTGCTCTTTAATGCCCTTTTGACACCAAGTATATCCATCCATACACATTCCCAGAAAAGTTGGGTAAAGGTTAATGGGTTAACAAATAAAAGTTATTCTAAGGCTCAAAAGGTTACAAAAAGGTTAATGTTATGGGTAAGTTAAGAGGCTAGTTAATGGTCTAAAGAAAGAAATGCCTAGATCATTTCCTAAGTTCGGGTCAGTATTATGACATCTCAATTGAATAAGCCAAGAAATTCTAGTGTAATAATTCAATTTTGATGTCATTCCCAAAGCAATTGATCAGAAAAATGAGAATAATGAGATCATCAACGAGATAATACGGACTCAAGAAAAATCAGAGTTTATGTATAACCCTCGAAAAAATAGAAAGGTTCAAAACTTTCAGGGTTAAGTCTCCACTATTATTCTAAGGTTTTATAGTATATACTTCACTCATCAACTTCAAGTTATGCTAACATGGCTCATGGTGTAAAGATAATCGAGTTGAAAAATCTTATGAACTAGATCTAACTTAAGGATCATACTAAACTTTCAGTCTTTATCAGTATACCAATATGTCAAGTTGGCTTGCATTTTCTTGAGCTTAAAACATTTAAAATCCATTTTCATAATCGCAAAAGACCAAGTTTTCTTGACAGAAAAACATTTTTTTTAGCATAAGAAAGGAAAATACTACAAAAAATTCACCGACTCATGAACCCTACCCCCAAACCTAAACCAAACATTGTCCTCAATGTATAAAATGATAATCATGACAAATGCAGGAAAAAGAAAATATGAGAGTTAGAGTGATATTACCATGTGAAAGTTTTTACCAATTTCGATGAAATCTTCCACCAATGAACGCTCAGAGACATAAGAACTGTGGGTTCATCATGATAAATTGATAAAAATAGGACACAAATAAAAAATAAAAAAATTACATGTATCAGTTGTAAGTCAAAATTGTTACGGAGCTAACGAGTATGAGTGAAATGCAACTAGAAAGAACTCGAAAATCAATCCAGACTAACCATAATGACACAACTGAAGCTAGGCTGCCTCCTAGGAGCGCTTGGTTTAACGTCGTCAACCCGACATATATTCTCCCTCATGAATGATATATCATGAAGTGACGAGGAAGAACATAGGGAACATTCACCTCCAAACCCAGTCTATGATATAAACGAGTCAAAAGGGTTACAGAATCGTATACCAACAACCTGAAAAGTTGAGGATCAGTCCACTCAAAAATAGCAACCACATGCGACACAAGATATACTAGCACATCCAAAAAGTTGCAAGAACACCATCTAAAATCATATAGAAATTGTAAAGAAGCTCGCATTCCTTGGAAGTCAGTAGGGATCTTAAACATGAATGGGTCACAAGTAGTGATATGCAACAAAGGATCCTCCCTTACTCCTAAAATGGAACATCCTAAGTCTGGTTCCAAATCAGAAGATTGGATAATTTTCACATCAGGATGGTGAAAATTGAAATCCTCACTCAGAAACATGGGATCCACATAATTAGCCCTGGTCAATGGAAATGTGATGCATGTAGATGTAACTATAGATATATCAGGTGGTACAGGCTCATCACATGAATCACACAAAGATGTTGGGCTGGATAGCTCAACAACACCCCCAACCCTAGAGTTGACACTACTTATGGATTGCACTCTTTTACTAGATATATCTCCCGACTTCTTTGGGACAACCTGTTTTGAATTCAATATAGATGAAATAATAACAGGCAAAGTATCATCAGTACCTGAAAACGCATACCTGAGGGTGTCAGGTAATTGTTTAAGGTCAAGCTCAGGTGGCTCAACTGATGGGACTAGTTTTGACTCACTGAGTGGAAGAGGCTCCACTTTAGACTTCCATTTATAACTAGGATCCACAATGGGGACTGAACCAAGCAAATCATTGACTTCCCTAATGGAATCATCAACATCAAAGTCTAAACTAAAATGAGTCAAACAAGCCTCTAAATGGTCATGTGTATCATGAAAACAGTCACGGGGAGACTCTAAAGAATGTTCACAGTTTGATTCTATGCATGAGTCACTAGGAAGGCATATGTCTAATGAGTCAACATGGGAAGGAGATGTCTGTAGTGTCTCATAATCTATAGGTTCATCAATAAATGAGGCTTTATCAGCCTTCTTATGAGAGGAGGATGAAACCTGTGTAAAATTGGGTGAGGATATAATAACACTTATGTCAGGCATTCCTACCTGATTGTCAACCTATTTTCCACTCCTAAGGGTAGTAATGGATTGGACATCTTCACTGTCCGGCTCAGGTGTGCCACTAATTTCAAATTGACCATTTGGGTTGGAAATAGGTTGGCTAGGGACTTCCTCTGACTCTATCTCAATACGTGACTCAACTATCTGACTCAAAGTCATCTCAAGTTTCTTGATAACTTGAGCATTTTGTTGAGAAGTAGCTATCAATTCTGTAATGTCCTAAGAATTTTGCTCAAGCATATCTCCAATTCGCTGCATAAAACGAGTTAATGCGTCCTCTAAACTAGATGTGTTAGAAGGAGGAACAACTCGATTAGGTTGAGGCTCACTAGCAGGAATGGAAACTTGAGGAGTCGGGGGAATGACAATAGGGCCTCCATGGTACTGACCATGGGCCCATGAGAAGTCAGGATAATATGTTGAACCTGAGTTGTAATAATCTGAATATGGAGCATAATCAGGTTGTCGCATGACATTAAATGCATTGACTTGCTCAGGAAACCAAGATGGATAATTATTGAGGTTCATTTTTTTTTTATGCAAGCCTAACCTCTATATGAAGATGACCCAACTCTAAAAAAATAAAAAGGGAAAACCTAATCAGGACCTATATGATGCATAAGCAAGATGAATGGCAAACGACCCTAGATAAGTACCTAGCAATACAATCATTCAGATTGCCTTCGGGTACTGCGCAGCTGATAGTTATAGCCCCACGAAAAGTCGAGGTTTCTACAAAGCAAATTAATCTCGTGAGAAACTAATTTACTAGGTAGAGGCTATAACGTCTGGTAATCCCTACAAACACTCCTTTTTATTACCTATGTTTGTTACTAATCAAGGGCTGAAATCCATTTTAATTAGCCTATCCGCGGGAGAGAGCACGGAGTTTCCCAGCATCAAAAATATCCTGAAATCTAATTCCTCCTACCTCCTTTTCTACCTTCAGCTTAAAGTGTAATGCCAGTTTCAGAACTATTCCAAGATTGGATATGTTCCTTCACTTGACTACTTTAAACTTTCAAGTTTCAAAAGAGGGGTCCTATGAGCGTCTTGTCCTAATTTATCTTGCTACAAATTTTAATAGTGAGGGCTTAGGTCCCTAACCCTAAAATAGATGGTGATTAACCTATCCGCGGGAGAGAGCACATAATTTTACAGCATCAGAAATATCCTCAATCTATTCAAATTTGCATGCAATTCTAGCTAAAAACAAAACAAGCAAACACACACAATAATCCTCTCAGAAACCGCGTGCAGATGCGGTGGGAAGAAGTTACCTCTGGTGTGAACCTCTCTTGGGTTACTTGCGACGCCGGGTAGAAGTCAAGTTGACGTCGATCAGAAGCACCGTCCACCTGACGGCTCGCCGACTTCTGAGAGTGTCCACGCGATAGCAACATGTAAACAATTCAAACCCTGTGCTTTTTGTTTTGTTTTTTTTTAATGCAACCTGTAATATATGCTTCCTACCTGTTAATACCTGCAAAATAAAAAAATAAAAAAACAAAAAAACAAGTATCAAAACTTCTAAGACTTAAAAGAAATAACTAAAAAAATAAAATCAAGCCTATCCTAAAAGCAAACTATATCTGACCTAATTTTTTTTTATTATTATTAACTTTTTTTATTATCTTAAACTACAAACTAGTGAAAATAAACTCTTAAATTCAATTACACCGCTACAGTCCCCGGCAACGGCGCCAAAAACTTGATGCAGATTTAACTAACCTAAATAAATAGGTTAATTTAACCCACTTGTAATAACTGCAAGTACACAGTGTCTAATTGGTAGACAAGGGCAAGTACAGGTTGATCCCACAAGGACTGTGGTTGCAATTAAATTTTAGAGTTGACTTAAACTAATTTAAATTGGGGTTACAACAATCAAAATATCTAAATTAAAAATCAAATTAAAAAGCAAAATAAAAAGTCTTTAAGAATATGAGAAGGAAAACCAAGGCATTGAATCCACCACAGGTTCTGTGAGATTTGTGTAATCCAAATTATTGTTTTCAAGAATTAACATGACTAACCTAAAGATTAATCTAAGTTCGCAATTGATTTCAGCAAAGGTATAAACCTCTAGCATTGCGTGTTTTCTTACAGCACACACAATCACATGTTTATTTTAACTAATTCTAAACCCCTAGCATTGTATGTCTTCTTACGACACACACAATCACAGATTCAGATTAATTGATTAAATCAGGCTTTGAATGTCAACAAAGGGTACTTCTAACTACCGACTAGTCTAGATAATTAATCAGGATATAATCGATGAAAGCAAATTATTGAGACTCAGAAATCAAATGTGTTTAACGTTCAAGCATAAAGAAAACAATAAATTTAAATACAACAAACTCTAGGAAACCCTGTGGTTTCATCTTAGCCTTGGCGCAGGGTTTATCAGATCATGTAGCGGTGGTCACAGCATCAATGGAGGTGGAAGTCATCTCTGCACGGACGTGAATCCCGAGAAAATGGCTGAAATTGCACTGTGGTGGCTCTTACAGGTTCTCGGGGTGTCAATAGCCAAAACTGTTTGAAAGGCAGTTATTTCCCGCCAGAACAGTCATGCGGCTGTTGTTTCATCTCCAGCGAGCAGCGCGTCTCTGCTCCGCGTCTGTTGCTTCGTCTTCGCTCCTCTGACTGGCTCCGTTACCTGCAAGAGATAGAGAGAGGGTGAGGAAACAACGAGATAACGAAACGACGAGAAGGAGAGGAGCGGTGGTGCTCTGTCGCGAGCTCTGTTTCACGGCGGTTGATGGCGTGGTTGCGTGGTCTGTTGTGATGCAGGAGCAGAGAGAGAGAAGTGTAGGAGGGAGAGACCATGGAGAAGAGAGGAAAACAGGAAGGAGGGCCGAGAAAGGGGAGAAACAGGGGCAGCGGCAAGGGAGGAAAACAGGGACTTGCTCCCTGTTTCTCCTCTATTTTGTGCGCGCGGTGGTGGTGGTGGTGGCGGTGCTCGGGTGATGGTGGTGGTTGTGAGAGAGACCGAAGTGACGCGAAGAGAGGTCCAGATGGTGGTGGTTCTCTGGTGGCGAGGTGAAGTTTTTAACGTGAAACAGGGTTGTCACGCCCCTGTTTCACGGTGGTTAGTTGTGCTGGTTGTGATGCAGGAGCAGAGAGAGAAAAGTGGAGGAGGGAGAGACCGTGGAGAAGAGAGGAAAACAGGAAGGAGGGCGGCTGCGAGGGAGGAAAACAGGGACTTGCTCCCTGTTTCTCCTATGTTCTGTGCGCGCGGTGGTGAGGGTGAGGAAACAACGAGATAACGAAACGACGTGCAAGAGATAGAGAGAGGGTGAGAAAGACACGCGAGAAAGAAAAGACTTGAATGAGAGAAGCGGTGGCTGTGAAACAGGGCGGCACTCCCTGTCTCTGCTGCTGCTTTGCTCTCGAGGTGGTGGTGGTGGTGCTCGGGTGATGGTGGTGGCTGTGAGAGAGAGAGAGACGAAGAAATGAAGACGGATGGTGGTGATGGCGAGGCTCGGTGGCGAGGTGATGTTTTTAACGTGAAACAGGGTTGTCACGCCCTTGTTTCACGGTGATTAGTGGAGGTGGTGGTCTGTTTCGTGGTGTGCGTGGTGGCTGATGGTGGGAGAACGAGATGGTAGTGGGGGCTGTGTGGACAGGGGAGAGGAGCAGGGACAGGGAGATGGTGGCGGCTGATAGTGGAGGACGAGGAAGAGGTGGTGATGCCGGGTTATCGCGCTGCCGGCTCTCCTATCGAGCGAGGATTGCCGGCAGGGTGGTGGCTGGAAGAGCCTCCAGAGAGGGGAAGAAGCGTGGAAAAAGATAGCGAAGCTTTCTCCAAACTGGGGAGTGTTAAATAGGGTTCTCCTATTTTCTTGGGCTTGGGTTCTCCAAAAGGTGTTGGGCTTGGGTTTTTAGGTTAGCATTTTGGGTTTGGGCTTAGGTTAAATTAGGTGGACCTAGGTTTATTAGGGTTAGGTTTAGATATGTGACTCTCTGCTTTGTACCACCACTAGAATCGATCAATTGTCATTCCTTAAATTGTCGCCTTGATATGATTTCATCGTTCACGCTCAAATTCCTGCCAAGACATGAAAACGAAATAATTATTATAAATTATAATAATCGAAACACTAACATATATAAATTAAGGGATATATTATGTAATAATTACGTGAATATCATTTATATGGTGAAATACAACATTTTCCTTGGTGTTTTGGCTTTTGTTTCAGATCAATTGCACGATACCTTGGCGGGTCAGACTCAATCCACTTCAGATCACGGTATGGATTCTCTTCAATTTTCCCTCATTTCAGATCAAACCTTAGAAACCCTTTTGGTTAATTTAGGATTTTCTCTTCAATTTTGAGCCAATTCATATGATTTTGTGCATCTTTTACAATTGGGCTCTAGCACTGGCATCATCAATTTGCAGGCCACTATCACCACCGGCATCGCCTAAGGAGCAGAGAAAGCATCATCAACCACCATTGCTCCTGCTCAGCTTCAGACACCTTCAGACACGAAAAGTGGTCCATATTAACAATAGACTTTGGATCAAGATCAAAATCCAAGTCTTTTTTCCCAACCAAGGGGGACTTGCAAATCTAGATCCTAGTCTTTGGATCCAAGACCAGAGTTGTTGTTACCAAGAAAATCTCTTGTGATCAACCATTCTCCATCACTTTCTGCACTCATCATCATCTTTTGTTGTTGGTGCTTGGTAGTGGTGGTTTTCTTCCTTGTACCCATTCATCATACTAACAAGAGAGGTGACATCAACCGCCATTGAGTTGAATGGAATTGATTTGATTAATAGATAGAGAAGAAACCCACACAGACTGATTTGATTAATAGATAGAGAAGAAACCCACACAGACTGATTTGATTAATAGAGTGAAAGCCATTCTTAATTTTTCTAGTTTTTTTGGGCTTAAGCATGTTGGGTTTTGGGCTGAAAAAACATTATACAAACATGTTGGGCTTAAGCAAAAATGGGCTGAAAAATATCACATAAGTGACAAACATGTTGGGCTGGAAATTTTGGGCTGAACCGAGACCGACCCGAACTTGCGGTTAACCAGAGTCAATCGGGCCGGGCTCGGTCCTTAAAATTTGGGCTTTATAATTTCAGTCCGGTCCTCGGTTTAGGCTAAACGGTCCGGTTAACCAGCGTAGCCCTAGTTTGTACAAGGGTTTTACCTTAGTTGTCGAGGCTTATATTAGTTATGAAGTTTGAATTCGCTCAGAAGGGGTGGGAAAGAACTATGAGGTAAACAAATCAGATGAAGATGTGAAAAAGAACTGCGAGGCAAGAAATCTCCTCGAAGAGATAAAAAATCAATATCGCGTTCGTGAGAGTGAAGCTCAAGCGAACGATGATCATTGGGCATTGACAAGGGATTTGATCAATGCACTGCTAGTGGTGGTTATTATGATAATGGTAGTTATTTTGTTCAATCTTATGGTTTATTAAATATTTTGTAAGTCGTATTTCAAACTTATATTCAGTTATGCTTTATATATAATTTTTTTGTTAATGAATGTGATGTTAAGCATATGTATTTTTTTTTGTTTTTAATGGATGCGATGTAAAGCATATGTTTTTTTTTTTGTTAAGCAATAGATTTGAATGTGGGAGATGGAGGAATTCGAATGGGGGAGGGAGGAATTATTTGTCGATTTGAATGGTGAGGAGAAAAAATTGGATTTTTCTTTATATAGGTGGTGTTAGGGGTGGGCAAACGGGTCGACGATCCGCGGATTCAACTCGAACCGGACCGTTTTCCTCTAAACGGTCCGGATTTAAATTATAAGTTTTTAGATACGGTCCGGATCGGTCCGGATCCGTTATAAAACGGTCCGGTCCCGGTTCCTAATTTTAAAAATGAAACGGTCCGGGTTGGACCCGTTTCAAATCAGTTTAGTTATAAAACGGTTCCGATCCGTTTCAAACCGAATATATATATCCAGTAACCCAACCCATAGAAAGAAAGTAACATTTTTTTTTGAGTTCCTGTCGTTCCTACTTCCTGATGCAAAAAAGAAAGCTCTGTCTCTGTCTCGAGAAGAAGCAGCAGCGGCAGATGGCGGAGACCGATGAAGATGAATGGTTCTTGGGCGGAGGTAGAGGTGGAGTCGGAGACGATGAATGGTTCTGATTCTTGGGCGGAGGCAGAGGTGGAGTCGGAGACGATGAAGTGACTGGTTCTGGTTCTGATTCTTTTTCTATGGAGTGCGCCGATCCTTCCTCTTCAGATCTACTCCTTCCTCTTCAGATTGATGATGGAGTGCGCCTTCCTCTTCAGATCTACTCCTTCCTCTTCTGTTGATCCATGAAGGATGATGATGGATCGATGATTTATGTTGATGGATGATGATGGATCGATGATTTATGTTGATGGATGATGATTTATGTTGATCGATGATGGATGATGACGGATCGATGATGAAGATGATGGATCGATGATTTCTGTTGATCGATGATGGATGATGGATCGATGATGATTTATGTTGATCGATGATGGATCTGTGGCGAGGAGATCTTATGGATCGATGATGGATTGTTTGACTTTGATCGATCGATGAATATCTCTTATGGATCAATGATGATTTCTGATTTTTTGTTGTATGCTTTTGTATGATATATTGAATTGATATGTTTAATCTGTATTATGAATCTGTTCACCAAATTTTTTTTTTCTGTTTTTTTTTTTTTTTTTTTTGGAAGGCAATTTTTTCTTGATTCAATTGGAACCGTTTGGAACCGGAACCGAACCGTTCTAAACGGTTCGAGTTAGGTTCGGTTCCAATTATCAAAATGAGGGGATCCGGACCGGACCGGATCCGTTAAAATGTAAACGGTTCGAGTTAGGTTCCTTCAAATTTGGAACCGATCCGAACCGTGCCCACCCCTAGGTTGTGTGAGAAAGAAATTAGATAGGGTGAAAGGGTAGAATAGTGTGAGAAAACAGAAATGGTGGTACAGAGTAGTCAGTCTCTTACATAAACTAGAAAAAGTTGGATGACTGTCAAACTTGTATGTTCTATTTATATGGACCAAAATACCATTTCATTTCATCCAAATTACCCGTCCAACCTTCTTTCCCGGAATCCCAATTCTAGCTGGCCTGGGAAAGGGGTGAGGTTGCTGTTGGGGTAAATGTATACTTTTGCCCTCCTCTTTAACCACTTTTTGAAAAAAATGTTTAAAGATGGGGTAAAAGTGTATTTTCGCCCCAGACAGCGGGCCCAAGCCAGCAAGAATTACTCTTCCCGGAATAGCAAATTAGCAACCAAACTGAACTCTTAAAATGACAAAAATACCGAAAGAAGTACTACTCCGTGATCTTATCTCTCCTCCCTAATATCTCACTAGGTTTCGCTTCAACACCCTACTACTATTACTCCATTTCGGCTTTAAAACATCTCTCGAACAACGAAGAGACCTTCGAACCAACAGAAACCCTAACAATGGCGGTCCCCATTCCCGCTGATTCCTTCAAAGTAGGCTTCATTGGAGCTGGAAAAATGGCTGAAAGCATAGCCAAGGGAGTTGTTCAATCTGGGATTCTTCCTGCTTCAAGAATCCAAACTTCATTCCACCGATCGGATCGAAAGAGCTTCAGTTCATTGGGGGTCAAGATATTGCAAGGCAACGATAAGGTATTGTATTAACAGTTCAATTTGATAACAATTTTGAATGGGGTTGTGAATTTATTTATTTTGAGGTCTGGGCTTTGTTTCTGATGGTTTGGGTATTCTAAAGTTTTGATCTTTTTTGGATTTTTTTTTTTTTTTTGTTTGATGATTGTGTGTAGGTTGTTGAAGATAGTGATGTCGTCATCTTCTCAGTGAAACCCCAAATCAGTATTTTCTCATCCCTTTAGTTCTAAAGTTTTGTCTTTTAAGATAATGTTGATTATGATGATGATCTCATCTTTGCAACCCCCAAGAACCCTTCTTTCGATGCGTCCTATAATGTTCTGTTATCCGTTTTTTGAGCTAAAATGTTCTGTTTGAAGTGAACAAATAATAGATAACAACAATTGAAATGAGTGAATTCTATGCATTTTATCTGCTCATCAAATTCTGGGTTCACGGAGTTGCATGACTGAAACTAAGGTGGTGTTTGCTTTTACCTCCTAATTTAGTTAGGGGACTGGGTTTGGGGATATAACAATTTTTTTTAAGAAATTCAGGCCTCTGACTAGATTAAGGGCAAAAAACAAGCACTCCAAAGTATGATTTTGGGCTCATTAGAATAACAAGAACAATTTTCTAGTATGTTTTTCTATATTCAAAACTAGCTGGTTGATGATAAGAACTAGAAAAGAGATATGACATTATGCTAATGTTGTTAACCTGCCAAAATGTTACTGAAAGACGAAGTAGAGCTTTTTTTCTTTCCCGTCATCCACCTAATTTGTAGAGCTTTTAAGACAAATGATCATTTATCATTGTTATAATGATTTCTTTTTTGTTTCATATGTTCTCATATTACTCTTTTTATGTCTATGCATTATGTGCAGTTAAGGATGTGGTTCTGAACTTAAAGCCACTACTTACCAAGGATAAACTTCTAGTGTCTGTTGCAGCTGGAGTAAAGTTGAATGATCTGCAGGTTTGCATTTGTCCTTTGTGTAAGAAACAGTTCATTGTGTAGGGTTTTGCCTCTTTGTTTGATATAATCATTTTAGCTCTCTAAAGCATCTTGTCTCGATACAAAGTACAGTTTCTCTAGAGAAAGAGACTAAAGATGCACCCAAGCGTTTGTTTGCTAACTTTGCATAGCATACATATTATTTGACGTGGCAGTCAATTACTGGTTAAGGTTAACTACTAACTTCGTTAAAAAAACTACCCAACAAATGAGGGCATATTAGAGAAAAAATATGTAACAACGACAAGAATATGGGTGTACTGCCCGACACAGGTATGTGGTATTGGATATGGCGACCTAAGAAAACAAGGATATGTTGCTTATACATAAAGAATAGTTTTTTTTTTTTTTTTTTTTTAAATTATAGTTTTTACTTGGCCAAAATATACTCATCTTTTTTATTTGTATAAATTTTGAATCTAAACATTATAAAATCTAGCTAAGACACATAATAAAAATTGCATGGTGTTTACGTCAACAAAGGAAACTAACTACTATGTCGGTTGTTCCCCCATTGAATAAAAGTTGGATTATAAATTGCATATTGTTTTTGTCAACAAAGGAAACTAATTATTGTTGGTTAGCCCTCCGGTTCCAAAAACCGTTTTTAAATGAGCTATATGTTAAGAGTCTTATTTGAAGTTGACTCTGTTAATGAAGCTAGTTATTGTGTTTTTGATGAGAAACCATGAAACATGTCGAGAGTGTCGACATGCGTATACATTCTTTTTTGTTAAACAACGTGTTGTTACATAGGTTCTAAATAATCAATTTAGGTACTAACAAAATCGATAAAAACTGAAATAATCAATCAATCTATTTATTAGCAGGAGTTATATCAAGGCCCCACGAAAACTATGGACCATTTGTCCCTTTCAAATATTTGGATTGTTTCCTCTCTTTTTTTCTTAGGTAACCACGACACTCTATTTATCAAGATTAAAAAAATGCCAACGCTCCTGAACATGACACATGAACACGTTTTCATTACTTACTCATAAAAAAAAAACACAATATTAGTTTATAGAGTCAAATCGACAAAAGACCCTTGAGAAATAGTTCCTAAAAAGAAGCATTTAGTAATGGGAGGCCAACTAATAATAATTAGTTTTCTTTGTTGACAAGAACACAAAGAAAATTCATAACGCGATTTTTACTCACTGGGAGGTCAACCAACACAATAATTAGTTACCTTTGTAACATGATGCAATTTATTATTTTGTTTGTTAGCCTAGGTTTTACAATGTTAAGACTATTTGAAATATTATTAGTTTTTCAATATGTATATATTTTAAGAAGATGAACATATTTTACTAAGTAAAAACTATAATTATAAAGAAGCCCAAAAATATTAAAATAAAATCTATATGCAAGCAGCGTATCCATATCTTTGTTCTCTTAGGTCGTCTATCTGATATCACATACCCTTGTCGGATACCAGCACCCATATCTGTGTACTTGTCGCATTGTTGAGAACTCATATAGGAGTTCATGCAAAGATTAGAACTCATATAGGAGTTCATCGAAAGATGAGCAATAGGTTATGTCACATCGACCCCTTGGTATAACCACCATAAAGTATAAGCAGTTCACTAATATTGACCCATTAGTCCCATTTATGACAAGCAGAGGTAGATCAAACCCCATAATATTCAGACTTTACCCAGTTGAACCCATCATAATAACATCTGGGTTTTGCTAACGTTGGACTTAGATTATTACATTTCTTCCCATGAATCATTGCTGGTTGTGTGGACCATGATTACCAAGTCAAATGTGGGATAAAGAAATGATGAGGATGGATTTCCCTGCAATTCACGGAGAACTTTGACAGAGAGAACCCTGAGAGAGGAGAGGAAGAGAGAGAAAAAAAAATTTATGGACAAAGCCGAGGTTGAAGACCTGTTCTCTTCAACACTGTTAAAGGGCTACCGAGAACAAGACATTTCTATTCCCCCTTGGTTAGAATCCGAAGCCCAAATCCCTAAGGTTCTCATTTTGTGTTAGGTTTGTCACAACACCATAGCTCTGTTTATGCATTCCGGTTTGTCTTATACTAATTTTCATTGTCTGATATAGAATTTACTTTGGTTGGTAGTTTTACTGGTAATAAATTGGACCAGAAATTTTGTTGGAAACAACTTGTAACAGAAAAAATCTATGTACATGATCTATTTACGACTCTTAACTAATATATACATTGACTTTTTCATCCAGGAATGGGCAGGTCATAAGCGTGTTATCAGGGTGATGCCGAATACCCCTGCCACAGTTTGTGAGGCAGCATCAGGTATAATTATGTGCATTTTCTTATCTTTGTTTCTGTTTGGCATCTTTTTGTCCATTTAGTAATATGAGTAGTTTAATGTCACAGAAAATCTGAGTAAAGCTCTTTGTTTGAGTGATTGTAGTTATTCCTTTTTTCAGCTAATTTGAACCATCTTTTGAAGTCTTATACCAAATTAGTGTAGACATTTTTTTTCTCAATTACATGATCAAGAATAAGCAGATGTAAGTTTTGTTTTTCCTTCTTAAGCATTACTCTATCAAGTGGGAATAAATAACAAGTAAAAGTCAGAAGAAATACACTAGTTTGGAAATTTCTGTTGGATGAAAGAACCTTGTTTAGAATACCTTCAGTTATCTTCATCTTATTTTTGCAGTATCTGTCATTTAACAAAGGCTACCAGGGCAGCCAGCAATCATTTAACCTCTTCTTTGTTTTTAAAAAAACAATTATTTGTCTGATGATGGATTTTACTTCTATTCAAAGTACTTTACTGATCCTAAATGCCACCTGAAACTCCTGTCAAGAATGAAGTATGAAGTTATTGAACTGTATTAATCTTTAAACAGACATCAGGTTTAGTGACTCTCAAATCTCACGGTGCAGTAATTGGTATAATAGAATGGGCCATTTTGATATCTCATAACTCACTTTCATGGAGAATGATTGAATGACTTGAATCTCTGATGTACTTGCATTTATTTAGTGATTACATTGGGAGAAAATGCGACAGACGAGGATGGAAAAGTTGTAGAAAATTTGTTCAAAGCAATTGGCAAGACATGGCGAGCAGACGAGAAACTGTTTGATGCAATCACTGGATTGAGGTACGTGGCTTTCGTGGTAAATAATAATCTGTCCATATTGCTGGATGACCTTATGTAATTTGCTGTTTCTTATATGAAGGATTATTTCTTTCTATTCTTGGAATTTTTGTAATACACTCCATTCATAATATGTAATATTTTAGTGGTAGCGGACCAGCTTATATGTATCTAGCCATAGAAGCTTTGGCTGATGGTGGGGTAGCTGCAGGTCTTCCTCGTGACCTTGCATTGGGTCTAGCTTCTCAGACAGTAAGTGTGCAACTTTTTGCATCAGTTCCTGGAGTAGAAATTCACATGTGTGTGTATCATTTTCCCCTTTAATCCTAGTAACTCTGCTATATGCATGTCATGCTGAAGTATGTTGGTAATTACTTGTATTTACAGGTTCTGGGAGCAGCAACTATGGCCGTTCACTCCGGCAAACATCCAGGGCAGCTAAAAGATGATGTTGCCTCATATTTCGGTACCACCATAGCAGGGATTCATGAGTTGGAGAAGGGCGGATTCCGTGGTATTCTGATGAACACTGTTGTTGCAGCTGCCAACCGCAGCAAAGAGCTTTTAAATAGGTAGACTTACACTTGATCGAAGCAGTTTTTGATAAGGGTGATCCGAGTAGCCAAAATAAGACAACACCCATAACGAGTATACATGTTACTCTTGGTTTCACAGTCCCTATAGAGCGTGTAGCCGACCCCGAGAGTATCGAGAATGGGCTTTGATGATGATGCTATGTAATTGAATTGAATGATCTTGTTATGAACTATTAATCCTTTATTAATATGAGGCAAAAACCATTAATATTATTGTCAGAGTGTGTACATTCTAGAGTGATATCACACAGGGAGATTTACAGCTTGTTTTAGATCTCACAAAACCAAGAATAGCACTGATTCTAGAAACTCTTCATCCAGCTATGTCCGAGATGAAAACTATCTGGACTAGGAGAGGCACCAGTCCCATGGATGTTGAGGGGACATAGGGTGATTCGGATTTTTGAGTTGCTTAGGACAGAAGTATTATTCTGGAACACTCTTGGAAGTGTGAACTACATCTTTTTACTTTTTGTTGAAGTGGTGGTAATGCAATCTCGCCACTGAAGCAAGTAAAGTCATGGTGATAATCAAGAACCAACACAATGCTGCCCTTGAAACATTTGTATTCCTTTGAAGGTTAATTGTGGAAGCGGAAAACATGAATTTGGTTTCAAGGTGAAAACCAAGCTGCCTACAACTTTAAACCAAAGGACCTGATCTCATTATTCACAAGTCAGGTAAAAGTTAACACTGTACAATGAGGAGACTAATTACATGCAGGCAGGGGAGACATCCCTTCCCCTTGTCAAGGGGAAAGGAACAATTTACCAAACTTATCCAGATGCTTAATGTGTTTTTCTGTGGCAGCCTTAGCAGCGGCTTCACACTTCAATGCTCTTTCTGATTAACCTATCAGACGGACTTGAGCTACAACAAAGCATTTTAACAAAATCGGTAATGGCATTTTCCCTTCTCCCCTCTCGAACACAGCCCATTCTATGATCCCAAGTTGGGTTCATGTGTGATGAAGAAGAGCTCCTGGGCTACATCGATTCTGCCAAACTTGATGAATCTGATAAAAGGATGTTGTAAGATGCATAATTGGGGTCTGGGGTGAAGTGGAGAAAAGCTTTTGAGCTTCAAACAGGGCTTAGGAGCCAATGTAGAATTGAAGGAGGAGGATGCAGTTGTGGACATCTCTACGTCTCTTCTATTTTGAAACTGTAATGTTGAATGATGATAAATTGTGCAAGTATTTAGTTGCACCCCTTCCTAAAGAAATTGACCAAGTGAGATACATTTGCCGAATAACGTAGAATAGTTCCTAAAGAAACTAACCAAGTGATTAATGTCAATGAGAACATCCAAAAAATCCGTCAGCGGAATACAGAGACAAGTAATTACTAGTAGGATAAATAATATGAGCATTAGTGATCAGGGTTGATTACAGGTAGTAAGTTAGTGAATCACTTAAAAGTATTCGATATATCTAAAAATTAGGATTGTTCATGGTTCAGTTTCGACATGAAACCACAAACCAAACCATATCAACCGATTTGACAGAAATCTAAATTGAACCAAACGTGTATTGAAATCGAACCAAACTGAACCGAAGCAAAATTCAATTAAACTGGAAACCAAATTGAACCGACAAAGTTTCCTCGGTTTTTCATCCTCAAAAGCGAAAACTGATTCGATTACTTTGATTTCAAAATGTTATAAACTAAATCGAACCGAAACCCAAAAAAACAAATCAAATTAATCGGCTCGGTTCGACTTATTCACTCGGTTTTCTGTTCAGCCCTACTAAAATGACCAAAGACGTTAAAAAAAAGTGAACATAGTAAACATACATGTTCCATATTCAGTTCGAGAATGACCAAAGATGTTAAAAAAAAGTTAACATAGTAAACATACATGTTCCATATTCAGTTCGAGAGTAGAAAATAGCCAAAGAAACCTCTGACACTTATTTTCTTCTGTACAAATTTCTAGACATACATTTGGCGACTAGGACTCGTACTCCCGAGATGCCCATCTCTCTTCGAACCTTCCAAATGAATACCCCATTGATGGAATTTGAGTCAGATGAAGAGGATCTGGCTCTATCCCATAATCTGTCAGTGGTCTGTGCTCAAGAACATCGTCATGATCTTGCACAAATTCAGGAATCTCCACCTCTCCTTTTTTTATATCTTCCCAAAGATACTGCAGGCGACTAACATATTTAATCTTCCAATACAAACTGCAAATCAAACATCTAAATATTAAAACCTAATATTGATAACATTAGCAAATCCAAATACAGATTATTATTATAATAAGAAGTACGACATATTTCAGAAAGTGCTCACCCTCCACTAAGAAAAAAACGGCCAAGTGTCCCAAAAAGTAGCCACGAACGAAGACCTGGGTGAAGGAAATATACAACCTGAAGCCTGCCCTTGAAGTCAGGTGGGAGTTCTTCATAGATCCATCTCAAGATTGTCACACCAGGGGAATTGTCTTCTTTCTGAACAGTAGTATGCATGTAGAGAATGGAAAAAGGCCCTTCTGGCAACTCGGTGAAAAATTTGTAGAAAACATACCTCTTCAAACGTTCCGGACTTATCACTGGAGCTGCATTTTAATGAAAGTAACAGGTCGCGTCAAGGTATCGTCATATGAAAGTTAACATCAGGGTATCTTCATTATCTTTCATATTTTTCATATTTCAATGACAGTAATTAATTTTTGGGAAAGAAGTGTTCCTCACTTACAATAGAAAGTTCCATACCACACAATAATTCAATCTAAACCAGTATTCTAAAAAGCGTTAGGAGCTGGGCGGACGGCGAGCAGGTGCGTAGCGCCCAGGGGCCTAGGCGGTCTTAGGTTTTGTATTATAACTTTAATAATTTACAAAAGTTAAGCATAATACCTTATTAATTACATCCAATTTAATGTCAATATACATATGCAAAATTTAAAAACATGAAAAATTAACAATCATGAACAAAATTTATTAAAACTCAAATGACTGAAATTGGTCATGATGGGTACTTCATATAAAATTGAATTTGTGGACAAATATCCAAACGTACTCTTTTATTTTTCTTCAAATTGCATGAATAACTTCAGTCATGTTTGATAAAATCTACATTAGTAAAATTGGTACCGGCAGATCCTTTGAGAATTCCATTAAGTAATCATCATTTGCTACAATTAGACATATACTGAATAAAAAATAATTAAATAGTTTATTTCTAAAAAAGAGGAAAGAAAAATAAAATAAGAACACAGCCTTGTTAAAAAAAAAAAAAAATTCGCCCAGACCGACCAAGACTACCCAGAACCCAACCAGCCATTAATCTGGGCGGTTTTCTATCTTCTAGGCGGCCACCTAGGCCGATTTTTAGAACACTGATCTGAACAGCTCAATGACATGTTTTTGCAAGTTGGGGGTATCGCAGCTCTCACAATCTCCAAAACAGAAAACAGCATGGCTTATGCATCCAAACAACTTGAGCTTTGTCGAGGAACGTATATAAAAATTGATTTTAGGTTCCCAACATTCAAACCACTCTAAAAGGAAAACTAGGATAAGTTCGGCTGAGGTATAAAGGAGAAGTAGAGAACTAGAGATTTCATAAAATAAGCCAACCAAGAAAAGTCTACCCCCTTTTCAATAAGGGTAAGCAAGTCTACCCCCTTTTAAGAGGAGCTTAGACTTCCGAGGAAGGGCACTTTTAATAAGAGTAAGTCAGTCTAACCCCTTTAAGAGGAGCTTAGACTTCAGGGTTAAAAGTCTTTTCTCAAGGGTTTCAATGACGGGATATCAAATGGCCAAGGATCTCGAACTGATATCCGGGGAATGCCAAATTATATGGAAGAAAAAGTACCAACTCTACACCCTGCTAGCTCCCTCCCTTCCACGCTCAACCACCCCATACATCATACACTTAGAAGAGTTGATTTTCAAACTGGATGTATCACTGCAGACAGTGAGGATGGGTTATTGTCTAAGAAGCACGGATTCGCGGAAAAACCCTGCCGAATACATGAAAACGCGAGTCGGATACGGATACGCGTGCGATTCGCGTCGGATACGCACTCGACACGTGGTCAACGTGTCGGTCAACTTGACCTGGTCAGGATACGGTCCGGACACGGTCCGGATTCGTTTGCTAATTTTTTATTTTTTTTTTCAGATCTTGATACGATCGGACGGTCAGGATCAAAATCCCTAATATAAAACCTAAATCTCGATTTTTCCTTTTGCTATTGCCTGCGTTTTCAAACACACAGAGAGCGAGGGGAGGCGAGGAGGCAAGGAACCGAGGTGAGGAGGCGATGAACCAGAGGAGGCGAGGCGAGGAGGCGAGGAACCAGAGGAGGCGAGGAACCGAGGAAGGAGGCGAGAAACCAGAGGAGGCGAGGAACCGAGGAAGGAGGCGGACGACTCAGGCGAGGAACCGAGGACCAGGTTCGTCTCTCTACTCTCTCACTCGACTCTCACTGTCACTGTTGGTGTTTTACTGTTTTGTGTTTTGTTGGCAAAAAAAAAATCTCAATGACTCTGCGACAAAATGAGATGGAGAAATCAAAATCATCTAACAATGGAAGTGAGCATCTAATGTTCGTGTTCGTCTCTCCATCTCATTTTGTCTCTCTTGCTTTTTTTTTTTTTTTTTTTTGTCTTACTGAGATTCTTGTGGAAGTGGTCATTGATGGTCTTTATGATGTGGTGATTCTGATGATGATGTTTGTTAGTGTGTGTTTGTGACATTGATTATTTGTGGCAATAGTGGTAATGGTGTTCTTAGTTAATACTTAATAGTGAACATGGTTGTTGTTGTGGTACCGTATTTACATAGTGCTTGCATTGCTTGTTTGAAGGAAACATGCAGAGATCAAAGATTAAATCTAGTGTCAAGTTATTTGTCCAATTTTTTGCGCATTTTAAACAACATTTGTGAAACTGTGTTTCATTTTGCCTGGACAATTGTTTTATGGATTAAAAAAAACCATGTAATTAATTTTCTAAAGTTTGATATAAAAATATAAAAAAAACCATGTAATTAATTGTTTTATGGATTATGACATTATGTTAATAATTTTTTAATAAAATATAAAAATATAAATAAGATTTGATTGACGTGTCGCCGAGTCCCCGAATCCTAGTTTTTTGAAAATTGCCGAGTCGCCGTGTCGTATCCGTATCCGATACGACGCGCGTACCCGAGTCCGTGCATCCTAGGTTATTGTACTATTGAACATGGGGTTCTTTCAAGGTATTAGTAGGATGCTTATAGACGACTTGGGGGATTGATATGGTAGCATATTTGGGAGGACTGGTGATGCTACATTGAGTTGTGTATTAGTATTAGTATTAGTATTAGTATTAGTATTAGTATTAGTATTAGTCTTTATTTAGTATTAGTCCAATAGAAATTAGGTTTAGGGTTTATTGAGTTTAAATAGACATGAAGAATAAGTGGTAATCAGTTTTGTTTTGAGTAATGACAAATATTATTGGAGTTTTGAAACTTTGTTAATCAAGTTTTGATGATTTGGTTTGTAAGCTTCCGCCAAACCCATCAATTTAGTATCCGAATGGTAAAATCTTTGAACAAATATACCACCTATGGAAACTAGAGTCACCAATGCAAGTATGAAGCGCATAGAGAAAGCCCTTGCGAACATCTCGGAGCAGTTGGTTGTTGCCTTGGTTCGTCCAAAACCTAAAGCTATTCGCAAAAAGTCGTGTCGTTGGGCTGGACAATGAGATGGGATCTTTTCAGATTCATCTAAAGTAGAGAAGGTGAACCCTACTGCCATTGATTGGAAAAAATCACCCGTGTTTGATGTGTACGAAAGGTATACGGTTATCTGCAAGACATTGTTTTGTGAGGTTGAAACATATCACGAAAATTTTGCAAGTTTTCACGTGTAAGAAAATCTAAAAATTGAAGTTCGCAAGAATGGAGTGGTTGCCACAAAAATGACGATAACCCTAATTTCCCCAACTCGTTGACTGAGATTCTATTTAGGACATGTTTGAAGCTCGGTTCGAGAAATTTTTTTTGCATAGAGATATTATCATGAAGGATTTACTTTGGACATTACTTTTTATTTGATTGTTCGATGTACCAACAACTATAAAGGAAGAATTCGAGGTCAAGTCATGGCATTGCACTTATTGAAGATATCATCCTCAAAGCTCGAAGACGAACTTTACGAAACGGCGAAGAATGATGTAATATTGGGTTGTGTATTAGTATTAGTATTTATTTAGTATTAGTTACTATAATTTGGTAAGTCCAAATTAATTCCAACTAGGAATCCAAGTCTAGTAGGAATGAGGTTTAGAGTTTATTGAATTTAAATAAACATAAAGAATAAGTTGTAATCAGTTTTGTTTTGAGTATTGAAAAATATTAATAGAGTTTTGAGACTTTGTTAATCAAGTTACGATGATTTGGTTTGTAAGCTTCCGATGAACCCATCAATTGGTATTGCTAGATGTACTCTTGTTAAATAATTAGTTTTTCACTCCTTTACTGCCTTGAACTTTTGAAGAGTATTGGTTGGTTCTTAAGATTTTGTATACGAGCCAACCACCACGTCCAAAGTTTGGTTTCTCAAAGGGGGCTTGGATGCTAGATTAAAATAGCTTTAAGGAGTAGGCCACATTATGCATGGTCTTAATATAATGTTGAGTCGCTAAATGAAGATGCCAAAGAGGAGGGGACTACCATCGTGCCATTGTCCATACTATAGGCCACCAAGAACTTTGACTTTGAAAACATGATGGAATACCACGATTCTAGTTAAATACTTAATTTTCCTCTCCTCGACATCTAGAGCTTTTGAAGATTATTGTCCAATTCTAACCGTGTTGAATACCAATCCTCCAAATTACGCTAGCTTCAAGCTACAGATCAAGACATCAGTAAGAATCCATGATAGCTACAATAACCCATAATGTTTTTTGGTGGGGTGTTTAGTTTAAAACTATACCAGTAAGTTCATCAAGGTATCTACTTTCTCATATGAATTTGGCAAAAAATTTGACCTCATGAAATGAATCCACAATTCTTTGAATTAACAACTACATCCTATGTTTTACTTATCTTTTCTCCTTTTTTTTTATTCATTTTATCAATTTAGACAGAAATGGAAAATGAAAACAAAAGAACAAGCCACACCTAACCTAAAGATAGAATGATTGCAATATGACCTAACTTCCTACATCAACTAATCTGACACCAATAAAGTGGCCTAATCTTATGCATACATCAATCATACCAAACTTGATAGTAATTAAACTTCTACATAAATATTAATCTCTAGCTTAACAGTAAGTTAGAAATCCATCAAAGTATCTTACCAATCCCCAAAACGGAGCAGATTGAACTACCAGACAGTGAATCACTGAAAAAATTATCAAACTCAAACACCCCAGACATCAAATCCTTCAGAATTAAACGAAAAATCCATTGAAAAAGCTCAAAATTAAGCTAAAGTTGCAATTTGTATTGTCAGAGTGGAGATGGGGTACCTGGGAAGAATTTGCCAACGATGCGGATAATTGGATGGCCAGCTTTATCAGAGCCTTGAAGACGGAAGATCTGCAGCTCCTCGAGATCCGAGAAGTCTTCGTTGGCGTCAGGAAGGTAAGAAGACGCGTCGTGCCAGTTCTCTTCGGCTTCATTCCGCTCTGAGTGAGAAAGAAAGGGTTGAGCGTCGATACCCAGATCTGAAGCTAAGACGAAAACAGAGTAATCGTCTGAGCTCTCTTGTTGCTGCTTCTGCTGCTCAACTGATGTTGATGTTGATGTTGATGATGACGATGACGATGGACCCCCCATCTCTCTCTCTGTTACTGGCAGCGGAGCGAGCTTCTATTGAGTAGGAATGGATGGGGTCGGGAGAAATGAGTGAGGATTGAAATAGAGACTAATGGGTGTGGCTTGACTTTTCAGTGTGCACAATATTTTAATAAATAAAAATTCCTTTTTTTTTCAAGACTAAATTTTTATATTTTATATTTAATTTTTGTGTTATACAATATTAATTAATGTTATACTTATATTAGTTTTTTATTTTTTATTTTTTTATACTATACACGGTTAATTAATTGGAACTCTTTATTTTTATTTTTTATATATATATATACATAGTTTAGTGTAATAAGTGCATAGGGCTGAACAAAAGACCGGTCAAACCTATCAAAATCGAACCGAACCGATTGGTTCGGTTTAAATTCGGTTCGGATCGGTTTCGATTTTAAAAAATTCAAAATCGAAGTGGTCGGTTCGATTTTCGGATTCTATGCGATTTTAACTTACCAAACCGAACCGACCGAATATATATAATAAATAATATATTTTATATATAAATAATATAATATGTTTAAAATAGTCGGTCAGTTCAGTTTTATTTCGATTTTAGTCGATTCGGTTCGGTTCAGTTACGGTTTGCATAAGCTAGAATCGGTTCGGTTTCAGATCGGTTTTGTTAATGGTCGGTTCGATTTCGATTAGAAAATTTTAAAACCGACCTAAGTCGGTTCGATTCACTGTTTAGGTGAAAAATCGAACCGACGGTTCAGTTTTCAACCCTATAAGTGTGTGTGACCTCTTAGAAGCCGCACGACCATGTATAGCCATATGATACAAAGTTATATGGAAAAGATGTATAACTTGAATAATCTTATCATAAAAAGTTCACTTTCTTGGGAGCTTCAGCTTGACTTTTGTGACACCCTTATTCCTGATGAGGCTGAGGGCAACAAGATGTTGGAAATGTGGTTGCATTGTGGAGGGGTGATGGTTGAATCAATTGGTGTTCTCCATACATACTTATGCAGTCATCTGAAGTAAGATTTTTAAGTGTGAACTTGCACTCTCTACGGGGCCATTTTACAACAAACTTTGTGTCAGATGATATCAAAGGTTTGAGCCTAATACAGGTAATTCAGACCGATTCAGGTACATATGGTTAATCATTTTTCCCGGATATGGTATGAGCAAGGAATGTGATTTCTCGAAATATGTCGAGATTTCACGAAATATTTCCTATTTTGAAGTTGCCGAAATCTCTTTCGAAATCCTAAATATATTGTAATTTTCTTGGGAAAAAATAAATATTTTAATCTCCGTATATTTTAACATGCTATAATGCTAATTTGGTATCAAAAATTTGTTATGTGAGTGATTACTATGTAATATGTAGTCTATATGACCGAGTCTTGTAACACTTTTTATGTAGTATTTAAGAGTTTTAAATGCATAAATTATACTATTAAATTCAAAATCACAACCGAATTTTGTACATTTTTCTATACAAAACGAAATATTTCTTAAAATTGGGAGACCGAAATCAACTCGAAAAACGAAATCACAATCCATAGGGTATGAAATTTTATGAGCCAGTTGGATCCGGATACAAGTACATGTGTATCTGGACCAAATTTGACCCATTTTAAGTCCTACCTCTGCGGGGGTGATTAACTTGAAACCTCTCCAACTTAAGATGGACCAAGCAATGTTTGGGCAACCAGGCAATCTCTTACTATTTGATAAAGTTAGCTCACAACCTCAATTTTGTTGTCCAACATATTAACTACTTGTTCTAGTGTTAATTGTACTATAAAGTTTGTTCCCTTATTATTTTGCCCTTAATAATTATTATTAAAGTTTGTCATTTATTTTTGGCATTGAGCTCAATTAGATAAGTTATTGACAATGGCTCGTCATGCGTAGTGTTAGGGGCTAATGATCCAACGATGTGTGTGTTTTGATGATGTCCAGTTGATCATCTTGGTTCGTGATGTTTGAATTTTCAAGGCGAATAAGAAGAGGGAGATATATTGGAAATATGTCTAACCTAAGATGAGACGATGGTTGCATTTTAGGATGTATCAACACTAGGAGCGGATCCAGGGGAGCATATGGGGTCATGGGACCCCTAAGCTTGACAAAACCACAATTGGAGATCCATATGGAAGTTTGATCTTGATTTCATAACAACTTGTTATTATGCACACCAAGTTTTTGAAAAAAATATTTCAAATCTATATTACAAATCAGGATGGTGTTTGGGGTTGGATATAAAAGACGGTTGAGATTTACCAAAATATAAGAATCTAACAGATTACATAGAACTTAAAGCACCAAGAGTGCATGGGTTCGATTCTCATGCCCAACATTTTGATATTTATCATGTTAAACTTTTATCGTGCCAACGGTTTTAGGAAATTTGAGATAAAAGATGGCTAAGATTGAAAGTCGGGATATATGTTGAGGATTGAGATTCACTTCCTATAATTGCATGTTTGTGAATATAACACAACTATAAGGGCAAAGAAAATGAAAAATGGTTAAAGAAAAGTTAGGGGAATGTACATGTGGATGGGAGAGAAAATATTGTATATATTATTTATTATTTATTATTTATATATACAAAACAGGATGGTGTTTGGGGTAAGAGATAAAAGACGGTTGAGATTTAACCAAATATATGAATCTAACGGATCACATAGAACTTAAAGCATCAAGAGTGCATAGGTTCGATTCACATACCCAACATTTTGATATTTATTTATCTTGATATTTAAAGTAAACTAAACTCTATTCATCATGTTAAACTTTTATCGTGCCAACGACACATGGAATACCCTAGTAATATAACATGACAAGACATACCAAAATTTTGACAAATGCCCCAAAATGACCCTATAGATAATGAATCCTGGATCCACCACTGATCAACACGCTTTGTAATTGTGGTTAAGTGGGAAAATTAGCAATGACACAAAAGTAGGTCGATACATAATTAGTGTAGAAAAAATTCATTTCCACTTTCATAATCAACCACCACATGTGAGAAGTCTTAATAAGAGGGTTTTTGTTGTTTGTTAATTAGCAATAAAAGCCCTAAGAGGGTGTTTGTTTTTTTTGTTCCGAATAGACTCAGAAGTCTTAATAAGAGGTGGAACACTTTAAAAAGAGTGTTTGTTTTTACTCCTGATTAGAGTAAGCATTATGGGGGTGGTGGTCACTTAGCACTGAGTGCTTAATGAAAATTCATTCAAATAATAACCTCATAATAAATTCGTAATGATTGCTACTGTCCCCCTCCTCTAACAACCATCCCTTCTTTTCTCCACCTCCTATTTATCATGCCAGCAATGTCACCACAGTAGCCACCACCCTCCCTGGCCTCCCTTCCTCATCCTCTTTTTCCTATTCACTTTTTTCTCTTTCTCTTCCACTCAATTGAAAATTGTATGAGGAATTGAGAGAGATATATGGTGGTTTCTGGTATTGGTAAAAATGATCTCAATGGTATTTGGATAAGAAAAAATAAATGGAAAGGGGGATTAATGTTTTATGGTGGGCGATGAGAATTGTGGTGGTGGGCAAAAATGTAAAAAAAAAACTTTAAGTCAACACCTAAAAACAAACATCATTTTATTTTACAGCTTCTAATCGGCAGTTCATTTATAAGCAAAACAAACAGTTCATTTAGAAGCAAAATAAACAGTTCATTCAGAAACTCGTTAAGAACTTCTAACTCCAATTAGAAGTTAGCTTCTAACCACTTAAAAACAAACACCACCTAAATTTCTCATAAAAAGTCAACATACCTAAGCATCTCGCTATTATGCATTACATAACACTAAATTGTTATCTCTATCTATAATTACAATTAGAGAGTTGTATGGTTGTATGCTCGTGAGATTTAAATTTCTGAAATAGCCTTCCCAATTCCAATTGTCTCTATCCATACAAGATAGTAAAGTTGGGACCATGTGGAATATCCATGGAGAAAGAGTACCATTTAATAGTAACCCAAAAATTCTCTGCCTGTTCCATGCCTGGATGGTACCAGGCACGTGCAGATGATGATGTGGCAAACCTTGACAAAAAAAGGATGGTAACAAAAACGCAAACATTAGGAATGAAATTGATAAACCCTTAGGGCTCAAAACGTGCAGCGACGAGCAGATCCTCCTCCACCTCCCATTATTGTTTTCAATGGTCCCCTTCCACCTCCCGTCGCCGTTGCCTGGGCTGTTGCCATTCGTCCTCCACGCAGTCACCTCCCATTTCCATCGCCATCTTCTTCTCCACTTCGTCGTTGTACAAAACCCACAAATAGTACTCAGAGTTTCAACATGATTTGAAACTTAATTTGACCTCTTTTTGGTGAAGGGCGAGGAGGGTTTTATTGGCTTCTCCAAGCGGCTGAGGTAATCTTCTTGATCTGTTTAGGTTAATTTTGTCTAGGTTTTTATTTTATTTTAATTTTTTGGTGTATTTTAACCAAAGAAGATAAATTTTGATCAAGAGTCACAAAGATATTGTGTTGTTTGTATAATTTGGTGAATTTTTGCGGAGGAAGTTTTGAATTGTGGTAAATGAATTACTTTGGTAGAAATATCTTTTAGGTTTTGGGGTTTGATTTGCAAGACAATGGGGCCACTGGTTTTATTTGCATGACACTCGATTCGTCATTTAGGTTTTGTTATGCCAATCCGAAAATTTCTGTGGGTTTAGTAAAAATTTTGTGTTTGTTCTTCTTAAATGAGGTGAATGGGTCGATTTTGTGTGATTGGCATCTGTAGCTTAATACGTTTCTTAGTAACGTGAATGAGGTCAAGATTTTTGTGGGTTTAGTAAAAAATTTCTGTTTTTTCTTCTTAAATGAGGTTGATTTTGTGTGATTGGCATCTGCAGCCTAATTTTTCTTCTTAGTAAAAAATTACAGCCCCTTCCCCTCACTTCCTTGCAAATTTTTTTTGTGTGTGTGATTGGCATTTGTAGCTTAATAACGTTTTTTTTGTATGTTGAAATAAGGATCTCAATCCAATAATGGCATACAAGGCGTATGTGGTATATCGCGGTTGTAACCCCAGAGTTTACTTAACATGGGAAGATTGTTTAGTAACAAGATATAGTGGTAGTTTGTACAAGGGTTTTACCTCATTTGCCGAGGCTTATACTAGTTATGAAGTTTGGGTTCGCTCAGAAGGGGTGGGAAAGAACTACGAGGCAAACAAATCAGATGAAGAGGTGAAAAAGAAAGTGGGCAATAACTGCGAGGCAAACAAATCAGATGAAGATGTGAAAAAGAACAGTGAGGCAAAAAATCTCCTCGAAGAGATAAAAAATCAGTATCCCGTTCATGAGGATGAAGCTTAAGCAAACAATGATCATTGGGCATTGACAAGGGATTTGATCAATGCACTGCTAGTGGTGGTTATTATGATAATGGTAGTTGTTTTGTTCAATCTGGTGATTTATTGAATATTTTGTAAGTCGTATTGCAAACTTGTATTCAGTTATGCTTTGTATATAAATTTTTTGTCAATGAATGCGATGTTAAGCATATGTTTTTTTTTGTAAGTTGTACAGACTTCCTATACATTCTACAAGCACTTTAACAAGATTAGTTACCATGCATCAGCCCTTTCTATCCATTGTACAGACTTCCAGTTGTTAAGGGGTTTTGTTGGGGGAAAAACTAAAGAACTGCATGGCAACACCATGAAAAACAAGTCCTCAAAATGGGCAATTTTTACTCTTCAGAGACCTTTTATTTCTGTACACTATGTTGGATTGATTTTGATTGAATTTATAAAATTGAATTTTGAATTGATTAGCATAAACGAAACTAAGAAAATAGGATCAATGGATATAAAACTGATACACATTTTTATTAGAGAAAGAAAGTTCAACTACAGATTGAGTGAAGTAAGAAAGGAAAGCCACGCAACAAAGAGCGCATTCTACATTCATAGTCAACAATGCATCAGCCTTTTCTACATGTTAACCCAACAAACTCGGCTCTTCCTACATTACTTGATATTTACAGGGCACCCAATTCAATTCTTAACATTCACAGTAACCAAGAACCTCCCTCTCCACACTGATAAACGATGCAAAAGGTTGTAAAGACTAATCAGAAAAGTTTCTATTATGTTGCAGCAACAACAGTTGGTCCTTCCGCTTGAAAAGTTTACCCAAAAATATTTTCAAGTTAGTGTTTCAATGATCTTGTTAACTTGGTGCAGGTAGTTTAATTGGACATTCAATTAAATACAACATTCTGATTATTAATCTGGTAATAGTTGTTACATACTGATTTCTCCACTTTTATCAAGTGATTGGATGTGGGCATCTCATAAATTGAAATTTCTACAAATGAAAATAAAAGAATAAAAATTCAGTAAATCAACAAGCAAATTAAACTCAATTACAGCCTATGTGCCTAATTCACACTAAAAAATTAAACTCAATTACAGCCTATGTGCCTGCAAAAATAACATAGTTTGAGATCCTTATCAGGGCAAAAATAATGAGCTATAATCTCTCAACTCTATGTCGTTGCTAGAAGTTGGTGGCTACAAAAATAAATGATAAAGTCTTACATTCTTTATGTGGTCGTTAAAATGATCTTAAGCAAGTAAATTACATACCTATGTTATAAGTGAGTAAACCTGACCAAGTCCATCAATTGTAGCACTAGCTTGTGAATAGTATGACCCCATATTTTCATCCTTCAAAACGACAAACACATTAATCATAGTGAACAATCATAGTGGGGCAAATCATTAGTGAACAATCAATGTACTAAAGACATACCTGCGTGTTAAGATTTAATTGACCATATGGCACAACATTGTTTGAAAAAATGTCATATATTGCAAACCTTCAAATCCAACTTGGGTAGATTCTTTGTCAATACTTTTCATTTTCTCCGTCTCTTTCTGTGTTTCTTTCTTTTTCTTGCTCTTTTTACAATTTTTTTTCCATGGTGGACTGCATCATCGAAGTAAAACGTCGTCTTTTGCAACGGAAGGCCAATGGACTATGAATTTTACCAGTAGTTTTAGTGCCAACTTCCAAAAACCCCTCTGACTCAACATTAACATCATCATCACCATCACCTTTTGATATCTTTAGTTTACCAATCTTCAATTTTATCCAATGTTTCACATTATTGGTCTCCTTTTGATCCTCATAAGCTAAGTCAGCCATTTCATAGAAGAGACTGCACATCTCATCAAACCGTTCATTTTCAAGTTTCATTGCCCAATCCGAATATACAATTTTAACCTTCTTATGATACCTCTTAACATCTTTCCTCCACCTTCGAAGAATATATTTTTATGGTAAAACATTAATCCTCTTATGAGACAATACCAATAAAATATGTTTGCATAAGATCCCCCTAAACTCAAACAATTGACAATTACACTTAATATTGAAGTCATCATCTTTAAAATAAACTTTAAAATTGATTGATCTGTGTGCTTTTCCTATCAACCTGTCTTCCGAAACATAATAAACCTGAAAGTCATTCTCCTCCATGACATGATGACTAACTGCACAACATAATCTTTCTGCAACCTCTGCTTGAAACTTTCTAAATTTATTTGTGATATAGGCAGCTTGAAAATGTTTCTCAAATGCGTAAGGAGTAATGCAAGGAAGCCAACGGTTAAATGATCTAAAGTCCTCATCAACTTCCTTTTGAACCTTACTTCGTAGTGCATTCTCATGTTGTTCTATGAAGTGCTTCAAAGTGGTCTTTGAATTTACATAACCCATAAAAAAAAACATTCATACTTTCACTCCTTTGTGTTGAAGACATCCCTGCCCAAAAAGTATTCCTCTGAAATGTTGGTACCCAACGAATTCTTTCATCATATAATCCACTCAACCAATCATTATTTTGAAGGTTAAATTTCTTAATGAACCCACGCTAATATTCTTCAAACTCTTCATGAGACAGAGAATCATCAATTGCTCTTTGCATTGCAAACTTTATAGCCTCATATTGATTGCAACCTGACAGTTTTTGGGGCAACTTTTTCATAATATGCCATAATCACCATCTACGTCGTGTGTTAGGAAACACAATTTCGATGGCTCTCTTCATTGCTTTGTCTTGATCAGTGATTATAGCAGTTGGAGCACAATTATCCATACACACGAGCCAAGATTTGAAGAGCCAAACAACCTCTTATACTGTCTCACTACAGATCAATCCACATCCAAAAAATATTGACTGACCGTGATGATTCACCCCAACAAAAGGAGCAAATGGCATTTCATACTTACTAGTTAAGTACGTAGTGTTAAAAGTAATGACATCACCAAACTCCTTGTAAGCTGCTCTATTCCATGCGTTAGCCCAAAAGACATTTCTTAACCTCCCTTTGTCACCCAAATCCATCAAATAGAAAAAACCAGCATTGTTAGCTTGCATCTTTTGGAAGTAGTTATGAAGTGTCGTCGCATCCCCCTCACCAAGTCTCAATCGCCTTATTTATGCAGATAGTTGTAACAATCTTTTTGGGAAAATGTCATATTATCATTCCCACCAACTTCAACCACACACGAAGAAAAACTCTTATTTGGCATGATGCCCGCCCTATCATTATATTCAAGCCTCTTCTTGACATACTGACTCATAACTCGATTTTTCTGATAATATCTCGATTTTCCGGGGCTCAAATCATGATTGTGATCATCTGTTAATGTTGTCACTCTCAATGTTCCATCAGAGCGTATAAGAGCTCTAATCTTAGCCTTACAACCACATCTACCGGATGCACACAATTTTATAACACTTTATGCTTTGCTTATTAAATTCCTAGCCCGACCATATGCAATAATAAGATATTTAAGAATTTTCATGTTCATCTTTTTCAGTTGCCCTTATTCTCACTAGAAATCCCTTTTTATTACCATTATCATGATAATAAGATTCATACTCATCAATGTTTTTAAATTCCATCCCTATGCAAGGCTCTTTTATCTCCTCTAAAATTTCATCATTTTCCATACTTTCGTTATTTTCTAATGTATCCATCCCTGAAAATATGAAATACAATATTTTCATAACGTCCCTTAATATTTAACTTGCAAACTAATTACAAACTTAACACAATATTTTCATAACATGTAGCAATAATCAGAAAGATAACAGGTATTTAAAAAAATGATTATCTAAGAAACTGATTATTTAAAATTGATTATCTAAAAGCTGATTATTTAATTTTTAGAAAATTATAGAAAATATATGAATTTCAACAAATAAACTAGGGTTTATATTTGCAAATAAAATATATGAATTTCAACAAATAAAATTAATTACAAAACGTTAACCTAAAATTAACCAAAAATAAAACAGAAACTAATTGGGGATGAAATTGAAGGAAAACAAAATAATGAAATTAATAAAAAAAAAAAAAAAACTAGTGTTTATATTTGCAAAGCTAATTGGGGATGAAAAGGTGGAGGAGGAACTTACCTTCAAAAACTTCCACAAGAGTTCCACAAGTTTGTTGGTGAACGACAATAACACCGACGAGGTGACTGTGCGTGGAGGAGGACGACCCGAAACAACAATGGGAGGTAAAGGAGGACGAACGACAATAGCCTAGGCAATGGCGACGGGAGGTGGAGGAGGACGACCGGAAACAATAATGGGAGGTGGAGGAGGATCTGCTCTTCGCCGTACGTTTTGAGCCCTAAGGGTTTATCAACTTCATCCCTAATGTTTGCGTTTTTGTTACCTTCCTTTTTTTTCAAGATTTGCCACATCATCATCTACACGTGCCTGGTACCATCCAGGCATGGACTAGGCAGCGTAGAACTGCTCATAGTAACCTCTTAAATTAGTACATGAGACTTTCGACTGACAGAAGAACTAAAGTGGGTGGATCCCACCGAATGAATCTTCAAATTTACGTAACATATATATTCCACTGATGTTAAAAATCCCATCACACATGCATGAATGGTAACTTGCATAGAGATTCCAATATGTGATTAACTCTGTCTTTTGACATCTGAGTGATTAATTGAGGAGAAATGGAGCATCCCTTTATTAGTTAGAGATTTGGTACACAAAACACGTTTAGATTATTATTAGGGTGTGCTTGGTTGCTTGGAATCCTATGCCATGATAATTCATGAGAGGGGCCATCTAAATCTAAGCTAGTTTGATGTTTAATCACCAATCTACCATTTGATTTTGTGATCAATGGTCGGATTGGAAGTCCATGGACATGAAAATCTCATGCTTTAAGTAACCAAGGAGTGTGATTCCCATGTTCATGAAACTTCCATTCACACCATTGATCACAAAATCAAATAGTGGATTGGTGAGTGTACATCAAATTAACCTAGATTTAGGTGGTCCTTTCATGGATTCCTATGGCATAGGATTCCATGCAACCAAACACACCCTTAGTGTCTTTTATTTATTTTGTTTGATTAATTTAACTAAAACTATTTAATATAAATCAAGAACGGACTAGGACAAAGTAAGGGACAAATTAGTAATGTTTTAAAATATCTAAACCGATCACTGTGGGAGCTTGCGCTTAAGCAACGCACAAAAAGGGAAAGAAAAAAAAAATACTATATAAGGGTCTGTTTGGTTGCATGAAAACTCTCTATCTATAACAACAATTGAATTTCACTGTTCAATGTGCGGTATGTGTGTGGTTTCATAAGAAATCCCCAAAATCCATTCGAAGTTTTTAGAAATCCCTAAAAAACCTTCCTATTCTTTTGAAAATCCTAAAACCCCCTCCCCATTCACTCAACTACAAAAATGTCCCTCCCTCGGCAAATTACGATATTGCCTTTATTCATTCGCAAAATTTAACTTACCCCTTTCACTAAATCTCGAAAATTCCCTCCGATCCCCCTTCCACTGTCCAAATTACAAAAATGCCCCTTGCCCCTACCCATTTGAAAATTTTCAAAATTGTCTCTTCCCCATTCACTAAATCTCGAAAATGTCCCTTTCAAAGTAAACGTTTTTTTATCCTCTCGAAATAACATGCTTTATTGAGTTGGGGTAGTTAGGACAATCAAATTGACATGGAGCGAAACCCTGAGAGAAGGTGAAAGTAGTATATTATAATGATGATGCGTGTAATAAATTATAATATTAAATCGATGAGAATGAAAAAAAATAGTTAATCAATATTTTGGTAAGTAATAATTTATTTTTATATTTGATAATTTAGTGATTTATTTGGGGAGTGTTGAAGGCACAACCTGGCATGACACAATATCGTGCCAACGACTGGTACACTAATTTTAATAATTAGATCCAAACTACTGTTGTCAACCCGGGTTTGTGTGTTGTTGGTTAAGAGCCCTTCTAGGTAGCAAGGGAAAGGGGCGAGGTGTCACGCCTCGATTTTCGAGGAAAAACAAAAATCCTAAAATCCACATAGGATTATCCGTTTCCCCCAAAACTCGGGACGTGAAAATTCAATAACAACAGAAACAAATAGCAGCAACAACTAAACATGATTTTATTACAGAAACAAATAAAACTCTAACCCGAAAAGACTCTGACGTTGCTAGCTCCACTAACGGAACTCCAGTAACGCTGCTGAAAAGTCTCTAAACCTGAAAGGCTAATCGACTACATTCCCAAAGAAATGTACCAAAGAAGCAAAAGCTCACTTGAGTCAGCAATAAAGCTGGTGTGAGAAATCTTCATCCAAAAAATCAATAAATCCACACGTGATAACATCAAACTAAACAAAAACAATAACTAACCACACCAACAGGTAGTTCCTCAATGAGGCAAATGTGTCATCATCCTAATAAATAAATAAATATGCATTTACTAGTACTTACACTATAGAAGTTGACTATGGCAAGTCTGACCTGCAGAAATTGTTAGTAGACTTACCATCCTGCACAAAACGGTAAGAAACAAACAAATAAAATTTATGAGTTATCAATTCTCATAAATGCAACAACAATACAAATCATAATCATATTAGACTATTATTGAAATATTAACAAAACACATTTTCTACCTTTAGGAAGACATATATTCTCGTTCAATGGTTGAATGAGCATTTAGTTTCTTCCTTTAAGGTAATTATGCACATACACAAAAAGAAATCTCGCTTCTTTTCCACAATCGCACTATCCTCCTTGTGCCGAACACACCTCACCCAAGTGTGTCTCCCTTGCCTTCGAAACCACTCGGAGCGTACATGTTCCAAGTGGGGTGCCACCTCGAGAAACATGTCATCTCACCCGAAGTTCGATCCATGGCAAGCATTTCCTAAATCTACACGTACAACCGAACTCACATGGAGCGGTGCACCGATATGCAAGCAAGTATGCATACCCATAATTCTATCACACGTATACAAGCAAGTCTGTATACAAATTATTTATTTTCTTTTCACATTTCTTTTGGAGTTGTGGAAAAGAGCATAAAAAAAATATATCAACTAAAACTCAAAACTCTTTTATAGCGACACTTTGTCAACCATAAATAAATCAACCACAGTATCCACCATTCTTTTGGGGAACAAATAATATTTTCGTAAGTAAACTTTCTATAACACAATAGGGATCAAACTCATTCAATATAAGATTAATATTCCTATGAGCATGAAGAATATCACACTTTCAATCATAGCTCCCTATTGAGCCCAATTCAATCGATTAAATAACACCGTTACTTAATAACATTGTTATCTATATAAAGGCCAACATATGTATATATGAAACCATACTCAAATTCTCATTATCATACATTACAACGTATAGCAAGGGAGTTCAAAATGTTCACCACCACCAGTACAAAACTATTTTTGTATGTAAAAAATAAACTAAAAAAACAAAAAAATCCATATAATCATGCACTTTTAATTGGTTTGAGGTTGTGTAACAGTTGGGTTTACACAACAAACATGTTCAAAGAAATTCCAGGTTCGTATACAAGAATTCAAACAGATTTAGCATCCCATGGTTTTAAGAAGTCTAATGGAAGGTCTAAGAAATATGTTACAGGGTTGAATGTTGTTATTAGACATATTTAAAGAGAAGTGAAGTCCACATTGGATTAGTGGGAACTAGGAAGAGGATGGACAAAAATTCCAAAAGATATGGCTCAAACTCAATGGTTCCAATGGATTTGATGAATCCAGTTCAAATGCACGGATAAGGAACTGCATTAGAAGAAAAGAAAAAAAAAATGATGAATTAAGAACAAGGTTTATGTAAGTAGGACTTGATCACTATTTCTATTTTGCTAAGCAGTACTGCAAAAAGAAAATCTCAAGCAGTGGATCTATGCATATTATGACTATTGAATACTGTTGGAGGGTCATATATATGATGTGTAGTGAAGCATGCGGAAATCAGATGCGTAGATAAGTTTGTTCCCATAAAGACTCGTTAGTTCAGATTTAGAACTCATAGACATGAATATTGTATCACATCTTGTAAAACATGGGTCCTCAAAATCTGTTTCGTCAAGCTCCACTTACACAAGAATGCAATGGGATAAAAAGGATTCACCTAATCACTTCGTTGAACCCTCAAACCTAACCACCCCAAACCCTAAATTTCTGTGAAATCACAGTAAAAATGAAGGAGATGAAGAAAACTCACTGGAATCAAGATTTGCAAATCCGAAAATCCCATGTATCCCTACACTATACTTAACTATAAAAAAAACAGAACACGATCATAACACAGTAAACATCAAAACCCACCATATAATATAAAAATTAAACCAAACCCATTTCTCAGAAAGACACTTCAAATTTTCATATCTAATTGACAAACTCAACATTTTTAAATTTATACAAAATTATACATAAAGGGGAGAATGAAGAAAACTCACAATATGACTCCCAACCACACTCACCCATCACAGTGAAGAAGATTATGTGTCGTTGTTTTTAGAAAACCAATCACATAAGGATCAACTTACATCCAAGTCCATACCTTTGTTCAGTTCATAATATTATAAGTTTATAAGAATTATAGATATTATAATATTAAAAAAAATGAAATGTTGGGAACTCAACTGTATTGAACTTCCATTAATACATGTATAGTGACTTAGATTGATAAATACATTTTATGTACCTTATACACCAATGGAAAGATAAATCATCCCATATGGATAAAACTAGTATGGGTTCCATCCCTTCCTCCCATTATGTTATAAGATTCATTACAATCATCCACAAACAATTGAAACGCAAGTAACATTAATATGCATCAATGAAAGAAACAGAGAGAAAGCCACAGATTTAGTGTAACAATGTGTTGGTGTCTGTGGTTACATGACTAATATGATCACCTTCCAGGATAAGTTTTCATTACTTCCTATTGATTCCTTATTACAAGCTACATTGTGGTGTCCACTCAGCTGATTCACTAGGAGAGACATCATTGCTGTGGTACTAGGTATTTCTTTTCGATAGATCATTTGAAATTAACTCGTCTAATGGAAAACCAAAGTGATAGATAATGGAAAGGAGGGATTGGACTGAATCAGCTCAACCACACAAATAGGGAGCCTAGTACGCCAAGCATGTATAAGAGGTGAAACCTATTAACTGTTTAACCTTCACTGTGTATTCTTTATCAATCACTATGTTTAGGGCATCCAGTTTGCTAATCCCTTAAGATTTTATGAAAAGATTACAAGAACCGAGTTAAAAGTTATTATCAAACAACATTATGAAGTCGAGTTTTTACACATTAGCAATGGTAAATTATTAGGCCTTGCATATCGAATTTTGCATATGTTAGAAAGAACATAAATCAGAAAACTCACCTGTATCAACCGATATGGACGCATAACCCAAATCTACCGATTCAGCCCAAATCACCATTTCATCATCGCCACTTCTTCTCCATCCACCTCGCGATCTCTCCACTGTCAGTCACCACCAATGTCATCTCCTCACAATAGGACCCTCTTTCGATAGCACGCCACTATCCAGCCCCCCTCTCGCTTGCGAATAAGTTTCAAGGGCTGAAATCAAGTGGGAAGGAGATGGAAGATAAGGGAAGAAGAAAGGAAGAGAAAAGAGGAAGATTGGGCCGATGGGGGCTGCTCCACGCTCGGTCACAGCCGAGCTCACCGCAGAAGAAGATGAATACGCAGGGAAGGGAGAAAGAAAAAAATAGGGGAAGAAAAGAGGGATTGTTCTCTTTATATGGTGGGTGGTTATCCACCCCCGCTGAAATTATGAGGGCATCAGCCCTTTAACTTCACAAAATAAAATCCTAATTATTATTTTAATAAAAGCCCAAATACAATTGGGTAACAACCCATCAACATTGGGGTTTACACATTTTTGGCTAAATACACACACACCTTATCCTATTTAGCAATGGCAAACAAAACAATTTTTTTTTTCCAATAAATGAGATTACAATATATGCCACAATTAATAAATAATAAATTTTTATATTTATTTAATTAGGCGGGTATTACACGAGGGATGGGCGCCCCCTAGAATTCCTGATGTTAAAAATATCTAAAAAGAGTTATTTGGGGAAGGATCCAGTGGTGCCCACTGACTACTACCCTTTCTTTCAAGTAACAAGGAATGAAAGTTTCGAGTTAGTTTTTATTAGGTCATTGATTAATACAAACAGGGACATAACTACTAATCCTATTTTTAGTTTTAATTTTCTTTGTATTTACATTCAACACTTTCGTTGTTAGGATGTGTCATTGTTTATATTTCTATTAGTGTATCATGTCGTCGACAGTCCCACAATAGAATTTCATTATCATATTGTATAAATTTTTGAAATTAACACCCCGCTTATGTTTAAGCTTCACATATAGAATATATTCTACCCAATATCTCCAATGACTAATTTTATGGACCAAAGGCAACCACGTCTCTCACTTTGTTACCCAGACTTTAACAAAAATATATTTCTCAATAAGGAATATATTCTCTTACATGGAATTTGCATGTATTTAATTGTTATAAATGTTAAATGTAACTTCAAGCCTCACTCTACTTTCTCATCGATACACCCTCGTTTTCTTTGGTCTTATTTATCTTTTTTTATAAAATCTTATTTCACTATTCTTCTTATTCTTAGTTGTTTTAAATTTTGAGTTGTTTAACAAACACAAAGACAACATGAAAAAGAAATTCACTTACAAATTCAAAAATAAAATTTGATATTTATGGCTTGGGAAACATGTAATATAAATTAAAGAGGGTGTCAAAATTACAACATATAATCTTGAAAGTTAAGTTTATTAGATTAGAAATTGATATATGGACTTAATTGAGCTTGGTAAAAATCATCTCAAAGTCTCTATATGGAGGGTTGACAACCAATCTGCGACTAGCAATAATGAGAAACGGAGAAGTCTTGAAAATTTTGTCCATAACTTAGTCTAGAGGAATTGCCCATAATTTGGAACATAATTATAGTTACATTAGTATATGAAAAGTGTATGAAGAGAGTTGACAACCAATCCACGACTTGCAATAATGAGAAACTTTGAATAGCAATAATGAGAAACTGTTGAAAATTTTGTCCATAACCTTGTCTAGACGAGTTGCCCACAATTTGGGACATAATTTTAGTTACATTAGTGAACTTGTCTAGGCAGATAGGTTTGACAGCCATTTTTTAATCAGGTTTGAGTTTTTTTTTACATTTTTACCCTTCTTTTTAAAACACAACCACGAACATCATTTTTAGAAGGGGTAGAAGTGTAAAAAGCCCAAAACCTGACCAAAAAAAGGTTGCCAACCCTGGCTGTCTAGAATTGTTGTACATTAGTATATGAAAAGGAGTAAGTCTAGCTAGTCATGTTTACTAGACTTTTTTGACTTTTTTTGGGTGTTTTTACACTTTTTACTCATTATCTTTAAAACACAACCACAAACACTATCAATAAAAAGGGTAGAAGTGTAAAAAAACCCAAGGCTAGTAAATATGGCTGGCTAGAATTGTTGATATTAAAAGTGAAGTATCGACATTTACTGTTAAAGTGTTTGTACACTCTCTAGCTTTTCAAAATTACCATTGGATCCTCACGAAAAACTTTAAGTTATCTGTGCACAGTAAATATAGAAACCAAAATAATTCTTATGTTGAAATATTTAATCAAATATTATTTTAATTTAAGGAATCACTATAATTTCCCTTGGGTCAAGAAAAATGTAATAATAAAAAATGAAATGCATGTCCTTAGGGTTTCTTGCAATTATTATAGATTTAAAAAAAAAATTAAAACAAAAGAAGAAAAAAAATTGTATGCACTACTTTTTTTTTTTTTTTTTAAATACTTTAAGATAAGAGTGGGCACGGGACGGGATAGACTTCATCCCGATCGCATCCCGTTGCTTTATCTTTGGGACGAGACTGACCTCATTCCATCCCAAAAGAGTTCGGGACGCGACGAGACTATATGCCACTAAAAAATTATTTGCAGCTGCAAATAATTCAAGTCTAAAATTCAAACCCAACATGATTCAAGTCTTACACATCATCTATATCAATAATCAAGTCTGAGATAGTTAATGAGTAAGGTTGATAATCATATAATTATAACATTTTTACCTCCTATTATATTTTTGTTAATCCTTGTTTTATTTTATTTTAAATTAATTATTAAAATTTTGTGTTTTTGTAGAATTCGGAGCAATAACAAAGAAATCAAAGAAAAATGCAATGAATAAATCACAAACGGTGACTTCAGAGGAAGTGGAGGTGAGAATAGCCTAAGCCCATAACCTAAACTCAAAACCAAATCCGTAAACCCAAACTCAAAACCAAACCCAAAACCAAATCCGTAAACCCAAACCCAATCAAACCCAAAACATATTCTCTTAATTATCCAAGATTCTAGTTTGATTTAAGCCTTAAATCACTCATTGAACCCTCCCCTTAACTTGTCCAAGTTCATTTTCTCAAACTCAATCAAACCCAAAGCATATTCTCTTAATTATCCAAGATTCTAGTTTGATTTAAGCCTTAAATCACTCATTGAACCCTCCCCTTAACTTGTCCAAGTTCATTTTCTTAATTATCTATAAATACAATAGAAATGAATAAGAAAGGGGAAGAAGAGAAGGGAAAGAAAAAAAATATAGAATACCAAAACCTCTTCTTCACAATTTGTGATTCTCATCACCATCCCAACCAAGCAAAATCACCACCCACAGCCTATCCATCTCTGTTTTCTCTCCTTCACTCCACCGAAACAGGGGCGTGACAACCCTGTTTCACTTCATCTTCAACCACCGTCACCGGCTACACCACCACTCAGGAGCAGATCGCCCACATTGTCTTCCCGCCTCTCTCTCTGTTCGAATTGAGGAAGAAAGGTTGGGGTACTATTTGCACCCCACCTTATAACTCAGTACCACCACAGAGACTTAAATCAAGTTGACGCTACTGGCACCCAGTGGACCTTGTTGAGAGCACCTCGGCTGAGAAATATCAGAACTATTTGCACCCACTGGGATCTGCTGAGCCACACCCACACTGAAACTGTTCCTGTTTGCACCCTGTTGAATGCTCTGTAACACCACAGTGAATTAAGTCTCAAACTCTAGAATTAATTTTATTTTAATTTATTATTCCATGATTAATATTAATTGATTGACGATTTATAATATTTAACTCTCACCTAATATATCATGCATCTTAGGTTGTTAGAAAAATATTATGTTATAAATCAAGCATGTTTTAATTGAATAATTAAACTTGTGATTAATTGTGCCCTAAAAAGACAATTAATGCTAGGAGTTTATACATTGCTAAAGTCATTTATTTGAAATTGGAATAATAAGAAAAATTGAATATAATTTTAGGAGCTTGAAAAATATTTTGCAAATTGTGGTTTCCCTCCAACTCTTTTATTTTATTTATTGTTATTTTTATTACTTTTGTTTAACTCGGATTTTTAAACACTGTAACCCCCATTTTCTCCAAATTAGTTTAGGTAAATTATTAATTTCAATTTAATCCACCTTCCTCGTGGGATCGACTCGTACTTACCGTTGTCTACCAGTTAGACACCGTGCACTTGCGGTTATTACAAGTGGGTCAAATTAACCTGTTTATTTAGGCCGGTTTTAACTGGTAGACAACGACAAGTACGAGTCGATCCCACGAGGAATGTGGATTAAATTGAATTTATTAATTTACCTAAACTAATTTGGAGAAAATGGGGGTTACAATGTTTAAAAATCCGAGTTAAACAAAAGTAATCAAAATAACAATAAATAAAAGAAAAGAGTTGGAGGGAAACCACAATTTGCAAAATATTTTTCAAGCTCCTAAAATTATATTCAATTTTTCTTCTTATTCCAATTTCAAATAAATGACTCTAGCAATGTATAAACTTCTAACATTAATTATCTTTTTAGGGCACAATTAATCACAAGTTTAATTATTCAATTAAAACATGTTTTATTTATAACATAATATTTTTCTAACAACCTAAGATGCATGACATATTAGGTGAAAGTAAAATATTATAAATCGCGAATCAATTAATATTAACCATGGAATAATAAATTAAAATGAAATTAATTATAGAGTTTGAGACTTAATTCACTGTGGTGTTACAGAGCATTCAGCAAGGTGCAAACAGGAACAGGTCCAGTGTGGCTCAGCAGATCCCAGTGGGTGCAAATGGTTCTGATCTTTCTCAACCGAGGTGCTCTCAGCAAGGTCCACTGGGTGCCAGTAGCGTCAACTTGATTTAAGTTTATGTGGTGGTACTGAGTTATAAGGTGGGGTGCAAATAGTACCCCAACCTTTCTTCCTCAATTCAAACAGAAAGAGAGGCCGAGATGGAAGTTGTCCGGCGTGCGTGATGGCATTGTTGTGATGTGTGGTGTAGCCGGTGACGGTGGTTAAAGATGAAGTGAAACAGGGTTGTCACGCCCCTGTTTCGGTGGAGTGAATGAGAGAAAACAGAGATGGATAGGCTGTGGATGGTGATTTTGCTTAGTTGGGATGGTGATGAGAATCACAAATTGTGAAGAAGAGGTTTTGGTATTCTATATTTTTTTCTTTCCCTTCTCTTCTTCTCCTTTCTTATTCATTTCTATTGTATTTATAGAGAATAACGAAAATGAACTTGGACAAGTTAAGGGGAGGGTTCAATGAGTGATTTAAGGCTTAAATCAAACTAAAATATTTGATAATTAAGAGAATATGCTTTGGGTTTGATTGGGTTTGAGAAAATGAACTTGGTCAAGTTAAGGGGAGGGTTCAATGAGTGATTTAAGGCTTAAATCAAACTAGAATCTTAGATAATTAAGAGAATATGCTTTGGGTTTGGGTTTACGGATTTGGTTTTGGGTTTGGTTTTGAATTTAGGTTATGGGCTTAGGCTATTCTCACCTCCATTTCCTCTGAAGTCACCGTCTGTGATTTATTCATTGCATTTTTCTTTGATTTCTTTGTTATTGCTCCGAATTCTACAAAACACAAAAATTTAATAATTAATTTAAAATAAAATAAAACAAGGATTAACAAAAATATAATAAGAGGTAAAAAATGTTATAATTATGTGATTATCAAATACCCCCAAACCTATATTTTGTTAGTCCTCGAGCAAAACAAAGAAGAAAACCGAAAAGAAAATCCTAACTCACTTTCGCAGGCATCGTCGATTGCACTTACCTTTGAAAACGTGCAACAAGGCTTTGAACCCCTAGATTACCTCTAGGGGACGAGTTATAGTCTCGTGAGGGTTTCCAAAAAATGTTACTCACAAACATTACTGACTCAACAAAACTTGGTCAAACCGTGTTTATTTTAAAACTTCAAGATATGCAAGAAACCAACAGTGTCATTTTCGTGTATCGACAAATCTCCAAATAATTTAATATTCTCCAAAAGTTAGAAAAAATTCATAATCATCCTCAACTCAATTCGTGTGTGTGAAAAGCACTATCAACATAACTTTTCATTTCAAAGTAAAATAATGACTAAATCTCATGTAGAAAGTTTGTTTTGACTTCAAACCTCTCATGTCACTCACAATAAAGCACTCAGAGATTTGGTATTTCACTTAGTTTATATGTGAGGAAAGAGTAAATAATGGAAAACAATCATCTCACATAGTATTATGAAGAACGGACTTTTCAAGAATGGAGTGAACATGATCTCATGGACATGAATATCAATTACTTTTGGGAATGTTGAATCAAACACCATAAGTCTTGGTTATTAAATCTCCACATCTACGAAACCAACCTTTACCTAAGATCAACTAGGACTTTGTTGGGTTGTAACGGGGTTTGGGTAATGGTTAATAAAAATGTCAAAGGATTCTAACAAAAATTTATAAGAATGTATACACCCATTCAACGAACAATTAGGGCTGTCAAGAATAAACCAATGTTGCGCACCATCAATTTTTTCTTCATTCTCACATCTTTATCCTCATTGAAGAATTTATATATATATATATATATATATATATATATATATATATATATATTTCACATAGAGGATTTATGAAATATCTCATATTTTGCTCTTTAATGCCCTTTTTACACCAAATATATCCATCCATACACATTCCCAGAAAAGTTGGGTAAAGGTTAATGGGTTAACAAACAAAAGTTATTCTAAGGTTCAAAAGGATACAAAAAGGTTAATGTTATGGGTAAGTTAAAAGGCTAGTTAATGGTCTAAAGAAAAGGAAAAAAAATGCCTAGATCATTTCCTAAGTTCGGGTCAGTATTATGACATCTCAATTGAATAAGCCAAGAAGTTCTAGTGTAATAATTCAATTTTGATGTCATTCCTAAAGCAATTGATCAGAAAAATGAGAATACTGAGATCATCAACGAGATAATACGAAATCAAGAAAAATCAGAGTTTATGTATAACCCTCAGAAAAATAGAAAGGTTCAAAACTTTCAGAGTTAAGTCTCCACTATTATTCTAAGATTTTCTAGTATATACTTCACTCATCAACTTCAAGTTATGCTAACATGGCTCATGGTTCAAAGATAATTGAGTTGAAAAATCTTATGAACTAGATCGAACTTAAGGATCATACTAAACTTTCAGTCTTTATCAATATACCAATATGTCAAGTTGGCTTGCATTTTCTTGAGCATAAAACATTTAAAATCCATTTTCATAATCGCAAAAGACCAAGTTTTTTTTTGACAGAAAAACACAAAATTTTTTTATAAGAATAAGAAAAGAAAACACTATGAAAAATTCACCGACTCATGTACCCTACCCCCAAACCTAATCCAAACATTGTCCTCAATGTTTAACAAAATAATTCTGACAAATGAATGAAATAAGTACATGAGAGGAGGTTAGAACAGTATTACCACGGTGAAGATTTTACCAATTTCCACAAGTAATCCACCGATGAGAGCTCAGAGACAAAAGAATTGTGATTAGTTAATAGAAATAGATAAAATACACACTCAACATGCACTCTTACAACAAAAGGTGGGTTGCCTCCCAGTAGCGCTTGGTTTAACGTCATCAGCTCGACAAAACCCAAAAGATCCTCAATTCTGATACACAGGGTCCTCTAATAGAATCACATCAACCTCGACTTCTAATCGAGGTAACTCTAAGAATGGCTTAAGTCGTTGACCATTTACCTTAAATACATGGTCATCCTTAGGGTTAACGATCTCCACAGCTCCATGTGGAAACACTGCTTTCACAATATAAGGTCCAGACCACCGAGATTTCAACTTTCCAGGAAAAAGTAGTAATCGAGAGTTGAACAACAAAACTTTTTGAGACGGTTCAAAGGACTTACGAAGAATGGATTTATCATGAAATATCTTCGTTCGTTCTTTGTAGATTTTGGCATTGTGGTATGCATCATTTCGGATCTCTTCCAACTCATTAAGTTGAAGTTTACGATGCGATCCAGCCTTGACCATATCAAAATTGAACGTCTTGATGACCCAATATGCACATGACATGCTTTTCCAAAAACAAGCCTATATGGAGACATTCCAATTGGGGTCTTAAATGTTGTTTTATAAGCCCAGAGAGCATCACTCAGGCGTTGAGACCAGTCTTTACGATCTGGTCTGACTGTCTTCTCTAGAATGTTTTTAATCTCCCGATTGGAAATCTCAACTTGCCCACTTGTTTGTGGATGATATGGGGTGCCAACTTTATGAGTGATGGAGTATTTTTTTACTAATAGCTCGAACGGTCTATTACAAAAATGAGAACCACCGTCGCTTATAATGGCACGCGAAATACCAAAACGAGAAAAAAATATTATCTTTCAAGAATCTTACCACAATCCTGTGGTCATTCATTTTACATGGTATCGCTTCTACCCATTTGGACACATAATCCACAACAACAAGGATGAAAAGATTGCCAAACGAAGGCAGGAATGGTCCCATGAAATCAATACCCCAAACATCAAAAATTTCAACCACGGGAATATTAGTAAGGGGCATCATGTTGCGACGAGAAATGGAACCCATTCGTTGGCATTGATCACAAGTGGTGCAAAAGGCATGAGTATCTCAAAAAAGGGTAGGCAAATAAAAACCACTCTGCAAAACTTTTGCAGCTGTCTTTCTAGAGCTAAAATGACCACCACAAGCTTGCTCATGACAAAATGAGATGATGCTGTGAAATTCACTCTCAGGAACACATCTCCTGATAACCTGATCAGGACAATACTTGAACAAGTATGGATCATCCCAGAAGAAATGTCTAACCTCAGCAAGAAATTTGGATCTATCTTGTTTAGACCATTTAAAAGGAAGTTGACATGTAACAAGATAGTTCACGATATCTGCATACTAAGGTAATTGGGAGAGAGCAAATAATTGTTCATCAGGAAATGACTCATTCAATGGTAAATATTCGCTAGATGACTCTACCAGAAGTCTAGATAAATGGTCAGCTACAACGTTTTCCGAACCTTTCTTGTCCCGAATTTCAATATCAAACTCTTGTAGCAATAGGACCCATCGAATTAAGTGAGGTTTAGCATATTTTTTAGAGAAAATATACTTTAACGCCGCATGATCAGTAAAAACATTTACTTTGGATCCTATAAGGTAAGACCGAAATTTGTCTAGAGTAAAGACTACAGCTAATAACTCTTTTTTAGTGGTGGAGTAATTAAGCTGTGTGTCTTGTAGAGTTCTACTAGCGTAATAAATGACATGTGGCTTTTTGTCCAATCGTTGTCCTAGGACAGCTCCGATTGCAAAGTCGGAAGCATCACACATAAGCTCAAAGGGAAAGTTCCAATTAGGAGATTGGATGATTGGAGTTGAAGTCAATAATTGTTTAAGCTTCTCAAAAGCTTTCAAACAATCTTCATCAAAAACAAATACCGCGTCTTGAGCAAGTAAATTGCATAAAGGACGAGCGATTTTGCTAAAGTCTTTGATGAATCTCCAATAAAATCCAGCATGGCCTAGAAAAGATCCAATTTCCTTAACCGTCTTTGGAGGCGGAAGACTCGAAATTAAATCAATTTTGGCTTTGTCGACTTCAATTCCCTTGTGTGAAATTACATGTCCAAGAACAATGCCCCGTCGTACCATAAAATGACATTTCTCTCAATTTAAGACAAGATTTTTCTCCATTCATCTATTTAACACTAAAGTTAAATGATGTAGACATTCATCAAATGAATCACCAAATACTGAGAAATCATCCATAAACACCTCGAGGAACCTCTCAACCATATCGAAAAAAACACTAAACATGCACCACTGAAAAGTAGCGGGTGCGTTACACAATCCTAAGGGCATTCTCCGATATGCGAAAGTACCAAAGGGACAAGTGAATGTGGTCTTCTCTTGATCCTCGGGTGCAATGGGGATTTGGTTATAATCGGAATACCCATCAAGAAAACAATAGTAATCATGTCCGGCTAACCTTTCAAGCATCTGATCAATGAAAGGAAGAGGAAAGTGATAATTCCTTGTAACCAAGTTCAACTTACAGTAATCAATACATACTCGCCACCCCGTGGTCATGCGGGTTGGTACTAATTCATTCTTGATTACCATTACCCCTGACTTCTTTGGGACAATTTGAACAGGATTGACCCAAGGACTATCCGAAATTGGGTAGATTATACCCACATCCAACAATTTGAGCACTTCGGCTCGGACAACTTCCTTTAGATTAGGATTAAGTCTACGTTGCATTTCACGCGATACTTTGGCATTATCTTCGATATGAATGCGATGCATGTAAACGATTGGACTTATTCCTTTAATATCCGCGATAGTCCACCCAAGTGCTGTTTTATGTTCTTTTAAAACATCTAACAATTTTCCTTCATGTTCTTCAGTCAATGCAGATGAAATAATAACAGGTAAGGTATTGTCAACACCTAAAAATGCATACTTGAGGTTGTCAGGTAATACTTTTAGGTCGAGCTTGGGTGGTTTTTCAACGGAAGAGACTTGTATTGACTCACTGAGTGGAAGAGGTTCCACCCTAGGCTTCCATTTATAACTGGTTTCCATTATAGGGGTAGAGTCAAGCAAAACATTGACTTCCCTGATGGAATCATTAATATCGAAGTCTAAATTAAAATGAGTCAAACAAGCCTCTAAAGGATCATTAAACTGAGGAAATGAATGTTCCGCCAAACTCTCAATCATGTTAACCTCAAAGGAATCCTCAGACTCGGGAGGTTGTTGACTTGCATTAAATACGTTGAGTTCGACGGTCATGTTACCAAATGATAATTTCATGATTCCATTTCGGCAGTTAATGATAGCATTGGACGTGGCCAAAAATGGACGACCCAAAATAACTGGAATGTGACTAGAGGGATTGTGAACAGGTTGTGTGTCAAGGACTATGAAGTCCACAGGGAAATAAAAATTTTCAACCTTAATGATCACATCCTCTATCACACCGCGGGGGACTAGGACAGATCTGTCTGCCAATTGCAGTGTCACTTGAGTTGGTTTCAACTCACCAAGACCCAATTGCACATATACTGAATATGGCAATAGATTAACACTTGCCCCTAAATCTAACAGTGCCTTCCCAATCATATGATCACCAATCACACATGAAATAGTCAGGCAACCAGGATCTCTGTACTTAGGTGGGGTTTTGTGTTGAAGGATGGAGCTGACTTGCTCAGTTAGGAAGGCTCTTTTGTACACATTCAGTTTTCGCTTTTGTGTACACAAAAGCTTCAAAAACTTGGCATAAGAGGGAACTTGCTTAATGACATCGAGTAATGGAATATTGATTTGAACTTGTTTAAAAATTTCCATTATATCGTTGGCATTCTTTCTTCGCCGGAACTAACCGCGATGGAAATGGTGCTCTAGGCATATAGGATGCCTTGGTGGGATCAGAGTCAAGATGATGATCCTCTTGAGAAGATGAGGCTTTATCAGCCTCCTTCTCAGATGGAGGTGTGACTTGCTTTGGTGTGGATTGGGATTCAGGATCAATCAAATTAGGCATTCTAATTTGGTTGTCAACTTGTTTTCCACTCCTAAGGGTGATGATAGATTTGACATCTTCATTGCGTGGCTGAGATGCATTGCCTATTTTGAATTGGCCCTTAGGATTTTGAATGGGTTGACCAGGGAATCTTCCTGCTTCTCTTTTAGGAAAGGATTTTGCTATTTGACTCACAGTCATCTCAAGCTTTTAGATGGCTTGAGATTGTTGTTGAGAAGTAGCTCTTAGTTCGGTGATAGCCTGAGAGTTCTATTCGAGCATGGTTCCTGTTCTATGCATAAATTGGTTCAATGTATCCTGTAAACTCTGAGTGTTAGAGGGAGGTACATCTTGATTGAATTGAGGCCTATTAGCAGGAATTGGAGCTCAAGGAGCTTGAGGGATAACAATTGGGCCTCCTTGATGTTGACCATGGGCCCATGAGAGATTAGGGTGTTTGGCTAAACCTGAATTGTAAAAAATTGAGTGTGGATTATAACCAGATTGCCTAAAGGTATTGAATGCATTGACTTGCTCAACAAAATAAGTAGGGTACTCATTTTTCAAGTGACAGTCTGATGTGGAATGACTAGAACTTGAACATGCAGCACAAACCTCGGATGCATCAATATTCTGTGCCATTGTCATTACAACTGCTTTCAACCTTGAAGAAGGAGGAAGATGAGGAGTAGATGATGTATCCCTTACTTCATACAAACCACCCTTTCGCCTATCCGAGTCTTTTCTTGAATAATCCCATTGTTGAAAATTTTCAGAAATAGCTTCAAAGAATTCCCAAATCTCATTAGCACTCATCTTCATAAGTGACCCACCACTAGTGGCGTCAATCATTCGACGATTTTGAGGGGTTAACGCGTCTTGAAAGTATTGAACCAAACGCCACTTTTCAAAGCCGTGATGGGGACACCTAGCAATGAGTTCATTGAATCTTTCCCAACATTCATAGAAATGCTCATCCTCTTTCTGTTGAAAATTAGATATATCTCTTCGGATCACATTTGTTTTATGAATAGGAAAATATTTTGTCAAATTTTTTCCTGATAGGGCATCCCAAGTGTCGATGGTTCCAGTTTCTAAGGAGTTTAACCATGACTTCGCCCTATCTTTTACAGAAAAGGGGAACAACCTAAGACGAACTGAATCATCAGAAAAATTGGGATATTTCAGAGTAGTACAAATGTCAAGAAACTCTTTGACATGAAGATAGGGATCCTCTTTTTCTAGACCATAAAAGGAAGGCAAAAAGGTGGATAATTGATGGTTTTAGCTCAAAGCTACTTGCAGTGGTCTCGGGTAAGATAATGCAAGATGGGGTGTTATTGGAACGTGGAGAGAAATAATCCTTAAATGCTCTCTCCCCAGCCATTTCAGTGGTCTCACTCGACAATGAAAAAGATTCTAGAAGGTCAATGGGGACTTCAGACAACTCTACAGGATCCTTTCGAATTAGTCTACCTCTCGAATCCCGTTCCCAAATACGCATAAACAGGTCTACACCAAGTGAGGTTTGAAATGTTTACTAACCTTAAAAAAAATCACGCACAAACTCAAACACAATCAGCAACCAATTGATGCACAAGAAAAAATGCCTCCCTAAGCAATCAGTGTTTTGGGGATTAATTATCTTTTTATCTTTGGGGGACATATTATTTCTTATGTAATATTTATATCAGAGCAATGGGTGCTACAAGATGATCCTAAGAGTGTATACTTTACACCACAAAGTTCAAAATAAGTAGGCTAGAGTTTTGTTTCAAAGAAACCGGATTATCGCACAAGAGAAGGAGGTCACAATGGTCCAATTAAGTACTTCCTTGTGCTATTGCTCTGTAAGCCAATAGATGTGAGAACGATGTGACGTTAAATGTACACTTGAGGCTTGTGTTCCTAACCCAAAACTATTAGTTACACCAATTCTTTTTGTGGATCGTAGCTTACTTATGACTCGGCGTACCGGGTAAATTACCTTTGTGGCAGTGGCCTCTCGGAGTTCATTGAATGATTAAACCCATCGTCACTTTTAGCTTTGGTCAACACAAAATTTATTGGATTCACCTTGGTCTTGGTTGTCCTATGAACACCATACCTAACAGAAGGCTCTATCAAACTTGCTAACTGATTTTAATTATGTTTGGCTATTGGTTGCACACAACTGGAGTGATGAGGTGGGGATATCAAGTCCCACAAGTTTCTATTTAGAAGCTGGGTCTGCTTATTATGAATTACTAAAGTTTAGCATCCACAATTATAGAAATTAAACAATCAATCACACAATTTCAAACAATTACACAAAGCATCCAGGTCGCTAATAAATTGCGTGTGCTAGAAATACTTACAGTGTGTGTATTCCGTTTTACACAAAAATTTAGCACAATTAAAAAAATGTCCGACTTTTTTTTATCCGTTTCAATCAGCACATAAGCATATGCAATCAAATTACTGATCTTGGTCTTAGAAGTCGGATTATAAAAAAAAAAAAAAAATTATTGGGTAAAAATTAAAATTGTTTCCCTATAATTTCTTTTGACTTGGAAAATTTTGGTTTTTTTTTAGGTGATTAAAAATGGAAAACAATAGAGTTTACAAAAATGATTACACCACACACTCGTAAAACGAGGTGAAAATAAAATTAAAACTCTCCTCACAAAATAAAAAAAATGTAAATTTAAATTAAAATTTGCTTGATGTTTGCAGGATCGTCCAATTTCCTCAAGAAGCGTGTATTCTGCAAAATCAAACAAATAACACGAAATGAGTGTAAAAAGAACTTAACAAAATAAAAATAAAAATTTATTTTTTTTATGATTTTTTTTTAAATTAGTGAAAATAAATCTTAAATTCAATTACACCGCTACCTTCCCCGGCAACGGCGCCAAAAACTTGTTGTGGGTTTAACCGGCCTAAATAAACAAGTTAATTTGACCCACGTGTAATAACTGCAAGTGCACGGTGTCTAACTGGTAGACAACGGCAAGTACGGGTCGATCCCACGAGGAAGGTGGATTAAATTGAATTTAATAATTTACCTAAACTAATTTGGAAAAAATGGGGGTTACAGTGTTTAAAAATCCGAGTTAAACAAAAGTAATAAAAATAACAATAAATAAAAGAAAAGAGTTGGAGGGAAACCACAATTTGCAAAATGCTTTTCAAGCTTTTAAAATTATATTCAGTTTTTCTTATTATTCCAATTTCAAATAAATGACTCTAGCAATGTATAAACTCCTAGCATTAATTGTATTTTTATGGCACAATTAATCACAAGTTTAATTATTCAATTAAAATATGCTTGATTTATAACATAATATTTTTCTAACAACCTAAGATGCATGACATATTAGGTGAAAGTAAAATATTATAAATCGTGAATCAATTAATATTAATCATGGAATAATAAAGTAAAATGAAATTAATTATAGAGTTTGAGACTTAATTCACTGTGGTGTTACAGAGCATTCAGCAGGGTGCAAACATGAACAGGTCCAGTGTGGCTCAGCAGATCCCAGTGGGTGCAAATTGCTCTGATCTTTCTCAACCAAGGTGCTCTCAGCAAGATCCACTGGGTGCTAGTAGCAAACTTGATTTAAGTATCTGTGGTGGTACTGAGTTATAAGGTGGGGTGCAAATAGTACCCCAACATTTCTTCCTCAATTCGAACAGAAAGAGAGGCCGAGATGGAAGTTGTCTAGCGTGCGTGGTGCAGCCGGTGACGGTGGTTGAAGATGAAGTGAAACAAGGTTGTCAGGCTCCTATTTCGGTGGAGTGAAGGAGAGAAAACAGAGATGGATAGGCTGTGGGTGGTGATTTTGCTTGGCTGGGATGGTGATGAGAATCACAAATTGTGAAGAAAAGGTTTTGGTATTCTATATATATTTTTTTTCTTTGCCTTTTCTTCTCCCCCTTTCTTATTCATTTCTATTGTATTTATAGAGAATAACGAAAATGAAGTTGGTTTTGGCATTGGATTTGGGTTTACGGATTTGGTTTTGGGTTTGAGTTTGGTTTTGAGTTTAGGTTATGGGCTTAGGCTATTCTCACCTCCACTTCCTCTGAAGTCACTGTCTGTGATTTATTCATTGATTTTTTTTTTGATTTATTCGTTATTGCTCCGAATTCTACAAAAACACAAAAATTTAATAATTAATTTAAAATAAAATAAAACAAGGATTAACAAAAATATAATAAGAGGTAAAAATGTTATAATTATGTGATTATCAGCAGCCAGGGCTACTGGCCATTTTTTGGTCAGCGTTGGGCTGTTTTACATTTTTACCAGTTTTCTTTAAAATACAACTACAAACATCAATTATAGAAGAGGTAGAAGTGTAAAGAGCCCCAACCCTGACAAAAAAAAAATGACTGGTAGCCCTGACTCTCTAGAATTAGGGATAGTTAATACTACAAATACATGATCATCAACAACATCAAAAATCAAGAATCCAGTATGAGAACAGTTAGATTTTATTAAAATATTGAAATTAATAATAATAAATATGTTTGGGAAGGGACAAGATGGGCGGAGTTGAAATTTTTTATCTCAATCTCATCCTACTATAGATCGGTACGGGATGGGACTAAGATAAATCTGATGAATACCAAAAAAATCACAAAAAAATCGAAACAAAATCAGTATCGCAGGATGAAATGCCATCCCGGCTTCCACTAGGAAAGGGAGATGTGGAACGGTGGAGAATATGAAATTGGGTTGGGATCAGATGCAATCCCCATTTGCGCTGCACGTATAACATTAATCAATTAGGACATGCATTCGTTCCAATCCCAATCCCAATCCCAATCCCGATCCCGATTCCGATCCCGATCCCGATTATCCCAATCCACTCCCCCACCAACAAACCACCAAGAAACAGTTGCGCCATATATCTGATGAAACATGCGTTTCCTTTGCATGCAACCAAGCCACGTATCGGCAAGCCTGGCATTCTATTCCATTTCAAAAACAAAAATGCCCCAAACCTCCTCCTTCATTTCAATCTTCTCTCACTCTTTTCAATTTCCCAGTATCTTTTTCTCTCTGCGTTTCTTCTTCCGCCATGAACGCCGAGAGCCTGTTAGCCTCCGCAGCCATGAACATAGGCTTGGCTCTCTTCGTTCTCACCCTTTTCTCCATCTTCAAGAAACGCCCCTCCAACGCTTTCATTTACTTCGCCCGTCGCATCGCCAAGGACCAAGCGTTTAATCTCGACCGATCTTTTACCTTCACCAGTTTCTTCCCTTCTGTTTCGTGGATCGTTAGGGCTCTTCGCGTTTCTGAGGATGAGATTATGCAGGCTAGCGGCCTTGATGCACTCGTCATCTTCCGTCTCTTCAAATTCGGGTCAGTTTCTTCTTCGTTCATCTTTTTGGGTTTATTTTTTTTAATGTGTTTCTGTTTCTGTGTAATTTTTTTCACCAATCACATCTTGAACTGTAGAAAAAGTAATTATTAAAACACAAAGGCACTCGAATGCATGCCAGATGTTTGTTTAAATTCCAGGATGGTAACACAAGGAATAGATACACACACTAATTCTCAGTGGAGATAAATTGTGTAGATTCACATGACTCATGACAGAGAAAGTTCATTTCCATCTTGATTTTGATAGTGATGCTTCATTACCCATTTTAGTGTTTCATACATTGTCTGAAATTATAGTTTGGGGAAGTGTACTTTTAAGCCTGAAGCATAGTTGGGATAAATTGGTTGTTCTTTACTAGGTTTATGTTTTGATGAACGAGAAAATTGTATCCTTCACAAATTGGAGTTGTACAACTTCAGGAGATTCCAAGTCCTCACAAGTCACAATAACACATGCTGTGCTTCTCCTCTCCCCTAGAATAATAGTTATGTGGCTAGAAACAAGTCTAGTTCTGAATAACCTTGTGAATTAGCTGTTTCGTTTTGTATGAGCTTCTAACTAGAAGCTGATGTCAACTACTTGGCTTCAAAAACTTCATTGGGTTAGACGGAGCAAAATTTGCACAATAAGGGAGGGATCAGGGAATCAGAAACTTGGAAATATTAATAAGTCCCTCCTGGCGAAATGGTTGTGTCACTATGGCATGGAGTAGCTCATTCGCTTGAGTTTTATTAGCACTCACAAATATTGGCAAGGCAACACGGACAATCTCTAGCCAAGAATGTTCAAAAGAAATTATGAAAAAAAATATGAAGAAGAATATAAACAATCAAGAAAAAAATAAAATAAAGCAATCATTCATGTAAGTGATAATGTTTAATAATCATAAAAGTAACCAAGGATTTAAAATAGTACCTCAAGACTGACATTGTCATTCAAAAGCCAAATATCCAACAAAATATATAGAAATAGGATGACATATAATATTTCATATATGAAACATGAGTATCACAAACTCAGTGTCTAGAAAAGAGAAAATTTTAACTAGTTTTGAAGCATGTTAATTCTAGCTTTATTTTGTTTTGCTTTTATTGTTTCCCTTAAATTTGGTATCTGAGCAACAAAGTTCTAGGAAAAAATGTCGCAAAAAGTCACGGCTGCAAGGTTGGATTGCCTAGAATAGGGCTTTGCTGATCATTTATAGACAACCAAGACCGTATTTGTTTATGAAGAATTTAAATCCATTTGCGACTTGTGTTGTGAGACTAGAAGGCATAAGAAAAGGTGAACGATGCCTTCCATCCATCGAAAGGTCTTTTATTTGATGTGTACAAAGGAGAGGATGTTTACTACTCTGACATTAGGACTCAAGTTCTTGGGTGGTAACTTGTGAGGCTAAATCACATCATGCAGATAAAGTTTTAGAAATTTTCACATCAAAGAAAATTAGAATGTTGAAGGAGATCGCAAGATACGGTGGTTGTTGAGGATAACTTTAATTTTTCTAATTTCAAATCCCTACTTGGAAGGCTATGGATAATAGAAAAAAGGTCTAAAAACTTAAAACCCTTAAATTGGAAGAAGAAGAGAGAAGAGGGATGAAGGAGATTAACTTCTGAATGTCGTGAAACCCATCTTAAATGTCGTAAAAAATGTCTTAAACACCAATATACCCTTTCTGAATGTTGGACTCTATAAAACTGTTCTCGAATGTCGTGAAACCTTTGGTGTGCTATTAACCTTCAACAAGTTTCTTATGTACAACCACAAAATAGATTTTCTGATCTAATTTTGGGACAATTTTATGAGTACTTTGCACACATGTTTGAGATAATTTGAATCATGAAGTGGACATCTTTAGAGCTGCAGAGTTAAGTTGAAGTTTTGTATGGTTGTCGATGACTTGTTAGAGGTGTCATGAGAAGGTACATAGAAAACGGGACAAGCTAGTGGTTGGCAATTATTGATGCATTTTTCAAAGATTTCATCCTCTAGTCTTGAGGTGGGCTTTTTAATGTTGGGGAGAATGATGGAATGTGATTTATTTATTTTTATTATTAGGTTTTTTATTTAAAATACGTGCGTCGATCCATAGTAAAGCCTCAGTAGGATTAAGGTGAGCGTTTGTTTTGGTTAAATAGGAACGAAAATCTAAATTAATTTAGTTTTAAAATTTTATTGAAAGGAGTTATTGAAGTTGTGTCAATTCAAGCTTCGTGAGTTATTTGCTTCCACTAGTTCCTATAAAAAGCAAAACACCCCTTACCAAGTGTCTCGACTACAATGGTGAATTGAAGGGCATTACCCATTACTGCTTTGAAGAATTTAACCAACTATGATATACTTTGTATACCCGGTTCTTAAAACCTATCCTCCTTGTACTGCAAACTAACCTTGGCCTTCCTATCTTTGCTAATCATGTAGGTTACTACTTACTAACACCCTATCCAACATTTTCCATTTTGGAACTCAAAAATTGAAATAGAATCTCAAAGATTTTTTAATTATTTTATTTACAAAAAAATGGCTAAAGAGATTGCATGTGTGCAGGACAACCCAATTATTATTATTATTTATTTTTTATTACTATTTTTTTAACGTTGCCCCTCATGCCTCAATAGTTTATGGTTAATATAGCTTATCCCCAATTTGAAATTTTAGTTGAGCCTAACTCCATTTTGGATGGAATCATTAAGTAAACGTGGTTGATTAGTCAAACAAAATTAGAGGACGAAGATACACACCTTGAATGGCACGTGCAACAAATGGAGCTCAAACGTAAATAGGCATAAACAAATGGGTACCAAAGTAAACAAAACAAAACCCAAAACCTCTCTTCTTTCTGCATCCGTCCTCTTATGCTTTGTTTTTTGCAACTCCACTTTTATACCCCATCCAACTCGCTTATTGATTTTTTTCATTCTATCACCAAACCTATCCTTTTTAATCTCTAGAACCACCACCCATGAATCTTTCTTATGTGCATTCTCTCTACCACAATGCACTAAGCTACTTATACCGTTCTCGTTTTATGTCTCTACAATCACACGTGACTAATGAGGGAGGAAAATGTTACGAGGTTTCTATGGTGGCCGGGAAAAGGTGATGATGGAAGAGGAACAATCTGGGAGAGGTGGAGGGCTTGTATGGGTACGGTAAAAAAAGACATGGAGAAAAAGGGGGTTGACAGGTACAATAGTTGCAAAGTAAGGAGCATAAGAGGGGAGCGATGAATAAGGAAGAAAATTGTTTTTTGCCTCCATTATTTATGAATATTTGCTTTTGGCCCACATTTATCACACGTGTTGTTTAAGGTGGGGGTATTTTGGTTATATACTTAGAAGTTCCATATAAAAATTGGGGATTAAACTTAATTAAAATTTAAAACGGTGGCTATGTAGTAAATGCGGATAACAGACCCTTCGCGGTCCATGATCGATTTAAGATTAATCGGATTTAATCGGTATACTTTTGAAAGTACACATTTTTATACACTCACTAATGTAAATTATATTAAACACCATTTCTTGACAATAAAGATTAATAAGACAAGTATTATAGAGCAACAAAAGTCATATTATAGAAAAAATTATGTAATCATGCTCAAAACATCACACATTATAGAGTAACAACCACCACCACCCAACAAAACAATCTCGATTTATCACCGATTTTTTGGTGTCTTCCGATTAATCGGTGACCGTTAAACTCAACCACTAAATACCTAGTTCGGATCGCTCTACCCCGATTTACACTAAATTGACGAGGGAGGGAGAAAGATCGAAGATCTCGTATGCGAGGATGGCAGGGTCGATCGATCATTATGGGTTGGAGACTGGCTGGCTCGATCTATTGTGAAAACATGGGCTTTCGATCAAGGGTTAAGGGGTTGTGGAGCTTTCGATCAGGGAGGTTCTCGACAGGGATTGGATGGTGTTCAGGGAAGCAAGCAGGGAGGCGATTGAGGGGTGGCCGTCGAGCGAGGGGCTGTTGTGGGTCTGTCTGAGGTCGATCGATTGATTAGGGGTTTCGATCGATCATCGAAAGGGAGAATTGGGCGATGGAACTGTTGAGGGTGGTTGTTGATCGATGCAGGGGAGGATGGTCTATTGGGCTGTGGCTCCGCCATCGACGCTGCTGGGCGTGGGCCCCAACGGTGCTGCCAGTGGCGGTGTTGCTGCTTGTGTCTGTCCCACATCCATTGTGAAGCGTCACTAGTATTTCTCAAAAATCCGATCCATCCTCTCCTTCTCTGTATCGAAGATTAGATCAATCTTCTCCATCAACACTTTTTCAATTGCTTTTCTGAGCTGCCGGAGTCTTGCTTCTTCCGTCAATTTTTTTTTTCAAATGGAACAAAACAATAAGAATCGTTGGGCTAGAAAATAAACGAAGTGTAAAATAACGAAATAAACGATAAACTAAATAAACTAATAACGAAATAACTTTTATTCAATCAACCAACTAATAATGAGTAACTTATCATACCTTTTAAAACAAGCCCTAAACCTAATAGAAAACAATTATAAGAACTCTAATTGAAATCTTATTAAAAGAATAATAGAATTGTCTAATATTACTAAAATACTACTATTCCTAATATTAATAATTATCCTAATTCTATCAATTTGCGTATATTAATCTGAGTTCACTCTTTGATACACTTCATGAAAAGTCTTAAATAAGGATGATGCTTAAAAATGAATAGAGATTTAAACATCAAAACAACCAATAATATTCAATAAAAGCTCTTCTTAAATCTTGAAAAGTGCAAAAGTTTCTAGTTTCCACAGATCTAACCCGTGTTGGTCAAAACCGGGATGAAAAAACATTTCAAGAACTCGGAGAAAAATAAAATCAAAGAAAAGTTTGAAGTTTTCTAAATTTCGTTGATGCGATGACCTTAATTGAAGAGGAACTGATTGAACAATCACTATTTTATCTATTCATTTATTTAAATTTTATTTAGGAAATTGAATTTTTGAACCATTTTTAGGTCAAATGTTCAAAAAACACACAACACAATAAAAAACTAGTCGGGTCCTGTTTTAAAAGATTCAATGTACCAAACAACTACATTCACAAAATATTCAGATAGAGGGAGTATAAACCCCTATCCTAGACGCATAAACTAATAAAAACTAGGGCTTTCAGCCCCCTTTTTCAATTGAACCTCCAGTGGGAGGGGAGCTATGGTTCTCCAAACCACTTATTAATTTACTTCAAACAAGGTTTAAAAGATCTTAATCGGGAATTGAAGCGAAAACCTTTCATGAAGCGTGAGGCGGAAGCGACTTTTTTTCGTTAGAATTGAATGCATAAAATGCTAAAAAGATAGTTAAAAATCAGAATGTAATCAATTCAAATATTGTGTGTAATACACTACGTATTTAGTACAAATATATAGAATATAATCATTGATTTGAGTGTGCGTAATCACTATGTATTTACCAATATATATTAAATATAATCATTAATTTGAGTGTGTAATATACTATGAACTAATCAACCATTGGTCTTTGATGAAAACTCATGGAAGGTTCAAGCTGCTGCAGCATTGTTGTGGAGCTGTTGAGGTATTTCTTGAGAAGAGAGTAGTGGAGGAAAAATGAACTACAAAAAAAGCAAGCAAATAGAGTAGAAAAGTGCTTGTTGTTGTTTCGTCTTTCTCTTTCTATTATGTCGTTTCTGTTTCTTCTCTTCCCTGTTGCTTCTCTTTCTGGGTCAAAATTAGGGCAAGGGATATATATATAAATAGATACATATGCATATAATTTTAGTTTTTTCTTATTTTTTTTCAAACACCCGCTGAAGATAACCCAAAAACCATCATTTACTGAGCCTTATGCCTCACAATGAGGCTATAGCCTCGTCAACTTCCACTGAGGCTTAAGCCTCAGTTCGTGAACTGACCGCTTTGCACTAAGGCGCGCCTAAGCATAGCCTCAGTATGGTTTTTTAAACTACGACTCCAAGCGAATTGGGGGTCTGAGAACTCTGGGATTCAAAGATAAACCTTGGAAGTATGAAACTAGAATTCATTTATATTTAGTTGCAATTTGCTTTAGTTGTTGAATTTGGGCGTGCTAGATAAGCTCTGTTTAAATGCCAAATAAAAATTTATACACGAGACTTTATATTTTCTTAGATACTTGCACAGAATATTACAATGATTTTCCAAGTTAGGCTTAATGGTCTTACTGTTTTATTTTTATGTATTTATATTTTGTTCAATTATTTCTTTTGCAGAATTAGATTTTTCTTGGCTTGTTTTGTTATTGGAGTGATGATACTTCTTCCCATCAATTATAGCAGTCAGCGAGATCCATATAGAAGCAGACCATCTCGTTCCCTTGATTCTTTTACAATTTCTAATATTGGGACGGGTTCTAACAGGTGAGCTTTTCTTTTTCACGTATGAGATTCTCACAGGGAATGAGAGTTGAGTGGTTAACATTATGACTACTCTTTGGGATGTTATCCTGTATAGCTAGTTGAGAAGTCCTTAACCTCGAAATGAAGTATAAAATAAACCAAATCAAAGTTGGTGAATTGAATGTCAAGCATGTGTTGGTCGAAGTTAGTGGAATGAATGTCAAGCCTGTGTTAGTCTTTTACTAACTTATACATATTAAATAGCATAGCTTATTCTTTCTTTGGTCGAAGTTATTGTAGGTCCGAGTATATTGTTGTTATATGCTTTATTATTTGGAGTTCCTTGTATTGCTTATACTGTTATACATATTAAACATCCTTGTACGAGACTAATAATAAATGAGAGATGTCAAGGATAACAGAAGTATTAATAAATCCAATCTGCGGGCGATCTTTATCCATGTTGTATGTTGTAGGATATATGACCCCTTTGATTTGATTCCACAGGTGCAGTTTTTTTGGGTTGTCATGCTATGTGTGTATGACATGTTCTTAGTTGTAAATCTGGAAGGGCACATGCGTTAGGATATTATTCTGAAGTTCGTGACTATTGACCAGAATGACAAAGAAAACATTCATTATCAAAGACTTACTGCCTTGAATAAGTGAAACACAGTTGATTGATTTATGGATTTAAGAATTTTCAGATACTAACAAATCTTCAATACTAGAGTGCTAGAATACAATATCTAACAAATCTTTGACCAATACTTAAAAAACATCTCAATAGATGTTGTTATGATATTCAATACACGACCACACAATAATTGAAAATTCAAGAATATAATAAAAACAACATATAACACTGTTCACACGTAGAATTATAAGCTAAATTCACAGAGAAAATGTCCTATGAAACAAATCAACAATAAAGACTTACAATTTTTTCACTCGAACAAACCTTACCTGGTTCCAGAATTTGTAATTTCACTTGCAATCAACTTTCGAACACAAAATCAATGTTTTAGAAAGCGTTTTTTTAGTACCAAGGTGGTTGGGAATTTTTCAAAGCGAAGTGGCACATTGATGCACAATGACACGCACACATTGATTTTTGATTAAAAAAAAGTGATAGAAAAATTGTTAAATAAACAAAATATGAAACAATTATCAATGCAAGAGATGACATAAAACCAATAATAAAAGAGATCACAAGTTCTTCTCTTGATCTCTTTTACTATTGGTTTCAAGAATTGAAGTACCTATCCTAACTTTTAAGGACACTGTAGTCTTCAAAACCTATTGCATTCTTGTAAAGCATTTGACATTGATTGATGAGTGTTATGATGACTTTTTGATTTGTACTCCGTCTTCAAATCACGTGGAAAAAACCCTTTTTGACACGAAATTGGGTCTTCCTTTCACTCAACCATATAAATGAAACAAGGTATCGTATTTATACTCTCGGTATGAACGTCATTAGTCTTGAGTTGTTTTGTTTTTCATCAAGAAGTTGTTATCTTTTAACATGGGTAAATTCAATATTAAAAAAACTGGTAATTTAATTGTGGGGAAGTTATATCTGGAAGAACTGACTATATATATTTCTTTATTCTGCAGGCTTTGGGTACATTTTACGTGCTTATATTTTATCTCTTTTTATGGGATGTGCCTTCTGTATAAGGTAAGATTTTCATACAATGTTTTTTCCAATCATGTACATTGTACTAAAACTGTGTAGAGATTAGTCAACTTACTATCAATCTTTGATTATTATATGTCTAGTTATTTGTTGAGAAATACAGAAAAAAGTTCATTTTCATAGAGATGTTTTCAGCTTTTTTCTGTCTAATTCTCCACTTGATTCGCTCCTTTTATTATGTTGTTTTGACGAACAAGTAAGCCTATGGAGGTACTTGTGGGTCCCTCTGATAAGATGATTCTTGGATTAAAGAATTATTGTAGATCATGAAAAATTACCAAAAAGTTGTTGCTGCACAGTCTAGTTTCATGTGCAGCCATCGTACAACCAGCCACTTTATGGTGGTTAGTCTAGTCTTCTGCCGTCATTAAGAAGGCTATCATGAACTCGTAAGCATAAAAGTAGATTTCTTCAACCTGGACCTTCCTCAAGGAAATCCAACTCCTCCGTCATGGTTTAAAAAACATTGTGAGGCCATGATTTGAGGCTCGGTATGAGGCTTACGGTTAACGAAATGAGGCTTACGCCTCATAGATGTTTCAACAATTGATTAAATCACTATCAATTGAACCAAATGTTTGTTATTAAATACACTGTTTCACGTAGGCTTCATGCCTTAGTTCCAGATTAAGATTTTTTAAACCTTGCTCTGTGTTAGTATGCCGCATTCTTGCCAGGTTATGTAACTCCTTGGTAAATTATGATTTTCCTGACTTAGACACATTTTTTGTAGATTTGCCGATCATAGATTTCACATTCAAATATTTTCTTATATGAAAATGCGGTGCACTGTGTTGTCAATGTTGTCTTGTTTTTAGTATTGTCCCGATGTAACACTTTGGCCCTGACAACCTGATCATTAGTCAAATCCTATCGCATAGTAACTAATGATAATTTTTTTTACTCAATTCATGATTTTATATTGAACTAAAATAGCTGGACTTCTTATGGCGTGATGTATGGGTAAAGTTGTTCCATCTCAGTCAAGCTGAATTTTTTAATGTCAATACAACACTAGCATCTAAACCAAGGTTCCAAAAATCGCTAGGCGAGCGGCGAGCAGCGAGCAGGGACTAACCTTTATTTTTTTTTTATTACAATTTAAAATTTTAACATAATAGCATATAAATTACTTCCAATTCATTGCCGAGATAAATATGCAAAATGTATATAAAAATAGTCTTAATTTTTTTTTCGAACTAGAAATAAATAAATTCAAACGATTTTTAGAACAAAGATCTAAACCAATGTGTGGGATCAAATAATTTAGATGGAATCCCAAAATGGCAGGGATAACCAAAATTGCAAGGGCATAAAAATTGTGGAGTATGTATAGAAAAATCTCGTAAAATGTGACAAGATATTGAGAAATGTTTGTTGGCAGAAATTGTAATCCAAGCATAAAACAATGATTTGCAAGTTATTTAAATGCAACAAAGAACTCTATGGAAAGCAGAAATAAAGATATATAACATCTCATGTACTAGCTACTGAAAAGAATTACAAATAAGTGTAAGTAATATGATCTTCTACTGATTATGCATTTCTTGGTATACTTAAATCAATAGAGTGATTGATATGTATTTAATCATGTATAGCTATTTCTATCTCTACATATCTCTTATTATATAGGGATGGGAGTCATTGACTAAGTTTTTTTTTGGGTACCAAACTTCCAACTAAGTCACCTTTGTTGTACTAAGAAATTCGAAAGGTCATTGATTTTTGGTGAAGTTAACCTTTTAACATTATATCATTGCCACCAACCATCTGTATTTCTGACCCCATGTAAAGTGCTTCACGTGTTGAAGGATTACAAACCATACCTTTCATTGTTAACTTTAATAGCTTATTTGATGGGGATAGGGTTAGAAATTTCCAAAGTGGATAATTTTGGGATGAGGTGATCTATAGGAGAGGTGATCATTGTCACAAATGCAATGAGTTGTGAACTATCTAAGTACGTCAAAGATAACTTGGTAGAAAATTTTAAACCAACCACAGATCCCTTCCCACATAACAATGGATTATGTTGCAGAGTGGAAGGTAAAGTGATGTGTGGTGGAAGGAAATGCAAATCTACTCATAAGGGATACCTAGAAAGGAGGCTTGTTATTGCAATACCTAGAAAACAAATGCTCTTTTCTTTTCAAATAAAAACAAACAACTAAACTCCATAGCAGCAGTTCCATATGTAAATGTAACATGTAGTGCAAGGAAACCTAATCCTAAAAGGAAATACTAAAGCCTCTAGACGAAAATTGTTTTGGGATGTGGGCCTTCACATGTGACATGCTCTGCATCATGAACTCTTTAAGAATGATACCATTTTTAAACGAACAGACAATAGTTGAGAAAGTCACGATTCCCTCCTTCACCGAACAAGTGAATGGGTTTCACCTTACTTTTAGATTTTTGCATATTTGATGACGATTGTTAGTTTCATTATAAATTCAGGAGATACAAATGTGGAACAATCACATGACATAAAAGGCAAAAATTGTTCAATCTAACATAGCATATAGGCAAACATTTTGTTTTTATTTTGCCACATATCACCAAATTGGTTTCATACTCATTATTTTTTTTTAATGTTCTTATGTACATTCATTTACTTGGTTTTATTCATGGAAAGTACAATTGATATACTTGTGCTATTGCTGAGGTGTTCTTTAGATTTTTATGAAATTCTTATAGAACCTACCTACTTATGTTTTCCTTTTTATTTTTTTAATGTAAAAATTTCATCTTTTCTTTCTCTTTTGGGCTTCAATCTTCAGATAATTTGATATATCAAGTGTCTTTCTTGTACCGGTTCATCTCTAGGAGTACAATGAAATACTTGTGAGAAGGACTCGACACCTTCAAAATGTTAGAGATCGGCCTGACCAGTTCACTGTTCTAGTACGAGAAATTCCCTTCTGCAAAGAGCACACAGCTTATGGATGTTGTGTAAACAGCTTCTTTTCAAGACACCATCCCCATTCTTATATTTCTTATCAAATGGTATATGATGGAAAAGAAATTGAGGATTTATTGGTGAGTCACTTGGACTAAATTAGCTGAAGAGCACAATAAGCCTGTTTCTGATTAGAACTTCTACATTTTGGCACTAATTTTTAACACTTGGATTTATAGGTTTATTAATTTAATTTTCTCGATTATTGATGAATTTAGGGTATCTTTTGCATGTTTCTGCCTTTATTATTAGAAATTTGGAACTTCTATATTTTGATACATATTTGTGGTGTCATTCTGTCTGCAGATAAGCTTGTTTTTTCCATCAGCTATTACCAATGGTTTCTTCGGTATTGTTGCATTTAGGGTATCTTTTGCATGTTTTACGTATGGTATTTTTTTTAGTACTTACTTTTGTCCACAAACATCTTTCATATTGATAAGTTAACCAAGAGTGTTACACCGATTTAGCAAGGTGCTAGATCTAGACTTTCTTTCTAGGTTGTTGCATTCTTAGTTGAGAAGGTTCATCATGACCATCTTTCATGATGCTCTTTATGGATGTAGAAGGTTCTCTCTTTTAAACTTTAATTAATCAACATGAGTCCTTATATAAATGGTTGCATAATCTTTTAGTAGGCACTTTTTCCATGAGAACTCATTTTTTTCCCTTTTACACAGTAAATTTTCTTTTCTTCCTAATCAACATGTCCAATGCACATCAATGAGCCATTTAATGATCTGTGAATCTGTTCAAGTTCACCTCTGGATTTATTTTATCTCGATTGTGAATGTGCATATGGTGAATATTTAAGATGTCTTCAATACATATATGTATGAAACCTAACCCATTAACTTGTCTTATTAGTATTTCCTGTGTGGACTAATTAGGGGGTATTACTATATGTAGCATCAGGCAAAATCCATTGCAAGAAAGATCGAGGGCTTGAGACACAAGTCTAATCATATTCGAGGATCAATGTTCATGGATTTATTTCGAGGAAATGTTGAAGAGTTAGGTGCATATGAAGAGAGGCTTCACGATCTCTGTCATAGGATAAGGCATATGCAGTGCAAAGATATACTCAAAGAGAAGGTAATCTCTATAGAGTTTCTCGTTTTTATTGAATACATATATATATATTATTAATTACAGAACAGGATGGTGTTTGATGTTGGAATAAAAGACGTCTAAGATTTACCCGAATATAAAAATCGAACGGATCACATAGAATTCAAAGCACCAAGATTGCATGGGTTTGATTCCCATACCCAATATTTTGATATTTATTTATTTTTCTTCAATTGTTGATGGGGGTGATTAGGCATTTAAGTATGAAAGATGAAAACTTAAGGGTGATCATGTTTTGACAACTTTTAAACTTTTATCGTGCCAACGGCACACACACATTATTATTTTCTTTTCATGTCTTTTCTTTAAAATGCAGTGGAAACAACTCCCTGATCAGCATAAAATGTCCATATGCTGGTTAATAACTGAGTTAATAATTCCGAGTTCCAGTTATATTTATTACATACACGATGTTACTGAAATTGATGGTTTATGGTCTTATCCAATACAACGAATCTAAGACATGGTGCAGTTTCATAGATCTATTGACAATCTGTTAAACCAAAAAAGGGGGTTTGTGTTATCATGGTTGATGAAAAGTCATACAGAGTTGAAAGTGAGGCAGATCCATGTGGTTTAAGATGATACATGAGAACACTTGTAATTGATTGGATAATTCAACTTTGTTACATCAAGCAGAGGCCACATACGAGTAGTTAGAAACTTTTGGCATGAGTGGCTGTTTCTTGTGCTTTCAGAGATTCAGATATTATTACTAAGATTAACATCACCTATCAATTATTTCTTCTACATGCACACATCTATCAAATTGCAAATATGAACGATAGGTTCGAAATTTTTTAGAAAATTAACAATAGGAGTAGTACCTGTTGTTATGATGCAGCAGTAATATCTTTTTTTGTGAAGCATCTAAATAAAACATGAGTTATTACTCGTTTGTTTATTATTATTATTGTTTTAATATTTAATGTTTTATTTTTTGGATTTTATTTTTGTTTGCTTCACATATTTTACCAATTTCCAACCAATATGACTGTTATTTTACATTTCATGGATTTATTTCTGTCAGTACATCCTGTTCATTTTTCTTAGAAGCTGCTTAATAAATCAAGATTCTTATTTCTCATTATGAATACCTGTCTTAGGAGTTACCAGTTGCATTTGTTTCATTCAAGTCACGTCGGAGTGCGACACTTGTTTCCCAGTCCCAACAGCATGAAAATCCACTCCTGTGGATTACTGAATTGGCTCCAGAACCAAGAGACGTATTGTGGAAGAATCTGATTATTCCCTGCGGTTATAGGCCATTCAATAGAACTGTAGTTTTTGTTGCAGCGTCACTTCTGACAATCTTCTTTGCTATCCCCGTGACTGCAGTTCAAGGCATAGTACGATTTGAGAAATTAAAAAAATGGTTTCCTCCAGCAATGGCTGTGCAGTTAATGTGAGCACTCTTGTTCAGTTGTCACATTTTCTTTGGGTTTTTCTTGTTGTCGAAGTTTATATCCATGAGACCTAGTTACTAAAATTATATTGGTTTATATCTAGTTTAGTTTACTGTTAACTGTATTGGCTAATAAAATGGGAATTTTTTTGTCCCAGCTCGGGAAAATGATCACAGAGATCTATATGTTTTGTCGAGTCGATATCAATGATCCTTGATCTTTTTATGTAGTCAAGGCAATGATGCACTTAATCAGGAACAATGAAATTGTATCATCCTAAGATGTATAAACTACATAACACGTAGCATCTGCGTGTGTGTGTGTGTGTGTGTGGGGGGGGGGGGGTTTATTTGGCTATCCAAATAATGTGACTAAAAGACTGAATCTAGACTCTAATAACTAATGACAAGCAGTAGTAATCACTATTTATTCTCTAACAATCACCTTAAGTTCTTTTTTTTTTTTTTTTCTAATTGTACCGACAACCCTCCTCGTAATTTGTTAAAGAAAGAATAAGGATTTTTTTTTCGCATCTCTTACAATTTGGTTTGTTTTTTTGTTTAGCCTGATTAGGAAATTTGTGTCAAATTTGCCATTTTCTTAGCGCAGTTGTTCAATTTAATTCACTATTGTAGTTTATATTTATCTTTCTTTGTATTAGAGCTGGATCCCAGGAACGCTGGAATTCCTAGTTTTCTTGCAAGTCTATTTCTGAGTGCCTGGTCCTGTTCTTGTTTGTTCCTCTCTCTATTCTTTTCTAGTTTTCTGTTTCTTTGGAGGCTACCGGCATCCCACCAACCTATACTGCCTGAATCTCATGCTGACGGTGTTGTCTGATCTTTGATCATCCACTAACAGATTGGTTTGTTCGATCACACTCAACACTAACAAACCTGATCTATTGGGTTCTCCTGATCTCACCTGCACCATTTTTCCTATAAGAACATGTCTAATGGATTACCGTGCCATTGTCCTAACTCACGTGACCGGTGTCTTAACAGTGTAAAACCAACAATACCGTGACTCACATGAAAATCACTATATTATTTGTTTTTGTGCCATTAGCTTTATTTTATTAGTCACATTTTACTTATGGATCAATACACTACACAACATGCCATTATATACTGACATGATTTATTTTATTTTATTTTTAAATGAAGTGTCCTTATTATGGAAAATTGCTTTTGAGGAAGCATATGATCATGTAATCTGGGATTTTGTCTTTTGGTGTGTGAGGAAGACGGGCTTTAGTGAAAAGTGGGTCAGAATTTGTATGTTAACAGTGCACTTTTCAGTTCTAGCAAGAGGCTCCACTAGGGGTTTCAGGACTTCTTGAGGTATCCGCCAACGTCCTTTCCTATTTACTTTATTAGTGGAGGCACTGAGCAGACTGGTTGCTGAGGCTTTGGAGAGTATTTTGGGTGGATTTCAAGTTTCCCCCACTAGTAGGAAGGTAGCTCATATTCAGTTTGCTGAAGATACATTGTTCTTTCTGGATGATGTGGAGAATTTTAAGTTTATTTTGTTGATTTTGTAAGTGTGTTCAGGTCTGAAAATAAATTTTTTTCCAAAAGTGTGGTGTATGGCATGGGAAATTGTGCTAGCAATGCAATGGGAGCAAAAGTCTTGGGGTGTCAGGTGGGTAGTTTGCTAGTGATCTATCCATGTCTTCCCTTGGGAGCTATGAATAGTTGTAAACATCTTTGGGATCCAGTGATTGAAATGATGGGAAGAGGTTGGCTGATATGTAAAGAAAAATTGTTGCCAAAAGGAGGTATGCTTGTACTTATCAGAAGTGCCTTAGCCAATGTGCCAGTATATGGTATGCCACTTTTATTATTTTTTTATTTTTAAATTTATAAATTAGCTTGTTACAATCTCCACAAGAATTGAGAGGATGAATATTTTTTTTCGATAAATAGAAAATTAGTGTGTTTACCAAGGAGTTGGGGTTCTTGGCATTCACCACTTAAATTGATGAACAAAGCCTTGTTATGTAAGTGGCTCTTGACATACGATACAAAACATGAATCATTGAGAAGTGATTAGGGTTAAACAGTCCTACGGGCTAGAATTAGATTCTAAGATATCTAATAGTTCTTATGGTACTAGCACATGGAGGATTATTTCCAATCACCGAGATGATTTTATCTTTTGCACTGAGTTGGCTTTGGGTGGAGGTCATAGGTAAAATTTTGTACGATGTATGGGTGGGTGATGTAGTGTTTCCCAAGGTTGTTTGCTCTTGTAACAGGAAAAAGGGAGTGGTGGTGGAGTTTGGTGAAAGTGTTAATGGAATTTTAATCTGGAATATAGATGGGGCATGTTTGCTATGTGATGTAGCATTGTAAAGCACGACCCATCTTCTTCTTCATTGCGAGTGGGCGCATAGGCTGCTGATGTTTTTCCTTGGATATTTTGGATTATATTGGGTATTGCTGGCTTCCGTGGAGGTTTTGTTGAGGGAGAACTTTGAACACCTATCATCTAAAGGGAAAAATATGGAAGATGTTGTCTTTCGCCTTGTGCCAGATAGTGTGGAAAAAAACGTAATAGCCAAAATTTCATAACAAGATTGCTGATGTCTGGGCATGGGTTGCACACTGCCCCAAATTTAATGGGATGTTCTTTGATTCGTTGTATGCTAATTGATATATGGTGATTTTGGAGCCTAAATTCTTTTATGTCATGATTGTGTTGTTGTTTAAGTTGAGTTATAAATTTTCCCTTAAAAAAATGACGTGTCCTTGTTATATAGCTGATTCCCATTCACTCCAATTCATGTACTTTCAGATTCCTGAACCTCTCAATTTAATCACTTATCTGTTGAATTGTTGGATCTTTAAAAGCTCACCTTATCCATCCTCAACCCTACCCTCAAATACATAAATCCTCAAAATTTCCAATTTACACCACCTCCTTGATGAAACTCATAAAGACCTATAGGTTGTTTACATCCGTATTCTGACCATCTGGGTTTGCTGTATCTGGTAATATTTGATTTTAAAATCCTGAAATGGAACTTCATTGTAACTTTGAAGTATGTATTTTGTTTATTAATTTTTTAAGTTTGAACAAGAGGAAAGCACTACAAGTTGGTGTCACATTGCACAATGACAGTCTTAACTCGCCATAACATTTGTTCTCGTATTTGACTTGTTCTTTTGAACTATTAAATTAAGAGTTTAATTTACAGAAATTGCATGGAACAAGTTCTGCTCTAGAGATGTGTTTAGTTCTGACATGATTGTTGAAACAGATGATCTGCGGTTATATTTACTCTGATATATTCTTTATGCTGCAGACCAGGTTTAAGTTCTGTGGTGACAGGATACCTTCCAAGCGTCATACTCAGCATGTTCATATATGTCGTTCCCTTCGCAATGCTCTCTATCGCAACACTTGAAGGTTTTGTCTCAAAGAGCAAAAGAGAGATAAAAGCTTGCAGCATGGTTTTCTATTTTCTTGTAGGAAATGTATTCTTCCTGAGTTTGTTATCAGGGTCTTTACTAGATCAAATTGGGGAATCCTTCACTCATCCCAAAGATTTCCCTAGTCATCTTGCAAGTGCTGTTTCTGCTCAAGTAAGTTCAGTTGACCTTAAACTTTAATCAATGCAGCAATCTGCAGATAGGTTTATGATTCATGAGATAAACTTTGTGTAATTTGAAAATCGTAAAAGCAACCATAATAGCAATATGTGGTTGATCAGTGATTTCTTAAAGTGATCAAATCTTAAGACAATGATGGTAAAATCTAGTTGCTGTTTCTGGTATGGACTGAGGTCATCTCAGATAATTTCTGTTATGAAAACATATAAATCCTCATAGAACGATACTGTAATGGTCCTTATTTTTTAAGTCTTGTTTGTGAAGTTGATGCAGAAATCATAAGCACTCTATTGGTAAAATATATAGTTTCCTACAAAAATTGACTCCTTTTTGTTACTCCAACTTGATATTTAGCGGAGAGATTATTCAGCAATATGAGGTGTAAACTGCTTCTTGAATTCCATAAATGGTCGTTGTAGGATTTCTCTCCTTTTATGAATTATATCCATTTAGAAGGTACACTGGCCTTTTCAAGATACTTCCTGTTTTTCATCAGTTTGTTACCCAAATACTTTTCTAGTCCAGTTTCTAACGTCTTTATGGCCCCGATGAATTTGGATGTAATATTCATTTTATTTCACTACTCTTAAATATTGATTATGGAATCAAATAAAAGTTTATGTTGATTGAAGTATTCACAATCAAGGACTGGGTCTTGCTCTTCTCATGTAGAATAAGTGGTACAGAATATAACCTTTCTGATATGCTCGAGAGAAAGTGGTCTACAATAGAAAATTGATAAGATGAATGCTAGTTATTATGGTGAAGCTAATTTTACGACGGACCTTGATTATTGTGTTTTAACCCAGTTATTGGTTTTAGCGGAAAATTTTATCTTATAACTTATTTAGAATATGTGCTAGGACACATTGAACCTTACTACATGTAACACCATAAATTTTATGTTTTATTTTTATAACTTATATAAAATAACTATAAACATCAAAATACATTGTGTTACAGAATTCATAAACAGTCACTAATCTCATGAGCGATGAATAAAAAGTCAATAGTGGCACATAAGTCTTACACATCACAAGTCATAATAGTTAATAACATAATTGAAAAAAGTCTTAATTGCTGATGGATTGTTTGTCATGTGCACCTACTTAAAATAAATAAGAAAAAATAATAAAACTCATTGTAGCGTCCAGTCCGAGTCAAAATAACCTTGTCTCGTTGATCGCGTGTCTGACTATCAGTCAAACTTCCCAGACTCATTGACCACGTGTCCAACTCTTAGTCAAGCTTCCTTTACTCGTTGATCACGTGTCAGTTGTCGGAGGCGTGTCAGTTGTCGGACACAGGTGCAGCGAGTTTTATGATGCGTTGGTGCTTCCTTGGTTATTACTTTTCATATAAAACCATATTTCTGTAGAATTTAGCACTGTACAAAATTCATGCACGTGAGAAACACACTCATTTTGGTAAATGGTTTTCTATACTTGGAAAATACTAGCTCTAACTGAAGCAATGTGTAACCATTTTGGATGCCTTTGTGTGCTTTATATTTGCAAGATTCTGGAATCTGTTATGAAATGGTCTTGGAGATCTTATTGATTCAAATTTGTGTTTCAGGCAGATTTCTTCATGACGTACATTTTGACAACTGGGCTGTCAGGGTTTTCATTGGAAGTTCTTCAACCTGGATTACTAATTTGGGATTTCATATGTGTGCATACATTTGGCCGAGGGAGAAGCAAAAATCCATATCTTTTTTCACTACCTTATTGTAGAATAATCCCTTTCATCTCCCTTACCATATTGGTTGGAATGGTGTATGTGGTCGTTGCACCCTTGCTACTTCCATTTATTATTGTGAACCTGTTTCTTGGCTATGTGGTGTATATGAATCAGGTTAGTTACTTTCTATCTTGCACCTAGTTGAATTTGTGACTTGATCTTCCTTTACTGCTTATTTTTTATTCGTTAGCTGAATGCCTGATTGTACTTAACCTTATTTTCATTTTATAAATTTGATGTATTATTCAATATCTTTTGAGACACAACTTTTGGATGAAATCTTAGTTGTTGCAAGTGTAACTTTTCATAATTTGTTAGATTTAATTATCATGGTATCAAATAAGCCCTGAGGTTGTATGTGCTTTCAATCCCCTGTGACAAAATAGGAGGACTTATACAGGCTTACAAAGAAAACTAAAGCCATGAGGCAAGCTTTTGTACAGATTTCACAAGAACATATGTAGACAATTATTATACTAGGTCCATATCTATACAACAAGGACACTCATTAAAAAAATGATGTCTATATGCATTGGACTAACATTTCACACACCATGCTTAATTCCTCAATACTTTACACACATCTTTTGAAGGTACTAATTTTTAAAACATGTTATGAGTATATGATGATAGTAGAAAACTTTCTACAAGTAAAAGGATATGCCTGAAGTTATGGAGGGAAAAAAAAGAACAATTAGTCTAATGCACAGACGTGTCCCCATATTGGGTTTTTTTGGATAGATGTGTCCTTCATCGCTTACCTATGTCTGATACCATTAGACCCGCACTTGTGTCGTTGTTAATTAGGCCCATGTAATCATGACAAAGTACATAAGTAAAGATAAGACTAGGGAGCTCTGCACCATATTAAGACATATGAAGAGCTATGGATGAATTACAGAAAAGATTGGAATGGAATTTTGTTGAGCTAAGAGAGTTTGCCTCATGGGCTGTCATCTATGGCAGATCGAGAGAAATCTTTTTGTTGGTTTTGTTTATCTCAGCATGGCCAGATTGTGTCGATTTTTTGTAGTAATTCATCAGGAAACAGTTAAATAAGATGAGTATCTGTAGGAGATAATAAGGAAAGAGACAAAAAAGAAGTGTGGAAAAAAAATGTTTTGGTGGGCTGGTTGTTGGTTAAAGCTGTGTTTTGTTAAATGATCTCAACTTGTAATTAACTGATGATGATTGAGGGTCTACACAACTGTAACTTTGCAAACACAGATGAACCTAGATGAGAGGATTGGCTGCAGGGTTGTGCAATCGAGCGTAGGCAAGTAAAAACAGCAAGAATGGGGTGTAAGAGAATGGGAGCTGGTAGTAGCAACGGCAATAAACAGGGTACCCAGCGACAAGAGAGGATGAAGTGAGATTGTTGGCAGACGGTAGTAATGAGTAGTGGCTACCACTACCCTATATCAATAACGAGTGCTCACGGGTGTTTTGAACTCTGAGTCATGTTAGGAATCAAGTTATTGATAATACCTAATTAATTTACAGTGACGTAAATGAGGATTGATATAAACCTAGATAAGAGTCCTACATACAAGAAAACTACTGAAACAAGGACTAAATCTAGAAAACAGGAATTGCCTAATGTTGACGACACCCCAAATATATTATTCATCCACTGCTCTTCAAATGGTGTTGATTCATATGGTCTTGACATGGTGAATTATATTCCATTGTTTTACCTTGCATTATATGCTCTATTACATCGTGATGCGATGATTTTTATATTTATTGAGGCTGTTAATTTCATTCAATTTCTTGGCTACATGTGGCTTCATTATTGATGTAATTGAGAAAATTAGTGTGTTGATACAACTCACTCTAGATAAAATCTCAGAAATTGATTTTTCTTGTGGTTACTTTCATTTCCTTGTTGTTTTTCATTTGCATTATTTTCTATCAATTATTTTTGCCTTGCAAGTATAGCTGAGGTTCTTTCTTTTTTCTATGTTTATTGTTTGTGACACAAGGGTATTTAATCACCAATACTCTTATATGAAGGAGAACATTCAAGTGTTACTCCATGCAAATGAGACTTCATTTTATCTAGTCTTGGGTGGAAATTTATTTCCACTAGAAGAACTTTTCTCATCCACCGTGATGACAAGTGTAGAAGCATTGAGTTTTATAGTTTTCAATTATCAAATATTGCTTTCAAACCATCTACTGAGATAGTTTTTGTTGAAATTTATCCACAGATTGAAAATGTTTATGACATTGTTTATGAAACTGGTGGACAGTATTGGCCATACATTCATCACTATATTATTGTTGCCATCATACTTATGCAAATCACGATGATTGGTCTTTTTACTCTGAAGTCAAAGCCGGCAGCAGCCATTTCAACCATACCACTCTTCTTGTTCACTCTATTGTTTAATGAGTATTGCAAGATCCGCTTCCTTCCTACATTCTTCAATTACTCTGTCCAGGTAACTCTAATTTTTTTTATTTTATTTTTTTATAAATTAGACTTTCTGGTTCAATTAAATTTTTTATTTTTTATTTGCTTCCATCTTCTTTCATTGTCTAGGCCTTGTTGATTTACTTAATGTAGTTAGGGATTTGTTGCATCATTGCTCCAGAAGCAATCTTGGACAGTTTAAACTATCGAGCATGCATGGAAAATTGTATATAATTTAATCGCTATATGGTAGACTAGTATGAGAACATAAATTAGAGTTGCTAGGGTTTAATAGCTGATATTCACTTGTGAGGTAGTTTAATAGCTGAATCAAATTAGCTTTGTGATGAGTAAACAAATATGATCAACTGCAAATCCAGTAAAAAAAAAAAAAAACTATATACAGTAATGTAGGTTCAGGTAGCCCAAACACAATGCTGAAAAATATAGAAACAAAAATACATGTGTTTCACTTTGTGTTGCAAGATTATGAAGCTGCATCCACTGGCATGAATCCATACACTAGAAACTAAAACTGAGTACTAAGGTTCATCAGTGACTTGAAAACCCATTATACAAGATTTTCATAAAGAGATATGCATCTTTGAACTATGCAACCTTCCTCTCTACAAGGTCTTCAACTTGCTACAACAATTTTTTAGGACCACCACACTCTAGTAGTGATGTGTTTTTGTAAGCTGTGAAATGAAATCCAAAACTCACTAACCAATAAGCCCATGAAACCTCTCAACGTGTGTTAAAGAACTCAATTAGGAAACCTTACACTCCTAGAAATCTTCCATAAGTGGTTAATGTGTCTCAAACACCCTTCAAAATTCAAATAGCTTTTGAATCCTTGATTAAGAAGGGGAAGCCCTAGGCTATATGTATATACTAGAGGGTATTCCTCGTGTTGTTGGCATGATAAAAGTTTAACATAATAAATATCAAGATAAATAAATATAAAAATGTTGGATATGAGAATCGAAACCATGCACTCTTATTGGAGATTGATTGAAGGTAAAACATAAAGGCTAACTTTAAGTTCCAACCATTAGATAAAACGAATCTCAACCATGAACTATGTTTATCTACAAACTTATCTCTTGGTGTTTTAAGTTCTATGTGATTCGTTAGATTATTATATTTGGGTAAATTCAGTCATCTTTAATCTCCAACCTCAAACACCATTCTGATTTGTAATATAAATTAGGGTATTTCCCGTGCCTTAGACACTTAACTTGTTTGATAGGGTTGAGAATTTTGAACTTTGGACAAGGGTATTTCACAATATAAAATGTATAAATTTGAACTTGCACACAATAACAAATATTCAAAAAACCCAACTGTATATTTATAATTGAAAGATGAGAAATGGAAAGCGGGAGAGATGAAAGAATGTAAGTGAGGGTTAAGAGAAACTGAAAGAGTTTAAGAGATACTAAAATATGAGAAATTGTTGAGGGCGGTTAGATGTTTATGTTTGGGTAAATCTTAGCCGTTGTTTATCTTCAACCCCAAACACCATCCTGATTTGTAATATATATACACTAGTGTATCACTTGTGTCGTTAGCACGAACACACACTTTCCACGTAACGTGTACGACACGGGTATTGTGCCATGCCTTTGGCACAACTACCGTGACACACCTTTCAGATGCGCGCGCAAAAATAATAATATGATACAATTTTGAGAGAGTTCACTTTTTTTCCATAATTTGTCAAAATATAAATCATCTGAAAAATACTTTATTTTTATGAGTTGGTTGTTGTTGGACCATTAGATTTTCGTATGAATGTTAATCTATTTGCCGATTTGTAAAATTGAGAAAAACTAATAATATTAAATACGGTAAATCAAATATACTACATAAATTCTAAAAAATGAATAATATTTACTCACACTCCCGACCCTCTAGCAGTTAAAAAACGAAAAGAATGAAACATTTTTTTTTCAAATTTGATAATATTATTAAATAATTCTATCCAATGATCAATTGATAATTTAATGTTTAGGGGTATTAAATAACTAGTGTCCTCTGTGCCATTGGCACGATATGGTTTTTTTTGGCAAACCTCACGACATGCTAACCCGTTTGTGCCTATGTTAGCATTGCCTAAGAAATCAATTGGAAAACATAAAAGTTATAATACAAAGTCACTCATTTCACAATATAAAATGTATTTCATAGTTGCCCAACAAATTTAAAATTGCACACAATGACAAATACTAAAAAAACCCAACTGTAAATTTACGTGAACAAATCAAAATATATTTAGTAAAAAAATAAAAATAAAATTATACTTGGAAGATGAGAAATTGAAAGTGGGAGAAATGAAATAGTGTAACTGAGGGTTAAAAGAAATTTAAAGATGAGAAATTGAAAGAGTGTAAGTGAGGGTAATTAGATCTTTATGTTGGGTAAATCTCAGCCATTTTTTATCTACCACTTAAAACACCATTCTGATTTGTAATATAGATTTTGATCAAGGACCTAGTCATAATTATTGAATGCTTGGAGGGTCTTGTAAATGATATGTAAATAAATGGTTGAATTTTGGGATGGCTTTAGTAATATAAAAATTAAAATAGAAATAAAATTTGAATATACCTTAGTACCCATGGTAGTTTTTGATTTTAATTGAGCAATCCCATAATTATTTGACTTTAGTCAGGGCGTTTAGAATATATCACTCAAATTTCAACTTTTTCCATTCAACTAAAGGGTTTTCCTTTCACTCAAAATTACATGTTCTAACACAATTTGTCGCAACCGTTGGATTTGTGTTCATCTTTTCCGTTATTTTTATCAAATTCATATGGATATGTTGGGACAATTTTTAAGTTAGATGTGTTTTGTTATATATAATAGAAATATTGATATATTGATGTTTAGAAATTGGGCTTAAAAGGTATAATTTATATTTTGACTTCCCATTTAGGATCCACTTAGTTTTCATTATAGTAAGAACACTACAGACACATGACTAAATGAAAACTGTATTATTTGAGCTCTATTTGAATTGAAAATTTAAGGAAAAATTACAGCTTTACGTAAAAAAATAACATATTAAAGTTTAAGTTTGTTTTGAAATACGCTCCTTGAGATACACGTTAAAATATGATACGGTTGGATTCCTCTATCATAATCATGAAGCGAGGGCTCACCTGGGGTGCGACTCTGGCTAGCTGGCCAGCGTCCAGACCCCCGAGGAACTATGTCGAATGGGCTGAAACTTTAACACATTTCTAGTGTTAATCCGCTATTTTCCTCACATTTTCAGCTCAAATAATTTTTTTTTGTAAGTAGTATCATTTCACTGTAAACATATAACTTAGTGGGTCCTAAATAGTCGGTTAAAATGTTTTTTTTTTTTTTTTTTACTGAACTGCCAATGTCCCCCCTTTTGCAAAAAATGTAAGCAACATAGATACTCGACCAATACCATTCGAGGTAAAGCGTATTGCGAAAGATGTGTCAAACTTCATACTTGCAGGATCAGGCTTGACTTGGCAGTTGGCACAGTTTCGAGCTTGATTGGTTGAGAATTAATTGTGACTATAACATCAATTTTTAGATCTTTTTGATGTGGTTGTTTCGATATTTAGTTTTGCGTAATTTCAACCTACAGTTGAAAGCTAATATTACGACATTTTGACAATTAAATCAATTTTCAAAAATATTTCCACATTCAGTTAAATTTTAACCATTAAACAAGGAAGGTTTTTTTTTTTGCCATTTGCTGATTACCTGTCAGAGTTATACACTGTATTCACCTCATTACAGATAATCCACTCAACAATCCTGAAACACTTTTAACTTGCTTTTGAAGAAAATGGGAGCTTTAAAATCATTTAAACATGGAAAGGGGCCGATTTAGAGAGAGAAGAAGTTGAAGGAAGACACAGATTTTCTGTTTGACATAGATGGAGAGAATAAAACATTTGAGAGCACAGATATATTGCAGTTAAGAAGTTATGAAAATAGAGATTAGCCCCACTCTTTGGTGTTTATCATACGAATATAGCATTGGGTTGCAAAGTTATAGCTCTGGGGTTTACCCTGCATGGTAGTCACAAAATCATTCAGTCTTAGGTTGAGATTGGCTTAAATTACATGGATACCAGTGTTTTTTTTTACTGAACTAATTCCAATTTGTTGTCATAAATGTTCAGAATGCGGTGGAAAACGATGAACATGACGAGGTGGAAGGTGTGATAGAGGTCAACAGTGAGATGGCAATAGATACCTATTTGCCACCTTGTATGAAACCCTTGACTTTCACCTCGCAGGAATCAAGCTCCACAGAGCCATTGGTCACATCGACATAATTTCATATTGGTCTCCATCTGTCAATATGGATGATTGCACTGGCAATTTTTGGTTCATAACATTTATTCTAAGTTCTATAGGTTGCCTTAGACTGACTTCTTGTCCCTTGATGTTTTGTTTGTCAAGCTTCGTGATATTTTGTTCTTGAAGCATTTATCCTCCCCTGTAATTACCATAGTTCTGCATATCAGCTGGATAAAATAGTTCTTACAAAAAGTTCAGTGATGTTTCCTTCCCGTTTCATGATATAGTGGCTTTTCTTGTACACGACATTGTTGATGTGCCGAGTTTCTTGTGCATGCCATTATTTTACCAAAGAACATTTTGCTGACCTTGTGTTGCATGCTATTTGCCATGTTTTGTACCTATGGACATTTTGACACTTCCAATCAAGAAAGATATATGTCCCCAACTTAACCAACTAGATGGGAAGGTTGTCTTGATGTCAGATTAATAGCAGCTATTGATGTGGCTCTATATACATAACATCAGTCAATGTAAACAAATAGCCGGGCTTGGCGACACTTTCTTGCCTGTAAGAGATTTTGTTAAATGGAAAAATAAATAAATATAGTGAAGGAAAATTTGCCATGTTAAAAGCACATAAAATAAGTCCTTCATCACTTCATGGGTGAGAAAAGTGGAAAAAGTTCTCCATCCAGAGATTCAAGAATTGACAATGTATTTTGGTAAATACTTAGTTTCTCCCATTATTGTAAGAAACCAAGAGATGGAAATATCAAAGCATTCATCTTTTCAGTCTGTCTCATTCTTTCTCCACTTTCCCTAATTTTAACAATATTTTTTTAAAGTTGAAATGATCTTGTATTTCAGAAAAAATAAAAAATAAAAAATAAAAAATAAAAATTGTAGCACCTGTCTAAGGAAACTTTTTTTCACAACTAAAGAAAACTAGGATAAACATCATGACCCCCAAATTCATGTTCTCAGGTCTCTCTTTCACTACTTTTGGCAAAATTTTCTTTGAACCAAGCACACCTAATTATCTTCAATCTTAATGTACTCCTCATTTTCTCACTAATTTTCCAATTTTGATGATCTAGTGCAATTTTTCTTTGGAATTAAACACATAATTCAGACAAAAAAAAAAAAAATCTGGATCTATACATTTCATCCCTATACATGCATCAAGAACAACCTTACTCTAGTTACATGGCATCTAGGGTTCAGAAAGGAACACAATACAAGATGTTAGATCTCTGTGACCACCATGGAACAGACCTTGCAAACCACCCCAATCTGCTCATCTCATGCTCACCTTCATGATGACAACAAAATTTGGCCAATTCCACTTCTCAGTTGTTTCTTTCTTTCTCATCTTCTTCCATTGCTATGATTTTCAAGGCCACATCCATTTCTGCCCATAGCTCTTCCATTACCTCCTCATATGAAACCATTTCTTGAGATTCAACATACAAGTTAGCAAAGCCTTCTTCAATAACTTTCTCCTCCTTTGAATCCATTTCTTGGAATCCAATCTTCAACTTGCTCAACTCTTCAATTACTTCCTCTTTCACTTCATTGACATCCATTTCTGAGGGCTAAACTTTGATTGTGTTTTGCTGTTGTTACACAAGTGGGTGGGTGGGTTTATAGACACCTCTACATGGATTGTGTGTGAATTGTCATGTCTTGAGGATTTTTTCATGCCTCTAATCTAGGTGTGAGTTACATGGTGTATCCCTCTGTTAATGGCACCCAACAGATGGATTAAAGTCACCACTGTTTAGGGAGGTTGAGTGAAAGTCCGGTATTTTTAATGTTTTCTAATTTTTTTACAATGTGGGTCCACAATTTTGTTTATATGTTATTATTGTGGAGACATAGGAGGGTATATGTTGTACATCACCCGTAATAAATACCATGACTCGTACGTACCCTCTTTGTGTCTTTCTATTGGAGACGGTCCAAGAGCATCCTCCAAACTTTGTCAAACTAAATTGACCTGAAATCTAGTTACTATCTAACTCTATCTATTTTAACAGTAGTTGTAAATATAGTTTCTTTCGAACTAAGAGTGTACATCTACAATGCAATAGGAGAGTCCTTAAATAATGTAAATATAAATGGAGTAACCGCGCAAAACAATGTTGTGAATATTAAATAATGAAATGGGAAATAAGATAGAAAATATGACCTTGATTTGGATAATTTAGCGTTGTACTCAAAACATTTCATCCTTCAAAGTTCTAAATATTTGATTAAACTTACTAAGATGTCAATGGATTGTTTTTTTTTTTTTTTTGTTGGAAAGTATTGGATTGTTGATTTTTACTATGGCAGAGACTACTCCACACCACCATATATACTGTCTCACACCATTATTCCATTTTTTTTCTTACTTACCCACGCCACCTAAATAATTTGGAAAACCAAAACCCCCATAACGCAAACCCTCCCTCGATCTCCTCACTCTCCTTGTTGTTTTCTCATCCAAAGCTCGCGAGCAAACTCCTTTTCCTCATCCTCGTCCTTTCCCCTATCTCTCCCTCCTCGGTTGCATTTCCCTATCTCTTCCTCACATTCCATTACATTTCCCTTGGAGGAACTTAAATTGATTTTATTAGATGAAAATTAATGGATTTAGTGAAGTTGATAATGTTAGAATTAAAGATTTTAATGGTGAACATGATGGTGAAGAAGATGATCAATTTAAAGAGCAAAAACAATCCATTCCAACTGAGGTAACACTATCAATTTACATCGTATTTTCATTTTTTTTATTTTACAAAATAATTATTTGATGCATATAGGCATTTTAATTTCATGGATGTAATAAGTATGGACATGCCTATAAACGACGTTGAGAACCCATAGACGAACCATGTAGAGGTAACTGCCATTTCATTGTTAAGTAATTAAAATTTTAATTTAATATATGAAACTAATTATAAAATGAATCATTATGCAGAATGATGATGATAGTGTTGATGGCAAGTTACTCGATGATAAAAGTTGTGACATTAACATTGAAGAAAGATCAATAGAAGTGATACTCGATGATTGTGACTTATGGTTACGGACGAGGTAAGATAGTTTGTGTATTTTCGTTTTCACCAGTTTCAATACGATATTGTTTAAATATGTTGATATTAACAAGTTTTATATTTTTGTAGGTATTCTCATCAATGTCTGCGTTGATAGCTTGGGTTCAAGGCATCGATAGGGATAATAACATAGTTGTTACACTAAATCGAAAATTGCCAATCACAGACGGAAGGGAATGATCCATTTTGGTTGTGAAAGGGGAGGGAAGCCCGACAATAGGTTATTGAATTTTGTTCGATCAAACAGTACAAAGAAGTGTGACTGCACATTTCAGTTGAGAGAAATCTCACTAGAGAATGACCATTGGATGTTGCAAGTGACGTGGAACCCACAATCATCCTTGAGCAAAATCACTTGTTGGTCATTCGTTTGTTGGTGAATTTAATGAAGATGAGATGATATATGTGCAAAATATGGAGAAGTCGGGTGTGAACCCTCGCCACATCTTGTCTCGGTTGAAAGAGATGTATTCAAATAATATCCCGAATTTGAATAATATTTATAATGTAATTTGTCGGATAAAGACAGCATGACGACTTTGCAACATACTCTGCAATTGTTGAGGGAGCACAATTACATAGAGTGGAATATTGTTGATGAGGGGAATAGAGTCACCAACATTTTTTGGGCGTATATTGAATCAATTAAATTAGCAAAGTGTTTGCCACAAGTGATGCTTATGGATTACACATATAAAACGAATCGCTATAGGATGTCGTTGTTTGAGATTGTTGGTGTAACATCGACCAGAATGACCTTGAATGTTGTATTTTGAGAAGGAATACTCATACGCTTAGGCATTGAAAAAACATGTAGGAATTTTCGAGCCGAACAACTTGCCAAACGTGTTTGTCACTGATAGAGAATTGGGTTTAATCAAGGCAATTGAGCGAGTTTTTCCCAAGCAAGGAGATTATTGTGCACATGGCACATAACACACAAATGTTGAGAAGAATTGAAAAAAAAACACTTTGACGATAATGACGGGTGGTACGGGTTTATAGATTCTTTTTCAGATTTGTATAAATCAAGTACAGAGGAGAGATGAAACAAGGCCACAAATGACTTTGATAGAAGATGGGCATCACACCCGAAGTGTTTGGAATATGTAAGGACGGTTTGGTATCCGTAGAATGAGTATTTTGTTAGTGCATGGGCCGATAAATTTATGCATTTTGGCCAATGGACAACCGATCGCGTTGAAAGGGCACACTCGAAGTTGAAGAACTCGTTGAAAAATTCACAAGGTACATTCCTGAATGTATGGACAAAGATGCATAATATGATCAAAACTCAACTGGTAGAGATAGAATTGACATTTCAACAAAGTCTGACAAATGTGAAGAATGAACATGTGTTAAAATTATTTTGCAAACTTCATGGGTCGATGGCGTACAAAGCTTTTGATTTTATTAGAAATTTGGAGGTATGAAAATGTGGGCAGTGACCATGTAAAGTGTGGATGTGTGATTCGAACCACTCATGGATTACCTTGTGTTCATGAAATTACAGGGTATCTAACTCCCACTGGACAACTTTCATTAGGCACCATAGACAAGTGTTGGCTTCAACTTAACACTACACCTATTCGTGAACGTAGGATATGATTATAGACCCAGTGGTCGATGCCTTATGCATAGGTTTAATGAATAAACTCCTAATCAGAAATTGGTGTTGAATAGGAAGCTTCTAGAGTTGAGTTGCCCGAGTTCAACTAAAATGATTGAACCATTAGCGCTTGTGGCTGGTAAATCGAGACCTAAAAAGAAGAAGTTGTCTAAGCACAAGAGGTTGACAAAAAGGGACCCATTGGGGCACGAATACGCCATGACTCAAGAGAAACTAAAAGCCAAAACTAAGAAGTTGTATAACGAAAAGGAGAAGCTGAAAAATCGTAACACTAAATTGATGAGCCAAATTCCGTCTTGGATACAATATTATATTGACAACCTTGAAAACCTTCTAAACGATGGAAATTGTGGATTTCGATGCATAGCCAAATTCCTACATTACAACATCTAAAGTGGTTGGATACTGGTACGAAAAGACCTACTAATGGAGCTTGAAAGTAATGAAGAGTTGTGGGTTGGAATGTGACACGAGTCAGGGGTCAAGGATGTTTTGCTAATTCCAGAAGGCTAGGTGTGGATAGACAAGAAAAATTAGTTGATGGACCTTGATATGTTAGAGCTTGCAATGAACCGTTATCAGTATGTCTTTGATTGTTATGGAGCCCAAGGCACTACATGTTTTTCATATCTTTACCCGCCATCATAGTTTCACAACATACCAGTATGTTTTATGGCACACCTAGCACAGAGTAGTCACTATGTCTTACTTCATATGCAACCCAAACCACCATTGTTTCTGATCGATAATAACAATTTGGCCAACTCGCATATTTACTGAAGCAATCTCATGGAAGAATTCATTTGATGCCCAGCTCGGGATTAGTGTCGTGATGGTAAAATTCAATGATAAGAATGCAAAGAATGTCAAAAAGTTGAACGAGGTCGTAACCATATTCGATTGATGCACATATTTTTTTTTGCATGTAAATATTGGGATGAAAAAATGTAAATGACAATTATAATTTTTTGGTTACATAGGAACCGTCATTTTGTTAGAAAAGTCATAGTTTTTGTATTTACGGATGACTTGTATGGTCCATTTACTGTTAATATAAATATATCATATTGACTCTATTTAGTTAGAGTTTTTGTTTCAGTTTGATGACCAAAGAGGATCATTTAATGTTAATGATTCAACAAATTTTTTTTTGTTTCTATTATAAATATAATTATAAGTTTTTGTTTCAATTATCATTTAATGTTAATGGTTCAACAAATTTTTTTTCAGAAATCACCAAAAAATTTAAACTTCAGAATTTTTTTTTCAGAAATCACCAAAAAAATGTACTGTTCACCTAGGACAATGCGAGATTTTGAGAAATCCTTTCATTGATCTAGGCGAGGGTTTGGCAAAAAGTCACATTGTTTTAGGTGAACAATACAAAATTTTGCTGAAAATTTTACTAGACAGAGGTTTAAAAAACTCACCTTCGCATTGGTCCAAGCGAGCTTTTGCCAGACACTCGCCTGGATCAATGCGAGGTTTTACCAAAGCCTCGCCTGGATCAATGCAAGGTTTTGTCAAAACCTCGCATTGATCCAGACGAACAATACATTTTTTCCTAATACTATAGATTATGCTCAACCACTGCGAGGTTGTTTGTTACTAACCCAAAATTATAGGATAGAGCATTAAAAAAAATTAACCTTCGCATTGCTTCAGGCGAGGTTTTCCAAACCCTCGACTAGGATAATGCGAGATTTTTCCAAAGTCTCACCTGGATCATTGCGAGGAAATGGAAAAACCTCACATTGATCCAGGCGAACAATACATTTTGCTGAAAAAATTGTTGAAGTATTACATTTGTTTAAGTACTTTTTTGCTGAAATTTTTTCTGAAGTAAAACCTTCTTCAAACAGAAACAAAACTCTAACTAAATAGAAGAGGTCTTTAATATAACACACAATCCAAACCTCTAACTAAATAGCAAATGCAATCCTTCATCAAACATTATCATATCAGACTTGGAAAAGGAAACATAACAGAAACTCAATTATCATAACTAAAGAAATTTGATATTCAAAGAAACACTCATTACTACATTAAACTTGTTCATAGTAAATTTCACTACATTAAATTATGCTCACTTAGCCATTAAACATTCCTATCTTTGTTCATGCCTTGATTTGCTTCTATGTTCACTTCTTCCACCACTAATTTCACCACTGTCAACACTCGGGCGTTTGATAGACTCTTATTCCTCTTGTTACAAGGTAACGGGCATAAACATTTATTCTAGCATATCGTGCACTCTCTTTTGCCTTAAGAGTAACAGAACCCTGTCAAGATTCCCTTTTCTTTAATAGAGGCGTTGAGCATCTTAAGAGTCTGAGCAACCACAATATTCTGCAGGGAAACATTTGATGTTAGTACAAACCATGCAAATTTTAGATCTTCCATAAGTGTAAAATGTTTATAATTACCCTTTTGTTCGAAAAAAAACATATGGCTTCTTAGGGGATGAGTTCTCCTCTTGTTCAGTGGTTGTATGAAAGGATGACCAATGTCGTGAAACTAGTCCAAGTAATCCTCGCTGCAATCCCATTAAAGCTTCACGGGTGCACCTTGGTGGTTAGTTGACACGAGATGATACTCCCAAGTTTCAGTAAACTCAGACAATACCCTGTACTTCACGGAATAGTTCTAGCTAGATCGACTTCTATTCTTGAATTTGGCTCGAATTGGGGGATTTGGGATGACTTGTACATTTCCCATTTGTCTCATAACTTTATCGAGGTGATAGGGTTCTTCTATGTCGAGGCATAACAAACATCCTGTGAATCATGTGATGCTATGAAGGGGAGTGTTTTGCTTGGACTCCATGTAAATGTCCCAAATTACTTGCGAATTATAAAAATTAAAACTTATTTTTTTTTTTTTTGAAAGGCAAGCAGGGTTTTTATAGGATCCCAGAACCCATAAAGATGCCGCAAGCTGGGTTTGAACCCATGACCTAGTGGTACCATCCGCCAAGCTCTAACCGTTGAGCTGTCATGCCATTGGCAAAATTAAAACTTATTAACATATGACATATCACACAATAAATTTTATTGAACTTAATTATGCATATTTACCTCTTCAGGAGACATGTCATCGAGATGCTCTCTAAGAGTGATGATTTATTCGTCCAAAACTCCTACAATTTGTGAGGGTTCCCACTTTGCCATGGTGGGGAGACTATCATTCCACTTCAAACTTGCATTACCCCAAAGTCTGAAGTGATCATATATCCATGTCTATAAACAAAAACAACATAAAAAAATATAAAAAAATTTCTTATATATTATAAGGGTAATTAACAAAATATAAATTTCTAAACATACCTCTAAAGGAGGCAAATATCCTGAAATTTACTCCGTACCCTCTATGCTAGCACAACCCAATTGACGAAACAAAAATGTCAAAGCTCATGCGCCCCATGCATACTTTTGAACATCATCAACCTTCAAAGCATCTTCAAATTTTCAATCCGAACCTTTGTTCCAAATTTATCGGCAAATATAGTCATACTCAGAAGAAATAACAAGTACCCCCTACACACTTATTGTTTCTTTTGAAGATAATCAATTTTCGTAGTTTTTCTACAACAATTGTTCTGAATAAACTTCATTTTTACAAATCTTCAATTATTCTTGACATGGTCATTTGCTTATTTATTTTCAATGCTCAAGCCCTTCACCAATAATGTAACACATTTATCTGTCTTTATCTTCATTGACGTTCTTACCGTCTTACCAACAATCGGTAAATGAGTTATACAGTAGACGTCGTCCAGGGTGATGGTCATCTCTCCAAAAGGTAGGTGAAATGTATTGGTCTCAGGTTGCCAACGCTTCACGAAAACACAAATGGTCATCTTACCAAGACAATCCTTACAATAATTAATCAAGGGATATAGACCACTATTATAAATTATTCTCTTTACTTCTTTCGGCTCATGTGTTTCAACTTCCAATCTAATAAGTTCCTATATTGAAGCCGACATCGCAATGCACATTGTTCATAAATACAAGAAACATATACATGAAGTAATTCAATGTCCAAATATATATAAATAACATGTTTATATAACTTAACCAACTAAAACTATTTACTAACCTGCTCACCATCCCAAATGGCACGAGAAATATGTCCATGGTAATCCTCTAATGTGGAACAATCCTTGGGACCACCGGGATAAGAAACTCTATCATCCCCTTCATCTTGATCCTCCTCTACCACTGTTTCCTCATCATCCACAAACACATTGTCACCCTCTTCTAACTCCTCATCTAACTCCCCATCTTCATGTCCAACACCCTCACCAATCTCACCTACTGATTGGGCTTGACTTTACGATACAATTACTAGTCTAGCTGTTTCTATAGCATTTATTTGAGTCCCAATTCTCATCTTCTTCTTAACTTCTTTCTCCCTATTTTTTCCATTCTTTTTTGTTTTCGTTCTTCCGCCTGTTCTTTGCCCTACTCTGATTTTGCCTTTCGGTCATCGTCATGGGTCGTTTTTGACCTCTATCACCTCAATCATCCCCACCACCATCACCAACGCCAACATAAGACATAATAAACCTTCAAATAAAAGGGAAAAATAAATTACATTAAAACAAATACTTCAGATCAATTTATTTATACTATAAAATCTATTAATTTTTAACAAAAACTTTAGCAAATGCGAGGGTTACGACGAATTTGGTTTTGAATTTGGATAGAAAAATGCAAAGGGAATACTTACCCTCACATTCCATTCAATTTTGGGTTCGATTTGGGTTCAATTTAGGGTTCCAAGAGTTTGAAATTACCTATTGGAGAGATTGTATAAACCGTTTTGAAGCAAACTTTACAAAACAAACCTGGAGAGAGTGGAACAGGTGGTGAAGCAATCGAATGGGGGAGAGAATGGAGCAACAAAAGAAGGGGGGAACAATCGAACCAATCGAATGAAAGGGGGAAGAAGAATTTGATAAGGGCAAAATGAGGGAAAATGCGAGAGGAAAGATTTGAATGGGGGAGAAGAATTCGATTTGTCTTTCGATTTGGAATGTGAGAGAGAGTGAATGTTTGTTTATATCGGTGGTGTGAAAGAGTAATGGTGGTGTGGAAAATAAAGCAAGTGGTGTAGGAGAGTGTAACGGTGTGAGACAGTAATTACAGTGGTGTAAAACAGTGGCCGATTTTTACTATCCTCAAGTCAATTTCCCAAATAGATAACGAATTTTTTTTGTAAAAATCAATATATCCACCACCAGTGGTGTACCAAAAATCAGATTAACTGATGGCTACAAAACAGAGTTGAGTTGATTTGAGCCGTGTAACGGTGTAACCCCCCTCATTCATTCATTCCGTCTCTCTTTCGTTTGCAACTGGATTGGAAGAGGGGTCCTCACCCACACTCAACTCAAATTCCAAAGCCACAAATGTTTCTCTCTCAACTATGTTTCTTCAGCTTCACCTGGGTAAGTCCTCTGTCCTGTCCTAAAGGATAAGCCTCTAGTGTTTTTAGTGTATCTTCTCTTTTGGGATTATATATGATTGCTGTTTCATACATTGTTACATGATTTTGAAGAACCCATTTTAGATTTGTATGAATTGATGCCGTTTCTATAGCTTTTATGCTCAAATTTCGCAAATTTATGACGTTTTTCTAAGAACCAATTGCGGTGTGATTTTCGATAGATTCGCACCCCTTTTGTTATTTCAGAGAGTTTGGTGAGACCCACACCTTGTTTTTGATAGATTCTCAAAGAATCCCTTAAGATTTCAATGGATACTCTTCTGAGAACCCATAATAAGGTTGAATTCCTCCACCCACTTAGTGGGTTTTCAGAAAAACACAACCTTTTGAACTCTTCAAAGGTTCAAAACCCAGACTTTAGATTTGGAACCAAAAAGTGTGGTCAGAAATGGTGTAGAATTGCCAAAGGTAGCACTAGTAGTGCTCTTTTGGAGCTTGTTCCAGAGACCAAGAAGGAGAATCTTGAGTTTGAGCTCCCAATGTATGACCCTTCAAAGGGTCTTGTTGTGGACCTTGCAATTGTGGGAGGTGGTCCTGCTGGGCTTGCTGTTGCGCAGCAGGTATCCGAGGCAGGACTTTCAGTTTGTTCTATTGATCCATTTCCGAAGTTGATTTGGCCAAACAATTATGGTGTATGGGTTGATGAGTTTGAAGCCATGGACTTGCTAGATTGTCTTGACACAACTTGGTCTGGTGCGGTTGTGTATATTAACGAGCAGTCGAAGAAGAATCTTGATAGACCATATGGAAGGGTTAACCGGAAGCAATTAAAATCTAAGATGATGCGGAAGTGTATATCGAATGGTGTCAAGTTTCATCAGGCTAAGGTTATAAAGGTTATTCATGAGGAATTCAAGTCTCTTTTAATCTGCAATGATGGAATCACAATTCAAGCAACTGTGGTCCTCGATGCTACTGGCTTCTCGCGGTGCCTTGTTCAGTATGATAAGCCTTATAACCCTGGATATCAGGTGGCTTATGGTATTCTGGCCGAAGTTGAAGAACATCCCTTTGATGTGGATAAGATGCTATTCATGGATTGGAGAGATTCTCATTTGGATGGAAAACCAGAACTGAAAGAGAGAAACAGCAAGATCCCCACATTTTTATACGCAATGCCTTTCTCATCCAACAGAATTTTCCTAGAAGAGACATCACTGGTTGCTCGACCGGGATTATCCATGGAAGATATTCAGGAAAGAATGGTGGCCAGATTGAAGCACTTGGGTATAAGGGTGAAAAGCATCGAGGAGGATGAACGGTGTGTTATTCCAATGGGTGGTCCTCTTCCTGTGCTCCCTCAAAGGGTTGTAGGGATCGGCGGTACTGCAGGAATGGTTCACCCCTCAACTGGATACATGGTAGCAAGGACTCTTGCTGCAGCTCCGATAGTTGCAAAAGCGATTGTCCAGTACCTTGGATCTGAACAAGGGCTTTCAGGAAATGATTTGTCCGAGAAAGTTTGGAAAGATCTGTGGCCTATAGAAAGGAGGCGACAACGAGAATTCTTCTGCTTTGGTATGGATATTTTGCTTAAACTCGATTTACAAGGCACAAGAAGATTCTTTGATGCATTTTTTGATCTGGAACCTCGTTATTGGCATGGATTCTTGTCGTCTCGCTTGTTTCTTCCCGAGCTCCTATTTTTTGGCCTTTCTCTGTTCTCGCATGCTTCTAATGCCTCTAGAATAGAGATAATGGCCAAGGGCACTCTTCCGTTGGGTAAGATGATCAACAACTTAGTAAGGGATGTCGATAGATAAGACATTTGTTTGCTGTATGTAAAATGTAATGTGGATCTTTCATTTAAAGTTTACATGTTGCTGTCACTAATAATTGCCAATGTAACCCCTTTGAAATAGCTTATCCATTCTTCTCTTTTACATCACAAAGATGGGAGTTGTTCAAACATATGTTCATTCTTTATAATTAAAGAATATTTTTTGTTTGATTTCTGTAACGAGTATTTGTTTTTGCAAAATTAAGGGTTCTTTCTGACTCTTCAATATGCAAACTGAAGGCATTGACTTGTGTTCTTCATAGACAACATAATGTTGATCAACATATGTAATCTGTAAAGGCAAAGCAAAGACAAAGGCTTTGCCTGCATATTTCACTCAAGATGTAGTTACATGTTAGGCAAGAAATTTGCTGCACTGCAGTTTTCAGGACATCAAAAGCTCATCATCTAAAAAAAGTCTAGAATAAAACTATCAGGACCATGATAAACTATCCATCCTTCACCGATTATTAATACAAATATACATCATCAAACATTTCGAAAGGTTCTGGTGCTGGTTGTAAGAGAAAGAGAGAGATGGCCTTCCTATATTGTTGTAAGACATGGGTGATATGCTTTAAACACTCGACAATCTGGTAGGTTGTTGAGCTGTCTAGCCCTGTGGTGATTATAGCTTTTAAAGGACTGACTATCATTTTCGCTCCTCCAGAACGACCTCTTCTCAGGTTGTCCACAACCATGATATCTTGAGTACAACATTATTTGTCTCTCTAGAAAACACAAAAAAATCATTTTATTTCAAATTCGATTCAGAGTTAATACCAAAATTTCCACTGTTGTCCGTTATAACCCTACACCAGCCCCGACTATGACTAGACTCGAGTATCAACCCAAAGCCTAATCCTCTTTGCACGGATCACGATGGCAGAGGAAGTGAGAGTCTAGTCAGCACTGGTCCGTTGATGACGATGACTCGCTAAGGGATCATTGCTCTCAATACAGACAATGATCGCCTACATTTAATCATCTAGAGGAAACACAATCTCTTCACTTTTGCATGTTATTCTCTCAAGTTTCATCCGAAAGACACATTGTTAGTTGAATTAGATAAGAAATATTCATCAACATGTCTGTTTCCGACAGTAATTGTTGTTGTATATTTTTAGTGTTTTCGTACTACTATGTTATATTATGATATCCAGTTCTTCCTTAGTTGAAAAATGCTTGCCAGAATTAGTGTCATCCCTAATAGATGCCTGAATGTTAACTAGAGCTGAGAGAGAGAGAGAGAAGAGTTACGAATTAAGAGTTTGGGTAAAAGCACATTTTAATGAAAGAGACGACTTATAATAGGAAGTTTGTTAAAAGAAAAATTGTCTGTTAGTTTTTCTTTTCTTTTCGAAACCAAAGTTCATTTATGTCTCCAAATCCGAACAAAGCCAGCAGATTGTATAAAAGCATGGAACATTTGAAAATTTGTTCTTCTCTCATGTATGTCCCATCCGTAGTTGATGCTTTCAAAAGCCAAAAACAGGCATGAAAATTGTTATATGCGGACAAAATCTTTGCTTTGGATAGTAGTTATATCTAAGCCTTCAATGATAAGTTTGATCAAAGCTGTCATCTATGAAGATCACAAGTCGATCCCTTCATTTTGCATATAAGGAGTTAGAAAGAAACGTACATTGCCTCGGTAAAAGTCACGTTTGTATTAATACAAAACAAGAAAGCTCATATGTCTACTCTACAATTTTGAATATACGCTCTAGTGCTTATAAATAGAGCAATTGAATATAATGTCACACAATTGGTGAACTAAACAATGATATAGATGGAAGAAAATAGGCAGCCTGGTTTGGATGTACATCAGTAGGAGAGATGCCATCATCTGCTTTGGAAGTTCAGAACGCGAATAGAGTAGGCAAAAACAAATGCAAAGAGCAAAGCAAAGCCAACTACTATGCAGGCTACAAGTGGCAGCATGTCGTGATCAAAACCAAACATGGTGCTCAGGAAATCCTTGAGAGGGACTTCCTCTTGTGTGAATGTCAACATCTTTGTTGTCATATCCCCGAACTGGGAAGTCACGAGACCGTAGAGTGTCCATGAAACAGGGCAGCCCCAGTAGTACCATCTCCACCAAATAGGAATAGCCTGTGCACCGACATAATCACTAGTCAGTTAATCACTTTTTAAGTAATTGAAGATATGTGAAAGTGTATACATGTTAGTTTGTACTACAGTTCTTGGGACCAGAAAACCAGCAAAGAGCATCCAGACTCCATAAAATGCTGAAAATACCACAGCGGCAAATGGGGCATTTGGTGTCAATGCAACAGTCATCATGCCATAGTATGTGTAATACAGGAAGGTGAAGAACATGAAAAAGAAGAATCACAAGAACTTGGCTAGATTAAACTGAAAGCCTAGAGTTGTGTACACAATGAGTCCATATAATGTGGATTGCACGAATGTGTATGGAAGCTCCATCAACACCTGCAACACTCTTTGTAATTTATAGAACATATCGCTATGCATATCTTTGAGATTGAATTGATTGAATGCATACAGTTGATGACAGTGGGTTGTTTTTTAAGGTTCATATTACCTGAGCTAAAGCATATGGCATAGCAGAAAACATTCCTGCTGCTCTTTCTCGATAGAAAACACTGCTCTCAATATCCACGACTGGTTGAACTGATGATGCATTACTGACACCTAAGAAGATCACCGCAGCATACATTGACCCCATGGCGTTCAGGAAATCTTGTTCCTTGTTTCTGTTGAACCAATGACAGAAAACAAGTTAGATAAAGTATTGAAAGTCCCTCGAGATAATGCTTTTGGAGTATTTAGTTTAAGGATACGTACATTTTGCTACCCGTATTCCAAAATATGCTTCCAAGGAGTAGAGCACAGATGAAAGTGAAGAAGAAGCGGACGGCATTGTATGGGGGATTCCTCCAATAGGACCAGTGTTGCTTCCACAGGCAGGCTTTGAGCTGAACCCAGAAAGACTGAGAACTGGGTTTTAAAGTAAATATCTTCAGAGCCAGGATCAGGTTTCTTCAACTCATCTATCAGTGCTTTGTTCCTCTTATGGTGAGCAGAGTTGAGATAAACTTCAGCGAAATCTATCCCAAGATGATTCTCAGCAGCTGCAGAACTGGCTTCTAACATCCATGTTGCTGGGTTGTATCCAGGAACTATCTTTGGGACACCTTTAACTGATTCAAAATAGTTGACAAGCTCTTGCGACTGTTTTCCAAGTGGGCCTCCGTAAATGACTCGTTCTCCACGTTTCATGAGTAGTAACTGTTACCATAAGAAGCTCACATTAGTTAAAAGAAGACTCGAAGTTTGATATTGGTTGGTTGTACAATGGTTGAACTTGAGATCTTACTTCATCAAAAGACTCAAAGATGTCAATACTGGGTTGGTGAGTGGTGCAGACCACGGTTCTCCCTGTGTCTACTGTGTTGCGAATGGTTCCACAACCATGATATCTTGAGTACAACATTATTTGTCTCTCTAGAAAACACAAAAAAATCGTTTTATTTCAAATTCGATTCAGAGTTATTATGATGGCAAGGTAACAATGATACCAAGTTACTAAGCTCACCCATCCTAACCAAACCACAATTTATTTACTTATTATTTATTTTATTTTTATTGAAAGAACAGTTTGTAAAACTAGACATGGATAAGAATAATATTCAAAAATCTGAACAACCATTGATAGTCCTTGCTTCTCACCCAATTAAAAGGGATGCTCTAGAAGACAATGAAAGTAGTATATGTTGAACTAGAATAAATAGAGAAGATATGTCTGCTGAGCTGAGGATTCAAAGAAGGCCCGTTTAGACAAAAAACTATGGGAAGTGGGCATATTATAGAAGATGAAAAGAGCAGGTTTCATCTGTGTGATAATCTTCTTAAGATCAATAGATTTCCCTCTTTAAATACCCATTCTATGCTTAAAATGAAGTTTAAACCAGCATACATACGAAATCAAAATAAACAACAAAAAAAAAAAAAAAAAAAACGCTGCAAGCTCCATAGATTTCAATCAACGATGCTTACCCATTTCCCAAACCATCCACGTTGATTAGTAAACCAGATCGAGATAAGTTCCACCTTTTGGAAGCAACATTATATGCATCAGGAAAGATGGGTGTATAATGAGTACATGAGCCTCAGTAAGTCTTGTTTCTGCCTTTGCAATCTCCCTCCTCTTGTTAAACTATTAGTCACCATTTTTTTTTTTGTCCATCTTTCCTCTATATCTGTTGCTGGATTTTCTATTCTCTATGTTTGCTGGTATTTATAGATGTCAGATTGTATATGTTGTGTGCGTTACCTATCAATTCAACCTAACAAAAAGTTAGGAGAAGGTTACTTCTTTTGTGACTTCACCCAGAAACTATTTGATCATCGTGGTACCTGATGTGTGATATGATGGAATGTGATCCTCCTCTCCTCCACTTTTTACTTATAACACTGATGAACAAGTCGTTGGACAAACTTGTTGCCTTTGAAATTCACTTTTCTGAATCGTTTTTAATGTGACTGTTCCATTCAGATGGTTTTTAAGAGGTATACATACTTCCCATTCCTACCTCTCCTCTGAATCGTTTATATAGAGTTTGGTGTTAAAAATGATTCATCTCTCTAACTAGTTTACATAGATGTGTGCAGTTGAAACCTTGAAAATTTCCGGTTTCTTTTAAGGAGATTACTCTATTTCAAAACCTTTAAACAATGGTAAACTACTCGGGGAATGCCATGTACATTGATCGTTTAGATAATTATCACTTGTTGTTAGTACTTTGGATTTGTAACTCAATAATAAATCATATAACTACTCAAGGAACGCATTGATACACTTTCAAAATAACTACTAACTTGGACCAGAAATCAACAAACACAAGTACTAATATTGATAAAGAAACGTATCATCAGCCAACGAAGTGGTCATTGTGCTTGTATGCACTTGGCTCATGATATTGGTTGAGTTCTTGAGTAGTTCCCTCGCTCTGATGTTGTTGATTTGCTCCAACAACTGCAAAGAGGTATGACGACCCTGCTGCAAATGCAGATGCAGTGGCAGCGCAGCGAGAACTCAAAAAGTTTTTGGCTTCAGTGAATATTTGGTTGATTCTCACTACAGAAGAAGTCATCTTTTTTTCGAATTAGGAGTTTAGGATGACAGATGAGTTGAAAGGGGTTATGATTTTCTGATAGATGAGCTGAAAGAGAGCTCTCTATCTATTTATTCAGTTTAGTTGAGTAGTACCCAAGTAGTAATGCAACGTTGAGTAGTGCCCAAGTAGTGATCTTGAGGCTCAAGCAAATATGAACATCTTGGGGCACAAGTTAGCCGTATGGGTTTTTTTTTTGTTTCTCAAGTTTAAGTTTACAGAATTTTTTTTTTTTTTTTTTTTTTCATTTCTTAAGAAGAAAATAAATTGTTGTTATGCATGAACAGTGAAATGTGTGTTAGGTGCACTGGCGGAGCCAGGATGCTCACAAAGGGGGCAAAGTGGAAGGGGCAAGAAAAAAATAGCAAAATTCTAAGGGGAGGGGGGGGGGGGGGGGGGGGGCAATTAGTTAAATATACCACAATTCACTATACTAAATCTGAATTTCAAAATTTTTTGGGGAGGCAATTGCCCCCTATGTCTTGTATTTGGCTCCGCCACTGTCAGGGTGTCAATCCGTCATTTGGTAAATATCAATATTGTCCTAAAATTTTTTTAAGATTTTCGAAAGTGCCCCTCCCATCCCCCCATTCACAAATTATGAAAATGTCCCTACCTCGCCATTCTCTAATCCTAAAAATGCCCATCCCATTAGCTAAATTACGAAAATACCACTGTTAAATTGCTAAATTGCAAAAACAACCCTCATTCACCAAATTATGAAAATGTCCTCCATTTGTAAAATTACAAAAATGCCTTTCATTCACCAAATACCAAAAAAGTCCCATTCGCCAAATCCCAAAAATGCCCTTCCACATTTGCTAAATTACAAAATGCCATCCTATTATTAAAATTACGAAAATGTCTTTCATTACCCAAATTACGAAAATGCCATCTCTATTCATCAAATCCTGACAATGCCCTTCCACATCCACTTTAAAGCCAACCATATCAAGTTATTAAGCCAACTACTCCACTTAGAGACACACGATCTCAATGACCCATTACAATATGATCTAGCGATTCTAGCCCATTAGATTTTAAAAAACACAACATCCTATTTGCACCCTACATTTCTTTGTAAGTGATGGTACATAAATATGGTCACGCCTCTATACACGTATCATGATGATCTCGAGGAACTACGGGCTCCAGCATTAGCCCAACACTGATCCGGCCTAAGTGGTTCTAAGCCCACCCAATTTAGTTCGCCAGACGGACCCGAACTCTTACAACTATCCTCAATACCCGTAAGTCCTACTAAGGCAAGTATCTCGAGAGGATCAGCTTCGGACGGACAACTACAGCAGCTCTATGCTTCCAACTAGGAAGTAAATACCAGAGTACATCCCACACAGAGAATCTTCCTCCTACGGATTGCTCTCGCATTGGGAACTATCTCCGGCGTATCTAGGAGTACAAGGCTAACGTGGAACTTTCCTCCTAATGCACGACTCCTAATTAGAGAAGGATCTCCACGAAGATCTCCTTCCTAAACTACGCCCTCGATGGCCTAGTAGAATCAGGACTCCTTGCACTATAAATAAGACATGAGGTTGGTAAGCTGAGGTACGCTACAAATTTCCTGTTTACAACATTACGCATTCCTCAGATTCTTGTCTGACTTTAGCATCGGAGTACCATCGGCCACCACAACGGTGGTCCGTGGCTCACGTGTGTTACTTGTGCAGGTCAGCAGGACTAGGTCTAAGCAGGGAGTGGAAAACAACTGCATCAGTTTGGCGTCGTCCGTGGGAACGACAAAGTTCTTAACTTTTCATTAACGTCGTCTTCTTTCAAAACAAGAAAGATGGTGACCATTAAGTCATGCAATAACGGAGAATAGGGGGACACGTCAAATGCTCAGGTTGGCGCAGCACCGCCGCTTTCAGCTGCTCCGATCATACACGGGTTGCAGACTCACGCCCCCGCGCCAACAACAACAACAATGGACCCCCGAATCGATAGGCTGTCATATCAAATAAAACAGATAGCCAAGGAGGTGGAGGGTTTCACGCGGCAAAATCCACCACCTGCCAATGAAGACCACGAGCATCACAGACCTCCATCTCGGGAAGATGGCAGAGAGCAAGCATAAGAAAGCCAAGCCCTCGCCAGTTCTCGTTAGACTAGTGGAGGGTGCGCAGCTAACGCAGAACCCGCCACCAGAACATAGAGGCTCGACCCTGGGAACCCCCTCCGCAGAGGGGCGCACGATCTGAACGTACTGTATCGTCTCTCCGTCCCACTATTTGTGGATCAGATCATTAACGAGGCCCTTCCGAGGAAGTTCACTCCGTCGAAGCTTGACTTCTACGATGGAACTACCGATCTTTTCGATCACCTGCACCATCACCAGCACGTCATGGCCTTTAAAGAAGGATCCGAGTCTGTCATGTACAAAACTTTTCCTACTAGTCTGAAAAGCTCAGCACTGACGTGGTTCCACAACCTTCCGCCAAAGTCGATCGACTCCTTCAAGACACTGGCAAAGGAGTTCTTGACACGTTTCATAGGGAGCCAACGTTTTTGAAAAGCCCCACACTACATACTCTCTCTAAAGCAGAGGTCCCACGAGACTCTTAGAGAGTATGTCACACACTTCAACAACGAACTGACTCTCATCGATGGATGCAGTGACGACACGACCGTAATAGCCTTCACAGCGGGCCTTAAGGAAGGAAAGTTCTACGAAGACCTCACATTAGAGCCCCCTCTGGACATGACAAAACTCCTCAAGAGCGCTCAGAAGCATATTACCTTGGAGGAGCTGAGAACCATGAAGAGGGAAACCGAAGGTGAGAAAAATCTCTCCGCTCCTAAGGACAAGAAGGAGGGGAGGAGACGCGAGGATGATGAACGAAACAAAAGGAAGCGTAGTGACAACAATCCAGACCCTGGTTGGTCCAGGCCGGAGAAAACATCCAACTACGTTGGATCCAGGACTATGACACCCCTTAATGCCCGCCTATCAGACGTACTAAACTCCATGAAAAACTGAGAGGATCTGAAGTGGCCCCCAAAGTAGCGCAGGGACCCTGCCAAGCGTGACAACGACAAGTACTTTGTGTACCACAAGGAGGGCGACCACGATACCAACGACTGCAAGAGTCTGAGGTATGAAATTGAGTACTGGATCCACAGAAGCAAATTGAAAGAGTTCTTAAACTCCTAAAAACGGCCAGAGATAACCGGGGAAAAGAGGGAGCCAGTTAAAGAGATAAATAAGGACACCCCAGGGATAATCTATGTCCTTCATGGCGTTGGATCGAATGAAGATCAGTCGTACATGTCTCACAAGCGGACCTTACTGGAGATGCAGACACAACTCGCGGATGAGGATAAACACATCTACCACTCAAGGATTCAGAGCCCCATTCCCACTTTGACCTTTACGGACAAAAACTTCGAAGGAGTCCGAGCGCCACATAACGACGCTCTAGTCATCTCGGTCTCCATAGCAAGGTGGGAGGTAAAGAGAGCTCTGGTGAACACAAGAAGCTCACTCAACGTCCTGCTCTACAACGAGTTTCGCAGTATGGACCTCAAGGAGGAAAACTTGACGTCCTCAGATTACCCGCTGATTGGATTTAGCAGAGAGAAGTACTTCCCAATCGAAAAGATAAGGTTGGCAACAGTGGCAGGAGAACCGCAACTACTAAAGGTCCTGTTTCTGGACTTCATGGTCGTAAATGCACCATCGACCTACAATCTTATCTTGGGAAGACCATGGCTCCACCAGATGGAGGCAATAGTCTCCACCCTTCACCAGTGTGTTAAGTACATTGCTAACCACTCAGAATGGATGATACGTGGAGATCAACTTACGACACGAGGTTTCCATTACGTCGCACTGAAACAAATAGAATGCTCCTAGATCCAGCTACATACCGTGGGGCAACCTGAACCAGTGCCATGTCAAGCAACAGCGGGGGCATTACCTTTAAACAATGCGGGAGCTGTCTGTTTTTCACCCAGCGAACAACGCAAGCGGGAATACATCCCCTCGACGTTCTGTCAGTACAAAGATTGATCCCTCTACAAGGTTTACTCTTCAGTAACCTCTGAAGCGCCTTGACAGTCCACTGAACAATTCACAAGGGCAATCCGAATTCACTTTAAGGCCATGATCAATTTCTCCCGCTCAATAGTTAGTCTTCTTTCGATTGTTTATTTCTTTTTCCATAGTCAATATAGAGTTTTAGTTCTTAAAGACTTATGTGATTTGAAATCATTTAAGAAATAAAGGAAGAATTACAGAAACAAACTCTATTGATTATTGGAAAGATGTAACAACAAGCGCCCTGAGGCGGATACAAAAGACCACATACTACAAGCATCTGAGAATAGTGCGACATGAAGTAAAAGACTCGCTTAGACGATCTAACTACGTAAAGGTGTTTGAAGGAGGACATGCAAGCAATTTGCAAGTGACAGCAAAGATATGCGAACGGACTTCGCTCGACCCCTTCCAAAGATAAAGACAAAGTGCCAGAGGGGATTGAAAGGACTGAGCGGTCAATTGCTCCGTCAAATCACCCTAGAAAACGATCGTACAACAGCGTTGTAAACCTTACAATGGGCTATTGATTTCCTCAAGAGACATTCCACCTCCTTACATGCTTCCTTAAGCGGTTTTCGGCCTTCAGAAGGGAGATGGAAGAAGGCAGATGAGGATGGCCACAAGCGGCCACATCGACAAGGTCTCCCAGTATTATCAAGCGAGATCACCTTTCCCATGTGTGATACCAGGAGTGATTGAGAGCTACCATACCCGAAAGCATCTCACATCGGCTAACACTTCGATTAGCCACTTGTTAGCAGCGAGGTACACGAACACGCGAGCACAAGTGGCACAGAGTAACACCAAGGCATCTCCCTTGGTAGGAAACCCGTATTACTTTTCTGCAATATGAGAAGAAATTACTAGATCTCAGCATGCCAACTACGTGCTCACCCACAACAGGTGACCACGCATAACAACGATTATGATCGAGGAAAATGTTAGAACATTCGAAGACTCCATTGTTGGAGACTTCCCTCCAACCTTTGGAAAGCCCAAAACATTTTCTTCAAGCAAGAACATTACAAGAGATGAGCTCTGAGAAAGACACTGTCTAAAACGATTGGAAAACACCATTATATAGGCGCAATGGTTCACCAAATGGGCATTCTGCATTAATTGCTAAGCATAGAACCGTATGGGAAGCGAGAAGATGACGGTTCCCAAGGAAACTGCGCAGACCACATTCACTCAATTAATGACGCTGCACGCAACCCCATCAATTCAGGGGGAGTAACCAGGATTCAACCGTCCCGCAGTCTACGCCGTACGTGTGTCACCGCACGATCTATGCCGTACATGTAGCACAACCACACTGGAAACCATAACTCTTCCTTTGCGAGCCCAAAGACTCGATCCACTCGACCCACAATTCAAATAGTATTCTGCTACATGCTAGGCACGAGCACAAATCCAAAGCAGCCTTGATGCACGGATCGTACCTACAGATCACTATTTATTTTAAGGTAATAGTGTCCACACAGTGCAAGACACTAGCGGACATGGGTTCTCACGCCCTCAAACAGGCGGAATCCCTCTCCAACCGGGCAAGCTTAGTCAGCCTAAGCTGATGACGACAACTTCTGGTATCACCCAACACCTAGTCCACTTATTGCGGATCTCGATGGTCTAGGAAGTGGGAGTCTTATCAACGCTATTAGGCTTGGTGACGATGACTTGCCAGAGATCATTACCCCCCTTTGCGGTCAATGATCGCCGAACCCATTCAGATAAGCCTAGCTGGTGATGACTGACAACAAAAGCTTTTGATCAAAGCTCGAATCTGTAGCCCCCACTGCGCGGGTGTAGATGGTTTGGAAGGAGGGAGCCTAGTCAGTTCCGAACTGATTCTGACGGCTTGCTGTTGCGGATTTTATTAACCTAAATTAATAAGCTAATAAACCCACTTGTAATAACCGCAAGTGCACGGTGTCTAACTGGTAGACAACGGCAAGTACGGGTCGATCCCACGAGGAAGGTGGATTAAATTGAATTTAATAATTTAATTAAACTAATTTGGAGGAAATGGGGTTACAGTGTTTTTAAAACTAAACTATAAATAAATTAAAAATAAGAAAAATAAAAGAAAAGATGGATGTTGTGGGGTTTTGTGGGGCTTGGACTCACCAATTAGTTAGCAAAAATATTTAAATCTAAATTACTGAAATTATAAACGAGAAGCTTTAGGGATGAGAATTCCTTGCTTGCATCGATGATGTGATCGTTAAGAACAATTAAGTTTTAAAATCCAATGTTACAATTAACTTCAGCATAAATTATAGACTCTTAGAATTGAGTGTCTTGTTACGGCACACTCAATAACAAGTCTAATTGATTAAGTTTCAACTCCTAGCATTGAGTGTCTTATTACGGCACACTCAATCACAAATCTAACTTAATAATTTTTAGCACATGCTTTGAATATTGATAAAATGTGAATCTAACAACCAAACATATCAATTTTAAATCGAACATGAAAGGTGAAAACAATTTATCAAATTTCTGAAATAAAATTGTAATTAACAATTAAGCATTTAAGTCAGTAAAATAAATTAAAATGAATTATGCAACCCTTTTGGTTTGTCGCAAACTCGATGTGGTGGTACTCAGTAGATCAGCAGGTGGTTCGAACACAAATCCAGAGAAAAAGCTGCAAATTGCACTGTGGCTGCTCAGAGAAAACTCGGGGGTGTGAATAACCAAATGATTCGAAAATCAGTTGGTTCCCGCCAAAAGAACAACGCCTCTGCACCTTCGTCTCCAGCGAGCAGTGTCGCTCGCTGCGCCTCGTTTTCGCTCCTTCGTCCTCCAACCGGTTCTGGAACCTGCAAAAGAGAGAGGGATGGAAGAACAGAGAGAGAGAAGCGATAAGAACACAAAAAAATAGAAAGAAGGATGCGATGACTGCCCTGTTTCTGTGGTAGTGGTGGTGTGCGAGCGGTTGCGCCGCTTGCTTTGTGGTGGTTACGTTGCTGAATAAGAAGAATAGGCAGAGAGATAGATGGGAGAGAGGACGAGAACGAGCAACTGAGAAAGGGAAGCGCTGCCCTGTGTCTGCTCCTGTCGCGGCGGTTGCGTGCTGGCTGACTCACCGCTTGCGACGGTGGTCGTGAGAGAGGGAGACAGGAAGGAGGCCGAGACGAAGAGAGGGCGGTGATGGCGAAACTCGATAGTGTGGATGGTCTGTCTGGGTCGTGAGGTGGAAATTTGATGTGAAACAGAGTTGTCACGCCCCTGTTTCACGGTGGTGGTGGTGCTCGGGTGATGGTGGTGGCGGCTGTGGTTGTTGGGTGGTGGTGGAGAGACAGATAGTGGTTGATGGTGGATGGAGGTGGTGATGGTGATGAGAATCATTTTGTGAGGAAGAGGGTTTGATTTTCTGTAATTTTTCTTTTCCCTTTTCTTCCTCCCATTTTCTCACCATTTTCTCTTGTATTTATAGAGAATGATCAAAATGAATAGAGATGAGATAGAGGGATGATTCATGGAGTGAATCAAGGTAAAATCAAGGGATTATTGGGATAATATTCTTTGGGTTGGATTGGGCTTGGCATTGGGTTTGGGTTTATGGGTTAGGTTTTGGGTTTAAGGGTTTGATTTTGGGTTTGGTTTTGAGTTTAGGTTATGGGCTTAGGCTATTCTCACCTCCACTTTCTCTGAAGTCACCATCTGGGATTGTTCAATTCATTTTTCTTCGATTTCTTCATTATTGCTCCAAATTCTACAAAAACACAAAAATTCAATAATTAATCTAAAATAAGATAAAAACAAGGATTAACAAAAATATAATAAGAGGTAATAATGTTATAATTATGTGATTATCAAATACCCCCAAACTTATATTTTGCTAGTCCTCGAGCAAAACAAAGCAAAGAAAACCGTAAAGAAAATCCTAACTCACTTTCGCAGGCATCATCGATTGCACTTACCTTTGAAAACGTGCAACAAGGCTTTGAACCCCTAGATTACCTCTAGGGGACGAGTTATAGTCTCGTGAGGGTTTTCAGAAAATGTTACCCACAAACATTACTGACTCAACAAAACTTGGTCAAACAGTGTTTATTTTAAAACTTCAAGAAATGCAAGAAACCAACAGTGTCATTTTAGTGTATCAACAAATCTCCAAATAATTTAATATTCTCCAAAAGTTAGAAAAAATTCACAATCTTCCTCAACTCAATGTGTGTGTGTGGATAGCACTATCAACATAACTTTTCATTTAAGAGTAAAACAATGACTAAATCTCCTGTAGAAAGTTTTTTTTACTTCAAACCTCTCATGTCACTCACAATAAAGCACTCAGAGATTTAGTGTTTCACTCAGTTTATATATGAGGAAAGAGTAAATAATGGAAAACAATCATCTCACATATAGTATTATGAAGAACGGACTTTTCAAGAATGGAATGAACATGATCTCATGGACAGGAATATCAATTACTTTTGGGAATGTTGAATCAAACACCATAGGTCTTGGTTATTAAATCTCCACATCTACGGAACCAACCTTTACCTAAGATCAACTAGGACTTTGTTGGGTTGTAACGGGGCTTGGGTAATGGTTAATAATGAATGTCAAATGATTCTAAAATATTTCTAGGAATGTATACACCCATTATACGAACAATTAGGACTGTCAAGAATAAACCAATGTTGCGCACCATCAATTTTTTTCTTCTTCATTCTCACATCTTTATCCTCATTGACATTCTTCTTCTGCTTTTTTTTTTTTCATAGAGGATTTATGAAATATCTCATATTTTGCTCTTTAATGCCCTTTTTACACCAAGTATATTCATCCATACACATTCTCATAAAAGTTGGGTAAAGGTTAATGGGTTAACAAATAAAAGTTATTCTAAGACTCAAAAGGCTACAAAAAGGTTAATGTTATGGGTATGTTAAAAGGCTAGTTAATGGTCTAAAGAAAAAAATGCCTAGATCATTTCCTATGTTCGGGTCAGTATTATGACATCTCAATTGAATAAGCCAAGAAGTTCTAGTGTAATAATTCAATTTTGATGTCATTCCCAAAGCAATTGATCAAAAAAATGAGAATAATGAGATCATCAACGAGATAATATGGACTCAAGAAAAATCAGAGTTTATGTGTAACCCTCAGAAAAATAGAAAGGCTCAAAACTTTCAGGGTTAAGTCTCCACTATTATTTTAAGGTTTTCTAGTATATATTTCACTCATCAACTTCAAGTTATGCTAACATGGCTCATGGTGCAAAGATAATTGAGTTGAAAAATCTTATGAACTAGATCTAACTTGAGGATCATACTAAACTTTCAGTCTTTATCAATATACCAATTTGTCAAGTTGACTTGTATTTTCTTGAGCATAAAACATTTAAAATTCATTTTCATAATCGCAAATACCAAGTTTTCTTGACAGAAAAGCAAATTTTTTTATTTTTTTTAAAGAATAAGAAAAGAAAACACTTCGAAAAGTTCACCGACTCATGAACCCTACGCCCAAACCTAATCTAAACATTGAGGATGTTTAACAAAATAATTTTGACAAATGAATGAAATAAGTACATGAGTGGAGGTTAGAACAGTATTACCGCGGTGAAGATTTTACCAATTTCCACAAGTAATCCACCGATGAGAGCTCAGAGACAAAAGAATTGTGGATTAGTTAAGAGAAATAGATAAAATACACACTCAACATGCATTCTTTACAACAAAAGTTGGGCTGCCTCCCAGTAGCGCTTGGTTTAATGTCATCAGCCCGACAAATATTCTTCCTAAAAAATGGTGTATCGAAAAGTCGAGAGGAAGAATATGACAAACACTTAGTCCATGGTCGTATATCAACAACCTTAACAGTTGAAGATCAGTCCACCCAAATATAGCAATCACATGGGGGCACCAAATACACTAGGACATCCCAAAAGTGACCAGTAATCATACACAACAGAGGATTCTTGCGTGCTCCAAAAAGGGAACATCCTAGGTCTGGTTCCAAATCAGAAGATTGAATAATTTTTACAACAGGATGGTGAAAACTGAAATCCTTACTACAGAACAAGGGATCGGTGAAAGTAGCCTCAGTAAATGGGAATGTGATGCAAGTAGATGAGACGATGTATATATCAGGTGGTACAGGCTCATCACATGAATCACATAGAGATATTGGTCTAGACAACTCAACAACTCCCCCAACCCTAGAGTTGACACTACTTATGGATTGCACTCTCTTACTAGATATATCTCCCGACTTCTTTGGGACAACCTGTTTTGAATTCAATATAATTGAAATAATAACAGGCAAAGTATCATCAGTACCTGAAAACGCATACCTGAGGGTGTCAGGTAATTGTTTAAGGTCAAGCTCAGGTGGCTCAACTGATGGGACTAGTTTTGACTCACTGAGTGGAAGAGGCTCCACTTTAGACTTCCATTTATAACTAGGATCCACAATGGGGACTGAGTCAAGCAAATCATTGACTTCCCTAATGGAATCATCAACATCAAAGTCTAAACTAAAATGAGTCAAACAAGCCTCTAAATGGTCATGTGTATCATGAAAGCAGTCAAGGGGAGACTCTAAAGAATGTTCACAGTTTGATTCTATGCATGAGTCACTAGGAAGACATATGTCTAATGAGTCAACATGGGAAGGAGATGTCTGTAATGTCTCAGAATCTACAGATTCATCAATAAATGAGGCTTTATCAGCCTTCTTATGAGAGGAGGATGCAACCTGTGTAAAATTGGGTGAGGATATAGTAACACTTATGTCAGGCATTCCTACCTGATTGTCAACCAATTTTCCACTCCTAAGGGTAGTAATGGATGGGACATCTTCAATGTCCTGCTCAGATGTGCCACTAATTTCAAATTGACCATTTGGGTTGGAAATAGGTTGGCTAGGGACTTCCTCTGACTCTATCTCAAGACGTGACTCAACTATTTGACTCAAAGTCATCTCAAGTTTCTTGATAGCTTGAGAGTTTTGTTGATAAATAACTGTCAATTCTGTGATATCCTGAGAATTTTGCTCAAGCATTTCTCCTATTCGGTCTATAAAAAGGTTCAAGATATCCTCTAACCTTGATGTGTTAGATGGAGGAACAACTTGATGAAATTGAGACTCATTATCAGGAATGAAAGCTTGAGGAGTCTGAGGAGTGTCTAGAGGGCCTTCATGGTACTGACCATGAGCCCATGAGAAGTCAAGATGATAGGCTAAACCTGGGTTGTAATAATCTAAATATGGATCATAATCAGGTCGTCGCATGGCATTAAATGCATTGACTTGCTCAGGAAACCAAGATGGATAATCCCTTGTGTTCATATATATATATATATATATATATATATATATTTTAAATTACTAACTCTAAAAACATACACAGACTTACATGCAATCAGCAACCAATTAATGCACAAGAAACATGCCTCCCTAAGCAATCAACGTTTTTTAGATCAATTATCTTTTTATATTTCGGGGGCAATTATTTCTTATGTAATCTTTATGACAGAGCAATGGGTGCTACAAGTTGATCCTAAGAGTGTACACTTTACACCGCAAAGTTCAAAATCAGTAGGCTAGAGTTTTGTTTCAAAGAAACCGGATTATCGCACAAGAGAAGGAGGTCACAATGGTCCAATTAAGTACTTCCTTGTGCTACCACTCTGTAAGCCAATAGATGTAAGAACGATGTGATGTTAAATGTACACTTGAGGCTTGTGTTCCTAACCCAAAACTGTTAGTTACACCAATCCTTCTTGTGGATCATAGCTTACTCATGACTCGGCGTACCGGGTAAATTACCCTTGTGGCAGTGGCCTCTCAGAGTTCATTGAATGATTAAACCCATCGTCACTTTTAGCTTTGGTCAACACAAAAATTATTGGATTCACCTTGGTCTTGGTTGTTTTATGAACACCGTACCTAAAAGATGGCTCTATCTAACTTGCTAATTGATTTTAATTATGTTAGGCTATTGGTTGCACACAGCTGGAGTGATGAGGTGGGGATATCAAGTCCCACCGGTTTCTATTTAGAAGCTGGGTATGCTTATTATGAATTACTAAAGTTTAGCATCCACAATTATAGAAATTAAACAACCAATCACACAATTTCAAACAATTACACAAAGCACCCGGGTCGCTAATACGTTGCGTGTGATAGAAATACTTACAGTGTGTGTATTCCGTTTTGCACAAAAAGTTAGCACAATTCAAAAAAATGTCCGACTTCTTTTTATCCATTTCACTCAACACACAAGCACATGCAAATAAATTTACTGGTCTTGGTCGTAGAAGTCGGATTTCTAAATCATAAAAAAAATTATTGGGTAACAATTAAAATTGTTTCCCTATAATTTCTTTTGACTTAGAAAATTTTGGGTTTTTTTTTTTGGTGATTAAACAAAATGAAAAACAGTAGAGTTCTCAAAAATTATTACACCACACACTCGTAAAACAAGGTGAAAATAAAATTAAAACTCTCCTCACAAAAAAAATAAAAAAAAAATAAAAATTTGCTTGATGTTTTGCAAGATCATCCAATTTCCTCGAGGAGCGTGTATTCTGCAAAATCAAACAAATAAAACGAAATGAGTGTAAAAAGAACTTAGCAAAATAAAAATAAAATTTTTGTTTTTTATTCTGAATTTTTTTAATTTTAAAAATTAGTGAAAATAAATCTTAAATTCAATTACACCGCTACCTTCCCCGGCAACAGCGTCAAAAACTTGATGCGAGCTTAACCGACCTAAATAAATAGGTCAATTTAATCCACCTTCCTCGTGGGATCAACCCGTACTTGCCGTTGTCTACTAGTTAGACACCGTGCACTTGCGGTTATTACAAGTGGGTTTATTAGCTAATTAATTTAGGTTAATAAAATCTGCAACAAGTTGATGGTGAAGCTCGGTGGTGTGGCGGTCTGTCTGGCTGCTGCTCCCTCTATTTCGTGGTGGCGATGGCGGTTATGGCGGGACGGTGGCGGTGCTCGGATGATGGATGATGGAACAGGGAGAGGGACAAGGAGATGGTGGCAGAGAGAGTGATGATTTGATATGAAACAGGGTTGTCACGCCCCTGTTTCGTGGTGGTGGTGGTGCTCGGATTGTGGTGGTGGCGGTGCTCGGATGATGGTGGTGGCGGTGCTGTCCGGAGGTGGCGGAGAGACAGATAGTGATTGATGGTGGATGGAGGTGGTGATGGTGATGAGAATCACTGTGTGAGGAAGAGGGTTTGATTTTCTGTAATTTTTCTTTTCCCTTCTCTTCCTCCCATTTTCTCACCCTTTTCTCATGTATTTATAGAGAATGATCAAAATGAATAGAGATGAGATAGAGGGATGATTCATGGAGTGAATCAAGGTAAAATCAAGGGATTATTGGGATAATATTCTTTGGGTTGGATTGGGCTTGGCATTGGGTTTGGGTTTATGGGTTAGGTTTTGGGTTTAAGGGTTTGATTTTGGGTTTGGTTTTGAGTTTAGGTTATGGGCTTAGGTTATTCTCACCTCCACTTTCTCTGAAGTCACCATCTGGGATTGTTCAATTCATTTTTCTTCGATTTCTTCATTATTGCTCCAAATTCTACAAAAACACAAAAATTCAATAATTAATCTAAAATAAGATAAAAACAAGGATTAACAAAAATATAATAAGAGGTAATAATGTTATAATTATGTGATTATCACTCGCCATGGGACCACTGCTTTTCAGCGTGGTCGTCGAGTCACCAACCTTGGACTTGTAGTTCCCATTGCGCGGGTGTAGATAGTCTAGAAGTTGGGAGCCTAGTTAGACGCAATCTGATTCCAACGGCTTGCCATGGGACCACTGCTTTTCATCGTGGCCACCGAAAACTCCCAAATTTGTAACTTGATGCGCACAGGTGTAGATGATTTGGAATGTGGGAACCTAGTCAGTCCCGAACTGATCTTGACGACTTGCCACAGGACCACTGCTTTTCAGCCTAGTCGCCAAACCCATTTTACTCAAACTTGTAGCCCTTACCACGCTGGGCGAGTGTAGATAGTTCGAAAGGTGGGAGACTAGTCAGTCCTTAACTGATGTCGACGACTCGCCACGGGGCTACTGTTCTTCAGTATAGTCGCCAAACCTTCACTCCCCGAATATGTAGCCCACATTGCTCGGGCATAGATGGTTCAGAAGGTGGGTACCCCAAGCAGCTTACCACACGATCACCGCTCTTCTTCGAAACAACGGCCGCAAACATGAATCTAGCTGAGTCAGCATCTTCACACTCAAACGGAGTGACATTCTAATATTAACAAAGGCCATTCACGCTGATACAAATATCGTACGGCCAGTGCCCAAATAAAAGCTACTTAGGATGCCAACCTGAACTCACGGCGCCTGACTCGGCACGAACGCTCTGACACATACACTAGGCCATCGCAACTCGCCCATAGCAGCAGCAGCAACCGATCGATCAAACAAGTGAGGCAAGCCTCAAGCAACTTATCAACATGAATACACAGTTATGACCTTGAGTCATTCACAACGCAAAATGGTCAAGCTTTCTATCGCAGACAGACCAATCAACGTCCTATTGATTCAACCAGCCTATGCCAAAGCAAGACGACGAGGCGAAACAAAAAATGCAATAGAGACAACAAGCATGAAATAGATAAAATTGTTTTCATTAATGGTCAAAATAGAAAGGGGTACAAACACACAAAGTTTACTCATTATCAGGAGAAGGTACAGAAACAGAAAAGCTAAGCCTAGTGGAAAAAGGAGAAAGAGTTGCGTCCACATGCGCCACGGCTTGGATATCAGGGTCCAAACTGTCTTCCTCATCCGATGACGCAAAGGTAACAGACAAATCTACATACGAAATCTTCTTATAACGGCCGAGATCCCACTCCGAATGCTCATCATTCATCAGCGCTAGCAGCTCCAATGTAACACCCCTAAAGTTCATAAAACTAATTTATTTTATTTTGAATTAAATAAAATAGGGTTACATTTAATTGAATGTGAATTTCAAAATTTAGGGTTTTATTTGGTGAGTTTAGAAGGTGGGTGCTTTCAGAAGTCCAGTAGGGGCGAATAACCACCCACCCTATAAAGAGGAAGAAAACCTTTTTCCTTTTCCCTTTCCTCTTTTTCTCCTTTCTCCTTCCCTTCCTTGCGTTTTCTTCTCGATGGCGGCGCTGGGAATGGTGGCGAGATGGTTGTTGATAGGTGGAAGCGTGGTGGGCCCATAACCCACAGGCGGCAGGATGATGGGACGATTGCGTTGGCTGCGCAATCCTTTGCGATTTGCAATTTCAGTGAGTTTCTTCATTTCTTTCTCTTTTACTGTGAGTTTTTCTTTTTACATTTTCTGTTTTCATTGTTGCTTGATTGATTCAGTTTTTGTTATGTGGATTTTAATACCTGGGGTGGTTTGAATTCGTTCATGAATTTATCGATTGTTTAGTTCAAATCTTGAGTTTATTTTCTATTGCATGGGCCTTATTTTTGTTGATGGATTATTATGAATAATATGGACTTGGGAATGCTTTAGTAGTTTTGTCGATTGAGAATGGAGTAAATTTCAGTGTAAATGAATAATTAGCTGGAAAGGAGTCGATTTTCTGAATGATAACTTCATCCTGGATGCATGAATTATGGAGATTGGAAATCTGAATCTTGTAGGTGTTTGGTATAGATAAGTACTTTTCATGTTCTTGGTGTTTAGTTGCAAGAGGGAAATTGTTTTGGAAAAACCTTCAGGTGATCACTAAATTCATATGCATGTCCAAATGGGAGCCACTTGAATTTGTAAAAGTGACTTGTGATCTTACTTTGGTCCTCATCTCCATGAGGAACTCATTTATCAAAAAGTGTTAGAATTGATGGATTTGGGGGAGATATTATCTGTGGAGTATTTCTTTGGACCTATTTACTTAGGATAGTTTAGGTGAGTTAATATTCAGGTGGTTTGTGTTTAAGTGACTAGTACTTGCCTGAATGTATCCATTACTATGGGCAATAGTTTATGACTACAATTTCATTGCGATTGGGGTTGGGATAGACTATCACTGTGCATGTGGTTGATACATACATCTTCCCATGTTTAGAATTCATGGTTGTATTGAGAATTTTTAGTTGAGAACATGAAGCTAGGGAGTTGTGTATTGGATAACTTGGGTCACTAATGGAAGTGTGTGGAATATTTTGAAGCAGTTGTATATCATTTAAGTTTGAGTTTGTAGTGATTGGCAGAGTAGATTGTGCTATGTATGGTTGATGTAATTTGAGGAAGCTTTGATTTTTGAACAATGGATTGGTTGAAACATTCGATAGGTCAAAGTAAGGTGGATTTCTAGGGATGTTTTTGTTGGCAGGCAACAACAGTTCTTCTCTGGTTAGCATTGTGCATGAATGCTCATATGGAACATTTGAGGTTTGTATGGAAATGATGGGTTTCATTTCAGGTAATCCGTTATGAGATTTTAGGCATTTTTGAGAATGAGGTTTTCTTATTGGTGGTGTTTTGTGTCGCAAACGTGTGATCTCCACTATTTTTGATCTGTTTGATGTGTGAGTTTTACCTAGTTTCCTAGGTTCATATTTTGGGGTATTTGCATGATTCTATGAATTTGCATTTGTATGACTTAAATTTGGTTGTTATGCAAATTGCGTTACTGAAAAGAAATTTATTTATGGTATTAAATGGGCCTTGATCCCCCGTGTTGGTACATAAAGTTTATATATGAGAAATGTAGATTGCCCCAGAACAATGGGAGGATATCCTGATGAGATTGATTATGATTTGGTAATGTGCCAAAAATGCTATGTTTCCCCAAAAATGTGGGTGGATAGATTGTGAATCAATTTATGTATGACAAAATGTCATTGTGGAGGAATTCTGAATTATCAAAAATAAATGATATTGGTAAACCTTGATTTCTGAAAATATAAACCACTTGGACTTGTATCACTTAGAACTACCACACCTCTTTTGTTTATTATTTCCCCTCTCTTACTAGAGAAACTAAATAACATGCGGGTCGTCTTGCGTAGTTGGGGCACCCATTTCTTACTAGAGAAACTAAAATAACCTTCGGGTTAGTCTTGCGGAAATGAGGTGAATTGTTATGCCTAAAATAGGCTTTGATATTTATCCGTCAAAAATGTGACGTGAGTTTATGAGCATTGATAGCCCAAGGGTGACTTTTGGTACTCATATAGTTAGGGGTATCCGCAACGCATGCCTGTATGTGATGTCCCCACTTGGGCATGGATGACGGAGTAGTCCTCCTTTATATGAGAGAGGCATACGGGCATGTATGTTCGGCACGGAGGTGGTGCGAATGTGGTATCGTCTAAGTGATCAATCCATTAAAAAGATAAACCAAATTCAAATAAAAATGAATAAATTACGTTTACATTGTTTCTAATCCTTTTTCATGCAGGATGGCAAGTCCACTAATGTTTCTACATGTTAGACTTGCCATAGTTGACTTCTATCGGGTAAGTATAAGTAAATGTATTTTTACTTAATTGGGATGATGATATGATGGCCTCGATGAGGAACTAAATTCTTTGGACTGTGTTTTCTTGCGTGACACCTTTGCCTCGTTGAGGAACTACCTGTTGGTGTGTTTGTGTATTGTTTGTGTTTAGCTTGATGTTTATCACGTGCGATTTTATTGATTTTGGGATGAAGATTTCTCACACCAGCTTTATTGCTGACCCAAGTGAGCTTTTGCTTCTTGGGTACATTCCTTTGGGAATGTAGCCAATTAGCCTTTCAGGTTTAGAGACTTTTGAGCAGCGTTACGGGAGTTCCGCTAGTGGGGCTAGTGACGTCAGTTTTTCCTGGTTAGAGTTTTGTATAAATTTTAGTTTGTTCCTATTTTCTAAACTATATTTTTGTCATTGCTGCTAAATGTTTCTGTTGTTATTGAATTTCACGTCCCGAGTTTTGGGGAAACGGATAATCCTATTGAATTTCACGTCCCGAGTTTTGGGGAAACGGATAATCCTACGTGGATTTTAGGATTTCGTTTTTCCCAAAAATCGGGGCGTGACATCCAACCTACCATGTACAACCCAGCGAAACTCGCATTTCCCTTGTTCCTGAAGAAGCTCCTCCTCACACACCTTCGCATCATTAAATTCACGCTCCAGCAGTTCCAACTTCCTAGTCAGCGCGTCGACCTGAGACTGCTCTATGGCCATATTGCTCTTCACTACACTAAGCTCATGCCACTCCAATTCGAGCTGGTCCTCGGCCTTCCTCGCTTCTCGAGCATAGAACTCGACATCGGATTCTAGTTGTTGCTTTTGAGCAACTCAGTCAGCCTCCTTCGAAGCATTCCCTTCAGTAAGAAACCACAGTTCAGAACATGCCTTAGCCGCAACTTCCTGCGCAACCTCTACATCTCGGCGGGTCGGGTCCAACTCCTGTTTGAGTCTATCATTCTTGGACACCGCCTCAGACAGATCATGCTCAAGGACCTTCAGACGGGCCTCTTGAGTCTCAGCGGCCACGGTTGACTGATCCAGCCTGTTTTCCTCAGCCTGTTTCTATAGCTGCTTCTGTAGCTGATCAATTTCATTAAGCGCATCAGAGTACAGCGTCTACATGTGCGAGAAGACACGCTCCAAGGTGTATACCCTCTCACGAGCTGCCTCGATTTCCGTCTCAGCAACAACCATGTGGCTCAAGTGAGACATACTCAGCATAAGGTACTTCAAGCCCTTGTCCATACACCCTTCTAGCGTATCCTCCTTGGGTTTTGGAGCGCAATCCATCAGCCAGCTGTGACGCTTGCTTATATTTTTCCTCGAAGCATACTCTACGCCCACCTCTTGATGCCAGACCTGTGAACTCATCTTTACCAAGTCTGGTGCACACAAGCTTATCCGCGCATCCGGATGAAGCTTTCCCGGATCATGAATTACGCCAGCACCACCCTTCATGATTGCCACTATCTTCAGACTCTCCTCCATGGCTTTTCCCTTGTTGATAGCAGCTTACCCTTTATTGCGAGACAACTCGATAAGATCTGGAGGGAGAGGTGGAAGCAAATTATCTAGAGGACCCTCCAACACTTTTAGTTGTGGCTTGGAACGAGATAGTGAGCAACGCAGACTACATGAAACTTGGCTTGTGCCACCACGACCACTCTCAGACTACACACCAGCGGGACGATCAAATTCCACAACCTCAGGCGGGTCTTCATAGAAGCCTTCTATCGGAATAGCCCTAGCAACAACAGAAACCGCCATTGCGTCCGCGCCAGACGATCATTCAAAGCTTCGGCCTTCGCGTCACTAAGATTCGACTTGTCTACAACCCCTACAAACCGCATGTAATCTTTTCCAAGCCAGACACATCAGTCACCGCCCCGATAGGCTTAGCAGACTCGCGCTTCGCTCTTGCTGGAGCGAGTCGTGCTGAAGGCAACCCAGTTCTAACACGAGACCTCTTCCTCACAAAAGAGGCAAGCGTTTCAGACGACTCCTCCATGTCAACAGAACGGGAGCTTTGGCCCCAACAACCTTTCTCTTCCTTGAAGGGGCCCCATCTTCCAACTTAATTCGCGATACTCGGTACAAAGTGAGGGCAACATGCATGTTGTCCCACAGCCCACTACGGATGAAGTTGAAAACTCTTATGACATAGACCACGTTCCTCTTTGGCAAGCCGCAGAACGTCTCCATGGTGTTTTGCTCCTCTAAGGTTAAAGGAACAGTGAGAAACTGCCCTACGAAGAAACACAAGCAATGATTAGCCAACCGACGATCAAGCATATCAAAGTCACGAGAAAAGATTGAACTTACGAAACGACCTGAACTCTCGCTCAAGCGAACAACCATTGCCTAAAACACACTTCGAATCCGCAGGGGCCAAGAAGTAATACTTCTGCCAAAACATGAAATCATCGAGCAGATTCACAAAACAAGCCAGCGACGTCATTTTACATACAACATTACCCTTCAGCCGAGAAGAAGTCAACAACTGAATTACTCGCGGAGTCATAACACTTATTGAAATCAAGAAGATGATCCTATATCCATTAGGCCCCAACTAGGCTGAAGGAATCCCCAGGAGATCCAAGAACTCCCAAATCACGTTCAGAACCAAAAAATGCACTCAAGTTTGAAGCATCCCACGATGCAAGCAGATGAAACCAACCGAAGGTGACATTGGCGTTTGGTCACCAGTTAGGACATACAATGGTAGGTCCTTAGAGTCCCCAAACTTCATACGGATTTCGGCAAGGCCAGTCTCGGACAACAATCTGTCTTCGAAAAACTCTAGGCCCTTGGCCGAAGTTGCGTCATCAAGAAGATTTTATTGAGCCATGAAAAAAATGAATAATACTTTCTGAACAGAGGATGAACAGAGCGGTAGCTTCAGAAGCAAGGAAAATAGAATAGTCATACTCTGCACTACGGATGACCTAAATAGGGGTTTGGTTCCCGCCTCTTTTCTACTAAACTAACACACTCTCAATTAATAGGGTGCACGGCTCAAGCAACAATCATCATCATGAGCGGCGTATCTTCTCAATAGATTACTTAGCGAACCGATGTGATAGCCCACTAACTCGGGGGGAGTAGTTGATGATACACAAAAATGGTCACGCCTCAAAGCCATACACGTGTCATGATGATCTCGAGGAACTATGGGCTCCAGCATCAGCCCAACACTGATCCGGCCCAAGCGGTTCGAAGCCCGCCCAATTCAGTCTTCCAGACGGACCCAAACTCTCATAGCATGCTAGGCCCACACGTCTCACAGCTATCCTCAATACTCGTAAGTCCTACTAAGGCAAGTATCTCGAGGATCGGCTTTGGACCAGCAACTACAACAGCTTTTTGCTTCCAACAAGGAAGCAAATACCAGAGTACACCCCACACAGGGAATCTTCCTCCTACGGATTGCTCTCGCATTGGGAACTATCTCGCGCGTATCTAGGAACACAAGACTAATAGGGAACTTCCCTCATACAGCACGACTCCTAATTAGATAATGATATCCATGAGGATCTCCTTCCTAAACTACACCCTCGATGGTCTGGTAAAACCAAGACTCCTTTCATTATAAATAAGACATGAGGTTGGTAAGCTAAAGTACGCTACAAATTCTCTGTTTACATAATTACGCATTCCTCAGATCCTTGTCTGACTTTAGTATCGGAGTGTCATCAGCCACCACAACGATGGACTGTGGCTCACATGCGTTACTTGTGCAGGTCTGCAGGTCAGCAGGACTGGGTCTAAGCAGAGAGCAGAAAATGACTGCATCACACTACACCAAAAATACCCATTAGCAACGGTTTTAAACCGTGGGGGTAACCCATTGTTACGGCTTAGAGCCGTGGGCTGTAGAGGCGTCGCTAAATCCCCAGTAACAGCTAAAAACCGTGGCAAAAATATTAGCAACGGGTTTATCTCGAGGACGGTTGATGATTTAGCCACGGTTATAAACTGTTGCAAAAATTTTAGCCACCGTTTTAAGTCGTGGCCAGGAGTAGCCACGGCTAAAAATCGTTGCAAGTTATGGCCACGGTTCTAAGCCGTTGCAATAGTTTTAGCAACGGTTTTAAGCCGTGGCCAGTACTAGCCACGGTTATAAGCCGTGGCAAGGTATGGCCACGGTTCTTAGCCGTTGCAATAATTAGCCACGGTTTTAAGCTGTGGCAAAAGTTTTTTTTTTTTTTGTCACGGTGTTAAGCCAATGCAGTTCTACTGACAGTGATGCAATACAGGCAATGAAGAGGAATTACAGACTGAAGAACTTGTAATTGTAATTCTGGATTGATGACAGTAAATGGAATGGATTGTATTCAATAAGAAAGCTAATTCGAGATAGCTAATCTCTTGTAGAGCAAATGCTCAAGTGTACAATTTTCTTACAAATCAAATGAATCCCTTTTTCTCTCTTATGCTCTCTTATTTATAGTACTACATTTATTGACAACTAATCTAACAGAAATCCTTCCTAAACAACATTACATGTAACAACATAGCACTCTGCAACATATAGCCACCTGCTCCCTTTAGTAACAACAATTGTGTTAGCAGCCTGCATTCCATTCATGCATAAAAGAGATGAGGGTGATAATATGAAACTGTGTTTAGTTAAATTACTTATATTATTTTATGATGTTTTACAGTTGTTATATATAAAAATGTTGCTTTAAAGCCAATTCTTCTATATATAATATGATGGAGTAATACATGCATTATACTGCATTGCATCACAAACATTATGTATACTAAAATGCATGTAGGAATCTCGACGCATACTCGCGGCATTGTATTAACCAAAAATTATAATATTTATTTCATGCTTTGAACAACCCCTACAGACCATAAACAAAAACAGATTAAAATATAACCATGATAAAAAAAAAGTTTACATGCATTGTAAGAATTATAATATTTATTTCATGCTTTTAATGGAACCTGAGATCTTGCTAACATAAGTGATGATGGCTCGATTGCTAACATAAGTTAGTCACATTATTCAACCAAGCATGTTCAGTGTTTATGAAGTAACTCATTTAAACGATACAAATCATAATTTGATATCTTGAATTGTAATTCGTATTTTCTGACATCATGTTTATCCTTCAGTCCTTAAATTGCATTCGTTAGTTGTTTACAAACAATAAAAAGAAGCATGTTTCATGTTCTATCTTCAGAAAACTTATTATTTAAAAATCCGATGGATGAAATTAACCCCTCAAGCAAAGCACAAACTTCATTTTCTGAATAATAAGTTTTAACCTTTTAGCTACCAGCACTATTTAATAATAAATTCAAAGAGAATAACATTATTAAGATGTTCATGATACTAGTACAATAAGTCCATAATCTACAGGTACCTTTCCACAGAGTGGACAAGTTTCACTCCTTTCCATCCACTCGTAGATACAACCAAGGTGAAAGTGATGAGAATCCTATAAACCAACATGTCTTGTACATAGCATTTGAGAATCCTTCTTTAATATCAATCTTAGTAAATGTAAAATGCAGACAAGTTTAAAATCAAAGAAAGTATTTGCATACACAAAAAAGATAACAAATTTGACATGTCAATATTATTACTTACCACACAAAGAAGTTGTCTTTTTCCAGGAGGATCAGCACCTTGATTACTGAACTTTGCTTCCAGAACTGTTATTAGGGCTACATTATCCTACAAATAAACAAATTAATGTTTACCATACCAGCAAACAGCCAATGGAATTGACAGGCTAAAAAAATATAGAGTTTTTTAGTCACCTTTAGCAACCTATTCAATGTCGTTTTCCTCTGAGGAATTGGAACTACCACATCCGTCAAAGATTGTGCAGCCTTATTAAATTCAACCTGCTCCCAAGAATTGAGTTTTAGTAAGTTAGAAACATGACAGTAACAAAAAAAGATAACAGTGAGTGATCTAGGCGTATAAAATATGAGACCTCATATTTTTTAACATGTGAGAATCTGTCTCTGCGGAAAAATGTTGCACAACCATCAATTACTTTGGCAGTTTCATTATAGACCTGTTAAGAAAACACAAAAAAAGTAAAGTTAAGAAAGAACAACAAAATTCCACAGAAAAAAAAAACTCTTAAGAACAAATAAATTCGTAAGACAACCTCTATTTTTTTTCTTGTAGAGAGCTTGATAACCATGTTTATCCAATTCAGGGGCGAAAAAATCCTCAAAGTGGTCACTCTGAACCTGAGAGTGAAAAACCATGACCATAACTATGCTTAGCTTGTGTAAAATACTTCAAAATCAACTTAGTTGCCAGATTACAGCTTAACATAAACATAAGAACATAGCAACCAAATGCATAGAAATTTAAGGAAATGTAGATTTTTTATAAATATGTTCATGTACTACTGTTAACATGCTTTCTCAGTCAAAACAGGGTTGTCAAGTCCCACACTATGGACTAATGAGACATATTCTAGCCAACTCCAGCTCATTCATATAATACAGTAAGAGAATCGTAAGAATCCCAACTCCGTGAGCATTGAACAGATCTTTGCAAAGACACATATATGAAAATATTTTTAGCAGAACTCAGATGTAGATAATCATCTCCATCTTTCAATCCTGGGCCTACCAATGGTCAGGTCAGGTCAGGGTAGACCTGGCAATCAGAACACGATAACACAATCGAAACTGGCTCGATATAAATGAGTTCAGGTCATAAGTTTTTGTATTTTCGTGTCATTTTGGGTTGACCCACCTGATTGGTTATACCGATCGGGTCGTGATCGGTTTTACTACCTTGACCAGTGACATGCCATTTGAACTGGGTGGATGTATTTAAATGCAATGAGAGTAATTAGTAGTGTATGTTTTAATTTATATGAAAGAATAAAGGGAACCAACTACATATGGTCATGCAGTCGAGAGGCATGCCTTTAGTGAAAGGCTAGAGGAGAATATTAAAACATTGCATTCATAGGCTTATAAAAAGAAAACAGCAATTAATAAAAGTTTATAGGTGAGGATTATAGGCATGAAAAAAAGCCTTAAGAGGCATTCCGAAGGATGAGACACCAGGGAAATAGGGGAGACTATGTAATATAGCACTTGCATTTTGAATAGACAAGATAAATCTTATCATAGGCTTATAAATATGTTCGACCAACACAAGATAGATGAAAAGAACCAAAATTCTCAAAAATAGATAGATGAAAAGAACCGAATCAATTCGCGCAATAAGTTGCATGTCTATTTATTTTGTTAGCTAATGACTAGTCATCATGCCAAATGCAATGCAAAACTCAAGATATAACATTGAAGGGGCAAAATAAAAAAACATTCAACACAACAAAGTGTATAAAAAAACATGCTTTGTGTTTAAGAACTGTTTTGGTAATACAAAACCTCAATCAAGCACGCTGCTCCTTCACCATCCCATGCTATGGATTTTGCAAGACCCTGCATTAAAAATGGGAATCCAAGAATCATTCATGAAAAAGCACCTAATGGGTATTATACTGATTTTGATAGAAAAACATGAAATGGGTGTTTTGGAGATAAGGGCACAATGAGAAGAAAAATGAAAAAAAGTTGAGAGATAAGTTCAAGCTATATATTATTATGCTTGTATAATAAACAAAAACAAAAAAAGACCCAAAGAAAAGAAATGGTCAAAATAGGAGAAGAAACTACTCTTGGAGTTGGCTGAAATTTTATTGGCCATGAAGGGAACATTTCCAGAGTAGCAGCTGGTCTGGTAGTGAAAAAAGCTGCAAATAATCACAAAAGAATCCAAAGATGTGATTTCACCTTTAATAATGGTGTCCTAACAGATTTTCCCATCTTTACCAACAATCTTCAAAACTGAAGCCCACTTAAAACTCAATAATTGTATTCCATTCGTTCTTCAAATCACCCAATATGCACCTAGTCACTAAAAACTGCTCATATGTACATTTATATGGTACTTCTGAAGGTAACTCTTTCTCCTAGATGGTTGATTAATTTTAACCTTGTCACATAATATGACTTCTGCTGCATAATTCAACCTACTCTGTTTTTTATAGGCAGACAAATTTTTTTTATTTCACTAGGCAACAAAGGAAGGACAACAGTTACTACAACCAGATGAAATGGAAAGTTCCCTATTTTATCAGACATTCTAAGATATTACTTCATACATGAAACTCATGCATTGCAATTAGATGCTTAGAAGCAAAAACCAAACAAGAAAGTTTTGGTGTTCTTATTACTTGACTTATAATTTCAACACGGTTGCGCCTAGTGGCCCTACTATATGCTGCAAAAGCACTAAATAAGTCAGTTCAATGAGTTCATTATCTGTATAATAGCAAAAGTCCCTGCTAGGCAACACACAACAAAACCCATCCAGTCCCACCTTTGCTCCATTGTCCAAAAACATAAACATCCTACTGTATAATAGCAAAAAGAGAGAAGCGACTTAACCTTACAGATGATCATATGCACCGTTTCCAGACACTTGAGGCCCTGCCCATGATAAGGGATTCACTGCAGAAAAATGTAGAGGTCGATATTAGAGTTCCTCCTTCAGTTTCATATTTTTTGCATCAAAGTTAACAAGACTGAACTACAAATTTTCAAACTCTGGTGTACACACCTTCAGTAGGTTCTAGAGTCCTTTATATGGTAAGCTAATCAGCAAAATATACCACAATGAAGACCACAAGTCATCATATTTTGATCAATGCTACATGAATATCAAGGAAAGGATCGAACAAGTCTAATTAAAAAAAAAGGAATAGAAACACCATTCAAGTCTAATTTATTCCCTTTTGTGTAGTTAAAGAGTCAGTAATAAGTAATAGTTGTTATGAGAGGACAATATTTCCATGTTTGATATCTCACACCATTCAAGCTTCCCTATATGATTATGATTGTAGTCCTCAAAATGGCAATATTTCCATGTTTGATATCTCACACCAGTAATAAGAATTGTTTTCGTACAAGATGCTTAATTACTCTAAGTATAGGAAGCATTCAGGATACGATCACATAGAAGATAGTTGATATGCAATTTAAAATGTTTCTCAACAAAATTTCAATAAACTGAACTCAATTTCAGTGTTCACTCAAAGCACTAGAACATAGCAATAAAATTTCAAATTGGGGTGCTCCTAATGTACGTTAGGCGCATGCCTTGCGCCTAGGCACAAATAGGGTATCACTCCCTCACTGCACCTTTGCACCTTAACCACACTAATACAAGATACAATGAATAATCCAATGATCCAATAAAAAAAAGTTCATGATTGTTTTCCAACTGAATCAGCCACTATCCTAACAGAATAATGTCATAGTTTAATACAAGTCTACAAGAAAAATTGATCTTTTTTGCTACATTTGGCATAATCCAACCAACCATTGTATCAATAAGAAGTCATTCCAAACATGTAGGCGAAAAAGGCTGCATTGCAGGGAGGGCAAGCATATACAATGACATGTTATATTATTTATAGATGCATATAAATGAAGGGGGATCCTTATTCAGGAAAAGTGCCTCAACATCTCAGTAACATAAACGGAGTCAAGTTTCAACCGATTTCCACACATAAATGGACAAAAGATCAATGAAATGAATGGAAAGAAAAGAAGAAAAACAAATGTCCGAGTGTACCTTATATCAACCGAAAAGGCTAGATCTCGCAACCGTGGAATTAGATATGATGCTTCCCTCTCTGCTGTTGTGCTGCCAACAGTAAAGAGGTTGCATTATGTTGACAAGGTTAAAACATGCCTTTGATGTAATTATATGGAAGAAGTTATTCACCAAGCCAAATAATTTCAGGAATAATAGCATACTTGAGGATAACAGAAGCAGGTCCAAGACTATGGTGCAATCTCTCACAATCATGCATGTAGGCTAAACCATCCATAACACCTCGAAGGAGCTTAATAACAAAAAATCTCCTACGTTTTATCTTTTGCTCTTGATCAAAATAGTTATCCTTAGACCTAACAACTAAATAGTTGATAAACTAACCTGCTCCCCTGGTTTTGTTTCAAACCCTCCCAACAGTATCTGGATATTTGGACAGATGTCTTTCGAACCACTCTACAAAAATGTGAAAAAAAATATATATGCATATTTAAACAAACACATCCATAGACCATGTGCAAATATAAAAAGTGAAGGTTTGAATTAATATATAGGCTTTCTAGTGAGAATAACATGTTTCTTCCCTCTTGTTATCCTTACTTGAAGGAAAATATGAGCATTTAGCTCATTTGAAGACATCATATTTGTGCACAGAAGAATATTAAATCACTAAGAAGATTCAATATACGAAGAGAATGAATTTAAACAAACAAAAAAATAAACACCCAACAAACAAACAAATCTAAGTACCTATACTAGCATTAATAAGAAACCCATTACATTGCTCAAAAGAAGATGACTAAATAAAAGGCAAATGATGAGAGTCAAACACTTACTGGATGTTTCTTGTCATTCCTTTTCTTTCTCAATAATTCCTCCTATTCATGGAACTTGCGATTAGAACAACTTAAACATAGGTTGATGATGGTGTGGGAGAAATTTTCCAAGAGAGTTTTGGAATCTACTCATATTCTTCCGCTGGGATTTTTTGACAACTTGACATGCCAATTACATAATCAATAGCAACTTAAAAGAAGAATCTGCATCAGAGAAAAAATTTCATCACATAAGCAGGGAGCCATTCTTTCTCTCTTAACAATCAAGTTCATAGTCTAGCAGCAAAAGTAATGTTTAGTGAACAAACCTCATTTGATACATCAAAGACACCGTCCTGAATCTTCTTGTAGATTGTCGCAGTTGTGCTTATAAAAGCCTGCAAAATTGTTTTTATAAGATACAGAAAGAAGGTTGGCATATTATGATAACAAAATATGTTCATGTTGACAATTATCACAAGAGATAAGGCCCATTACCTCTTCAACATTCTGAGCGGTTTTTGCGGAAGCCTCCATGAAAATCAAGCCATGCTCCTTAGCAAACTGCTCGCCTTCCTCTGTGCTCACAGCTCTTCTATGAGCAAGATCACACTTGTTTCCAATGAGCATAATTGTCATGTTTTCATTAGCATGTTGCCTTGCATCTTCTAGCCAGCTGGCCAAGTGATTAAAAGTTTCCCTCCTGAAAAAATAGAATAAAAAATTTTAAAAAAGGATGGACCTATGTAACAACTACCAAAGACGGTTGTCCCAACTGTAAGTGCTTATAAACCATTTAGCAGCTGGTGATGATAGGGCTTGTAACACTGCATCATATCAACCAGTTCAGACCTAAGTCATAGTAAGTTTAGCATCACGCTGTGAAATATGAGAGCTTCTCTTACCACTCAACTCAGGCTCAAGCTTTTTAGGTGACCGCTTTCTCTGAAAAGACTGAGACAGTGAACATTCATCAAAACACTCATCAAAACAAAGCTCGAAACCAGAGCATTCTCTGTTTTTTGTTGCAGCAAAAAATAGGGTATACATCTCTGTTTCATATACTGAAAAAGCATCCCAAATCCACCCTATAATATTCTTCTTCCTATAATAATCTGGTGCTTTGCAACTGAAAATTAATCATACCCTTATAACAACTGAAAATTCTTATAATATTCTTCTTCCTATACTCACCTTCTATAATTCCACAATGTTAATAACTACCTATTCTTTTGCATTATATTCTAAGCATTTACTACCAAAGTATGTCAAAACATGGAGCCTAAGCATTCCTCCATTATACTTCATACTTTTTCGGGTTCGACCAACACAAGATAGATGAAAAGAATCAAAATTCTCAAAAATAGATAGATGAAAAGAACCGAATCAATTCGCGCAACTAGATAGATGAAAAGAATTCACAATAAGTTGTCTGTCTATTTATTTTGTTAACTAATGACTAGTCATCATGCCAAATGCAATGCAAAACTCAAGATATAACATTGAAGGGGCAAAATAAAAAAAACATTCAACACAACAAAGTGTATAAAAAAACATGCTTTGTGTTTAAGAACTGTTTTGGTAATACAAAACCTCAATCAAGCACGCTGTTCCTTCACCATCCCATGCTATGGATTTTGCAAGACCCTGCATTACCTGTACAAAAAGAGGTAAGGTAAATAGCTTTCATTGGTCACATCTCATCGACTACAGTGTCGAAGTCAATTACATGGATTTTGTATGATCAATCGTAGACATGATACGTTTTAAGTGGAAAAAGGGAATGATCATGTGAAAGGTGCATCTAAAGACTTCAGCTATCTCTAACAAATATGAGGGTAAATAGGAGACTATACCCTCCAAACCCAGCCTTCATGTCCAGCACATTCCGCAGCTGCAACTTTTTCCAGTGGTATGCGCGGACATAACTTTCTATTATGTCATACCAGTATTTTGATTCTTTAACATAACTTTATTTAAGATCTTAAATCCCTGAATTGTGGTCTTGATGTAACAACTTTAAGAAACATGAATAAGAATTGATCTTTTCTGATCAAAGCCAAATGAACATCATTTGACATAGAGAACAACATCCCAATAACCCAAAGAGGGGAACAAACAAAATTATTGAGTCAAATTTCCAAAGTAACACTAACCCATTATTTAAAATCACAAAACAAAACAAACCCAGATCTTAGATTAAGCAATCAACAAGCTAAGCAGAAGAAGAAACCTGAAGAACTTCTAGCACTATAATCACAATGTTGTCTCTTCCTCATATTTTTTTTATTTTGTTTTAATTAGTCGGCGGTATATAAGAACTATAAAAGGGAATATATGCACATAAAAATGGTTGAGAAATAAGATATGATCTAAATTGTAAAAAGAACCTTCACATATCAAAGATAAACCACTATATTAAAAATACACTAAAAATGTTTTGATGACAACAATTCCTGGATGAAGATGGTGCATGATATGATCTAAATTGTCTATTTTATCACCCATTCCAGCCAACTCTCTCCAGCCTCTTTGTCTGCGCACCATCTCATCCATTCAGCCATGGTTTATTCTACAGGGACTCTGACCAGGGAAGACCCAAGAATTCATGTTAGGGAGGGTTGCTTTACTATTAGGTAGAAAACTACAAGTTTCTTCATAAAAAAAATTTATTTTTTTCCCTGGACAAACGGCCCACCCAAAGGTCTTAATTCTAACCTGTGAACATTTACCAGTAGCAAAGACAGATCCATAACTATCCAGAATTAAGCGACATTACATCAAACATCTTATCTTCAACCATGAGCAAAAATGAAAGACTCCAAATTGTCACCAATTGAGAAATTACCTCACCATTAACTCTAAAGGAGCTTGAATCGGGTGAAACCTCCATTCATGAATTCAAGTTTCTTTCATTCAGGCAGATCTTGCATTTAGTTGCCTTATCCTCCTATTGACAATTAAAAAAAAAAAACTTAGTTAACTCGTCAGTTTTGTTTAATTCAGTACACTTGAATAAGTACCAAAACTAAAAAAAAAATCAACCCAATCAAAAGATCAATTTGTAGAGGCATATAATCAAACACTTTAGGAAACACAAATACTCACTTAGTCCCATCCAGTACAACGGTAGCTTGTGATGTCAACATGTTCAACGTGAGCAATCTTGAACCAGTCTTCTATCTTGTCCTTCTCGCATCTTCTCTCTAGCTCTTCACTGCAACCGTAAATCTCTAGTTGTCTCAAAGCAGTGAGGTTTTGCAGTCCTTCTGGTTGCGATTCGAAGATCCCAACATAGGCGAAAGAACACTAGTAGCTGAAAGAAAAAAAAATCTGAAACAGATCTGAAGAAGAAGAAGAAGAGGAGATCTAAAGAAAAAGAAGGATCTTACCTGGAATGAGATTTGAACCGAATGAGGGACGAAAAGATCAGTGTGTTCTTCTTCTTCTCACCAAACTCAGTATTGGAGGCACCGACTAACTCTTCTTCAAGAACCGGATAAGGGACACAACTTTTTTTTAGGGTTTCGGGAGATCAGTGTGTGCTTTCGGGAGATCTGTGGGGAGATGGAACAAATTTTAGCATTTGAAACAAAATGTTGAAAAGTGCAGAGTTGGGGGGAGAAGGCAAAGCAGGAACGCAAATTTTTTTCGCCCGCGAGAAATCGACTCGACTTCTCCACACATCCACGTGCAACACACGTGCAATTTAGCAACGGTTTTAAGCCGTTAGGCACTATAGCCACGGTTTTTAGCCGTGGCAAACACACCAACGGTTTAGAACCGTAGCCAAGCCTTTTTATAGCCACGATTTTAAGCCGTTGGCCATTATAGCCACGGTTTTTTGCCGTGGAAAATAAACCAACGGTTTAGAGCCGTGGCCACCTCTGTGTAGCTAATCAGGCCTTTTGGTGTAGTGTCAGTAGGCATCCACCTTTTTTTGTTTTAAACAATATCTACTTTATAACAGAAACAAGTGAATTTTTTCTATCAAACTTAGATAATTTGTTTTTATATTTAGTAATCTATTTGGGGAGTGCCGAAGGCACGACCCAAGGACCAGGTACACGACATGGGTACACGCTATGTCGAAAGTGTACGTTGGCACAACTGGAACACTAGTTATGCTTAATAACAACTTATCCTTTGGGTGACAGAAATATAGCCATGGGCATGAAAAGTCTTGATGGTCAGCACACAACTCCAAAGCAAATAAATCCGAACGAGGTGAAGAAACACCATTAAGCGGTGGTTCCTCTCTTTCATATTTTTTTTAAAGGCGAGCAAGTTTTTATTGGATCCTAAAACCATTAAATGCTTTCGAACTCTGGACTATGATACCATTCGCCACAAATCTACCAGTTGAGCTAGTACCCATCTTTTATGTTATTTAAAAAAGAGTAACATATTAATCTATATCTCACTGTGGACTCAAATTCAACAATTTTTTTTGAATGGAAAATAGCAATGGAGTCTGTACAAAGTACAATGATAGACAACCTCTGGATCAGGTGGTTGAAAATTATTCCACCTTTCTGCCTTTCTTATAGCTTGGTCCAGCCTAGGGGTGGCCCATCACGCAATCCCGATCTCGTCCCGATTTTTTCGAGTCTTATTGGGATTGATTAATCTCATCCCAATCTAGAATGGGATGGGATAAAGATTTTCAATCCCGTCAATCCCATTCCGTACTAATTTTGTAATATTTATTATTAATAACTTTAATATTTATTTTAGAATTGCAATTGTTTGGATGCTCATATAAAGTTTGGGCATAATGTTACAGGATGAAGTTTATTATGTTACAGGTTGTGCATTATGTTTGTGAATGAAGTCATAATGAATAAATGGAGTGTTAATGAAGTAAGAATGTAGTTTATGTTACATATTGTGAATGAAGTCTATGTTTTTTTATGTTACAACATAGTAATATGTTACACATTACTATGTTTATTATGCTAGAGATTGTGTTTATTATGTTTTGTTGAAATATGTTATTATGTTACATGTTGTAATATGTTACAAATTGTGTTTATTACGTTATAAATTGTCAAAATAATTTATCAATAGACTGAGCATGTTGATCCCGTCCCGTCCTGAACCCGTTTGGGATGCGACAAGGTCAGGATGAGGTCTAGCCCGTCCCAATCCCGAATGAACGGGATGGAATAGGGATGAGTCCATCCCGTCCCGTACCCACCCCTAGTTCAGTCAATACAAGAGCCTCTTATTTTGCATATCTTTCAAAACAAAAAGGTCAAAACTTTTGCTTGGGTTTCCGAGCATTTCACTCGGATGCACAAGCAGGGGTGATGGTGCACAAAACTTTTGCATAATTCTTTCATTTCAGTATGGACATTTTGCTCAAGTTTGATTTAGAAATGCACAATTATATGTTTCATTTAGTTATTCCATTATATATGTTGACAAGCATGCCATGGTCCTACATACAAGTTCATCTTTTTATATACCAATATATTGAGAGTTGTAATTAAACCATGTTCATATATCAATATTATCCATAGATACTAACAAGGTTTTAGTTTAGTATCTTCGCAGATTTCAAAAAACAATTTCTAGAAGTCCAAACAGTTTCCTGTTTCAAATAGGAGTCCAAACACTTTCCTATTTCAAGCATGTTTCCTATTTCACAATGCCTGTTTCATAAATCAAATCATGGATGTTGACATTCTCGAGTAAGTCTTTGAAAGCTTATGCAAACAAAGATACTAACAAGGTTTTAGTAATCATACACATGCCAAGTTTAGTCCTCTTATGCTGACATATCCCCCTCAAGATAATACAAGAGACATAAATTAAAACATGGAGATTGACATAATTCGAATTAGGTCTGGATTTTCGTAGGCGTATGCAAACATAGATACTAACAAGGATTTAGCACCCACAATGAAATCCGCAGTTCCTATCGTGCACGGGCATCCAACTCACGACCCCATGCCGACGATAGTACCGCCGAACCCCGAATCATATGAGCGATTTCTTTTCGTGCACCATGCTCTGTCAACAATGAGGCGTTCACATCAATGAAGCAAAGGCCTGATGAGACACTAGAAACATATCTAATCCGCTTTAACAGCGAGTTAAACACCGTCCGCACGTACAACGACGCAACGGCTATTTCGGCCTTCATTAATTGACTGTGAAGGGGAAAGTTTTACAACTTTCTGACGCTAGATCCTCCGGCGAACATGACAAACCTGACAAAACAAGCACGAAACTTCATCGCCATGACAACGAAACAAAGAAGAACCGAACTTGGGGGGCCATCGAGCAATAGAATACATGTGCTTCACGGAGCACATTCAGAGTTCGAACTATCCAACAGGTCCAAAAAAAAGGCTTTACGAGGTATGAGGATCCAAGCGATACGTGGCGAACAATCGATACAACATGGTGAGAGGAGAGGTCCATCTGCGTCGCTGGTATTTACTGAGAAGGATCTCCGGGCATACAACTCCCTCGTGACGATGCCCCGGTGGTGACAATTTCCATAGCAGGTTGGGAGGTAAGAAGATTCCTTGTTGATACCGGGAGCTTGACGAACGTCCTTTTCCTCTGCACGCTCCGCAACATGCAGCTAAATGAAACAACATTGAGTCCTAATGATCATCTGGTGATCGACTTCAATGGCAAAAAATGGTTCCCCGTGGGAAGGATACAGTTGATAGTAACCGCGGGAGAACAACCAACTCATAAGATTATGTTTCAAGAGTTTGTAGTAATCGGCACGCCTTTGACGTACAATGCAGTTTTGGGACGAATCAAACAGTCGATACATTAAGATGGGATCAGTCAGTGGCCAAAGAATGCCAATACATGACATTCTGCCACCCGACCATCCTCAGCAAGCCGTCAATCCAACGACCAAGACTACCCTTTGTTCAACCCGAAGCATTGTGGGAGAACGACCGACATCAGGTGATGAGGCACCAATAAGCCCTCGAGGCCGACCCAATGTCGGACAACCAGAGGAATATATCGTTACGGCCTACCTCGACAGACCTTAGAACAACAAAGCCATTCAGATCGGTTCCCGCCTGAGCAAGGTAGTGGCAAAGCAACTTACGAAGTTGCTATAGCGCAACCAGGACATCTTCGCATGGACCATGCGCGATATGGTAGGGATCGATCCATCGATAATCACTCATCACCTCAAAGTTGACCCCTAAAAGAAAACCATCGGACAAAAAAAAAGGCATGTGTCGCCCGAAAGGAACGCGATCATAAACGAGGAAGTACAATGTTTACTTGATGCAGACATGATCAAGGAAGCGTGATACCTCGATTGGCTGGCAAACACCGTTCTGGTAAAAATAAAAATGGGAAGTGGAGGGTGTGTGTAGACTACACCGACCTCAACAAACCTGCCCAAAGGACAACTTCCCACTCCCCCGTATAGATCAGATCGTAGACACCACTTAGGGACACGGCCTACTTAACTTTATAGATGCCTATTCAGGCTACAATCAAATATTGATGCACCCCCCAGATCAAGAGAAAACCTCTTTCGTAACGGAAAGAAAAATATATTGTTATAGGGTAATGCCTTTCGGCCTGAAAAATGATGGAGCTACTTACCAACGATTGGTCAACCGAATGTTCAAAGAACAGATCGGTAGAAATATGAAAGTATACATTGACGACATGCTGGTCAAAAGCCTTCACAACCATGACCACGTATGAGATCTTTCCAAAGCATTTGACCAACTCAGGAAATACCGGATGAAACTCAACCCACAAAAGTGCACATTCGGAGTCGAGTTTGGCAAATTCTTAGGCTATATATTAAACAAAAGGGGAATTGAGGTCGATCCTAAATAGATTTAGGCCCTTCTCAACATGAAATCCTCAACCAATATCAGAGACGTTCAGAGGTTAACTGGGAGGGTAGCTGCACTCAACAGATTTATATCAAAGTCATCCGACAAATGCCTACCATTCTTCAAGATACTAAGAGGGAACAAAGGGTTTTCATGGAACGACGAATGCGAACAAGCCTTTCAGAACCTGAAAGCATACATGGGGAGTTCAGAACTACTTTCAAAGCCCGCAATAGGTGAAACACTATACTTGTACCTATTTGTTTCAAAACATGCTATCAGTTCAGCCCTCGTACAAAATGACCAAGGAACCCAAAGGTTAGTGTACTACACCAGCAAAACCTTCGTGGAGGCGGAAGCACACCCATATGCCAGCACAACCGCTAACCCCAATGACTAGTCCATGGTCGTTCGCACAATGGGGAATGGACATCGTTGGGTCGCTTCGCCGTCGGCTGGTAAAAAATTCTTCCTTGTCGCCGTCTACTACTTCACCAAGTGGGTCGAGGCCGAGCCCCTATCCAGAATAGGGCAGAAGTCCAAATCGAAAAATTTATATGGGCCACCATCATCTGTAGATTTGGCAACCCTAGAGTATTGGTCAGTGACAATGGAACCCAGTTTGAAGGTAACAAGGTTAACGAATTGTGCAAAAGTCTGGGAGTCAAGCATAACTTCTCCTCACCAGAACACCCCCAAGCCAACGGCCAAGTGAAAGTTACCAATAGGACAATCCTAGAAGCCATCAAAAGAAAACTTGATACAGCCAAAGGAGAATGGGTCCTAGAGCTACCAGGAATACTCTAGGCATATCGAACAACTAAAAGAATCCCTATCGGATAGACACCCTTCGCCCTAGCATACGGGTTAGAAGCTATGGTTCTGGTGGAACTCGAGGTGCCAACCTTCTTGATGGAAGAGTTTAGACCAGACAACAACGATGAAGCCTTGCGCGTGGGATTAAACCTCGACGAAAAACAGGATCTAGCATCCGCCCAGATAGTCGCCTACCAACAACGGATAGCGCAATACTACAACAAGAAGGTCAAGCCACGTGAATTCAAGGTGGGAGTCTGGGTATTTAGGAAAACCCAGCAAAACACCAAGGAAGCCGGAGCGGGAAAGCTAAATCTGAATTGGGAATGACCTTATAGAGTTGCCAAAGTCAACAGACGGGGAACATACTGGCTGAAAGATGCCAACGGTGATGGGCTTAAACGACCATGGAATGTAGAACATCTAAAAAAATATTATCAATAAAATATTTTGCTTTTACCAAAATTTCCACTATTGTCCGTTATAACCCTACACCAGCCCGACTATGACCAGACTCGAATATCAGCCCAAAGCCTAATCCTCTTCGCGCGGATCACGACGACTGAGAAAGTGGGAGTCTAGTCAGCGCTGGTCCGCTATGACGATGACTTGCTAAGGGATCATTGCTCTCAATACAAACAATGATCACCGAACTTGCCAGGTAAGCTCAGTCAGTTCGCGATGGATGACGTCAACTTCTGGTGCCCAAAGCCTAATCCGTTTCACGCTGATCACGACAGCGAAGGAAGTGGGAGTCTAGTTAGCGCTGGTCCGCTGATGACGACGATTCGCCAATGGATCATTGCTCTCAATACAGACAATGATCGCCAAACTTGTCAGGTAAGCTCAGTCAGTTTGCGACTTATGACAACCACTTCTGGTTCCCAAAGCCTAATCCACTTCGCACGGATCACGACGATGGAGGAAGTGGGAGTCTAGTTAGAGTTACTCTGCTGATGTCGACGACTCACCAAGGGATCATTGTTCTCAATACAGATAATGATCGTCAAACTTGCCAGGTAAGCTTAGTCAGTTTGCGACTGATGATGACGGCTTCTGGTGCCCAAAGCCTAATCCGCTTCGCACGGATCACGACGGCGGAGAAAGAGGAGTCTAGTCAGCTGATGAGGACGATTCACCAAGGGATCATTGCTCTCAATACAAGCAATGATCACCGAACTTTTCAGGTAAGCTCAGTTCGTTGGCGACTGATGACGATGACTTCTGGTGCTCAAAGCCTAATCCGCTTCAGGCGGATCACGACAACGAAAGAAGTGGGAGTCTAGTCAACGTTGGTCCGCTGATGACGACGACTCGCCAAGGGATCATTGCTCTCAATATAGACAATGATCGCCGAACTTGCCAGTTAAGCTCAGTCAGTTCGCGACTGATGACGACGGCTTCTAGTGCCCAAAGCCTAATCCACTTCGTGCGGATCGCGATGGCGGAAGAAGTGGAAGTTTAGTCAGCGCTGGTTTGCTAACGACGATGACTCGCCAAGGGATCATTGTTTTCAATACAAACAGTGATCGCCGAACTTGCTAGGTAGGCTCAGTCAGTTCGCAACTAATGACGATGACTTCTTGTGCCCAAAGCCTAATCCACTTCACGCGAATTGCGACGACGGAGGAAGTGGGAGTCTAGTCAGTGTTGGTCCACTGATGACGACGACTCGCCAAGGGATCATTGCTCTCAATACAGACAATGATCGTCGAACTTGCCAGGTAGGCTCAGTCAGTTCGCGACTGATGACGATGGCTTCTGGTGCCCAAGCCTAATCCGTTTCGCAAAAGGAATAAAGAACATAAGGTAGTACTAGTCTGCCAACATGTAATGAGTCGCTACTGGAGAAGCCTGGTCAACCCCTGACCAACAACGGTCTCTGTTGGTTGTACAAGCATTTCACCTAGCGATCAAAAAATTCTATGAAGCAACTAGAATAAACACGACAATATGAGACAAAAACATGACTTTCATTCAAAAACATGTCTATATATTCTGTCCAAGAGAGGACGTTACAATCATTCTAAGGAGATGCATCATCCTCATCAGTAAGCCTCGCAGAACCCTCACTCTATTGATCGGTCCAAAAGCAACCCTCTTGTAGCAAGTGAAATCAAGGTCAGTACCAGGATACTCTTCCCTAATCAGCTCCAGGAGCTCCAGTCTGCCATGAACGACCTCGGATGAAATGAACGGATTCTCGCCTCGTAATGCGAGCACTCCTCGGCCAATAATCGCTCCACCTCCAGAGCGCGGCAAAGCCCCTCATCAACTGCGGCTTCCAGCAGCGTTTTTCGACAACCCATTCCGCCTCCGCTTGCTCCCTTTCGGCCTCCATGTCCCCGCGGTCAGCAATGGTGAAAGAAGCTTGTAACCTACCTTCCAAGGAGTCCTCCCAGTAAAGAGCGTCTGAATATGACGTCCATAGATCCACGAAGGCCTTCTCTAAAGCAAGTAACCTTCCAAGGGCTTCGGGATGTAATGAAGCAAGCCCATGCAACTCCGGGGCACGAGTAGCCTTTTCGAGGCCGCCATGTCGCAAAACCTCGATGCATGTGCCAACTTCCTCCCCCGCTAGATCAGCAGGGGGAGTCGGAGCATCATGCAAAAGGCCGCAACCCCCGAGGATGCCACCCGTGCATACCGTGACCTACTAGGGGGAGAGGCCGCCCCGACAGAAGTTTGCCTCTTCATCGGGACTACCATGGAAGGAACGTTTGCCTCCAATTCAGCGAGTCTGGAAGGACTGAGCAAGGCCAAACCTCTATTCCTAAAGCGGCGAGCAACCACCCCCTCAGCCGATGAACATGACACGTGTTGAGCACAATGAGAACACCGCAGCAGACCGCAACGTGAAACATTGCCTGACATTACAACCTCCTCAGCAGAAGTCAAATGAAGATTAAGAAACTCCTCTTCTATCTGCTTCTCGTCCTCGCTAAGAGACGGAATAGCGAACCTCGCTGAAATGCAAAAAAACAATGTCAGAACTAGTATAACAGAAGAGACATACAAAAACGCGCATATCACGATAGTCGAAAGACTCACAAAGATCAAACTGGAAGTATCGAGACACTCTACGACTCCCGAGCTTGAAAACCCAGAATTCGCCGAAGCAAAGAACCATTGTTTCCCCCAAGATTCGGCGCTACTCGCCTCCAATCGCAAACAAGGAGGACAGTTCAACACACAGATACCCCTGGAATCCAGCCGAGCCTTTGTCAGGTGATGGCTCACCAACGAAGATAAACGAAGGCTAGTGTCATGAGCCCTCAGGAGGATTGCGAGCATTATCTTGAACCCGCTCGGTGCCATTTGAGCAGGAGGCATTCAAAAATGAGTAAAGAAACGCCAGACAGTGCCGAAAGCTGAAACTCGGACTTGAACATGCCTCGGTGGAAGCCTATGAACCCTTGAGGAGGCACAGTCGGACCCAAAACTCCAAACGCAAGAACAATTTGCAAATATTTTGGGAGGTGGCACAAACTACGAAACCTGACCAACTCATCTTCGTCGACCAAACTGTCTTCAAAGAAGTTGACATAAGCAAGCGATAACGAGTTCTTACGAGAAAATTCAACAGTGTCAGCCATTTGAAGATGGATCAAATACTACGGTTCTAAAAGACAACGTGAATAACAATGAAGGAATCCTCGTAAAGACGATGAATATTTATAGGAAAGGCACACTGCACTTTCCCTCATTGAGCAGTCGCATACCCATTAATGTCATACGCCGCTCGAGACGAACGTCTTGAGTCCAATCATCACGATGGTACAGTAGTCTTTTCAAAGAGTCAGTGGACCGACTTAACGCCCCACTAACTCGGGGGGAGTAGCTGATGACACATAAAAACGGTCACACACTTGAGCCATACACGTGTCGTGATAATCTCGAGGAAATACGGACCTCAACATCAACCCAACACTAAACAGGCCCAAGCAGGTCTAAGCCCGCTCAATTCAGTCTGCCAGGCAGACCTGGACTCTCACAACACTCTAGGCTCACACGTCTCACAACTGTACTCAATACCCGCAAGCCCTCCTTAGGCAAGTATCTCGAAAATTTGCTTCGGTTGGACAACTACAGCTGCTCTTTGTTCCCAACTATGAAGCAAACACCAGAGTATCTTCCACACAGAGAAACTCCCTTCTACAGAATGCTCTTGGATTAGGAACTATCTCCCTCATATCTAGGAGCACAGAGTTCACAGGGAACTTCCCTCCTACAGCACGACTCCTAATTAGAAAGGGATCTCCAAGAAGATCTCCTCCCTAATCTATGCCTACGATGGCATGGTTAAACCAGGACTCCTTGCATTATAAATAAGACATGAGGTTGGTAAGCTAAGGTATGCTACAAATTCCCTGTTACAACATTACACCTTCCTCATAGCCATGTCTGACTTTAGCATCGGAGTGCCATCGGCCACCACAACGGTGGTCCGTGGCTCACGTGTGCTACTTGTGTAGGTCAACAGGTCAGTAGGGAGCGAAAAACGTCTGCATCAGGAATGAAGCACAATGCAATGAAAAAAATCCTAAAATTATTTTACCCTACATTTAATCATCTAGAGGAAACACAATCTCTTCACTTTTGGATGTTATTCTCTCAAGTTTCATCCGAAAGACACATTGTTAGTTGAATTAGATAAGAAATATTCATTAACATGTCTGTTTCCGACAGTAAATTGTTGTTGTATATTTTTAGTGTTTTCGTACTACTATGTTATATTATGATATCCAGTTCTTCCTTAGTTGAAAAATGCTTGCCAGAATTAGTGTCATCCGTAATAGATGCCTGAATGATAACTAGAGCTGAGAGAGAGAGAAGAGTTACGAATTAAGAGTTTGGGTAAAAGCACATTTTAATGAAAGAGACGACTTATAATGGGAAGTTTGTTAAAAGAAAAATTGTCTGTTCGTTTTTCTTTTCTTTTCGAAACCAAAGTTCATTTATGTCTCCAAATCCGAACAAAGCCAGCAGATTGTATAAAAGCATGGAACATTTGAAAATTTGTTCTTCTCTCATGTATGTCCCATCCGTAGTTGATGCTTTCAAAAGCCAAAAACAGGCATGAAAATTGTTATATGCGGACAAAACCTTTGCTTTGGATAGTAGTTATATCTAAGCCTTCAATGATAAGTTTGATCAAAGCTGTCATCTATGAAGATCACAAGTCGATCCCTTCATTTTGCATATAAGGAGTTAGAAAGAAACCTACATTGCCTCGGTAAAAGTCACGTTTGTATTAATACAAAACAAGAAAGCTCATATGTCTACTCTACAATTTTGAATATACGCTCTAGTGCTTATAAATAGAGCAATTGAATATAATGTCACACAATTGGTGAACTAAACAATGATATAGATGGAAGAAAATAGGCAGCCTGGTTTGGATGTACATCAGTAGGAGAGATGCCATCATCTGCTTTGGAAGTTCAGAACGCGAATAGAGTAGGCAAAAACAAATGCAAAGAGCAAAGCAAAGCCAACTACTATGCAGGCTACAAGTGGCAGCATGTCGTGATCAAAACCAAACATGGTGCTCAGGAAATCCTTGAGAGGGACTTCCTCTTGTGTGAATGTCAACATCTTTGTTGTCATATCCCCGAACTGGGAAGTCACGAGACCGTAGAGTGTCCATGAAACAGGGCAGCCCCAGTAGTACCATCTCCACCAAATAGGAATAGCCTGTGCACCGACATAATCACTAGTCAGTTAATCACTTTTTAAGTAATTGAAGATATGTGAAAGTGTATACATGTTAGTTTGTACTCACAGTTCTTGGGACCAGAAAACCAGCAAAGAGCATCCAGACTCCATAAAATGCTGAAGATACCACAGCGGCAAATGGGGCATTTGGTGTCAATGCAACAGTCATCATGCCATAGTATGTGTAATACAGGAAGGTGAAGAACATGAAAAAGAAGAACCACAAGAACTTGGCTAGATTAAACTGAAAGCCTAGAGTTGTGTAGACAATGAGTCCATATAATGTGGATTGCACAAATGTGTATGGAAGCTCCATCAACACCTGCAACACTCTTTGTAATTTAGAACATATCGCTATGCATATCTTTGAGATTGAATTGATTGAATGCATACAGTTGATGACAGTGGGTTGTTTTTTAAGGTTCATATTACCTGAGCTAAAGCATATGGCATAGCAGAAAACATTCCTGCTGCTCTTTCTCGATAGAAAACACTCCTCTCAATATCCACGACTGGTTGAACTGATGATGCATTACTGACACCTAAGAAGATCACCGCAGCATACATTGACCCCATGGCGTTCAGGAAATCTTGTTCCTTATTTCTGTTGAACCAATGACAGAAAACAAGTTAGATAAAATATTGAAAGTCCCTCGAGATAATGCTTTTGGAGTATTTAGTTTAAGGATACGTACATTTTGCTACCCATATTCCAAAATATGCTTCCAAAGAGTAGAGCACAGACGAAAGTGAAGAAGAAGCGGACGGCATTGTATGGGGGATTCCTCCAATAGGACCAGTGTTGCTTCCACAGGCAGGCTTTGAGCTGAACCCAGAAAGACTGTGAGAACTGGGTTTTAAAGTAAATATCTTCAGAGCCAGGATCAGGTTTCTTCAACTCATCTATCAGTGCTTTGTTCCTCTTATGAAGAGCAGAGTTGAGATAAACTTCAGCGAAATCTATCCCGAGACGATTCTCAGCAGCTGCAGAACTGGCTTCTAACATCCATGTTGCTGGGTTGTATCCAGGAACTATCTTTGGGACACCTTTAACTGATTCAAAATAGTTGACTAGCTCTTGCGACTGTTTTCCAAGTGGGCCTCCGTAAATAACTCGTCCTCCACGTTTCATGAGTAGTAACTGTTACCATAAGAAGCTCACATTAGTTAAAAGAAGACTCGAAGTTTGATATTGGTTGGTTGTACAATGGTTGAACTTGAGATCTTACTTCATCAAAAGACTCGAAGATGTCAATACTGGGTTGGTGAATGGTGCAGACCACGGTTCTCCCTGTGTCTACTGTGTTGCGAACAGTTCTCATAACTATTGCTGCAGCTCTAGCATCTAGACCTGAAGTGGGTTCATCCATGAAAATGATGGAAGGATTGGCTACAAGTTCAACAGCAATTGTGAGACGCTTTCTTTGCTCAGTTGAGAGTCCAGTGACTCCCGGTACACCAACAAGAGCATCCTTGAGATTGTCTAGTTCAACTAGATCCATCACTTCTTTCACAAACACCTGCAATATGAATTTGAAATCTCATTCAATTTGGTGACATTAACAAGTAACATTATGGCTAGTTTTGCCAGTGTCAAAAGTTTACCTCTCTTTTCTCGTCACCAACTTCAGCTGTTAAGCGGAGCCAAGCAGAATATAGAAGGGACTCGTAAACTGTGAGATTGGGAGAGTGAATGTCATTTTGTTCACAATAACCACTAATACGAGCAAATGTTTCTTGCTTCTTTGGATACCCAGAGATTGTTATTGATCCCTCAATGTATCCGCCAGTTTTCCTTCCGGCTAATACATCCATCAGAGTGGTCTTCCCTGCTCCGCTTACACCCATCAAGCATGTCAAAACACCTGGTCTAAAGGAGCCACTCACTCCATGTAGAAGTTGGAGTCTGTCTTGTACCTCTCCTTGTTGCTTCATTTCCTATACGAACAAATCAAATCACTATAGATAAGTTTTATTTCTCTGAAAATCTTATTGCCAATATAGTCATGGTTTAAAATGTCATTCTCTGTTTGTAAAAAAAAAATACTAAAATACTTACAGGAGGCATATTGACATAGTAATTCACGGTATCAAATGCCATTGCAAGGGGTTTAAATGGAAGCACCATCCCTTTCTTCTTATTCTCACTAGTTTCACCTGAATTAGATAGCAAATATACATCTATGCATCAGTCTTTGTTGAACAAGTCAAGTGTTTTTAACTATTCATGTTCTAGTATAAATATTTCAGTACCAGAGCTTTTGAGTTTGGTATCTGATTTTTCCTTCTTTGAGCTCTGGTCTTCATAAGAAATGTCAACGGCTTCAGTAGTAGATGCTTGGGTGCTACCAAGAGCTGAAGATAATAAATAGAGTAGATATTAGTTATCACTTATCAGAGAATTTGCTCAAACCAAAGGCTAATAGTGAGGGATTCTTTGCTCACGATTTAGAAACGAAAGGGCGACTGTGTATAGGATGTTGAACAGAATGTTGTAAGCAACGAGTGCTCCATTGCCTATCCAGTACCACTTTGCATTTGTAGGCATCCCCTTTAGCTTGAGAATCATCTGACCCGTCTGCAAAATATGATACATTTCATTTACTGATATTCGTCTAGGTTATTCAATACATAATTTATACCATGAATTCACTCCATACATACCGGGTTCCAGACATTTGCTAGGAATTCATTCGCTGCAATTGCATTTTGAGCATACATTAAAGGAGATGACCAGTATCCCCATAGCCACCAACTATAGATGTCGTCTGCGATTTTGGAAACAAAAACAAAAGCAAAACTTGTTAGTACAATGTCAGTACTCCATGAAATAAATAGCTGGGCAATGAGGAATCATTGATCCTACCTTTGGAGACTATGAAGCCACCCAGAACAAATATAACTAAAAGAGCAAATGCCCCAAATGTGTTTGTAACGATCATATTCCTTCCAAGTGCGGCAATGAATCGGAAAAGAGAGAGTGACATTTGATGCAGATTGAACATCAGGAGCAATTGACGGAAAAATCTAAACACCATGATATTAAAGGTCAGTATTAGAAGAAGCATAATAAATGTCCATTTGAACCATATTTTTTTTAGATTGATTGAGACATACCTTGCAGGGCTGGGCGCCAGTCCTATTGTGTAGTGTTGCGCCTTATTGCGGAAGCGGGTAGACACCAACAATTGCACACAAGTACCACAAGGATCCAATCAATTAAATAGAGCAACTAGCAATGAAAGAAATTAGAGAAAATTAAGAACATACCACAAGAGACACAAGGTTTATGTGGTTCAGCAAATTGCCTACGTCCACAGTGAGGTGATTCCACTATATTCAAGAACAAGGTACAAGAAGATGACAATTCTCATACAATCTCTCAACAAGAGATGAAACAATTTCAGCAATTGTCTTTCTCTATTCCCTGTGCTTCACAGTTTTTCTACCTATAAAAAACAACTATAGTTCCTAGTATATATATAGTGTCTTGTTTCCTGTTTCCTGTTTCAAATAGAAGTGGAAACAGTTTCCTATTCCTGTTTGGGAAACAGTTTCCTATTCCTGTTTGGGAAACAGTTTCCTATTCTTGTTTGGGAAACAATTTCCTATTCCTGTTTGGGAAACAGTTTCCTGTTTCACAAAACAGGTATGTTTCCTATTTCACAATTCTCCACCTCGGCGAATTTTTATAAGGAAAAAATGAGCCGAAACAAGGCATGAGAATAAACTGATCAACACTCCATCATAGCTTTGTCACCTCACGAAACCGCCCCGAAGGGCAACGCCCCAAAGGGCCCTCAATCAACATGAGTCAATGTGGAGTAAGTCCAAACAATGTTGGAACTTAACTCCAGGAACAACCTTTGTCAGCATATCAGCAGGGTTGTCTTTTGTGTGTACTTTCACCAAAGACACATCACCATCCTCAATTACATCTCGAACAAAGTGATATCGGACGTCAATATGCTTAGTCCTTGCGTGATGAACCTGATTTTTAGCCAAGTGGATGGCACTCTGACTGTCACAGAGAACCTCAACACTATCTTGTTCTACACCCAAGTCATTTACAAGACCTTGAAGCCACAATGCTTCTTTTACACCTTCTGTCAATGCCATATACTCTGCCTCTGTAGTAGAGAGAGCCACTGTATCCTGAAGCATAGATCTCCAACTAACCGGAGCACCGTATATCTGAAATACGTAACCAGTAGTAGATCTTCGTCTATCTAGATCACCAGCATAATCAGAATCAACAAACCCACGAACCTGACATGAATCTCCACCGAAGTCCAAACCCACATCCAAGGTACCTTTTAAGTACCTAAGCATCCATTTCACTGCCTCCCAATGTTTCTTCCCAGGGTTTTCCATATACCTGCTCACAACACTAACAGCCTGTGAAATGTCAGGGCGTGTACACACCATAGCATACATTAAACTGCCAACTGCACTAGCATAAGGAACATGCGACATGTATTCCTTTTCTTCCACTGTGACTGGAGATAACTTTCGAGAAAGTCTAAAATGTGAAGCCAAAGGAGTAATAACCGGCTTTGCGTTTTCCATGCCAAACCGTGATATGACCTTCTCAAGGTACCCCTTCTGTGAAAGAAATAATTTTTTATTCTCCCTTTCTCTTCTTATCTCCATACCAAGTATTTTCCTTGCAGCACCCATATCCTTCATCTCAAACTCAGAAGCAAGTTGAGACTTCAATTTATTTATCTCCACCATACTCTTACAGGCAATGAGCATATCGTCAACATAGAGCAAAAGATAAATAAAATCGCCACTACGAAGTTTTTTCAAGTAAACACAACAATCATACTTACTTCGTGTGAACCCATGTTTCAACATAAAAGTGTCAAACCGTTTGTACCACTGCCTAGGTGACTGCTTTAACCCATAAAGTGATCTCCTCAAACGACAAACATGGTCTTCTTTTCCAACAACCTTAAAACCTTCCGGCTGATGCATATAAATTTCCTCCTCTAAGTCTCCATGCAAGAAAGCTGTTTTCACATCAAGTTGTTCAAGCTCAAGGTCACCATGAGCTACCAAGCTCAACAACACACGAATAGAAGTGTGTTTTACCACAGGCGAAAATATCTCATTGTAGTCAACGCCTTCCCTCTGAGCAAAACCCTTAGCTACTAATCTTGCCTTGAACTGAGTACCAGACTCTAGAGTAGTCTGTTTCTTCTTAAACACCCACTTGCAGCCAATTGCTTTCCTTCCATTAGGCAACGACACTAGATCCCAAGTATGGTTCTTCTGGAGAGACTCCATTTCACCCTGCATAGCTACTAACCAACTCTGACTATCTGAATGACGCGCGGCCTGCTTGTAAGTAGTTGGCTCATCATCTTCCACAGAGAGTGCATATGCAACCAAATCAACTGTATTCAACTGACCATAGTGTTTCAACGGTTCTTCAAAGCCAAATTTTTGAACTTGCTTAACCGATCGTTTTGACCTAGTTAAGGCCAAAGGTTGCTGCTGGGATTGATTATCTTCAACTGGTTGTTGTTCCTCATGGTCTTCAGGCTCATAATTCAGATCATGTGTGCCTGCTTCAACCACTTGTTCATCTGCTGCATCCACAGACGCTTCAACTTCCACTTTCTGAGTGTTACTAGATTCACCACCACTATCAACCAACTCCTTAGCTTTAGTACAAGCTAACAAGGAATTCTCATCAAATGTAACATCTCGACTGATCACAAATTTATTATCCTCTAAACACCATAGACGATAACCTTTCACGCCTTTTGCATACCCCAAGAAAATGGCCTTCTTAGCCCTAGCATCAAGCTTATTTTCTTTCACATGGTAGTAGGCAATACAACCGAAAACTTTCAGTACACTGTAATCAGCATGTTCACCTGACCACACCTCATAAGGTGTTTTGCAGTCTAATGTAGAATGTGGCGATCTATTAATCAAGAAACACGCGGTGGCTATTGATTCAGCCCACCATTCTCTACCAAGACAAGCATTGGAGCGCATACACCTAGCTCTTTCAAGCATAGTACGGTTCAATCTCTCAGCAACTCCATTTTGTTGTGGCGTGTTTCTAACAGTCCAATGTCGAACAATTCCTTCCTGATCACAAAACTGTTTAAAAGTACCCTCAGTATACTCGGTACCATTATCAGACCTCAAAGTCTTCACCTTTCTTCCAGTTCTATTCTCAACCATTGCTCTCCACCTTTTAAATGTCTCAAATACTTCATTCTTGGACTTCAAAAAATATACCCATGTGTAACGGGAATAATCATCAATGAAGGAGACAAAGTACCTGGAACCTCCCTTAGAGGCGACCTTCGCTGGTCCCCACACATCTGTATGCACATAGTCTAGAATACCTCTGCTCCTGTGCTTGCTTGTACTGAATTTTACCCTGCATTGTTTTCCATATACACAATGCTCGCAAAACTCCATAGTCGATTTCTGCATACCCTTCAGTAACCCTTGCTTGCTGAGTAGAGACAATCCTTTTTCTGTCATATGCCCAAGTCGCATGTGCCATAACCTAGTGCTTTCCAATGAAGAAGTTCCCACTGCCACATTTCCTGTTACCGTGTTACCCATCAAGGTGTACAAGTTACCTTGTTTGATCCCTTTCATGACAACCAAGGACCCACGGACAACCTTTAAAACTCCACCTACCGCTGTAAACTTACAACCATTGGAGTCTAAAACACCAAGCGAGATAAGGTTCTTTTTCAAGGCTGGGACATGTCTCACATCAGTTAAGGTTCTCACAACACCATCATACATCTTAATCCTCATTGTTCCAATTCCAACTGTCTTACAAGCGTAATCATTACCCATTAGAACAGTACCACCATCAATGTGCTCATAGGTAGTGAACCACTCCCTGTTTGGGCACATATGGTAAGAACACCCAGAGTCAAGGAGCCATCTCCCAGAGATTGTTGTGTTTTCACCCGCAACTGAATAACATTCTTCATCCTTTTCCATACTAGATGCATAACTTGCTTCACTAGTATCACCCTTATCTTGCTTTTTCTTGCCCTTCCAACTATTATCATGATTACTCTTACCTTGATTTGGACAATTTTTTCTAATATGCCCCCACTCTCTACATTTGTGACATTGTGGACCTCTAGACTTTGATCTAGATTTTCCACTATTTGAAGATGATTTCACTTGAGACCTTCCTCTAACAACCAACCCTTCAGCTTGATCTTTCCCACTACCATTTGATGAAGTTTTCTTCCGAATCTCATTGGACAAGAGTGCACCGGTAGTTTCATCAAATGTAAGTTCATCTTTCCCAAACAAAATTGTTTGTACAAGATTTTCATATGACTGCGGCAAGGAATAAAGCAATATAATTGCTTGGTCTTCATCCTCAATCTTCACATCCACATCTCTCAAATTTGAGATAATCCGTGTAAACTTGGCGATATGATCACCAATTGGAGTGCCCTCATCCATTGCTAGTCTGTACAATTGGGTTTTCAAGTATAACCTGTTTGATAATGTCTTAGTCATAAACTGTGACTCAAGCTTCAACCAAACATCAGCTGCCGTAGTCTCTTCATTAACTAAAAAAACTATGTCTCTATCCAGACACAAGCAAATAGCAGCACGCGCCTCCAAATCCAATTCTTCCCATTCATCATCTGACATGGTTTCAGCCTTTTTATCCTTCCCTAGTAATGCCTTGTGTAATTTCTGAGAAATAAGCAAATTCCTCATTTGTATTCTCCAATATCCGAAATCGTTCTTACCATTAAATTTCTCGATTTCATACTTCCCCACATGTGCCTTGCTCACCTTGGATGCCATTGCAAACAAAACCCGTGACTTTCTAGACAAGAAGCTTCACTATGGTTTTTTTTTTTTTTTTTTTTTTTTTTTAAACAACTTGTGCACAAACAAATCCTAGCACTTTTGAATCTTCACAATCTTGAGTAGAACAATTCAAGATCAATTTCCCTTAGTGCTCTGATACCAATTGTTGCGCCTTATTGCGGAAGCGGGTAGACACCAACAATTGCACACAAGTACCACAAGGATCCAATCAATTAAATAGAGCAACTAGCAATGAAAGAAATTAGAGAAAATTAAGAACATACCACAAGAGACACAAGGTTTATGTGGTTCAGCAAATTGCCTACGTCCACAGTGAGGTGATTCCACTATATTCAAGAACAAGGTACAAGAAGATGACAATTCTCATACAATCTCTCAACAAGAGATGAAACAATTTCAGCAATTGTCTTTCTCTATTCCCTGTGCTTCACAGTTTTTCTACCTATAAAAAACAACTATAGTTCCTAGTATATATATAGTGTCTTGTTTCCTGTTTCCTGTTTCAAATAGAAGTGGAAACAGTTTCCTATTCCTGTTTGGGAAACAGTTTCCTATTCCTGTTTGGGAAACAGTTTCCTATTCTTGTTTGGGAAACAATTTCCTATTCCTGTTTGGGAAACAGTTTCCTGTTTCACAAAACAGGTATGTTTCCTATTTCACATGTAGTAAGTCAGGACAACCCATACAGAAGACTCAATCATTGACACAGGAATTCTCAATATAAACGTGGGAAGTGAGTATGCCCAAGGTGGAAAGAACATGGCATCCCTCTGCTTGTAAAATACCGGCAATCTAGCAATGGTCATTTGAGCCTCAGCAAGCCCATTAAACATGTTGTTTACCAGACCGAAGAAAAGCACACCCATATATTTCTGTCCCCCAAGCGCAGAATTGCGATCCATCTCTGTTCTTAGGAAAACTGTCATAGTTAATAGTGCAATAATTGAGATCTGCATAGGAATAAATTATTTGTCAGCTTTACAAAATACTAGTTTTAATGTCTGACTACTGATAGTAGTATCAAGTCTAAATTTTTTCTGATGGTTTTTCTCACTTACTTGTACAGACTTGAATATAAAGATGAAAGCGGTCCTCTTCATAAGTAGCATCTCTCGGTCAAAGCAGGCTTTAAAGAGCTCCATCTTTGATATACCATACTTATTTCTTACAAGTGCAGATGGATGACTCTTTGATTTGTCGTAAGGAACCTGAAGCTGTGCTTTTAGATCCCTCCCCACATGGAATGACTTGAAAGCTTGGGAGAATTCTTGGACAGGAATGTAGCGGTACGGCTTTTTCTTGTCATACCAATATTGCTTCTGGTCTTTCCTTGACGTCACCTAATTATTAACATTCTTCGAATTTAGATTGCACTGATTAAGATAATTGCAAAAATCTAAAGTTAGCTCTAATGTAATGGAAGCCAAACCTCTTGTAAGAAATCTGCTGCACCTTTCCTATCAGGGCATCGGAATCCCATTGTCTCAAAAAAGTCTTGAATGAAACCCCGGGGGCCATGATAAACTATCTGTCCTTCACAGATTAGTATTATATCATCAAACAAATTGAACGTTTCTGGTGCAGGTTGTAGGAGAGAGATGACTGTGGTATATTGTAAGACATGGATGATATACTTCAAGCACTTGACAATCTGAAAGGTTGTTGAGCTGTCTAGCCCTGTAGAGATTTCATCCATGAAAACAGCCTTTGAAGGACCGACTATCATTTCACCCGTGGTCACTCGTTTCTTTTGTCCTCCAGAAATCCCTCTTCTCATATTGTCCCCGACCATTGTATCGGTACATACTTCCAGCCCAAGTAACTGTACAACCAAGACACTTTTCTTAACCAAACGTCCTAAACACCTTATCTGCCTGGTCTAACTAAGAACGTATGCCATCTACCATACCTTCAACATGTAATCGCTGACAATACTGGATTTCTGTCCCTGAATAGCTGTTGCCTGAGAAGGGATGGAGCTTATAAGATGGTTTGCTACAAATCTGTGTTTTGTAATGCTTGCTATTAGTACTATTATTTGCTTCTTACCTTCATGAAGAAATCAATGTCGGGGTCTGGTTTAATTTGTTGTAGTTTCTCCCTTCTAGCAAGTTCAGCGAGGACATCTGCAAAAGTTAAACAAGAATAATGATCAAGGCTATATATTAGAAAACTCATCTAGATGTATTTAGTTATCATTTCAAATCAATAAATTTTCCTAAGTACCTAGTCTATGTCCAACACCCTGACACCGAGCAGAGAAATCCAAGGTTTCCCTTACAGTCATGTCGCCATTATGCAGATCATGTTGACTGATGTAGGCCGAAGTCCTTTGCGGGACAAACTCTCTCATGGTATGTCCATTGTATGTAACATTCCCAGAGACCTACTCAACCCAACATAAAGAACAAATCAACAAGTGAATTTAATGGAACATGAAAAGATGAAACAGAAGATAAGCAATTGTAATGTGTAACCTTGAGATCCTTTCCAAGCTTCCCAGAAAGAGCTAACAGTAGAGTAGACTTTCCCGCGCCAGGAGGACCAAGAAGGAGTGTAAGCCTGGCCAGAATAAACACAAAACAGAACAAACAGTTAGTATTTGGACTGTTAGCAAACTAACAATTACTTAAAAACAGAAAAGAATACCTAAATCGGAAGTATCTGAACTCGTTTACCTTCCTGGTTTGATGATACCGCTTATATCATCAAGGATTACCACTGGTTTTTTCTTGCTTTTAAGGATCTTAAGACAACTCAGTAAGCTCTGCAGAATCAAAATCAGACACCAATTCAGTGAAAAATGTTTAGTTAAATGGACTGCAAATGTGATTCATGTTATTAATTCTAGTAATTGAGAGGTTTCATTTTTTTTTTCTTTTTCCCACTCGCCTCTATCATGTTGAAGGTAGAGTTCACTAGTGTAGGCATCGCTCGCCCTCCTACATGTACCTCTGCCCCAACACTGAGATCTTCATACCTTACTTCAACATGTGGTAATGTTATACCAACCCGTTCCATTCGTTCACTGAGCTTTTGAACAAAAGCCTCATTGTCATGATCTACAATGTGGACTAGTCGATCGAGAAGTTCCTGACGGGCTTTGAGGCCTATATTTCTTACATCAACTTGGTCATGAACATGTACACTACTATTTTGATCTCTTTGTAACATAGCTACGGTAAGCCTGTTATATGTGGGTAGCTTCTCCAAGGCAGCCCATCTGAGGTCATCTTCTTCATCAAGGCTTCTTCTTGTGGTTGCTGACGCTGTGAAAATGCTTTCACCTGTTTCAAACAACCTTTTGCTTGCCGATTGTATGCTTGCAGCCCCAGTTCCCCACATATCAACACCATCATCTGGTAGCCTTATCGATCCTGCCATGGTTGATTGATCAAAGCTTCAAGAAAAAATGAAGAAGAGTGAGTAGGTAGGCTTGGATTCAAACCCAATATCTTGCAAATTTCATGTTATGTTTCAGTTTGCAAGGAAGGCTTCTCTATATATGTCTGCATGGATTTTATTAAACAACAAGAATGAGTAACATTTTTTCCAAAGGTCAGAATCTATTCCCCTTTGAGCTGACCTTATAACTCTTCATACTTCTAAAATATTTTCTATTAATACACACAAACTATACCATACTTCTGTTGGTATTATAATTGTAACAAGTGTAGAAACCTAAATAACATTTCGAGGATGGAAATCATCAAAAGGGTCATTAAAACCTTGGGATAAGTTATACTTCTGTGGACCGATATGATATTAATCATGGTCATATCCAACAACTAAAGTTTTCAGAGTGAAATGATAGTCAACGCAATCAAATTCTTCATCACATTGTCAATCAACTCATCGAGGTCACTGCACAACATGAAGTACGGTATGTATCAACCAAATGATTAGATGTATGGTATGGATTAATCGGATGAGAAATTGATCTTCATATCAACAGTAGTTTAAGTATAATACTAAGTGTAGCATTCAACATGGTCTCTCAGTCACCATTGATTCCCACACCAGTGTCTCTTCCTTGAATACAAACAGGTACAAGTTAATGAATACAGAAAAGAGGGTTGTTTTGGGTTGCATTCTATAACTATGTGATAATTATAATAGAGTTTGAGGTTCTAAACCAATTAGATATCCTTTTATTTATTTATTTTTTCGTGCTTGGGGTAGAATTGGGTTCATGGGAAATTTGGCTTTACTCTAGTGGTTTTTCCTACAAGTTTATATCCAGGTTCATTTAGTTTTAAACCTGAGTATAATCTCATCCTAATAATTAAATGTCATTAAAGACGTGATCAAAAGATGAATTCCTTAACACACTGACTATTTGTATCGGTTAGCTCCGCCCTGTGCCACCCCACATGTTATGCATTCTGTATTGTTTCGTTTGTTTGAGCTGAAATTTGGAGTAAATGTACTAGTCAAGGTTACGACTTAAGTTGTACAGCGACATGGTTACAAGGACAATGAATGGGATACAATGTTTCCTTTTCCATAAAGGGATTGTGCAATTACAAAAGCTCAAGTTAAGCATTGTTTTCTGTTGTAAAGCTGAGAAAATGAAATTAAAGGAGTTGGGTCCTATGGAATCTGAACAGGGGAGTTTGTTACTTACGTGAGGTCTTTAATGACATTATACGCAACATGCCAACATGAGGTATGGTATATAATGTTTGAAATTAAAGAAGTCAGGTTCTATGGAATTAATTTGTGCAGCTACAAAAGCTCGTGTTATATAATGAGATCAACAAATCACTTTTATTTGAAATTGGATGAAGTTGAGAACTTTAGGAACCTAATTTTGACATATCATAGCATGTGTTACATGGCATGGGTCACCTTCGCTAAGGAAAGCTACGGTTTAAAACCTAAAAAAATGAAAGAGATTCAAATGTAGATAAGACCCGGAGATGGAACACACCCAACCAACTGATATACACTTATTTATATATCAAAATATTATTTTGGAAGTTTTGAAAATATATAGTTCATAAATCTTGATTTTCTTTGTGAACATATGAAGTCGTCAAAAGCTATTTTGCTTAAACAGTACATGTAAAACTAGTAAATATGTAATGAAATGGTTGAATAATACATTCTCTGCAAAGCCAAGTTAAAGAGGCAACTAAATCTTATAAACAGAAGCAAAATCGTGTAACACAGGAACCAGTAGATAAAAGAGATAGAGAGATAGTTGCATAGGAGTAAAATTTACTCGTTCACGAGAAAAAAATTGAAATTGGATATGCCAACGAATTTCAGTAATGAAAATTGGACTTACAATCCTTTGCTTCTCAGAAATCGCGCAGACCGCCACCCTCTAGGGGGAGAGGGAAAAATGAAACTCAATAATACTACAATGCCTTAAACTTCTTATATATAATGTGGAAAGAAGCTTGAATCTCCATGAAACTATAAATTCCTTAGTCATGCACTCATACTTATGGGGTTTTGATGTTGAGTAGGAGCAACATTAACAACTTGTGGTTGCAAACACTTTTTTTGTTAGTTATAACTAAAGAAAGTGCACAGTTGTAAAAGTGACATAATCCAAATTGTTGTAAAGTGAGTTTGTTTCACTTGCCACAAGCATCCTTTACTCTTCAACTATTCTATTTTTGCCACAATTTATTAAGAGTTGTTCTACCTGTCGGGGGAGTGGGCGAGGACGCGCGCATCCTGAGGGGGATGGACGGTCCCCTCCCTCCCTCCCTCGCTGTTTTCCTCGCCCACTTTCTCGACATTTAGAATTTTCGATTTATTAAGTCTTCGAATCTAAGATTTGCATAATTTCCTCAAATGTCATTTAACCTATTTAACAGAATTTAATATAAATATAGGTGATATTCCAAGCATAGTCAGGCTAGGGAATCATGTTTTGCAATCATGTTTTACAATCAGGATGATGTGGCATCGTCAGAAGAATTTTTTATAATCTCGAGATACACATAAACTCTTCAAAAATGCTAGAAAATCAAGTTTCTACAAACATGTTTTGCAACCAGGATGTCGTGGCGTGATCTCGAACGAATGATGAAATCACCAAAATATTTATGTGTATCTCAAGTTTGTAAAAAACTCGGTCTGATGATGCCTGATTGCAGAACATGGTTACAAAACCTGATTCTCTAACCTCACTCTAAACTTTTGAGAGATTTTATCATTCTTTCGAGATCACGCCACATCATGATTGCAAAAACTTGATTTTCTAGCATTTTTGTTTCAAGTATGAAATTTCTGATCACTGTACCTAATTAAACTCTTATCATGGACACCACAAACAAGTAAACAAATGCAAACTTACGAAATTTCACATCTTTATTTCCATTTTTGTTCTTATCTCCCCCCTCAATTTTCCTGGCCTTCATGCGAGATTGAAAAAAAAATCTGGTTGCAACAATCTCGTAGCCCTCGTTGCAACCCAAAATTTGGGAAAATTCAAAGAGATGAGGAGAGATGGAGAGGGTGGCTGGCAACCGCGAGGTGGGGTGAACTCGAGAGATGCAACGGGGAGAAGACAGGTGGCACTCATGTTGTTGTTGTTGCTTTTATTTTCTGAAAACAATTCATAGGGAGAGAGAGAAGTGAAAGAAATAAAAAAAAAAAAAAAAAAAAAAAAAAGGGATGTGAGGTGGGTGGTCGGTGATGTTGTTGTTGTTGATGTTGGTTTCTATCGCAAAAGGCGAGAGAGGAGGAGAGAAAGGAAAAAAAATTATATAATAATGGTGTCACATCGTAGGTTCAAAAATTCTAATTTTTTTTATTTTATTTTAAGAGACAGTGATGTTATAGAGAGAAGCGGTGGTGTCAAAAAAAATAGTACCCAATAAAAAACACATAGAGGTATGTACATATACAAAGCTGATCACCGTTACCAATCAAACTCCAAGAAGCTTTTAAAATGAAGAACAACACAAAAAATAATGGCAATAGTAATGTTGGATTACAAATAAAATGTATGATTTAAACAACTAAAATCAAAACTTTCTATACAAGTAAGTTGACTTTATCAAAACTATTGGAGCACTCAACAATCACGAATTGACACTTCACAAAATTCAATTTAATTTTCTTTATTTATCTATGACAAAAACTCTTCACCACTTGGCAATTTTCATTCTTTCTATCATAACACCTTTGCAATGTTCTCTCTTACAATAAACCCAAATTACTAATTTTCCAATGTTATTTTTCAGTACATTGTTTGATTTGCTTGAGACTCAAACTTTTCATTGCATCTTTCAAAAGTGAGAGAAAGGAAAAAAGGGAAAAAATGAAAAATGAAGGAGACGTGAGATAGAAAACAGTATAAATTAGGGGTGGGCACGGGACGGGATGGGACGAGATATACCCATCCCTATTCCGACCTCGTCCCATTCCAAACGGGTTCGGGACAGGACGGGATCAGCGTGCTAATCTGGAGAATACATTTTGAACATATTATCAATTAGAAGTCTAGAAGTCTGAAGTTCTAAAATACATAGAACATATTAAAATCAACTCAATTCTGTTGGAACATAATCAATTCTGCTGGAACATACTCAAAAAATACATAATCAAATTGGAACATACTAAGTCTGCTGGAACATACTTAAAATATACATAATCAAACTGGAACATACTTAAAATACAGTCTGCTGGAACATACTTAAAAAGATGATAATTACAAACCTCAATTAGTCCAACCTCAATGAGACTGTTCTGAACCAATTAGTCCAACCTACTTAAAATACAGACTGTTCTGAACCAATTAGTCCAACCTCAATGATAGGTTGAAAAAGATGATAATTACAAACAAGAACAAGAATAGAAGGTTGGTAGATGATAAAAGGAAATGGTCTCATGTTGATAATTTGTGCGGGTTCATCTGTTATGCTGAGTTTCTTTGTTGTTGTTGGTTCATCTCGTCTTGCTATCTGGAACGCTTGACATGACCTATTTGCATATTCAGCCTAGTTAAAATTATCTTTAAAGCTTTGAAGATTACAATGGCTGAAAACCATATAGTGCACAGACTGGATAAGCATTCAACCACACTCATTGTAATCAATAAAAAAAAATCTAGCTAGGGTTATGTATTAAACCATGAAAAGAAAAATAGAAACAGTACTAAACTACAAACAAACCATACAGACAAGAGAACAGCTTGGCCTAGTAACAGACACTGTGAGAGATTCATTGAGATGCTAAAAAAGTAAAAATGTTATATACATGAATATATTTGTATGGGCATCCACAATTCTAAAATAAATAATTAAATAAAAATATTAATAATTAATATTAATAAATTAGTTCGGGACGGGACGGGATTGGCGGGATTGAAAATCTTCATCCCATCCCATCCCATTCTAGATCGGGATCGGGATGAAATTATTCAATCCCATTAAGACCCAGAAAAATCGGGACGGGACGGGAACGGGATCGCGGGATGGGATGCCCACCCCTAGTATAAATGAGATTGAAGAGAGAGGTGGTTGGGGTGAAGGCTCTTATAAATGAGGAAGAAGAATAAATTTTGGGGCATAAGAAGTTTAGGGATAAAAAAATAATTTTTTACTAACTCACGAGGATGTTCTTAGTTTTTATTGTAAATTAATGGCACTATTAAATTTAAAATTATTTTTTAATATGTTTGAACTCCATTTGATTCGAAATTTTCAGGAAATTACGGATTAACACTATAAACAACATGCCAAAGTTGCAGACCATTTCAACATTGTTTCTCGATATACGTATATAAGTGATTGTCATTAAATATATTGATAAACGATCTTTGTCAGTGTATAAAAACCATCCTTTAGATTAGTCTTAGACAATGGGTGTTAGCCACCATATTGTTCGGCTTGCGTCGCACACTATGTGAGCCCTTGGTTGCTTCATGATAATCCCTTTTATCCCATTTAACATGTATCTCGAGGCATGCATGTCAAAACGAAATAAAACTTTGACACATTGTTTTTTATGTTGGTCTTTAATTTTTCTCACAATTTCAGCTAGAAAACTAAGGGGGTCGTCCTGGATTAGTAAAAACCATTTTTTGTCCCTAATGTACCTATACCTAATAAAATTTTAGTAAATCAAAATTTAATTTTAACTTTGGTGGCTTTATTTTGTGATGCTTTTGATACTAAGAAAAAGTGTAAAGATAAATGAGTTGGTGGTAATATGCACACCCATTAAATTTGGGAGTTTTTGGGTCTACCCTAACAAATAATCAATTTACCCACTTTTGATTTTTTTTTTTTTTATATAATGATATAATGACTTAAATACTCTCATAGTAAAATTGTTGCTTCACCCCACTAGTCTCGGGTCCAATATCTAAAAAAACAATAATGCTAAGAAACCAGGTTTTGCAATTAGGTTTTGTGGGCATGTTGAGGCGTACATCCACATCACCAACCGGTGTCCTCGATTCCCACTTGTGGTCCATTTAACCAAAAAAGAAAAAGAGAGGACATATCTTTTATGTATACTTGTTACTCAAAGATCAGACAAACCAATCTTTTTTTTAGGCAGTGTACAAAACAAGGGATGGGAGTACCTGAAGTAGTTGAACCATGGCAGTTGTTGCAATGAAATCAGTGTTTTTCAAACAAGAGGGAGGAAACTGATGTCGTGATGGAGCCGGAGGAATTGGAAGAGGTGGTGACGCTTTGGTGGTGGAGGAGGAGGTATCGCAGCAGCAGGGAGGAAGGAAGTGCATCGTCGAACCCCCTGCCCCTTCCTCCCTCTGATTACAACCTAATGGGCTGATGTGGTGTTGAAGGTGGGGTGTTTGGATTTAGTTGGATGATATCAGTTAATGATTCAGTTGGGTGATGCTAGATGGATGGAAAAGGATAAAGAAGGGATGACATCAGTTAGTGATGTGGATGTCTACATCAGCCTGGTTATGAAACATGGCTACAAAACCTGGTTGTCTATATCATTTATAAGGCTATCAGGGTCTGAGGCAAATGTTCGCGCCCTTGAATCGCGTAGTTATGTTGCGCTGCATCCCAAAGCTCGTGGGCCTGTGGATGCCATACTCGGATGCTTTCTACCGGGTGTATTCCTTGACTGGTCAGCTGTAGAATTCTGGTACTGCCGCAAACTTGTGGTCGTGAAGGCTGCAATTTCTGCCTCTGAAGCGGAGTTTGCAGGCATAAGATCGCAACTAAGGTTGGCCAAATCAGATTAGGCATCAAACCATGCTGAATTGGGATGGACTAGGGCCGAGTTGGAGCCCTTAGATACGGTTGTGGACAAATGGTCATTCGATCTGTAGGCCCAAGATGCTAAGAGGAAGCGGGCGGAGACAGAATGGGTCATCCTACGATGGCAGCTCTTGAACCTGTTCATTGTACGAGTTCGCACCTCTTGAACCCGTTCATTGTGCAGAGTACCTTTTCGCAGTAGGCTATCATGCGGGGGTCCTTGCTGTTGAAATCTCCTTTGACTTGGTTGACTACAAGTCTTGAATCGTTGTATGTCGTTAGGTGATCTATCCCGATCCCCAAGGCTAGTTTCAGGACGGATAGGAGGGTATCGTATTCGGCCTCGTTGTTCAAAGTGGGAAAGTCGAATCTGACGGCTTTTTCGAGTACGAAACCGTTGGGAGAGCGGAGTGTGATCCCTGCTCCGCTTGTTTTTTCAGTTGATGACTCGTCGCAGCGCAAGGTCCATTCCTAGATATTTGAATCCGAGGTCAGGTGATCTGCCTCTGGCTCTTCTCCACCGGTGAACTCGGCATGAAGTTCGCCAGGGCCTGGGCTATTACGGCGATTCTCGAAGCATAGCTTATGTCAAACTACCCGAGTTCTACTGACCATTTCACCATCCTGCTAGATAACTCTGGTTTATGCAATATCGAGCGAAGTGGATGCTTGGTTAGAACCGTTATATAGTGGGCCTGAAAATATGGCATCTATTTTTTAGAGGATACGACCAGCGCTAGGGCTAACTTTTCCAGGTCTGGGTAGTGTGCTTCCACCTCCACGAAGGTTTTGCTGGCGTAATACACTGGTCTTTGGGTTCCCCGGTTGTCGCGTACGAGGGTTGAGCTCACGGCGTGCTTGAAAATAGACAAGTATAAGTAGAGTGTTTCCCCCGTTGCTGGTTTTGAGAGTAACTCTGGACTCCCCATGTATGCTTTCAGACTTTGAAAGGCTTGTTCGCACTCTTTGTTCCACGGAAATCTTTTGCTTCCTCTTAGTAGTTTGAATAAAGGAATGCAATTGTCAGATGATTTAGATATAAACCTGTTGAGTGTTGCTACCCTCCCAGTCAAGCTTTGAACGTCTTTGATGCTGGTGGGGGCTTTCATGTCGAGAAGGGCCTATATGCTTCGGGTCAGCCTCGATCCTTATCTTGTTTACTATATAGCCTAAGAATTTTCCAGACTCAACTCCGAACGTGCACTTCTACTGGTTGAGCTTCATTTGGTATTTCCTGAGTTGGTTGAACGCTTCAGTGAGGTCTCCTATGTGGTCGAGATTGCAGAGGCTCTTGACCATCATATCGTTAATGTAGACCTTTATGTTCCTGCCGATCTGTTCACCAGTCGTTGGTATGTAGCACCTGCGTTCTTTAAGTCGAACGACATCACCCAATAACAATATCTCTCTTTCAGTTACAAAATAAGTCTTTTCTTGATCCGAGGGTGCATCAATATTTGATTGTAGCTTGAGTAGGCATCCATGAAACTTAGTAAGTTGTGCCCGAATGTGGCATCCACGATCTGATCAATGCGGGGGAGCGGGAAGTTGTTTTTCAGGCAGGCTTTGTTCAGTTATGTGTAGTCTACACACACTCTCCATTTTTTTTTATTACAAAAACGGTGTTTGCCAACCAGTCTGGGTATCACGCTTCTTTAATCATGTCTGCGTTGAGTAACCATTGTACTTCCTAATTTATGATCGCATTTCTTTCAGTGCCACAAGCCTATTATCTTGTCGTACGATTTTCCTTGTGGGTTCCACCTCTAGGCAGTGAGTGATTATCGACGGGTCGATTCCCACCATATCTCGCATGGTCCAGGTGAAGATGTCCTGGTTCCGTTGTAGTAGTTTTGTGAGCTGCTCCGCCGAATCCTTGCTCAACCAGGAACCTATCTGAATAACCCTGTTGTTGAGAGGGTTGTCGAGGTAAACTGTGATGGTTTCTTCCTCCGATTGGCCGACATTGGGCCTGTTTGGGGCTTACAAGGGCCTCGTTATCTGGGACAAGCTTTTCTCATTCCTCGAGTGAACTTGAAAGGCATTTCGATCACAGGAATAGCTGCTAACTGAAGATGGCTTGGTAGTAGCGCCGTCATGCACTGGCATTCTCTGGCGATCGCCTGGTTGCCTCTTAACGTACCGACCACTTGGTTTATCGGATACTTGATACACTGGTGTAGGGTGGAGACAGCCGTTCCCATTTGGTGTATCCAAGGTCTCCCCAGAACTGCATTATATGTTGAAGGTGCATCGATCACTATGAACTCTTGAAACAAAGTTTTTTGAGCTGGCTTCTCTCTCGCTGTCATTGTCAGTTGTATTTTTCCCACCGAAAAGCGTTTTTCGCTGCTGAAATCGAGCATCGGACGACTATCGGGGGTCAGTGCTTGTTTTTTTAGTTGCATGTTGAGGAACGTGCAAAAAAACAAGACGTTCAATGAACTTCCAGTGTCCACTAGGGATCTCCTTACTTCCCAGTTTGCAAGAGAGATCGTTATTATCAGGGCGTCATTATGCGGGAGTTCGATACCCTAGAGGTCTCCGTCCGTAAAAGTTAGTGGCACAGAGTGGTCATGCCTCTGAGGGCACGACGCTAGTTGTTCGCCGCATATTGCTTGGACCCTCATACCTCGGAGAAGAGCCTTTTTGCTGAACCTATTTGATAGTTCGAACTCGAAGTGGGCTCCATGAAACACGCATATCCTGTCGGGTGATTTCTCCCTGGGCCCGACTTTGCTCCTGGTTGCCCACTCTTATTCTAGAGTGATATAGCTATGCGCTTCCCTCGCCAAGTCTGCCATATTCGCTGGTGGGTCCAGAGTTAGGAAGTTATAAAACTTACCCTTCCTCAGGACATTGATAAAGGGCAAGACGCCCATCGTGTTGTTGCACACGTTGATGGCAGTTAGATCACTGTTGAAGGGAATTAGATAAGCCTTCAGTGTCTCTCGAGCTTATGTTTTATCGACTTGAGCATCTTCATCATTGACAAGATTTGTTGCATGGAAAGTGATCTTGGATCCGATTCGGGGTTCGTCGGTGCTGCTGCTGTTTCGAGAGCGTGAGTTTGATGCTTGTGTGTCGCTTGCATCATCGAAAGCGGTGAAGTAGCACCAGGATGAGCGTTCGACGTGTCCCCTCGTTCTCCATTGCTGCGTGATCTAGTAGTCACCATCCCTTTGTATTTTAAAGAGAGATGATGCTAATGAAAGGTTAAAAAATTTGTCGTTCTCCACGGACGGCGCCAAACTGATGCAGTCATTTTTCGTTCCATGTTTTGACCTTGACCTGCAAGCCTGCTGACCTAGACAAGGAACGCACGTGAGCCACGAACCACCGTTGTGGTGGTCGATGACACTCCGATGCTAAAGTCAAACAAGGATCTGAGGAAGGTGTAATGTTGTAAACAAGGAATTTGTAGCGTACCTTAGCTTACCAACCTCATGTCTTATTTATGGTGTAAAAATCATGGTTCAACAAGGCCATCGATGGCGTAGTTTAGGAAAGAAATTTGTATGGAGATTCTTCTTTAATTAGGAGTCGTGTTGTGAAGGGAAGTTTTCATGTTAGCCATGTGCTCCTAGATACGCGGGAGATAGTTTATGTTTTAAGAGCATTCTATAGGTAGAAGTCTTCATATGTGATACATACTCTAGAACTTGCTTCCTAGTTGGAAGCAAATAGTTGTTGTACCTGTCCGTCCGAAGCTGATTCTCGAGATAATTGCCTTAATAGGGCTTACGGGTATTGAGGATAGCTGTGAGACACGTGGGCTTAGCGGACTGTAAGAATCCAAGTCCGGCAGATTGCATTGGGCGAGATTAAAATCGCTTGGGTCCGATCAATGTTGAGCTTACGCTAGGGCTCGTTATCCTTTGAGATCATCATGACACGTGTATGACGCTGAGTTGGGACCGCTTTGGTGTATCATCAAAATCATTTTTACAAAGTCCTCAATCAATACAATGAGTCTAGATAATCAGGCCTTGACGCCAGAAGTGTGTCAGGCCATGCTATCCCGCATGTGATTATCGAGAGAGAAAATGCGGGACAACCAAAAATACAATACAATACTTACTTTGGTTTCTCTTATCTTTTTCTTTTTATTTCTTCACCCCATGCCATATGGAGGTGTAGTAGGGTCAAACTTACTTCTCTTTGCTACCAACAACAACAAATCTATATTACAATTCAGAGTGGTGTTTTATTATTCATTGCTGACCAGGACAAAGTCAAATCGAAAGAATTAGATATAAAAGATGGTTAGGATTAAAAGTTGGAAAATGTATTGAATTTGAGGGTTTCATTTCCCATGATGACATATTTGTAAATATAAAATATGTAGAATGACAACAATAATGAAATTTTTTTGAAAAAAGTTTGTAGAATGTACATTTGTTAATATCGTTGAAATGCATTTTTTAAAATCTTTCCAACAAAATCAATGATCAACATGAGCGGTAAAATTTTAAAAATATATATTCTATAATTAAAAAACATATAAAGTATTTCACGATTTTAATATTTTTCAAAGCAATGAGACGGACCAATCATACCAGAAAAAATGAGTCATGCATCTTAATGCACATTTAAACAAAAACTCAAAACTTCATATTTTGGTGAATTCAAAGATTGGGGGAGAATTCATTTTCGACATTTAAATTTTTTTCCCAATTAATTCAAATTTGACTGAGTCTAACTCTAAAATTTATAATTTATATATTTACCTTAAAATAAGCTTATACTTCAATATTGATTAAGAGTTAAAATGATGATAGTGAAAGATGTGTTTAGTACAAAATATTTATCAAAAATAAAATTATATGAAATGCCAACAACACGGAACATACTCTAATACAATACAATATGGCTCCAGATTCTAGATTTTTTTTTTTTTTTTTAGCAAGGAAGGGAGCCTCCTCTTCTCTACCTTCCCCAAAAGCCTATATTTCCTTTTCCTGTACCCTCCCTTATTTTTGTTATAAAGCTCCTACTCACTCCCTCAAAGCAACTAAATTATGGATGTAACTAGTTGTCTTATATTTTGCTCTTCACGTCCTTTCACTTGTGGATGTGTAACATATATATATTTTAATTTTAATTATGGGGTTGAATGAATGTGTAGGATTACAAGAGGAGTAACATTCCTACATTTGGAAAGACTAGCCAGGGTTGATTAGGCACATTTGTCAAGACCGTGATCTCTACACTGCTGCTAATGTTGGTTCTCAAACTAATTTGTTCCATAAATCAATCTCACACTTTCTCTCTCCATAACCACGTGCGGGATAGCAAAGCTTGACACACTTTGGGTATCAAGGCCTGGCTCTCTAGACTCGTTGCAATCAATAACATGAGTATTTTTTTTCTCTTGATAATTAACTAGAGCTGTTTTAAAGTTAATAAAATGTAGTTAGATATACAAAATAATTTTTAAAAATTAAATTAAAAAATAAAGTTTGAAGCATTGAGCCAAGCGGTCGGGTAATAGTAACAATTTTTCGAATGACTCAATTGTCAACAACTCACCCTAAAACAAACCAAACACGAAAACTGGTCAAGCGGGTTGACTCTACGTACGTACGGTCTTGATTAAAACTTGGTGGGTCACTAGTTCCATCCGCGTCCCTATCGGTCCATCCGTTGATGACTTAAAGATACGCGTTTAGTTCAGATAAATAGCTTAGCAAATAGCAACCAAGCCATCCTCATTTCTTTCTTATTTGCCCGTTCTCTCTTTCGATCGATCGATTGTTGAAACATGGAAGCAAAGATGAACAATTTTTTTGATTCAGTTGGCGCCTTCTTCACCGGTGGAGATCAGCTTCCTTGGTGCGAACGCGATATCATTTTTGTATGTTTTCCCCAGCATTTTACCCTTTTTTTTGTATTCTTCAATTCTATTCATTATGTTCAATTAGGGTTTCAATTTGTTAGAGTTTTTCATGTTCAATACATACTGTTTCTAGTTCCCTTCAAAGTCTCTTGGAAATTTCATTATTCCATCTTTTGGTAACATTCAATGGATTGGTAGAAAAAAAGAAGAAGAGAGGACGTAATTACTAACACAAGATAGATATGTGAATACTTATTGACCGTGAATCCTAATTCCCTTTGGATTTGTGAACCAACTTCATCGACATCCTTTCGATGAATTATGATATTACTAGAGTATGCCCCGTGTCATTGCCACTCCACATGGTTTTTTTTTGCTGTATATTTTGTACTTAACACCATCACTATCCCATTTTTGCTCTTAATCAGTATTGAAGTGTAAGCTTATTCTAAGGTAAAAATATATATTATAAATTTTAGGGTTAGACTCGGTCAAAATTGAATAAGTTGGAATAAAAATTTAAACACCGAGAATGAGTTCTCCCTCAATCTTTGAATTCGCCAAAACATGAAGTTTAGGGGTTTTGTTTAAATGTGCATTAAGATGCCCGATCATTTTATTTGATATGATCGGCCCGTCTCATTGCTTTGAAAATATTAAAAACGTGAAATACGTTATACGTTTTCTTAATTATAAAATATATCTTTTTTAAAATTTTAGTGCTTGTATTGATTATTGATTTTGTTGGAAAGATTTTTAAAAATGCATTTCAACGATATTAAGTTTACCAAAATTCGACAACTATGTAGATAGTTATGATAAATTTTCGTTTTGCTAAAAGGAAAACACAATATTTTCTCTTTCCGCCACATGTACATTCCACAAACTTTTTTCAAAAGTTTTCATTATTTTTGCTCTTCTATATATTTTATATTTACAAATTGCCATCATGGGAAATGAATCTCAATCCTCAAATTCAATACATGTCCCAACTTTTAATCCTAACCATCTTTTATTTGTAATTCTTTCAATTTGACTTTGTCTCAGTCAGCAATGAATAGTAAAACATCACTCTGAATTGTAATATAGATTGTTATGTGCTCAAATGATTTGGTTTGTATTAGATGTATTTTTATTCTATGGATTATAATATTTTCTCAGAGAGGGTATAGACGAATAGAAAGTTTGTATGATATGTTTGGGAGTTGGGACCGCAACCTTGAAGTTAGCATAGGCAGTCATGACGTGTGAGTTGTGATGCAAGGATGAAACGCCTGGTGCCTTACGCTACCTAGATTACGAGGTGTAAGTTTATAACTTAGTTAATCTTCTCAAGTTAAAATCGCAAACATTTATACTTGAGGAATTTACAACATTGGAAAATTCTATCCATTTTTTTCTACTTTTTGTTTTCCTTAGTCAACACGTTAAGAGTGATCAGCTTATTTGTAACTTTGATAAGTTGGCAGCTGTTGCACTCATTCTTAAATCATCATATTTACTGATCTAGTGGTTGAGGATAACATTGTACTAGGAGATCATATCATTGTAATGTGAATGGAAGGTGATAAATGAAGTGTCCTTTCTCGATCAATATTATGTGCCATATATGTATCTCAGTGACAAAGTGTCCCCCCTTCCCTTTAGTAAGACTCATGGCCAGACCCATATGAGTATTTGAAGTAAGAAATGGTCATTGAACAATGATTTAACGTCGATCATATAATCTGACAATTCATTGTTTTCGTTTTGGACTTTTGGGTTCATGTTGTCTTAGAGTGACATGCCAGATCTCCGAACCCAAACTGACCCTTAAGTAATCATCTCAAGGCAACCCAGCTCAAAGCTAACCTCTACAATGGGTTATGTCGTGTAACTCACAGGGTCATCATTCTTTGAACTCATCTGATAAACATATCAAATCAATGTTCCTAAAAATAATTCGCGTAAAGCTTCTTTATGTTTATTGTTCGATTAAATCTATTATTTAGTCAATATAGTCAATTATGCTATTTAACTGTTTATTATCTACTATTTTTTATAAGATGTATACAAATAATAAAGGAAATTATAGTAGTTAACTTATTTATGCAGGTTTTAATTTTTTGATTTCATATGGTATAATTAAACATGTCTAATAGACTGGATCAGTGTAGTCAAGGCGACCGCCAGGCCGGTCTCAAGGCGTTTTTACAGAATTCCGCCTCAAAATGAGGCAGTGCGGTTCGGTGAAATGAGGCGTCAGCCTCAACCTCCTCACCTGCGTCAGCCCAAAAATGGTTGCAATCAACCCATTTTTAGCCTAGTTGAAGCAAAAAAAGGTTGCAGCCCACTTTATAATAGAGTTTAATGTTTCTTAGTGTAATACTTGTTGCTCCTCTTTGTTGTTGATGTCAGAGACTTAGAGTTTTCATCTCCTTCTTGCCTTCAAATTAGGTATTCCCAAATAACAAACAAACAAGATAAAACGTTTTTAAGTTTTGATAAATATATCACATTTTTTTTAATATTTTTTGGAAAAAACATATCATGTTTTGATGAGTATGACTATAAACTTCAATCTTGATTTTTCATAGCATAGTTTAATGATTTTTATGCTTCTGGAATACCAATAGTGATCATAATTGTGGATTTTTACCAACCATTCCAACAATTTCTCACAACAAATGTTCAATATTCTCAAGTTTTTATTCTTTCAAGATTATTGATTTTTAATTATTTAGTGAATGTTTGCAAGTTACTTAACACTTATGTAGTGCATCTTTTCGCTATGCTATGCAAGTATGCAACTTTATTACAGTGTTCTAAAAAAAGGTCTAGGCGGGTTTTTTTTATTGTTATTATTTTTTTTTATACTTTCAATTCGGAAAAAAATAAAAAAATTAAGACTCTGTTTTTCTTATACATTTTCCATATGTATCTTGGCATTGAATTGGAAGTAATTTATATGCTATTATACTGAATTTTTATAAAAATTATAAATTATCATAAATAGATAAATAACCGCCTAGGCCCTTGCCTAGTCCTCTGGGCGCTAGTCCCCTGCTCGCCGCCAAACATTTTTTAGAACACTGCTTTATTATATTTCCATTTTGATTCTAGGTAGCTGTGTCACTTTTTGTACATATTTGATTATAATATTTATCAAAATGATGATGTATATTACTATGCTGATATGTTTCAATTTATTATTAAAAAAAATGTTAAGACCGCCTCAGGCGTTTTCAAGCCCGCTCGCATCGCCTCCGCCTCAACGCCTTAACTAAAATGAAATGGATACATGTCATCCAACCCGAACCAACTTATTCATTTTGAGTGTCTATGCCTCAACACAACATTCATCCTATCCCACCATTGTACAAGAATATCCTCACCCCACTCATGTACAAGGGGTGTCATAATGAAAACTTTGTATTAAATGAATCCATCATTATGAGGAATGTCCTTATGTCTGTTTGTAATTGCTTTACATCTCTTGTCCTTATAATGTTTTTTTGTAATTGGTTTACATCTCTTCTGTTCCTTTCCAATCTTACAAAACACTGCATGAGGAATTATTCTCCACCCATTTCTTTCTTGCTGCTCATAGGTCCTCACAAAATTGTCTATGTTCTTCCCCAACCTCTTCAACAACCTGATGAAGATACTTGAACATCAAATCTCCATATTTTTAATCGTGTCTGATGCATCAATAGACATGTACATTGTCCCATCAGTTGTATTCATCAACCAACCTACTATTCAATTCGTCAGACACGCTAATCTCTTATTTCTTCCAGGATTCCCCCCACCCACATGCAGTATTTGGGTTTGGGTTTGGGTTATTGAAGGTTTGCATAATGCAGTGATTGGGTTTAGGTTATTAACAAGGTTTTGAAGAATTGCAGGTTAGTTCTGTCCTAGCAAAAAAATTATAGTGGGTTCATATTGATTATGAAATTGTTTTGGTTGAAATCGAGGGCCAAAATTGGTGATTGAAAACCTCAGCAAAAGTAATTACGCTGGTCTTTTGGTGGCACTTTTATATCTATAGTTGATAAGATAAGAAGGCAACTCAGCTTCTACTTCATATGGTTTTATCTGAAAGTTAAATTTGTAGTTTCTAAAATTTTGATTAGGTAGACTCCCTACTTCCTAGTGGCTGAGCAGATGGTTTTATCTGGTTTCCTTGTATAGTGGGTGGCTTACTCATGTGATTGTGTTATATATATTCCTTTTCTTGGTCTCCATGGCTATCTAACATTTGTCGAATGATGGGAAAAAAAAATAATGGCAATTTTATTATGTCTCCTTTTATTTCCACTATTTGTCTCGTGCTATGGAATCTTCTCTAGTATGGACTCTCCAGTCATTATGAAATTCTTGTTTGTTTGTTTGGGTCTCTCTCTTCTTCCTTAATTTGGATTTTAAAGCTGAAGTCATTCGTGTGTCTCCGATGGACTATTTTTCTCTCCCTGATAACTTTCTTTAAATGTCTTGCACCCGTGTTGCTCAAACCCCACCCCCCACCACCACACACGCACACACAAAATTTTCTAATATGCTTTTCTCTGTGGTTGAAAACTTTCTAATGGATTCACAGGGTTGCGAGAGAGAAATTTCAGAAGCTGGAGATAATGCTTCAGAAGATACTAAGAAAGAAAGCATCATGAGGTTATCATGGGCTCTTGTTCACTCCAAACAGCCAGAGGATGTGCAACGCGGGATCGCCATGCTTGAAGGTGGAATGAACTCATTAATTAGTTCTGATGTGCTGCTGCACTCAAGTAGCACACCACTACTTGTGTTCTGGTACCAAAGGTTTAGGTGATTAACATCTTTCTTCTTGATCATATTTTAACTTTGCATCTTGCTTTTGCAGCATCTTTATCTAATGAGAGCAGCCCATTACAAAAGAGAGAAAAGCTTTATCTTTTGGCAGTTGGGCAATACAGAAGCGGTGATTATGGAAGGAGTAGACAGCTGTTAGATCGTTGTTTGGAGGTATAGTTTCTTTTTATTTTCTTATTATTATTTCTTCTTCTAGATATTTGGCAACTTTGCAGTCACCTCTGTAGCAACTCTTCCACCCTTCGGACAATGATCTCACTTGAGAGATAGGAATTTAACCTTGAGTTATGGTTACTAGCTGAAATTGTTTTGAAACTCTGATAATTTTAAAAAAATGGTTATTTGAAAACATATGCGGAGTCTATTAAGGGACCCTATGCTATGTAAGTTTTTTGTTTTGTTCCATTGTGCATTGTAAGATTGAATGAAAGTTGTTCTGATTATAGGACAATAGGTGGGGTTTGGAAAGAGGATAGGGAGAGAGAAAGAGCAGTGTGGTGGTGGTGGATGTTGATGTAGAAAAGGATACAGAATATAAGAGTCACTGGGGAATATGATCGGGTGAAGACTCTTATAACATAAAGGCTTTACCCATCATTACATTTTTATGGAAATTGAAAGATAAAAGCTAAAAATAGTGGTGGTGACTAAAAAAAAGTAGTGGTGGGTCTAATAATAGCTGCCTAAAAGAAAATTTAAAAAGAAGTTGACGGTTTGCATAAAACCGAAAGCACTGAAATTTTTACAATGGAATCCTACCCCCTCCACTGATTGTTGTCTTAGTTTCTTTGTTCTATTCTCACATGGTCAACTGTTTTTAAGAACAATATGAATTTGCACTTTACAAATCAAATCTGAAAATTCCTATCGGTTTGAAAACCCCATTTCATAAAGCTTTTATGGTTTGTATTGATTGCAGTCTCTTGCTTTTGCACTTTATAGCAGGTTTATTTGATCTGTGTAGGGTTTTTTTTTTTTCCTTTTCTGAAGCTTACAACCTTTGTTGAATTTGATTTTGTAGATTGCACCAGACTGGAGGCAAGCCCAGACTTTGAAGAAGACAGTTGAAGATAAAATAGCTAAAGGTGACAATATCATTGCTGACTGATGTAATTGAACTGCTTACATATTTTCCTTCCATGTCAAGGAGACCTAAGATCATCTTCTGTGCTGCAGATGGTGTGATTGGCATAGGCATTGCTGCAACTGCTGTAACTGCTGTGGGACTTGTTACTGGTGGAATTGCTGCTGCATTTGCTCGTAAGAAATGATCTTCTTCTTCTTCTCAAAATCATTGTGCATAATATATCCCTGAGGTTTGGATGTGTTTACCCTTGCCTGTCCTCTCTAACAGTCTTACTTTGTTCTGAATTAGTTTGAAAAACTTTATGAGCAAGTATTCAGTAGGTTTGTAACTGAAATAATATTCATATGGGTACTTCTTGATATTTTTGTTACTAGTTGTTTGAATCAGATATATACATTCCTTTTAGACAGCGTATGAAATTTCTGGACCTTTTATTTCTCTCGTTGATGCAAAAAACAAAAAAAAAAAAAAAACAGTGCCAGCTAATGAGCAGTCAATGCTGCCTAATGGTTTAATACAATTTACATAAAAAAATGTGTAAAAGTCCTCTCTCGAAACTGAACTCTGAGATGCCCAATACCACTAGACAGTGTGAAACTTCTAAATTTTAAGTTGTTGAAGACTCTAGCTTTCCTCTCTTTCTGATCTACTCAACAGGTAGCACAGTGCATAATCTTCTGAAGGAAAGAGTGGCATTTTAGGAAAAGATGTGTAAAACTAAAAAGTCATATCTCGAAACTGAACTCTGAGATGCCCAATTCCACTAGACAGTGTGAAGCTCAAAATTTTAATAAGTTGAAGACTATAGCTTTCCTCTCTTTTTGAACTACTCAACAGGTAGCACAGTGCATAATCTTCTGGAGGAACGAGTGGCATTCTATGTCAATTTTCTGGAGAATGTAGGATGATCTGACCTGGATGAATTAGTTGGGCATAATACACTGTAGTGGTGGAAATTGTTGTGGTTATGACCTGGGAATGGCGGGCAGAACCTATAAACCGACCTAGCAGACATAGTTGAAAGGGTAGTGACGTGAAATAGGGCTGCAACTTGAGCAGGTTAGCTTACAAAGCCAACACCACCGAAGCCAGAGCCCAACTCCAAATCGTGTTTGAAGTGTTTGGCGCAACCCTTATTTGTGTTGGATGGGTTATTGGGGTGGCTTGCATCTTATTGACTGACAAAATATTGTTGTTTCCTATATGGAATTCCATTTGAAACAAATGAAAATATTATTTCAAAACCTGTATTCCTGTAAGAAGGTCAAAAGATAGGTAGTCTATTAAGCACCAATAATAAGTTTGTCTACTAATGTAATGGAATTACCAGGGGGGGGGGGGGATAACCTCACAAAACTGGGTCCCAATTCCAAAAGACAATGAAATTCCTCACAATTTTTGTATCCTATGAATTTGTTGGAAGACTCCAGCTTTCTTCTTCTTTACAAATTCATTGTCAAATAGCATTACTAATCTTTGGAAGGAACTTGTGGCAATTTATAGGACGCTGAAAATGAATTGCTGGCAAAACCTAAAATTGAGCAGGCCCAACCGACTAGACATGGTAGAGACGTGCAACAGGACTGCAACTTGTCGGAGGTCACTGAAGCCTTAGCCCAATCTCACATGGTGTTTCAAATGTTAAGCTCTAGCTGGTTGGGCAGTTTGGTTTTGCTTCTGATTTTCTAACAAGATTATTCTATAGAATTCACATTGAATCAAATGAAGACGTGTACTTTCAAAACCTCTATCAATATTGCAATAAAAATTTCAACTTCTAATATAGTGGTGTTTGCAATAAAAATCCGAAAAACAAAGGGTAACAAAGACCCTTTGTAGTACATTGAATATAGTGAAGAACTGAAGATTATCAATAAACTGATGTTATTGTCTTTCCTTGTGCGTTCAAATGAGTTTGATTGTTCAAGCCTGGACCTAGACCGAAGTACTGTATAACTTTTCCCAAGCCCTACAAAAATCGGGTTGGGCTTATTAGCTAAGTCTGTCCAAGTTGCAGCCCTTGCGCACTAAGTAGACTGTCCCATGCAAAGGGATGTCTAGTAATTCTCTACAAATACGGCCTTTCATACAGCCATACTTTTTTCACTTGAGGTACCCGGATACAACACTTGCAGCATAGGACACTATGTTGGTTGAGGTTCTGTTTCTAAAACTTTAACATGGTTGATTGTTTCATAGTCATGTTATTAACTTCCTTTTTGGTTTGCCATAGCTGGTGAAGAAACTGAAAAAAGTGGAACAAGCAAGAAAAAGAACCAACCCAACTGATTCTCCTTGACCCAGCAAAGAAAGAAATGAACAAAGAGGATTCCATCGCCTGAGTCCATTGGTAAGTTTTGGGACAATTCAATAAACAACAACCAGTATTGCATGTTTGGCTAAGATCAAGAGTACCCTCTAATTGAACCAATAAAATGGTGATCAGCATACTTTCATTGACATGTTCCACCAGTTTTCTTTGAAAGGAAATAGTTCAAAAACTTATGGTTAATTGCTCTCCTTGATTATGTTGATGTCTTCACAGTAATAAGTAGTAACCATTCGTTACAAGTTGCTTTTGAGCTTAAATCGACAGCACAAGTGGCGGGTTTTTACCATAATATCAACAAAACTTTATTACTAAAATTTGGTCTCACTCAAACAAATATACTACTAATTATTGTTTAGCATGTGTCTGACAGAACTTGTATGCGTGATAGCTGAGTTTAAATGGCTGATAAGTGCAAAAAAAGCGATAATAGTAAGTGGGTTGTTGTTTGGTAACCATAAAAAAACCATCAAAGTGCCGCTGTAAAAACATGAGAAAATCAATAAATTCTCTCCAAATACATCTTCAATATCAATCACTAAACTTGAAACAAGAAATTTTGTTCTTGAGGGATATTGGGCAAAGTAAATCCGACTTTCAAGCAAGAAAGTGAGATTAAATAGTGTTAGGTTCTAAAAATGTTAGAAAATAAGGTTATTTGCAACTATGTTTTGCAATCAGGGTGACGTGGCGTGAGAATGATGAAATCCCCAAAGAGTTTATGTGTATCTTGATGATGCCACATCATCCTGATTGCAAAACATGATTGCAAAACCTAGTTCACTAGCCTCGCTCAAAATGTTCAGGTATTTACATGTGTTTAGTCATGCAACTTATTGGGGGAAACAACTTCCACCTGTGGCTGTATTTTTGGTGGTGCAAATTCCAGAGTGTGGGCTCGAATGAATCCCAGCAGTCGCTCTTCGTTGTTGTTGTTGTTTTTTTTTTTTCGGGGCCTAGCTTAGATTGACCTTTCTAAGAGAATATAAGAATATTTGAGTGAACACAATTTCATTGTCTATTGTTTTCTTAGTTAACTGGGAAGAGGAGAAATGGGATGGAAGAAAAAGATACCATACAAATGCAGTAGAAAGAAGATGGAAAATAAAGGAACGGTTTTTCCTAAGTGCACTGGTTTTTGGCACTGGTTTTTTGCCTTATCTCGATGCAATCCAACGGTGCCTGATTGCACCAGGCAAAAAACCAGTGCCAAAAACCAGTGCACTGTAGAAGCACTCAGGAAGGAAATGTTCCCTTCATTGTATCCAACATTCTTAACTCGTTGAGCTGAACTATGACTCCGTCTGCCCTCACAAAGGTTCTCATATCACAGGCCTTACAGTTATTTTTCTTTGGTCACTGCATAATAATGTGGCACAAACCCTGATAATATGCTCAGAGCCTCAGAATGAAACATGCATATAAGCTAATGCAACACACACATTTTGAAAACATAGAAGATAGTTTAACACATAAAGCTCCACAATATCCAAGAGAGCTAGAACATCACACACAAACTGAAGAAAGGGAATGAAAACCTCTTCTCCAACATCCGAGAGAGCTAAAACATCGACCACACACAAACTAAAGAAGAGAAGGATGAACTAACAACCTTCACTCCCACACCACACCAACAATAGTCTCTAGACAAATAAAACATCGATCACACAGAAACTGAGACACTAATACGTTTCAATTCCCTATTAAAGCAAGGAGAAAGTCCTTGTAATCCCCTGAAGTTTCCTTGGCAACAGCTTTAGCTAGCGGCACACTGTTCCTTGCATAGTACAACTCCTTGATCACATGCAAATCCCTCTCAGCATGAGTAACAATCACCCGAGTCAGAGCATCCTCACCAGTTCCCACCTTGTTGAGCGCATTTCTCAGCACCTGTAACAAAATATTGAATCTAAGTTTTACAATTTATATCAAAAGTAGTATACAAGTCTGAATAGTATTAGCTGGTTCTTTACCTTCTCAAAATACTTGGTGGGGTTATTGATGCATCGAACTGCAGTACGCAATATCCCCAACAGCTCATTGGCAGCTGGTTCACCCACTAGATGCTGAAAATGTACATAAATGTGAGCATTATGGACAAAAGCGAAGAGTACTAATTTTCATTTTTTTTCTAGCTGTTGAACTTAAGAACTAGTCTATCTTATAGGAAATTTTCTACTAACTTTTTTAGAGGAAAATAATGGTTAAGCAATACGGAGAACTTTAAAGAACAAACGATAGCACCTTAGTGATGGAAGTGCCATATTCGTCTCTGTAACGGTTGAAAATTGCATTCAGCTGTGCTTTGCTCCTAGTGGTGATGATACGAATAACCTCTTCATGGTAAAACGCCTTCCCTTGAAACGCATCACAAAGTATAGCTGCCTCGCGCTCTGCCAAGCCCAGCTTCACGTCATCCCCATTGCACCTATATGTGCTCACCAGGCCAACAAGAAACTGTAACACAAACATTAACCCCACAACACGTATGCATTACTTAATAGTTGATAGACATGTCAAAAAACACAACTATTATTCATTTCCATGTACATGACTTGCCTTACGGATATCACCAGAGGTATGAGAGGCAACATCTTCTTCCAGTGAATGCTTGTACTTATGCAGATACGCACGCTTCACTGCCAAGAGCTCCTCTGGGTCCAGTATAGATGCAATCTCAACGATCACACAATAGTTACCCTTCAATGCCACATACGCTAAGATTGCATAGCGTTCTTCTGGAGTAGGCAACCAACGATACACAGCTTTCTACAAACACGTACATTGCAAATGTAGTCATTAGTACTGAAATTAAACGAAAAATATTAGTTTATGATTTAGGTGATGACAATAAACCTCGAAGTCCCCAGAAAGCTCAGATTCAAGTCGCTTAACGAGATCCTCCTTGTAGAGATCTTCATAAGCTTCTCTTATTAACTTCCTTTGAATTGCATCTCTGTGTGCTAGAACGGAAATTAGCTTCCCCTCATCCGTTCCCCACCCTATATACAAATGAAAAAATTAAAGGAAAATTTAGACTTCTAATTAGATTAAGAAGGTAAAATCAAGCACCTCCTAAACCTTAAAGACATCTTTCTTTCTTTTCAAATTTAACATTCTTATAATCTTTATATCAAATATATTTGATTTTGTGTAATTAATTAAAAATCTGAGGATTTTCTCTTATGAAATTATAACATTAATTCGATGCCCCAAAAAAAATGTGATCACCATATATATCATTTAAAAATTTTTCAGTGGAGAAGTACTTGATTAAATAGGGAAAATGTGGATCAAATCATGCTAAATCCATGTTTTATATCTAGATTAAAACTGGATTAGCTAGATCCTAAAAGGTGAAATCATGTCTGATCCATGTCAAATAAAATCAATTGAAATCAAAATATTTTGATCTTGTTAGATGAATGAACCTAGCTAAGTAATCTCACTGATAATCTTTCAATGAGAATCTTGGCAAAAGCACTTTTCAAAGACATTGAAAAAAGGATAACCAAAGATGATGATGGTACATAAGAGATGGATGTTTTATAACATTATTTTATTTAGTTTCCATTTATTAATTTGACTTTTTATTAATAATTAAGTCATGGTTCAGATCAAATATACAAAACCATTTGAGACTCTTTCAAACCAACCTGAAGATTTGAAGAACAGTTGTACTACAAACAAAGTTTCTGATACAATCAAATCATTTTCAATGCACCAACTTCACCAAAATAATAAACTACTCCATAATAATAAATATTTTTGATAATTGCTCCTTAATAATTATAAATAAATAAGCCACACAAAATATTTCAAAAAAAAAAAGGACAGAGACTATTAGACCATCACATTCATTTCCTTAAGACTTCACTTTAGCAATGGAATGCCATGAAGTGTGAGATTGCTAAAGCTTGATTGACAATTGCTCGATACGGTAACACATTGTTCATCAAACAGGCCAAAGATCGAATTATCAAAACACAAAATGGAATTGATTAAGACTATTCATCATAAACAAAAAAAAAAAAAAAATGTATAATAATACCTTGAACAGCTTTTCTGATTGTTTCAGCATCCTCAACAGGAGATGGAACTGGATCAGGAATAACAAGCGTAGCCATTTCTTTTTCTCTCACACTTTCAAATGCTTCTTACAACTCTTTTATGTTTGAGCATGGAAAAACTCTTGGGCCTTTGTTGTCTATTTATAATGCCAATTAAGCCTTGACACATTGTTATTATCAAAGCTGTAACCCCTGGCAAAATATTCCTATCTATCGTTTTCCATGTGACCTTACTACTAGAAAGTTCTCATGTCCAAACTAGAATCTCGAGGAGGATATGCGGCGACATTTTTCTAGAATGTTCGTAGGAAGATCTCGGTGATATCGGACGGTATAGACATTGGGTGAGTAGACTCTAAGGTATGGTTTTTGAGGGGGATATCAAGGGAAATATATTTGTTGGATTGAAAACCTACACCAGCTAATGACAGTTTCCTAATTTTGAACATGCTAAGTAATGCCATTAAAATTATAGGGATGTTACTATATAAAATGTTTGTATTTATTCTACACAATGTGCCCAGGCTTGGGTTGTCATGGATATGAGTCATGATTTTATTGGAGCAGATGGGGATAAGAAATAAATAGAGACTAATTTTGGAATATTATATGTTAGAGTTTGGTGAAAGAAAGAATGGATAAAAGATCATTATTGTTTAGAAAAATAATTTAGGAAGTAATAAATTATCATCGGTTAAAGAGTTGTTTCAGAACATGTACGATTGTTATGCGACCCAACGGACCTATAAACAATGTGCTATCATATATACACTAGACTAAACTTCCAAGTTAAGGAAAAGGTCATGCAATTGGAGAACCTGGCAGGATGGGGAATAATGGAGTTGTAAGGGTACCTCTTCGAGCTATTTATTTTCATTTAACTTTGCTCACTATATCAAATTTGTATTTTTGTAACAATCCCCAAAACAGTATCACTTTTGAAGTGTAACAATCCACTTAACAATTTTACACATTTATACAAAACAAAATGATACAATAATTGTATCTCCATGAAGAGTATGGTTATAAAAGTGATACTATTCATGGTGATCCAATTTATTGTATCATTTTTTTTTTGTTACTGTTTTTCATTTTTTTGACTAAATTTAGTTTTGACTTGAAATTGTTTTGGTGGATTGTAACATTTCAAAAGTGATACTGTTTTGAGAGTTATTACAAAAGTGCCAATTTGATGTAGTGGCTTTTCTCTAATATTGAATTGTTTTCTTTATTTAAAGTGGGTTATTGAAAATTTGAAAGCAGGCATCTGATTTTATTTTTTTGTATAATATTATTGAATTGTATTTTTCCTTCATCTAAAGTAGGGTACACATTAGATAAAATTTTCTTTATTTAAAGTAGTAGTCTATATTCCTCCAATGGACAACTTGTGAAATAGGTAAACTTTCCACCATTAAGCCTCTGGGTTTGTTTTTGTATTTAAATAGTAGTGTGGATGAAAAAGGAGAGTTACTTCTCAAAACTTTTTTTTTTTTTTTGGTTAAAACTTCTCAAAACTTTATTGACATCAAACATTCAACCTACTTTAGCATTGGAAGGATGAGAAGTCATTGGTAAGGAACTAATTTTAGCAAAGCACACAAACTTTTACAGGATTTTGAAGGCTGTGAATTGAAAATGTGCATGGAGATAGGAAATAAAGCATATCTTCATGCACATCTACGGTGTCTGGTACCACCAGGCACAAATACCAGGCACCGTAGAAATGGGGATTGAAAATAGTCTCTGATATGGAATTAATAAAGTTGTAAGTTAACCACCCCCACTTACCTCAAGATTATCATCTTTAATGTTTAATGTAGAATTGTTTTCTTATGGAGAATTGTTTAATGAAGTTTTTTTTTTTTTTCTGCAAATAATTCACAAAAATCATTTACTAAAGGGCATGTCTTTCCATGGCAATTGCAAAAATGGTTACATAGCACATAAGTTGTGATCAAGTAAGGTTTTTTTTTTTTTTTTTTTTTTTTTTTTTTTTTTTTTTTTTTTTCCGGTCAAACATGAAGATTTTTATTAATGAAAGAAAGGGAAACAAGTTACAATAAGAAACATTCCTATATCAAGGAATGCCAAGACACTATGAAAGTGTCAAAACCCAAACCCGTAAATAAATTACATGCCGTACCCATTTTCCACAACAATTCTCTAATCTCGATAAAGATAGAGTGTTCTGATCTGTTTAGTCCTTCAAAAACCCTTTTATTTCTTTCTTTCCACACACACCACATAAGAACGTGAGGGACCCTACGCCATAACCATTCCCCCCGACGAGAAGGATTAGCTTTAGACCACCAACTTAGCCAATTTAGAATGGAACCTTCAAATATCAAACTCAAACCGAATTCCACCAAGAAATTGCGCCAAATGGATTTGGAGAAACTGCAATGAAGCATCAAATGGTCCAGTGTCTCTTCAGATTCGTTGCAAAGCACACAGAGACTCCCAGTGAGGATTCCCATTTTTCTTAACCTATCCTTAGTCAAGATCTTCTCATGCAAAACTGACCAAGTAAAGAAATTAATCCGAGGAAGAAGATTTTTCACCCATACCAGATGTTTGTGGGAGGAAATGAATGGGTTAGAGTAGGTCTCATAATGAGATGCAGCCAACATATCCGAAAATTCTTTCACCGAGAAGCCTACACCTTTACCCTTCCACACCAAACTATCTGGTCCATCTGAGAGCATTTGTCTATCCAACAGGAGAATAAGATTTGCTAACGCATCTAGTTCCCCAGTGTTGAGGTTTCTGCGAAAGGAAAGATCCCAAGAGTTGCTGCTAGACCAAAAACTACTCACATTCCCGTATTGATCCTTGTTAATGAGAAATAACATTGGAAAAAGATCTTTCAAAGATTGGTTGCTACACCAGACATCATGCCAGAAAGAGATGAGATCACCATTTCCACATTTGAGAGAGGTGTGTGGGTAGAAGCCACTGGCGCACCGGGAGATAGATTTCCACAAAGAGCATCCGTAGGAAGTGTACTTAGTTCTCTTTTCCCAAACCCATCTATTGCGCCCATATTTGTCCAAAATGAGAGATCTCCATAAATTATCTTTCTCTTCTGCAAATCGCCAAAGCCACTTAGAAAGTAATGCAGTATTGAAAGTGAGCACCTGCCGAATGCCTAAACCACCTCGAGATTTAGGGCAACAAATTTTCTCCCAGCCCACTAAATGCATCTTTCTAGAGTTATGAGTAGAACCCCAAAGGAAATCGCGCATGATCCTTTCCATCTTGGCTGATATTGAACAGGGAACCTTGATAAGAGACAGCATGAATACTGGGATAGAAGCTAATGTGGATTGTACAAGAGCTAGTCTCCCAGCTTTAGATAGAAATTTGCGTTTCCAAGTCGCTAGTTTCGATTCCATCCTTTCGAGCGTCTCGTCCCAAACAACTTTACTTTTGAAACTAGCCCCCAAAGGCATGCCCAAGTACTTAACTGGGAGGTGACCTGCTGAACAACCCAATAAATCCGCCAACTGGTGCAGGTGAGGGACATCTCCAATAGGCAAAACCCTTGATTTGTGAAAGTTGATTTTCAGCCCTGAAATAACTTCGAACCAAAGCATAATTCTTTTAAGAGCAAGAACCTGAGAAGCGGAAGCATCACAAAAAAGGATAGAATCATCCGCATACTGGAGAATAGAGACAGGCGGGCTACCCTTCGCGACAGAAAACCCTCTCACTAGGCCAGCATCAACTGCTTTCAGGATCATTTGAGTTAAACCTTCTGCTGCTATAGAAAAAAGAAGAGGAGACAGGGGATCGCCTTGTCGCAGACCTTTCGAGCTATTGAAAAACCCGTGCAGCTGACCATTAATTTTCAGAGAAAAATTAGCTGTAGATCTGCAAGTGTGAAGCCAATCAATCCATTTCGAATCAAACCCCATGCGAGTCATTACCAAATCCAAATATCTCCAAGAAACATTGTCAAAAGCTTTGGAGAAATCTAATTTGATAACAAGCCCTGGAACACCTTGTTTTTTTCTAGAATCAATAATTTCATTGGCAATCAAAGGGCTATCCACCACCTGTCTTCCACTGACTGCTGCACTTTGAAAAGGAGAGATGACTGAATGAAGAACTATTTTCAATCTGTTAGCTAACACCTTGGCGATGATCTTATAGGTCCCATTCAAAATACTGATAGGTCTAAAATCATTTACCGTCCGCATTCCCGCACATTTGGGAATGAGCGAGATGATAGTGGTGTTCAAACGCCAATCAAGGAAGTTTCTCGAGTTAAAATCTGCAACAACTTTCAGAAAATCTTTTTTGATTACCTCCCACATTTTCAAATAGAACACCATTGAGAAACCATCAAGACCTGGAGAAACTTCAGATTTTAGATCTTCCATTGCTGCTCTAATTTCCATTTCCGAAAAGTTATCTACCAATGCCGTAGCCGTAGACTGAGAGATAGACTTGAAGGTAATCCCCGAGAAGAAAGGTCGCCACTCCTCCTTTTCATGGAACAACTTCTTGAAGTGAGAAATCAATAGTGCTCTAATACTGACTTCATCCACGACCAACTCCTGACCCGTGCTAAGAGCTTCAATGGAGTTAAACAGTCTACGTCTGTTAGCCAAGGTATGAAAGAATTTAGTCCCCTGATCCATATGACGAACCCAGTTGACTCCTGATCTGATTCTCCAAACCTCGTCATCTCTTTTGGTTAATGTTGCCCATTCTTGTTGCAGCTGCACTCTACAAGACCTCTCCGCAACAGTCAAGTCTCTAATCTCTTCATCCGCATCAATGCTAGCAATTAAAGCAGAGATATGTTGAATACATAAATTTGTCTTACCCCAAACTTTAGTCCTCCAACTTCTGAGATTGCATCTGAGAGCCTTAAGCTTCCACCATAAGCAGTAGCCAGGGTGGCCAGAGACTACTGAGTTGTTCCACCAAACTTTCATCTCCTCTGCCAGAGTAGGGTGGTCAAGCCAACCATTATCAAAAGAAAAAATGCGAGTACCACCACCAACAGACGAGTTCGCAAGCATGATCGCGTGATGGTCAGAACCTGCTGTACCTTTGATCCATTCGACTTTATCACCAAATTTCTCAATCCAATCCACCGAGGCTAGAAATCGGTCAAGTCGACAAAGGATAGGGAGATCCCTACGATTTGACCATGTGAATTTTCCCCCTTTTAGACTAAAATCAGCAAGTTCCACCTCATTAATGAATTGATTGAATTTCTGCATGCTTGTGGACCTCCTCCTGCATCCTTTTTTTTCCTTCATGTGACGGACAGCATTGAAGTCACCTGCTAACACCCATGGCGATTGCACCCAACCAGCAATGTCATATAGTTCTTCCCAGAAGTGGTCTCTAATCGAGGGATCACATGGGCCATAAATGTTAGTCCCTGACCAAATGGAGTTATCTGAGACCATTTGGAACTGAATAGAAAGGGAGAAAACCCCTTTCAATACTTCCCTCATCTGCAAAAGATCAGCGTTCCAAATAGCTAAAATTCCGCCCGACCTGCCAATGGATTCCACCGTAGCCCAATCAAAGGAACTATCACCCCACAATTTTCTGATAAATTCTCTAGAGCATCTCTCCAATTTCGTTTCCTGAATGAAAACAAGGTCTGGACGATTTTCTGAAATTAATCTACGACAACCCCTTTGACGCTCAGTATTTCCGAGCCCCCTACAGTTCCACGAAAGAATTTTGAGGTTCATGTAAAACCTTCAAACCCGTGGTTGTTGCATCTGTCCATCGCTGCGGCAGATATTGTACTCTGCGCTGCAGCTTGAACCATATCTAAAGCCCTGTTTTCATCCTGAATGAGGTCCACTCCCACTGTCAAGCCAATTTCTTTGAAAGCCGAACGATCTGATGCTTCTTCCTGAGTCGAATGACAGTCAGAGACAGCAGGCTCCGCACTGTCATTAACCCTAGAAACAAGAATTGGAGACTTGCCTGAAGTCCGATCGCTAGTGAGTAGAAACCCAAAATTATCGATGCGTGGGATCTCGAAACCTGGAGGAGCGCCTACGTGGTCTTGGGTGGATGAGAAACTCTCCGCATGAGACACACCTAGATTTGTAGACAACCCATGAGCTTCAACACAATGTGCTGCGAGAGGCTCGAAACCCGGTGGGAAAGGTAAAGATGCCGAACAATCCTGGGTTTGGTTGGAGGACTCTCCCCTTGTCAGCCCGGCAGGGGCACTACAACCTTTAAATTCACCAAGCCCTGACTGGTTGGTTGAATTAGATTTGTTGGATCTCTTTTGAAGCATGAACCTGGATCTGGTAGGAAAGACAGAGAAATTGGCCCATTCAGCGGCTCTGTCACGCTGTGCTTTCCTTGCAAGCTTTCGATCCCTACGGGCATGCCTAGACATCTTGGTCAAAAGGGGGTCCAAGTTGAAGACATCTTCTTTCACCGCTTCTAACACCCTCCAATAATTGCCAGCTGTCTGTTGTTCATGAGACTTGACCGGGCTGTGATCCGAAAAAGACTTAGGCCCTTTGCTGGGTGAGGGCCCAACAATACCTTTTCCTTTATCTTGCTGAGATGGACAAGCTGGCTCAGACCGCGAGTTTCCAACCTTACCCGCTGAAACGGCGCGAAAGGCCGGGGAATGGGGAAGCACTGGGTAATGCTGGGGGGACAGATCCTTCAGTGTCGACAACCTAGGAGGCGGTTCCAATGTTGCGCCTGGGGACACGTGTGGCGAAGAAGCGAAGACCATAAAAGCTGTGTTTCCACACGGAAGAGCCACAGGTGTCCACTGAATCATTGACTCAGGCAACTCTATCAACGACCTGGCCAGATTCTTTCTTGCAACGGGATCAGGAGGAAGATGATTGCCCCATACTTGGGACAAGAAATCGATGGGAGTGTCCCGATGAATAGTAGTTGCTGCAATGGTACCCTGACTGGCAATCGGGGTAGGGCTCGCACTGGAGGGATTAGTGGTCACTACCTCCACAAAGGTTTTTTTGCGCGAGGGTGGGAAACCACTAACACCTTGCAGAGTTGAAACCGCGTCTCTTTTAACTTTCTCCTTAGAAAAAGGCTGAGACACCTGAATAGAAACCATCTCATTTATAGCTAGGGCGAGTTGTTTCCAGCCTGTCCCTTCCACGCCAGCTGGCACCCTGATAGTTTTAGACCCTGATCCCCATCCCACCAAAATAGAAAGGAAGATTCCTCCTTTGTTGGCCTCTTTCACTATCGAAACCCATCTACTATTAATTTTCCAATTGGCTGAGAAAGCCTTAGAGCCTGAATCCACGGCTTTCAGAAGCTGAAGCTGAATCCATTTCCCCATCTGCAATTCGACGAACACTTTGATTCGAACCCTCGAGCTCGATTCAAGTAACAGCAGACCCCCTCTTGACTTTTGAATTCCAAATTCCTTCCCATCAATTTTCAATAAATGAAGGTTTCCTTCTATGAACTCCATGTCTCCCCAGAATTAGAATAAACTTACAAACATACAATCAAATATTCACCAGCATACGAGCATCATATCAATGTGAAGAAAAGGATAACTGAAATTCTTACTTGTTGTCGAAAAAATGTCGACAGAGTTCCAGAGTCTGAAATTCACCACCGTTGCATGCCCGCGCTCACCACCGGTCACTGTGAGATCCCAATTCTCCACTAGCAAAAAAATCACCCTCGCAGTGCAAAAACCCCTGCGCAAACCACTGTGCAAAACCACTGCGCAAAACCACTGTACAAACTACCGTCACTGTTCAAACCTACTCTCAAGGTGCCAAACCACCGTCGCTGTGCAAAAACACCCTCAAGGTGCAAAACCACCTTGCAAAAAACCACCCTCACTGCTACTTCAGATCGCGAAAACCCCTGCTACTTCAGATCGCGAAACCACTTCAGATCGCGAAACCCCACCCACTGCTGCTGCTTCAGATCGCGAAACCACCCTCACTGCTGCTGCTTCAGATCGCGAAACCACCAGATCGCGAAACCACCCTCACTGCGAAACCACCCTCACTGCTGCTGCTGCTGCGAAACCACCCTCACTGCTGCTGCTGCTGCGAAACCACCCTCACTGCTGCTGCTGCGAAACCACCCTCACTGCTGCTGCTGCGAAACCACCCTCACTGCGAAACCACCCTCACTGCTGCTGCTGCGAAACCACCCTCACTGCTGCTGCGAAACCACCCTCACTGCTGCTGCTGCTGCGAAACCACCCTCACTGCTGCTGCGAAACCACCCTCACTGCGAAACCACCCTCACTGCGAAACCACCCTCACTGCGAAACCACCCTCACTGCTGCTGCTGCTGCGAAACCACCCTCACTGCTGCTGCGAAACCACCCTCACTGCGAAACCACCCTCACTGCGAAACCACCCTCACTGCTGCGAAACCACCCTCACTGCTGCTGCGAAACCACTGCGAAACCACCCTCACTGCTGCTGCGAAACCACCCTCACTACTGCTGTTTCCTCCCTCACCTCTCCAAAAAAGCACTCTCACCCAAGTAAACTCATACCAAGAGGGTGGTTTCACAAGGGCAAACAAGACCAGTTATGAAACACAATTAGCATTGATGGTCAGCTCAATGGTTGCATAGCACACAAGTTCTAATATCAAGTACTTAATTTTACATCTCAGAATTTCCATCAGACAGAGAGCCAAAATACCAACATTAGGCTGGTTTGTGAATATATTTTACACAGATCATCCAAATTGAGGCATCACACAATGCAACGATAAGTAATATGCGAGCCAGTGAGATTGCCATTGTAGGTAACTTTTACCATTTTCCCCTTCTCCCATCCATAGTGTCGCGCGCAATTGCATCTGTTGCCATCATTCTAGGAATCTGAAATTAAGAATTGCGGAGTTCCTGAGATATTGATAATAACAAGAAGCAATAGGCAGCCTGATTTGATGATAATGAAACTCAAAATTACTGTAAATGTTTTTTTTAATCTTCAGACTACAGGTACCTTGTGTCATTTGCAGGTCATAAAATTGCACTATTTTTCATATCCATTATTAAAGATGTTATTAAAATAGTTATCTAATTTAGAAGCCTATATAGTACTTACCTGCTTCTTTTCCACATTGAACTTCTTCAAGAGCCTCTCCTTGTCTTCCACACTCTCATCAACTCATGCTTTGGCTTCCACACATGCTTTGTTATGTTCACCAGCAAATCATGCAGGTACATTTATAAACATACGTACAAAATCACACATAAAAGTTACAAATGAAACTAATGAAGCTTTCCAAATTGTGAAATCAATCAAAATATAAATTAAAACAGTGATTCCGAAATTTTTAAGTGAGGTTAGACCATCCACTTACTTGAAAAACCTGTTCCTAAACACTACGACCAGCAATAGCTTGCCTGGCATGTGGAGTGAGCTTATTTTGCAAGACCAAAATCAAACAATTCAGTCCCTGGACCTCAGCCATCTTACAACGCACACTTACACTCCCAAAGTTGCCTTGCCCACTATGCTCCCTGCGTCGATGAAGCTGCCTACACAACACTCGGATGATGTTGATGAGTTTCCATTCTCTATCATCTCCATAGCTGTATGTGTTAATTGAAAATGTTGGATGCAGGGGAAAGGAAATGAAACATGCTCCACTTTGATCTATACTGTGTTCTTCTTCTGGGGAAGAATAAACAACTCTCAAACTGGTCCTCGATGTTCATACATTACTGCTCTGAGTTGGGTGGAAAGGACATGACATGGACAGAAACCAAAGTGAAAGTGGCAAGCTTCTAAGTGTTCTGTGATTTTCTTCCCAAGATCACTATCAGTCAGTGCACTATACTGTTATTTCCCTTGCACAAACCCTATAACATACTATTTTATATGCACAACTTATCTAAGGATTATTACACAAATTATAATGAGTTATTAAGTTGATACATTTACTTATAATTTGGATGAAAAAAAATTTTGTTACGCAATTTACTTATAAATTCATACGATAAATTGATAGACCGCATTGTCATAAAAGACCTGGTAGATCATGTCGTTATGCAACTGGAATGATGAATTAAGATGATTAACTATGGTTTTTGTATTCCATTGCAACATACATTATGCAACACTCGCAAGTCTTATAAAAAAAAAAAAAAAAGTCTTATAAAAAAAAAAATAAAGTCTTATCAAAATGTTTGGTTGGAAAGTACTTCTTCAATAAACTTCTATAGTTTCTTTAATCAAGAATCAGGAATTCTAGGGGGCGAGGCACCCATCCCTCGCCCCTTTCCCTTGCTCTTTCCCTCGCTACCTAGAAGGGCTCATCAAGAAGTTATTTATTTATTCATTGTACTAAAAAATTAGAAACTTGAGCTTCAAAAATTCGGAAGACTTAGTCCTTGTGTGTATCCCCAACAGTAGTTTGTATCCAACTTTGATTTGGTTTACATCTACCGGGATAGTTCAACATCCAGATTATTCCATTAAAAATAAACTTAAGTAATTGAACAATTAAACCAGAACAATTTCATAATTTCATCCATAAAATTTTTAGACCATTAGCAGATGATCATGTCTACTCTTCTCTCCCAAAATTAAGTTATCATTCCTTCGCCCGTCAACATTGTGGTTTGATCATTTTCACTAGATTCGTGACGGCGGGACGTGCAACAACACAAGAATCATAATTCACAAAAAAAAATAAAAAAATCCCACAATTTCATAAAATGTATTCTGCTATTTTATAAATATTCTTAGAGCAACTCTTAGTTCATAATCCAAAGATCAAGGATCATTGAACTTATTCTCAATTTTCTCACACCCAAGCAAGATCCTAATTTTCTTCAAACATCTTTAAGCAAGAAAAATACCCAATTAAGAATTCAAAATATGAAAATTCAAAATTATAATAAGCACCAAGACCTTTATTATATCAGGGATTGGTTTTATTTTGAGGCCCATAAACAGACTTAGCTCTTGGTTTGCACTTCCATTGGATCACTTTCTCCTAACACCAGCCCCTACTCCTGCTGACAATGGTATCACAAGTCTAAGGTTTGATTCCTACCGGAGGCATTCAGTAGTCATGAGAACCCAGCTCATCTTTTAAAAACAAAAGATTTGGAATTTTGGCAAATATCCAACTGCAGACTGAAACTCATTATAACACATTTTCTTCGTAAAGTAGACAAACGGCATAGCAAGTTTTGGGATTTTTTTTTCCAAGGTCTTCATAAAATTTATATATTCCCATAACTATCTTTATTTGCAGACTTGCATATGTACAAATAAACAGCCACTGCATATACAATATATCTTTTGCCCTATCTAATTTGGTTGACCTAATTTCATATGAGAGTTTCCCTTACTAAAACCAATTTATAGAGACATGTCCATAGATATTTGAACATGTCCATATATCACTAAACTAAATCTGTGAAGGCAAAGCTGTTGTTGACTCTCTCATTGGGAGGTCCATCCATTTTGTCAGTTCTCACAAAAATGTATCTTATAATCAACTGAAACAAACCCAAACATCACCATTATATATTTTTGCTTTGGTTTAGGACCATCCTTTTCTTTTGGCCGGTCATTCGCGCTCATTTGTCCCCATCTCTCTGTGATAAACCTCTTGTTTTACTTCAACTAAGGACGGCTCATACACGCTTTTATTCCAACATTCCAACATGTAACTCAAATTCCTTCTGTAATCCTCTTCTGGTTTATTCTTCTTCTCCGCCCACGCTAACCAAAAGTTTCAAGATTTATTCATGTTAGGCGCTTTTATAATTCTCCTATTGAGTTCACTCCCTCAAAACCTTTGTTCAACTGATGAAGCCACCTTCAGACTTGCATACAATGGAGGGAAGATTATGACTGAACCTGTAATGGTATCTCTTCTATGGTTTGGTGATGGGTGGGAGGAATCAGGAAAGGAAGCGCTGCGGATTGCTATTACTTCACTGACAAGTACTAGATATCCTCGTGGTGATTCTGACGTACCTACATTAGGGAACTGGTGGAACATAGTCCAACAGTATAGAGACAGTTCCGACATTCCTGTCACAGATAGTGTGTCTGTGGGTGCAGAGTGCTCTTACGCAGGCACCCATAGAAACGTAACACTTGACCAAGTGATCCAAATTGGACAATCGGTGTTTAACAGCACTTCTATTGGTGAATTTGGTGGGATGTTGAGTTGCACACAAGTTTTCAAAGTAGACAAAAACACAATATATATTGTCATGTTCTCTGAAAATATCTTGTTCGCGCAGGGAGAGATGAAACTGAAAAGCCTGTGCAGTGGAAACTTAGAAGTGGGCTCCAATGGGGTAAAAGTGAAAATGGTGTGGAGTAGGGTACCGATGAATGATGATGACCAGTGCTCAACGATGTTTGATGGAGAGTATTACTTAGGCCCTCCAAATAAAGACCAGAAGATTGACAGCTTAGTGGGTTATACCCTAGCTAAGATCGCAGATGAGGTGACCAACAGGGATGGAACGGGATGGAGTATTGGCGATGGTAGTGGCCTTGGTGTGGGTACTATATGCGATCCCCTTTTGGAAAGACCTGGTGGCGCTCCTTTATACAAGGACATGCAGAGGAATATAAGTTTCAATGTAGTTGGACTTCAGGGCTATAGGTACATTGTTCAACACATTTGGGACCAGCAGATCAGGAATTGTGCACTTAAACTCTCAGGTACTCAATGCAGTATAATGCCAACTAAATATCACATACTCCTATATCAGATTCAAGAAATACTGTTTGAAAGATGCATTTAGAATAGGCACTAACTATGATAGATCAAATACTGAATAGCTAACAATAATAACATTAACAACACAATTATTAGACAATATAATGATGGAAAGTATTTAGGAATATAACCATTAACTATGATAGCAAAAATCCTAGTTAGTTTTTTTATGTAGAAACAGGAATAGGGACCATACAACACATACTCTTGTGTCAGATCCAGGAAAAGCTAGGAATGAAGCCTATAACATATTTGAACATATAATGTCGAAAGCATGTAGAAAACTGATAACCATTAGCACATATTATAACATCAAGTCTACTTTTTGGCCGTCACAGCTAATGAAATCATTTAATTCAACTCTAAAATCATTTAATATCTTGAATGTCTATTTTAACTGAGTTAGCATTTGCAGAATCATGTGCACCTAATGCTGTTATACTAGGACAACCCAACGGTTACATCACTTCAGGAATTACAGTAAATCACACTGCTGGCCTGCAGCCATATCCTCCAAACCAGAAGTGTCGATGGAAGATCCAATTTCCAAGTGCAAAGTTTATCAGCTTCACCTTCAACTATCTATCAATTACAACATATAGTGATGATCATCTCAAGATCTGCAACGCAGACTCCCCTTCAGCAAGATGTAACACTATACAGTTAGGTAATGAGAACACGGACCTCAACCTGCAGGTAACAGGCTCAAGTGCTTACATAGAATTTATCAGTGGTGAAAATGTGTCCACTGGGTCGAGAGGATGGGAGCTTAGTTACTCTGCAGGTATGCTTAATTAGACCTCCTAGTTTTAATTTCGACATGAGATATAGTTTACGCAGTGTTGTAAATAATTTTTCAGGGCTCTGCAATGGAAAGACCGATATATATGATCGCAAGGGGATAATCAGCTATACTACCCCTCTTGGTTTCTCCTACATAAAGGGGCTCAGTTGTCAATGGATCCTCCATGGAAAAGAAGGAACTCCTGTTTCTTTGAGCTTTACTCACATCAACACCTCAAAGAATTTGGACTACCTCACCATATTCACTCTTGATCGGAAGGAGAAAACAAGGGCCACCCAGGTCAGTAACTTCTCGGGATTCTTCTCAGAATCAGCTCTACCTCACATAAACTTAACAGGTGAAGTAATGGTTGTCTTTGCCACCAAGACAAACATAGGCACGGGTTGGTCTGCCAATTTTGGGATAACTTCACCCAATATTAGGAAAAGATCGCCTTTACGCATCATCATCATTGTGGCATCAGTTATATTGACAAGCATTTTTCTTGGCTTCTTAACTACCATCATATTAAGACATTGGAGAAAGAGAACTGGAAGGAACCCAAATAAAAAACTGAAGCCAATTAGTCTGAAAAACAACAAGCAATACTATCGCATTGGAGATGGCTCTTCTGCGACAGTTTACAAAGCAATTTTGGCAGATGAAAGTACAGTGGCTGTCAAATCTCGAAGAGACACAACCATGGATGAAGGCCTAGAAGAAGAAGTTCTATGCAAAGCTTCCAACCACCCAAATATCATTCACTTGGTTGGCTGTGTTAAAGTTGGAACAGGGAGAAAGAATTTGGTATTTGAATTCATGAGCCGAGGCAACTTGAGTTGGAACTTGAGAGAAAGAGGAGAAATGCTGAGCTGGGAGAAAAGATTAACGATTACATTACAGGTTTCTTCGGCACTGCAATTTCTGCACATGAACCTGGAACCACCAATATCTCATGGAAATTTAAGATCAGAAAACGTGCTCCTAGATGAGTCATATAATGCAAAATTGGCAGGATTTGGTCTAGCAAATTACTTTATGAGTGATACGTTGGATTTGGACAAGACATCTGAGATGGAAGAGGATGTTTGCAGTTTTGGTTTATTGCTAATTGAACTTCTAAAAGGGAAAACTAGAATGCACTCATATCCTTGCTCAACTGAGTATCTGAATGAGGTAAGTGAGCTTGTTAAGGTTCCAGAACACCTTGATCCATGCTTAGAGATCCCTCAGAATGAATGCAAGATGATGGGTTTGGTAAAGTTAGCAGATATTGCTAAGTGGTGCATCACTAGCAAAAACAGACTAAATGAAACTAGTCCTAAGATATTGGACATTGTTCAGGGTTTAAAACAAGTAAAGCAGCTATTCCAAACTATCTGAACAAGTATACTAGATCAGGTTATTGTATGGGTCAAGTATATATCACCAGTTACAGAGAGATGGGTTATCCTGTTAGGCGGTTTTGGTTATAGAAATGTTGATCGCCTCAGACTTCTATAACTTGATGTGACTAGGAGTTTCTCCAGTTGCATTTTCTAGCAAGGATTATGCTTACCTTGTACTATAAACATACTATTTTCCCTGCTTTGGCCACTGTTCCTTTGAAGCTCTATTTAATTTTTCTCTAAGAAATGAAGACTTTTTCGGAGCATTACATGTGAATTGCTTTCAAAATGCTTTTAAGATCTATGATGACAAAGACCAGAATGAAGCATACATTGACAGAACATTAACAACAAGGTATAATGATCATTTCAACTCTAAAATATCTCAAATTATCCATAAAATAGCTATAACATGGGCCTCTTTGTCAACATATTATTTACACAGCTAATCCAAGTAAGGCATCACATGATACAACGATAAGTAATGTGCGTGGTAGTATCATCACTGTTACCAGTAACTTTTACCACTTGACCTTTCTCCCATCCATAGTACTGTGCAACTGCATCAGTCTCCAACATTCTCGGCATCTGGAGAAATAAAAAAGTTAAATTCTGAAAAAATTAGTAATAATGATCATTTATAAATTCCGTAAACCAATTTGTCTTTTTGGACCTACAGCTCACATCTATCAAATGTTTGAAAATGCAAATACAGGAATCAAGTTGGGGCTTGGCTTCCAAGAGGCGAGGAGGCGAAGCTAGCCTCAAGGCATAATGGTAGTCATACACCTCAATATCTTTTTAGGTAAAAAAATTTTAAAAAAATATATATTTATGTTCATGAGCAGAAAAATAAAAATATATAAATATTGATCCATGCAAAAGAAGAAATCCAATTAATCATAAAAGTGAACTGCAATTCCTGATCCTATTAATTGAATCCCAATTATCCCACCAAATATGCAATAATAGAATGATAATATCCATAAACATAAGCTAATACAAACATCAATAATATCAAGTTCATAACATAAATATAAGCTACATAAGTTCACAAAACAAAAAAACAAACAAAAGCATAGCATAACAGTACACAGCACAACACATAACATACCACGGTGCATGGAGAACAATTAACTCTCAAGGCCTGGGGTTACAAAAAATTTAAAAGGACAGCATTAAGCCTCGTACATCTTAAGACTCAAATTGTAACACGCATAAACCTCATCTATATTACAAAACAGGATGGTGTTTGGGGTTGGAGATAAAAGGCAGTTCGGATTTACCCAACATTTTGATATGTATTTATCTAGATATTTAAAGTAGAATAAACTCTATTTATCATGCCAACGGCACGTGGCATACCCTAGTATGTATATATACTATGAGGATTAAGCCTCAACGCTAAAAGGAACACCTTGATTTGAGGTGTCATAAGCCTCAAAAGATTATAGAAAACAAATATATATACATTGCTAACTGGGACAAAGTCAAATCGAAATGATTAGAGATAAAAGATGGTTAGGATTAAAATTTGGGAAATGTATTGAATTTGAGAGTTGAGATTCATTTCCTATGATGACATATTTGTAAACATAAAACATGTAGAAGTGCAAAAATAATGAAAAAAATTTTGAAAAAATTTATTGGAATGTACATGTGGCAGAGAGAGAAAATATTGTGTTTTCTTTTTAACAAAATGGAAATTATCATAACTATATACATCGTTGTCGAATTTTGATAAACTTAGTATCGTTGAAATACATTTTTGAAGATCTTTTGAACAAAATCAATGATCAATACAAGGGCCAAAATATTAAAAATATGTATTTCATAATTAAAAAATGTATTTCATAATTAAAAATGTATAATGTATTACACGTTTTAATATTTTTCAATATTTTTAAAAGCAATGAGCCGATCATACCATAAAAAATGAGTTTGGCATCTTAATGCACATTTAAACAAAAATCGTAAATTTCATGTTTTGGCGATTTCAATGATTGGGGGAGAACTCATTCTCAGTTTTTAAAATTTTCCCCCAACTGATTCAAATTTGACTGAATAGGCTTACACATCAATACTGATTGAAAGCGAAAATGGGAATAGTGACAGAGGTGTTCAGTGCAAAATAATTAGCAAAAATAAAATTATATGGAGTGCCAACGGCACGGGGCATACTCTAGTATATATATATATCATAATGCAACAACACTAAGTACTTTTTCACCTATTTAGAACTTCACGATAGTCGAAATTCAATGTAGTAGGGTTGTCTTTTTTTTGAAGTGTAGAATTGTGTAACCTAAATAATTATCATAGTAGTTCATCTCCTAGTCATTTTGAAAGCCATCAATAGTGTGATTATATGATCTTACTTCTTCCACTTTTTTGCTTCCCCGAGTCATATGGTCAGTTCTAGTAGTTCAACCAAATAAACAAACTTACTAAGAATGACATCACCATTTTTGCTAAAGTATCAACAGAATTGCTTAGTCAATCATGATTTCTTTTGGCACCAACCAAAATCCAGTTTTCTTCTATCAATACAACTTACTATAGAAATTTTTATTTCAATAACGATAAATCTACATTTTATATGCTTAATCTCCCAAACAAAATTGGGGTAGATTTAAAGAGATTCAATTCTCTTCTTGCATGTTCAACTGGGATTGCATAGTTTTCACCACCAATACTTGATGTATACTTTTTGGGGGAGTCAATGTTCTCTAATGCTCCTCTCAATCATTAATAAATCTTCACGTTTGTTCTGATTTTAAAAAATTGGTCTTTCAAATGGTCCCTTGGGTTTTCAAACAGCCATTTTAAGGAACCCCTCAAGGTGTGTGGGGCCATTACAGTTGAGGTTATAGCCGTTGTGATGAAATTTGAGGCTTAAGAGTTGATTCTGCATGAAATTTGAGGAACTCCATCCAATTCCAACAATATATATATATCAATGTTCTAAAAAAAGGTCTAGGCGGCCTCCTAGGTGGGTTTTTGATTATTATTATTTTTTTTTTATATTTTCAGTTCGAAAAAAAATAAAAAAAATTAAGACTATGTTTTTCTTATACATTTTGCATATGTATCTTGGCATTGAATTGGAAGTAATTTATATGTTATTATACTTAACTTTTATAAATTATCAATTATAATAATTAAATAAATAACCGCCTAGTCCTCTGGACGCTAATCTCCTGCTAGCCGCCCGCCCACCGCCTAGCGTTTTTTAGAACACTTATATATAGACATTTTTGTGATCTGGATTTTGGGTCCTATCAATTGCACCAGATTTGGGAATGGCTCCTTAGTTAGTCCATTCTAAAGTATGGGTCATAACAACACGTTGACTCTATTAACTGCCTAACATCAGTCATTTCATATTATGTTTTGGCCATTTGACTGAAACTAAGAATTACAAGACTTTGTATTGAAAGCTACCTGCTTCTCTTCCACGCTGTACTTCTTCAATAGCTTTTCCTTCTCTTCAGGTGTCAATAACTCGTGCTTTGGCATCAACACATGTTTGGTTATATTAACCAGCAAATCCGTGATCTGACACAATAAATAAAAGACATAAATTTTAGAAGAGAGGTTAATGAATTATGTTAAATAAAGATAGAAACAGGACTGTGAGCATATATATATTGAACTCTCGAGTTTATGAAATAAGAGGGTGAGTATAATACAGGACGCTAGTGGGAGCATAAAAGCTATAAAAGAATAAAACAGTTAGTGAATCACATAAAAGAATTAAATGGGGACTAGATGATCAAGGTCGGTTACAATTAAGGCTTTAGGGTGTTTTTGCATTAATAACAATGATACATAGACTCGGTAAATTAATGAGGAATATCTCCTAATGACATTTGATATAGAGAGAATGGTAAAAACGTGAAACCTATGTGGAAACAATGATCATAATGATCAAGTTCAATGGTAAAATGAAGAATACATTTTTGACATGCATCCCAAATATATGCACCATAATGTATTGAAGTGTCCGATGTCTTTATGACATTGGTACATATATTGAAATTTTAATTTTTTTGGCAAAAGATAATTGCCTGCGTTAACAATTGGTAATTATTGCATATAGTAAAATATTGCAATCCAAAGAAAACACAACTTACCTACCTGTTCAATTTTAAGAGCCGCCAACCGCCAAGAAATAACTATTGAAGTATGCATTTACTCTTTCTTGAATCTATTATGACAATACCCTTCATTTTTCTTGAATGTAACAGTTACAATACAACACAAAGAGGTTAAGTTGACTGACCCTTGAAGAAAAATATGAGATAAATGCATATACGAATAACGATTGAACTTGTATTGAAACGGTGAGCACAAAAAAGAATATGAAAATTGATATGAATACACATTGCTTTTGAGCAAGGATGCACGGATACAGACACGACATGGCGACTCGACAATTTCTAAAAAATTAGGACTCGGCAACATGGTAAACTTGACTTGTTATTAATTTTTATTTTTTTATAACTCATATGAACATAAACAACCTAAAGCTTAAAATTGTTTAAAATTTTTACTTTTGAAGCTGGAAGAAGAGAGCTTAACAAGAAAGATAGAAAAATTTACAGAGATACACTGATAGTCAATTTACTGAGGAGTATCTAATTTACAAATTGTTTCAAAATAGTGTGTAATTGCGTATCAAAGAGCAAAATAGTCAAAAAAACAGAGAAATCAAATTACAGAGAAATTACATAGCAAAATACCTTTTTGTGTATTGTATCTAATTTAGAGCGAGCAAAGAAACGACCTTGATGACGCCTGGTGTACCACCAAATGAAAATGTCAGTCAAGAACCCTCAGATCAAGTACGGAGTGAAGAGGTGTTCTAATTGAAGCAACTCCTCTCCCCGACTGAAGGAATCGAAGAATTGGCGATTGCAATTGAGTGCAGTAGAGCTGGTGTTTCTTCAAAAACTACTTTCGAAAACCACTAGAGAAAAACTGGAAAAAAACAAGAAAAAACAGGAAAAAAACATTGGCCATGTCGGAGCCGTGTTTTGGCCGTGTCGGGACTGTGTCAATCTCAGTCAACGTGTCTTGACCGTTGACCGCGTGTCCAATACGTGTCGGACGCGAGTTTGTGTCCGACACGTAACTGACTATCGAAACGGGGTTTTTTTGAAGAGTCTGTGCATCTTTGCTTTTGAGAAAGTGAAATAGTTGAAGTGTTTGACCACAGTATCCACTATGCAGAAATACAATAATCAAATAAGACCAAGCCTTGACTAATGAAGAGTGAAGAATAGAGGTTGTCTCTTATATTTAGAAGTTTGAGTCATTTCTCAAAGAGTTCACTGAAATTAAGGGTAGAGATGGGGAAAATAGTGACTTTTTTTTTTAGCTAGACGAGTATTCAAAGTGTTGTGTTGTTAATGGGTAATCAGATAAAGTGCAACAAGAGCATAGAACAGAGAGTAAGATCCAATTACATTGAATGCAAAAGGGGCAATTAGATATACCCATGTTCATAATGCCAAATTAGGAACCCTCCTTAAAGATCGAAAAATAGACTTACCCCCCCCCCCCCCCACCAGATCACCTAAATCCTTACCAGAGTAAATTTTGTTTCCCATTTTGTCCTTGGACTATTTTTTGCCAAAAATGAAGTGTGCAGCACACGTGCTAGGCTATCAACCACTAAGTACACATGTCAGAATCTTGTTTAATTTATAGATAAGTACACAAACCAGTCCTCTCCTTCAACGACGCAATCGCCTCCTTCACCGTCTACGTTCCCAACCAAACAACTAAATCAATACACAAACATCAAATCGATTAAAACAAAAACACAAAACCAAGATTCAGTTCAAATACCAACCTCATAGTAAGGAGGATGAGCGGTGGAGTGGAGTCCTCAACTTGGCAGATTGAGTCGTCTTTGGTTCCTTGCTGGCCATCGCCTTTCTACCCGTGGTTGTAGCCTTCTATTCAACTAGATCATCTGGTGTTGGATCCAGTTGGTTGAGTCGAAGAAGATGGGGAATTGGAGTCTGGCCTTGCTGCTCCTCGATGTGGCCTTCTTTGAGGCTCCTGAACCGATTTTCCTCTTCTAGCCATCACGAACGAACAAATGATTGGAAGACAGAGCAAAACAATGGTAGCTTTTGAGTTGATTCGGAGAAGATGGGGTTGTGTGTGGGTGTTTGTTCGAAGAAGGTGTTTTTTTGTTTCCTTTTTAATCTGTGCCACTAATTCTTCCTCGAGACGTGTAATTTTCCATTGAGGAGTATCCTATTTTTTGCAGGGCTTTTATCATTTCTTCCTCGAGATGTTATTTTTCCATCGAGATGTATCCAATTTTTTAGGGGCCTTTATTGTGTTCTCAAGATGTAACTTATCTATAAATGAAACAAAATTCTAACATGTGTCCAATGTACTTACTGGTTGATAGCCTAGCACCGCGCACTGCACACACACTTCATTTTTATAAAAAATGGTCAGGGGCAAAATGGAAAACAAAAGTTACTCTAGTGAGGATTCAAGTGATCAGAGGGTAAGTCTAATTTTCAATCTTGGGGGGGGGGGGGGGGTGTGGTGAACAGGGGTATGTCTAACTGCCCCAATACAAAATGCACCCAACAGAGACCTAATGAGATGCCCGTCCTTCCCAAGATAACCTGTAGCCATTTTCTCGCCATTGGTACTAAGTGCGAGTTATACAATCTGAAGACTCGAGTATGAGATATAAATCTAGGAAAATGCAGGGAACACTTCCTTGGGCATGAGGTGTACATCTTGGCAAATGCAAGGACATTTCATACATTGAAATGCATAACTGAGATGACACATTGTGCTCGTTTGATGAATATACACGCTTTACATGATTCTTTTTTTCCTTTTATTCTTAACAGCTACCATTTCATACTCTACAATATCTCCCTTTTCTGCATATTTTACCCCTTGTACTGATTTTACACTCCACTTAATACATTGACAAAAAGGGCAGCCAAAAAACAAAGAACCACAAAATGAAACAAAGGAAATAATACTCATAACTCAAGGGTTCATCTCAAGTTACTTACTTGAAACGTCTCCACCTTGACACGACAAATGCTAAGAGCCTGGCGAGCCTGCGGAGTGACCTTACTCTGCAGAATCAAAATCAACTTATTCAAATTATGGTTCTCCGCAATTTGGGTGAAAATCCCCCTCACAATCCCCAATTTCATCGGCTCCGTCCCACAGAAGATCACAAGAACCTACAAAACCAACACAAAACCCTAATCAAGATCACTCCTTTCCGTACCAAAATTGCCCTAAAATTCTATACCAATAAGGGTTTTCAATGATGAAGAGGGTTTGTAGTAGAGACGAAAGGGTACCTTTTTGGAGGGATCGGAGAGGAGAGGAACAGAGATGCGGAGGCGTTCGAGGTCTGGTTTGTCACCAAAGAGAGAGCGAAACTCACTGAGTGAGAGCTCGATTTCGGGCTCCGAGACGTCGTAGCCTCTGTCGCGGAGCATCTCGAGAGTGGTTCGTCGAGCCAAGTAGTAGCGGTGACTCTCTATGCTTCCTTCGTCGATGAAGTTCCCTATGCACTCCATCTCTCTCGATCGATTTTTTTCTGAAAATGTTGGAGGGAAAACGTAACGCTTCCCTGTGTTTGTCGAGACTGCTTACTTTATTTACTCTCTTTTCACTGTTAGTTTGGGTGCGGATTTGATTTGAGCACCCACAATTTCCATTTGAACGCAACATTAAAGTTGTTAGTTCATCGACTTCTTTCTTATACCAATACTTCAATAATTTTTTCACCACTTCATCAAAAAATAATAATAATAATAATACATTTTTCACCATTTTTTTAAGGGGTCACGTTTTTAGCCTATCTATGGTGGGTGTTCTTCTCTTCAATGAGCCTCTGCCGAGATTTGTAGTTGTTATATATATACAAGGATTGTGATTTCATTTTTCGAGTTATTCAGTCTCCTAATTTTAAAAAATATTTTGAGAAATGTTTTAGTGAGTAAATAAAAAACATAAAATTTTGAGGATAAATGAAATATATATAATAAATTTCGGAAATATATGAAATATGTAAATATATATATATAAGTAAATAAATTTATTAAACACATTAAATGAAAGCTTAAATACCAAGAAATGAAACAAAAACCCTTCTTTACAACAAGGAAACGCGCGAGGGAGAGGTTGTAACCACCCATCCCTTGCTCTCTTTGCCTCGCGTGTTTCCTCGCCGTTTAGAAAAGCTGATAAAACAAACATGAAATTAATATATAATCAGAAATTTTTTGGGGGTGTGGGGGGGTTCAAAAATCAATATATAAGTAGAAGAAATGATAATTAGGGGTGGGCATCCCGTCCTAGTCCTGATTTTTTTGGTCATTTTGGGATTGATCAAACTCATTCTGATCCCAATCTAGAGTGGGATGGGACCGAAATGAAGATTTTAATCCCACCCATCCCGTCCCCGTCCCGAACTTATTTATTTAATATTTTTTATTATTAATTTTGATCAAAAACTTTTTTAAAAGAAAATTTATGATGTGTTGAAGTTAAATCAAAACATCTATTGTTTGAAAACTTGGTTGATTTGGTACTCTTTGTTTAGATAGAAACTATTTTGAGTCAAATATAAACTATAAAAATTTATGTTTTTTCACGTTTTAGATTGGTTATAAAACAATTATTCTTGTTGAAAATAAAAGCAAATGATGGTTTGATTTAGTTTTGCACTATGAGCTATGTAGTTGAAAAATTAGTTAATAAGCAATATTATTCATTTTTTATATGTTAAGACAACTTGAAAACTTATATCATTCATACAAAATATAATTAAGATCAATGTGAGATGCAATTTTATATAACATTTTATATTTATATTGTTAATGAAAATTTTATGTACATAAATTAAGCATTATTGGTGTGTGATCAATGTGAGATGAATTTTTTTTGTTATTTTTCATTGAAAGACTATTTAGCACATGACCATCTTGTTTCCGTCCCTCGTTTGGAATGGGACGATGCCGGGATGAAATCTATCATGTCCCGGTCCCGAACGACGGGATGGGATAGGAATGAGGCCCATCCCGTCCGTGCCCACCCCTAATGATAATTTGAAAATCATGAGATGGGGTGGTTTTGAAAAATTCTCAAAAAAAAATGTAATTTTTCTTTCACCATTTTTTCTTTTCGTAATTAAAAAAAAATGAAAATTTTCGCGACATCTCATTCCTTGTATATATAATTTATGTAAGTGAACCTCTTTAGTGGGGAAGGGAGGCTCTGGTTCTCCATACTTTTTTAACTTTACTTGATAACAAAAAAATTGGGGGTGCGTGGACTTGCGACCTTACCCCTTACAAACACTTAAGCTTGAAGCATTACAATGTCCATAAAATGACTAAAAAAACAAAAAAAAAACAAAAAAACATTGGCTAATATGTATTTGCTTGCACATATGAGATATCCATCAACTCATATTGAACTTGAGCTTGAAAATACCTGAGAAGTACCGAATGAATGAATTGTGAAACTTTTGTTGCATTAGCACCACTAGAACAATAGAATTTTCTTCACGATTTAAACTACAAAATTTTATGGTTAGCCATGACTTAATATCTTCTTTCTAGAAATCCATTTTGTACCCTAACAAAAAATCCACTCTAATTTTTTCTTTTTCATAAATCTTGTTCCCCCTCCATCATTCCACATATACATTTTTTTCTCTATATGCTCAAACGTTCCCTTTCATCTCCTTCATTTCTTTTCTAAATTAGTCAAATCGATAAATTAAAGAAATAGATAAGTTATAAAAAGTTAGTTTTTCTCTTTTATCAAAAGTCGCATGACTTTACCAAGCAATACAATATAACTTTGTATGATACGGAGGATGTTTAGCAGGTGATCACCCGTTGGAGAGTGTTTTGAAATGTTTGTTAACACATAAGGGTGGGCAAACGAGTTGAGGAACCGCGGATCCAAATCGAACCGAACCGTTTTGCTCCAAACGGTTTGGTTTTTATTTTGAAAATTAAGAAACGGTTCGGAACCATTGTAGAACGGTTCGAATCCAATTCCAAAATTTTAATTTCAAACGGTTCAGTTCTGACCCGTTGTATAACCCCTTATTTCTAACCCTAAAAGCCCCAATCCTCCAAAAAAAAAGAAACACCACCGAATAGGCGAAAAAAGTTGTCTATGCAGAGAAAGAGAACAAAAACAGAGATCTCTCCATGAATCCAATATCTCCACAAATCCAATAGGTGAGAGAAAGATCTCTTTCCTTCAACCAATCGATATCAAATTCGCTTGCTCAATACGAGGCTTTGCTTTGTTTGTTGTCTTGTCTACTGTTTATCCTCTCTGATCTTTCTCTATTCGCAATACAATTAATCAGCTTTGAAAATCATATCACCCTTGGATCTGCAACTAGAGCGAGCGCACGGACGCACGAACGATCACCTGGATCAAAAGGGTTTTGTTCGAGACTCAACTCAACGAAGGTTTGTTCTTCTCTTTCTCTTCACCATGTAGTATGATACATATACATCCCCATTGGAGATGGTCTGAGTAAAATAGAGACACTTCAAATTCCCTTGATTGATTAGGGGTATCCTCATGAGTCATGAGTTGCCCCATTCCAAGTTGGCTCGGACCAGGTTTTTATCTTACCTCAAGCGAGCCAACACGGAAGGCCAAATAGGTTCCATCGTTCTCTCGTTTACTCTTCACTTTTTACACCTAATCACGTGGGACACACATGCACTGAACCAATAGTGCATTGCACGCACCATATCTCTCTCTCGTTTTCAAGATCAAACACGAGAAAAAATAGGCAACGACCACCTCGCACCACCATTTCCTCTCTCTCTCACACCACCTACTTTCTTTCCCACACCACCATACTTTCTCACACCACCTATATAAACAAAAACCATTCATTGTTTTCTCCCTCGCCATTCAAATGGACAATGATTCCTCCTTCCCCCAATCGAAATCTCTTGCAAATCTATTTCAAATCTCTCCCTACTCTCAAATCTCTTGCAAATATTCTACCTCTCCCTCGAAAACTCTCAAAATCCCCTTGAATTTTGAAACCCTTAAACCCAAACTCAATAAATATGCATAACTTACATAACAGACAAACCCAAACTCAAACAAAAAATAGGGTAACTTTCAAACCAATTTAAACCCTCAATTGAGACTGATTCTCAATCTTGTCGAAACACGAAATATGTATTACTCTGAGTTATCTAATAAACACAACTTGAATCACTTGAAAATGTTTTGAAATGAGCAAGTTATGATCATTTTACTAAAGTCGCGTAAATCTGTTCGAAAAATGAAAACGGGATAGTGTTTCTGACTTTCGGCGAATTTATATGCTCGATCGAGACCAATTCTCAAGTTGATCAAAACACAAAAGTTGTTTAGACTTTTGGGATAGGAAAAAAATAATTTCTTGTTCGCATTTTGCAATGTGAGGTATCCCAGATACCTCGCAGTGCACTCTGCAAAAATAATTTTTTTTCGTGTTCTACGCGACTTTAGTAAAATGACCATAGCTTGCTCGTTTCAAAATATATTCAAGTTGTTTTTATTAGATAGCTGAGAGTAATACAACTTTTTTGTTTTGATCAGCTTGAGAATCGGTCTCAATCAGGCACATAAGTTGGCCGAAAGTCAGGAACACTATCCCGTTTTCATTTTTTGGACAGATTTGCGCGACTTTAGTAAAATGATCATAACTTGCTCATTTCAAAACATTTTCAAAGTGATTAAAGTTGTGTTTATTAGATAACTCATAGTACTACAATTTTTGTGTTTTGATGAGCTTGAGAATCTGTCTCAATTGAGGTTTTAAATTAGTCGAAAGTTATTTTGTTTTGCATTTTTTTCGCTTTGAGTTTAGTTTATCTGTTATGTTAAGTTATGCATATTTATTGAGTTTGGATTTAAAGGTTTCGACTTTGAAGGAATTTTGAGAGTTTTCAAGGGAGAGGGAGGAGATTTGCAAGAGATTTGAGTGTGGAGAGAGATTTTAAAGAAATTTGGAAGAAGAAATTTCGAATGGGGGAGAGAAACCATTATCGATTTGAATGGTGAGGGGAAAAAATAAATGGTTTTTGTTTATATAGGTGGTGTGAAAAAAAAAAAAAAAAAAAAAACCCTCAATGGTGGTGTGAGGTAATCGTTGCCAAACAAAATACTACTACTAATAATAATAAAAAAACTTAGGCAATTTCTCAAAATCAAAATCCCTTAAACCCTAAAAATTCAAGCTTGAAATTTCGCTTCAATAAACCCTAAAATCGCTTCAATTCTCATCTCCCACTAGATTGGTCGGTTGTCCAGTCGAAATCATGCCAGACACCCAAGCTCTCGTGAACGAATTCGTGTTCAAACTCAAGAAACGGTGAGTTCCTCCTCTCACTTGCATTCGTGAAAACTTGAATGGTTTGATTGATTTTTTTTTTTTTTTGGTTTCTTGTGTTGCAGTAAAGTGGAGGGTTCGCAAGCAACTGCTAGACAAACCGCAGAGTTGCTTCGGTCCGTGATTTCAGAGAGTGCCACATACAAACCAAGCTACCGCACTCATCGATGTTGTCAAAGCTGTGGGAGAGCAGTTGATTGCTGCCAATCCAGTTGGTATATGGTTTCACTCATTTACTTACTGGGATTAAATTATATTCTTGTAATTTACATTTTGGTTTCACAATTACGAGAGAGAATTAGTTTCATTTCAATGCGTAAATAGCCAAATATTTGGATGATGGGTTATAGTTGCATCTAAAATCGTGGACCATTCCAATAATAAAACCATTCTCTTCACTTTCGTCACAAAAACACACCTCAAATTTTGATCCAATACCACAGTCATCAAGATACTCATCATTATACTTGTGGTAAACTCCAATCAACAAAAACTTCATTTTCTTCATTTCCACGTACAAAAACAAATTTTTCGCTTTCCATTTTTTTAAAAATAATAACAGTAAGGCGATATAGGGAAACTTATCAAGATAGTTTTGTGAATTAGAATCGTGTTGTGATAATTTTGCTACTTCACAATGGAAGTATGTCTAATCTATGAAAGAAGTCGAAGCTCTGATAGCACAACTGATATAGGGTTCAGAGGAAGCTAAGAAACCTAGTCATCGAAACTTAATTACAAAGTTTCAAACATTCATTAATTTCTCAAAACTCATTACAACTCTCTCATTAGGCCTATTTCAATAAAAGAAAATTTAAACTTAATTTCTGATTGGACTTCTAATTCTACTTGGGCTTATAATGGACAAGTTCAATTAATAACTAAAATAATACATACCCATATTACATCAGAACTATAATTGGAAAATTCATTGAGATTTTAAGAGAATCTTTAGTCCTATTTTGTCAAAACTCGAATTTCTTGATTATAATCTTTTTACAAAACAATTTCCTGTTTTTTTTCCAGTATTTTATTCATGGTTTTAATTATTTTACTGTCGGTTTTTTTGAGTTTGACATACCTATTAAAATTTGGCGCTCATTTTGAAGATTAATTGAGTTTAACACTCGTTTTATGACGGAACTCTTAAGTCCAAGTCATTGATTGATCAAATTTAATTTTTGGACCATTTTACCCTTAATCAAAGCAAAAATAACTTAAATTGATTATTTTTTTATTCCCATAATTTTCCCAATTTGTTTCTCCCCCTTTCTTATCACATTCTCTCTTTGACAAACCATCTCTCTAATCTCCCCCCCCCCCCCCCCCCCCCCTCTCCTCTCCCACAACCAACTAATTTGGGATAGATTGATTGACCGACAGATGATCAATCAATTCAATGCAATTGCATCATCTCTCTTGTAAGCTCCCCAACTTCCTCCGTAATCTCTCTCATATGCAACTTACATTTACATCACATTTATTCTTAATGGCATGGCTTGGCAAGAGAGTCGGCATTGGTTCTATTAGTATGTCAAGTCTTCCTTCTCGTTTCTCTGCTCTTTCTTCTATAAAGATTTGTTTACACACACACACAAACACAAACACATTTTAGTGTTTTCTTGCTTCCATTGGTTTTCTACCAACATCAAAGAATAAAATAGATTGAATAATTAAATACTTTGACTGATAATAAAATCACCAACTTGTCCTAAATTTTGTTTTTATCTTCTTGTTGAATGAGATTCAAAGAGTTACAACCTGACAAATGCCTGAGCTGATGGTATTAAAATAGACTCATAGCAATTTGTGAGAGAGATAAGAGGCGGAGAGGGTTGGGAATGTGTGGGATCAAATCATAATCAATTTGAGTTTTTTTTAAGCCCTGGTCAAGGTAAGGGTAAAATAGTCTGAAAATTAATTTTGACTAGTCAATAACATTGATTTAACGGTTTTGTTAAAAAACAAGTGTTATACTCAAATAGTTTTCAAAACGAGTGTCAGAATTTAATAACTATAAATTAATGAGTGTCAAACTCAAAAAAATCCTTTTACTTTTCCCTTCTACTTAATGTTTTCTCAAGTTAGGCTTTGGGTCACATGAGTTTTGGTCTGGGTTTTAAAATATTGTGAAAAAATGCAGGTTGAAATATTTTTGTATTTTTCAATAAGTGCAAAAGGTGCATTATTTAAACGAGGTTTTACAGATTGACAAACCTTTAGGGGAAAAAATTGCAATCTCTCATATAGTTTGTCATAAAATGCTAGGAAACCATGATTTTGCAACCAGATTTTGTTACCAAGGTGACGTGGCGTGATCTCGAAAGAATGATGAAATCCCCAAAGTGTTTATGTATATCTCGAGGTTCTAAAAAACCTGGTTCCCTAGCCTCACTCTAGTTTGTCACTCTCATCCTTGAATACAATTTTCTTTTAAGTCTTTGTTGGAATATTAGCCCACTCCAATTATCTATGGGCTTATGTTTCTCCTGTGTTTATTCATTGTAATTTCGTATTAGTTTATGCCTTTATGGTGCAATTGTACGATTGATACCTAGCCCTATGTAGTCCCACCCATCCGATTTCACTTTTCGCTTGATATGTGATTAGATTCGCCCTCTCTACAAACTTAACCTACATAAATTGATTTATGTAAATATTTTTTGTTCAAAAACATGAAAAAATAGAAGCTCATTTTTGTTGATTCGAGCAAGAGTAAAACCAATAAAGTTGCAAAATATTAGTAGCACGCCATCCGTAGCAAATAGTAATCTTTCAATTACTTTACAGTTGCGTTTGACATTATGGGGTGCTTTGTTTTCTCAAATAATTGTGAGAGCTTGAGAAATTGAGATGGGAGCCCAATAGGCCGTTGAACTTATTCCCATTTCCATTTCCATTCTTATTCTCATTCCCATTCCAATTCCATTAACTAAACAAGGTCGTATTTTGATGGTGTAGTACTTAACATTATCTCATAACCATGCATTATAGCTACCAGACCATTCCTATATATCCTCCTCTCTTTTGAATCCTTTAATTTTGGGCAAAACAATGGTGAATAGTTTATACAACTCTTCCAAATTCCTTCTTAGTTTGTTATTTGGACTAATTGTTAAGGCAAGAAACCAATTTTAATTCGATAAAAGAGGGTTTTGTGGATTGATGGAAATTTAACATGTTCATCTAAAGTCGATTATGTGAAGCTTTAGTCCTCTAAATTTAAATGTTTGATAGTCCTCTTTTATGGACATGTATGGAGCTTTTCTTCTTTGGAGAAAGAAAGCACATAAGGAATTCAAAAATAATTAAACAATCTATTTATTATTCTTTCTTTTCCATATACTACCAGTCACCCTCAGTTTCAACACATCCTCTTCTTCATAAGAGAAGAATTGAACCCCGATTCTTTGTACAAGGAGCCCATCAGAACTGTCACGCACTTTCCCTAATGCTTGCTGGGACCCCTTCCCATGACAATTTTCTTCCGTTGCCCTTTGTACTTGTAGTTCTTAGCCTCCATAACTTCACCCATAAACTGCAAGAAGGCTATAAATTTAGTTTAACTCTCAAGTTGGAACACCTCAAAATGTAAACATAAGTACTATCCGTAGCAACTAATGATCTACATAGGAGAAAAGAAAGTATCCGAACGAGGTTATTTAAAATCAGACTAATTATTGAACTTTTCTTCATTACCACAATGTTGAGAATATGATAAACAAGAAAATAAAACTAGAGAAGGTAAATGATGGTACTGCGGGTAACCATGTTGCATTCTCATGTCTTGTTAATTGTGCGCAGGCCCAACTGAAGGTGTTTCCATTCTAAAAGTTCGCTTTTTGTTCCTCTTTCAAGTGGGCTACTAGGAAAGGAACGTTACCAACAACTTCGCACTTACTTCTAGTACAGTTATACAATATGAACCAAGGATTGTGATTTTGTTTTTCAAGACAATTTCAGTCCCCTGCTTTTAAGAAATATTTCGTTTTGTGTCGAAGTTAACAATATATATTATGCATCTTATGCTACAAAAGATAATTTAATGTTATATGTTATGATCTTAAGAAATATATACAAAACTATTAGTTCTCTAATCCTTTCAGATATGAGCTCCATAATCGACTATCGCCTAGGTTCCAACTTTTACTAGGCCGACACTGCTTACAGTGTTATAAAAACAACATATTGCATAAGCAAATACTAAAATAAAGTTAAATTGGATTAAAATGTATTCCCCTGATAAAAATAAAAAAAGATATTCCGATAACTCCAAAATAAGAAATATTTCGTGGAATTTTAAGAAATCGCATTTCTTGATTCAAACAAATGAGTATGTTCTAACAACAGTTGTGATCTAACTCATACAATCTCATCATCAATTATATAACCTCTACATATAGGGCATGTGGGGGGACCAAAAGATGTGTTGACCCATTCCTCGATGCTTTCAACATGAAATGCATATTGACATGCAAGAATGATAATCAACACATGGTCACCAGTGTAGTCGTCAAGGCATATGAGACACTAATCACCCATATGCCCAGTTTCTGCTACAATCACGGACGAGATCCTCTCTCGAATCTGAATCATGCTTGTCAGAGTTGGATGGGCAACGTGATTATGCGTGTATCTCCATACAACTACTAATACACATATAACAAATATGCCTTTGAACACACCAATAATGATAATCAAGCATGCAATCGGGAAGGCAATAAAATCATCATGCTGCACCTGAGTATCCGATCTCCATACAATTTTTTTAAGTTTTTTTATCTTTTGAGATATCGCCCTGTAATCGACTATCACCTAGTCCCTAACTTTTATTAGTCCCTAACTTTTATTGGACCGACGTTGCTTATAGTGTACAAACAACATATTGCATAAGAATTACTCACATAACAAACTTGTAATACTAAAATAAGGTTAAAATGTATCCTTTGATAAAAATAAATTAATATTAACTCAGACAATCTCACCATCAATTATATAACTTCTACATGTAGGGCATGTGAGCGGCCAAAAGATGTGTTGGCCATTCCTCAATGCAGTCAACATGGAACGCACGTTGACATGTAGGAATGATAATCAACACATCGTCATCAATGTAATCGTCAAGGCATATGGGACACCAATCACCCATATGCCCAGTCTCAGCTACAATCACGGGCAAGATCCTTTCTCGAATCTGGATCATGCTTGTCGGAGTTGGATGGGCAGTGTGACTCCGTGTGTACCTCCATACAACTAGTAATACACATATAACTAATATGCCACTGAACACACCAATGATGAAAATCAAGCATGCAATCGGGAAGGCAATAGAATCATCATGCTGCACATGAGTATCAACCATACAATATATACTACTATAATGCAATAATTAAAACGATAATGGTTAAAATGTTATATTAGTTAAAAACACAAATAGGGCCAAGGATTATGATCGCTTTTCGAGACAATTTTGGTCTCCTAATTTTAAGAAATATCTCATTTTGTGTATAACAAACGGAAAATTTTCGTTTGTAATTTCGAAGTTAACAATATATATTATGCATCTTAAGTTGAACAAAAGATTTACAAATTTTTCTAAGACAATTTAATTTATATGTTATGATCTTCAGAAATATATACAAAAACATACATACAAAATTTTTAGTTTTTAATCTTTTGAGATATGGCCATGTAATCGACTATCAACTAGTCCCCAACTTTTATTGGGCCGACATTGCTTATAGTGTCATGCAAACAACATATTACATAAGAATCACTCACATAACAAACTTGTAATACTAAAATAAGGTTCAAATGTATTCCTCTGATAAAAATAAATTAATACTTCAAATTTCGAAAGATATTTCTTCGGTAACTCCAAAATAAGAAATATTTCGTGATTTTTAGAAATCACATTCCTTGATTCAAAGCAATCGGCATGTTCTAACAACAATTGTGATCTAACTCATACAATCTTACCATCAATTATATAACCTCTACATGCAGGACATGTGGGCGGCCAAATGATGTGTTGACCATTCCTCAATGCAATCAACTGGAATGCATGTTGACATGTAGGAATGATAATCAACACATCGTCATCAATGTAGTCGTCAAAGCATATGGGACATTGATCACCCATATGCCCAGTCTCTACTATAATCACGGGCGAGATCCTCTCTCGAATCTAGATCTTGCTTGTCGGAGTTGGATGGGCAATGTGACTCCGCGTGTATCTCCATATAGCTAATAATAACAAATATGCCTCCGAACACACCAATGATGATAATCAAGCATGCAATCGGGAGAGCAATAGAATCATCGTGATGCACCTGAGTATCCTCCTTACCATATACACTACTACGCTACAATATTTAAAACGATCATGGTTAAAATGTTATATAAGTTAAAAACACTCAAAGGGCCAAGGATTGTGATTTCGTTTTTCGAGACAATTTCGGTCTACTGATTTTAAGAAATATCTCATTTAGTGTAGAACAAACGTAAAAATTCGTTTGTAATTTTGAAGTTAACAATATATATATTATGCATTTTAAGCTGAACAAAAGAACTACAAATTTTTATAAGACAATTTAATTTATATGTTAATTTTTAGAAATGTATACAAAATTTTTAGTTTTTCAATTTCTTGAGATATGACCATGTAATCGACTATCACCTAGTCCCCATATTTTATTGGGCTGACATTGCTTATAGTGTCATACAAACAACATATTGCATAAGAATCACTCACATAACAAACTTGTAATACGAAAATAAGGTTAAAATGTATTCCCTTGATTAAAATAAATTAATATTTCATATTTCAAAAGATATTTCGATAACCCCAAAATAAAAAATATTTCATGAAATTTTGGGAAATCACATTCTTTGATTCAAACCAATGAATATGTTCTAACAACAATGTGATCTAACTCATACAATCTCACCATCAATTATATAACCTCTACATTTGGGGCACGTGTGATGCCAAAAGATGTGTAGTCAGCTACAATTTTGGGCATGTGGGATGCCAAAAGATGTGTAGTCAACACGGAATGCATGTAGGAATGATAATCAACACATCAACATCAGTGTAGTTGTCAAGGCATATGTGGCACTGATCACCCATATGCCCAGTCTCAGCTACAATCACGGGCGAGATCCTCTCTCGAATCTGCATTCTACTTGTTGGAGTTGGATGGGTAGTGTGTAGGGGTGGGCATCCCATCCCGCGATCCCATTCCCGTCCCGATCCCGTCCCGTCCCGATTTTTCCGGGTCTTAATGGGATTGAATAATTTCATCCCGATCACGTCCCGTCCCGATCTAGAATGGGATGGGATGGGATGGGATGAAGATTTTCAATCTCGTCCCGTCACGACCCGAACTAATTTATTAATATTAATTATTAATATTTTTATTTAATTATTTATTTTTATTTAGAATCTCACTTACTATAAAAAATTTACGATTCTTCTTGAGCTATTATACTCAAAAGTTGAGTAGTTGGTGTTGAATTGATGATTGGTTGCAAGAATGGATGGACTTGGGGCGGGACTCGTCTTGCACCAAAAAGCTCTAGGAAGGTAAGTGAGAAGTTTCTAGTTCTTATATCAACAATTGAAACATTGTTTCGTTGTCTGCATTGAATTCATGGTACCATGAGAATGGTGTATATCAATAATTCAAATTGATGAATGGAAAGGCTTTACTGCATTATTTGTTAAATTGCATTTGTCTCTCTTCAATGTCATATACATGTTGATAGTTATCTGCAGGGTTTTTGAAGTTAGGTGCCTGCATATTCCTGTATATGATCGAATACCGTTTGAAGGTCTTGATAGTTATCTAATGCTCATTCCTCACTTTCATGGTTCGGCAGTATTTAAATATTTATTTATCCTATCCACTGCCTGATTCAATATAGATATTGACACTTCAAAACGAATACAAATGCTGAAAATTTTGTACACATTTTGCCTGAAAGTTCATTGTTAATGGTCAAGATAATCCATTTACTTTGAGTTGAGGTAGTTACAAGAAGTAAAAGCTTCCTGTTGTTCACAAATTAAGTCAGCCTTTGAATTGAAATGGGGTACCTGCTAATCCCGTCCCGTCCCGTCCCGAACCCGTTTGGGATGGGACGAGGTCGGGATGAGGTTTTTCCCATCCCGTCCCGTCCCGATCCCGTATGAACGGGATGGGATAGGGATGGGTATATCTCGTCCCATCCCGTCCCGTGCCCACTACTCCTTGTGTATCTCCGTACAATTAATAATACATATATAACAAATATGCCTCCAAACACACCAATGATGATAATCAAGCATGCAATTGAGAGGGCAATAGAATCATCATACTACACCTGAGCATCCTCCATACCATATACACTACTACGTTGCAATAGCTAAAACGATCATGGTTAGAATGTTATATTAGTTAAAAACAGTCATAAGGCCAAGGATTGTGATTTCGTTTTTCGGTCTCCTGATTTTAAGAAATATTCTTTTTTTGTAGAAGAAACATAAAAATTTTGTTTGTAATTTCGTAATTAACAATATATATTATGCACCTCAAGCTGAACGAAAAATCTACAAATTTTTATAAGACAATTTAATGTTATATATTACGATCTTACGAAATATGTACAAAAGTATATATAAAACTATTAATGTTTTAATCATGTTAGATATGGGCCCCATAATTGACTATCGCCTAGGCCCCTACTTTTATTAGGCCGACACTGCTTATAATGTCATACAAACAACCTCACATAACAAACTTTTAATACTAAAATGAGGTTAAAATATATTCTCTTGATAAAAATAAATTAGTATTTCAAAATTTGAAAGATATTTCGGTAATTCAAAATAAGAAATATTTCATGAAATTTCGACATATTTCGAGAAATCACATTCCTTGGTCTGAACCTGCATTGAGACTCGTGTTTTGGTTTGTTGCTAATAGAGTAAGCACCTCGACATCTAGAGCTCTGCTAGTTGCTAGGAATCTCAAGTGTGTTTGCCACCTTCTCCAATGCTAGGCATCTTATGTTGCCAAGTTCATTCATACAAATCGGTCAACGGCTTGGCACATTTATCTTGCACCCAAAGCACAATGTGTGTCCATTTGAACACTACATGAAATATACTATGAAAAGAAAAGGATTAAATTAGGAATGTATATGAACTTACATTGTCAAGATATCTATATTACAAATCAGGATGGTGTTTTAGGTGGAAAATAAAAGACGATTGAGATTTACACAAATATAATAATCTAACGGATCACATAGAACTTAAAGCAGCAACAGTGCATGGGTTCGATTCTCATACCCAACATTTTGATATTTATTTATCTTGATATTTAAAGTAGAATGAACTATATTTATCATGTTAAGCTTTTATCATGCCAATGGCACGGGGAATATCTCAGTCTATATTACAAATCAGGATGGTGTTTGAGGATGGTGCCAATGACGCAGCCCAAATCATAGAGCCAATGACACCCAACAATCAAGATCCACAACATACAATAGCCCAAACAACCCAGACATCCGGTGACGCAGCCACAAATCTTCAAGTAGACCTGCTTATGGTCCAGATGGACTACATGACGAAAATGCTAGAAAAACTCACCCAGGAGTGCGTTCAGCCAGCCAATCTTGTCCAGGCACCGCCCAAGCAAAACTCCACCAACCAAACTCAAGGGAGTGATAAAGTTCTAGCAGAGCCCCAACAGGGAAATCGCGAGAGCAATGAACTCCTCCAGGGCAAGACTCCATAGTGCGATGGAATGATTACTAAAATCCTGTTTAGAATCAGAGTCATTGATCCCAACATAATGAACGAATTAGCCAAGCCGCCATTCTCCGACGCCTTCATGATAACTCCCATGCCGAAAAAGTTCTCTCCGCCAAAGTTTGAAGTATATGATGGCACCACCGACCCAACAGATCACCTGAGACATTTCCATTATATGATGTCATTGAAGGAAACTACAGAATCGATCCTAGGCAGAATAATTTCGACTAGCCTTACCTCCACAACAATGAATTGGTTCAACAGCCAACCACCGAGGTCAATAGACTCTTTCTAGGCGTTAGCTACCGCAAAGTCAACGAGTGAGGAAAATACCACACAACCTCCTTCATGTTAAGCAAAAACCCAAAGAGACGATACAGGAATACGTCACTCGTTTCACCAACGAACTGACAATGATCGATGGATGCAACGATAATACAGCCGCCGCAACTTTCACCGCCGTTTTCAACCTGGAACCTCCAAAACACATGGCGGTCTTGCTGAAAACAGCCCAAAAACACATTTCTCTTGAATAAATGAAAGTTGTCAAGCGAAAAAATGAACCGAAAAGGGAAAATCATTCAAGGAAACGGGAAAGGAAGGAAGAGAGAAGATGAGATGATGGACCACAGGAAGATAGAGGTCAATCAAAGAAACATCGGAATGGTGGAAGGACCGAATCCAACCGGCAAGACTCCAAGAAGTTGCAATCGACACGACTAGTCACGAGCGGATAACTAGCATAATGAAAAAGGCATACAAATAATACAGGCCCTTGAAGACAAGCCAGACCAACATACTTAAGTATACGGCAAATTGAGAGAATGTCAACTGGCCACCCAAGATGAGAGGAGAGAAGAAGGAAGAGACAAAAGCAAGTATTGTTCCTTCCACTGGGATCCCGGACATGATACCGAGGACTGCTACAGGCTAAAAAAGAAATCGAGCATTGGATTCAAAGAGGACGACTCGACGAATTCATTGGAATGCGAGATAAACAGCTCAAAGGAAAACAAAAGGCAGATACCACTGCCATAGGATCGAAAGAACAATTCAGGGAACTGATATATGCCTTACATTGCATCCACCCAAGCAAAAAATCACCTACCATTCGACCAAATCTATATCGAAGTAGGAAAACTAAGATTTTGAAGATGCTTGAACCAATCGACTCAAGGACCCTACCGACGAATGCAAACCCAATCCGAATTACCGACGAAAGAATTAACAACAATGGACTCGATCAAACCTCAGCAGACAACGCCAAACAATGTGCTGATGAGAGCATGATCGGATAGTTTGGCACTGATATGGGCATGATCGGTCAAACCAATACTGCTTGGCTATCGGATCAGAAGGCACCTCGAGTTATTTAACTTCAATGATGAACGGCGAACATGAGCAATAGCGGATCATGCCACGAAGAACATAGATTAAACGAGAAAAAAACAACAAAGACTTGAACCTCTAACTTGAGGATAAACATCAACCAAGCAATGATAAAGAGGATAAGGCAAATCACTCCCCAATGTAGCGTAACTGCTCTAGAAAAATGATTGTTAGGAACGGTCGGAACATTCAAAACGGAATATCAATAAAATTAAAAATTCGGAATCATCATCCCACGAAGGATAAAAACATCAAAATGTAGCCATGCAAAACAATCAGCATATAAAGCCAAAAGGAATCAGGACACAAGTCGGATACATATAATAAACTCCTGGTCTGATCAACCAACGAAGTGAAAGTCAAACAAGCGAGTCAACTAATAAAAGTAACTTCGGGTTGACTAGAACATTGAACCAACGAAGTGAAAGTTGGACGAATGAGTCAACTAAATAAAAACAACTTTAGGTCGACTAGAACATTGAACCAACGAAGTAAAAGTTGGACGAATGAGTCAACTAAATAAAAGCAACTTCGGGTCAACTAGAACGTCTAACCAGTGATGTAAAAGTTGGACGAACGAGTCAACTAAAAAAAAAAACTTCGGGTATACTAGAACGTCGAACCAACGAAGTAAAAGTTGGAAAAATGAGTCAACTAAATAAAAGCAACTTCGGGTCAACTAGAACGCCGAACCAGCGAAGTAAGAGTTGGACGAATGAGTCAACTTTGGATTGACTAGAACATCGAATCAACGAAGTAAAAGTTGGACGAATGAGTCAAAACAACTTCGGGTCGATTAGAACGTCAAACCAACGAAGTAAAAGTTGGACGAACGAGTCAACTAAATAAAAACAGATTTGGGTCGAATGGAATGTCGAACCTACGAAGTAAAAGTTGGATGACCGGATCAACTAAATAAAAAACAACTTCGGGTCGACTGAAACGTCGAACCAAAGAAGTGAGAGTTGGACGAACAAGTCAACTAAATAAAAGCAACATCGGGTCAACTAAAACGCCGAACCAATGAAGTAAAAGTTGGACGAATCAGTCAACTAAATAAAAGTAACTTCGCGTCGACTAAAATGGCGAACCAACAAAGCAAAAGTTGGATGAAACAACTTTGGGTCGACTGGATTGTCGAACCAACGAAGTAAAAGTTTAGCGAATAAGCCAACTCGAAGAAAGCAATTTTGTTTTTATTAGAGCATCAAACCAGCGAAACAAAAGATGAGAGAATGAGTTAACATAACTCAAGTGTCACGCCCCGATTTTCGAAGAAAAACGAAATCCAAAAATCCACGTAGGATTATCCGTTTCCCCAAAACTCGGGACGTGAAATTCAATAACAACAGAAACATTTAGCAGCAATTACAAAATATAATTTAGAAAATAGGAACAAACTAAAATTTATAATAAAACTCTAACCAGAAAAATACTGATGTCGCTAGCCCCACTAGCGGAACTCCCGTAACGCTGCTCAAAAGTCTCTAAACCTGAAAAGCTAATCGGCTACATTCCCAAAGGAATGTACCCAAGAAGCAAAAGCTCACTTGGGTCAGCAATATAGCTGGTGTGAGAAATCTTCATCCCAAAATCAATAAAATCGCACGTGATAAACATCAAGTGAAACACAAACAACAAACCATCACACCAATAGGTAGTTCCTCAACGAGGCAAAGGTGTGACGCAAGAAAACACAGTCCAAAGAATTTAGTTCCTCAACGAGGCAATCATATCATCATCCTAATATGTAAATATGCATTTACCTGTACTTACCCTATAGGAGTTGACTATGGCAAGTCGAACCTGCAGAAATATTAATTGACTTGCCATCCTGCATAAAAAGGATTAGAAACAATGCAACGTCATTTATTCTTTTTATTTGAATTAGGTTCATCTCTTTAACGGATTGATCACTTAGACGATACCACATTCGCACCACCTCCGTGCCGAACATACATGCCCGTATGCCTTTCTCATATAAAGGAGGACTACTTCGTCATCCATGCCTAAGTGGGGACATCACATACAGGCATGCATCGCGGATACCCCTAACTATATGAGTACCAAAAGCCACCCTTGGGCTATCAATGCGCATAACTCACGTCACATTTTTGACAGATAAATATCAAAGCCTATTTTAGGCATACAAACTCACCACATTTCCGCAAGACTAACCCGAAGGTTATTTTAGTTTCTCTAGTAAGAAATGGGTGCCCCAACTCCGCAAGACGACCCACTGGTCATTTAGTTTCTCTAGTAAGAGAGGGGAAATCATAAACAAAAGAGATGTGGTAGTTCTAAGTGATACAAGCCCAAGTGGTTTATATTTTCAGAAATCAAGGCTTACTATTATCATTTACTTTCATAATTCAGAATTCTTCCACAATGACATTTTGTCATACATGAATTGATTCACAATCTATTCACCCACATTTTTGGGGAAAACATAGCATATTCATTAATCATGCTATGTAACAATATGGCAATCAAGCCACTCCTTTATTCAAATATCTCAATTCTTCATAATGCATAAACAAGTCAATATGCAAATAAATCTCCAAATTTATCACAATGCATTAATATTCATCAACCATTCAAATACCAACCAAACAAAGTCACACCCAATCAATAAAATGGTAAACAGGTGTGACACCAACATGAATCCAGCAAGCTAAGAAAATCTCACACATCAAACATATTAAAACTATTGGAGATCAAGCGTTTGCAGCACCAAACACCACAAATAAGACAGCCTAATTCTCAAACATGTCTAAAACCTCACAATTGGATTTCCTAAAATGAAACTCGTCATTTCCATACAAGCAATATACATACAGTATACTGAATTGCTCATCCAAAGAGATAAAGGGCTAAGAATTTCACTTACACCTTACACCCAAAACCTTTGAAATGGGATTTAAATCAAGCAACATAACAAGCCTAAGAATCCAATCCAAAATCATCAAGGGCACACAAATACAGGTCATCACACCACCAAACCAAAATCCAAATCATAACCACACATCCTCGCAACAAAACTCACAAACCCCATCATCAAATCCTTACAAATACAATCACTAATTTAGTCAATAAACAAGGATTTGCAAAAACACAGAGAATAAGAAAACTCACAGTAAAAGAGAAAGAATGAAGAAAACTCACCGAAATTTCCCGAATAGCAACCGCTACTGCTGCTTCCACAACTACTCCCCGGGCGATCTTTCCTAGAATCATTCACCCCCATAGAGCCAGGATTCCTCCCATAGCCCTGCCATAATTTATAATACTTCCAAAAATTGCAAGGGATAAGCATTATCAACAAGCCCATAAACATTAGTGACTACCCAAATCCAACATCATCAACATTCTTTAACTTGAGAGAAAGTGAAAAAGCACCTTTCGGGGAGTCCAACAACTCCCATTTGTATCTGTCCCAAACAGTTAAGAGACTTTCAAAAGCTCCTTCAGCTTGAACTTCCTCCAGTTAACTTTGTCATGCCCCCAGGTGCAGGAAATGAAAAGAGGGTCCACCTGGCCATGCTTTGCTTCTAAAAGGATTGTGATACTTGGATTAATTTTGAAACTAAGCAATGGAGCTCTGTTTTCCTTTCAATTGATCCTAAGCCCCTACAGTTCCAAGATATGAAATTGCAGTCACTCATCCAGATGCAGCTAAGCTCGTTGATGATCATCTACAAATTTTGTTCTATTAGTCTCTCTCTAAGCACCAACTGCAATTATCAATCACGAGCAGAATGTTCCTTATCTTGCCAGTCAATACTAATCAAGCCACCAATGTCCAAAGAGTTGCATCGACATCGTCCAAATCGTTTAGGTTTTCCGATTCAATGTACTCTACTTCTGCGGCTCCTACTTCTTCTCCACTATTAGCAATCTGGACATCATTGCCACTCAGATTGCAAGGCTTTATAATCCGCTCAGATCCTGGAAGTGTGTTTTTGAGATCTCTGAGTGCCTGCCCTGACATTACTACCACAAGGCTGGCAAGAATCACAACTACATTATTACTCATAACAACCAATATTACTAGTCCAGGCATGCCAAACACATCGGACAGAGCCACACCTAAAGGGAGGGACAGAGATCGCAGTACAACAGCAGTTTCAGGCTTGCAGCAGCAGTGCAGACAACAAGTCGCAGCAAGTAGATCGTTTTCTTCCTCACTTCACTTCGATCTTCTCTCTTTCTCTTTCTCTTTCGTTCTCTTGTATCTTGCCTATCTCTTCGGTCGTGGAGAATCGCTTGGCAGAGGCGAGACGACGGACTGTGACTTGGTAGATGCGGTGTTCTAATGGCGAGATGAGCTCTTCGTCTTCTTCTTCGCTTTGCAGCGCAAACGAGAGGGAAGAAGAGCGATCGAGATAGAGGGAGGCAGAGAAATCTGTTTTGGGAGAGAAACATGAAGGAGAAAAGGGGAAAAGAAGAAGGAGAAAGAAAATAGGGTTTTCTCCTTATGTAGTGTGGGTGGCTATTCGCCCCCACTAAAATTCTGAGAGCACCCACCCTCTAAACACATTAAATAAAACCCTAATTTCGAAATTCACATTCAATTAAATGTAACCCTATTTTATTTAATTAAAAATAAAATAAATTATCTTTATGAATTTTAGGGGTGTTACATCAAGAGAGCCTCGGATCAACTAACGCGCCAGATCGATGAAGTAAAAGACAAACGAACAAAAACTTTCTCATAAAAAACTTTGAGATAACCAACACACTGTTAAGATAGACATATCAAAACGTAGGAGAATTCAAATCAACAAAGTTCAGGCAAGATAAAAAAAATATAGTTGTAAAAATCAAAGCTGGAGATACGCAGTGCAACTCATTTCGACAATAATGACTGACTTATAAAAGGTACATGCAACACGAACGAGTCAACAAGACGAACTATGACTACGAAGAAAAGTAAAGAAGAAAATTCATGTTCTTCAATAAAAAAATCTATTTTATTACATACAAGGAAGAAAGTAAAGGAGCAGAAGGTCAAGCGAAGGGATCCATAACATCATCAGCAGCACCATTTGATGGACGAGGGGCAGCCAGATCACTGTAGGAGCTCTCTCTTCAAGAGGAGAAGGCAATGGCTATTCAGCTGTTGGAGCGTTCGGAAGGTCTTTAGCCCCATCTTCATCCTCAAAGGTTTGATAGACCAAGTGACGGTATTGAGACAAGTTAACACCAAGACCCTCGATATAGTTGAGAAGCTCCGTCCATCCATCCACAATGAATGCCAATCCACAACCTTCATAATGCAAAACCTGTCTTTAACATAAGCAAGTTCATTCCTAGCCACAATAAGTCGACCCTCAGTAGTAGTAAGCATCGCGGATGTATCTGTTTTGACCTTGCCAAGTGCAGCCGTTAATTGCTTCACCCTTTCTTGGCAATGTTGCGGTTGATAGTGTGCTCTATCACGGCACGCACAACCTCGTCATGAAGTGCATTCTCGGTGGACTGCTCCTTATCCACATCATGTAAGCGTGCATAAACACCGTCTAATTTAATTCTTAAATATTTGAGCTCAATCACGAACCGATCTCGTGCACCCTCCGCTTCGACCAATGAGGCTTGAGCAACCCCGACCGCTTTGACATGTTATGAGCATCGCATTCTTAACACGTCGGATTGATAAGAACGCGGGGATCCGGAAGCACGAAGGAACCCCCATCAACAGTCGGGAAGGAAGAAGGAACGGCAGAAGAACCATCCTCACCCTCTCATTGCGTAGTAACCATAGCTGAAACGAAATGAGTGGTAGTCCCAACGAGAGTAAATGAGCCTAAACGAGCAGAAGAAGTCGAGACCTCCATCCCATCACCAACGGGAGAAGAGAGAGAACGAGGAGTCTGTGTCTCAGGAACTCAATCATGATCACCAAGCTTCTTAGACTTAGCATATGCCAGTTGGAAAGCCTTCGAATCCTCATTAGAGCACTTGGTAGTGTCAAGACCACCATAAGTAGAGAGGGACCTCTTTTCATCATCATCCAGTGGGTGAATGGTCTCTTTTTCGCTCCTCTCCATTGTCAACTTCATCTCTACAACTTTTTGCAGATATAAGCAATCCTCCTTCCCAGGCTCCCTATCAACAAAACTCAAGTAAATAAAGACACAACGAGTAGAATCAAGGAGTCGTTTCCTCTTCAGAACACGATCAGAACCTAGGAACAACCGTTTTGATGGACTAACATGCCTCAAAACTTTTCTCTTCTTGGAAGTTGTACCAGTAGCGCCAACGCTAATAGAAACATCAAGATCCGTATCATCTAAGCTCACTTTCCCATCAACGACATCATTACCACCATCGACAAGGGCAGCGCGAGCAGCAATCTCCACAGCTTGCCTCTCAGTTAGCAGAGCCCGTTCAGCTTCGTTCATACTATAAAAACAACTGATCCACCATGACATCAAAAAGATAGGTGTTCAAAGGAACCATAAAAAGCTGCAAAAAACACTTGTTGATAATATGTTCCTCTGCATTCAATTGCAAATCCCTCCGCTTGTTGGAAAGCCAGAAAAACCTCACTATCTGTTGACTCCGCAAATCGAATTAGCTAGAACGGAAAGAAGTGTAGAACCAATCCCATGACCAACCCCTAATGTCATCGTTAAAAATTGCCAAAACACGCGGGAGAACGAAGAAAACAAGTATTCTTGGTCGCCAATAGACCAACCACTGAGTGCAAGATTCTAGCAGTCAAAGGAATACCAGAAAGGATGACCCTTGCATATGTGGAAACCATAACCCTCCAACCGTTAGGGCCCATCTGAGCAAGAGGAATACCTAGAAAATCTAAATAAGCCCAGAATAACTTTGGAGCTGGAAATTTAAAACCGAAGTGAAATATACGTGCGTAAAGTGCAACATACCCCTTCCTTAGATGACAAGGACTATCGTTCTCATGAGGTAGAATGATCTCAAGGTCAGAAGGCAAAGACTAGTCGGAACGGACGCTATCCAAGGTCGTTTGATAAGCCTTCTTGAGAGAAAAATGAGCTTCATAGATAGCAAGTTTCTCACCATCCAGTAAGTCACTGACAGACATCACAAATAGGCAAGAAATGATGGGAGAAGATGATAGAAAGAAGAAATAACCCTAATATCAAAGATGGCGTAAAGAAGGAAACAAACCCATCACGATCTCCTTTATACAACCGAGCAATGAAGAGATTGCTCGTGGGGCGATGTGTGGGATATAATGGCGCGTGAAATTCCAAAAAATGTGCGCAAAATGAATAGATAAAGAAATGATCGGGACGATCGACCGATTGAAAGTAGCTAACAACATTGAGATCAAAACAAAGATATAATTTGAATAATAACCGCCATGAAGTTAGTGGATACATGAACGTACCCATTAACTAAGGGGGGGAGTAACTGATGATACATCAAAATAGACTATCATCAAAGCCACACAGGTGGCAAAAAGTGCCCATAATGAGGATCTGGCGTTCTAACTATTGGGCCAGTTTGTAAAACCCAAGAAGGTTAAAGCCAATCATAGAGGCCTAGACAAGGCCCACTATAAGAAGATATGCTCAAAGCCCAAATCTAGGCCAGAACAAGGTGAAGCCCAAATCTAGGCCCGACACGAGTTCTCCCATAAAAAAGAGGAACGTTGCACAAAAAAGAGTCGTGGAGGGAGTTACGCCTCCACTAACGCATCTCCATCAAGGAAGAGACTGTTACGAGGAACATCTCCTTCTGTTGCGCCTCACATGGTCAAGTCACGCGGAGAATTAATCGCGACCATTATAAAAGGTAAAGGGAGCATTCGACAAATGTATACAACTTTAACTGAGTTTTGTCAAGATTTACTTCCTTCTTCAAACAGAGTTGCTGACTTTAGCATCGGAGTGCCTTCAACCACCAAAAAGGTGGTCCTTGGCAGTCTAAAACCTGTTTTACAGGTCAAACTCACAGAAAGACGGGATTTGGACGCATCAATTACAATTTAAATTTGGGTTTGTTAGAAAAAAGAATACAAAACATGTATAATGATTGTTTTGGTCTTGGGGAGGAAGAAGGCATGTTTCAGAGAAGTCAGGCATCAACAATAATGAGGCAACTATACATGTGGAAAAAAAGGGGGAGGAAAACGACCATGCACAACCTGTTACTGCGCATACCGCCAGTGTTAATCAATGCAACTCAGGCCATGGACTAGGCTTCTAAATTGAAACAGAACAAGGTGTTTGAGTTTACAAAGCTCAAGTATGAGCCATCAAGAGTTGTTGGAGGGAAGAAGGTGGTCCAAGTCAGTGTGAACAACTGGTTGTAGGGTGATTTGTTGGTAGACGGCTTGCATTTGGATACTTGAGGATGTTCTAAGTCGCATGTGGGGTACGAAGAACTTTGATATGAATATTCATAGCGACAAAACATTTATATTCAAGTTAAAGATGAGGAGATGCGGAGCAAAGTGCTGGAGATGGGACCACTTCACCATGTAGGTAGGCTATTCATTCTCACATGGTTCACATATCTAGAAAAATAGAATGAAATCTTGAGTACCATCCCAATCTGGGTGATTCTAAAAAAGGTTCCATTGTTTCTATAGAACCCAAAGGGATTAAAAAAGATTGCTAGTACTCCATTCATGTTTGATAAAGCTACGGAGGAGAAAATGAGATTGGCATTCGCGCGAGTGTGTGTTGAGATAGGCACAAAAGGCCAACTTCCTAAATCCATTCCCATACCACTAATAAAGATAAGTATATTAATGTGGAGGTTGAATATGCATGGGATCCTGCCAAGTGTAATACATGTCCAAGCTTTGGTCACAACAAAGCTAGTTGTCCAAAGAGCAGACCGATCAAGCCAACATCGCAACCACTATGGAGAGAGAAGGGAAACAAACCAATAGAGACGATAAAGGATGAGGAGGGTTGGATTGTTCCATCACATAAGCACACATTTAGACCCAAAAATAGTTCACAAGTAGAAGGAAAGAGCAGTTGCAATGTAGAGGGTGCAAGTCATAGTACAAATATTCATAAGGCTGGATTTGAAAGAGTACAAAACCAAGAAGAACAAGTTCATATGACTAAAGTACCCCAAACATCTCTAGTTGTGATTCATGAGAATGGTGATGAAGATATGATTTGTGATATTGAGAACAATGCAGTTGTGACTAATGAAACCAGGAACCACGATGGAGCAGAGGTGAGCATAGAGGAAGATGGGGAGGACACTGATTTGAAGGTCGAGGAGCCTGTGGCAGGCGAGATAGTCACGGTAGAGGCAGAGTATCCACTGGAAGGTGCATGAACAAATGTTGAAACATGGAAGGATATGCTAGAACATTTTAAGTCTGACTATTTGGATGTTGATTATTCAAATAGTTAGGTCAATAAGGCAATCAAGGAGCATCTGGCAGTGGTTGCAGGGAATTAACATATTGTTCAAAGTTGTGAGGAACATGTCACTAAAGTGGGACAAGATATGACTGCTGAAAAATAGGGGGAAGAACAAACAAAGTCTCCAAACAACTCAATGATTTCTACCTTTTCGTATATAGAAGAACAAAAATCCCTCTTTAACGGTATAGATGGAAGTCCACAATCCCTCCCTAACGTTAGAAGTCTTTTGAAAATGATAGAAAATTTTGGCAATGGAATGAAGTTAGCAATGCTATGAAGGAAGCAATAAAAAGATTGGGCAAGGATATGATGAAGGAAGAACTCATCGAAATAAAAGCTTTATTGGAATAGGAAGCAACTATGGTGGGTCAAAACACTATTGAAGATGAATGTGAGGTTACCACAACTCAGTCGCATAAGAAAGACGCTCCTCGAAGATATTCTCGAAGCAAGAGGCCAAATCTTAAATTCAGGTAATTGATGACGATAATACATATAGGATGCAGATGTCTACTGGAATCTTGTATGGATGCTAGTTTAGAGCTAGAATTCAATGGTTTCTCTGTCAGGGTTCATTGCTCTCATCTTATTTACGACGACTTTTCTTACATCTTGAGCTCCACATTATTTATGAATCAAGTCATAAAGGTAATTAAAGGATTGATTGGTTCTTATTAAATAGCAAAGTGATGGCAAATGCACCAAGCAACCACTTCTGTGCATACCACTTTGCAAGATTACTCCCCAACCCGGAGACCGTTGAATTAGAACTAGTTATGTTCTTCGTTGGGATTTTGAAACAGACTTTGTTGTGGTTGATGATGTAACGAGTGAAAATTTTAGCGATTGTTATCTTCATCATCCTTTTATTATTATTATTATTATTATTATTAGAGGTTTGGGGATCCTCAAAACCCCTGCTGGCTTTCAAGAAAAATAATTAGAATTCTTACTGTAATTGAAAATTTTATTGTAAATACATGAGGGTGTTTGTTTTTTTTATTCCGAATAGACTTGGAAGTCTTAATAAGAAGTGGGGCACTCTATACAAGTTGTTTATTTTTAGTTATAATTAGAAATTGAAGTTTTGATTGGATTAAGCACCATGGGGTGCGGATTATTTAGCATTAAGTACTTAATAAAAATTCATTTCAACAATAACGTTACAATTTGCCTTTTAAAAAAAAACCTCACAATAAATTTGCAATGATCATTGCGCTACCCCTCTTATCCACTGACCATCCTTCTCGTCTCTACTTCTTTTCTATCACGTGACCATCGCCACCACCGATGCCACCACACTTCCCTCTCTTCCTCATCATCTTTTTTTTTTTTTTTCTTCTTGAGATTGTATGAGGTATGGAGAGAGATATAGGGTGGTTTCTGGTGTTTGGAGGAGAGAAAACAAGTGGAAAAGGGGTTAATGTTAGTGATTTATGGTGGAAGTGAGATTTGTTGTGGTGGGCAAAATGTCAATAAACTTCAAGTCAATACCTAAAAACAAACACCTTTTGATTTTACAGCTTGTAATCAACAACCCATTCAGAAGCAAAACAAGCAGTTCATTTAGAGCTTGTTCAGAACTTCTAACTCCAGTTAGAAATTAGTTTCTAAGCATTTAATAAAAACAAACACCCCCTATATATCAAGAGAATCTTTGGTCCTATTTTCTCTAAACTATTACTTCTGAACTCATATATTTTCCCTAATATTTTCCTTTTTGAGTTCTTTGTTTTTTTTAGGTGAAGAAAATGTGAGTGCCACTGGTACTTGTTCGCCATTCATAAAAAGTTTTTTAGGAATGATCTCTATAATTTTGGTTTTTTGAAAAAAGAAGAAAAAAAAAACCATGGGAATGGTTTTCTATGGGGAGAGAACAACCCAAGATATATATAGTCATCAAAGTGGACTCTCTCATTTTTATATCTTTTTAATTTATCTTGAATATATCACATACATACTAAAAAAAAAAAAATTTAACCACCAACAAAAGGAGCTAACAAAGTGTTTGTGATCAAACAGATAACATATACTATACATTTTTTTAGGGTTATTTAACTTTTGCCCACAATATTACGATCAATTTCGTGTTTATACCTTAACTTTGTCCAGCCTTTTTTAGGCCTCAATTTCGATTACGGATAGATAGTAACGTTGATCAACATGATAAACTAACTTGCCCATACAAGATTTCTAATGAAAATTTTCAAATTGCCCTATCAAGTTTATCAAATTAGACAGCCCCTTTGCCTCAAGATCTGGCAACATATCTCAAGGTATATATTAATTGTCGGTTTATTTTTTAAGTAAATGGGTAAATAAACATGGATCTTGAGACAAAATTAAAGGTCTACATTACAAAAAAATAATGATAATTTTTAATGCATTCATGATGAGCCAAATAACCAAATTACATTTTTAGTAAATTAGTTTTTAAATTACTAACACATATCGAAGTAAAATTAATGCATTCATGTCTAATTTAGATAAAATAAATGCATATGTCCCCCCTTGCCCCTTAGTAAGTCTGCCCTTGCTTGGGATCCTTTGCCCAAACATTATGCCTTCCAGCATAATTATGGCCGACTTTTGACACTAGCACTTTTGCTTTTGCTAAAGGACACTACCGCCCGCTACTTTCTGAACCACAACACCACCTTTCTGAATGACACCACCAATATAAATTTAAAAAAAAACCACACCACAACCTCTCTTCTCTCTCAACAAACATCACCGCCTCGCCCCACCACCATCACCACACTACACTACCTCGCCCCACCATCACTACCGCACCGCCTTCCCCCTGCCTCGCCTTGGCCACTCGCTAGTCACAACTCTTCTATCTTCTTCTTTTTTCTTCTTCTTCACCTTTGTTCTTCTTCTTCTCCTCTCTTCTTATTCTCTATGTTCCTCTTCTTCTCCTATGTTTTTTTCCTGTCCTCTAGCAAATTTCTACAGACAGTCATCTAATCACAGTCGTACATGTGGCACGATCAACCCTAATGGAAGATGGCATGGACATAACAAGCCTAAGTTAGGCACTAGTCGAACCCAAGGTAGGTCCTAGTCAGGCTCAATCCAGCCTATAGGTCAGAAGATCAAACCCAGATTACACAAGCCCAATGTGGCAATGATCTAGGAGTTTGACCCAAGACAAAAAAAAGGCCAGAATACAAACCCTTGGGCTAGAATAAGCCCAAAGCCCATTTGGACCACTCCTAGTCCAACTAAGGACATTGAGTCCAAAAGGGGGAAAATGCCAAAAAAGATTAAGTCACGGACGTGTAAAAACCCTACAAGAACATAACTTGATACGGGAAGCCCTGTAAGAACATAACTTGATAGGGGGAGATTCTGAACAAGATCCCCCTATTGCGCAATTAGAGGTAGAGTCAAGGAGAAAAATAAATGCTCTCATTATATAAAGTGAACAAGAAAGAGAATTCAGGTATGCAACCCTAATTCAATTAACCGAATTTTACCTTCTTGTTCAGAACCTGAATTTACCATCGGAGGGTTTTTAACCGCCACGCGATGGTCCTTGGTTTTTGTTCATCATTTTGCAAGTCAAAGTAAATGAGGACGAATTTGCACACACTACTTTATTTATGATCAGAACTATGTGTAATCTAAAACATACACATGTCGAGATAATTGCTACCAATCAACTGTTCTCATAGATTTTGAAACATCAAATCCAGCCATCCGGTTTTTTTTACTCCAAGCACTTTACCTTGCTGTAGTATACTGTCTCACACCACCATTCAGTTTTTTTTTATTTGCTCACACCACCAAATAAATATGCAAAACCAAACCCAAAATCGAAAAAGACCCCAAAAAATCTCAAAACGCAAAAATCTCAAAACTCGTCTCCCTTTCTCGAACTCCTTGTTGTGTGTCGTCCGAAGCTTGGCGAGCAAACTTCACTTCCTCGCAGCTTTCTCATCCTCCTCCTCTCCCCTATATCTTCCTCTTCGCAAAAACCTTTGGTATCTTTTTCCTCGTCTTCCTCTTCTCCCTATCTCTCCATCGTCGGTTGTATTCCCCTATCTCTTCCTCGCATTCCACTACATTTTCCTTGGAGGAACTTATCTTAATTTTATTATATGGAAATGAAAGGGTTTAGTGAAGTTGATGATGTTAGAAATGAAGATTTTAAGAGTGAAAATGAGGGTGAAAAAGATGATAATTTTGAAGAGCAAGAACAATCCATTCCAATTGAGGTAATTTACATTAAACAATTTCATCTAATTTTCATCGAAATTTTTTTTTTTTTTTCAAGATAATTGTTTGATTATTGAATGATGCATTGGTGCATAGGCATTTATAATGAATGTAATAAATATGGACATGCCTATAAACGATGTTGAGAACCCAAAGACGAACCATTTAGAGGTAACCGCGATTTTGTTGTTAAGTAAATTAAAATTTTAGTTAATATATGAAACTAATTAAAAAATGAATCGTTATGGAGAATGATGATGATAATGTTGATGGAAAGTTACTCGATGATGAAAGTGGTGACATTAACGGTGAAGAAAGATCAATGGAACTGGTACTCGATGATGGTCACTTATTTGTTACTGACGAGGTAAGATAGTTTGTCTGTTTTTGTTTTCATCAGTTTCCATGAGATATTGTTATAAATATGTTGTTATTAACAAGTTTTATATTTTTTTAGGTATTCTCATCAAAGTCTACATTGATAGCTTGGATCCAAGGCATCGGTAGGGATAATAGCATAGTTGTTATTTATCACTAAATTGGAACTTGCTAATCACAGACGGAAGGGAATGATCCATTTTGATTGTGAAAGGGGAGGTAATCCCGACAAAAGTTTAAAGATATTTGTTCGATCAAGCTGCACAAAAAAGTGTGGATGCACATTTCAGTTGAGAGGGATCCTACTAGAGAATGACCATTGGATGTTGCAAGTGACACGTGGAACCCACAATCATCCTCGATCAAACTCACTTGTTGTTCATTTGTTTGTTGGTTAATTGAATGAAGATGAGACGATATATGTGCAAAATATGGTGAAGTCGGGTGTGAACCCTCGCCGCATCTTGTCTCGGTTGAAAGAGATGTATCCGAATAATATCTCTAATTTGAAGAATATTTACAATGTAATTTGTCAGATAAAGACAATCCAACAAAAAGGCAGGACGGCTTTGCAACATACTCTACACTTGTTGAGGGAACACAATTACATAGAGTGGAATACTGTTGATGAGGGGGATGGAGCCCCCAACCTTTTTTGGGCGCATCCTGAATTTATTCAATTAGCAAAGTGTTTTCCACAAGTAATGCTTATGGATTGCACATATAAAACAAATCGCTATAGGATGTCGTTGTTTGAGATTGTTGGTGTGACGTCGACCGGAAAGACCTTCAATGTTGCATTTTGTTTTATGTGTTCTGAGAAGGAAGAGTCATATGCTTGGGCATTGGAAAAACTTGTAGGAATTTTCGAGCCAGACAACTTGCCAAGCGTGTTTGTGACTTATAGAGAATTGAGTTTGATCAAGGCAATTGAGCGAGTTTTTCCCAAGGCAAGGAGATTATTGTGCACATGGAACATAAACACAAATGTTGAGAAGAACTGCAAAAAACACTTTTAGGATAACGACAGGTGGTACGAGTTTATAGATTCTTTTTCAGACTTGTATCGATCAAGTACATTGGAGAAATGGAACAAGACCACAATTGACTTTGATAGAAGATGGGCATTACACCCGAAGTCTTTGGAATATGTAAGGACGGTTTGGTATCCGCAGAAGGAGTATTTTTTCAGTGCATGGACCGAAACATTTATGCATTTTGGCCAACGGACAACCGGTCGTGTCGAAGGGGCACACTCGAAGTTGAAAAACTCGTTGGAAAATTCACAAAGTACATTCTTGAATGTATGGACAAAGATGCATGATATGATCCAAATCCAATTGGTACAGATGGAATTGTCATTTCAACAATGTCTGACGAAGGTGAAGAATGAGCAGGTGTCCAGTTTATTTGGCAAACTTCATGGGTCGGTGGCGTACAAAGCTCTATATTTGATTTCATTAGAGTTTTGGAGGTGTGAAAATGTGGGCAATGACTCTGTCAAGTGTGGATGTGTGCTTCAAACCACTCATGGATTATCTTGTGCTCATGAACTTACAGGTTATCTAACTCCCACATGATAGATTCCATTACGCACCATAAACCAGTATTGGCTTCAACTTGGCACAACACCTATTCGTGAATGTGGGGATGTGATTATAGACCCAGTGGTTGACGCCCTTATGCATAGGTTTAATGATTCAACTCATGATCAGAAGTTGGTGTTGAAGAGGAAGCTTCTAGAGTTGTGTTGCCTGGGTTCAACTGTAATGATTGAACCATTAGCACTTGTGACTAGCAAGGGGAGATCTAAAAAGAATAAGTTGTCTAAGCATGAGAGGTTGAAAAAAATGATCCATTGGGGCATGAATACACCATGACTCAAGAGGAACAGCTAAAAGGCAAAACTAAGAAGTTGTCTAACAAAAAGGAGAAGCCAAAAATCGTAATACTAGATTGATGAGCCAAATTTCATCTTGGATACGAGATTATATTGACAACCTTGAGAACGTTATAGGCGATGGAAATTGTGGATTTCGATGCATAGCCAAATTTCCACATTACAACATCGAAAGTGGTTGGAAACAGGTACGAAAAGACCTACTAATGGAGCTTGAAAGTAATGAACAATTGTGGGTTGGAATGTGGCACAAGTCAGGGGTCAAGGATGTTTTGCTAATTCCAGAAGGCCAAGTGCGAATAGACGAAGAAAATTGGTTTATGGACCCCGATATGTTAGAACTTGCAACGAACTATTATCAGTGTGTCTTTGTTTGTTATGCGAACCAAAGCACGACCTGTTTCCATATATTTACCCGACATCACGGTTTCACGACATACCAGTATGTTTCATTGTACACCTTGCACGGAGTAGTCACTATGTCTGGCTTCATATGTAACTCAAACCACCATTGCCTCTGATAGTAACAACTTGGTTGTGTCACATATTTCCTGAAGCGATCTCATGCAAGAGTAGTTTCAATGCCCAGCTCGGGATTGGTGTCGTAATGGTGAAGAAGTTCAATGAAAAGAATGTCAAAAAGTCGAACGAGGTCGTAACCATATTGGATTGATGCACATATTGTATTTTGCTAACAAATATAGTGATGAAAAAAATGTAAATGGCATTTTTTATTTTTTTTGTGACATGGGAACCATACTTTTGTTAGAAAAGTCACCGTTTTTGTATTTACGGAAAATTTGTATGGTTCGAGTTTTTGTTAATATATTATATTATATTATTGATCTATTTAGTTTGAGTTTTTGTTTATGTTTGATGCGACAATGCGAAATCACAAAAAAGATTAGTTCGAAAGACTTGTATGGTTCAAATTTATATTTGATGCAACAATACAACTAAACTTCAGAAGAAGAAAAAATGTCAGAAAAAACTTGCAAATCTCAAAAACTTTAGAAACTAAACTCATGAAAATTCTCAAAAATGGACTATGTTCGCCTGAGACAATGTGAGCTTTTTTAAAAATCTCGCATTGATCTAGGCGAGATTATTCAAAAAGCTCACCTGTGTCCTTCCGAGGTTTTTTGTAAAACCTCGCATTCTCCCAAGCAAACAGTAAAAAAATTTGCAAATTTTGTTTACTGTTCGCCCAGCTTTTTTTACTGCAAAACCTCGCATTGATCCAGGCAAGATTTTTAAAAAAGCTCACCTGGACCCATTTTTTTCTGTTCGCCTGGATCAATAAAAATCTCGCATTGTCTCAGACAAACCGGGTCCATTTTTTATATTTCTGAAAATTTTCCTGAAGTTTTTTTTTCTTCTGAAGTTTAGTTTAGTTTTTTTTTAAGTTTCAAAATAATATTACAAGCATATTTCTAAATTTTGCATGAGCCTGGGTTATCATTAACTTAACTTAGGGTTTTAAACAAGTTTGTTGGATCAAACATGACATGGGGGAGTAAATCGACAAAGGAAACACAAGACTTCAATTCAATTCAATGGGGAAGAGACGCAGATCAACCAAGAAGACCACAATAACAACAACATCACCATATCTTCCTGATGAAATAGTCTTCTCTCACATACTAACAAGACTTCCTGTTAAAACTCTCTACAGGTTCACTTTGTCATCCAAGCTTTGGTACAACACCACACTTCATGATAAAAAAAAATATGACAAATGGAACAATCAATATTGAAGAGAACTAACAACTTCTAGCTTGTTGACAAATATTTTTGAATAATTTGCTGAAGTTTACAAAATGTTAACAAATGAAACCTTCCATGAACATAGCAAGTAGAACAAACAACATATTTATCTTTGCCTCCGAACATAATAACTTTGTTCATGCCTTGATTTGCTTCTACGCTTACTTCCTCTACCACCAATTTCACCACTATCAACACTGGGGCGTACGACAACTCTTCTTCTTCTTGTTTGAAGGTCACGGTCATAGACATTTCTTTTAGCAAATCCCGTTATCTATTTTGCTGTAAGAGTAACGTAACCCTGTCAACATTCCCCTCTTCTTCAATAAAGGCATTAAGCATCTTAAGAGCCTGAGCAACCGCATTCCCGTCATCTATGTTAGTTTAAACCATGTAAATTTTAGATCTTCTATAAGTGTAAAATGTTTATAACATATGTATTCTTAGGGGATGATTCTCCTCTTGTTCGGTGGTTGTACGAAAGGATGGCTAATGCTATGAAATCAGTCCAAGTAATCCTCCCTACAATCCCATGGAAGCTTTATGGGTGCACCTTATTTCCACCTTTCAGCGAATGAAGACAAAACCCCATACTTTGCGGAATAGTGTTTGCCAGATCGAGTTCTATTCTTGAATTTGGCTCGAATTGGGGGATTTGGGACGACTTGTACCTTTCTCATCTGTCTCATAATTTTATCGAGGTGATAGGGTTCTTCTACGTCAAGGCATAACAAACATCCTGTGAAACATGTGATGCCATGAAAGGGAGTGTTTCGCTTGGACTCCACATAAGGGTCCCAAAGTACCTGCCAATTATAAAAATTAGAACTTATTAATATATAACACATCATACAAGAAATTTTATTGAACTTAAGGATGCATATTTACCTTTTTAGGAAACATGTCATCGAGATGTTCTCTAAGAATGATGATTTGTTCCTCCAAAACTCCTACAATTTGTGGGGGTTTCCACTTAGCCATGGTGGGGAGTCTAGCATCCCACTTCAGTTTTGCATTACCCCAAAGTCTGAAGTGATCATATATCCATACTATAAACGAAAACAACATAAATAGATATTAAGAAATTCTTATATATTAAGAAATTCTTATATATTAAGAAGGTAATTAAAAAAATATAAAATTCGAAACATACCTCCAAAAGAGGCAAATATCCTGAAATTTGCTTCGTACCCTTTCTGCAAACACCGCCCAACTAACAAAACAAGAATGCCAAAGCTCCTGTGCCCCATGCATACTTTTGAACATCATCCACCTTCATCAGCATTTTCAAATATTCAATCCGATCCTTTGTTCCAGTTTTATCAACAAATATAGTCATACCCAGAAGAAATAACAAGTAACCCCTACACATTTATTTTTCCTTTGAAGAGAATAAGTTTTCGAAGCTTTTATACAATAGTTGTCTTGAATAAACTTCATTTCCACAGATCTGTCGTTCTTCTTTACATGTTTTTTTGCTTCATTATTTTCAATGCCCAAACCATTCACCAATAATGTAACACATTCATATGCCTTCATTTTCATCGACGTTTTTACCGGCTATCCAACAATCAGTAAATGAGTTATACAGTAGACGTCATCCAGGGTGATGCTCATCTCCCCAAAAGGTAGGTGAAATGTGTTGGTCTTAGGTTGCCAACGCTCCACGAAAGCCCAAATGGTCACCTTATCAAGACGATCCTTACAATATTGAATCAAGGGATGTAGACCACTATTATAGATCATTCTCTTTACTTCTTTCGACTCATGTTTCAACTTCCAATCTAATAAATTCCTATATTGATGCCGACATCTCAATGCGCCTCATTCCTAAATACAAGAAACATATACATTAAGTAATTAAATGTATATATATAAATAATACATTTAAATAATTTAACCAACTAAAAATATTAACTTACTTGCTCACCATCCCAAATGGCATGAGAAATATGTCCATGGTAATTGCCTAATGTGGAACAATCCTTGGGACCAATGGGATAAGAATCTCTACCATCTCCTTTTTTCCTTTACCCTTCTCTACTGTTGTTTCCTCATCATCCACAGGCACATTGTCACCCTCCACTAACTCCTCATCTTCATGTCCAACACCCTCACCACTCCGTCCTGCTTGCCCTTCTAATTTGGGGTTGAATTTGTGATATAATTACTAGTCTACATGCTTTTTGAGCATCTATTTGAATCTCAATTTGATCTTCTATCATCTTCTTATTCACTTTTTTCTCCTTTTTTACCATTCTTTTTTTTCGTTCTTCTACCTGTTCGTTGCCCATTTCTGATGTCACCATTTGGTAAGACACTGTCATGGGTCGTCTTTGACCTTTATCACCTCGATGATTTCCACCACCATCACCAACACCAACAGAAGACATAATAAACCTTCATATAAAAGGAAAAAAAATAAATTACATTTAAACAAATACTTCAAGTCAATTTATTTATACAATAAAATTTACTAATTTAAAAAAAAAAATTACTTTAGCCAATACAAGGGTTACCAACCACTTCTAACTTACATGATTTCGATGTATAATAACAATATATATCTAATTTCCCTACATTCTAATAAGAAAAATACCAATTTGGAACCCTAGTGACCACCAAATTCGCCTTCGCAACTAAATTAATTACCAAGAGACGAACTAAACGATAAATGCACAGAAAGCATAACAAATATACAATTGTACTTTAAAGATGGAAGAAAGCAAACAATGGATCGCTCACTTACAATCCAAACAAAAACCCTAAACCCAAAATTTCGTTCAACTGTAAAATTGGGAATCAAAGATAAAATTAATGGCTCCCTTACAGAAGAGTTGGAGTCAAAATCTGAGACATGAGGGATTGCATTTTGATTTTGAGGGGTTTCAAAATCTCACAGAAGAGTTGTAAAATGGGGGAGATTTGGAAGAGGATCCGAGGGGTTGGTTTTGCAAGAGATTTGAATGGGGGGAGAGGGAAGATTTGAATGGGGGGGGGGGGGGGGGGGGGGGGAGACCTGCATTTCAATTTTGAATGGGGAGGAGAAAAATGATGTTTCCTTGTTTATATAGGTGGTGTGGGAAAACAATGGTAGTGTGGGAAATAAAGCCGGTGGTGTGGGAGAGTGTAATGGTGTGAGACATTACTTTTGGTAGTGTGGAGTAGTTGTTGCCATAAACAAAACAACCAATCACCGCGTATTTGTAATTGCTTCATTTCAAATACAACCATGTGAGAAATATAATAATGATCAGCCTAAATATACTTCATAATATTCAGTGGACAAGCCCTGTTTGACACCACCAAAAGTATTAACCAACATCACCACTCCGTTTTTTTATCTCCCACACCACCCCCTTTATCTTCCACGCCATCACTTATCTCCAACACCACCTATATAAATTGTTTGTGCCTTCCCAAATTCGATTATTTTTTCCCTCCCAATCAACTAAATCTCTTATCCACCACACACTCTTCCCTCCCACCACCATGTCTCTTTCCTATACTCCACGCTCTCCTAAATCATCTTCTTCCCTGTCAATTACTCCCCCACTCTCTCAACTATTTTTTCCCAAATTTTGAATATCTTCTTTCCTCTCACTCCACTAACTCTTCGACAGTCTTCGTCTTCCCTCCCACACTCGTCCTTGTCTCCACCATTCTCTCAACAGTTTTTCATTGTCTCAAAGGGTTTGTGTGTGATCTCTCCAAAGATCGATTGTGTGCGATCTCTCAAACATATAATTTCAAACACTATATTGAACTCCAAATCGAACTCCAAATGTGGAACAATAAACAATGACGACAACATTCTTCAGTGTAAAATTTAAACAAACTTCAAAACTCGAAATCTCTTTTTCACCCATTCACATTGGACAATGTGAGTGGGAGTCTCACATTTGCAAAGGCCCGTGCAAAAAGGAGTCTCCCACTTGCATTGGTATGGGTGAATATGAGACTCCCTTTCGCATTGTCCAATGCGAATGGGTGAAAGCTTGCATAGTGACCAGCGATTGGTTCTTTACCGGACAAATTTGCGCGACTTTAGTAAAATGGCCATAACTTGCTCATTTCAAAACATTTTCAAGTGATTCAAATTGTGTTCATTAGATTACTCAAAGTACTAAATATTTTGATAATCTTAAGAATCGGTCTCAATCGAGTTTATAAGTTGGCCAAAATTCATGGCACTAACCTATTTTCTTTACTGGACAGATTTGAGTGACTTTAGTAAAATGACCATAACTTGTTCATTTCAAAACATTTTCAACTGATTCAAATTGTGCTTATTAGTTAACTCAAAGTAATACAAGTTTCATGCTATGATGATCTTGAGAATCGATTCTCAATTGAACAACGTATAGTCATTTTACGACAATCACTAAAATTGCAGAAAAAACAGGGTATTGTCCCCGACTTTCGGCCAACTTATATGCCTGATTGAGACTAATTTTCAAGACCATTAAACAAAAACTGTAGTACTCTGATTTATTGAATGAACACAATTTGGATCACTTGAAAATATTTTTAAATAAGCAACTTATGGCCATTTTACTAAAGTTGCACAAATTTGTCCCGCAAAGAACCAATCGCTAGTCATTATGCGAGTTTGAACATTTTATTCGCATTAATCAATGTGAATGGGAGTCTCGTATTTTCCTTGGCCTATGCGAATGGGAGACTCTCTTTCACACGGGCCTTTGCAAATGTGAAACTCCTTCTCGCATTGTCCAATGTGAATGGGTGAAAACGCAGACTCTGTCCAGATTTTTTTCTTCGAATTCCGGCGATGATATGACACTCACATTGATAGAACTATTGTTTCTTATTTTCTGAGTGGTGAATTGTGTTCAGACTTCGTCAATCTGTTCACTTGAACCAAAAAGATATGAAATTAATTTTATTTTTCTTTTAGTCATCTCAATCAGAAAATCAAGTGTTTGTTGAGATTTATATCCTTTCAGTGCATACTTGCATTAATCTGAGTTTCTCTTCACATATGTAGTTTCCATGGGTTTCATATTCTATTGGCAATTACTAATTGGTTGTTTTTTACTCTTACATTGGCAATTGTAGTTTTCACCAAAATTAAGCAGTTGTTGAGGGGGCTATGCAAGATAAGAGACAAGAATAAGAGGAAGAAATGAGAGGGGGGGAGAGAATAAAGGTGGGGAAAGGGCGGTGAGGCCGATGACAGGTGAGGTGGGTCGTGTTCTTCCTGCGAATATGAGAGGAGAGGAAATGGAGAGAAGAGAAAGAGGAGGGAAAAATACCTATTTAATGATGGTGTGGATTAGTAGATTAAAAAAAAAGAAAAAAATAGTGGTGGTGTGGGACAATACTTTTGGTGGTGTCAAATAGGGCTTGCCTATTCAATGACACATTTTGTATTGAGCATCCTCTTTGGCTTGAGTGGTTGATTTTGATGAAATCATGTTTTTTGGACATTATGATAATGTTGTGAAATTGGAGGTAAACTGTTGCAAAATAAATTAAAAATATATTAAACTTGCAAAAGGAAAGATAATTAATTGGTATTCGATGAGGTCAGCCTCACCGTGTTAGGTGACGATGCGGGTTCATAACAAAATAGGAACAAGATTCTATTTTCAGTGATGTTAAGTTTGTAATAACTTCATCCACGATCCCACATATTGAAGGGGATTAGGGAAACAAACTAAGTAGTGATAGTGATGAAGAATTGAACATTGAGGTAGAGGCAGAGTATCAACTAGAAGTTGCAGGAACAAATGTCGAAACATGGATGGATACGCTAGAAAATTTTAAGTCAGACTGTTTGGGTGTTGATTATCAAGTAGTGAGGTCGATAAGGCAATCGAGGAGCATCTAGTTGAGGTTGCAGGGAATGAACAGATTGTTCAAAGCTGTGAGGAACACGCCACTGAAGTGGGATGAGAGATGACTCCTGAAAGACAAGGGGAAGAACAAACAAAGTCTCCAAGAATCCCAAACTACCACCAAATAGTTTATACCTCTTCATCCGTAAAGGAACAAAAATTCCTTTTCGGTAGTATAGATGGAAGTCAACAATCTTCTCTAAGGTTAAAATCTTTTGAAAATGATGGAAGAATATGACAATGAGAATGAAGTTAGCAATGCTATGAAGGAAGCAATAAAAACATTGGGCAGGGATATGATGAAGGAAAAATTCACCGAAATAAAAGCTTTCTATTGAAAAAGAAGCGTCGACCATGGTGGTTCAAAACACTATTTAAGATGAATGTGAGGTTACCACAACTCAACCACCTAAGAAAGACGCCCCTCGAAGATTTCTTGAAATAAGAGGGCAAATCCTAAATTCAGGTAATTGATGACAATAATACATATAGGATACAGATGTTTATTAGAATCTTGTATGGATGCTAGTTTAGAGCTAGCATTCAATGATTTTCTATCAGGGTTCTCATGTTTTTTACGTCGACTTCTCTTACATCTTGAGTTCCACATTATGTATGAATCAATTCATAAGGGTGATTAAAGGATTGATTGGTGCTTATGAGAGAGTAAAGTTATGGATATTCCGAATCTGCATATTCCCACAACTTTTTGACCTTTTTGCCTTCGAATTGGAACCGATCGTCAGTGACAATTGTTCTAGGTATTCCAAATATGCATATTATCTCCATCCATAAAAAAGTGTTCAATCTGGGTTTATCCTATTTTGATAATGTTTCTACTTCTACCCACTTGGTGAAGTAGCCGATTGCTAGAAGGAGGAACTTCTTTCTGTCGGAGATTGGGAGTGAACTTACAATGTCCATTTTCCATTGTGCGAATGGCCACGAACTACTCACAGGGATCATGTTCTACCCTGGCATGTGTGTGTGTAGAACAAATTGTTAGCATTTGTCACATAACTGAACAAGCTCATTTGCATCCTTTCGTTAGAGATTTGTGAGCTAGTGTTCTACCTCCTGGATGATTCCCGCATATGCCGAAGTGAATTTTCGAAGAACATAGTCGGCGTCACTAGGTGAAGGCACCTTAGGAGTGGACCTGTGGCGGATCTCCTGTACAACTTTTCATTTATCAGTGTATACCATGCTACTCAATTCCGCAGCTTATGGACTTCCATTTTGTCAATTGGCAGAGTTTCATTTTGTATGTACGCCAAAATTGGAGTTATCCAATTGTTTTCCAGATCTGTTGTACATACTTCATATGCATCATTCTCTAAGATTGAACTTTCTTGTACTGTGATGAGGGGATTGTCGACCTCTTTTGTATGTGATGCTTCTTTAACCAAGTTGTCTCTCTGTAGTTGTCCTCCCTAGCACATATTTGAACAATGATTGTATTCAAGGTTTCAATCAGGTCAGATACCCTTTGATGGTATGCTTTCATGTATGAGTCCCTTCACTTGGAATTCACTGTTCAATTGATTGACCACCAATTTAGAGTCAGTAAAAACACTGACTTCTTTTATTTCGAGGTGTTTTAGCCAGAAGTCCGGCTATCAATGTTTCATACTCAATTTCATTTTTGGATGCACTGAAACTGAATTTGATGGCCTTTTCCAAAGTCACCCCTTCCGAGTTGTGCAAAGTTATTCCAGCTCTGCTTCCCTTCACATTAGATACTCCGTCACAGCGTAGGATCTACTCTTGAGTGTTGGATTCAGTTGTTTCTTGCTCTTTATCATTGTCCGACTAATGCTTGATACCGTCTGTGAATTCGTCGATGAAGTTTGCCAGTGTTTTAGCTTCTATTGCGGTCATAGGAGCATAGTTGATGTCGAACTAGCTGAGCTCTATTGCCCACTTCACCATTCTGTCGGACAACTCCAGTTTGTGTAGTACTAACTGAAGTGGATGTTTGGTCATTACGTTGATGGAGTGGGATTGGAAGTGCTAGTGCTAATTTCTAGAAGATACGACCAGTGTCAGTGCTAATTTCTCCAAAGGTGGATAATTGGCTTTGCGTCCGCAAATGTCTTGCTAACGTAGTTGACTGGCTTTTGTACTCCATTATCTTTAAAATGGTAAACATTACATTGGCTTTGGTTTTGATAGTGGTTTTGTACTCCCCATGTATGTCTTCAGGTTTTGAAAAGCTTGCTTGCATTCCTCACTCCATTTGAACGTTTTGTTCCCTATCAAAATCTTGAAAATGGTAACATTTGTCTAATGATTTGGAGATGAATCTGTTCAAGGCTGATATCCTATCGTAAAGGTTTTTGTACACCTCTGATATTGGTGGGGGATTGCATGTTTAGAAGCGGTTGTATTTGTTTTGGATCGGCTTTGATTCCTCTTTGGTTGACCAGGTACCCGAGGAACTTTTCTGATTATACTCCGAATGTACACTTTTCTGGATTGAGCTTCATTTTGTACTTGCGAAGTTGGGAGAAGGCTTGTTGTTAGTCTTTGATGTGGTCATCTTTGGGTAGACTTTTGACTAGCATGTCATCGATGTATACCTCCATGGTCTTGCCAATCTGATCTCTGAACATTCTGTTGATCGGCCGTTGTTATGTTTCCCCCACGTTTTTAGTACCAAACGACATCACTCGATAGCAGTACGTACATCTTTCTATTATGAATGATGTTTTCTCTTGGTCTAGTGAGTGCATTTGTATCTGGTTGTAACCAAAATATGCATCCATGAATCTGAGGAGTTCATGTCTGGAGGTCGCATCCACTATCTGATCTATATGCGGAACTGGAAAGATGTCTTTTGGCAGGCTTTGTTAAGGCCCGTGTAGTCCATGCATACCCTCCACTTTTCGTTCTTCTTTTTTACCAGAACTGCATTGGCCAGCTAGTCTAGGTAGTGGGATTCCTTAATCATCCATGCATTCGGTAAGCGATGCACCAGGCCTGATTGCGTTCTGAGGAGACTGGCCTTCTCTTCTCTCGGACTGGTTTTTTATCTGGGTTGACTTGAAATCTGTATGTGATAACGGATGGGTCAATGCCCACCATTCCTTCATTGTTCAGGCAAATATGTCCTAGTTGTCGTTCAACAGCTGGATTAGTTGTTTAGTCAGCTCTGGGTGAAGTTTTGTTCCGATCTGCACAGTCTTATTACCTTCTAAACCGTCGACGTGGATTGATATTGTTTCTTTTTCCGGTTGGCCAGTGTTTAGTCATTCCCTTGGACTGATTTGAGATGTGTCCTAGTTTGGGAGGAACTCATGATCCGTTTGCGATTGACCAGGCCGCTGTTGTGGATGCTCCCTTGGTCCTGACTGTGATTACTATTTGTTGGGAGTCTTCATTGTTGCATAATTCCATTCACGTGCTGGTTGATCACCTTTGATGACCCCAACGTGCTGGTTGATCACCTTTGATGACCCCAACGTCATCATAAATGTGATACTTGAGGCATTGATGCATGGTGGAAGACAATGTGCCCATCTCGTGCAACCAGGGTCTCTCTAAAAGCATGTGGTAAGTTGATGGGGCATTGACAACAAAGAAGACCATTAACAAGACTCATTGTTTGCCTGGTGCTCCTGCTAGTACTAGCAACCGAATTTGTTTGAGCGGGTAGCATTGTTTGCCATTGAATCCACCATGGGCTAATCAGTGGGTGTGAGTCCCTCATCACTGAATTGCATTTGGTATAATGTTGTTAGGTACAAAAGGTTGGTCGAGCTACCCGTGTCAATAAACACTCTTATGACTTCCCATTTTGCTATTGATACTGATATCACTAGTGCATCGTTATGGGGGGAATGAACACCCTGCGCATCCTTTTATGAAAACCCAGAGTTGGGCTGTCTATTCTGATGTGTTGAGCGGGAGGACCTGGATGTCGTATTCTTGTCTACAAATCTTTGGCGAATCATTTCTATGATTTGTTAGACAGTTCCCGATATCAATCCTTTGGCCTGTTCATCTAGTTCTGCAGCAGGGTCCACTTTTTATTTTCCTTTGGACTGTTTTTCTTTCAGTCCAACGAACTCACCAAGTCGTCCTCTCTAGATCCAGTAGTCGATTTCATTCTTCAGGTTGTGGCAATCTTCAATGTCATGTCCATGGTCCTTATGGAAAAAACATTATTTGTTATTTTCTCGTCTGGTCGGATCCCCCTCGGTTTGAGTGGCCATTTGACGTCATCCCAGTTCGCCATGGACTTCAGAACAATTTCCATATTCGCTTTTAAATTGATGTATGTTTTGTACTTCGTGTCAACCGAGTGGGTTGACCATTCGTGTCTGGCTCTGTCAGACTGTAGTTTTTAAACTCTTGTTTGCCATTTTTGGACCTACTACCCCTCTGATGCCTCTTGTGCTAACCATTGTCCTCCCATAGCCCGTCATCTCATTTCTTGTCTTCCCTTCTTTCTCGGTTCGTAGGGAAAGATCTCGTGTCGGACTCATTGTTCTTCTTGGCAACCCACATCTCTTCAGAGTAATGTATTTTTGTGTCCTTTTTAGTAGGTCTGTCATGCTCTTCGGAAGCTCCAAGGTTAGGAAATTATATAACTGCCCTCCTTTGAGTCCAGAAGTGAAGATGGTCACGGCCGTGTCATCACTGCATCTGTCTATCATGGTTAACTCATCAGTGAATCGTGTAATGTATTCTCTGAGAGTTTCATTAGGCTTTTATTTTAAATGAAGCAGATAATGAGGACTTTTTCTAATCCACTGACTACCGATGAATCTAGTGATAAAGGTTGTGGCCAACGCTTGGAAGGAGTTTTCGACCATGACAGGCGGTTGTTAAACAAGTTTACCACTATGGACGTGAGGTTGGCTGTGAAAGTTTAACACATGGTAGAATCCGAGCTTTCCTTGAGTGCCATCATATGGTGAAAATGACGTAGATGGTCGACGGATCAATAGAACCATTATAAGTTTCGAATTTTGGCTACACGAACTTTTTGGGCAGAGAGCTTTTCATGATCTTGTTGGATAAGGGTGGCATGGCAAGCTCATAATATATTCAGATCTGTGACTCCACTCCTGAATGGAATCTGTGGAGGAACTCCACCAGTCTGGGACCCATCATCTTGCGGTTCATTCTTTCAAAGTTCGTTCTCAAAGTTTTACAAGGGCTTCTTTGTTTTCTTGAAGACGACTGGCCAAATTTTGCTGAAGTGGAACTCTGACACGTTCGACAGGTGGGACACGTTCTTGTGTGAGCTTTTCGACCACTTTAGCCAGATGGGCCATTTGGGTCAAAAGTTGATCCACACGAGGACCCATCATCATTCCCCCAAGAGCAGGGGCCCGTTGGGGTTCCAGCTGAGTCGTGTGGATCACCATATCTTGTCGTGGCAATTCACTACTTTGTGCAATTGCCTCTCCCAATGATGGATTTGGGATGCGTTCACTTGGTAATTAAGTTTCACCAGTGGAAGGATTATCTTGATTGTTGCTAAGTTGAGAGTTTGTGGGTGGTTCCATTTGCACTGTATCTTTACTGATTCGCACTAAGGAAGTTACCAACTCTGTTCTGATTTTTTTTAAGGAAATTGTCGTACCCCACAAATGGCGCCAAATTGATGCATCCAAATTTATTTTCCTCAATATTTGATCAGCAAAACAAGGTTAGATTGCCAAAGACCACTTGTTTAGTGGCAGAAGGCACTCCGATGCTTAACTCAGTTAACTATAAGAGAGAATAAACTTGGACAGGATATAGTTGTATTGTGTTTGCATACCTCATTCACGAATCTCTTATTTACCTTTTATACTGAGAGTAATTAACTTGATGTGTGACTTAAGCATACAGGGCGTAATGAAGGGGGACATTTCTCACAACAGTCTCTTCCTTCAATGAGATGCGTCCTTGGGAGAGTGATTTCCGCCATGACTTGTCTCTTTTGTAACGTCTATCTTCTCTAAGGGAAGAGTTTCGTTGGGCCTGAGATTTGGGCATTTAACTTGGTTCATGGTCTTTTACTAAATGCCTCTTTGGGCTTTAGTGACTAGACCTATTATCCATATTTAACATGAGGTGTTTGTTCCTCGTGATGAATGATCTTTGCCACGTGTACAGTCGTGATCAAAGTACCATTTGATGATACATCAAATGGCACATCTTCTAACTGTTCCACCGTGAGACATTCTACCACTGAATATTTTACCTTAGCATGACACTTTTGGGATTGAACCTAAACTCTCCCTCGTCTATCTTCTTAACATTAACAAGTTTAGTTTACCTGATTTTTCTCCAATCAGTTCCACGTCTCTCATCTTCTATCCAAAACAACTATTCTATGGCTCTTCTCTAATAATAATCTACTTTAAAAAAAATTAATTTTTTTTAAACCCTAAAGTTCAAACAACAAAAATAAAAATAAACTTTTAATTTTTCATTACTGGTTCGGTTCATAAAGTGGCTCAATATTTATCATAGAGCCATTAACACTGAAAAGCTAATAGTGAAACCAATATACACGAAACCGGTGCTTACGTACATGTCTAATCATGGTGAAGATGAATGTTACCTAGAGATGCTGGAAATGGCCCAATCTCTAGGATGATGGATGGTATTGGGTTGGCCTAGCGCGAGCCTGGCTCTCTAGAATTTATGTGAATGTTGTTTTGGGGGAGTTGCTAGCTTGATACCAACAAAACAACAATAGATGAAAGCAAAGATGATGAAGGTCCTTTGTCTACAATCTCCCCATTTAATTTTAGAAGATGTGCAGCTTGCTCACGCTATGCGGCTGCTATAACCATTAGCCCTAAGAGAATTCATACTATCAATTTCGCAACAACTGATATAAACCATTCAACATGGTTTTCCTTGAAATACTGCATATATTCTTGAAAATATATGCAGAATTTTACAATCATAATACTTGTGATTGCAAATATTTTCTGTTTTTCGATCAATCCACATGCAAAGCCTGGTCTTAAAATTGAAATAAGAAATTACTCCTTGGAAAAAAGCACACAGACATAGATTGTTATTCACCACATACCCACATTAGAGTGATTCAGTGAATTGTAAAATTGCAAACAACCTTGTATAGGAGACATTAAGAAAAATGGACTTACCACATAAGCTTAGCTACATTGGAGACCTACATCTTAACTAGCAAGATATATGCCTTGTACAGTGACAGGCACCAAAGCCCCAAACCTCAATCATGATGTGTACACTGTCTATTGCAAGGAAAGCAAAGAGAGTTTGCCTTAACCAATCAATAACATTACATTAAACATGGTCACTTACTATTCATGAATAGAGAAGTAAATAATTTACTTGAAGGCCATGGATGTGATTCAAGACGATCAAACAACCAGTTCACTGTTCTTTCCATATTCTACCAGTCACCCTCAGCTTCAAGTCGTTCTTATCTCCCCCAGAGAAGAAGAGAGCCATGCTTCTTTGAATTAGAAGCCCATCAAAACTGTCACGTACTTTCCTGTGGCTATCTCTTATGCTTCTTGGCACTCCTTGCCAGACCATTTTTCTCCCATTACCCCCTACTTCAAGGCTGTAGCTATAGTTCTTAGCCTCAGTATCTTCACCCATAAACCTTAAAAAGGCTATATACACAGCTTCTGTCCCTAGCTGGAAAGCCTCAAAATGAAGACAGAAGTACTGCCCAAAACAACTGAAGACCTGCACTCATGAAAGGAAACAATCAAAACAAAAGCACAAAAACTCAAATACAACAAGACAGTAAGATTCTGATGGATAAAAAACAAAATGTGAGAATAAAAATGGAACATACCGTAAGCATCCATGTTGCATTCTCAACTTCATGTGGATTTGATTTCACATAGCGATGATTGAAGGTGCTTCCATTGTGCATGTCAACTTTATGGTCATCTTTCAGATGGTTTACCAGGAAAGGAATGTCACCGACAACTGTGCACTCTGAACCGGCATAAGGACAGGTATACGGTCTAAACATGCATTGAGATTCATGTTTTAACTTGCTATAGTAAGGGTATACACCCGGGCATCCAAATTTATGGTAATTGCATGGAAGCTCAAGAGAGACTGCCACCTTCTCCAGTGCAAGGCATCGTATATTGCCAAGTTCATGCCTGCAAGTCGGGCAACGGTTGTGCACTCTCGCCTTGCACCCAGAACATAATGTGTGTCCATTTGAACACTGCATATAAGATAAGAGAAAATAAGAAAAAAACTGAATAGATAAACTTCCAAACTTGTGAAAAGTAAACAGGATGTCGTCAAGATAACATAAAATAATTAAAAAAATAATTAATTAAATTTTTGTTTTTTTTAAAAAAAAAAAACCTAATGAAGACTGGACTACGATTTAAATGTTTCTTTTAAATATGCTTAAAATTATTAGGCGACTCTGAAAATGAAATGGTAGCCAACGCTGCGCTAAAAGGAATTGTAAATCATAATTTCTCTCTTTATCTAATGAAGTCATTTTTAGATTGATATATGTCTTGGAAAATTGGTTTAAGCATACTCTGAGATGTAAAGTTATTTAGTATTAACTAGAAGCCAGCCCTGATATTTTTTTTCTATAAAGATCAAAAGATGATGAAAATTCATGAAATTTAAATAACATGAATCAACAATGATGGTTAGGAAGCCCAATGTCATATTTATTTGCAGAGGATCGAGCCCCATGTGAACAAAATCATTGAGATATTGTACATTGTACTTCGTGTTTTCACATTAACAAAAGTCCTTCCATATTGATCTAGGTCTTTCTTCTGCTAGAGTGTTTTAGCATTTCTTAGATCGAATTAGATAGAGCATTTGAAAGTTTTGTAATTTCTCATTTTGTCTGATGAATTAGAATTTATCCAATATGGATTATAGATATTGTATTATGTGCTTCAACATCTAGTCCATGGATCATTTTGCTGGCTACATTGAGCTTCTTTTAGGTTGATTGGAGAAATGCCAGCTGTCTTTGATTCCAAATATGCATTGGTGGATAAAGAATCTGATTGGCTGGACTTAGTTGTTCTCCAACTTCCAACAGCGGTCTGGTTAAGGTTGTCTTTACTATATGCTTTCTAATACTTTTCTAATAAATAGAATTGGATCTCAATAAATATACTTTTCATAAGACAGGCTAGCTCAAATTGATTGAGATTATACAAAAACTTAGCAATGGTGAAGCATAGAAACCCACCAGCAAAAGTTAAATAAATCATAGAATCAAACCTGGTGGATGGGAGGGTACATCGCATTTAAGCATACTGGACACTCCAGTAGTTCATGAACACTGTTAACAACAGTTGCATTAGGTTTGAGAGAAAGCTGAGGGGATTCACTTTTAACATTCTCACTGAATTTTGGAAGGTCTTCTTTATGAGGAGTATCAAATACTGCAGACTTTATTCGCAAGTCATCCAAATAGCTATTTCCAGATACCGCCATTGCCTAGTCGCTAGCTGTTCGACAAAAGATGTAAACAAGGTCCATCAGTTTATGGCTAGTGACTGTATTATTAAAACTTGTGTAATCTAAACATGATAAATATACGAATATGTTTCATGGAAATATTCGAGACTGAATCTAACATTCATACGATATAAGTAACTAATACACTACATACTACATAATGTTTCCATTGGCCATGTACACTGAAGTCCTAAAAACATTACAATCATCCTTTAAGTTGGTCAAATTTCACATAACAGTAAAATGGATACTTGCCTCACCATCATATGGAGATTACCATTCAATTGGAATAACAGATGCGACAATCAGACAACAGAATAATTAGAGGCACGAAGAAGTCAGTAAGGAAAAATTAACAAGAGTTAAACTAGTTGTAGACATTCAAACTGCAGCTATAAATTGAGTCTGGGGTGTAGCAAGTCCCATATGTTCACTAATCCAGCACCACCACAACCCCCGCCCCCCCCCCCCCCCCCCCCCCCCCCCCCCTCCAAAATTCCCCATCAAGTACGCCTTACAGTGCCTAGGTTTCAGTGAATTACGGGAGTGAATGCAACCAATGATGTCAATGAGTGTACTGAAATTTGTCACATTTTACATACAGGAATTATATTGCGAAACAAAAATACTGAAATGAATTTTCTCTTATACCAATTTCAAGTAGCCTAAAGCAATGACGATCTAAGTTTGAACCCACACATGCAAAGATTCATGTTGAAAACTTAATCAGACAGATTAAATACATTCAACTTAGTCCCTAAACTGAGTTCAGAATCTGAGAAGCAACATACAAATTCCACCTAAAACGCATATCCTATCACGAATTGAACCAAAACCCTAAAAAACAAGATACCCAAATACAAATTCCACATAAAACACTAGAAAGAAACAAAACCCAGAAAGCACATTCAAAAAACATCAAGCCCCATGGACAAATTTCGACAAAAAAAATGCCATCAACAATGTACCCACAAGCAAAAAGATGGTAATTTTTAAGCAATACAAAAACAGAAACTTGATAATCCAAAAAAAGGGTACCTTCAAAGCCCCGCTTGATGAGATGAACAAAATGAGTGTGTTATCTTCGAGTCAGACAGACAGAGAGAAGAGGAATTCGAAACTAAAAGAGAACGAGCATAAGAAAAGGACAAACTTTCTCGAAAAACCATAAAAATGGTTTTGGGATCAGAACTCTCACTCTCTCTCTCTGTGCTAGAATTTGAAAGCGTACGTTTTGGCTGAGTGAGAGTTAAAAACTTGAAAAGCGAGAGGCGCCAAAGCCAAAGAAGAGAGAGAGAGAGAGAGTTTTAAATGCAAAAGGAGGAGAAAAAGAAGAAGAGTGGTTGAGTGGGGGTGTGAGGTCTTTATAACGGCTTTATGCATTTCAAATTTTGAATGTGGATATTTAACACCCTTGCTATCCGTCTATCGGCACCCCCACATTTCACATGCCACAGTGGCAAAAGTCTCGGTTTTTTGTTCATACTATTTCTATATACTATATTCAAGTTGATTTTGTAAAACTCCAATATGTAATTACAATGTTAGATTGGAACTACTATTTGGCTTTGGGCACCGGCATTAAAGGCAGGAGGACACTATAATATTATTGAGTGGATAGGCTCTAAGGCTAATGAATTACTATTTGCTCCCAATTAACATTTATATTGCATTTTTTCTCTAAGACCATCAGTTAATGTGTCAAGCCACGTGCTAGCTTAAAAAATGTCATATTTTACTGTCCAAAATACTCTCTAATAATCTGAAGGCTGAGATTCAGAGTAGATGCAATTAAAATCGATGACTGAGATTCAAACTTCCACTAAGACGTTGGGATAATCCGCCAACTCCTCCTTCACCACCACCGTCTCTACTTCACCATCAACAACTCTCACGTCTGCTTCTACTACTACATCTACATGTTATTTCACTGGTTATATATTCAAGGGTTTGTCTAAATGTCGAGGGAACCAGCGAGGGAGGGGTGAAGCCGTTCACCCCCTCGAGATGCGTGAAAGCGCCTCGAGACACGATCTTGCACGCATCTCGAGGGGGTGAAGCCATTCACCCCCTCCCTCGCTAGTTCCCTTGTGACGACGCGTCTGTACAATGGGGAGCTGACCTTGCACATATAAGGATCATCCTCCTCCCCTACCCAGGGGATATGGGACTATGATTCCCCTTGTAGCTCGTCCAACCCCTCTCAGCCTATTGGGCCTGTTGGGCTCCAACCCTCACCACCACCTCAGGTCCGCCCACTTAGGGTCTCTCAATCCACCCCCCTTAAGGCTCAACGTCCTCGTTGGCCACACAAGCACAACGTCCACGTTGCCCGAAGGCCCACCTCCACGTAGCATACTTCCGGCTGGGTCAGGCTCTGATACCAAACTATGACGACCCCCCTCCCGCACTGTACAAATATTATCCGTTTTGGGCTACCATCCGGCCCTTACGGCTTTAAAACGCGTCTGCACAATGGGGAGCTGACCTTGCACATATAAGGATCATCCTCCTCCCCTACCCAGGCGATATAGGACTATGATTCCCCTTGTAGCTCGTCCAATCCCTCTCGACCTATTGGGTCTGTTGGGCTCCAACCCTCACCCTCACCTCAGGTCCGCCCACTTAGGGTCTCACATCCCTCGACATTTAGAATTTTCCTATATTCAAGCATCAATAAGTGAAACAAAATTTGCCAAGTTTTGATGGCAAACTTGAGTTGCAGCTCATCTGTTAGGTCAGTTTTGTTGCAAAGACAAAGTTAAAATTCAAATTTATTTTAAGAATTTAAGTTACTGCTAGTAATTTATTTTAAGGGGTTAAGTTACTGCGAATTAACAACACTTAATTGATTTTTTTGAAGATCTCATGTTGTCACAAGCACAATCAAATAAGTGAATGGGAAGTTTGAAGTAGGCAAAATTTTAAAGGAATACATGTACATTGGATGTTAAAGCACAATATAAATTCATTTGATGATAATTGGATGTTAATAACACATTGTAATCAAATGACTTAACATCCTTGCAAAAACCTAATATAACACAATGCAATTTAAATGACACAACATCTTTGCAATTCAAAACCTAAAATAGCAATGTCACTTTCAAGCATCAATAAACAACCTGAATTTACAACCTGACACAACATCCTTACAAAAACCTAAATTTACAAGCATCAATAAGCCTGACATCCTTGCACAAAACCAACATGAATTGAAGCATTCAATATCATTCAGTCTGAAGTGTACCATACCAACAAATATTCAATATCATATTATACCAACAACATTCAATATCATACCATACCAATCTGAAATGCAATCCATTTAACTGAACTTACAACCAAATTAAGTTTATTCAATTAAATTTCAAATTAATATTCGGTTAAGATAGATTGCTACTACTCAAAGTTTGGATCACCCATTTGAATGAAGGGAAAATGTTTTTAGTTGAACAGAAGTTTCAATTTACTCAATGGTTCAGAAGGTTCAATGGAAAATCCAGTTACATTGGGATACAAAACCTCCCCTGAGACCAAAACTACTTTCTGCTGCTTTGATGATCGTCCTTCAATAACACCACTACTTTCTACTGCTACACCTTGATTCTCTTCTTGTTCCTCTCTCCATTAACTCAAAAGGACAAAGATATCTACACAAATTCACCAAACAAAAACCCTAAAAATTGAATAATTTGATCAAACAGACTAAAAATAATTTTTTTTTTTTACATTCAATTCAACTTACACAACTGAGCGCAATCCAAGCATCTCCAAGAAGTTGAAGTTTGAATTGTCGGGAAAGCCTGATCGAAACACGCCATTATCAACCACGGCGAAGTTCAATGGTGAAACAAACAATAACGATGACTTCTCTTTTTCGTCTTGATCGACCGTTGCTTCTCCGGCCAGAGGAGAAAATCTATTCTCCGGCAGTGCAATTATCTTCTTTGACGGCGGAGAGTCTGAGTCGGATTGGAGTAGTTGATGTTCGATTGTCAGCGGTTTTTAGACTCCGCCGCTGAGTTGATTTTTCAGTAACGGAGAGAGACGAATGGAATGAAAGAGAGAGATACAAACACTAGAGTAACAGATTGAATAGTTCTTGTTGTTTGATTTTTGTAAAGACTGAACCATTTTAGACCCTAGAACAAAACCCAGATCTTAAGTTTGGATCCTTGATGGCGTCAGCTACGATATTCTCCTCTTTGAGAAGGAGAAGATCCCCCTCCCCTCCATCTTTGGAGGTCTTTTTGGCCCCAGTTCATCTCAATGAAATCACCCTTGTTCAAACCCTAGCTTTTGTTTCAGCCGAATTCATCTCTTCATTTTCTCATCATTCCTTCAGTTTACAAAGGGGAAATTCCAGATCTTTGATTAGAAAGATGGAAATTTGTGTTCTTCTGTTTGAGTTTTTGTACCGATCAAAGATCCTTCTTGATTACTAGATTGTGGTTGCTGCTTCGATTTTTGGTCATTTTCATGATCTTAATCAGGTAATTTCAACACTTTCAGATGTTTTCCCTTTGAAAGAACTTGAATTGAGTCGAGATATTAGGGAGCAAATTGAGCTGCTTGAGAAGCAATCCAGGAGGAGAAAGTTATTTATTGATCAGAAAGACGAGGCCTTGAGGATTCGATTGTTCGCATTCCTTCATGAATTCGAGCAAGGACGAGTTCCAGATTCGGTGGAGGGAGCTTCTCGCCGTGTTTATGGGAAAAAGTGCAACATGAATGATATGAGTGCAAAATTGAACAAAGCAGGGGAAAATTGCAATATACAATTTGATGGTACCTTTTCATGATATTATAGAGTTAGTTGACACGCTCTGTCTTCATTCAGGCCTCTAATGCATGCCATTGTATGGTTCTCTACAGGCAGCTTCTCAATTCTCCAGCTCGGGACTAGTTGCAGAGTCACTTCTCTTTCTCCAAGTAAGCTTTGGATTTGAGAGGTCTACTTCCTAGAGAGGTTCCTTCCAATATCCTTTTCACGTTATATGGAGAGTTAATCAGCTCTTTCTAGAATTCACTAGGACTAGAGCTAAAACACATCCAATCCATCTATATCATACCATAATTCATATTGTTTTGCAATCTGGATAAGAAGTGGAGGACACAAATCGACCAAAACCATTTATCTTTACCTTTTATAAGGTGGATCAAGTTTAGTGTACACACCATTTTTATGACCATGCTGAATTCATCAGACTGGTACTTGTAAAGAAAGGAAAAGAAAACCTTCAAACTAATATATTGTAAATTTGTAACTGAGCCCAACTGGACTTCGCAGTTTCCATCCTTAATTTCAAAATCATATAGGTGCGTGCAACATAAGAATTTAACATCACACCATACTCTAGGTTTCTTCTGTGATGTTTGACATGAAATAAAGCAAGACAAAAATATGCTACAAAAGTTCACTGAGAGAACGGTATAACCAGGTCTAAGGGAGGGAGGAAATGAGAGAGGGAAAGATTTAGGCACACACTGCCTTGTATGCATCCCATCCTTGAAGACGGTATTCTCGAGCTGCCTCAGCAGGGTTTGATGCCTTTATAATCCCACGACCAACAATTATCATGTCGCTGCCTCTGTCATGGATGACCTGAAAGTAAATATGTCAGAAGGAAATCAACCTTAATATCGTTAACCTGAAAAGCTGATAAAAACAGTTTCTTCCAACAACATTATGTGCCTTACGAGCGTCTAACATATTGTGTCACTTCAACTACCAGCTCACAATCCAATGTCAAAATTGTTTCTTTTTAATAGAATGAAGTACAGTAACAGAGTGATGCAGAATCAACAACAGAGCATATAAGCTTGAATGCGCATACCACACAGGTTAATAGGTTACCTTCTTCTGAGAGAAATGCATTTTCTTCAAGTGGAGTTACCAATCTCACAAAGTCTAATAACAACTTTCACAATCAAACTAAACGCCATTAATCCTAATTTTACTATTTCAGATTAGTTTTGCTTCCATTGAATATAACAGAGAATACACAGGATTTTGTGGACAGCTCAGAGCAATAGATTCTGCAAAACTCATATTTCCTACAGAGAACACTGATAACATGAATATCAGATGAAGTCCTCCTTGACTACCATCTTATTTGAAATTTTGAAAAATTGTACGGACATTGAACCATACAACCAAGAAAAGAAAAGGGGGGAGGTAGCAGTTTTCACAACATATATCAAGTTAGCTAAAACTTGAAACCACATTCCGTAACAGAATTTTTCAAACAATTCATGCTTCAACATTCACAATGATTGTATAAATGCTTTGCTTTCTATCTTTTACATTACCCTTATGTTTTTAAGAAAAACCCATGGCACCCCAAATTGACATAACAAGAAGTAATTGTGTGTCCCTTAACAAATAATCCACTCCCGGTTGACTATTTTGAGTGAGGATAGTCTTTGGGTCCTTCGATTATTTGAGATTGTCATTTTTTCTTCATATTGAATTTGGACATAGATAGTACTCTTTCGATCTATTAATATTATTTTTTAACTATGATATCAGATTATGAAATGATTAAAACTACCTCCAAGGAAATTGTGTCTTTATAATATGTCTTTCACTCTGTCTATTAAATATCATTTGTAAAAGATGCCTAGTATCAGAGAGGCGGGCATTGCTAATGATCTCTAATCCCTATTTGGAGATACCTCATAAATTTGTTCTCTTGCTCTAAATTACAGTTACCATATCCTTTCTCAAACATATTATGAGTCGAACTTTATACAAGAAAAAAAAAAAAAAAAAACTTACCGAATAAGGAGTGTTGTACTGCTGACCCAAGGCGTCACCCCCTTTAACCATTTGTACTCCGGGGGTTGCATGGATCAGTGCCGGATTTCCTGGGCCCCCTTTCCATGAAGCTGGATTGACAGAGATAAAGCCGATCACGAAATCTGAGTGATCCTCAGCAATTTTTGCTGCTGCAGCTGTATATTCTCCAGTCGCAAAGTTACCTGCAGAGCTCATCTCTGCAAGCAGTAGCAGGCCCCTACCACGAGGCAATCCCTAATAAAACAAAAAAACATTAAGAAGGTAAGAAACATAAAGTTAAAAAACTTGATTACAATATAATTAGTAACACCTAGTGCAGAACTTGACAAGTAATACCTTCAGTTTTAGACCATCAACAATTCCAGGTCCAGAAATGATGTGTGCATTAATAATATCGGCCCAATCTAATATGCGATAGACGCCTCTGCAAGCAACACAATCAGCAGACCAAAGAAATAGGAAATTAGATTGAAAATATCAATACGCCAACAATATTATACAAACAAATAAATAAATGAAAATGGATCTCACCCTTCATACTGCATTGTCACAGTATTTCCAATATCAGCAAACTTTCGATCCTCAAAGATCAAGAAGTTGTGTTTGTCTGCAATCTTCATGAAAAAACAGAATTGGCTCAAAACCATGTATTGCTTATGATAAAAGGGTAAATAAAACGAACAGAAGAACACAATGTTTCAATAGAGGGGTTCTCCCTTTTCTAGTGTGTGTGTGTGTGCACGGGTGCATGGATGAGAGGCGATGACAAGAAGACCCGACAATCCCTACCCCTACATTGAGGCCCCAATCCAAAAAATTACAGCAAGGGAACGTCAATCTACTTCCTGCTCACCCCATTCGATAACTCCACACTGCACAAATACCTATTTCATCTGAGACTTCAACTCTGTACTGGTTGGGGAGTGACCCGACTCTTCATCAAGCCATTCCAACTCACTTAGACCTCATGAGGGCCCAAGCTTCCTCACAGTTCAAGTAGGGCAGACTAATCTTTGCTTAAAAAAACTGGTACCTTCATATTTAGAACATTAACCGAAAACCTGTACAAACATGGCATACTACCATTGCTGCAAGGACACTTACAAATTATACTTCCATCTTTATTTATGTATGTACACCAAGGATGCACGGATACGGACACGCGCGTCGTGTCGATGTTCGACACGACACGCCAACTCGACAATTTCCCAAATCCTAGGACTCGGGAACACTTCAACACATTATATTATTTTTAATAAGTCATATAAATATAAATAATAATCTAATAAAGTGTCTTCTTAGAGTGTCTTGAAGAATACGACATTGTTGCAAGAAAAAATTAAAGTAGAGGAAAAGTATAGAAGATAAGAGAATAAGCAAATGAGAGAAAAATAAGAAGCAAAGATTAAGAAAAAGCATAGATTACCTCTATGCTTTAGTGGTTTTTTGCCCTATTTATCTTAAATCTTAATTGAAATAGTCATTCACTTCAGATAGATCAACAACCATTATATTACGTGGTTATTTGCAAACATCTAAAAGTAAAAAATAAAACAAAGTTGATTTTTGAGTCCTGACCAAGTTCCAGATGTATCGAAGGCGTGTCCGACACATTGACCATGTGTTTGACACCTGCCGACACGTTGACCAAATGTTTGACGCGTGTCATGCGAGTGTCGTGTGTAAGATACGTGTCGGACACAGCTACAACAAGTTTTCGAAAAGTCTGTGCTTCCTTGATGTACACCTAAAAACAAGATGTATAGTCTTAACTGTGCAAATGATTTGGATTCATCTTATTACCAGCTCCATATAGTGCTTTGTGTTTTTCAAATTACCATCTAATTCAATATGCTTGTATATGTCAATAAGAGATCTTCCACTTCACTTTTTGTTTTTTTTTCTTTAACCAAAAAAAAAACTGCATACTGGTTCTGCATATTCATATGTGCTCAAAGCGTTAATTCTCCAATGCCAAATTTTCTGGAAAGAAACTACACAACTACAGTTTTTCAAGTTTGCATTAGTTAATTTGCCATGGAAGAGAAAGATGGTCAAAAATCAGGAAACCCCTCTGATAGAGACTAGAAAAGCAGTTATATGCTAGAACAAGGAAACAAGTAAATTGCTATAAGAATTTTGAGCATGTTTTATCAATTTACTTTATCCTTTCTATTCTTTTCACTTTCTAAATTCTTACAGCAACTTACAGCCAAAATTCTTATTAAAATAAACATAATCATCGTGTTTAGTGTGAAACTAAAACATTTGAACACACAACAAGAAAGTTTCAGAAACTACAACAGAAGAATGCTAATTTGCAATGACAAGCTTAGAAATGTACTGCTCGAAGCTGAGAACCGAACTCTGGTGTGAAGTCAGGTAAGATATCCACATGGGTCTTCAGCAAGCAAATTTCTGGTCCAACCTGCACAAACAAAATTTTCCCATTCTCATATCACTGCTCAGCAAATGGAAATGCTACTAGAACACTGAATTCATAAATCTTCCTTAAACCCTATCATCATCATAAAAATCCCAACTTTATTACAACAAACAAATAACTTATCTAAATTTCACCTTCTCAGCAATGGCGAGCAAATCGGCAGCCGTGGACACATCAGCAGCCAAGCAAAGGTTGGTTTTTTTTGCCTCCATAACCTCAAAGAGCCTCCTCCCAGTAGGATTCTTGGCCAATTTTGCCCTCTCCGAATACTCAACCCTAGCAACACCCTTCTTCTCCACGTCCTTTCCCACACTCCGCGGCGGCGGCACAGCAACCTTCCGATTCCTCTCCAAGAAATCCTTCACCTCCCTCTCCTTCTCCTCAGTCACCCTCCCATGTCTCCTCAAAATCTCCACCATCTCCGTCAGCTTAATCATCGAATGCAACCTAATCCCATTCTCCTGGAGATTCTCTCTCCCCCCTTGCTCCCTATCAATCAACACCACTGCGTCCGTCACCTTCAACCCCACCCCTCTCAGCGGCGCCGCCGTCTCCAACACGGACGCCCCACTGGTGACCAGATCTTCCACAATCAAACAGGTTTGGCCCTCCTTGAATGCCCCCTCGATGGCTTTGGACGTCCCGTAGTCCTTGATCTCCTTGCGGCGCATCAACATTGGGATGTTGTTGGAGACAGAGACGACTGTGGCGATGGGGAGAGCCGTGTAAGGGACACCACATAAGAGGTCGAATGGGGTGGAGGAGACCGAGGAGGAGATCAAAAGGTCGGAGATTTGACGCAGAAGTGATGGGTATGAGACGATTAGACGTAAGTCGATGTAGATTGGGGATTGGATTCCTGATTTCAGCTTGAAACTTCCAAACTTTACTGCCTCGATTTGTTCCAGTTGCAGGACTAAAGACTCCATCAACGTCATTGTTGTCTGTCGTTGAAAAGGTTATCGATGTCGTTGTTGGTGGTGGTCTCTGTGAGTGACAGTCAGGTTTTGAGGGCTTTAAAGCGAAGAAGATTTGGCGCTTGAGGAGATGAAGATGGAGCCAAGGAGGGAAAGTGATGGTGTGCGAAACGAAACGCACGTGGGGGTGTTGGATGTTCCTCAAGCTCCGTGAGATTGAGTGTTGGTGCCGTGTAGTGGAAGTGCGGGTGAGGCCATACTAAAAGGCAGCTAGGGATGGCATTAGTGCGGATTTGAGCAAATCCATTTCTACCCCGCGAGAGATTACGGATCCTCAAATTCGTTTTGCATGTTCGTTTATTCTATTTTTTTAAAATCACCTCCGAACTGGATGAATTGGCGGATATCCTCCAATCAAAATCCCATAATCTCGTAAACCAAATCTGATAACTCCCTCACATACAGTAACCAATAGTTCAGATCGATCTCATCAACAGTACGAATCAACGAATTGTCGGGTGCGATTGAAAAGAACACGTCGGTGTAGTTATAGACATCAGATCTAACCCAGTTGCCGGTCAGATTCAATGGATCTGAGATGATAGCCTGTTTCCAGGCTTGCAATGCGATATAGGTGGTTCGTCGCTTGGGGTTCTCGAAGACGAGGATCGACATTGACGTTCTCACCACGGTCTCCGAAATTATCGCAGTAGTACAACAGTTACATGTGCTGAATATATTTCACTTCAGCATCACTGAGTTCATTTCCATGATCAAATGCAGCAAAAACAGACAATTGAAAATAGGAGGAGGATAAGAAATAAATATATGGAGATGATTGCACTTTTTCTTCATTTCACGTTCAACATTGAGTGTTTATGATTTCTTCTTCTGAATCTTGTGTTCTTCTAATTTGCTGAGTTTAAAAAAAAAATAAAAAAAAAATAAAAAAATAAACAAGAAAATGGGAGAGAGGTGGGATGGAGTTATGTTCTCGCCTCTTTATTTTGTGCTTTTGTTGTTTTGGGAGTGTGTGTGTAACATAACATCAAATCAATATACAGCTAAAACACAACTCAATATATTATATGGCTAGAGGGGGATGGGCGGATGGGATGTGAAGAGAATGGGTGCATTGAATAGTGTGTTGTTCTTTTGAGACTTTTATCACTCACTCTCTCTTGTATTTATTTATTTTTTATTTCTTAATCTCTCTCGTACTTTAGGTGGGGCAGATGTGGTTAAATTTGTATCTGCCTCGAATTTGGGACGGATACAATTTGGATCCCCGAATCTGCCCCGAAATTAGTTAAAGTAAACCCAAATCCACCCCAAATGGTTTGGGTGGGGATATCCTTGAAAATAAGCCTCACTGCCATCCCTAAATGCAGCTGTGTTTGTCACCACCAATCCCACTTTGACGCTACCACCTCATTTTTTACTCACTAAGGAATACCATTTGATGCAGTCGATTTACACTAACGCACGTGAGCCACAGACCACCGTGGGGTGGCCGATGACACTCCAATGTTAAAGTTAGACAGGGATCTAAGGAAGGTGTAATGTTGTAATGGGGATTTTGTAGCATACCTTAGCTTACCAACCTCATGTCTTATTTATAGTGCAAGGAGTTCTGATTCGACCAAGCCATCGTAGGCGTAGTTTAGGGAGGAGATCTTCGTGGAGATCCTTCTCTAATTAAGAGTCATGTTGTAGGAGGAAAGTTCCATGTTAGCTCTGCACTCCTAGATACGCGGGAGATAATTCTCAATCCAAGAGCAATTCGTAGAAGGGAGTTTCCTTGTGTGGAAGATACTCTGGAGTTTGCTTCCTATTTGGAAACAGAGAGTAGTTGTAATTGCCCGTCCGAATTCGATCCTCGAGATACTTGCCTGAAGAGGGCTTATGAGTATCGTGAATAGCTGTGAGACGTGTGGGCCTAGCATGCTGTGAGAGTTCGGGTTTGCTTGGCAAACTGAAGTTGAGCGGGCTTAGATCCCCTTTGGCTATATCTGTGTTGGGCAGATGTTTGGGCCCGTATTTCCTCGAGATCATCATGACACGTGTTCGGCTCACGAGTGTGACCTTTTTATTCATCAGCTATCTTCTGAATCATTTATGACTGAGTAGAGCGGTCGATAGATTCGGGGAGTAAAGTTCTGGCAACCAAGCTGAAGAGTCTGCAGTGGTCCCGTGGCAAACCGTCGAAATCAGTTCGGGACTGACTAGGCTTCCACCTTCCAAATTATTTATGACCAAGCAAAGCAGTCGACAAATTTGGGGAGTAAAGGTTTAACAACCAGACTGAAAAGTAGTGGTCCCGTGGCAAACCGTCGGAATAAGTTCGGGACCGACTAGACTTCCATTTTTCGAACCGTTGATATCCTCCTCGCGCGGTGGGGGCTACGTGTTCGAGAGGGGTTTGGCAGTCACGTTGAAGAGCAGTGGTCCCGTAGCGAGCCATCGGAATCAATTCGAGACTGACTAGGCTCCCACCGTACCATCCAAATTATTTACACCTGAGTACACCAAGCTACAAATTTGGGAGGGTTCGGCGGCCACTCTGAAAAGCTGTGGTCCCATGGCAAACCGTCGAAATCAAGTCGTGGCTGACTGGGTTTTCACCTTCTAGACTATCTACACACTCGCAGAGCGAGCTACAAGTCTAGGTTTGGTGATTTGGCGGGCACGCTGAAAAACAGTGGTTTCGTGGTGAGCCATCGAAATCAGTTCGGGACTGACTAGGCTCTCACCTTTCGGACTATTTACACCCTCGCAGTGGGGGCTACAAATCCAGATTTTGATCAGAAGCTTTCGTTGTTGGTCGTCACCAGCTAGGCTTATCTTATTAGGTTCGGAGAACACTGACCGTGAATGGGGCAATGATCCCTGGCAAGTCATCGTCACCAGGCGTGGCAACGTTGATTAAACTCTCACTTCCTAAATCGTCGATGCTTCCGCTAAGCAGACTAGGTGTCAAGATGAACCAAAAGCTATCATCATCAATGTTGGCTGACTAAGCTTGCCCAGTTTGAATAGAGGTTTCACCTGTTGAGGGGTGTGCGAACCTAGTTGTTCAGGGTGTGGACAAAGTTATCTTAACTCGACGAGTGGTAAAGTCCGTCCGTCAAAGTTGACTAGGATCATCGAGTGCTTGTGCCAAGAATGTGAGAGAGTGTTGTTCAGATAACAAGCTGAGCCCATGGGCCAGCAGAGGAATGGCTAGGGTTTCCTGTGTGGTGCGTTACGTGTACGACGTGGATCGCGCGGTGACACGAGTATGGTGTAGGCTGTGTGACGTTTGAGTAAATCGGTTACTCCCCCTCAATTGATGGGGCTGCGTGCAGCGCCATTAATTGATTGGCGTGATCTGTGCAGTTTCCTTGGGAACTGTCGTCTTCCATTTTTCCATTTGGCATTCAATGCTTGACAGTTAATGCTGGAGTGCCCGTTTAGTAAACCACTATGTTTATATAATGATGTTTTTTAATCGTTGTAGGCACCATCTTTTGCTGAGTTTATTTCCTGTAATGGTCTTGTCTGGAGAAGATGCTTTAGATTTTTCAATGGCTGAGGGAAATGCTTTGGGTTTTCCAAAGGCTAAAGTTGGATCTCCATCACTGGAGTTTCTGAAATTTTTGATGTTTACCTCGATCAGGCATGGTGATAGTTGTTATTATGCATGGTCACCTGTTGTGGGTGGGCACGTAGTTAATCTGCTGAGGTCTCGTAATCTCTTATCATATCTCGGAGAGGTAGTATGGGTACTTTCCTAAGGGAAGGGTTTGTCTTTATGTGCAGGTGTCTTATCGTTGTTCTTGGATGTTTGATCTCAGATATAGCATCTGCGTCCCACATCGTGGTGGCTGCCTCCACCACTTCTCGATTAACGTCGTCGCCACCCTTGCGTTGATACTTGTCCCAAGTTTGCAAAGTGTCGGAATTGGGTTTGAGTCTTCGCAGGTACTCTTAATTGTTGATTTTGTAGCTCTGCAGACCATATTTGAAGGTGACGTTCCGTGGAGCATCCCTTCGCTTGCAGGTAGCTCGCCCTGGACTATTTGTGTCGATTACGGGACCATAAAATCTAAGCAAGTCCTCACTCCATGTTGATCAGACGCCTGTAGTATGTAGTCTTTTATACCTGCATCAGGGCGTTCGTAATATGTAGACCTTTGTATCCGCCTTAGGGCGTTCGTAGTATGTAGTCTTTTGTATTCGCCTCAAGGTGCTTGTTGTTACATCTTTCCAATAATTAATTGAGTTTGTTTATGAAATTCTTGTTTTATTTCTTAAATGATTGTGAATCACATAAGTCTTTTAAGAACTCTAAACTCAATATTGACTACGAAAAGGGAAACAAACAACTTAAAGCAAACTAATTGTTGATGGAAATAAGCTGATATTGGCCTCGAAGTGAATTTGGATAGATTTTGCGGATCGTTTAGCGAGCAGTCGAGGCGTTACATAGGTCACTGAAGAGTAAACCTTGCAAAGGGGCAGATCTTCGTGCCGACGGAATGTCGGGGGGATGTGTTCCCGCTTGCCATTGCCATTAGGACTCGCTGGGCGAGAGAGTTGACTGCTCCTGTACCGCTCAAAAATGTTGTCTCTTCAGTATTTTGGCCTTGCACCGTGTCAGGCTGTTTTGCATGATGTAGCTGAATCTAGGAACACTCTATATGTTTCAGTGCGGCATAGTGGCAACATCGTGCCACAGGTTGGTCTCCACGTATTGTCCCTTATTGGGCGAATATCATGTAGACATGTTTTCTCTTTTTAATGAAAGTATTATTCTGCCTTGCATCATCGTATTTGTTTTTGTTGCTTTGTAAACTGTAGGGTTTGTACTGTCATGTGAAATTTTTTTTTATCAGTCCAAATATATTGTTGTGTTGTGTTGCTGTCGTGGCAGATTAAGGGTTGATCAGCGGGAGTCGTCGTTGGTCAAGAGTTGACCAAATTCTTTCAGTCGTTGTCTGCAATGACTCCCTCAGTGTTGGTGGATTAGCGCTGACTTTTGCCTTCATTTCTTCGGTCGTTGTGACCTGCGCGGAGCGGGTTAGGCTTTGCATGTCAGGAGTTGTTGTCATCAGTTTTGAACTGATTAAACTTACCTGGCTAATTCAGCAACCATTGTCTGTATCAAGAGTGATGATCCTTTGGCGAATCGTCGTCACCAGCAGACAAGCGCTGACTAGACTCCCACTTCCTCAGCAGTCGCAACCCACGCGGAGCGAATTAGGCTTTGGGAACCAAAAGCCATCGTCATCAATCGAGAACCGACTAAGCTTACCTGGCTAATTCGGCGATCATAGTCTGCATTGAGAGCAATGATCACTTGGCGAGCTGTCGTCATCAGCGAACAAGCGTTGACTAGACTCCCACCTCCTCAGCCGTCGTTACCCGCGTGGAGCGAATTAGGCTTTGGGCACCAGAATTTGTCGTCATCAACCGCGAACTGACTAAGCTTACCTGGCTAATTCGGCTATCATCGTCTACATTGAGAACAATGATCCCTTGGCGAGTCGCCGTCATCAGCCGACAAGCGCTGACTAAACTCCCACTTCCTCAGACGTCATGACCCATGTGAAACGGATTAGGCTTTGGGTACCAAATATCGTCATCATCAGTCGCGAACTGACTAAGCCTACCTGGCTAATTCGGCGATCATTGTCTGCATTGAGAACAATGATCCATTGGCGAATCATCGTCATTAGCAGACAAGCGCTGATTAGACTCAAACTTCCCTAGTCATCATGACCTGGGTCACGACGGAGCGGATTAGGTTTTGGGCACCAGAAGTCATCGTCATCAGTCGTGAATTGACTAAGCTTACCTGGTTAATTTGGCGATCATCGTCTGCATTGAGAGCAATGATCCCTTGGCGAGTCGTCGTCATCAGCGAACAAGTGCTGACTAAACTCCCACTTCCTCAGCCGTCGTGATCCGGGTCACGACGAAGCGGATTAGGCTTTGGGCACTAGAAGCCATCGTCATCAGTCGCGAAATGACTAAGCTTACGTGGTTAATTCGACGATCATCGTCTGCATTGAGAGCAATGATCCCTTGCTGAGTCGTCATCATCAGCGAACAAGCGCTGACTAAACTCCCACTTCCTTAGTTGTCATGACCCGAGTCAGGACAAAGCGGATTAGGCTTTGGGCATCAGAAGTCGTCGTCATCAGTCGCAAATTGACTAAGCTTACCTGGTTAATTCGGCGATCATCGTCTGCATTGAGAGCGATGATCCCTTGGCGAGTCATCGTCATTAGCGGACAAGCGCTGACTAGACTCCCATTTCCTCAGCCGTCGTGACCCGCGTTGAGCGGATTAGGCTTTGGGCACTAGAAGTCATCGTCATCAGTCGCGATCTGACTAAGCTTACCTAGCTAATTCGGCAATCATCATCTGCATTGAAAACAATGATCCCTTGGTGAGTCATCGTCATCAGCGGACAAGCGCCGGCTAGACTCTCACTTCCTCAGCCGTCGTGACCCGCGCGAAGCGGATTAAGCTTTGGGCAAATGTCTGAGTCTGACCGTAACCGGGGTTAACAAGGGTTGTAACAGACAACAATGGAAGTTTTTGTAAAATCAAAATATTTTGTCGATAATACTTTTTGAGATGCTCTATATTCCATGGTCGTTTTAACCCGTCGGCGTCGGCGTCTTTCAGCCAGTATGTTCTCGGCTTGTTAACCTTAGCAACTCTGTAAGGTCCTTCACAATTCGGATTTAGCTTTTTCTGTATTGGCTTCTTTGGTGTTTTGTTGGGTCTTCTGTGTTATTCCTGATCTCCATTAGCAATGGGTGGATTCAGACGTGTGAGCGTATCCACCGCCTTGATGACATGCTGTTGTATTTGAGACCATCAACACCTCGATTCTGAGGTCTGCCGTTGGTGCAGGGGCTTAAGCAGGTTGCTCGTGCATGGCAGGAATTGGTATAGGGACAGCCGGAGCGTTGGACGTGTCCCCTGGTTCGTTGTTGTGTGACCTGGTGGTCACCATCTCTCTGAGATTTAGTAGGAGGCGACGCTTAGTGTAAAGTTAAAAACTATGTCGTCCCCACGGACGGCGCCAAACTGATGTAGTCGATTTTCGCTCCATGTTTTGACCTTGTTTCTATTGACTTGCACAAGTAATGCACGTGAGCCACAAACCACCGTAGGGTGACCGATGGCACTCTGATGCTAAAGTCAGACAGGGATCTGAGGAAGGTGTAATGTTGTAACAGGGATTTTGTAGCGTACCTTAACTTACCAACCTCATATCTTATTTATAGTGCAAGGAGTCCTGGTTCAACCAGGCCATCGTAGAAGTAGTTTAGGGATGAGATCTTCATGGAAATCCCTATCTAATTAAGAGTCATGTTGTAGGAGGAAAGTTCCATGTTAGCTCTGCACTTCTAGATACGCGGAAGATAGTTTCCAATCTAAGATCAATCCGTAGAAGGGAGTTTCCCTGTGTGAAAGATACTCTGGAGTTTGCTTCCTATTTGGAAGCAGAAAGCAGTTGTAGTTGCCCGTCTGAAGCCGATCCTTGAAATACTTGCATGAAGAGGGCTTATGGGTATCGTGGATAACTGTGAGACGTGTGGGCCTAGCATGTTGTGAGAGTCCGGGTCCGCTTGGCGGACTAAAGTTGAACGGGCTTAGATCCACTTGGGTTGTATCTGTGTTGGGCCATTGCTTGGGCCTGTAGTTCCTCGAGATCATCATGACACGTGTTCGGCTCAGAAGTATGACCTATCATCACTATTAATAAAAGATTTTTCTCTCTCTCCACCTCTATTTTATCTTTCTCCATCTGTGATTTCTTCCCAACAACAAGCTAGAATAGCAACGTCACTACCGTTGCCACTGATGCCCCGCCTCACACTGTCTTCCTCTCTTATTCTTTTTTTTTTATTCTCATCTTTCTTCCCTCTTTTTCTTCTCATCAACATGTTTTTCTCTTATATTTTCTTCTCAATAACAACTAATAAGAGTAGCAGTAACAACATTGTTGTCGTTGGCCTCCCCTCCATCGCCTTCGCCCCAGCCTATGTGGGAATTGAAGCATGTTGTTAATGAGAAGAAAATAGAGGGAAGAGGAAAAAAAGGAAAAAAGGGCCGTGCAGGACAACAGTATGGCATGTTAGGAGAGAAGCAATAACAACGAAAAGGCAACGACATAAATGATGTTATTACTGTGGTGGTGGTGTTAGACAGAAAGATGGGGGTGGTGGTGTCAAATAGTCAAGGCCTAGTGGAAATGAAGAGTGTGAAGAGCTTTTACACTTTCTACATTTGTTATTTGCAAAAGGAATGACCGATGGATGGAAATATATGAGACATGTGAGGGTTCTTCGAGATACGATAATGATGGTTTATGGTTGTGATTGGAGAACAAGTCATCTACAAAATATCGAAGGTGATGCTACTACTATCAGGATCTTTTGTCTACATGCTTGATTTTGAACTACGGTTCAAACACCATTCAAGCTTTGAAAAGTGGTTTTCAAAATATTTTTATAAAGTTTTTGTATTGGGATCCTGAGTTAACATTATTACATACAACATCAATAATATAGTTGGTCTGGTTTGGAGGATTTGAAGCTTCATTAGAGTTCATTTTCATTCGCATTTACGTCAATGACACGGTTCAAATTTTTTAATTTTCCAACACAAAAACAAAAACAAAAAATGTGAGCTTTTGAGCTTCGTGCAGTCCAAATCGAGTTCAAAATAAGTTAGGCAGGAGTGAAAAATCAAATATTGTTGATAGTGCATGGGAGGAACTAACAAATCAAAAACTCTTCCATTCATATTTTCGTCAACAATACAACTCAACCTTTGAACTTTTCAAAACCATTAATGACCTAACAAAACCTTTTTTTTTTTTATTGATAGTGCTAGTAAAAGCCTTTTTTTCCTCTCTCCTTTTCAATAAAAGCCTTTTTTCTCTCATTCTCCCTAAGGGTGGGCATCCCACCCCATGATCCCAATTTTGTTCTGTTCTAATATTTTTGAGTCCTTTTGGAATTGATCAAACCCGTCCCGATCTAGAGTGGGATGTGATCGAGATGAAGATTATTAATCACACCCATCCCATCCCGTCCTGTCTCGAATTTATTTATTTAATATTTATTATTATTATTATTATTATTATTATTATTATTATTATTATTATTATTATTTTTAATCAAACTACTCTTCTAAAGTAAAGTTTAGGATATGTTGAAATAAAAAAAAAAATCTATTGTTTGAAATTTTACTTCCTTAATTTAGTATTCTTTGTTTAGGTAGAAACTTCAATTTGGATATTTTAAGTCAAATAGAACCCATGAAAATTTTATGGTTTTTCACATTTTAAATTGGTCAATGGACAATTATTTTTGTAGAAAATAAAGGCAAATGATGATTTGGGTTAGTTCTGCACTATGAGTCATGTAATTGAAGAACATTACACCTAATTGTATCTTGTATGAATGATATTTCAACTGTTGTGAAAATATGAATGATGGATCTATGGAGGGGCTCCTTCCAACTCCCATCATTCACAAGATTAATTTGATTTCATTGTAAGCTTTTACAAAATTTATATGGCATTTAATATTGTTATGATGAAAGTTATATGTACATAAATTTGACATTATTGGTGTGTAAGCAATGTGAAATGAAATTATTTTGTTATTTTTATTAGAGGACTAGTTAGTACATGTTTTGGATGGAATGAGGTCGAGATAAGGTCTATCTCGTCCCGATCCCAAACGAACGAGATGAGATAAGGATGAGGTTCATCCCATTTCGTGCCCACCCATAATTCCCCCATTGCGATTTCTTCCCAACAACAAGCAGGAACAACAACAACGTCACTGCAAACTGTTGTTTCCATTGCTCCCTTGCTTAGCACCTCATTTGTCGTCAACCGCCCTCCTCTTATTCTTTTATTTCTTTTTCATTTTCTTTCTTCCATTTCTTTTCTTCTCAGCAATAAGTTGTTGCTACCTTATATTTTCATCTCAACAACAAAAACCAACAAGAGTAGCAACAACGTTTTGTCGCCAACCTCCCCGCCATCGCCCCAGCCTTTGCGAGAATGGAAGAGGTTGGAGTGAGATCAAAGGAAAAAAGGAAAAAAATGAGGGTGATGGCAATGGCGGGGCGGTTGGCAGCAGTCGTTGTTGCAGCCTATTGGTGATGAGAAGAAAAAAGAGGAAGAGAAAAATAAATGAAAAAGGCAGTTGAGTTGGACGACAGTATGGCGGGGTGGGAGAGAAACGATGGCGGCAAGGCGGCAGCGATGTTGCTACTACTATTGTTGTTGCTGTGTGGAGAAGAAAAGACAAAAAAATAGGTGGTGTATGGGATAGAAAGGAGGGGTGGTGGTGGTGTCAAAGTGGGGAAATGGTAGTGTCAAACAGTCGGGGGCCTAGTGGAAACGAAGAGTTTGAAAAGCTTTTTCACTTTCTACATTAGTTATTTGCAAAGGGGTTGACTGATGGATGGAAAATATGACACATGCAAGGGTTTTTCGAGATACGATAATGATGGTTTGTGGCTGTGATTGGAGAACAAGTCCTCTACAAAATATCAAATGTGATGTTACTATTATCTACTTCGGGATCTTTTGTTTGGGCTATCTACATGTTTGATTTTGAACTATGGTTCAAACACCATTCGAGTTTTGAAGGCGTGGTTTTAAAAACATTTAAAAAAAAATTATTGTAATGGGATAATGGGTTAACATCATTACATAATAAAATCAATAATATGGTTTGTGAGGTTTGGAGGATTTGAAGAGTTCATATCGCATTTCATTCACATTTATGTAAATAATAGGGTTCTCAATTTTGAGTTTTCCAACACACAAACTAACATAAAAATAAATAATAATAATAATAATAATAATAAAAACAAAAAAAACACGTGAGCTTCTAAGCTTCGTGAAGTCCAAATCGAGTTCTAAACAAGTTAGGTGAAAGTGAAAAATCAAATATTTTTTAAGGTACATGGGAGGAAGTAATCTTCCATTCATATTTTCGTCAACAATGCAACACAACTTTGAATTTTTCAAAATCATTAATGACCTAACAAATTGAGTTCCAAATGAGTTGCTAAATGTGGAAAATCATATTGCTAGGAAGGTGGGAGGAGTTAAACCTCCGTTGAAACTCGATATACAAGTAAATTTTATGGTTTATCTACACATAAGAATTTTTTTTCACAATTTTGTAACAAATAAGACGATAGTGATCTTCAAAATATGCATGTTCCTCATTCTCTCTTCCCCTTTCTTTCATCCCCCGTATAACTTATGTCAACTAGATCTTCCCACTTACAACCTATAAGATGCATCTTCCTTTGCTCATTTAAACTTGGACAAATTCAAAAGAGTTATCAAGGGGAAAAAAAAAAGCTTCTAAGAGCAATTTCTTCACCAAGTTTAAAAAGAGATCTCTCCAACTCTTCTGTTCACCCCAAGTGAGTTTTAAATGAAAGAAAAACGTTTAAGGATTGTATGTGAGTTTAAGTTAGACCAAACAACTTTCATATTTGAGATGTCTGCTATATAGAGAAAAACTCCTCTCACCCCAAGCCTACATACTTGTAAGGGTGATATCTTACGTCCAATTATAAAAAAAAAAGAGGGATTTGTGCTCAAAGCCTCAAACCTTCTCTAATCCATTTATGTGGGAGTTATTTTAGAGACCAAAAAGTAAGTGTTGTCTATCACTTATCGAAGTTCTATTGTGGACTGGTTTTGACCTTGCGAGGTTGTAGGTTCGAGAAAATGTTATCGCTAGAGCAATCATTGTACTCTGCATTACATGTAAGAAGAGTTTGTGGCGTACGTTCACCTTTTACCCAAAAAGTAACTAATTTGGGCGAATCAAACCCCAACTCAGGTAAGCCTCGTTATATCTTTGTCTTGGGTGGTATTGTCTTTTTACAATTTCTAGTTATTGTTTGTTTACTTTATTAAGATCTATTATGATATTTCTTTCACTTGCACATTTAAAAAAAATTGGGGTTTTCAAAATCAAGTTTGTTTTCTTTCTATTTGTTAAAACTGTGACTTTGGATGATAATAACATTTCATTATTTTTGTTTTGCTCACGAATCGTTTTTGTTAATTTTTTCTTATGACGCTTTTGGAGAACACTCGTATGATGATAATGGCATGACTCAGTGTCTTCTAGTTGAAAGCCAACAGTTGTTGTCTCATTGTTGTGAGACATAAGGTTTTTCTATTTTATTTTATTTTTTGTTAAAAGCATATAGCATATATTACTAATAAGAATTACATAACTGTTGGCCTGCTAGAGCCGCAAGGTTACGAGCCTCATAATTGAGGTATCTACAAATAAAATTACAAAACCAAAGGTTGTGAAGAGAAAGCAGTCGATGTATACTGCTAATGAGAGGTCACCATACCCAGTCAATGGTTGCTCTAGGTTGCATCTGGTCATCCTACAAAATAAAGAGAAGCGTCCCCGAGTCTCCCAACAAAAAAACATGTCCTCTACTGCTTGGCGTGGATAAGAAGAAGAGTCACCTCCACTGCATGGCACTTCGCCATAGTATTATTCACCACCTTCCCTGTTATTGGGTAAGCAACCCACGCAAGCACCTCTCCATGCATGTTGACTGAAAAAAAAAATCTTACCGCTCCCTGTTGAAATCGAGTGAAAAAACTTGCATCATATGTGACCACCATCATGTCCGGATTCAGAGAATGAGGAATAAGTTTGAGTTGTGAGGATCTGAAGTTAATTATGTGATATCTCACAGAATGGATTTAAGCCTGAATCATTGCTATCCAGGAAGTGGCTATCTCAGTGTAAGGGCCACTAGGAGATGGCGAAAAGGAATAAGAATTTGATTGAGTGTTGATGAAAACTGTTTCAAGGACCTGGTGAATAGAGACCGGGTCGTTAGTGTCAACAATGGTAAGGGCTTCCCAATGACTCGGGAAAGTGGAATTAGTAGGAAACCACTGGTGTTTCCAAGCAGACCAGGTGCTATGAAAAGACAACTGAAAAATTTGAACTTTGAATTTGGTCTTGTGATAAATACAGTTGCTACGTATCTGCTAAATGGTCTGAATAAAAACTATAAATTGAGAGAGCATTTCATCCTTTATCTCTAGGTGGGTGTTCACAGTGTCCCACATGAACTTAAGGAATGGGGAAGTACTGGGAGCCCCAAAGTTATCATTAAGCCAATCAATTGGGATGGACGAGACAAGTCAGAGTTGGTGAATGACCGGACAATGGAAGATCGGATAGGTATCATCTTATGTGAGTCTATGACAGAAAATACGACAATCCTCTAAATGTGTATGAAGTCGAGACAAATTAATTATGGTGGGAAGGATATTTGACTGAGCTTCCAAAGTAGAAAAAAAGGCAAAGAGAGGCGCATTGATTCTCCACAATTCTCTTAACATCTTAGCATCCATGTTAAGAAGGGAAAGGCTTGAGGTGGAGCATTCTGATTGCTCTATTTTAAGTTTGTAATTTAAGATCTTACATAATGAACATTAGATGTATTTTATTTATCAGGTGTTTTGTTGTTAAATTGTTGCAATAAAGTGTTTATACTTGCATCCGATCGTTGGGAAGACTACAAAAAATAAAATAATCTTTCTTTAATTTTTTCTAAAAAATAGGGTGTAATAAACAAGTTGATGTGAGTATGAGCTTACGATTACAGTGGTGTTTCTTAAGGTACTACGCTTATTTGGGTATTAAACCAATTTTGGTCCTTATCCAGTCAATAGATTATCTAGCTAAAAGTCGTTGTAAAACAAGTTGTCCCAAATTAATTACAACTTTTGGCTACTTACTTATTAACTGCTTAAAATCAGGCTAGAATCTATAATAAAAATAATCTGCCCCAAACACAACCTAATAACTAGCTATGATCCCTCTTGGCAAAATTTTTCTAAAATAAAATAAAATAAATGAAGTTGCTGCGTGTATTTGACTGATTGGCTCGATGCCCCTAACTTTGTTTTTTGATTTAGTTTATTAAAATTGTTTGGTGTACACAACCACGTTTTATCCCTACAGATTACTCACGTTGTTGATTGGACACTTTGTATGAAGGATTCATTTTGCAAATTTTTGTGTAGGATTTGTGTGTGTGTGTGTTTAAATGATATTTTCAAAATATGATATAATAGTCTCGCTTACATTTTTTTTTTTCATTTTTTTTAGTATATATTGGTTTTGTTTATGTTTGATGAACTAATTGTATTGTTTTGCACTTTAAATGAGATGCACAAACAAGAAAGGATTCTCTACCATGTGTTTGTACCCTATGGTGGTTTATGAGATTCGCATATGAAGCCCTTCAAAATCAAATTTTAGTTAGTTACTCCTATATTCCAATCAATAATGGTTTGTTTTACTAGTAAGCAATAACAAAGTTGGTGGGTGAATATGTAAGGTTAAATAATCTAATCTCCTAAATATATGTATACTTCTTTTTTATAGAACTTGTTAAGTAAGTTAGTTTCATAATGTGTTTACGATGGCGTTAGAGTCTTTTTAATGTTTGTATAAAATTTTAAAATTTAAAGAATGTCAAACTTTATTTTATAGCTTATGGTTCCTTTTAGAAAATTTCGCCATCAAATGATTTACAGATTAAAAAAATGGCATGTTGGTGTTACATATTTTATGTTGGTGCAACAAATTTAAAATATTGTAAAATGTCGGTGCAACAAAAAGTTGGTGCTATCGAGCCAAATAATCGAGTACAATAACAACTCCCATTATTTTCAAAATAAAATAATGAAAAATAAAATCAACATTTTTCATTTGTAAAAGGGGAATTCTAAATGTCGAGGAAACCAGCGAGGGAACGAGCGAGGAGAGGGACGTGGCGGGGTGGGAGCCGTCCACCCCGCTCGGGATGTGCGCACAAAAAATTGTGGCACGCATCCCGAGCGGGGTGGACGGCTCCCACCCCGCCACGTCCCTCTCCTCGCTCGTTTCCTCGCCCGTTTCCTCGCTCTCTAGCAAAATTAAAAAGATTATAGAACGTGAACGAGATTGGGTATCTTATCCTAATGTCATTCCCTTCCTCCCCATTGGCTTTTCACCCAAATTTTTTTCCAATTTTTCTTTGAAACTTCAAACCTTTCCACCGCCTCTCTCCTTTTTGTAATTTTTATCCCTCTTTTGCTTTTCATTCTCTCAAAAACCACAAATTTCTTTCATTTCAAGAAACCATCACTAAAAAAAAAAGCTTTAATTTTTCCTCCAAAACGAAGAAAACCCATTGTGTTTCATCAAAAAATTTCTCAAAATTCCTCACAAAACCCTAATTTATGACCATGGCGGATCAAATAATCGACCACAGCTTGCATAGAAGATCGTATTCGCTTCATGCGACTCAAGAAGCGGTGAAAAAACCCTATCTTGATCGGTTCGGATCAATCGATAAGTCCAAGGTGGAGAAGAAGGATTTCACCGTTGGAATGGTGAAGAGACTCTGCAAGTCATTCGAGGCTTCAAGATTGAAGGATTCGACGAATTCAGATACCTCAATTGATGAGTCTTATTCCCCAATTTCAGGATTTAAGCGTTCATTTTCGTCTAGGCTGTCAAATTTGAGGGTTTCAGCGATGTTTAATCGATCGATTCGATTGCCAGGGACTGGGGATAGGATAGTAGTGTATTTCACTAGCTTGAGGGGAATTCGAAGGACTTATGAGGATTGCCGAGCTGTTAGAATGATCTTGAAAGGGTTTCGCGTTCCGGTGGATGAGAGGGACATTTCGATGGATTCGGAGTATCGAAGGGAATTACAGAGTGTGTTGGGGCAGAAGAGTGTGGGTTTGCCACAGATTTTTATCAGGGGGAAGTATGTGGGTGGAGCTGAGGAAATTCGGCATCTTCATGAAGGTGGGGAGCTGGTGAAGCTGTTAAAAGGGTTCCCAGTTCAAGATACAAGGTTAGTTTGCGAGAGCTGCGGTGACGCTAGGTTCTTGCCTTGTTTCACTTGCAGTGGGAGCCGGAAGGTGTTCGAAGAAGAGGAGGATCAGCTCCGGAGGTGCCCGGATTGTAATGAGAATGGTTTGATACGATGCCCGAAATGTAATCATCATTGAATGAATGCAGAGTTCGTCGCAGCTCCGGGGAGAATCCTGAATGAATGCAAAGCTATTAAGGTGTGTTTTGTTTGTCTGTGGATGGTTCTGGTTTGAACTATTGTTGGGTCTCTTTATAGCTGTGTTTTCTGTGTCAAAGCTTTGGTTTTATTGTTCACCATCTCTTTGAACAGTAGGAAAGTAAACATTACATATATTATACTTTGTGCATAAATACATGGTGTGGAATTTGGTTAGGAAAAAGAAAAAGAAAAAAAAAAAAAAATGTGTGCAAAGAGTACTTTGTAACTTCAGTGTTTGATGACAATATTAAGTTGGTTTAATTTATGAGAGTTGTGAGAATTAGTTCTATCAGTGTTGAAGTTAAAAGGTGAGTTGCTTTTAATCAGTAGAAACTCATTATTTGGTTTTAGTTTATGAATTAGTCAATGTTCTTTCCTGTTTATTTTAAAGCTTATGTTAATGTATATGATGCTTAGAAATAGGTAGATTTGTGTAAGCCAAAGGATGTGTTTTCTATTGCATCCATGATGTTGTCAGTCTCTCCCAGCTTATTCACTACCTACTACAAATGTACGGGCTACTATGAGATAAGCCACACCTACAAGGTGACATTTCTCCTCGTAGGCAACATCCTAGGAATCATTTTAAACTGATGTCTAGAAGTTTACTTCGTGGTTTGGGAAGTATTTATGGGTAAGACAATGAAGAGTTTTAAGGTAGCATATTTAAATGTGCGTCGTTGAAATTTTCTTCCAAATTCTGGAACAAAGCCTATATACTACAACTACAAATACAAATACAAATACAGGCTTGTTTTTGTCTGGATTTTTTTTTCTAACTTCTTTTCCTGCTTCTCTCTGCCAAAGCTTGACCTTTTTGTTAATAGTTAATACTGATTCGAGCAGTAATACAAGCTAAAAAGAAAAGCTTTTTAGTTGAGATGCCCTAACTTAGCTTAAAAACCTTTATGCATTTAAACAAAATGGGAATAAAAAGATAGAGAATGAGAGAGTGTGAGAATTTAGACATAGAAATCTGTTCTGTTATAAAAATCGTCCTTCATTTTTAGTAAATTCATGTTCAGCTGCAAATTCATCATAATACTTAGCTCAAGAGGTTTCAAAGTAATGAAATCAAAGAGATCTATATGATAATAGGATCTTCTCTCGTCCCCGATCCTATAAATTTTTTTCCCGTATATTGTTTTTAAAGGAGTATTAGCACATCTTTGCACCCTTTTCCGTTATCTATTCTTTCTAAATCTTTGGTATTGTTGGATTCAGAACTTTGTTTAATGCTATCCAAATTTTGCGTCTATATATACATGTTTAATATGTGATGGTAGATGTGATCTCTAGTTATTCTTTGTTGCGTGCATGTGTGTGTTGTTAGTGTGTTTTGCTTTCATTCTTTTAGGATGCAGTTTATTCCACATGTCCAAATTCAGCAAATTGATACTTTTAGAAATATCTAGTTGATGTTCATGGATGGTGTCCTAGGCAAAACAAATGGACTTCAAAAGGTGTGTACAGTGCAGAAGTTGCATTGAGTATTCATTTGAGTTTATTTGTACATGGTTATTCTTCAACTGGAATTACACAGTGTAGGATAGGGGGTAGAGGTCGCAGGGGCATTTGAATTCTTATTGGAATGTGTTATTGGAGCATGCAAATGACGAGGTCATGTGCAGAATAGAGGGGAGTGGTAGAGGCATATGTAGTAAAGTATCTCGTTGAAGACTTGAAGATATGATAAATAAACATGTGTGGGAGGAATACATTATGAAAAATTGAAGAAAGCGGGATGAGAAAGGTCTGCAAATTGATTGTATTGTTCTGTTTTATTTACATGTGCCCAGATTCTCTACCATCTTACAGGTTTTTGTTCATATGAAACATGTGAGAAAAGAGCCTTTTGTGTTGTGGGGGGGATCTCCCTTTCAAGGAAAATGAGTGGTTCTTATATTGAAGGGAAAACATGAGATATCATTCTTGTACATGATTGTAGACTGGTGAAAATAAGTTATCTTTTGGTAACTGTTTAAGAATGTGGTGAACTGAGTCTCGTGGTGGATTCCTTTATGGTTCACAGGGTGAGTGGAGATGGCTTTGAACTGGTGGAATCGGATGGGAAGTTATTTTGCAAAATGGTTGTGGTGTTCGAAGTCTGAATTCTGCTAGGCGCAGGGTTAAGGAATTCTGCTAGGGCTCGCCTACCTGCTCACGGGTATAGATGGAGAAGTGGATCTGGACAGTACATGATCGAGTTACTGAGGTTCAATAATAGGATCGATTTGAAGGTATAGTTTTAATGTGGTGGAGGAAACCAGATTGTGGTTTCCTTTTCCTAGCTGGCATGTATTGAAGTGGAATAGAGCTTGTAGTTTTTGCCTTCAAATGTTTCAGGCAGATCTATGGTGTAAATTAACTGATCTTGGTAGCTTGAAACCAATTGGTACGACTTGGTTGTGAGGGGGTGGAGAGCCAACAAGAAAGGTGTGTCCATATGGGAAATTATTTTGTTGTCAAAGTTGTATGGAGAAAAGATGGTTTTGATGGAAGGAGATGTGTGGTGCAATGATGTACGATGTTTGTCGTGAGGGTTGCCTGAAGGCATTCAAATGATGCTGTCCTAAATGCCAAAATGGATTTAACCAGAGATTTTGAGTTTTACAAGGGGCAGCAGTTAAGCTGCAGGGGCAACACTCTATATCAATAATGGCAGAACTATGAGGGGAGCTATTGAGGACATATGGTGGCAAGGAAAAGAATGGAGAAAATGAGTTAGTAACAAAAGATACCCCCTTCATTACTGTGGTGGTCTGTAAGAGGGGCAGGGTGATTATTGTGGTTGATGAAGTTGGATGGGTTGGCACTTGACAGCATGGGAAGGGGAGGTATGGGTGAAATATGTTTTAGCAGGGGAGAGGTGGCTATGATAACAGGGACATGTCAGGGTCGTGACACTATTTTGCGCTAATAGAACACAGGTCGAAGAAGGTGCTAATTCAAAAATGGTTATGGGTCAGGGACTCTGTAGGAGGGACATGTAGCATGCTGTGTGATGGCACTCGACACACTTACTAATTCTAGGACTCTCAAAATGGAATTGTGCTTTATAAATTATCAGTCTTATTGAAACTGATTCTTGCTTTTTTTTTCATTGATTTGAGCATCATGGGGCCTCTAGAAGGCATTTTCAGGGAGTTGTTAATTTTGCATGCGCTTTCACAATTAGGCTGTCAAATCGTGTGGGTGCAAGGTATTCTATTGGGTAATCTCAAAATATTATTAATCTATGACATCGAGGACATAGTGATCAGTTGTTGGTTAGGTGGGAAGTTATTCACATATATACCCTGTAGTGGTTACTGTAAAGAAATTTAGGAAAATCTATGAGACATCAAGGATTCGGCAATCAGGCTTTGGTTCAGGTGCGCTAAAAGTCTTAATGAGAGAGAGGGAGTTCCATCTTGTATAATGACCAATACCGTTGTGCCTTTTACTGGGGGTTTATAGAACAGTATGAATATATATCCTCTAGATGAAGGGAATCTGAGTAGTGAGAAATTGCAATAGATTAACTTGAGGCAAATAAACATTGAAAATGCATAATGACAGTAGCAAGCTACATATAATTGCAATAGATTAACTTGAGGCAAATAAACATGAAAATGCATAATGACAGTAGCAAGCTACATATACAAGTCCTTTCTGAGAGTATTCGGATATGCGTTCCCAGTATAGTCATTGGAATTTCTTTATGGATTCATTCTCATCTCAGCATTGTAGTACAGTGTATGTTATGATGAATGCAAACACAAATCTCTTTATCCTTGTTGCATCTGTTCATAATTTAGAACCGGTCCATAGCAGTGCAGAGCTCCGCTGAACTTGGGGAGGATTTTCATATTTGGTAGGATTGTGTCTGCCCAATTAGGAAACAAGTGATGCAACATTTTCTTTCCAGATGTGTAATGCCGTTGTTTCTATCCAGGTGTGATCTGATTTTTCTTTTTCTTCCGATTGATCATTGCTGGAACTCACAATTGTATGACCTTGGGCGGGACTCCTTTGTGTTTATTTATCCCTAGGTTTTCATTAATTATTAATATAGAACTTTTGCGTGAAAACTGACAAGCTTTATGTATTATGAGCTGTTAAGATATCCAACTCTATGTTTATATTCTTAATAGGTCATGATCACAAACTGAAGTGTCTGAAATAAAAGACAGTATCCCGTGCTTAAACAACAACCTGAGAATCTCCATGAGTGATGATCTTGAATCTACTAAAAGAGACCACAAAGCAAACATCAAAACAAATGTAGTCATAACTGTGATCATTGTTTGTAGTTCCTATCACACTGTCTTCTAGAGTAATGGATTGCCCCACTTTTAAGGCAAATTATGGACAACAATACTCGACCAGTCTCTCCTTTTGGTCTGGCCCTAGTATATAAATGGCAAATTGTGCGCTTGATTCAAGTACACTCGTGTGCCTAGCTATTTTAATAAGAAACCTAAAGCTTTAGCCATAGGGGACGGGGAAGGCAAGTTTAGCAATTGTTGGTCATTATGAGGCCCTCGATCTATGAAATAGAGAAATATTACTGATGGCTGAAGAAAGAAAATATGTATACAACGAAAATGGAATCTTCTTTGTAATATAAACCTTCAAATCTCAAAATTCCTCTCCCTCCTCTCACCGTCTCTTCTTTGTAATGCAACAGCAGCGGTGTCACCGCTCGCCATTGGCCACATCGCCACGTCCACAATTGGCCTCACCGCTCCACTTATCCCTGCCCTTGCCGCCGGCCTCACCATCCCTCTCTTACCTCTGTTTTTTGAAGTGTGGAGTTACCAAAGAACAAAAGATTGGTGGAGTTGAATGAATTGAGTTGATGATATTGGTTGTAAGGATGAGTGTTGGAGGAGTAATACGAGGAAGAAGAGGAGGAGGAGTTTCATGGTGGTTCTGTCACATAGAGAATGGAAGAGATGTGAGACCTAATGAGAGACAGAAGTGGAAGAGATTTGGACTCTTCTTCCAAACAACCTTTGTCACTAAAGAATTTCCTAGTTGAACTGCTCTTCCCAAATTATGAAGTTATCAACTACAATTTATTTATTTTTTTTAATTTTTTAATTTCATCACTTGACATCAACTACATTACTAAATAAAAAAACAAGGGGTACACGTGAAAGCTATGATTGTAATTTCCAAATAAAATCAGATTGTCTATAACCTCACTTTCATCTCTCATTGATGTGACCATTGCATCCACACCCCAGAATAAATATGATCCTAACTCTAATCATATCTCACCCAAACGTTAGAACTGAAAGACGGGTAAAATGAGGGAATATCACCATACAATATATACCAATTTGGGCCTTCCACATTTGCTCCTTTTGATATACATACACACTCATGAGGTTTCCAAGAGTCTTGAGCACAGGATTCTACAATTATAAGGAGCATACAAGATCAACCACTCACGACCACTATAATCAGAACTGTAAGCCATTCAAAACATCTAAAAAGAAAGGTTATCCATCAGCATGAATGCCTTTAGTTTAGATCACATCTTTATCACCCAACCATAACTCACATTCCCTTTATTCAGCCTGGAATCTTAAGTATAATATAATAGATAACATTCACTTAAACACACTGCCTTTCGATTTTGTAAAAAAAGAATGCATATTAACAGACAATGCTCAAATTATGCATGCTTGCAAAGCCATTATATGGATAGTGAGCATTAGCTAGAATAAATGATTTTGCAATTATTTACGAAATTCTTAATATATGTAACTTGAAACTCTTCAACTTATTATCTAATTTCATTCTTTAACAGTTGTGGAATTATCCAACTGATGTAAAAATGAAAGTAAGGGGTGGTGGTGTCCTTGACTAGGTTCATGAACATGCGAGAATAAGAACCTACCACGCAATAGAGCATGAGATAAATACCAAAACAACCACTTCGAAGTGGATCCTGTGAATGCAAGACTTAGGCTTGCAGGGACCGCTGTGTTTGGGCAAAAATCTGACTGTCCAATTTTCAAAAAAAATTTGTTAAGAGTTTTTTTTTATTTTTTATTTTTTTTTTCAACTTTTGTATTTTTTATGGTTTAAATACACTCTTAACAAATAAAATCTATTTTCAAAACATCACTTAGACAATGTCGAGTAAAAACTCAACTTCGGAGGTCCCGCAATATGAATTTTCTACATTTCTTTGAACGACATTAGTTGTAGGTTGTCGTATCTGGGATTGTAATACGTCATCCATTGCATGTCGTTGAATGTTTTTAATGATATTTATTACATGTCTTTAATGGGTTATGTGAAATTAAAAAATAAAATAAAAGAGAGGATGGGGAGGCAAGTTTAGGGTCTTTTTTATTGATGGGGTTTTGGTTTCTTATGCAGTTTTTAGTTATCATTTTACATGGATTTGTATTGGTTGTCGTTATTGTTTTTATTTGATGTATAATTACTTTCTAGATTGATTTAAAAGACTATGAACGTATTCTTTACAGGTTTGGGGAATGGTTTTGTTATGGGATTTAGATCAATGCAATTAATTGATTGAAACATAAACCTTGTGAGGCTCAATAACAATTAAGAGAGTAAAGATAGGAAAAGAGAAGAGAAGAGGAAGAGAGTAGAAGAAGATGAAGAGATGATAAGAAGAGGAAGAGAGGCTGGCGGTGGCGAGGTGGTGTGACTGGCTATGGTGGAGAGAGATAGTGGTGTTGGTGTTGTTCGTGTCGGAGAAGAGACAGAGATAGAGAAAATAGGTGATGGTGTGTGTGTGTGCGTATCTGTGTGCTGGCTCTTGAAAGAAAGACAATAGTAACTATTATCTGTAAAACAAAAATCTATTCACACATTCGTTAAATTTCAAATCTACGAACAAATATCAGAGACTAACCATTGTCTCAAGTTTTATAAGAGCTAGTAAAAACTATGGTATTTTATTTATTTATTTTTATTTTTTAAGAGCAAACGTGGTTTTAAAGGGTCTTCGAACTTTAATACTATGGTAGTTTATGTAAACAGGAAATACACATCAAATGACTATTTGTTTGCCACATATACTCACATGAATACAATACTCATCAAACATAGAGGAGGAGTTGACAAAACTAATATATATGATTCAAATTTTTTTTCATTTAAAGGCAAAAAAAATCATGCATAAAAAAATTTTACAATAGGGATTGTGCATACTACCACTCATCGTAATAGACTAGTTTTGTTTTAGGGCTACCAAAACATGGTCGGGTACACCAAGTAATTTTTAAAAGCCAAATCTGAAAAAATAAAGTTGATAGCATTGAGCCAAACAATCGAGTACATGTAGCCACTCCCTTATTAAATGGTTAAACTTTATCTAAAAAATAATAAGCTCTTCGGGAAGATTTTTTAGAACACTTATTTATTTTATTTTTTATATGCTACATTTTTTGGGGTTAAAATATGCTATATTTAATGGAATTATTTTTTTCTAAGTATCCGCCGTTATAGTGAACAAGACTAGTTTGTCAACCTAGAATCTAGTAAGTAGGCAAGGCAAACAACTATCTTTCTATGAGAGAGAAAGAGTTTTTGAACAAAAACAACGCGGGCGGAATCTTCTCTCCCTTGTCTGTGCCCTATTTCTCCATCACTGTCGCCATCTCTACTCTGTCTTCGATCTCCTCGAAACACAGCTCAACTATTATTTGCTTCATTTATGCTACAAAAAAAACCTAGTTTTCACCTACCAGCATTTCAGAGTCAATCGAACAATTGTTCGATAACAATTTCACCTTCAACATTAAACGCATTTACTTGTAAGCGTTACCCAGTTGCTGATTAGCTGATCAAATTTACTGCTGCTGCTTCGATCTCTAATTTGCACCTAGCTTCAAAAAAGTTTGATTCAATTTGTAATTTCATCTGAAGTGATTGCTTGTTACTAATGAGTTTTCGATTTTTGTTGTAAGTTTTCTATGGTTTTCTTATTGGTGTTACTGATTTGGTATACATGTTGAGAATAAGACATTTTTTTAAACGAATATTCGGGGCGCGGCTGATATTCGTTCGGATCGGGGACGATATTTATAATTTTGTATAAATGGATATTCGGGGCGGATTCGAGGATCTATGATCTTCAGCGGGGCGGGGCGGGGATGGATTTGTCAAAATCTGCCATGTTGCCATCCCTATCAACCTAGAATCTAGTAGTAGGCAAAGGAAACACTTGTCTCTTCCTATGAGAGAGATAATTTGTGAACAAAAACAATGCGGATGGAATCTTCTTTCTCTTGTTTGTGTCTCTCTCTCCATCACCATCACCATCACCATCTCTACTCTGTCTTCAACCTCCTCGAAACGCAACTCAACTAATCTTCGTTTCATTTATGCTAAAAAAAAACCCTAGCTTTCACCCGTCAGCATTTCAGAGTCAATCGAACAAATGTTCGGTAACAATTTCACCTTCAACATTAAAACACATGTACTTACTTGTAAGCGTTACCTAGTTGTTGTTCAACTTATCAGATCTGCTGCTGCTTCGATCAACACGTTCAGATCTCAATTTCAAGTGAGTTTCTTTGATTGAATCTAATGTTGCTTACATTCTTTTTTGTTTCCTAATCTTGATTTTGATTGACTAGTATATTAATGTAGAATTGAAATTTAAATTAGTTTCGGCATAATAGATTCCCCTATGAAACTTTGAAACCATCCAACTTCAAATTGAATAATAACAAAGGCAAAACCTTGGGGTAGGGTTCTAATTCAATCAATCTTGATATGTTTCTCTTAGCTCAATGTGTAATTTGTTTCTCCTAGATTAATCAAAAGGTACGCAAGCAAGGAAGACGACTAGGAAAAGAAGGAGTACAAGTTTCTTTTTGCATACATGTACTCTTTTTTATTAAAGGCGAAAAGAATGACAAATATTACAGTTGAATATCTAAACAACTAGTACACCCACTATTTCCATCATGCATCCCCGTCACAATTAGACTCATTAACATCAATATAGACATATAACTACTACTGCAGAACACATAACATTTAACATTTTAATGAGGCTTTTAGATTTGTTATTTTTTATGCCTTTTTCATTTTTTTTCCCATATTCTTTTGCTATGGTGTAGTTAAAGCACACCATTTGATTGATGAAATGTCTCATAAAAATATTGTTTATATCAACATATTGATTTATGGTTACGATCTAAATACCACCATGAAGAATATTGCTATTCAGATTCATGCCTATATTGTTAAATTGGGTGATGGATTAACACTTGCCATTTGCAACACTTTGGTTGATTCTTACAGTAAATGTCACTGTATTCAATTAGCTTATCAGGTTTTTGGTTTCGATAATAAAAAATTCTCATACTGTAGCATCCTAAGTATTACCGCAATAATGAAATATGAAAGCTTTCCGGAAAAAAAATTGTATCGTTTTTTGCTCCAAATCCATCAGATTGCTAACATTCCTATTAGAAAGAAAAAAAAAGATTACAGGGAGGTTCATTATCTTGTAATCAAAATTGGGACAAGGTTAAATGAGTTGCAAGCATGGAAATGCAGAAATAACTGCAAGGAAACTCTTCGAGCTTGAACCCCAAATGGAATCAACTTATATATTACTATCCAATATTTATGCTGCCAGAGAGATATATGAAGATGTTGCTAAGGTTAGGGCAATAATGACTACTAAAGATATAAAAAGAGTTTGGGTGTAGAGGTTGATGCAAAAGTCCATGTTTTTCTGTCTAGAGATGAATCTCATCCAAAGGCCGTAGAGATCATTGAAATTTGATGAATTGGGTGAGAAACTAGTTTCAGCGGGGCATGTTCCAAGCAATTATTTTAGTAGGCGGTATTATTTCATGAGTTGCTATGATTAATAACAAATTCATAGAAATCTGTAAAAATACTTTAAAATCGCTGATTCTAGGGGTGGGCAAAAATCGATTTAAATTCGGTTAACCGACCGAACCGATTTTCAAATTTGGTTCGATAACCGAACCCAAATATGAGTAGAAAGAAAATAATTTAAACCGAACCGGTTATAAACGGTTCGAAAATCGATTTATGATTTTGAACCGACCGAATAATAACCGAACCGACCAATTAATTAGATATATATAAATAACTAAATAACATGTATGTGTTAATTCCTGATTAGTGTAACAAATGCACTGCAGTGCACCCTGTTGTACGATTTTGACGCATGAAAGGACATTGAAATACGCACTTTCACACATCTCGAGGGGGATGAACGGCTTCACCGCCCTCCCTCGCCCGTTTCCTCGTCATTTAGAATTTCCCAATGAGTAAGGCTAGATGGCGAGGAAATGAGCGAGGAAACCAGCGAGGGGAGTGAGGTGGAGGGAGGGGAACCATTCCCTCCCCTCGGGATGCGCGCTCACTCCCCTCGCTGGTTTCCTCGACATTTAGAATTCCCCTTTCCCAATTCTTAATTGACTACACCCCAAAGTATCAGGTACGGTGAACGAGACTAGATTGTCTAACCTAGAATTTAGTACTAGGCAAAACAAACAACTGTCTTTTCCTACGAGAGAGAGAGAGAGAGAGTTTGAACAAAAACAACGCGGGCGGAATTTCTCTAACTGTGCCTCTCTCTCTCTCTCTCTCTCTCCATCACTATCGCCATCTCTACTCTGTGTCTTCCATCTCCTCGAAACGCAGCTCAACTATTCTTCGCTTCGTTTATGCTAAAAAAAAACCTAGCTTTCACCTACCAGCATTTCAGAGTCAATCGAACAATTGTTCCATAACAATTTCACCTTCAAAATTAAAACGCATATACTTACTTGTAAGCGTTACCCAGTTGCTGCTCAACTCATCAGATCTGCTGCTGCTGCTTCGGTCAACACATTCGGATCTCAATTTCAAGTGAGTTTCTTCGATTGAATCTAGTGTTGCTTGCTGTCTTTGTTTCCTAATCATGATTTTGATTGACTTCAGTTGCAATTTAAATCAGTTTCGGCACAATACATTCTCTCCGAAACTTTGAAATCATCCAACTTCAAATTGAATTAGGGTAGGGTTCTAATTCAATCAATCTTTTGATATGTTTCTCGTAGCTCAATGTGTCATTTGTTTCTCATAGATTAATCAGATCACACGTTGTAGATACGAGCTCTCTAAATGTGCATCTTCGTCAGGGACGACACCCATCCGTGCACAATATTGAGAAACCATTTACTAAAACAGTATTGCACTCAAGGAGTAGACAGTTCAAAGATTACATTTCCTATCACAATCATATGTAGTGACACCCAACAAGAAATGTCTGCTTTCTAGGATCACCCGTCACTAATAAGACTTATTTTCGTACTAACGGTTCAAACTAAAAAAGGGCTCAGAGTGACTAGGCAATCCTTGCGCCGTTGACGAATCTGACTAATACGGTATATTAATTAAAGGGATACTTGTGAAAACTGAAAAATTAATGACATGATATATTTCCAGTTACATTGACAGCCCATGTATAGATGAATTGATGGACTGCTCTGGGGTGTGAAATTTCAAGTAGGATTACGTGAATAAACAGTTTCGAGAAAATGGAAATGTGTCTATGGAAGGAAATGTGACAAGAGGAAGCAGATATGGGAGTAGGTAATGGAAATGTGCATCTGAGAGATAACATGATTAGAGTTTTTATTATTGACATTCTTGGTATTTAACAGAATGCATTTGCGTATTTTCATGAATATCATGCCTGAAAAAGCTCTTCATGTAGGCATTCAATAGAATCAGTTACATTGTTTGTAAAACATCACAAATGGTCCATACCTGTCCATTCAATACTTGGTATCTCTTTCCTCTCAAAGAGTACTTCCATTAACAGGTGATGTCAATCAACCAATTACCCTAAGTGAGTACCAGGTATCCTTTCATCTACATTTACATTTTGTATAATTAGGTAATAGGTGCTTGTTAAAGTTAAACTATATAAAGAATGTTTCATATTTTCATTTTACCCAGTATCGTGGTGTAGTCTGCATTATGTGTACGGTCAGACAACACTTCTTCTGATAGCCAAACAGAACAAGAAAATTTTCATTTTATTTTGGTGTAACAGTGCTTAAAATACATCTTTTGGTTGGTCTGCTTTCATGTTAATATGAACATGTAACAGTAGTGGCATCATGTAAACTTGTTGGATGAACGTGCAAAGTGTTATTTATTTATTTATTTATTGAACTTGGATCTGGTATTGTTAATTTTAATTTTCTAACATCGGTTCACATGATCTTGAATGATCATGTTGTATTTTCCTCAGAAAAGGGATTTCTGAACCCCTCGTGCATGTTCTAGAGATAAGATGGATCCGTTATCTACAATCAGCGGGGAGCTAGCCGAGTTTGATGGCCAAATCAGTGATATTTTCCGCGCTTTGTCGTAAGGATACAACCCTGGCCCCTTTTTAAGTCATTAGACATGCTTGTATTTTGAAGTTAATAAAAAGTATAATCGTTTTGGAAGATTCTGTTAAGATGAAATTGGCTGGTTACAGTCTAAAAGGTCAAATAATCTAAATTTTTGTAACAGTTTAAATGTCTCATTTAACACCTGCTATTTGATAAAGTTGGTTACTTTAGTTGAGTTCCAGGAGTCTCAAAAGTAAAACTTGAGTGGCGAGGTCTAGATACATAACTATACCTTTTTCTTGGTATTTTTCCAGTATGGTCTAGAGTCCTATACATAAACTGGCATCAGTAATTACTACTATTAAGCTTTCAGTGTCAGATAGCTAAGTAATCCTTTATTCGAATTGGTTTTATGTTGTAGCAATGGATTCCAGAAGTTGGAAAAGGTTAGAGACTCAAACAGACAGAACAGACAACTGGAAGAACTTACAGGAAAAATGCGGGAATGCAAGAGGTAGTTTACTCTCTTTTGTCCCTTTGTCTTTTGATTCAAGATTCTCAGTCATACATTGTGATTTCATGTTGTGTATGGTGTACCTATGCATAAAGGACCTTCTTATAGATCCATTTTTTTGCCCCAATACCTGATATGAACTTGGTACTAGTAGGACGATTTCTTTCCTTGTGAAATTCCATTACCTTTTTCATTCTGAATTTGACATTGTAGTTCCTTGTAAGCCACACATGCAACTTGTCATTTACTAATAAAGATAATTGTTTTCTTGCATGCAGGCTAATTAAAGAGTTTGATCGAGCAGTCAAAGAAGAGGAGAGTAGAAATAATGACGAAACAAATAGGATGCTGAATGAGAAAAGATTATCTATGGTCAGTAGTTTCAATTTCCCGAATTCATACTTGTTACAATGTATTTTTGTATATTTCTCCTGATGATCTTTTAATATGTAAAGCTTAGTACTCAATCACATTCCTGAAATTTACTTTTTGTTCTTCTATGTTGCAGATTAAAGAATTGAATTCTTATGTTGCTCTCAAGAAGCAGTAAGTTTCTTACTGGTTATACGATGTACTGTAGATGTATCAAATTGCTTGTATGCTTCTTAGATTTTTAGAAACTTTATATATGAAGATTGACATTGAAGAGTTTCAGTGATGTCTTGCCTGTTCATCCATGCTTTTAGGATCAGCTGACATCAAAGGGCTTCTTTCTTATTTCTTGATGGTTATACAAAAAAGAGAATAGGATATGGATATGAGAGAGTTATAGTGAAGCACAGTGGCTAATTAATGAATACAAAAAGAATAATAGTGGCGTACTTGGCTAATTTATATAATGGCTCCTCTTTCTGTTGCAATCACTGGCTTCTTGTTACAGAGAGTTACCTTTGTTTATCCATTATTGGATGTTTGCCTTCCATATTGGCTTGTTTTTATTGACTTGCAGTTCTGCTATAGAAACATTTTGAGTTTTTATCTTGGGTCACCATTATCTTCATTTGTCTTGTTCTTGCTTCTTGGTCAAAGCTTGTTAGGTTTGCTAGTGACTTACAATTACAGAAAAGATACATTACTATTTGGGCTAGCTATCTAGATCATTCAATAAAGTAATTGGGAGTTAACTATATTCAGATATCTATGACTGCTTTTGATGAGATAAAGCATTTTGCTTGTATATCCTAAATACCTTAGTCTCTTCCACAGTGGCAGCGAGTATGAGACCATCCCATTATTATTTTAATTTATTTTTTTGTAAATTGACACAGATTTGCAAGCAATCTTGAAAACAAGCGAGTAGATCTCTTTGATGGTGGTGATGAGAGATATGGAGAAGTCAATAACGGTTTGCTGGCTTCAAGTAAGCATCAACCGTCTTTTCACATTCAGACAGAGGGCATTTCTGTCATTAATGAATCATTGTTCTTTATTGTCATCGATTTTGTTTGATTGCATATGTTTTTATTCATCAATCATTTGGTATTTCTAAAGTAAATCGAGCAACAACTTGAATTATGCAGCTATGACGAATCAACAGTTAATGGATACTGGAAACAGGATGATGGATGATACTGATCAAGCCCTTGATCGAACTAAAAAGGTTAACTTCCCCTCTTAATAGTTTTCTATCAGAAAAGTAATTTTGACTCATAGGCATATCTGTAATCCAACCTTGCTACAACATTTGCTAATATAATAATTGGTATTTCGAATCATATGAGTGATAGGTTTAATAGCGGAAGCAATAATCAATAACTAGAAACTTGAATTGACCAAGTTTTTTCACTCTGAAAATAATTCTCTAAACTTCAAAAGCTAACTACAAACTTGATTTCTAACCTATTTAAAAAAAAACAAGGCAGAACCCTAGTAAAATCATAAACTTGTTGGACTCCTACTTGGGCCTACATTGGATAGGCCCATCATTAAATAATTATAACAAATAAATAATACTAATATGCCATTGTTCTCCCTACTTCGAAAAAGCTCGTCCTCGAGCTTAGCTGTTGTCAGCCAAGCCATCAGCGACCAAGGAAATGTGCTCGTGCGCTTCATGATCTGTGGTGTCATCCTGAGGAGGGGAAGCATTAACAACCAACCAACAGATCTCCATGTGCAATGTAGATAATTATCTTATTCTTTGGGCAATATTGACGAAGATGACCAACTTGTTCACATTCGAAACATTTGATATTAGAAATGTAAGCAACAATACGTACAATTGGTTTAATAGGTGTGGTAGGGGCCAAAGCTGTCGGAGATGTACTGAAGTAGTCAAATGATACTATGAACGTGTTTCGACCTTCTTAGCATATTGCTCTACTTTTGAAGTTATCAAATGATACTGTGAACATGCTTCGACCTTCTTAGCATATTGTTTTGCTTCTGCCATGGTACTAATAAGAATTATTATCCAAAGCCCTCGGTATAGGCTGAGAAAGTCCATGTAAATACCTATAAACCTTTTGTTGTTCATATTCATTTATCTTCAACCTACTGCACAAAAAACGAAATACCTAGGTGATTTAGAAACTGTAGACTTGCCCTGTGTAAGTTTATGCAACTTGCCAAACATATATCGCAGAGAATCTTTGGGGATGAAAACACGTTGTAATAATTTTTTCATCTTAGGCTAAGTCTGATCTGGTTCCTTCCCCAACAATTGTTTATCTGCGGTCAAATCTCTCCTCCTAGATGCGGTACCCTGTAACTTTGTTGCAACTAAACGCACAACTTTAATACTTGTTAGAGACTTATATTCTAAAACCTTGTCCATTTGGTCAACTCAATCACAAAAGCATCAACATCACCATCACCAGGACCGAAATAAGCTAGAACATCTAATTTAATATCACCATGTTATACACGTTGCAAGTAACAAACAAAACGATCTAAAGTCATATGTAAAACATCAAAATAATTGTCACCTCTATAAGCATCATGATGGACTCGTCCCCTTTGATTGGGACAACGAAAATGGGCTCGTTGTGGTGGTTCATAAAAGTCCAAATTGAAGTCATAAGCTCTAACCCGAGGTGATGCATAATTTGTCCTGCATTGGTGAATAACAGACCATCAACATATGAAAAATCTGAATCATGTGGTGGTATAATGCAATTCCTGCAACCGTGGATGACATTTTCCTCATTAGAATATGATTCATTTAATTGCGCTGGTACTGACAGACGGTTGGGGTGCTAATAACTTTGTTTCTCAAATTTAACTCGCAATTCGAACCTTCAACTTCATGTTTTTCAGGGGATGAATTGTTGCTATGTGTTTGACTAGTCTTGTCGCCGCTGTGAATATGTGCTGGTTGACATGGTCAAGTGGAGAGACGTTATGGATCAACGTGGTCATGGCGGAGCATCTCGCCATCTCGACGCCGATATTGATGGAGCTGTAATTTCACAAGCAGACATGATGGATGTCACAACCCGATCCACAACTTACTATATTGTCCGCTTTGGGCCCAAGGCTCGCACGGCTTTAAAATGTGTAGTACTTTGTAGATTCAACCCCGTACATATATAGTACATCACCCTCTCGCATCCAGGCGATGTAGGACTATGATCTCCCCTTTGTAGTTTGCCAACCCTCTTGAGATCCATGTGCTCCTGGGCTTCTCCCTCACCTTCTCCCTCAGGTCCGCTCACACAAGAGTATCACAGTCCACCCCCTTAGGACCCAACGTTCTCGTTGGCACACTTTCGGTTGGGTCAGACTCTGATACCATTCTGAAATGACCCAATCCATAGAGTACTATATTGTCCGTTTTGGGCTCAAAGCCCGCACGGTTTTAAAATGCGTAGTACTTTGTAGATCCAATATATAGTACATCACCCTTTCGCACCCAAGCGATGTGAGACTATGATCTTCATTTTGTAGCTTGCCAACCCTCTAGGGATCCATGGCCTCTTGGGCTTATTCCTCACCCTCCCCCTCAAGTCCGCCCACACAAGACTATGATCTCTATGTGCTTCATCCTTGTGTTAGCGACTCTAGTTTCCTTAAGTGACATTTTTGTCAAATGATTTTACCGCTATGATACGAAATAATAGTTTTAACAGCGAAAGCAATAAAAAGAAACCAGAAACTTGAATTGACCAAGTTTCTTCACTCTGAAAATAATTCTGTAAACTTTAAAAACGGACTACAAACTTGATTTCTAACCTATTTAAGCAAAACAAAGCAAAACCCTAATACAACCCAAAACTTGTTGGACTCCTACTTGAGCTTACATTGAACCGGCCCAATTATTAAATAATTAAAATAAATAAATAATAATAATATACCATTATCGATACACACAACACGCACATAGCAACCACACATTAGATCAAACAATGGATTAATATTTGAGCATTGTTAGTGATCACAAGAAAGTTCATTGTGTTAATGTTTAGTAGTGTATAGTATTACTCCTAAAAAAAATAGCGTATCGAAATATGTGGAAACATTTGTTGGATGGGGACACACTAGCTTACCACTGAAGAATCATCATCTTATGTGGCATTTTAATTTTGGACACTTCCTTAGTGTTTTTGTACATGTTGTGGAAATAGTTCACACTTCACAGTGCATATAATATTCATCTTTTTCGCTTCTTTTTTTGTTTATAAATTTTGATCAGCAATCAAAACAATGATGAAGTAGAAGATGAAAAAACTCCGAGCAAGAAAATAAAATATTATCTATCATCAAGAGAAGTATAATTTCGTAGCATCAGCATGCTATAACATGTGCCAAGAGCAAAGTTTACTGGCACATTGCAATGAAAGTTAAATTTGGTGGCGCAAATGAAATTAAAAGTGACTTGGGCACAGGGAAAAATGTGTCTTCTATGAATGAAAAAAATTCTTCCAGCCTTTCTACTGCTTGGTTTTTTATAATACAGAAAAGAATTAACAAGGAAGTCTTGTGTTAAGGTGCATTGTTAACTGTCAAGCAATCAGGGTTGCTGGTAATCCTTTTTGCTTATAATTTGATTTCTTCCTTCTTTCTTTCAGCCTGTAATTATTATAAGTACTGTCTTACTGATATTATTAATTTCGCTTTGATTAGGATCATTTTACGTCACTTCATTGCAGTTAACACAAATATACAGAACGTAGGATTGTCTCTATATTTTTTTGTTTGCCTATTTTGTTATTTTGGTTTATTTTGTGCCCGACATGTTAAAGTTTTTGAACAAGGAACTAATTTTTATCTGATAGAATTTTCAAAAGTTCCTGAATGAAAAAAGGAAAAACAAAGAAAATTCCTTCGAATTCAAAACCAAAAACAACTTGGGCAGTTTTTGTTTACTTATCCTCTAGTTGTGTCTCCAGCATAAATTCTCCATAATCTTATAGGTTGTTGAAGATACTATCAACGTTGGAGCAGACACAGCAGCAGCTCTTAAGGCTCAGGTGTGTTGTCCATTAATCACTAGAGTTTGGTTTTTCATAGTGTACATACTGAATTGACTGTACTTTTCAGTTGTCACTATGGCTTATGCAATGATTCATCATTTTCAGACAGAACAAATGAGTAGAATTGTCAATGAATTGGACTCGATCCATTTTTCAATTAAAAAAGCTTCTCAGTTGGTTAAGGAGATTGGTCGACAGGTCTGCTATCCAACTATTCCTTGCTGGTGAACATTAATTTGATTTGTTACATTGACTCTTGGATTACTAAACTTTCCTTTTTCCTGTGTTTAGGTTGCTACCGATCGTTGTATTATGGCCTTGCTTTTCATAATTGTTATTGGAGTGATAGCAGTCATCATTGTAAAGGTTGTTCCTTCATTCTTGTTCTATCTTTAATCTCATTATTTGCTGTTATATTTTTGCACTTTATTAGAATGTCTTTTTCTTGAGATATAACATGAAGGGGCTGTAATCAAGAATTGTTCCATTATTTTTGCAAACAAATTAGTGATCCTCTCTAAATTTATGGCCACGAAACTTCGATCCCAAAACAAAACTCTATTAATGTGGTTAAAGGCTTTATTTACAGAGGTCTACAACCAAATAATTCTTGAAGTTAAAGTAGGTCCGACTTTGTAAAATGTCTAAGAAACAAACACTAACGATTAAAAATAAAGATAGACGTGTAATATTTCTTAGGCACACACTCATGCGCACATCAATGATACTTTGGCGTAGATGTCCAAATTTAGATCCTTATATGCCTAGAAGATGTTCTTTCTCAGCCGTAACACTGTTCCTTAATTCTTTTTAGAGCATTTAGTAACAGTTAACACTTGAAAGCATTGGCTCCTAATCACAAGGTTGGCAACAGTAGTAGAGATTGGAGTATATATATAACGTGCTTACATTGTCTTTCTTCCAAGTTGAAACTTTACTCCACAGGCTATTCGACAGTAACAATATCCGATAGCTTTGACAATAATATAGTCATAGCCTCAAGAATTAGATAACAAAAAGTCGTTGGATCCTTATATTGGTGATCACCGTATAGGGTCACTGTTAAAAGGATATTTCAGTAGCCATGGTGGTGGACGTGGTGGTCCTGATAATGATAGCTTGAAAACACTTAAAGATCCAGGGATACTCTAAATTACCCCTTAGAAAAGGCACTGAACACTTAAACAGGCCAGAAGTACAGACATTAGAAGCATAACTTGTGTTTTTTGTTGTTGCCAACTTGTCATTTTATTTGCATACAGTTTCACTCACAAGCAACACTCATTCGTTTGATTGCTTTTTGCTTGAATCCTTGTTTACACGCCCACCATATGTTTATATATTTTATTTATTCAATTTCCATATGTTTATATATTTTATTTATTCAATTTGCAGCTCGTGAATCCAAATAACAAAGATATTCGGAATATTCCTGGACTTGCTCCTCCAGCAGCTCGACGACTTCTTTGGCACCCAAAATAGTGGAAATGAATAGGTTAGATGTCGTGATTGTAATGTCACCGTAACTGAGTTGTCAAGCTGAGTATTATAACGTTGAGTTTATACAGTTTGGTTGAGTGCTTATTCTTTCTCGTCATATATTTGTTCATTTCTCTCTTCTCGTTTGGGAACTTGGACAGATAAATCTGAGGTCATCAGATACTTAGTAGAGAGGACTTGTAAAGTGTAATATCAATACACAATGTGAGTGATCACTGATCATGTTAGTTGTTTTTTCCGGCTTTATTTGAGTGTCGGGTGCGCTCCCTGTGTACCCTGAGGCCTGAATATTGTAGTTAAATTTCAGGTTGGTATTTGGTTTCCTGAATCTTTATATAAGCAAGCTGTTTACCTGACGATGGCATGATTGCTCTATTTCCTTGTTGTAAGGCAGACTGTTCTGATTTGGTCCAATGTTCATGTTCCTGTATGAGACTTAACCCATTGTAAAAGTAGCTAGTTTATAAATTTTCTAGGGCCATCAAACTTGTAGGAGACTATATATTGAAATTGAATAGCCGTTGTTAATGTTATTTTTTCGTATCTGACCCAAATGCATCCATAAGATTTGCAAATGTATAAAGTTATACAAAATAAAAAATAAAAAAAATAGTATGGACTTCTGGGGGATAAACTTTTCGGGGACCTAGTTTTTTTTGCCCACTTGGATGACCCAACATGCGCATGAATTTTACTGTGTTATATTGTTGGGCTCCCTGTGAGATGAAATTTAACGCATTGTGCAACTAAGGCTTCACTTGGTATACTGTAAAATAATCCATTTTGCAAATTGATGCATATACATTAGTTTGAAATGCATTACTTTACGGGCGTTTGGTAGTAATTAAGGAAAACCTATACAAATTAGACAAGTGATTGTAGGTGGTGTTGATGATGGTAGTAGTTGTAATTTTTGTAGGGTCATGATGGTGGTGATTGTGGTTGTGATGATGGTGATTGCGAATGTGGGTGATGATGTTGGTGGCAATGGTTGTTAAAATGGTGGTGGTGGTGATAGTTGCAGTGGCTATGATTGTTGTGGCGATGGTAGTAGTAAAGGTGGTGGTGGTTGTGGTGATTATGTTATAGTAGTGGTGGTGGTGGTAGTATTGGTGGTTGGGGTGAGTATGCTATGGTAGCGGTGATCGTGGAGTTGGTGGTGATCGTGGTAGTGGTGGTTGCAGTGGCTATGGTGGTAGTAGTGGTGACTATGGTAGTGGCAATGGTGGAGGTAGTGGTGGCACGCGACGACATGAATTTTGGTGGTAATAGTGAGGTGGTGTTGGTTGTAGTGATTATGCTATGATAGTCGTGGTGGCGGCAGTGGTGATAGTGATGTGGTGTTGGTGGTGGTTGTGATGGTTATGGGTGGTCGTGGTACTAGCGACGATGGTAGTTGTCGAGGTGGTGGAGGTTGGGGTGTTTATGAAGAAGTTGAGAGTACTCGAGGAGATGATAAAAGTTTGCAAAGTAATGCGGGAGATTTTGTTCTGCAAAGTTTTACAAAATTTTATACTAGGAAATGCGAAGGTCCTGAATTCAAATTCCAATAATTGTTTTCCGCAAAATCAACCAAGCACCCAAGTTTATGTAACCACCGTAAACTTTTGCATATGCCTTCTTTTACCGTATACCAAACGGAGCTTAACTTAGAAGTAACATGTTAAAATTCAATTGGATTGTGCAGATTTATCAAAAAAAAAAAGAAAAAAAAAAAGTAATGCACTCCTCAAGCATATGTCAAAACATGACCTAATTGCACATGATGCTCCGTATGCGAAGACCCTTGTTGAAGTCTATGGTTTTTTTTTTTTTTGTACCCTTAACCCTCCTCCCCACCCCATGTTGCCGGCCGGGTTTGAATCTGTGACATGTGATACCATCCACCACACCTCTACCAATCCAACTGGTACACCTTTGACGTTGAAGTCTATGGTTGAACTATCCTTGCTCCATCTCTTTAGAATTTATAAAATCAAAACCCAACACAGATTCCAAACTAGCTTAAGAATCAAAATAGATTTTTTTTTTATGTGCTATCTCTCTCAGTATATGGTTGAATCATCCTTTATTCTAAAATCAAAATCCTCTATTTTTCTTGCTTTTCGGCAATCAAATTCAATATGAGCTTTTAGATGTGTGATGGTTAAAGTTGGTTGGAGCATAAAAGTTAAAAACTTCGTTCTCCAACATCCCTTTTTATGAACATTAGATTCTTATGTTTGGGTAAATTTCAGCTGTTTTTTATCTCCAACCTCAAATACCATTTTGATTTGTTATATAGACTAGTGTATTTTTCGTGTCGTTGACAAAATAGTAGGTGAGTTGTGGCAATAGCTCAAACTCGGTTAAAATTTTAAACAATTAGGAAAAAACACATTTTAAAACCGTCACAATTAATCCTATCCAAACTATGATTTTCCAAACTATGGAGTTCATAGTCTTTGCTTGAAGGTGTCTTAATATTGAAAATACTTACGATGTGAAGTGCATTAGACTACAATTTGTTTTTTGGAAAAATGAATATAGCGTGAAATGCATATTTAGAACTTTAAGCGTTTGTATTAATGATTGGTTTTAAAACTTTAAACGTTTATATTGATGATCGTTTTCATTGGAAAGATATTCAAAAATGCATTTTAACCATACCAAGTTTACTAAAATCCAACTATTAAGTATATAATTATGATGATTTTTATTTAAAATAACATAAATTTCTCTTTCCTCCATATGCATTTCACAAACTTTTTCACGTTTTTATTCATTTCCTTTTCCCATCTACATACAACTTATTTACAAAAATGCCATTGTTGATAATGAATATCCACCATCAACATCTTTCGCAACTTTCAATCCTAATCGTCTTTTATCTTTAAACCCAAACATCATTATGATTTGTAAGATAGACTACTGTGTTTTTCATGCCCGTTGGCATGATAGAAGGTGTATCGTGGCAATAGGTCAAACTCGATTAAAATTTTAAACAATTAGGAAAAAAAACACATTTTAAATCTGCCACAATTAATCCTCCATTTTCAAAATATGGAGTTCATGGTCTTTGTTTGATTGTGTCTTACTATTGAAAATATTTACGACGTGAAGTGCATATTTAAAACTTTAAACGTTTGTATTAGTGATTGGTTTATTTGGAAATGTCTTCAAAAATACATTTCAACCATACCAAGTTACTAAAATTTGACAATTAAATAGATAATTATGACGTTTTTCATTTAAAAAATACAAAATTTCTCTCTCCGCCACATATGCATTCCATATTTTTGTTCATTTCATTTGCCCTTTCTACTTGCAACTTATTTACAAATATGTCAGTATTGATAATGAATCTTCACCATCAACATTTTCTGCAACTTTTAATCTTAACCGTCTTTTATCTCCAAATCCAAAACACCATTTTAATTTGTAAGATAGATAAAATCTTCATTAATTACTTGGAGCCCTCCACATTTCATACTTTTTACAATAAAAACCAATCCATTTTAAACATTGATTAGTTATATATAAACTTCTAACATAATTTATTTGAAGCCTCTAATTATTTATAAATTATAAATAGATTCTTATATTTAACTTTTGGATTCGCATATGCCCTTCACATTTCATTTCCTATTTTATCCTCCAAACTTTACACTTTATAATCAAAAGCTTTGTCAAACGCTAATACATTTAACCCAAGAAAAAAAAATCATAGCGCAATTCAATAGCATACAACATGTTTAATTTTCTACTTTACCATCCGAACCTTAGACTTATTTTTTGAAAGGTTAGTGTACCGCCAGTGATCTGAACCTTAGATTTTATAATCAAAACCTCTTTCAAACACTAATACATTAGTTCAAGAAAATAAATCATAGCACGGATCGATGGCATGCAACATGTGCATCACCTGCTTATTACGGAGTGATGACCTCTGTAGTTTTGCTGGTACTGTTGCTTAATTTAGTCCCAATAAACCTGGATTGTTTGCTTGAAATTCAAGACGTACTTGAGACTTCATACTCACTAATTCATGCACCTCTTCATACCTTAAGTTAAACAACTTGATTTCTTACAAATTTTTGCACAACCCAAATCAATATAAAACTGAAATGTTAGGTACCATTGTTCTATCATAACCATACCATACAGGATATGTTGAACTAAAGGACAATGGGTTATTTACCTTTTGGCCGCCATTAATTCATGCATATTCCTGCTTTGATGCGCCATTGATCTGATTTGATCCAATGTTCATGCTCTTATATGAATGAGACATTTAAGGGGTGCTTTGACCCATTGTAAAAGTAGCTAATTTATAAATATATTTTCTAGCACCGTCAAACTTGTTGGAGGTTATATATTGAAATTGAATGGCCGTTGTTGTTGTTGTTGTTGTTGTTGTTGTTGTTATTATTATTATTATTATTATTATTATTATTTTGTTTTTGTATCTGACCAAAATACATCCACAAGATTTGCAAATGTATAAAAAGTTATAAAAAAAAATAATAGAAATAATTAGTATGGGCTTCTGGGGACAAACTTTTCTGGAACCTAGTATGTTTTTTACCCACTTCGATGATCCAACATGCGCGTGAATTTTTCTGTGCTAATTTTGGGCTCCCTGTGAGATGAAATTTTAAGGATTTGTGCAACTAAATTAGAAGAAATAACATTGTTACAATTCAGTTTGATTGTGCAACAATATTCAACTTGAACACGCACAAATATATGAAAGGTTATGAGACAAGGCCGCAAAAGAAAAACTTTCATTAATATTCAACTTAATAAAAGTGGTAGAGGAGAAATTAATTCAATATTTCAACTACAATGCTTAAAGAGAAAAGTTTTCTAATTATAAGATTATTACAACAAAACAATCAAAGAAAAAACATTCAGGAAATCAAGCAGACCTGATTATGCAATGTAATGGAGATCGGCGCATATTTTTCAGTATATATGTGAGATATTAAGCCCTCTCAGTTCCTCGGAAGCTAGCTATAGGAGACTAGAGAACCTGATGTCTAGAAAAAATTCGCTATGAGGGCACTAAGAAAAGGAGTGTAGGAGAATGTTAGAAGGGCGCCAGTGATTTGTGGTTCTTTAATTTCGATCTAATTAGAAACCCATTCAGAAATCAAAGAATTAGAGCTTCTATCTAGAAGTTCAAATCACAAGTAACTTTCGCATGCTATTTGAAGAACTTACCTAAGCATATTGTTAGTTTACATGATCTGCAGTGTTATCATCAACTTCTCAGGATTAGAGGTTTATTAGCGGGCACATGTATTGAACATTAATTGAAAGTACCAATTTTCGCTCTTGAAAATTGAATTCAAACCAACAAAATTATTCAACAAACAGCATCCAATTTTTTTTTTGTTGTGCATCTCAACATTTATTCAGCTAATAGTTACTGAATTATGATCCCACTTAACCTGTTGTATGAAAGATCAAGGCTTTCTACCTGCATTAGGTTGGAAAAATTTTCTTGGATGCTTCCTGTTAACAAATTGTGTGACAAATTTAGCGAGCGAAGGTTGCTTAGATCTCCCATTTCTCGTGGAATATGACCCGTCAATCTGTTCCATGATAAGTCCATGCCAGACATGTAATAAAAAATGTTGCCAATGTTCAGCCTCTCCAACTTGGTTACGTTGGCTAGTCCATGCGGAATCTCCCCATTGAAGTGATTGTTATCCAAATGTTGTTTGAAAGTTTCAGAAAATTCAAGGCAAAGCAACCCATTAACAAATGCTCGGGTATTTCTCCTGAGAAATTATTGTAGGAAAAATCCAATGAATACAATCCTCTCATGTCTCTTAGCGATATCGAAATCCTCCCTTGAAAGGCATTTTTGGAAATGTTTAAGAAATTCAAATTTGGAAGGATTTGACCAATGTTCGAAGGGAGTTCTCCTTGGATGTGATTATAGGAAATGTCAAAAATGACATTGTTGATATTCGGGAGTGATGGTAGAAGAAGAGGACCTACGAATGAATTGTTTCTTAGAATTATGAAGGATAGTCCTATATTGTTCTCTAACAACCATGTTGGGACTTTTCCCTTTAAATTGTTATGGGAAAGATCAAGCCATGTCAAGAAACGGTGGGAGGACAAAAAGCTGGGAAAAGTACCAGTTGGCTGGTTGAGAGCACAATCCACTAGACGTAAAATCAGTAACTGGAATTTAAGAACCCATTCTGGATGTTCAGTTTGTACCTCTAGCTTCTTGTCATTACCAACAAGATCCAAGATCTGAAGTTTGGAGTTGTTGTTAAATGAACTTAATAAGAGTTTCCCATCAAAATGGTTGAAAGAAAGATATAGGCATTCAAGGGACGAGAGATTTTGAAAGAGAGTTGAAGGTAGGCTCCCTTGAAATTGATTGTAAGAAAGATCTAAAATACGGATTGATGTCAAATTGCCAAGACAAGTTGGAAGATACCCTTCCAATCTGTTTTGACTAAGATCAAGCTCTTCAAGTTTGTTCAGTTTGCATATACCTGTACAAGTGAAACAAGAAAGTGTTAGTTCTCCTCCACATGGCTCCTAGCTAGACAAGAAAGTCACCTTTATCCAAAACAAACGTAATTTTCATACTAGTGCAACAATTTACCATAATAAAAATCTTAATTTCAATTAAATGTGAATATATAGAATTCAAGCAATTCTAAAATCAAAATAGTTAAATTGCTTTACCTTCTGCAGGTAAGGAGCCATTGAGTTTGCTATTCCTTAATAACAAAACCTTGAGTGAAGGCAATGTCCAAACATATGGTGGAATACTCCCGTAGAAATTATTCTCACTTAGATCCAACACTTCCAAGTTCGTCAAGGTTTCCAATTCTAAAAGACCAAAAAGATGAAAACCAAAAGAGTACAAAATTGGAATGCACCGATTCTCCGGAATACCGCCGTATCACGTGTCAAATACGTGTCGGACACGGATACGCGTTCAACACGTGCTCGACACGTATTGGACACGTGGTCAACGGTCAAAATTCGTTGACTGGCACGGACACGACTTGGACACGGTCCAGATAGTCCAGACACGGTCCGGACACGTGTGTATATATAAACTCATTTCCTCTTCGATCGATTGCAACAAAACCCTAAAAAATCGATCGACAGAGAGAAAGGTCTTTGACAGAGAGACGTTCGACGCAATTCGACAGGGAGATCGTTCGACAGAGTGGGAAATCGATCGCAACTTTCGATCCGTCGACAGAGAGAGGGAGATCGTTCGTCAGAGAGACGAAGATCGATCGACAGAGATAGGGAGATCGTTTGACGCGATTCGACAGAGAGAGGGAGGTCGATCGATAGAGATCGATCAACAGAGAGGGAGGGAGAGACTGATTTCTGCGATGTCGTCCTCAGGTACCTTTTTTTTTCTGCGATTTCTGCTCTCTGTGTTCTTTTTTTTGTTTCTGTTTCATTTTGTGATGAGCTTAAAAAAACGAAATCATCATTATGTCTCCTTTTTCTTAGTTTCTTTTTATTTTTCTTTGTTTTCCCTGTAATTGGTTCTGTGCGACCACACAGCCTTGATGCTTACTTACTGAAAGAAATGAAATGAGAGAATCAGATTACAAATATTTCAATGTATCTAGTGATACAGAATTACAGACACTTAGCGACCAGAAAGTTGAGTAAACCTCAATACTTAATTAAAAAACCAGGAGCTTGTTTTAACAGTCTAAAGTCAATATCGTGAAGTAAACACTTCTTTTTTCCCTAAATGGTGTTGATTGCTACAATATCGATATGAGGACCAAGCACTACTGCCATGATCTGCTGTATTGTTGGTTTGATTAAATTATTCTCTTCTGGAAGTGGAGCCTTTACAGTTTCTCCATACCCATATTCCTGTGATTTGTGAATGCTCTGTTCCCAACTTTTTACTTGACTTTCAGCTTGCCATTGTGGATGCTTTTATTTCAACTATTTTCAGTTTTTGTTATTTAGTGATGTCTTTTCTCTTAATGTTTCTTTTAAGACAAGTATTTTCTGGAGATGATCTTTGGAAGCATGTTACAATAATAAGAAGACCAAGTGAAGGTGGGGAAAATCTTAGATGGCGGTGTAACTTTTGTTAGAAAGAGTATACGGGATCTCATACTAGATTGAAGGACCACTTGTTGAAGATAACAGGCCGTGGGATAGCTAGTTGTGCCAAAATTTTCCCCCAACAACTTAGAGAGCTGCAACAATTTGTTCAAGAAGCTACATTGAGAGCAGAAAGTTCAAGGCCGAGAAGTGTTCCTTTACCTCCTTCAGTGGGCTCAAGTAGTCACCCGCACCCGGGTTCAAGTGGTGGGGTTAGTCCTTCAGTTCCATATAATGAACAAAGGAAGAGGAGAGCCACTAATAATCCTATTGCAAATGCTTTCAATATGAGTGAGTGACAAGTGTTGGATGCTTTGATTGCAAGGACGTTCTACTCAATTGCATTGCCATTCAACCTTGCAAAGAATCCGTATTTTCAGGAGGCTTTCACCTATGCAACGAATAAAACAAAGTCCATTAGTGGTTACAAGCCCCCTGGGTATAATGCATTGAGGACAACATTGCTTCAAAATGAAAGGGGCAACATTCAGAGGTTGTTGGAGGCAACAAAGTTTACATGGGTTACTAAAGGGGCAACCATTGTTTGTGATGGGTGGACTGATGCTCAAAGGAGGCCTCTCATTAATTTCATAGTGATTAATGAGGATGGTCCAGTGTTCTTGAAGACTGTGAACTGTGAAGGGGAGTACAAAGACAAGTTCTTCATTGTTGGTTTGATCAAGGAAGTCATACATGACGTTGGGCCAAGTAATGTGGTCCAAGTCATAACCGACAATGCTCCAGTTTGTAAGGCTGCAGGTTTACTTGTTGAGAGTCAGTATCCTGAGGTGTTTTGGACACCTTGTGTAGTCCACATTCTCAACCTTGCCTTGAAGAACATATGCGCTCCAAAGAACACGCCTGCAAATGAAAAGGCCTACAGTTTGTGTAGTTGGATTATTGATGTTGTTGGGGATGGGGTGCTGATTAAGAACTTTATCATGAACCATTCCATGAGGTTGCATATGTTTAATGCGCAATCGAGATTGAAGTTGCTTTCCATAGCAGATACACGCTTTGCTTCAAGCATAATTATGCTCAAGAGGTTGAAAGAAGTTAAAAGTAGCATCCAGAGTATGGTGATTGGAGATCAGTGAGATTCCTATAGGGAAGATGATGTTGAGAAAGCACGGCTTGTGAAAGGAAAACTATTAGATGACTTGTGGTGGGACAAAGTCGACTATGTACTTCGTTTCACAGAGCCAATTTATTCAATGTTGCGGAGGGCTGATACAGATGTGCCTTGTCTTCACTTGGTATATGAGATGTGGGATGTTATGATTGAGAAAGTGAAACAAGTTATTTACCGCCATGAAGGAAAGGAAAATAGTGAGGAGTCAGAGTTTTTTTCAGTGGTGCATCATATACTGGTAGATCGATGGGAGAAAAGCAACACACCACTGCATTGCTTAGCACATTCCTTGAATCCAAGGTAAATAATTACATTGCTTTTAACTTTTTGGGTTATGCACTTAATGTTTATATATTAATTTGTGATTGACATTGCTTATATTTATATATAGGTATTATAGCATAGAATGGTTTAATGAGAGTCCTAATCGTGTTTCGCCACACAAAGATCATGAGATTACAACGGAGAGGGATAAGTGTATCAAGAGATACTTTCCTTATATTGAGGAAAGAAGAATGGTTTTTACAGAGCTTGCTAGGTTTTCAATGGGTTCTGGACAGTTTGCTGAAGGTGATGCTCTACAGAATAGAGCATACCTAGAACTTTATGTGTGGTGGGCTTCTCATGGTGTCGGTGCTCCATTACTCCAGACTATAGCTTTGAAGTTACTTGGGCAACCTTGTTCTTCCTCATGTTGTGAGAGGAATTGGAACACGTATAACAATATCCATTCATTAAAAAGGAACAAATTGACCCCACAACGAGCTGAAGATTTAGTGTTTGTGCATTCCAACCTTCGTCTTTTGTCAAGAAGAAAACAAGAATACAAAGAAGGTGAGACAATGATGTGGGATATCGCAGGAGATACTATTGATTCGTTGGATTTGGATATTGTTGGCATGCTTGAGATTGCCAGTCTTTCACTTGATGAACCTAAGCTAGAGGCTGGGCTGTTGAATGAAGAAAATGCAACAGTTGATCCGCCGGTTAATGAATAAGAAGAGATGTAGTCGCCTCGCTGGTGAGTTTTTGAAATTATCAGTTTACATTTTACATTATCAAGTTAATGAAATTATATTGCTTATGCTTTATGAGTATGACTTGAATGAATTTGAATGTTTGGATTGTTTAATAGTATTATTTATGATTTTATGTTCATATGAGTTACAAAAAAAATATATTAAAAAATTAAGTTTGACCGCGTCGCCGAGTCCGTGCATCCTTGTCTGTTACTCAATGACCTGGTTATAACTGGAGCCATTATCGTCGCTCCTCTTTTAGTGTATTTTTTCCTACATGAGATGGAATTTGGTGGATCCATGTTCATGTTCGATTTCTTGTATACAACATATGGACAAAGGTCATCTTCAAATTCCAAGAAAAGGCATATGAGTGTTACCAAGGAAATACAACAAGTTTATCATCATAAGCATGCTAAGACAAATAACTCACCATCAAGTTTATCATAAGCTTCTTCAGATAGAGTACTTTTCTACAAGTGAAGTATCTTCCAGCCAGCCACCAGAAGTTACTGACGAGGGATCCAGATCTATGATATGTACTCGGTACCTTTAACATGTCAAAGAGAAGTGAATCAATAAACACATGAAATAATAGTGAAGTCTACTTGAAGGATGAAAGTTTCTTTACTAGTCAGTGTCAAGTTGAGCGAGAAAAAGTTAGCTTCTCATTTGTGACTAAATTGTTTTCAATTCTCTTTTTATAGCATACAACTTTTTACTAGTACATTAAAACCCATTCCACAAATACAATGCATTTTGATATTTCTAACCCTATGAAAAGTGGTTCATAAATTGAAAAACTGCAAATCTTTCATTTACTGATACGTTAACCTGAAGAGCACATTTGTTGAGAGGAATTCTTATGTTGCTTGAGAGTGTATATATAGTCATCCTATAATACTTTCTTAGTCCAATTAAAATTAGAACACGTGTGAATTTTATTTATTATTGTTTTTTGTTAGGGAGTGGGATTCTAGATTACCAAGGCAAACCTAGTCTACCCTTGAGAGATTTGGGATTAAATCAGTCCAAAATTCAAGGAAATCTGATCTTTGTTAAAAAAATTAAAAATAACCGTGGAACATTCACATGGATTTCTCTAAGCCTTTTTTTTAACAGTTTTTCTCAAGTGCACTGGTAAAGTGCCTGGTAAGTTGCCTGGTGGCTACTAGGCACCGTAGGATTGCATTGAGATAAGTGATAACACTTATCTCGATGCAATCCAATGGTGGCTGGTAGCACCAGGCAAGTTACCAGTGCACTGGTCTCAGTGCACTGTAGTATTATTCTTTTTTCAATCAGTAAAATAGTTGTGGTTTCATTGTGGTATTAACAAAATGTCAGCTATATTAAGAAGGCCAAAACGGGTCTCATAACTGAGGTCAGATGAGTTTACAATGGAAATATTGAATAGGTGAAAGTGTTCCCCAATGCTGTCCCCAAACCAAAGGGTGGTTGTTGTGGACGTTTTAACTTGATCTTATTAACACTCCTTGCTTAAAAAACCCTTGCATTTCTTTCCTATTCTCCAAGTTGTTGCATTTAAGAGTCTTCTCCATATCCAAGTCCCAGCTGGACTAAGTGAGGAGATAAGAGTTCTATTAGTGTTTTAGACTTCCCAAAATGTGATTATTAGGGGATATAGTCACTGCACACTCATTGCATTTCTGTAAACCTCAGTGTATTTTGAACTGAATAACTCAGCTATCCATACTTCATTCATTCAAATGCAACAAAAAACTTGGAATAATGTCAATTGATTAAAGTATTGAATGACAAAAATACCCCTGATTTATTACTTTACTACTGAAAATTTTGCATTTCTTTGGAATAATGTCAATTGTTTGAAGCGTGAATTCTGTCCCACCTCAAGTGTTGCAAGTATTTGCACATCCAATTTGGTTACAGCCTTCCGTGGGCCCATGGCATAGAATTAAGAGCTGTTTTTTTTTTTTTTTTTTGTGATTTAGATCATTTCAACATTACTAGCCATAAAATAAATTTGTACACATCAATCTTAGGAACATTTTGTGGAGAATAAAATTAACCTATTCAACTCACCCATTTTGTGGAGAATAAAAACCAAGGGGTTTCATACTATCACTTAAATCTGAAATTTTAGATCCCATGTCATCGTAGAGCTCGAGGGACATTGATTCAACTGAAGTACCAGTCTTTTTCCAGAGCTTATCTTTGACAGATTCCACAGTTATCTGAAAGTGATTTAATAGCATGCTTGCTAATTAGTTTATCAACAAAATCCACAAAAACATCACAAAAGGTTATATATTTCAAGAAATAGAATTCAAACTAATAGAATGAAAGTACATGACTTTGTTGGTGGGAGAAGCAACTCTTACGGGAAAACATCACTGTTATTGTATCCTAATCAAAATTATAAACAGTTTATGCTTATCTACCATCTAGACAACAAATAAACTTTTGTTTTCAGAAAAACAAAAATAAACTAGCAATCAGTTACGAAAGCTTCCTCACCGAGGGCTAGAACAACAGTACAAATGTTGCTTTTATGCACAAAATCTCCCAAGCAAACAAAGATAAGAGATTTGGAAGCACCCCAATGGAGGCTTATCGCAAAATACTGCACCCCCAAACACCCCCAAAACTCAATCAAACCCTTATTATCAGTTCTCAAACATCTCCACAATAACATACACAAAATAGTCAGCCCTACTTTTAACTGAACATGATCCTAAGCAAACCATGATCTTGTCTACTATTAAACTCATCAAATCAACATGTATAAACACTATAATAATCTAAATGAGGATGCATGTTGTGAATATTCAACCTACTCAACCAAAATAGAAAATAGCTAACCCCACTTCAATTAAGTATGAACCTAAAGAAGCAATAATCTCATCTAGTCTTCTTCCAAGTGCTCAATCTTCCTTTAATTCGTTCACCAGTCTCTTCCCAAACTCTAGTGTTTTAAACTTGTCCCCAAGAAGGAGACCCAAATAAAACCAAGAAACTCACTCTTCTTTTAAAAACCCAAATAAGAGGGAGACCCGAGAAAAAGAAAAAAAAAAAAAAAAACTTCATTTTCTTAAAAATAGTTAAAACCCACTTTGGCCACTCTATTGCAAGTTCATTGTATGGGATCTTCTGCAAAATTTTGGTAAACAGAGTACATAGTACATAACTACTCTATATGGGCCTAATGGAAGATAATTTTTTGTGGTTGTTCTCTATATGTGGAGAACATCAATGCCAACGCATCAGCTTACTCCGGACCTCCTAACCTATGTCAAGTACATACACATTATAGCATTCATTCTAAGCGATCTGTGCAAGTTTAAGCATAAAGTGCATTTTAACAGTAAAATATCAAAACTTAAAAATGAAAAACCAAGTTTTGAAAAATCAACTTTTACAACTAAATTACTTCAATGAGATCAATATGGAAAAAAAAAAAAAAAAAAAGCAGTATACCTAGATTCAATTAGTGATTCGAATAGTTGGCTCTTATGAGCTCGATTGCCTTAGCTAGGGTAAATGTAGAGTTAGATATGCAGAGATACCTGGAGAGAGAATCGAACATCGGCAGAGAAGCTTTTGAGGTTTGAATGAGTGACGCGAAGAAGTACCGAGTCGTCCGCTGGGAGCTGTAGAGAACTCGCCATTACTGAATATCTGAGTCGGTGACTCGGATAGTGTAGAGAAGAAGACTGAGTTGTGAGTTCCACGCGATCTGAGTTGGTGGAAATGAGTGCGGTGGCTGAGGGGATGAGAAAGTGGAAAGAAGAGGAAGAAGCTTGAACTGTTAACCGTGGTCAAGGATTGTGATTTCCTAAGTAATTTCGGTCTCCTTTGTTGTAAAGAAAAAAACGTAAAAATTGTGGATCGTTATGATGTACACATCCTCATATATTGAAAAGATCATTTTTTGAGTGCATCAATCAAATATTTTATTTTGTAATATAGTTTAAGTGTTGGCGTGATAGAGCTAACTCTAAAAAAATTACCAAAGTTCATGGTTCGTATATGTTGTATGTATGCCTCAGCTTTTATAATCAGATTCCATGTAGTTTAATTTGAAAAATACATGAATTAGGTCTTTCACTTAAACCCAGGAATAGTGTATAAATTTATTGAAAACAATAGTAATTAAATAAATTTATGTATTTAATGATTGTAAATGTGCTAATGAACTATAGTACATGAAAATAGGAGTGATTGTGCGGTAGTGCCAACGGCACGGGTAATATACTAGTAATTAACAAGTAAAAACAATCACATATTTCATACATACAACTATAAATTTCAAGTTAATAATTAATCAAATTCTTACAAATACTAATAATTTGATCGGATCGGATCTACCAGGTTATTTAATATGACAACTCGGTCTATCAATTTATTATATGTATTTATAAGTAATTTGCACAACATTTTTTTTAATCCAAATATGAATCAATGTATGAACTTAAAAATGATAATGTTTATGATAATCCTTACATAAGCTGTGCATATAAAATGAATTGAAGTATCATCATATAAGTTGGGCACTGACTGGTGATGAAGAGGAAGGACCTTTGGGTGGTTTTCTTCAATTGAGATATGTTCAATAAAACCCACAATTCGATCAGATATGAAAATTGAAATTTTAAAAAAAATCGGTCATGCCTTTTTGTAATTTCGGCTATTTTCTATTTCACCCCTTTTCTGTTCTTAATTTAAAAAAATTAGAAATTTTCTGTGATTAAAAGGCGGTTGATAAAGACACCCATAGATGAACCCTAAGAGCATCCCACAATAGGATGTCCTCTAGGTTTGAGAGGCATAGAGGGAATGCCTTTCTTAGACATTTCTAAAAAAATAGCATGGTAGCCCCTGCATATCAATAGGCAAGGGCTAGAGAGGCGATCGGCTCTGGGCATAGGCCCAGGCCAAGGGCACCATATAGAACGGGCATCAAATTTTGGATTTTTCTTAGACTTATGTCTTTTTTCATATGCATGCTTGTAAAATTGGTGTTTTGGTTCACTACCTATTTACTTGAAAAACTGGGATTGAAAGACTTGTGTTTTAAAGGGGAAAAAAAACTCCAATGATAATGTGAATTTTTTTTTAGTATGATTGTGATATATATAAGGGGCCTCATTTGAAAAGTTCGCCTAGGGCACCCATAATCTTAGGGCCAACTTTGGGCGAACTATGTGTCTAGTCATAGTTGCACTTGAATTTTCTTTTAGATATTGGGTAGGAACTCCCTGATTCACTCTAAAGATAACTTACTAATTTGTGCACTCTAAGTCCTTTGAGTTGCCTAAGAGCAAGACATGTCTAGCAACGTTGTGTACAAGTGTATTGTACAAACCATGTTTATTTATTTCTTTATTTGATAGCCTTCCACTACTTTGTTTAAGCTTAAATTTTTAACAAATGTGTGTAAGTTTCAGATCAATTCGATGTGTAATCCTCAAAAAATTGACTAAGTTTAAATGAAGCCTATTTTTAGGAGGGTTGTTGAATGTTACATGCAAGCTATGTTGTGAGGGGCAAGGGCATGAGGCGCCGAAGTCCGGCTCTAAAGCCATTTTTATAGGGTAGCAGAGATTTTTGTGTAGTAACGTCCACCTTGACTAGTGTATATCTCTCTGACGTTCTAAGGTTAGGACGATGCACTATAAAGTGAAAACAGAACCTTCAAAGAGAGCCCCGGTAACATAGCACAATGAAAAAAACTTAATAAAAAATTTATAAGAGCCCAAAATTTTAGGAGGCACTTGTGAATGCTCTTAGTGATATATGTATATTAATATGTAAATCAACAATTTCTAAAATAAAATAAGATTGGACATTATTAGTAGTTTATATGTTTTACTTATTAAGAATAAAATATTTGATAGTGGCCTCGCATGTAGAGTGCGTGCTGAGGCTAGTATAATTTTTTGGTAAGTTGGTTGGATTGACTTATCACACATCTGTACATCCTATTGAAAATGCAAAACTCTTCTTCATGTTAGTATGATTATAGAATAAGAAAATAAGTTTATATTAAAAGAAGTTATGATTAGAGATTCTGACCTAATAAAGAATATCAGTTTTTGGTCAATACAATTAATCAGGAACAGTTGTATTGACAAAAACAATTCTCAAGACAGCTCAAAATTTGGTATGACACAAAAACAAAATTGAAAAAAAAGTCAATGGCTTGATAGCTCAATGGTTCGAGTTTGGAGGACATGGCATAACTACTAGGTCATGGGTTCGAATCCAGCCGGCGAAAGTAGGCATGCTAATCCCATGACATATTGGTTGAAAATGCTTTCTTTATAGTTTCTAATTCATAATTCGTCAGATTCATTGTCATTGTCCAAGAGTCTTTAAATCATGTGATTTTTTTTTATTTGTTCTTGAATTTTTATTGATTTTTGTTCTTAATTTTAATGTTGTTCTTCAATGTGAGGAGTAGTGGTTATTTTTTTTATATATGGAATCATATCAGATCATTCTTCTGCAGTTGATGTTACGGATCAGCCTCACTCTTCAGGCCAGCAGCTTTGCCCAGCATCTTCTGCCGATTGTCATCCTGTTCAGCTGACCTTAGAGGATTCTAGTCACGTCACCTGGCACAACATGTTTATTCTCGGCGGCGATTACAGTCTGTTTCCCAGGGTCAGACTACTCATCTTAAAAAATCCAGTTGGTGCTTGATTGCCCCCACCTATTCCACATTCAGGTTGTTTTAATTCTTCTTGTTTCCTCTATTTAATGGAGAGATTCAGAGGCATTTTAATGAACTGGAAGGGTCTTCAATATGTGGTTGGTCTTAATGATTTTGGTTGTATCCAAGATTTGCAGTGGTTCGGGGTGCTTGGAGGAAGAAAAACATGCTCTTTTAGATATGAAATCAGCTTTCAATCGTCGAAATGACTCTTCCTTACTTTCATGGAATAATAGTGGCAATTTTGACTGTTGCACTTGGGACAAAGTTGAGTGCAACAATACCACTAGGCGAGTTACTCGACTTGCACTTTATGAAGTTTGTGATCAAGTGGATGATTGGTATCTGAATGCTTCTTTGTTTCTTCCATTTGAAGAACTAAAACATCTTGATCTCGCTTACAATTCTGTACATGGATGGCCTGGTAGTACATATACCTTTTTTTTAATAGTAGGAACTCCATCTCTTTTAATCTCATGGTTTTGTGCCAAAAAGAAAAAGGAATAAGTCACAAACAATAACACAATAAAAAGAAACTAATTCTTTGAAATAGATTTACTATCCTCCAAAAAACTATTGAACTTGATTATTGTAGTATCTGGAAAAATTCGAGTCATTACAATAACTGTAGCTAAAGAGAGTGACTAAGCGTGACAATCAACAGAATCCACTGAGGAAATCCTATCAGACGCTTACTTAGATCCTGAACCGGAGACGTATCTAAAATAAATAGTAGAAACAACCAGAATTCAAGTTGCATTGTCCTAGAAAAAGGTAAAGCAGTTATACCTAAAATGGCAGAAATCGAGCACTGACACATATCCTCAGCTTGAGTTCCTCAACATTTGCATTGCTCATTTCCTGAACTTTATGAAGTTATGGAAGAGCTGCAGTTATTTCAGTCAAACCATTAGTTCCACCAATAGCACCAATGCTGCTACTTCACTACTGCACAACCAATTCAACCTCACAACCACTACAGCACGATGGTCATTGTTGTTAGTAATCTTACTATAGAAGAGGTTAAACCGTACAACTGGTTGGATGATGTAGATGGAGCACCGAGGCACGTAGTCGCTTTCCTTAAGGCTTGATTCGCCCCCACGACTTGGGTAATACATTGGGTTACTGGCGAATTTTCTCCAAGATACAACGGTAACTCCGTTTGTCGAACTGCGGCTGTATTTGATGAAGAACGACCCTTTGAAAGACGGGCAGATCAAAGACACAAGATCAGGAACTGGCCACACTTGTATGGAATGTGGTAATCCCTGGATACCAGTAAGAAGGATGGAAGAGAATTCCTGGAACACTTGCACAACCCTGGAATGGAGTTGTTTCAATTCCCAGATTTGGAATTGATTGAAGAATATGGACTTGACTTGAATTCTCTGGAATAGAATTGTTAGAAATGACCCAAACTAGTGGGCTTTATATAGGCCCGAGGTGACCATCCAACCATGGGTCACAACCCTTCCTTGTTGGATCAGATGGACGCTCCAGATCGCACCTCTCCTGGTTGACTATAGACCGTTAGATCCTAACCGATCAAATGGACGTCCCAGATCGCACCTTGTGAGGAGATGCATCTGTTGGATCGCCCTTGATCCCATGCATCCGTATGTAACATTAGATCCACGTGGATCTAACCGTTGGATCCCATTCGGTGCATCCGTGTGCAACCTAACAAACCTACATCTGACACGTGGCTAAAACTTGACGCTTCATCAAAGCATCTCAGCGACGTGCAAAGTGCACCATCAAAGCGCCACATTGCACCCATGCGCGCATGTGACGGTGCACCGTCACCCACCTAGCCCATTCCATTTCCTTTTAGAGTATCAAAACCCATACTCAAGTCCATGTATATAAACCAAGAGGTTCCTAGTTGTTTACTTGATATGAGACTAAAGCTTCCCATATCCAATCCTCACCAAACCTTCACCCTTTTATTTGAAAATAATTCTAACAATCCCCCACTTATTTTCAAATGAAATGAAAACAAAACATTTTAACATTCCCCCACCATTTTAAAAATTTTGAAAATTGAGATTGAAATTTTGAAAATTTGGCATCTCTGCATCCTTGGAAGTCATTCGCATAAACAAAATATCTTTTGGATTTGAATCTTTGCTTAGCAGAAACAAATGAAAGTTAACTAGAGAAAGCTAGTGGGACTTTGCCTTGAACTAACCACTCAGATCACTAACCGGATTCATCCTACACAAACTTCTTCAAATTTGTCAATCCCTCCTCTACAACCTGACACTATTATGGCCCTATGTCCGTATCCTTTTCCTGAATGCATGGGGTCAAGTCTCTAAACCCTTAGAAGCGGCCACACTTTCGGCATTCATATAGGTGAATCAAAAAGTACCCCCGTAGTAGATACTTGACATGTAGTCCGTGATCCATTAAGAGTCTAAGCTCACCCTCCCTTTTCTTTTACGGGTACCAAACACCTCGAACCTGGGATGATTGACCGGTGTTTCCTTTGTGCAATATGATGCACTATCGCTCATTGAACCCAAAATTTGAGTTGAGGTTCCATCACTGACGAATCTTAGTCATTGACTTTAAACCCATCCCTACTGAAGTCTTTAAGACTAACTCGTGTGAGAGACCCTTTGTTAGTGAATCTGCCAAATTCTGGCATGATCTAACAAAGTCCACAGTGATCACACCGTCGTGTATTAATTGTCGAACACCACTGTGCCGCAAGCCAATATGACTCGACTTCCCGTTGTAAACAATACTATATGCCCTAGCCAAAGTTGCCTGGCTATCACAATGTATAGATACTGGAGACATAGGCTTAAGCCACAACGACAGCTCTTGTAAAATCGACCTAAGCCACTCCGCTTCTTTTCCTGCAGCAGCTAATGCCACAAACTCAGAAGCCATGGTAGAGTCTGCTATAATTGTCTGTTTCTTTGAACCCCAAGAAACAACCCTTCCACCAAGTAAAAAAATCCACCCACTAGTAGATGAGTGATCTTCAAGGTTAGTGATCCAGTTTGAGTCACTATAACCTTCAAGGACCCTTGGATTTCCATTGTAACAAATACAATAATCCATAGTTCCTTTCAAATATTTAAGTATCCTGATTACTGCGTCCCAGTGATTAGATCCTGGATTGGCTGTGTACCTACTTAGTTTTTCGACTGCAAATGCAATTTCAGGTAGGGTACTTGTCATAGCGTACATCAGACATCCAAGCATCCTCGCATAGTCCAACTGTGCGACTGTCCTACCTTTATTTGGTAGTAATCTATTCCCTGATGCAAAGGGAGTAGAAACCGGTTGACAATCATACTGTCCAAACCGCCTCATAACCTTCTCAATATAATGAGGCTGAGACAGTAAAATGCTGTAAGAAGTTCTAACAATTTTGATTCCCAGAATGACATTGGCTGCACCCATGTCCTTCATATCAAAATTCTTTGAGAGTAACAATTTTGTAGAGTTTACTTGGTCAAGGTTAGTCCCAAAAATTAACATATCATCAACATATAATCATATGATAACACCATGACCATTAATAAATCTACTATAAACACATTTGTCAGACTGGTTAACATGAAAACCATTAGATAATATAACCTGATTGAATTTTTCATGCCATTGTTTAGGTGCATATTTTAAGTCATAAAGTGATCTTATTAACTTAAATACTTTCTTTTCCTTTCATGGTACAACAAATACTTTCTTTTCCTTTCATGGTACAACAAAACCCTCTGGCCGTTCCATTCAAAAAAGTTGTTTTAACATCCATTTGGTGAATTTCTAGATTATATATAAAAGCCAAAGCCAGTAATGTTCTAATAGAGGCTGTACGAGCCACCGGAGCATAAGTATCAAAGAAGTCTATCCCTTCTTTTTGAGTATAGCCCTTGGCTACCAATCTAGCCTTGTATTTTTCAACAGTACCATCTACTTTTCTTTTCCTTTTGAATATCCATTTACAACCGATTGGTTTAGATCCTGGCAGAAGATCCACCAACATCCAAGTATTGTTCCCGGTTATTGAGTCCATCTCATCATTCACAGCTTCCTTCCGGAGAGATGCATCAGAAGATGACATCGCCTCCTTGAAGCTAACGAGATCAGACTCAACATCCAAACAAATAGGGATTTCATCAATGATTTCATCATCATTGGTTCCTTCCACCAGATACATATAGAAATCATCTCCATATGTTTTGGGTATTCTAGCACATTTACTCCGCCGAAGTTCTTCATTAGAATCTACTATAGGAGGTGCTCTATCTTTGCTAGATTCCTTAAGCTCCACAGGCTTAGGTAAAGAAGTAAACCTTGTTTCATAAAAAATGGCATCTATAGATTCAATAACAGTATTAACAGTTATGGATTTATTAGGTTCTACAACCATAAATCTATATGTTTTACTATGTTGAGCTTATCCTAGAAATACACATTCTAGACATTTTTCACCTAACTTTTCTCTTTTAGGTTCTGGGACTCTGACAATGGCACGACAACCCCAAACTCTTAAGTAATTAAGAGTTGGTTTCCTGTGCTTCCATGCCTCATATGGGGTCATAGGTTTTCCTTTTGTAGGAACCCTATTAAGTATGTGACAAGTTGTTAATAAAACTTCACCCCAATATCCATTTGATAAACCCGAGATTGACATCATGGAATTAACCATTTCCATTAATGTCCTATTCTTCCTCTCGGCTACACCATTTTGTTGTGGTGTATAGGGAGCAGTGACCTCAGGCATTTAATCTTGGTTCCACATTGGTTTTCAACTTCACTTTTACAGATGTTAAATTTATCCATAACTTCATCTTTATGACTCAAAAGATAACAATATCTAGATGCATCATCTATAAAAGTAGCAAAATACTTTTTATTTCCTATAGTAGGGGTTGCATGCAAATCACATAAATCAGTATGTATCAATTCTAAAAATTCATAATTTCTATCAACCAGTGGAAACAGTTTCTTAGTTATCTTGTTAAGCATGCAAGTTGAACATTTCTTATCATTTGTATCTATTTGAGGAATCAAATTTGATTTTGACATATTATGTAATTTCACAAAGTTTATGTGACCTAACCGATTATGCCATAAATTAGAAGACTCAACGATATAAGTAGAAATAGTAACTTTATTGATATTTAGTTTAAATAATCCATCGTACATGTGACCTTTTCCGACAAACACCCCACCCTTTGACGAAACAAAGTTGTCTGCCTCAAATACAAGCTTAAAGCCATGCTTATTTAGCAGGCTACCGGATACAAGGTTCATACGTACTTCAGGTACATAGAGTACATTGTTCAGAATTAGGCACTTTTCGGATGTGAACTCCAGCTCCATAACTCTTTTTCCTTGAACGGCGATGCTTGCTGAGTTTCCCATATAGAGAACAACCCCATCGTTATCAGGTTCAAGTTGTTTGAACAGACTTTTGTTGTTGCAAACATGTCTTGTAGCTCCGGAGTCAATCCACCAAGAAGTGTTGTCCTCAAGTATGTTAGCCTCGAAGATCATGGCTGCGAAGTTGTCCTTGGAAGTGTTGCCACTTTCCTTGCTCTTTTGACGAGCCCGACAGTCACGCTTATAGTGCCCCTGCTTGCCACAATGATAGCAAGATCTCTTGATCTTCTTTCTTTGATTGGCATCCTTGGTGGGATGATTGGGTCGTTTTTGATTCCCTTTATTTTGGGACGGACCTGACCCTTCCGCCATGAGAACCTTGGATTTATCATCCTTGGATCCCTGGTCACCCTTCTGTTTCCTGTATTCTTCCTCAATTTGCAAATAATTAAGCAAGTCCTTGAGGGAAATGTCTTCCTTCTTGTGCTTAAGGTTGTGTTTAACACCTTTCCAAGAATGAGGGAGTTTGTCTATTATAGAGGTCACAACAATAGTCTCATCCATATTCATATTGTTTTGCTTTAGATGCTGGACTATCCTTTGGATTTCATAGAATTGCTCAATAACTCCGTTTATCGAACTGCGGCTGTATTTGACGAAGAAAAACCCTTTGAAAGACGGGCATATCAAAGACACAAGATCAATAACTGGCCACACTTGTACGGAATGTGGTAATCCTTGGATACCAGTACGAAGGATGGAAGAGAATTCCTGGAACACTTGCACAACCCTGGAATGGAGTTGTTTCAATTCCCATATTTGGAATTGATTGAAGAATATGGACTTGACTTGAATTCTCTGGAATAGAATTGTTTGGAATTGAGTTGTTAGAAATGACCTAAACTAGTGGGATTTGTATAGGCCCGAGGTGACCATCCAACCATGGGTCACAACCCTTCCTTGTTGGATCATGATCGTTGGATCAGATGGACGCTCCAGATCGCACCTCTCCTGGTTGACTACAGACTGTTAGATCCTAACAGATCAGATGGACGTCCCAGATTGCACCCTGTGAGGAGATGCATCTGTTAGATCGCCCCTGATCCCATTACTTTTACTTGGATTACAGTTAACTTTGTATCGATTATTGAGATATACATAAATATTGATGAGAATCATGATTGTGAAACCATAATTCATTGCATAAACGTAAAATCATTACATTTTCATTAACTACAAAGATTACAACAACCAAAATTGTATATCAAAATGGTATACATCAAGTCCTTTTAGTCTTTTTCTGAGGTTTTGTTTGAATGATGTTCTTTTCATGCCTCTTCTTTGTTCTGGCCTCACTTCCTCCACCAACAATGATTTTTCAGTGTCATCAACACCACCTCCCCCTCTTCCCCTACCTCTACCACCAGGACCACTGCCACTATCAGACCATCACCCCTTCCTCTACGACCACCACCATCAGACATTTCTCTACCACCATCATCACCCCTTCCTCGACCACCAACACCACCACCATCAGACCTTCCTCTACCACAAGGCGCACTACCACCACAACCCCTTCATTTACCACCAGGAGCACCAACACCACCAATGTCACCACCCTTTCCCCTACCACCACCTGCACCACCACCACCATCAATAGTTTGACTAGTCTGTTGCTCTTCTTCATTACCTTTGAAGGCGACATGCATAGACATTTGTCTTAGCAGGTTACCTACTTTCTTTTGCCTCATTAGCAACACAACTTTATTCACATTCCCTCATTCTTCAATAGAGGCATTCACTAACTGAAGAGCCTCATCAACCAACTTGTTCTGCAAAGAAAACATTGATCTTAGTAAATAAAAAATAAAAAACAAATAAATTATGTATTTCAAATGTTTGCAAATTTGTTAAAGTATAGATCAATTACCCGATTGTGAGATATAAACAATTGATTTCTTAAGGGATGTGTCCTCCTAGTCGTTGGTGGTTGGCTGAACGGATGGCAAATGTCATGAAACCATTCCAAGTAGTCCTTGCGACAATCCCATGGAAGCTTCACTGGCGCACCTTGGTTTTCAATTGACATAGATGGTTCTGCCAAGTTGCAGCTAATGAAGACAATATCTCATGTTTCACCGAGTAGTTGTGGCCAAATCGACCTCTATTCTACATTTTGGCTTGTATGGGGGGATTTGGAATGACCTATACCCTTCCGATCTGTCTCCTCACTTGATCTGGGTGTAGGGTTCTTCGACATTAGGGCATAACAAGCAACCTTGGAACGATGTAATGCTGTGAAGTGGAGTTCTTCGCCTGGATTCCGCATAAGGGTCCCAAATAACCTGACAATACAAACATGAACTTATTAAATTATGGATGAAAAATGAAAATAGTTACCTGAGACGAAACATGAACTTAAATAATTAACTTTTACCTCTTCAGGAGACATGTCATCAAGATGCTCCCTAAGAATCAAGATTTCTTCAGTCATGACCCCACTAAGTTGGGGGCAATCCCACTTAGCCATAGTGTGGAGACGATAATTCTACAAGGTTCGGGCCGTACCCCAAAGCCTAAAATGATCTTATATTCAACACTACAAAAGCATTAAACATATCAATATATTAGTTCAATTTTTGAAACACTAAAAAGATAATTAACTGAACAATTAACGTGAAAACTGTATCTCCAAAAGCGGCACATATCCAAATATTTGTTTGGTACCCGCACTGTTAGTACAATCAAGTTGACAATATAAGAACGCCAAAGTACTAGCTCCCCATGCGAACTTCCCAACATCATCTACCTTCATTAGCAACTTCAAATATTCAGTGTGAAACTTGGTTCCAGTCTTAACAACAAAGATAGTCATGCCCAAAAAAAATAACAAGTAACCCTTTGCAACTTGTTGTTTCCTTTGAAGAAAATCACTTGTGCCTCACTTTCCCACAACAATGCTTCTTCATAAATTTCATCTCCATGAAACTAAGATTCTTCTGGATATGCTTTTGTGCTTCACTCTTTTGAATCTCCAAACCATTCACCAACAGTTGCACGCATTCTTCTGCCTTGATTTAAGTTTTTTTCATCATAACCGGCTTACCAACATTTGACAAATGAGTGATACGATAGACATCATCGACATTGATGATCATTTATCCAAAAGTGTTTGTCTCAAGTAGTGTTCTAAAAATTGCTAGGCGATAGACGGGCGGTGAGCAGGGGACTAGCGCCTAGAGGCCTAGGATAATTTTTAGAACATTGGTCTCAGGTTACCAACGCTCGATAAAAGCACAAATTGTCACCTTATCGATATGATCCGTACAATAGTCTATCAACGGTCAGTGACAACTCTTATAGACCATTGAAATTAATTCTTTTGGTTCATCACTCAACTTCCAAACTATACAATTCTTATATTGATGCCAAAATCTCAACTCGCCTCGTTCCTACGCAATAAGAAAAACTAGTCAGTGTCCAAATAATGTAAAAACAATAAGTACTGCATAGTTTAAAAATTTTGAAAATATTATAAATACCTTCCCACCAGCCCAAATGGACTGGGAAATATGGCCATCATAATCCTCTAATATGGATGCATCTTTGGGACCACCAGGATAAGAAACTTTGTCAGGTTTTTTTATCTTAGTCGGAACCAAGTTCGACAAAAATAATTAGTTCCTCTTGACCCTCCGCACCCCCTGACACTCCTCACATTCCTCATCACCCTCACCCTCTTCCGCTTCCTCAACCTCACAAACCACACCACGTTGACTTTGCGATAACAATAGGAGTGCCACTATTTCATTCGTGTCAATCAAATCATTCCCCATTTCATCATCTTTCCTTTTTTTTTCCTCCGTTCTTGCATTTTTTTTCTCTCAACTATATTTTCTTTATTTTTTTCAGAAATGACTTTCTCAAAGACAACGTCATTGGTCGCCCTTGAGCTAGATGATCCCCACCATCACCACCACCAACCACCAAAACAACATGTTTGTTTGTCTTTGCCATACTAAACATTTAAAACAATATGATACAATTAAAACAAAACAAAAAAAATTCATGGAGATTTACAATATCAAAATGGAGATTTAGAGTTTACCTGACTTTGTGGGTTTGGTTGAATGCAAAGACGAACTCCCACAGCAACAATCGAACATAAATAATCAAGGAACAAACCACGCACTAAATCGACACCAAATCAGAGATAATCACACACCAACTAAGCCCTAGAATCGCACAGAAACAAAATCGCACACCAACAGATCCCAAATCATAAGCAAGACACGAATCGCATCCAAAACCTCTAACCTTTGTATCGCACAGTGATGATAGAGGGAAAGAGTAGAGAGTAGAGCAAGATAGTAAAGAGTAAAGGGATAATGAGGGCGGGAAGAGGGTGTGGAGATTCAAATTTTGGGAGAGGGAGAGACTGTTTCGTTTGGGAGATAAAGGAATTTTTTTTGATTTTGGGAGGTTAAGGGCTTATATTGGTGGTGTCTTTCAGTAGGTGATGGTGTCCTTCAGAAGGGTGGTGGTGTCCGTTAGAAAGTAAGGGGGTTTGTGGTGTCCTTCAGCAGAAATGGTGGTGTTATTTAGTCACTGCCTATTAAAAATCAAATAAAAGATCAGATTGTACAAATATTAGCCATGAAAAAAAAATTATAAACGGCAATGGGAATTGCTTGGAAGTGAGATGCAAGAGCATGAGGAAAAACAAAATGTGAACATAAGCTATGACCTAGAGGACCTACGTTTTAACAATCTAGACTATTTAAGACCTACAATTGCATTATTCCAAGTAGTATTACATTTTAACAGTCATGACCATCAAGGCCCATTTTAACAAGCAAACGAAATTGACAATTTTATCCTTCCCAATATTAGTTGAGTTAGTAAACAACATAAGTTTTCTATGATTGTCTTTTGTCTTTGTAACCAGCAAACAAGGATGATAAGACATTGGATAGGAATAATAGAACTTTGGCAGAGTCATAATAATTCTAAAAGAATTTTTTTGTAGAAATTGGAAAGATAGTCTCTTTATAATCAATGTCTTCCTTTTGGGTAAAGGCTTTAGTAACAGATGTGTCTTATAACTTACGATGTTGCCTTTGGAATCTCATTTGGTTTTAAAAACCATTTGAATCCAATTTGTTCCACACCCTTAGGCAACTCGACAAGATCCCAAACATCATTGTCCTTCATAGACTTTAACTCATCCAATTTAAAGAGTGAACACTTGGTTTGGCTGGAAGGAAAGTGATAGGATCATTTTCCATTTCTATATCAAACTCATGCTCATCGAAATAAACTACATAATCATCCGAAATAGCAAATCTCTTTTCCCTATTGGATCTCCTTATTGGCATTTGTAATTGAGGAGGTTGAGGTGCTCTGGATTAGCAAAAGGCATTCCAAAAATATCTTCATGATTTGCATCCGCATTTTGTTCAAGAACGGGCATGATCATGTTTACATGTTGAAATCCATCATAGAAATGTCAACACGTTCTTCATCAAAACTAATATTCTTGGATTGTATACTCTCACTATTCTCAACATTCTCACTAAACTTGGCATTATCCGTCTCAATAAAACTTGAGTCCCCTTGATATTTCTAAATATCTAATAAAGTAGCAACTAACAATTCTTGAGTCCAATTTCCTTCACGAGGTCTGTAAAGCCTAGCCTCAGTTGGAAACCCCCAAACATGTAAGTGTCGAATGCTAAGACGTGTACCGGTCCACAACTCATATGGGATTTTGTTGACTGTTTTATTGGGTATTCTATTAAAGATATAAACTACAGTTTTTAAGGCCTCTCCCCAAAGAGACTCTAGCAAAGTAGAATGACAAATCATACCCCCAACGATGTTTTTTAAGGTCTGATTTTGACTCTCAATACATCATTTTGACGTGGTATCCCTGGCATAGTGTACTGAGGGACGATGCCACATTCCTGTAAATACCTTGTAAATTGACCTGAACATTGGCCTGAACCATCATATCTACCATAGTATTCACCACCACGGTCAGATCTAATAGTCTTATTATATTGATTTTCAACCTTAGCTTTATAGAACTTGAACACATCCATTGATTGTGATTTTTCATGTATTAAGTATAGATACTCATAGCGAGAATAATCGTTGTAAAAGTGATAAAATATCATTCACCATTCCAAGAAGCCGTACGGAATGGACCACAAATATCAGTATGTATCGAATGTAAGACACTTGAGCTCTTATGAGCACCTAACGTCCTAGTGTTTGTTTGTTTCTCCTTTATGCATTCAATAAAAATTGTAAAATCTGTAAACTCAAGGGAACCAAGAACTCCAACCAACACAAGCCTTTAAATCTTCGAGAGATGTGACCTAGATGATTATGCCATAATAGAAAAGTTATCATTAATTAATATTCTCTTAGTATCATAATTATCCACCTGAAAATTTTCATTTGACTGTAAATGGGAAACATCTAAGTCTAACTTATATAGATTATCAATCAGAGATCAAGTACCAATAACATTGGAATTTTGTAAGAGACTAAAATTTTCTTTTCCAAAAGAAAAAATATAACCGCATTTATTCAAATTGGAAATTGAAATTAAATCTGCCTAAATGATGGTACATAAATACTAAATAGTCTATCCAAATCCAAATAAAAATTAGATTCTAATTTTCATTTAAAGACTCCAAGTGCTCCAACAAGCTTTATTGTGATTCCCATGTAAATGAACATTTTGACATTATTTGGTTTCCGACTCTTTATGCAATCCCGCATGGAAACATTGATGCGAATAGTTGCACCTGTATCTATCCACCAAGAATAGCGTGGTACCTCAGCTAGATTAAATTAAAATCTTTGGAAAAACATTTTAACGTGTAAATGGTTCTCTCAAAACAACCAAGGCTAATTAATAGAAATAAAATAAAATCAGACTTGGCCTAACAATGCCTTCCTTTGGGCCGATCCTTGAATGTATAAGTGAATCCCAAAAATATTTTACTTCAATTAACTACCTTATACCGCCAATGAACTGGCCAAAATAACAACATTCCATTGGGCCGATTGTTATTTGTATGGGTCATGAGGCAACATATGCAATCTACTAAATAATAACTGAAATTCAAATTCAAATAAAATTTCATGAAAGTTCACTTAGGCGATGTAGCACAAAATTTCACCTAACTTAAATCTTTTGGAATGGTAATAAAATATTCTTGAGGTGCTCCAAAAAAATCTCCTTAACTTTAGAGAATTTTATCCCAAATGTAGGAGTGAAGAAGACCATAAAATGCAACTGGTCCAGCCCAACATGCCTTACTAAACAGGCCCAAAATCGGTCCAAATTGGACCTGGACCGAACTATCTATGGACTGAAACGAATTGGTACAGTCGTTATGAACCAAACCGGTTTTGTCGATCTGAACCGAACCAGTCCAGCTAGTTTGGACCGAAACAAAACAACCAAACAAGGCCCAAACATAACACATGCCTAAAAAATGACCTAGGCCCAAGAAGCGATTGAGTCAACTGGGCAGAGACAACCGAGATAACCGATCCAACCCAGTTGACTCGTTTTCTTCTTTATTTCCTTCTGTGAGTTGAAAAAACAAGAAAATAAAAACAACAGAGGAAACCCCAATTCGAGCTGTGCAAATCATTTGCTACATCTCTCTCTATGTCGACCTGTTCCTAATCGATACTAAAGGATTAGGATTTTTTTGCAAATCGCGATTAACAAATCAAAGGACCCCAATACGATCTAATTGAATAATGGGGGGTCGATCAAAACGATCAATACACAATCAAAGTTCAACAGAGAAAACGATCAATACCCTTGCAAGCACTCTGTTCAAATCGGTTGTGAGCGATTTGATCCTCCCTCTCTCAATCGATTTTCAAAAGCCGACGCCACTTCTCGATGTTTAGGTTTTGATTTTACTCGACTTTAATATAAAAATTCACTGTGATTGCACCTCATCTCAATTGGATATGAAACGAGATAATGAAATTAAAAGAAAAACAAAAGTTTGTTCTCATCCGCCATTAAAGAGAGAATTTTTATTTTAACTATAAAGTCTGAAAACGAAGTTTTTTTTTCCGATGTTGTTCAACTACTATCGGCCACCCAAAAAACCTTATGGGGTCAATTTGCACTAGCTAAACAACAATCTAGTCACTCGGATAACCTGATCCAGCGAAATAGATTTCTAAGGTGTGGGTAAAACCCCACATGAGGTTAATTAATTGATCAAACAATAAACTGTATGTTTTATTTAACGATTCTTACAATGAAACTCTGATACCACTTGTTGAAATATTATTAAATCCACACCAAGACCTCATGTCAGTAATTAATGAAGAATAATTTAAATAGTGTGTACTTGAAGCCATTGATGAAGAGCACACACATCAATCCTCACAAACCAAGCAATACGCTGTGGAGAAGTCTTCCACCTCTAGAACCTTTCTCTTATGTCTGTCAAACCGGATGGAAAAGTAAGAGGTAGAGAAAAATTAGGTTTTGAGTGGGGACCTCAACCATATATATAGAACTCATTCTATTATTAGCCTATCATCAATAATAGAATTATAATGGGACTTATATGGATATCTACACATAAATAACCTCCACGCTCAATTTAGTAATATGTGTCAAGACATACAACATGTAATTAGAAACGTGTTTATGACCCTAATATTGTTTCTTAATGATTACAATAATCGGGTCTAATCAAACACCACTCACCTATAGTTCGAAAGTATATAACATATAATACGAACTATGTATATCCACCTTAAAGGATTGGTGGTTTGACAAAAACTCACAAAACCTGAACAGCCAAACCATAAGCTTTTTATGCAGTTTTTCCTAAGTGCACTGGTTTTTTGCACTTGTTGTTTGCCTGGTGCTATCAGGCACCGTTGGATTGCATCGAGATAAGTATTATTACTTATCTCGATGCAATCCAACGGTGCCTGATAGCACCAGGCAAAAAACCAGTGCACTGTAGAAGCACTCCTTTTTATGTTGTGTCAGTTTTGCGTAGGTTTGGTCAATGTGCCACGACTAGATAAAAGTTATCTTTCCTCCTTTTGAGAGAAGTTTGGTTTTTCAATAAGAAGGTCTTCATTCAAGAGTTTATGCAACTAGATTCCAAAAGTCCTTGAACTTCGTTTAAGCACCCATAGGAAAAACGTTGTAGAGGTAACCCACATCCTATTAGATCTTCAGCATTTTCATTGATTTGTGGAAAGAAAGGCACACAAGGATCTTTGGAATATTGTTCTCTCCCTAGATGATTTACTACCATTAATTGATCAAAATTTTACTCATTTGCCCCCTCAAATTTTGTAGAAAAACATTCAAACTTATAAATTTCCACCATTTAATTGATTTACTACTTCAATCCATCAATTTAACAACTAATCAAAAGGATGAGTATGGAAAGATTTATAATTCAATATTCTAGCAAAATCTGCTATTTTCTAATTAAAATCAACCCCTCTAACTCTATTAGAAAAACCATATATTTGTTGTTACATTTGCAAAAAAATATTTTTTCTTTTGTTTATATTTTATAATAGCTAAATATATCAAGGGAAAAAAAAAGTAAAGAATCTCCTCCTTAATGTATATTTCCAAAAACAAAAAAAATTAAATAATAATTACTCCATTATAAATAGTAATATTATTCCCCCCCCCCAAGGATGTCTTCCTTCACCGGTTTCAATAGTGGTCCATTCATCTACACCCACCATTAACTTGTCAATCTAGACATTTTCTAATTGACGTGCTCGGTCTCCTCCGCACGTTAAATTGAATAACACATTAAGAATGTAATATGACACTCGAGTTAAAGCCATAATTTATTGTAAACATATTTAAATACCTTTTTGTTTGATGAATAGTTAGGTTTGAATAGAAACTGCTTCAATCTTCAAAACTCCCTCATGTTGAACATGAAAATGGCGTAGAAACTAGGGCTTTTGGAGATCTCTCTTCGTCTTCCCTGACGTTCGCTCAAGCAATTTCAGACAAGTGGATATTAAGTGTGTAGAGAGGGTGTGTGTGTTTTCGGGGGTAAAACCATCCACCAATGTTTTTATTTTATTTTTTATTTTTGCTGTCGCCTGCAGTGATTTTCTCGTGTGATCAGAGCTAAAAACCATCGAGCTTGAATAAAAGAAATTGCCTGCAGTAAAGCTGACCCATAATTTCAGGTAAATGTCATAATATTGAGAATATTTTAATCAAATACCACAACATGAGCATAATATCAAGAATGATAGATTGCAACAATATCAAGAATGATATATTGCAATATTCGAACACGCCTTCCAAAGAAGTCCTTCCTTGTTAGGCCTTCAACACCTTTCCCAATTAAAAAAATTATCACAGTTTTAAGTTATTTGGAAACAAAAAAATTTACCTTATCACAGTATACGTTATTGAAAACAAATAAAAATGTGTATGTAATACATCTGCTATCAATGTTTGATGAACTTCTCTTTCAGGAAAACTTAATAGAATAATTTACTAGTTCATTAGTTTGTGTTTCAAAAGGGGAAGTCTACTGAACATCACAATTATCAAAACTTGGTTTCTATCTAGGCAAGCAATCTGCACCCAGCTTCCACCTTCCATCACCCACAAAATTGAAGACAACTTAACACGAGGCTTAGATGTTATAGCTTACTTGTCTATTTTAATACATGTTACTCCAAAACTCTTATCTTACTAATTTGATACATAAACCTCAAACTGCAGTCATCCCTTATGAACGCATGGTATTCAACAACTTGAGAGCCAGGGCTTCTTGTTCTGCCACAGAAATGGAATCAGCCTTAAAACCCAATTTGTTTTCCTTTTCGTCAGGACCATCCTCGCCGTCACTCTCAAAATATATCTTTGATCTTTTAATGGCTCTGTCACCACTTTCTTCTCTGTCTGACTCAGAAACGTCTTCTTCCTCCTCACTTTCTTCCCCAGCCCTCCCTCTCTTCAACTTCAGCTTCTGCTTAGTTCGCTTCTCTCGGAGGCGTTGTTTATGCAAAATCTTGTCTTCCTTGTCTTGCTTTTTCATTTCTTCCCTTAGCTTCTGATATCGTTCTTTTACTGCAGATAGGAACAAATACTCACCAGCATGAACAGTCAAGCAATCAATAAACAAAAATAAAAAAACCTTAATGAATAAAAACTTGAATAGTCTAGTGCACAAATACAAAGCTTTGATTTTGAATGCAAACTTTGATCATGACCCGATTAAAGAACATGTTAAAGACAGAGCAGTGGTGGACTTGTTAGATCTTTTGTGTAAATTGGCAAAATGTCTTATGAATACATCAAATCAATAGCACTTCTTATCTTTAAAAGAAATGAAAATATGTTCTTGCCTATATTGGTTCAAATGTCAGGATGTAAAGTCATAACATATACTAATGGTTCGACTTGCCTAGAAAAATGTCAAAATACTGAAATCAACAGGTAACTCTGATTAAAGCCATTCAATTTCTATCAATGTACAAGCTTATAGAAAGACTACGTTGTCAAAATACACCATAAAAGAAAATAATAATTCAAGTTCAATCAGATTGCCTATTAAATGCCTAAAATAATCAGTTCCACACAAAAACGTGTTTTTGACGATTCTCGAAATACACCCACAAATGCCAAAACTGCCTTGTCTTGTTTAGTTGTAAGGCCTACTTCAATTTTATGTTACCTCTCTATCTTGATAAAATTTACACATTATTTCGTAGCACCCACAATTTAACAACCAACAAACAATGCATTTTTCCCCTTCCCCCCCAAAAAAAAACAAAAGGTTCTGTAATTATACCCCAAGATGTGCCCCATAACCATAAAGTGATTTTATTCTCTCTAATCAGATGAATAGCACCAGCTTGGAGGTTTCTAAAGATCCGCCTATTTCTCTCCTTCCATAGAATCTAGATAGCAGCAATGGCGGACTTGTATAGTATCACATGTCCAGGGTTCGAACCCTACGGAGGCGTTTAATGGTTCTGGGATCCTATAAAAACCCTACTCGCCTTTCAAAAAAAAAAGAGCACACGAGGAGATTGATGCCAGTTACTTACCACTCTTTCAACTCAAAGTGTGCGATTAAATTTAGTGTCGCGAACTTCTTTCTTACCACACATGGATTCATTGCACTGACCACAAAGCAATGTAAGTATCTAGTAACATCCCTCTTTCTTAGCAGATTGTTGGTGGTGAGGTTTTTCCTTTAAACACTCCATACAAGAAAGTTGGCCCTTAGAACTAGTTTTTTCCAGAAGAAAGAGGAACCAGTGTCCACCTGGCTGATACCCACCTACATTTGACATCTGAATTGTCTATCATAACCAAATTCGTTAGGCGGAATCAACCTCCTAATCTCAAAGATCCCTCCTAAAGGAATAAACTGCATTCATTGCCATCTACAGTGTTGTAGAAGAAGACTGCTACTGTTCAATATTTGTTTTGAGAGATTCTTTGAATTGTTGGAAACTGTTCCTTGGAGAAGAAGTCTGCTGCTAGTCCTCCATGACATGCTGAGAGAAGATGGGATGGGCAACACCGAATAGCGGTGGGATCTATGTTAGGGTGATGAAGGCGGAATTGCAAATAGGAGGGAGAAGGGTCGGGTAAGGAATGGAGTGGTGTTTTGGTTTTTAGGATAGGATAGATGAAGTATGATGGCTGAAGAAGGGGTTATTGGAAGATAGGCTATGTTAACTAGGGCGCTAGACTAGGCGAAGCAACGGGGGTTGACCTGGCAATCTAGTCTGCCTAGGCTTCACCCAACACTGTGGGCAGGTTTTTTTAAGGCCCTTTTTAGGGAATTTTGGAAGCTTTTATATGCGCATCATTCCAAATGTCTTTCTAACACAAAATTAATTAAAATCGTGAACGTGAAGCATTGATGGAGACAATTTCACGAAGAAGAAGAGAGAGTGTGAGAAACTGGCTCAAATCAAAACCTAAAATTTCAAATCGAAGAGGAAAATCGAAGCTTTTATGGGTTGATGGAATTGAAGGAGACTTAAAGATTACCTTGCAGCTTTGTTGTAGCTGATTGATTTGGATCACCTCCAAAATCAGGTCGAATACCTGGGTTGAACTGTCAAGTGGTGGTGAGTTATGATTTGCAGTCCCATAGAATTTGGTCTCAGGCTTTGTTTTGTATGTGAGTTTATATGGTCATACAAACAAGTAAATGATGGACTTTGACCATTAAAATATATATACAACCAAAGTAGAGGTCAAAGGCAGCCAAGCTTGCCTGGGTGGCCTCCATTGACAACAGGCTTTTGGCTTCCACCTTGGCTAGGCTAGGAGATGGCGTAACTTTCTGGGCATCAAGGCCACGCCCGAGACTACATAGTAGACAAGTAAAGGCAAATGGGTGAAAATACTATTGGTTGTAATTTAAAAACACCTTCAATGGAGGATCTGCAAGTTGAGATTAAATTTGAGGATAGGGTGGCTTTTGGGATAACAGTAGCAATTGAGGTGAGATTGGGCAATTTTAAGAGAAATGTAGGATGCAACACGAAAACACCTCGAAATGCAATGACAATATAAAAAAATGGGAAGTTCTTAAATCAAATGGCAATGTAGAGTTGATGTATGCTTTCTTTCCTTTTTTGTTTTTGTAATTTGAAAATTCTAATAGATAGCCCATTATGATATATTCAATCTCTTCCAAATTTATACGAAGACAAACTCAAAAATAAAATATTTAGATATTCAATTTTAGGATATCTATATGAAAGCTCTTTTTTAGACGTATCTTAAATACCTCAATAATTGAGAAAAATCACCAAATACATATTCTTTTTTTTCTCTTTTTTTAAAGTATTATTGTTCACATACCTTCATTGAGCTGAAGTGATTCATCCACACTCTTTGTGTCAGATAGAGCCGCAAGTGGAAGTAGTGGTTTGCCATCATCATCAAATACCATCCTTGTGCCAACCGGTCTATGTATATTAATCTTCAGCTTCTTCTTCTTGAGAATCCTAGTTGCAGGGCTATAAAAACAACAATTTAAAAGAAATTTTTTTTACCATTATGCAAAATTAAAGCTAAGAAACAATAGGGTAAGAATAGTCTAATGACCATTATAACATCACTACATAGAGTGCATACTGATTAGAATTCATTTAGGCTTATTTTTAGTAATTAGTTCAGACTGCAGACCATATGTTCCATACTGCCATAATATCAATAGACCATGCTCATAATACACATAGACATAGGTATGATTAAACCCTCTAAATTGTAAAGCTTCACAACTTACACTGCAATTTCCTTTTCAGTTCCATTTGGTCTTTCCTCTGTCTGTGTTTCTTTAGCTAACAAAAACTCATTTTCTTGCTCTTCTGCTTCTTCCTCTTCATCAATTTTTACAAGAGCAGCCTTTTTCTTTGAGATCTTGATGGACTTCTCATGTTGAGCTGCAGGTTCTTCAGGCACCTCTTTAACTCGATCTTTCTGGTTCAGGAAACGAACTTTTGGAGTCATAGGTATACCCAATGACGCAGAGAACTCTTCTATGGGAAGTTTCAAGACGTCAAAGACTTCTTTATCCTTTTGTTTATGTATAGATCTCAAGTATGTGATGAAAGCCCTTTGACCAAGATACTGCATATCTGGATACTTAACAAGTAACGCGGCCAACAACCCAGAAATTGGTTGCAATCTTTTGGAATTTGCCTGAAATTGTAAGGGCCATGGTTAGTATAACAATTGTAAAACATCTTTAAAAAGAATGCCCCATCAAAGTTGAGTTGGCACGCAAAGCTAGAGGTATAGATGTCAATGTAGCTTCCTCTTTTTGCGGCCTAGATATGGAGTAAAGTAAAACTTATCATTCACTATGGTCAGATAAATAAATTGTGAATGCACTTCATACGGTGTTTTGGCTTGTATTATTTAATGCCTACTTCAATGGATTGGAGTACACCTCTACATAAGGGAAAGCTTTATAGAAGTTGCTTCCTTGTGTGCTGGTTGGATGATTTGGGAGTGAAGGGACCCATTGGAGCGTGAGAATGTTCTGCAACAAGGAGATGCAGGTGCAAACAGTTGTAGGGGAGGTTTCGATTTCTATTTGGGGTTGGCATAGTATCATTTTGGGCCTTAATGCTTTTACGGCTACCATTTGTATCTTAGTCGCAGATTTAAAAAATAAATTAAGAAAAAGTGGCATTGTCAGAATCCTCAGGCCTAACAAATAATATTTCTAAAAAGGCAAAAAATATATCGGGATAATTTTCCAAAGCACTTTTGACCAATGTGACATGACGGTCTTTAGATAAGAGCTTGCTTTGCCAGCACTCATTTCCCAACTGGATTCCGTAATTATTTATTAGTTACCATAATGTGCACCCAAGGAAGACCCAAAATTTTAGCGGGATGCGGAGTGACTGGAAGCCGGATTACGGTGCCCAATTACGGGCTAACCCTAGAGTGTTGCTCAATTAAGAAAGCAGGACGATGGTCACGGAAATTGAACCATCACGAGGATTCTAGATTATTTCTTTATGCACGATTTGCACCCAAGGAAAACCCAAAAACTTAAGGGCAAGGATCCCAAGCTAAAGCAGAGGATAGCCAAAGACTTAACCCAAAACAAAACTTTACAAAGCAAAATTAGAACAAATAAATAAATAAACGAAAATATATGGTCAAGAGGTCTGTAAAAAAAAATTTAATCGCTATTTTTTTAGTCGATTTGAACCTCTAACCTTGTAATTCAATATGAAATCATGATTGAATTGTGTGACTCCGACAATATCAACAACAATGGACAGACTTGGATAGAATATAATTCAGCTGCTAAAGGATAAAATGGAAATGTTGTGTCAATTTTGACCACACTGAGCATTGAATTGACTAGAGTACCATTGAGTTGCTAGAGGAGAAAATGAAAACGATGTGTTTACCTTTATAATCCGTATTGGTACTTTTGATGCTTCTAACTTTTTAAGCATTTCTTCTTCTGATGGCATTACAAATAAAACTGATCTGCCTCCAGAATGATAACGAGCAGTGCGGCCAACCCGATGAATATAGGATGCAACATCATCAGGGCAGTCAACCTGAAGAAAAAGTCAGTTAGTTACCAAGCTGCTTCAAACAAACTTGCTTTTCCAAAATTAATAACTACCTGAACAACCCAATCAACTGCCTTGTTGAAATCCAAGCCTCTTGATGCCACATCAGTTGAAAATAGAACAGAACGTTCCTCACAGAATTGAGAATATATTCCCATTCTCCTTTCCTGTTTCATTCGTCCATGTAGACATTTCAATGGAATTCCAGGACGCAGTTTCTTAAATGCCTCAAAGACAAATTTCACCTGTTGCATTTTGCATATTAAGAGTGATGTTTGACAAATAAACTAGCATGCTTCTCAATGATTATTCAAGCACATATTGAAAGAAGTTCAAAATTTATATATAGGGAAAACAACTAAACAAGAACAAGAAATGGGAAAACAAAATACAAGAATGTAAAGGCTGTAGTCCCCAAAGATAGTCATGAATAGCTCCCCAATCTAAGTCTCTAACATGAAATGAGTGAACCAAAGACTGAAAGCATGGTGACAAGAGCACGCGTGCCACATGGCTTTGTACTAAAACCAAATGTGAACTCAACAGGAAAAAGTAAGCTGACACTTCCATTGCACAAAGTAACAGTTTCAACGTATGACATGGTGACACATGCAGATCTTGTTTACAGACACTTGCAGCCACCTTCCACAAAGCTCTCCTGAATTTTAGCTACAATCCAGAAACCAAGAATAGAAAGACAATTACCTGCTTGCACGTTGAAAAAAACACGAGAATCTTTGAATTAAGGTGTGCTTTGATGAAGCTCCATAGCATATCTAATTTTTGGTCAAGAGGAACAATCATTGCAGTCTGCTGTAAACCAGTAGGAGTGGCTGTCAAAGATTCCTCATGCACACTTAGATACTCAGGGTCCTTCAAACTCAATCTGGCAAGATCCTGAACAGATTTTGTTTGGGTTGCTGAGAAAAGTAAGGTTTGACGATTTTTTGGAAGCTGTGAGATAATTGCATTCAGTGCGGCCTTGAAGCCTACATCTAGAATCCGATCTGCCTCATCAAGCACTAGAACCTGTTTCCTGGCAATGGAAAAAGTACCCAACTCAATAGCTGTATAGATGTATCAATAATTCTGAGTACAACACTACAAGCCATTCATCAAGCACAATCCACGAAGATGATTTTTCATGTCCAGCTGAATGAAGTAAACATTTTTTTCTTAAACTGGTATAGAAAATGTTTTATATTAGTGTTGCATCTCTTCTCATTTCCAAGAGAGCTTAGAGTAAGCTAGTATGTTTATAGCCAATAGTTATATAGACTTGGAATCTCTCTACTGTAACATTGAATTGAGAGTCCAGTAAATGTAGGATATCAGAAACAACAGGAAAAGCAACTTATTCACACAAACAAACTAATTTTTGACCTGGATCTGAGAGCAATCAAAATTCTCAGTCTCATCCATGTGTTGGAGAAGTCGACCAGGTGTGCAAACCAAGATGTTCAAATTATTAACATGTTCCTTCTCAAATTCGACATCTTTGCGGCCACCAATTAATAGACCAGCACTGAAACCGTGATGTTTTCCTACGGCCCTCAATACATCAAAGATTTGATCTGCTAATTCCCTCGTTGGAGTTATTATAATGCTACCCACACCATCCTGTGGGCCCCATCTTGCTCTGTATAACTTCTCTAACACCTGAAAGCATCAATTATACAACCACTTTAAGTCACTAAAGAACTAGATAAGCAATGCATCCTTGCTTTAGCACTCATCATTATAGGAGAAGAGGAAGCACGCATGAAAATAAATAACCAATTGAAGATTCTTTAGAAAAGGAGTGGGCAAAAAAACAAAAACTAACAGTCAATACATGATTCACAAAAGAAATCACTTTAGTATACAGTTTTATTGAGAGCATATTACTATCAATCCACATGCAGTGTAACACTTTTTTTTTCCGATGTGTTTGCATTGATAATGAATTTGACAGTATTGTCACTGCTCAAATTGTCTGAAGTCATGGTAGACACCTTGGTTCAACTCCAACATCATTGAACAACATTACACATCAAATTGACTGAAGTCATGGTAGTTGGTAGACACCTTGCTTTAACTCCAACATCATTGAACACCATTACACATCAGACAATAATTACTTAAATAACTGGGTAATCAAGTGAAAGAATGCATAGAAGTTGGCATGCAAAAAGTTCCAGTAAGACTTGAGATGGAAAACTGGACAAGTATTTTTGGGACCTCCTAACTTGGATAAGTCTTATTTATATCTTTTATATGCTTATAATTATGTAATATATATTTTTTATATCTATTAATCTATATACTGTTTTTTACAACTTATCTTACGATACAAGATATCCAATATAAATGTTTTGATAAATATGGTTACAATGTAAATACCCTATTGACTGCAAAGTGAAGTGACTCACCGGAATAATGAAAGCAAGGGTCTTTCCACTGCCAGTCTTTGCGGCGCCTAGAATATCTCTTCCACACAAGGAATGGGGCAATGAAGCTCGCTGAATATCAGTAGTTGCAGTGTATTTAGCGTCAGTTAATGCATCCTTGGTCTTTTGCGACAATGGTAACTGATTAAACTTCTTGCAACCGACGTAAGGGGAAAATGACCCAATTGGGGCATTAGATGGCAGTGGTTTGATTGAGAGAGGGTTCGAACCCGAGTCTGGCTTTCCAAATTCGATCCATGACTCGAGTAGTTGGATTTCCTGCGCTTCAGATAGCCGTTTTTGCTTCCGAAAGGAGGAATTGTTCGATTTGGGTTTCGTCATATGAAGCAAGCTCTGGTTCTTACCCTTCGAAGCAACACCAGCTAGAGGGAGAAGTAAAGCAATTAGATCCAGTGGCGTTAGATGGCTCCCTCAATACTAAGGACCCGAGTATATTGTGAGACGGTGAGCAAGCTTTGGTTCTGGTAGAGTGCCACGACCTGATTTTCGAGAAAAACGAAATCCTATTATTCATGTAGGATTATCCGTTTTCCCAAAACTCGAGACGTGAAATTCAATAACAATAGAAACATTTAGCAGCAACAATAATTTAAACATGATTTAAATACTAAACAAAGAAAAACTCTAACCAGGAAAGACTGACGGTGCTAGCCCCACTAGCGAAACTTCAGTAACGCTGCCCAAAAGTCTCTAAACCTGAAAACCTAATCGGCTACATTCCCAAAGGAATGTACCCAATAAGCAAAAGCTCACTTGGGTCAGCAATAAAGTTGGTGAGTAAATCTTCATCCCAAAATCAATAAATTCACACGTGATAACATCAAGCTAAACACAAACAATAAACAAACACACAAACAGTTAGTTCCTCAATGAGGCAAATGTGTCATGCAAGAAACGCACAGTTCAAATAATTTAGTTCTTTAACGAGGCAATCATATCATCATCCTAATAAGTAAATATGCATTTACTTGTACTTACACTATAGAATTTGACTATGACAAGTCTGACCTGCAGAAATATTAGTGGACTTGTCATCCTGCATGAAAAGGATTAGAAACAATATAACATAATTTATTCAATTTTTATTTGAATTTGATTCATCTTTTAACGGATTGATCACTTAGACGATACCACATTCGCACCATCTCCGTGCCGAACATACATGCCCGTATGCCTCTCTCATATAAAGGAGGACTACTCTGTCATCCATACCTAAGTGGGGGCATCACATACAGGCATGCATCGCGGATACTCCTAACTATATGAGTACCAAAAGCCATTCTTGGGCTATCAATGCGCATAAACTCACGTCACATGTTTGACGGATAAATATCAAAACCTATTTTAGGCATAAAAATTCACCTCATTTCCGCAAGACTAACCCGAAGGTTATTTTAGTTTTTCTAGTAGGAAATAAGCGTCTCACCTCCGCAAGACAACCCGCAGTTCTCTTCTTCAGCAACCGATTGAAGGAAGGGAGGAAGATGAAGTCGATTGAAGGAAGAGGTTGATGAAGTCGATTGATCGCTCCTTCTTCTTCAGTCAGCTGCAGCAATAGCAATTGAAAATCGATTAGGGTTTTTTTTTTTTTCATATATACAGAACTAAAAATCGGCGAGTCGGGTCGACCGGTTAAGCGCTGAATCGGCCGATTTTGACCGATTTCAACCGATTTCAACGAGTCCGTTTAAAGCCGGCCGATTCGGTCCAGCCCGCATACCACTTTTTGGCCGACTTTCGGCCGCATTAATAGCACAGCCCGCAAGTTATTTAGTTTCTCTAGTAGGAGAGGGAAAATAATAAACAAAAGAGGTGTGGTAGTTCTAAGTGATACAATTTCAGGTGATTTAAATTTTCGGGAAACAAAGTTTATCAATATCCTTTATCGTGATATCTCACTTTTCTTTCACAATGACATTTTGTCATTTATCAACCCGTTCTTTCGGGGAATCATAGCATATTCATAAAACATGCTCTATAACATCATGGCGATCAAGTGACATTTTGTCATTCATATGTAAATCTACCCATTCTTTTGGGGGAACTTAACTATTTCAAGATGCATACATACAGAGGAACATCATGAATCTTAAATAGTCCTACATCAATAGAATCAACGAGACATCAAAACAAAACAAAACAAGCCATAGTGCAATATCAAACACTACTCCACACAGTACTCTCCATGTGAATGTGATTTTAGGGAAAAACACATACATCCTAGTTTGACAGAAAGTATCTCAAATGCTGAAATCCAATAAAGCCACTACATGCAATCTCCGAAAAGACAATTTCAACACATAAACATGAAAGTGCATGACAATCATGGGTGAACACTAACTTACACCAAAGCAACCATCCAAATTCTAATACAGCACACATAACTTAAATTGTTTGAAAACATCCACTAATTCCTGGTTAGCACCAAATAACTCGACATTTTAGGAGTGAAATCAGCTCCAATCAAACATTTTACACCATTAGGCATGGCATCGCACAACCATCGTCATTATCTAAATTCCCAAATTCTAGATGGCTTCTCTATGTATTTATTTCAGCTCATCAAGCTTCTCCTAATGCAGCTTAGAAGAAACGACACTGATTCACTTTTAATCCAACAATTTTAGAATTCTCACCTGGATAATAAAAACTCAATTTAGTAGCTAACTAGCTAAAAACAAATATTTCTTATGGACCCAAATTAACCTACACCAACACATCTTAACATACCAGTATAATGCAATATAAAAATATTCTCGACGGCAGTTTCATTCATTTAAACCTTTGGGTATCCTAATATCTACCAAGCAATCCAAGCCTATGGTGACTTCACACTATAGCCATCTCAAAAACTCACAACCATCAGATGCATAACACCTGATCCTGTCTTGATTTCCAAATAAGATGCATAACACACACAAATAAGCAAACCCCCAAATCAATTGATCGATCCTTAAATTGCAACTACACTCCCATCTCAATCTCTTTTGATTGCCACTTCTCATACAGATGTTGTAAGCAACAATCTGATCTCTCGCTAGTTATTCGGACAGAAACAAGAAGTAAAGACGTCAATGCAAAATTGGATGTCCTCAGCTGGTCTCTCCCTATCAAACTCCTTCCAAATTAAAAGTTTGGACTTCACTATCAAAATACTAGGTCTGTCATCCATTATTTGTCATCCATTATTTATTTAATTTTCGATCCATCTACCTAACAATAGTGATACCCATTAAACTCCGTTCATCTAGACTTGAAGTTAGCAATTTGCCTTTGATGGGTCTACCAATAATAACTTACAAGACAATAGGGATAGCCTCCACTACATCACCAAACTTACAAAAGATTCATCATTCTGTAAGAGTTCTTAAATGATAAAAGTAGACTCTTAACAAATAAGAAAATGAAGGTCCCTTTCACACTTCCTGTCAGAAATTCAGTCACCATAACACCAAGCCATTTCAATGCCTCAGAAGAAACCCATCTTAATGCTTACTAAGTAAATTACAGCACAATCTATCATACTTACCCAAATCTCCCTTTCAACGCGTCAGATGAAACCCATCCTTTTTGGCTTACGAAATCCACTTACTACACAACATATCATACTTGCCCAAATCACCACCAAAAAACATAAAAACAATCCAATGGGCATGTAAGAATGATCTTACACAAACAATTAAACAGGACACAAATCTCCCAAATTTCAGATCTAATCCTCACTCAACACTTTCAACTTCATACAAATATCTAAAAAGGAAAATGAATAAAACTCACCGTTTTCACACAGAAAGGAGAGTTTTCGTCACCGAAGAAGGAGATTCATCAAAGAGGAAGAAGTATGGGGCGGTGGGATGCGAGCCGCCATTGTCGCTGCCGAAGAGGATGAGAGGAAGAGTGCTCTTTCTGTTGCACCAGAGAATAAGGAAAAGAAAAAAAGGGTTTTTTTATTTATTTATTTATATTCGCCCCCACTAACAATATTGAGGGCACCCACCCATTAACTCACCAAATAAACCCTAAAATTTTGAAACTTAAGTTCAATTAAATGTAACCCTATTTTATTTTATTGTCTTTATGAAATTTAGGGGTGTTACATAGAATATATTGTGAAACGGTGAAACACTCGTTCCTTCTCTTCTTCTTATTGCGTTAATCGCTGATGAGGGAAGGGCAAGTTTTATCTAGGGTTTTTGGGAAATGTTTTAGTGCCATCCACAACTTGGATGCGGCACCACACCCACCCGAAGAGTCAACATCCACGAGGAGGCTATGCCAGATTTTGTGTCTCCTCCAATTCTAGGCAGCCGGGCTTTATAGCCAGATTTTGGGCTTTTTATACCTCTATCCCTTCTATAGACAATGTTTGTGATTGTGTTTTAAAGAGAATGGGTAAAAGTGTAGAAAAAACCCAAGCCTGGCCAAAAAATGGCTTTAAAGTCTGGCTGCCTAGACAAGTTCGTTGTGCCTCTAATGCATAAGCCGCATGTCTCTTACAAATGATTGTCAGATCCCCAATTCTAGGCAGCCAGACTTTATAGCCACTTTTTTGTTAGTTTTGAGCTTTTTATACTTATACCCCTTATATATATAATGTTTGTGGTTGTATTTTAAAAATAATGGGTAAAAGTATAAAAAAATCTCAAGCCTGATCAAAAAATGGTTTTAAAGCCTGGCTAACTAGACAAACTCATGCCAGATTTGGCCTTAAAAAACACTAATCTGTTTGAAGTTGAACTACTAATTATAACTAGTTGCAAGTGGGGCATATTTGCTTTATAAAGTTTTATAAGTTCTATTTTAAAAGCTTTATGATGTTTTATAAGTTCTATTTTAAAATTGTATATTTACTAGGTTATTCTCCGTACCTTCGACACTCAATTTAATCAAGGCCTGTAGATGTGTGATAGTTAGAGTTAGTTGGGGCATAAAAATTAAAAAAAAAAATCTTTTTTCAACCTCCTTCATTGTGATCCATTAGATTCTTATGATTGGGTAAATCTCCAACCTCAAACACCATGCTGATTTGTTTTATAGACTATAATATTTCTCGTGCCGTTGGCACAATAGAAAGGTGTATCGTGATATTAGGGTTAAAATTAGTTAAAGTTTTTATAATATGAAAAAAATGTTTCAAAGAATAAAAAGTGAAGTCTGGGTTCTTTATTTGAATATGACTTGAGAAACCATTCTTATTCGTTTGAAAATATTGAAAATACTCTCGGCATGCAATGTATTAGATTTTTTCAAATGCATATATTTAAAACTTAAATGTTTGTACAGTCTTCCTTGAGGTGTCTCACTCTACCACATCCGAGACATAGAGGTCCAAGTGTATTTAGACCCAAATTAACCTACATCCATCATCATTGGTTTTGTTGCAAAAATCTTCGAAAATGCATTTTAACGATATCAAGTTTACTAAAATCTGACAACTAAGTAGATAGTTATGATATGGGGCAACGAAGCTTGCTGAATATCAGTAGTTGCAGTGTATTTAGCGTCAGTTAATGCATCCTTGGTTTTTTGCGACAAGGGTAACTGATTGAACTTCTTGCAACCGATGTAAGGGGAAAATGACCCAATTGGGGCATCATATGGCAGTGGTTTGATTGAGAGGGGATTCGAACCTGAGTCTGGCTTTCCAAACTACAAGAAAAATGCTCATTAATAGCGTTTTAAAAACGCTATTGTAAGTTGACTATTATAGTAAGTCTATTGTAAGTTGACTATTTATAGCATTTCTGTATTTATAGCGTTTCCAAAACGCTATTGTAAGTTGACTATTTATAGCATTTCTGAAAGGCTATAGTAACAATATTTATAACGTTTTAGAAACGCTATTGTATAATTACCAATATATTGTCTTCTCTCACGTATCATTTAACAAATGCTATTGTATTAATATCTATGCATTTCTCAAGCCCCTTTTTTTTCTATAGCACTCATCAAGTGCTATCAAATGACTTTTTATAACATCTTATAAGTTTATTTCTAGAAATTAAAAATCTAAATGTGCCAAACTTAAACATTTCCATGAATGGAAACAAAGTAATATAATTAATAAGATAATGTATTACATCGAGTCACAAAATCTATCAAATAATAAAGATAACGTATTACACTTAAACATTTCTTAACTCTCTTACAGTACGCATCTCCCGTATTTCTGCTTGCAACTTGGCAATTGTCTCAGCTTCATATTACTTGCAATTTTGCAGGGGGGTTTTGAGGATCGACAAACAAAGATTGATCACCAGGAGGAAACTCTTGATCAGTGAAATGTGTTTCACCTCTTGCAGAGAGAGCTTCCTTAACTGGCATTTCAATTGAAAGCATCCGTTGGTTGATTTCTTCTTGTGTTTCCATTCTCGGTTTCCTAAATCTTATAGCAAAAGAGTCAACATGAATTGCCATTGCCTCACTGTCAGATCTTCTTTTTCTTCCACTTGATATTGTCCATCCCAGTCAACATCATCTCTATCATACAAGTCAACATCCGCAGGATCACTGTCCCACTCATCCACCTGCATAAGGGTAAACAGTTAAAGGAAGCAACAAAAATATGCAGAACTGTACATGAAAATTTTCAATGCGCATAAAGAAAAAAGTTGAAAAAGGTAAGTATGAAGTATTCAGAGATGAAATACAGCTTCAAATAACATACTCTGGAAGGTGAATCACCCCACTGCCATCCATCTTCTGGGAGATCAATTGTGCTATACTCAACTGAGCTTGTAGCAGCATGAAGAGCTAGAATTTCATCTTCAGACAAACACCTTCCCCATAAGAAAGCATCCATTATATGCATCTTTGGATCCACTCCTTCACTATCTGATCTTCCAAATGCATCCAAATCTGTTGGTGGTCTAATGCCAATCCAAACTTCTGTTCCTTGTTCCCATATGACACTACCCAAATGCAATGGTAACCCAGTCTAATATCCATCAAAGCCACCATCTAAATAGCAAGTAGCTTCACTTAATTCGGCATCTATAGTAACTGTCACAATATGCCACCTGCATAAGAGTCATAATAGACTAGTTAGCTTGGCATACAATGGCATACCCTTGAGTAGTTAGTAATGCAGATGAATAACAAGACCAAAATATATTTCTAGATATCATTATCATAAACTACAGACATAACAAATAATAAGCAGAAATCCAACAATCATATCACTGAATGCGATAAGAATAATCAAGGTATATGACATAGAAGTACAAACCTCCCGTCTGCGATACATGTTCCACTCTTTTGCTAAGGTAGTCTGTCTATCACTTTTAGTCACTACTCTCAGGCCAACTTGTCCAGCCTCAATGCCTTGTTCAGAGCCAGCTACCAGAATTTCCCAGCAAACTTCCTTCTAGAACTCAGTTCCTAATAGACAAACTGGTCCTGACTCAGGTTGAATGATTGTTGCAATAGAGAAACATACCTTTTGACTTCCACAAACACTTGGATCAATCTGACCATAGTGTTTACCAGCTGTTCTTGGTTCATCATCAAGCACACAAACTGCTCCTGCAACTTCATTCCTCTCTGTCTTGCCAAATTCAAAATTACAGAATACAGAACAAGCATTTTGGAATGGAACATCTCAATCCTTTCATCTTAAGCATCATACCCATCAAGAGATGAATTAAATACCTTTTGAAATACTAACAAAATTGTTTGAACAATTAAGCTTCATATACTTTGCACTCCTCATCTGCTGGATTCGTCTTGCAGAAATCATCTAATGGATCTTCGCTACCTTCTACAGCCACACCAGGCCATTTGCTTGCCACCAAGTGTGCCAAATCAACAACTCTTTGGCTGAGAAATCGTCAAAATGGTTAATCTAAAATGTTCAGCACATATGGTACTTGGTTTTCATTGATTAATCATGAATGAACGTGTGTGCCTGTAGTGTGTTATAACAATGAATTTTAACATTATTCATGAATTGGTTAGGACTAAAACTAGTAGTCTCACCTATAACCCCATTCATTGCCGTACCACGCCACGACTTTGACCATATCATCTCCCATGACCATGGTGAGTGAAGAGTCAATGGTGGAGGAAACATCACTGCACCGGAAGTCTACGGACACAAGAGGCACATCACACACAGCTAAGATCCCTTTAAGTGGCCCTTCAGCGGCCTTTCTGAAGGCAGCGTTAACATCATCAACAGTGATACCCTTCTTGGCAACATTGATAACAAGGTCTACAACAGAGACATTAGGAGTGGGCACTCGGAGTGCAATCCCATTAAGCTTGCCTTTCAGCTGGGGCAGCACTAGGGACACAGCCTTAGTTGCTCCAGTGCTTGTGGGCACTATGTTCAATGCTGCTGCTCTGGCTCTCCTCAGGTCACGGTGTGAAGCATCCAATAGTCTCTGCATACAACAACATAGTTTTATTGGTCAGAAGGGTTTATTGAGCAAAAGCCCTTTGCTTTCATGGACTTTTATGTGCAAAAGTTTTAGACAAACACATTATATCATTAAACTTCTGCTACATCATTGGCATTAGGTTAAATAAGACATTTTTAGTGAATAATGGTAAGATTATTGTCACGAAACAATCAGTAGATTCTGAGTATTCAAAGTGAATGAATGGAGAGATTAACTACCTAGTCACCAGTGTAGCAGTGAGTGGTGGTCATTGTTCCCTTAACAATGCCTGGAAGTGGATTAAGGAGGAATTAGTTTCCGAAAACAAAAAGTCTGAACTTGAAAGGAATTGGAGCAGAAAATGACTGAAACTTACCCAACTCCTCATCCAAAACATTCACGAATGGAGCTAAGCAGTTTGTAGTGCAAGAAGCATTGCTGAAAATTTCAAAGTTCCAGCCAAATTTAAGATATGACAGATGTACCTGACTTATGCTCTTCATTAGATGGACGGAACAGTTGGAATACTAACCTTACAATGTTGGCGACCTCGTGTGAGTAGTCTCCCTCGTTTACTCCCATAACATAAGTTGGGATATCAGCTTCTTTACATGGAGCCATTATAATAACCTTTTTTGCACCGGCTTGTGTGTGCTTCCCCGCACTAGGACCATCAACAAACACTCCAGTCCCCTGCAACACCAAACAAAATTATTCATTTCTACGATTTTTTTTTTCCTTTTCTTGTGTCAGTAGAAGAGAGTCTTTTGAAATGGGGGGTTTTCCCTGTAGCAGATATTGAAGTCTTGCAAAAAGAAAGAACAAGAACTTCAGGCTTATGCTCTTTGATTGAATTGATAGTCCTCTGGGATCACCGGGTTCAAACAGTATTTTCATCGTAGATCGAACAATTTAGATACCTCAATGACGATGTCAATCCCTAGTTCAGCCCATGGAAGCTTCAGAGGGTCTCTGTTTGAGACAACCTTGATGAGCTTACCATCCACACTGATAGTCTCATTGTCCACGATCTTCACATCGGCTTTAAAGGTTCCGAGCATGGAATCATATTTGAGAAGGTGAGATGCCTATACAACAATTAGTCCAAACCCAGTTAATTTCAGATTAACTGCATGAACATTAAACAAATTCTGAAGATGGATTGTTTTCTTACATTCTTGACACCACCACTGTCATTGACAACAATAACCTCAAAGGGTGAGTCTTTCCTTCCGTGCCAGCAACGGAGGAAATTCCTACCAATGCGCCCAAAACCATTGATAGCCACTTTCAATTTTGCTACAGTTTCTACTCCTCGAACTGTAGTTGACACTGCAGCCTAACAAAAGAACAGTCTTAACTACGATCTGGATCATAAAGATAAACAAATTTTCTGGTACGTAATAGCTGTAGGTTCGAATGTCCTATAGGCTTATCATCCATGATCAAGTAGAAAAAGCTGTAGAAAATAAATGAATAACAGTTATAATCCACACATGTGCATGAGGCCTACTAAGATATTGAAATAAACTGTCAAAGTGAGCAGCCACCTGATGGCTGAATCAGAAACCAATATGATATTGCCTTAACCATGTGCTCCAAACATCTATTGTTTTACAAATATTACATAGCCAAACTTGTTTAACAGAGTTCATAAAATAGAGAATTTAGAATTGTGATCAGTGATAAACTAGGTTTAACTTTTAACAGTTTAATTCAAATGTATGTAAATCTGAAGAAGGTAATTTAGATCATACCGCCATTGACAGTGAAGCATAACCCATTCCAAATGTATAGCATTTCTCTGGAGATCCAAATGGGCTGGCTTTCTCTTTACAAACTGCTGGGATGATAATGAGAAGCATATTCCCTAAATTTCCTGTTCACATCATTGATAATAGTAATGAGATACATTTACTTAATTGAATTAGGGTTAAAATTAGTTAAAGTTTTTATAATATGAAAAAAATGTTTCAAAAAATAAAAAGTGAAGTCCGAGTTCTTTATTTGAATATGCCTTGAGAAACCATTCTTATTCGTTTGAAAATATTGAAAATACTCTCGGCATGCAACGTATTAGATTTTTTCAAATGCATATATTTAAAACTTAAATGTTTGTACAGTCTTCCTTGAGGTGTCCCACTCTACCACATCCGAGACATACAGGTCCAAGTGTATTTAGACCCAAATTAACCTACATCCATCATCATTGGTTTTGTTGCAAAAAATCTTCGAAAATGCATTTTAACGATATCAAGTTTACCAAAATCCGACAACTAAGTAGATAGTTATGATAATTCTCATTTCTAAAAACAAAAACACACAAACTTTCTTTCTCCATCACATGTGCATTCCACTCATTTTAAGTTTTATGTTCATTTTCTTTTTTTCTTTATATATTTTATATTTACAAACATATCATTATAGAAAATTAATATAACCTTATTTTTGTAATCAACGTGTTTTATTTAAGTGAATTTTATGTAATATGTTTTTTACGTGTCATCTTTACAATGCTGACTCAATAAAAGTTGGGGCTTAGGCGATAGTCGACTACGAGGCTCATGATAATTTAATTTGCAAGGATCCATGGACACTCTTAGAGCACTCTGAGTGTTCATTTGTCATAGAGATACGATAGTCCTGGCTATTAGTTTTCCCTACTAGGACTATCATAGTGTCGTTGTCTATGATTCATATCCTTAGGTACTACAAACGATGTGATTGTCTACATATCAGATAATGCTACTAACATTTATGATGAGACTAGCGGTACATATATTTAATTTATTATTTTGTCAAAGTTTTAAAATTTATTAAATATTATAATTTCTTGAACTAAGAGATAAATATATGTTTTTCTTTTAATTATGAATGACAGTTGGTATAATAAAGAAGTTGTTCAACTTCAATGTCGGGTCGATTGTCGCATATGTCGTAGGCTGAATTATAGATGAGATGTGTCATGCAATAACCTTATTTTAGTATTAATAGTTTTTTATATAAGTGATTCTTATGTAATATATTGTTTAATTAACATCATGACAGAGTCGACTCAATAAAAGTTGGGGCTTAGGCGATAGTCGACTACGAGACCCATATCTTAAAAGGATTAGAAAATAGTAATTTCGTATATAATTCTTTATATATTTATAAACATCATAATGTAATATGTGCAAGTACAATGCAAATTGCTTTTGGATTCCATCTCCAAGTGTTTATGTTAATCCTTGAGGGTAATTTATCTGATAATTTAATTTGTAGAGATCCATGGACACTCTTAGAGCACTCTGAAAGTTCATTTGTAATAGATACACGATAGTCCTAGCTATCAGGTTTTTACTGACAAAGACTATAATAACGTCTTTGTCTATGATTTTCATCCTTAGGCACCACATGACAGACGATGTGATTGTCTATATAGCAAATGTTGTTAATAGCATTTACGACGAGTCTGATGGTATTTAAATTTAATTTATGATTTTTTCAAAATTTTACAATTTATTAAATATTGTAATTTTTTGAAATAAGATATCAATATATGTATATCTTTTAATCATGAATAACCGTTGGTACAATGAATAAGTTGTTCAGCTTAAATGTTGGGTCGATTGCCGCACATGTCGTAGCCTTGATTATAAATGAGATGTGTCACACAATATAACCTTATTTTAGTATTAAATTGTTTTATATAAGTGAATTTTATGTAATATTTTATTTATATGACACCAGGATAGTGCTAACCCAATAAAAGTTGGGGCCTAAGCAATAGTCGACTACGGAGTCCATATCTCAAAAGGATTAGAAAACTAATAATTTCGCATATAATTCTGTATATATTTATGAATATTATAATGTAATGTGTGCAACTAACAAATTGTCATTGGATTTCATTTCCAAGTATTTCTATTAATCTTTTAAATATAATTAAATGAAAATTTAATTTGTAGTGATCCATAAACACTCTTAGAGAGCTACGAGAGTTCATTTGTCATAAAGACACGATAGTCCTATCTATCAGGTTTTTTCCTGACTAGGACTATCATAACATCGTTGTCTATGATTCTCATCCTTAGACTCCACATGACAGACAATGTGATTTTCTATATAACACATGCTCTAACTAGCATTTACGATGAGATTGATGGGTACGTAAATTTTATTTTTTATTTTTTCAAAGTTTTAAATTTTATTAAATAATTACTTTCTTGAACTAAAATATCAATATATGTATATTTTTTAATTAAGAATGACACTTGGTACAATGAAGTAGTTGCTCAACTTCAATGTCGGGTCGGTTGTCATACATGTCGTAGACGGATTATAGACGAGATGTGTCACACAATAACCTTATTTTAGTGTTAAAATATTTTTATTTATGTAATTCTTATCAATATGTTGTTTATGCGACACCATGATAATGCCGACCCAATAAAAGTTCGGGCCTGGACGATAGCCGACTACGGGGCCAATATCTCAAAGGGATTAGAAAACTAATAATTTTGTATATATTTATAAATATAATAATGTAATATGTGCAACTACAACACAAACAACATTTTGATTTCATCTTCAAGTATTTTTGTTAGTCATTTAAAGATAATTTACATAATAATTTAATTTGTAAAGATCCATGGACACTCTTAGAGCGCTTCAAGGATTCATTTATCATAGAGACACAAAAGTATTAGCTATCAGGTTTACCCTGATCGGGGTTATCATACCGTCATTGTCTATAATTCTCATCCTTAGGCACCAAATGACAAACGATGTGATTTTGTACATAGCACATGTTGTTATTAGCATTTACGATGAAACTGATGGTATATACATTTAATATATGATTTTTTCAAAAATTTAAAATTTATTTAATAATGTACTTTTTTGAACTAAGAGATCAGTATATGCATTTCTTTTAATTATGTAAGACAGTTGGTACAATGAAGAATTTGCTCAACTTCAATGTCGTGTCGATTGTCGCACATGTCATAGGTTGCATAATATATGATGTGTGTTACACAATATAATCTTATTTTAGTATTAAAAGTTTTTTTTATTTAAGTTATTCTTATTTAATATGTTGTTTATATGACATCATGATAGTGTTGACCTAATAAAAGTTGAGGACCTAGGCGATAGTCGACTACGGCGCCTATATCTCAAAAGGATTAGAAAATTAATAATTTCGTATATAATTCTTTATATATATATTTATGAATATCATAATGTAATGTCATTTAATAAGTGCGTTAATATCCTTTTGCGCCCAATAACATATTTGTATTTAAATAACATGCGTTTTCTCAAGATTATCACAATGTGCACATTACTGATTTAGATTTAACTTTATTTATTTATTTATTTATTTTTGTAGGACGTATGGAACATCCATCATCAAAATTAACACGGATATCGAGCATTGAAGAGTTAGAGATCAAGTCAAATTGTAAAACCAAGCAAGCCCTAACCCATCCACGTCTTTCACTTAAACCAAACTTCCTTCCCTCTCTTTAACCCAGCTCATTGTAGTTAAGGCGTTGAGGCGAGGCGGACATGCCTGGAAACGCCTGAGGCGTGAGGCGGTAGGCGAGGTGGACGCCTCGCCTCACTTCACTGTGGCGGTCTTAATATTTTTTAAGAACTTTTTATAATAAACTGAAACATATCAACATAGTAATATACATCATCATTTTAATAAGTACATAAGCAAATATGTACAAAAAGTGACACAACTACCAAGAATCGAAATGAAAATATAATAAAGTTGCATTGCATAGCGAAAAAATGCACTGCATAAATGTCAAATAACTTGCAAACATCCACTAAATCATTAAAAATCAATAATCTTGAAATAATAAACTTGAGAATATTGAACATTTGTTAGAAGAAATTGTTGGAATGGTTGGTAAAAATCCACAAGTATGATCACACTTGGTATTCCAAAAGCATAATACTATGCTATGAAAAATCAAGATTGATGTTTATCAAAGACTAATCAAAACATGATATTTTTTTCCAAAAAATATTTTAAGAAAAAAATGATATTTATCAAAACTTAAAAATGTTTTATCTTATTTGTTTATTATTTGGGAAGACCTAATTTGAAGGTAAGGAAGAGATGAAGACTCTTAAGTCTCTGATGGCAGCAACAAGTATTATACTAAGAAACATAAAACCCTATTATAGAGTGGGTTGCAACTAGGTTAAAAATGGGCTGGCTGCAACCATTTTTGGGCTGAGGCAGGTGAGGCAGTGAGGTGGTTCGAGGCGGACGCCTCATTTCACCGAATCGCATTGCCTCATTTTGAGGCAGAAGTTTGTAAAAACACCTTGAGACGCGCCTAGGGGATCGCAATGACTACACCAGCTCATAACACCAATTTCCTAACCTCTCATGTGATTTTCTCGAGGAGTCCACACAAATTGAAGGGAGAAAAAAAAGGGAGAGAGAGGAACAGAGAGGCTATTTAAAGGGAAGGAGAGAAACACTGTTTCGGGGTTTTTTCAGTGCATGAAGAAGGCTGATTCAGGGTGTGAAGAGGGCTGATTCAGGGTTTAATTCATGGCGTGATTCAGGGCTGTTTCAGGTTCTGATTCAGGGTTGTCTGAGGATGTGAACATGGGTATTGAAGGGCTGTTCCAGTGGGTTTTCAAGGGCTGTAACTGGGCAGTTGCAGGGAGCATAAAGGAGCAGCTGCGGGGGCGTGAAAAGGCTGTTTCGAGGGCAGTTGCAGGGGGCGTGAAGGAGCAACTGCTGCTTGTTGAGTTCCTGTGTTACAGAAAGGAGGGAAGAAGACAGATTCCAACCCCTTTTCCATGATCTGTAAGTCTTTATACATTTTGGAAGAGGTGAATATAAATTTAATATCTGGCTAAACCCTCCAACTAAGGTTGAGGAGGAAGCCATTGTTATGGATTCCATTCAATAAATTGTTGCTAGAATTTCATTGTTATGGACTTCAGTTTTGTTCATTTTTGCTCCCTATCAGTTTAAATTAATAAAGTTTCTTTCATGAAATCTACGGTTACATTTTTCATTTCAAGAAATACATTGATTTATATTGTAATGCTTGTTATGAATTACATGTTTGATGTACTTTGATAACTTGTTCTTAGCTAAACACTTTGACAAGTTATGCTGAGATCAATTGAATAATTTTGCAAGTGAATTAGATTAAACTATATTGAGAGTAAAGTAAATACAAATATTTAGAAATTTTAGCAAATGGTTTAGTGATGGAGTTTATTTCATTGGCGGAATCCAAAACCTTAGTATTACACTTCATTGATTCGATCATTTTAGTTATGTATTGATTTCATTTTCTTAAATCAAAAGAAAAAAAAATTTCAATCTAGTCTCTTCGGAGAATCAAATTTTGTCACTAGTTAAGAGTTTCTTTAAACCAATTAAGTTAGTCTCCCCTAACCCTGAGGTTCGATCTTGACTTGCTAAACACTAAAATCTGATCTTGCATTTGCAAGTAGAGTAATATTTGTTCAATCAAAATTTTCAATCATTGTCCATTTGTATCAATCGCGAACATCCCACGGACGAGCGGACGTACAACCACTAACAACTACAAGAGCAAATGATTTCATTATGATCATCAAGTACATGAAGCTGACCCTTATTCAACTTTCTAAATCACGAAGGTCTGTATCTCGAACTAGTTATGGTCCTGAAACACTTTTGCTATTGGACTTCATACAAAATGTAATTAGGTGTCTTCCCTTACGTGATTTACATAATGCCTCTGAGTATCCCCAAATTAAATAGATCTATAGTGCTTTTGTTATTTAGGTTTAAGGTTTATGTAGGTTTCTCCTATTAATGTAAATGGACACCACTGGCTTTTGGTATTCGATTTGAGATTTAAAAAATTAAAGATAAGAGAAATAGTTCTTGAAATTCAAGAGATTGTGTGAATTAGATTCATAGTAACTTGTTTTGTAGCTTCCACACAATAAGTTCTTATCAAATTGTTTTCAGTCTTAAGGTTATACATGAAAGATTCAATGGCAGCTTGTAGCATGACAACAGAGATCTAATTTGTCAGTGTTTGCTCCGACATGGTTACTAAGACGAACTACATGCAGTAAAAGAAAGTATGGGAGATGCGTGCAAACTGAATTCCTAGGGAGCCATCCAAATCCCATGGGGTCATGCTTGTCTTTAATAGCTACTTTCATAATCTCTCCCTTTCTGTACCATAATGCCTCCACCATTTACACAACAATGCTTGTTCATAATTTGCAGGGGCAATGCTAAGATCACCCACTTCCTTGGGTGTGCACACTAATTCCCAGTTTAAAGCATGAAAAGGCTTCTCATCATCACCACCGCACAACTGAAAGTTCCTAATCAGTCTTTCTTTAAATTCTTCAAGACATTAATTGGGCATACCGAAGAGCAATATTTAATAAACATGCATATTGCTCAAAACGATTTTGAAGAGCAGCAATCAGCCAGAGCATGTTGTCAAAGGAAGATCCTCATTACTTCCAAGCGTTGCTGGTGCGACGAGAATGCCAACACATGGTTTTTAACTGTGATTTCTCTAATAAGGTGTTGGAAGTGGAACAGATGCGAATTGGCCGGATAACTACCTCAGAGAAGCTTTAGTCTATGGAAATTGATGAGAAATGAAATATAGAAGATTGCTTAGTGCTATCATTGCAGCTTATGAGATATGGCTAGAAAAGAACAATATGAGATCAAATGGCAAATCAAAATCTGCTGGTTTGTTGGCCGTGGTCCATGGGATCTTACATAAAGTTAACACTCATTTTTGTTTGAAGCTTGCTGCTCCTCATACTTATCAATGAAATGAGTCTTGCTAAGATGTGTATAGCAACGTCCTAAACACTGGCTTGATATCAATTAAAATGCTTAATTTCAGCCTGGCTACTCTGGTATATGAGGGGTACTGAACGAAACACTACAGCTGACATTCCTTGACATCCTCACCAGTGAGCTTCAAGCTATTTAGAAATAAGGGTAACTGGCTGACTTAACCTCCTTCACTCCATTCAAGATAAGTGTGTGCATTATTATTTTTGTAAGGTTCTCATTAGCAAGAAGTGGGATTACAAAGACGTCCATAAGAAATCTAACACTCCCTAATCAAAGAGCTCCAATTAACAAACAATGAGAAAAGAAATATCACTCGCACAACTAAACAAGGCAAATCTGGTGTCCAATTTCATTACTCTCAAGATCTCTTAGTTCCGATTCCAAGATCAACTTATTCAATTCACAAAGGAGCGCTCATGAGACTGGTAAACAAGGATGGGGACCATCATCTCAAATTTTGTAAAGTTATCTCTAGTATGGATGATATGTGATTGTGGTTTGGCCTCTTTTATGCCTCAGCTGTTATGAAGAGTGTGGTTTTGCTTTGTTCTCTCCATTTGTTTTAGAAATAATCTTTCAAAAAAAAAATACCACTCCTTGTCCATGGTCCCAGCCATTTATCTATGCTAGTTTTGTCTCGTCTACAGCTTAAGCATTTTTTAGCAGATGGCAGCTTAACAATGTACCATGCGGTAACTATGTCAGAAAAAAGTCAAAATGCTGCACGAGTTTAGTTCATAAGGTTTGTTGGCTAGCCAAGTCCAATTCGATACCAGGAGAAAACCTATGAACATGTCCATATCATTGTTACTATGCAAAAAGAATAGCCATAGACAGAAATTGCAAAGAACAACATTCTCCAGCTGCTAGAGTGTAACAAACAGAATTTATAGAATATAAAGAACCCGTACCGGTTCCTCCAGCAAAGGCAATATTTCATTAGCTACTAAAATATAAGAAAGCATTGCTGCAAGAACATCTGGAACGTGATGATTAGGATCCATGTGACGTAATTGTCGGACATAAAGAATCAATGATATAGTCTGCATTATCCACAACTAAATGACCAACCTGTCACAATAAAAACTGCATCATCATCTGTAATCATTAAAATGTAATGTAACTATTGAAACTGAAGTCCATGGCTTAGACTGCTTGATATATATACATCAGCCTACTCTATAACTTAAGATAGATGAAAATTTAGCATGGCATCAGAGCACTGGTCTGAGGGGTCGTGGTTCCAATTCTCTCCCAGTCACTGACTCGTTCTCTAGATTTTTTCAGCCTGTGCTGAGATATTCTCCAGGGTATTGAATCTAAGGTCCACTACATTGCCCATGGGCCCAGGCAACTTGATAGACAACAGTATTGCTTTCTCAAAGAGGTTAAAGTAAATGGCAATTCAACAGTATATCGAGATCGAAATATGACAATTTAACAATAAATTTATTGAAATTACAAAAAGAAATACTCACACTAGAATAGGCAGAAGATGCAGAAATGACATGTAAGACAGCATCAGTTTCCCTTCTTATTTGATTGCTTGAACAAATAAGATTCTCAAGTAAGACATAAAGAGAAGAATGGAGAAATCCGCTAGAAGCAAAATCCTTCCCAAGAGACACATTAAAGGTGCCAATTCCATCAATTATCACCTGCTTGGAAGAAATCAATGTACAATTAGTATGATGCAAACAAACTAGCTGAGCTTTATAAAACCATGGAGCTAAAGTAAAGCAGTGGTCAAGGAAAAGGTGATTTCCTGGTGTAACATTGCTGTATCACAAAAAAAATGCAATGACATATCTTCTGCTTCATTATCCATTTATATAAGAGAAACTCCCTGGTTCACTGGAAGATCCCACAGTTCAGGAGACAAATATTCATGTAAAATACTCCCAACGCAATCAGTCAAATGACCTCTCACATTTGCACAAACCTTCCAAAGACATAAAATAGATTTTTCAGTCTTAGAGGAATGCGCATTGGCACAGCCAGCACCACACCCTTCTAATTCTTTCTTACTCCTAGACTTCTGGAACATCTTTATGTATCTTTCAATACATTGTCCTGATGCACCATATATAATCTCATTCAAAAGACAAGCAGCAGTACTTGCTTGGCGAAGTATGTGGCCTGAACCACTTTCGATATACCAAGACTGTGAACTCTGTTTACTGTACTGCTTCCTCCGAATCTCAGAAATTAATTTGCGCAAATAGCTCAATGGAATGTCAACAATTACAGATAATGACACTTCATTTCTGGAGTCTAGCCATAAGAAACAAATACAAAGTTAAGTATAGGATAAGTGACAAAAGCCAAAAAATATAGTATGGATTCCAATAATAAATACAACCTGCTACAGTGGATAAATCAACAATCCGAAGAATATCTGCAAGAGTCTGATACATTTTCTGGCTTCCAATATGCGTAAACCAAAGAGGTATGGATGGAACCGTGTAATCTTGGCGTGCACTTCCCAGAGAATTTTCAGAGAGTTTATCATGAATGCCCAAGAGCTTAGATGAAGCAGAACTAACAAATGTCTGGTCAGTACAGCTCGAGGGAGAGACAGATCTTAGTTCAGCAATAGAGTGCAAAAATCCAACAGAAACTGGCTTAGTCAAAAACTCGTCAAGAGACCCGGCAAATAATGAGTTCTGATTCAGGCAAAGTGCAAGAGCATCCAAAAAGCGAGCAGACGTTATCTGCATATTTCCATTACAAACATTATTTATTTCCAAAATGATAATAATACATAAATATATATAGCTATAAAGGCGCCAATGCGGAAAATACACAATTGAGTTCCGTGGTTGAAAGATAAATTACAGTACCGACAGTAAGAATAGACATAATATTACCAGATAATTACAGAAATGATGACATAATATATGCCTTTTGGAATTTTAATGGTTTAAAAAATCGGTGAGATTATGATTCGAAGCTCACTTCAGTGCGAGACTTGCGGTTAACGAACTATGGCTTACACCTTGTAGAAATTTCAACAGTTGATAAAAAATAAAAGACAAAAAACAATTTCGACCTTTGTTTGCCTAACAACCTAAGATATATGGTCTTAAATGGAAGAAAAAACTATCAGAAATTCTAAGTGTCGAGGAAATGAGCGAGGAAACCAGCGAGGGAAATGAGGTGGAGGGGGTGGAAACCGTTCACCCCCCTCGGGATTTGCGCGCGAAAAGTCAACGCGCACATCCCGAGGGGGTGAACGGTTTCCACCCCCTCCACCTCATTTCCCTCGCTGGTTTCCTCGACAGCTAGCAAAGCTCAAAAACTATTGATTGCATTAAACAAGTGAATCAATTAGTCAAGTCGCAATGAGTCAAGTGGCCATATGGTATTGCCCTCGTTGTTCGAAGCTTCACGTATTCAACTAATTGGATACAAAATTTGGTCCACAGAAAACAGAGAAAATATCATTGCCAATTAGGGGTGGGCACGGGACGGAATGGACTCGTCCCAATCCCATCCCGTTGTTTTATCTTCGGGACGAGATCGGGACGAGATAGACTTCATCCCGACCTCGTCCCATCCCAAACGGGTTCGGGACTGGATGAGCATGGTTGGATTTTGTGCAATTACTAAGTTATTATGATGTGCATATTTAAATGTATATTCTTATAATTACTATATTATCAACCTCCTCATTAGGTTTACTTATTTGTTCCACAATATGCTAGGTCTTATTTTTGTAAGTTCCTATTTACATCATCAATTCAAGAATATTATAGTATTTTCTATCATTATGTATATTAAGGAGTTATCTATGAAAGTGTTATTGTTTTAAACTATAATACAATTATTTGTGATGTTAAGTTCACACAACTCCACAAAACTTCATGTACCACACTTAATTTGACACACAAAATTTTGAGTTAATAAATATTAAAATTAATAATAATTAATATTAAATAGATTCGAGACGGGACGGGACGGGACGGGATCGGAATCACAAGATGGGATGCCCACCCCTAGTGCCAATTAACCCAAATGACCCTGTCTTAGTTCCCGACTAAGACTATTTAAGCATCTGGAATTTTGACATGATTATTCATTGAGCGGTTGAAAGATGAACATGGATTGATTTATCATTTAGCAATTATTTTTTATGACTAGGAACTACATATATATTAGAGAGAATGTTGTACTTGTCTACAAAATCAGAATGTGTACGAATGATTTGAGGATTAGTTGCGTGTGTTTATTTTTCTAAATGTGAGGAGCATTGGGTTTCAAGGGACTAAACCCATTGTTTTTTTATATCAAATAGGCAATTCTTTGGTTCTTCGTGCATCTCAAGGACAAATCCAAACCAACTTGCACATAAACTATGTTTTTCGCTAATCCATTTCAGCTGAAATTTTTTGTTTCTTAGGTAACGTGAATTATTGGCAGAAATTATGTGTTTAAGTTTCCTTCCAATTTGAAGAATGGTCATCGACATAACAAAAATAATTTATGAATGCACATTAACTATACTTATTGTTCCTCTGTTTGAGCTGAATTTTTTTGGGGAACTGACGGATAATGTTATGAATAATGTGTTAAATTTTAGCTCAAGTCAATAACTAATCCTCAAGATACGCATCAAAACGTGATAATTCCCTATAACCCCGCGTTTTTCTGCTAACCATCATGGATTAGTAGGTTGGTCAAAATTTAAACTGCAAAGATCAGTCCATGACAATCATATTTGGATGGTGGTTCGCAAGAAAATAATAACAATAATAGATGCCACTTTTATTACCGACCACCATGGTCTATAGTGGTCAGTGGCGCGTTAAGGAAAAAAAAAACTCACTTAAAATTCATGCCAAGTGTTATACGAAATAATAATAATAAATAAATAAAATGGGTGTTGAAGCCTACATTCTAAACATTAATGCTTTAATGTAGTTTATGAATAATTGTTAGAAAAATAAGATACGACACTTTTATCCATATATGTTTCCTATGGTCGGATCCTTGCCATATTTTCTGTGATGACCTCCCTTTCATCATCAAACTACCAACAACAACAACCTCCTTCACCACCCATCTATTCTCTCACAGTCAGGGGCGGACCCAGGATTTTAGTTGAGGGGGGGCGAAATGAAAAATATTTATTAGTTGATAATAATAATTATTAATGGTAAAGCCAATTTTTTTTTTACCGAAGCTAGTAATCAGTGTTCTAAAAATCGCTAGGCACTGGGCGGGCGGCGAGCAGGTGCCTAGACGGTCTTAGGTTTTGTATTATAACTTTAATAATTTACAAAAATTAAACATAATACCTTATCAATTACACCCAATTTAATGCTAATATACATATGCAAAATTTAAAAATATGAAAAATTAACAATCGTGAACAAAATTTATTAAAATTCAAATGACTGAAGTTAGTCATGATGGGTGCTTTATATAAATTTGAATTTGTGTACTCCTTTATTTTTCTTCAAATTGCATGAATAACCTCAGTTATGTTTGATAAAATCTACATTAGTAAAATTGGTACCGGCAAATCCTTTGAGAATTCCATTAAGTAATCATCATTTGCTACATTTGGACATATACTGAATAAAAAACAATTAAATAGTTTATTTCTAAAAAATAGGAAAGAAAAATAAAATAAGAACACAATCAGCCTTATTAAAAACTAAAAATTTAAAATTTAAAATAAAAATCGCCCAGACTGCCTAGACCCCGCCCAGACCTGCCTAGACCCGCCCAGACTGCCCAGAACCGCCCAGACTGCCTAGAACCGCCAAGACTGCCCGCCCAGCCATTAATCTGGGCGGTTTTCCACCTTCTAGCGCCTAGGCGGCCGCCTAGGCCGATTTTTAGAACACTGCTAGTAACTAATAAAAAAAATTCAACTATAAAAAATACAATATATATATCAAATTTGATCCAAGTGTCGTCAATTTTAAGCCAAAATAAGGTCACTATTGATAACCTTAGCAAAGAGCAAACAAACATAATAACTAGAATATATAACTAATATCACAAAAGAGTTTGTCTAGGAAGCCAGACTTTAAAGCCATTTTTTAGTCAGGCTAGAGCATTTTTACACTTTTACCCATTCTCTTTAAAATACAACCACAAACATTATCTATAGAAGGGATAGAAATGTAAAAAACTTAAAACCTGACCAAAAAGTGGCTATAAAGTCTGGTTGTCTAGAATTGAGAATCATAAAATAATTAGGATAAGTTCTAGGTGAAGCTAAAAAAAAATTTGAAATTTGCGAATCTAATATGATCATAATACAATTTCAAAGAAAAAATAGTTTATATGAGGCTCAAATTTTATACGAGTTGGCTAATGGTATATATTTTCATTGCATTCTATCGTTATTATTTTAAATATTTTTTTGTTAGGGGTTTAATATCACTTGTGAAAAACAATTCATTTCTTTAATGTTAATAAATTTTTATTAAACTAAATATTTTTTAATGTTTGCAATTATTAATAAAATTGCATTGAAAATAAAATAAAAAATGCACTTGAAGAGTATCGAACTCAGGTCTTTTACTAAAAATGATAAACCTCCAACCACTACACCAACAAAGACATGTTTAAATATTTTCATAAACAAATATCATATTGTATTCTACATTATATAATCAATTTTTTAAGACTAAAATATATATAATAAAAATATTTTAAAAGTTGAGGGGGGCAGCTGCCCCCCCCCCTCGCCCCTTAGTAGGTCCGCCCATGCTCACAGTAGCACCCACAACAACCTATCTCTCAGCCATATCTGATTTTGCCATATCCGATTTCTCTTCCACAACACCACCACCACCTCCTCTTTCGGTCTTTCCAACTCTTTGTACCACTCTCTCTTGATTCTTCAAACAGAACCGCTGCCCACACCAACCATTTCTTCACCTCTCTAGTCTCTTCATGGCCAAGGTATTCTGGAAAACCCCAAAGTTCGATTTTGTTCTTCATCGGTCATGCTCATCAAAGTTGTTTGTTTCATTCATTATCTGCACTTTCATGATTGGTGCTTTGATTGCTCTCACGCGATGAGAATCACACCCAGAGGAACTAGAAATCCAATTTGAATCTAGCTGCAATCAGGCGATTTCATATTCTTCTTAAATCAATCCATAAATTTATTTCACACATACATAGGTTTTTATTGATAAACTAGGGCCGGGGCCCTGATCCCAAGTTACCTTCCAAGAAAGTCCAAAGCAACACCGACTTCTCAAAACTGCACAGCTTGAGAGAAGGAAGGAGATGGGAAGAAGAGGCAAAGGTAGTGGACAATGGAGATATTCATCTTTCAAGGAAAAATCGAAAAACAGTTGCAGTAGCTCATTACAACTCTCTGATATGATTCTCGCTCGGGAAAAGCACCGAAGAGAGTGAAGGTGTCCGTTTTGGAAGCGGTCAGTCTAGATATTTGGGGAAGAAACACATTCTCTCTTCTTTCTTTATATTTATTTAACTTGAAATCTGGACCATACATGTCCGAATATAATATAGTTTTATTTTCGTTCAGGGGGCATCAAAACTTCTCCAGATACATCCTGAACTTTTACATGAAGGCATAATGGTAAAGTAGGAATAGGATGATGCCCAAAACCTTATAATGAAACCCAAGCTCCCAACATTGGGGGCCTATTGTGTAAATAACCCAAATATTATTGTACGAGCACTTGGACCTATCTATCAACACAGCATAGTCGTGTTAGAAGAACATCTCCAACAGTAAGAAATGTAGAGCTTCTATTCACCCCACCACAAAAAAAATTTAATGAAAAAATAGTAATAGCGAACCCCTTGGGACCCTAGACAAAAGTGTAGCAGGTGGAACACAAACACTTACAGGCAGTGGCGGAGCCACATACAAGAGATGGGGGTCTCTAAAATTTTCATACTTCATTTATGTTACATTGAATTTGTTGGGATAATTAACTAATTGCCCCTCATCAAATTTGTTTTTTGCCTCCCCTATTTATTGAAATTAATTTGGGTCTCAACAACCAAAACTTTACAACAAATTAAGAGGAGAAGAGAAAACTAGCGAGAGTCTGTTGGAGAAGAAGAGAGAGTGATAGTGTAGTGATGATTGTGTGGAGGAATAGGAAATGGATAGGTGCTGGGCTTGGGCTTGAATTGATTGGGTTATTTAAGGCTTTAAGCTTTGAGAAGGCTAATGTAAGAGGATAGTAATGCATTTGACATGCTTAATTACTCTTTTACAAAATTTGACATGTCTAGTGTTATAAAATCTTTCTAAGATGCAATCAATAATTCATTTGTTCCTTAGTGAACAATATTATCTGCGCCTTTTATTGGATGATTTGAAAGCTTTGTTTATCTTTTGGACTTGACGCTTTTATTAAATCTTCATTCATTTTCCTATTTGCGTTTTTTTTTATTGAAGCTCTATTCTGCTTTGACTTTTGCTTTTTCTATACAAATCAAGTGAAAAATTTCAGGTATTCCACTTGTTCAATAAAATATTATTTACTTACCTTTGCACTTGTTAAGTTGTTATGCAATATTGGTTGATTTTAAAGTGTTCTTTAATGATTACATCTCTTTGGTTTTGGTTATTTCTCTTCATGTCCATATTAATAAATTTTGTATTTAAAGGATCAACCCATAGTAAAAATTTTAATTTTTTAGCTATTGTCCATGGATAAGTATTTTAAAATAAAATAAATGCCTCAAGTTCCTCCGATCGAAGAAGATGAGCAAGCGAAGAGGACAATTATAAACTTTTCATTTCTTATGCTTGAGATATATGAGAATGAGTTTTTTGTTTATTTTGATAAAAGTTAATTATGTAAATGTTATTTGTAAAAAGTTTATATGTGTTTTACTTAATTTATGATAAGTTTTACTTTACTTGAAATCAAAAATTTTTATTATTATTTAAATATCATTGAATTAAATATGACTTGCCACTTTGCCCCCCTTGATAAAAATCCTGGCTCCGCCACTGTCTACACAGGGACAGATATATCTACAATATCCATTTTCCAAGGTCCAATATATCTTCCCGAAGTCGACAAATTAATCTAAATTTTTTTGTTGATAGACATTTAGCTTTATGTAAATTTTTTTAACCTTGATTTCCAATATGAACATGATAAGCACAACAACATTCATCTTAATTCTTAAACTTGGTTCAATCACGGTAAGTCAACTAACAAGTATTTAAATGCATATCCGAACTCACCAAAAGCATCAGTCGGCTCCTCTTCATTGTATAAGTACACTTTGATAACAGTCCCATTATAGCATATGAAAGTCCTTCCCTCACCTTTTTTGCAGGATGAAAACAAAGCAGGTTGACAAAACAAAAGTAGCAGTTCAAGCAGGAGATGAAAGAACCTTAATTACAAGATTAGTGCCAAAAGAGATAAAAAATTACTCGAGGAAAAGTTGCAGACAAAATATTATCCACTTGTACTGAAGTTTTGTCAATCCAATCTGTTGTGCAGTCACATAAAATGATCCAGGATTTTTTTCCAAAATCAGTGCTGCCCTTCTCTCTAAAACCAAATTTGGGGTCAAATGCCTGATGAACAGAATCTTCTGCTAATTTTTCACCCTCATATAGACCATTCAAAGGAAAGCGACGGAATGCCTCTAAGTATGATTTAGAAGATTCATCCTCTCTTCCATAAAGACCAGTATAGTCACTCATAGACATATCAAGGCCAGAAAGATTGGCCTTATCATCGAGTACAATTATGAGGAACTCCGCCAAACCCTTTGTCGCTTGATTAATGGCCTCTGTGCTTTCAGCAGCACCACTGATCATTGTCTTCGAGACATACAACACCTTTGCCAAGTGACTGACAACCCCTGGTAAAAAAAAAAAAAAAAGCAAGGCCATCTGCCAATGTTTTAAAAAGCGTTTTTCAGCCTCGAGGTGAAGCGGGGTGTTTTTTAATACAAAATATTATGAAAAAATATTAAAAAAATTACCAAAAAAATAGTTGAAACAATTAGTGTATATTAAGATATTTTAGAAGACTTGCATTCTTGTTTAATTGTTATTTACTTATTTTAGGAATTTTTTTTGCAGATTGAATGAAGCACCAACATGGAAATGAAGACTGAACATTTCGAAGTTATGCAAGGGACTATCAATAACATACTTTGTAACATTACTTATATTCCAGAGAATGTACAGTACTTCAATTATATTAAAACAGTCATTGATATCAACACTAAATACACCAATAAAATTGACACATTTTAGTTCTCAGTGGTAACTGGTAAGTAAGTACCAGGTGACTGATGATTCCCAAAAGCAACAAGGAAGACATTGCCAAGAACAATAAAAGTTGTGGCAACCAGTACCCTGCCAAATGACCAAGGAAGGCGTATAAGTTAAAAAAAAAAAGCACAACAGACAATGTTGAAAAAACAATTTGCACCAGATTCATGTTAACATACTTCACTGTCACCATTTTGTTCAAAACAAAGTATGCGAATGCAATATTAGATACAAATTGAACAGATCCCAAAGACTCATAAACAAACTCAGATGTTTAGATATCATTTTCATTTCTACATCTTAGTCACAGTACCACACTTAAATAAACTACTAAGTTAGTCAAATATAAATCAAACACACCTGTGCAGCATATCCAAAAGAAATGAAGTTGAGACAATTCCCAAGAGCAAAGAATAGAATACTTGCATTCTGCATATAAAGATTTTGTTATACAAAATTCTCAAATGGTCCACCCCAACCTCAAATATGCTGCATGTAAACAACCAAGACTGTGTTTGATTAAACCAGTAACATCTGATACAGGAACATAACAAGAACAAATACATCATCCCATAATATAGAGCAATTTCATTCACTATGAGAGCATTTTCATTCACTCTGAGAGCAATTTCTTTCACATTGTCTGACCTGTTTGGTTTTTCGATTACAACCTTTCATTCATTTCATTTCGATTACAACCTTTCATTCATTTCATTTGTCTTGACCCAAAACAAATGACAGACTTACAAATTAGAAGAAGAAGAAGAAGAAGAGCTGAAGAAGAAGAGCTGAAGAAGTGTAATTAGAAGAATAAGAACTAAGAAGTGTAATTAGAACAAGAAGAATAGGAAGAAATGAAGAATACGTACAGAAATAGAGCTTGGATAGTTGGATCAAAGGGTTCGAATCGCAAATGAAAGGGTTTCGATCTTCTCGTTGGCTGGTTCGACCTCTTCGGCTGGTTCGATCTTCTCTTCGGCTTTGTTTGATCTTCTCTTCGGCTGGTTCGATCTTCTATGTTCCTCGCTTCTTCCTCTCTTCTCTGTCTGCAAGAGTTAGGTTAAACAAAAACTCTTTATTTCATCCGTTGGATGTGTCTAAAGATCCGAACAGATCTGATGATCCCCTTATTTTTGAAGCGTATGCCTCATTATGCCTCAAAGCGTACGCCTCGTCACAGTGAGGCGAACGCCTTCAAATGACATCCCGACTCGTACGCTTAGAGGCACTTTTTGGCCGCCCCGCCTTGACTCGCGCCTCAAGGCGTACGCCCCAATCGCTTTTTAAAACATTGGCATCTGCTGTACCAACCTGAAAGAGAACCAAAAGGAGACACTTAACATCTGAAATGCAATACACAAGCAACTTTGCAAAGACGAGAGAGGGGGTGGGGGGATTTAATAAAGATCGCTCACAGGAAATGAGGAATGCTGATACAAAAAGGAGCAGAGAGAAACTGATTGGACCTAACATATGCATAAAATACTCTTAACATTAAGGGAAAACATATTGCTAAGTTATGTCAGAGCTATGTAAGAAATCTTAGTTCTTATTCTTTTTCTGTGATTTATGCTAGCTGATTCACAGAGTATGCGATGAATGCACTATCCTGAAAAATTACATTGAAAAACCAAGAGGCAACACCTGAAGTATACAATTTCTCCTTTCCCCATCTTCTCCACCATAAACCAATCCAAATCTCGAAAACATGATGCTACAAGTGCTTCAATAGATCCAAGGAGTGCGAAATTGAATTTCCAATAAGAGGTCCTCTCAGAAATTTAGTACTTTATTGAATTTTTCCGATTTAAAATAATAATAATAATAATAATAATAATAATAATAATAATAATAATAATAATAATTATTATTATTATTATTATTATTATTATTATTATTGCTATTGTTATTATTATTACTAGTAGGGTGTCGACGCGCTCTACGTGCGCGGATGTTCAGTATTTTATTTATTTATTGCAGAAGTTCAATAATAAGAAAAAAATATTATTGAATTTTTAAATCAAATAATTATATATAATTTTAAGGGCTTATGTATAAGTATTCAATGTTTGAGCGGGGCTGATTTTAATTGTAAAAGTATGAAATGTGGAGGATAAAATGGAAAATCCAAAAGTTAGATGTAAGGTTTTTTTTTATAATTTATAAATAATTGGAGGGCTTAAAAATAAATTATATTAAAGGCTTAGGTATAATTAATTAATGTTTATAGGGGCTGATTTTGATTGTAAATAGTTTAAATATGGGAGAATAAAATAGTAAAAATGTTTAATAATATTTTTCATTTGAATGACATAAACACCATTTTCATTTTTTACCCACTTTTGATTTTTTATTATAAATACCATAGAGTTGGAAGGGCAAAAGTGGAAAGGAAAATCAAGTTTAAGATAACCTCCACTGTTCATTTGGAGGAAGTTTCGTTATATCTGTTCAGATTTATATTGTGTATTTTAGAACTAAATTAATTAACCTAATTCTAAAATAACAAACTAAAACTACGGTAAGTAAACTGAATACTTCATCATCATTCAACCAACTACAAATAAGTAATCTACGGTAAGTAATCTGGACAATGTTGATCTATCGTGGAGTGGGTTGCAACAGCAGCGGCTTGGATGGGTGGCAGGTAATCGGTGATATACCAACTACAGAGCATACTGCAACTTTGAAACCCTTTTTTTGTGTGTGTTCTCTTCTTAATTTCTCTTCAATCTTCTTCGAAGAACCACTTGAGTCTTCTTCTACAATCAAAAGTAACCCAAACAAACGAACTTAGATTCACTCTGATACCAGATTATGTATTCAACAACTAAACTAATTAACCTAACTCTAAAACTAACAAACTAAAACTATGAAAACAAAAACAAATAAATTTAATTTTTTATAATCATTCAACTAACTACAAACAATGGCCTATAGGCCTTATTTATACTAAACCTAACCCTAAATTTTATTTGAGCCTAACCTCCAATTATTCTAATGGGCTTACTTAGGCGCGAACCAACAACTAAATCAAATTAATTAAAATAAACTAAATCCTACTTTAATAATAATAATAACAATAACAAATTTACGAAAACGGACTGATATCACTTGTAGTTTTCCTCATAGAAAGGTCGTTTACACTCAATCTCAGAACACTCTTTCTATTGAATTCCAAAAGTCTCTTTTCCAATTAAATGAACCCTTATATACAGACTATTTCTTCAATCTTCATACATCACTACTGCGGTGTATAGTAGACCTAATGTTATGGGCCTTCTGTTGCAAATGAGTCACTTTAATTGGGCCTTGGTATAGTGCAGCTCTGCCACAGCATGGTTTTAAAAATTGTTGGGAGACAATGCACCACACCTCAGTACGAGGCGGTTAGTTAGCGAACTAAGATTTAAGCCTCAATGGGGGTTAATGAGGTGCCTCCTAAGCACCAGTCAAGGGCGGTCTTCAACTTTTTGCACCTCTCAAGTCATTATCTATTTACATGCTCCTTACCACAATTTTCTTCTTAGTCTCACTTCATCATGTGTTCTGTTTTTATGCCTAATTCTTGTTTTCAACGTAGTAATATTTTATGCTACTACACTAGTTACCTTCTACTGTCTCTGACTGTCAATACATGAATTGCTAGTGTTTCTTGAAACTCTAGTGTGGATACCATCACTATTTTGAGATTGGATGTCCCTATCACAACAGTTAAACTAGATGGAAAGAATATGCCTAATGGGCAACATACGCGGTGAGGTTTGTTGATGGTCGGGGAAATCGAAGTACAATAATGGGTATGTTACTGAGCCAAAAAATCAGCAAATTTCTACCATGTGAAGAGGAAGGTGGAAAAACTGACAGTGATGCATTGGCTGGTTCAATCAAGGTAAGGAAAAAAAATGTGAGCAAAAGTTCCACATCCCTTACTGCAGCAAGGGACTCGATAGATGCCAAGAATGCTTATGCTGCAAATTCAAATTCTGCCAGATTCAGGAGCTAATATCCAGTTGCCAGTGGTAGAAAGAGGCAGCAGCCCTTCTCCAATTACGTGATTACTGATCTTTGTTGCCCAAGGCTTTTCCAGCCTTGTTCAACCGAGTAGTAGAGTACAGTAAGAAGTTGAACAATGACTTGCATTTAAGTTCCTGCTGGTTTGAATTTTAAATAAGAATAAATCCAGGCTCAGATTCTTGGGAGTGACAGGCGAGTAACCATCAATCTGGCTAGCCTAAGCCATTGTTGAGACTGAGGACACCGTGCAGTCAAATTTGACGGCATTACAGTCATTTCTTAATCAACTTTTGTGACAGCTATCTGCCCTACTACTAACGCGGGGGTGGGGGGAGGAAAGAAGCTTGACACTACCAAATTTGATGGCTATAACAGAAGTTAAGCAGTAACACAATGGGAGAACTGAACCCCACCAAGACTTGTTGGGGGCATAGTAGGTAATGTCAATATTTAAATGATTCTATTAGTTGGTACCCTTTTGCTCTAAAATTGCAAAAAAAAATGCACTCTAGTAATGCAGTTATTTCCATGGTGATTCGAACTTCGAAGGCTGAGTTGCTATTGAGAAATGTTGAGCATTCATCACTAAAGTATTTTAGTCATTGTAGTTAAGGCGTTGAGGCGAAGGCGAGGCGGACGCCTGTGTTATTAATGTGCCGCTAAATAGGCGATTAATTGGCGAGAAATTGTTTATCGGAGGTGACCGTTACAAATTGGGTATTTAGTGATTTGGTTTAGCGGTCAACAATTAATCGGTGAGTCACCGATAAATCGGCCCATCCAACTTGCCGATTTATTGCTACATAAATTAAATATATACAAATTGTTTGAAAAAAATAGACTGATTAAATCTGGTAATCATAAATCGGTCCTAGATCGCGAAGGGTTCGCTTTCCGTTATAACTACATAGGTGGACGCTTCAATGAAGTGAGGCGGTTTTAACATTTTTTTTTAATAAATTGAAACATATTAACATAGTAGTAAAAAATTTGAAACATATTGGCATAATAGTATACATCATCATTCATTTTGATAAGTATCTTAAGCAAATATGTAGAAAAAGTGACACAACTACCTAAAATCAAAATTGAAACATAATAAAGTTGCATAGCATAGAGAAAAGATGCACTACATAAATGTCAAGTAACTCGCAAACATTCACTAAATCATTAAAAATCAATAATCTTGAAAGAATAGAAACTTGAGAATATTGAGCATTTGTTGGAAGAAATTGTTGAAATGGTTTGTAAAAAACCACAAGTATGACCACTAATGGTATTCCAAAAGCGTAAAAATCATTGAAGTATGCTATGAAAAATCAAGATTGATGTTGATCACAGACTTATAAAAACATAATATGTTTTCTTCATAAAATATTTTTTTTAAAAAGTGACAAATTTATCAAAACTTAAAAACATTTTATCTTGTTTGTTAGTCATTTGGGAATACCTAATTTGAAAGCAAGGAGGAGATGAAGACTCCGAGTTTCTGAAGGTAGCAACAGGTATTACACCAAGAAATATAAAAACCTATTATAGAGTGGGTTGCAACCTCTTAGTGCAACTGGGCTTGTTGCAACCATTTTTGGCTGAGGCGAACGCCTTATTTCACCGCATTGCATTGCCTCACTTTGAAGTGGAATTCTGTAAAAAGGCCTTGAGGCGCGCCGTCACCTTGACTACACTGATCTCAGTTAGGTAATTGGTCTAGAAAGACCTTTGTACATTCTCAAAATGGCTTTCAAATTTTTTTTTTTTATCTTTAAAATGGCTTAGACCTCCAATCAATTGGGAAACTCATAGCAGAAAACTATTGTTAGCTCATCCATAGGCTGCAGCCCTCTCCTTTATGATATGTATCTTTAAGCATAAGATTAAAAAAAACTTTTAAAAAACCTTTAGTTGATGTATCATAATTGTGGAATTGACAGTCATATCATCATGTGTGCTTATATCACAAAGAAAATTGTGTCCTATGCATGCCCTTAGCAACTCAAAGTAAAAATCTACATCGAGAAACCTATTGTTGACTTTTGTGGTCTAGGCCTCAGAGAGCAAGTATTTTGATTCTATTAATGATGGTATTTAGAATATTTTAATGTAGTAGGTGCACTTAGTAATAAAGGAGGTGACACTTAGCCCAGTAGTTAAAAGTATTTAAGAGAAGAGTAGGATTTATTGTCGGTAATTCGGATTGTAACTTCAAGAAAACTAGGGTTCTTCGTAAGAATATACTAAGATTTGAATAATAGGTTTACATGTTATTATTCACTGCGCCTAATCCATCAACTGGTATTAGCGCAAGAACGCTTCAAGGAGGTTTCAATGATTGTTTCGAACCATACATGGACAAGTAAAGAGATCAGAACGAGGAAGGGGGTGAACACGAAGACTAACAGAATTAACATATTTATCAAAATTAGGACAAGTAGTATTTTAGTATATTAGACAATTCTATTTGTAATAGGGATTCCAATTAGGATTCTCATATTTGTTTCCAATTAGATTTAGGGTTTGATTTTGAAAGTTTGTTAGTAATAAATATGGGAGTAGATTGCGCATTGTTCTTAAGTTGATTGAATAAATGTTAATTCGTTATCAGTTTATTTGGTTTATCGTTTATTTCGTTATTTCAGTTTATTTCACTTCGTTAATTTTCATTGCAATTTTGTTTATTTTCTAGTCCGAATTTATCAATTGATATCGAGCTTAATGGGTCTATGTTATTTAGTTCGATTTATTAATTTTTTTTTCGAAGAACGAGAAAGTTTGTAGATTAAATCATAAGAAAGAGTTTGTGAATGTATGAACCTGATGTTCACAGAATCCAGAGCAACCTACGCAGAATTGAGGGCAAACGTGGCTTTGATTTTCGCCAAGCACATGACCCAAGCAGCACCACTGTCACCGATAGCGCTGCAAGGGCCCACTACCCTCCCCGTCGAAGGAAGCACAAAATTGACCCAGTGCTCCGTCGGCCACCGACCCGCCTTCCTGCCGCCACCACATTCGGTCGATCCCCATCCACAGCCACCACACAAGATCAATCGCCCTCATCCATTGCTGATTTCGGTCAATCGCAGAGCCTTCCAATTAAAACCACCACACGTCGCCAGCGAAGATGCACGTTGCCACATCTAGTTCATCACACCTGGGTCTTTCAACTTCACCCTTTCACCAGCTCGATCAATCGCACACCCCCTGCACCCATTCCTTCCTCTCTCGAAACCCCACCATCGATCAATCACAACCCAACCCCTCCCCTCTCCACCAATCCTTCATTGATCACCTACTCCTTCCCATCGCAGTCCGTCGCAACCCACTCCCCAATCGTTCACCGCCCACGCAACGTCGCAAATTTTCCCCTTCTTCAATTCGTCTCTGCCACCTCTTCCAGCCCCTACTCCATCCTTTGTTTTTGATCGTCGAGAAGAGGAAGTTCATTTTCATTCCAGTCCAAGTTTCACATTTATAATTCAGTCCTTGCAAACAAATTTTCATTAAAGCCCCTGGACCCCTCAGACTATTTACACCCCAACACCCATTTAGTACCAACTCAAATTGTCGCTCTTGTAATGTTCCTTGGATCAGGTTATTTACCACCGCTAAACTGCCCAGTTGACACTGCTACATACATTTTCGAATCCAATTTGGGTCAATTTTCTGACCCAACAAGTTTGTGCACAATATTCAATTCACGACGTGAGTTTCTTGTGCAACAACGTTTGATTCCAGACTTTATTTTGTGAAACACATTTTTTATTTGATTGATCATGTTGCAAGCAATTAAAAAGGAAAGTTTTGAGGTCGTCTTCTGCTTGTGCCATATGTCTTGTGTTTACTCAGTTTTTGCTTGTGCGTGTAGAAAGAAATAATTCAATTGTTATATCTTTGTTTCATTCCACAATGGGGTTTATATATAATGAGGTTTCTTGTCTCAAGAAACAATCTTACAGAATAAAAAACAATCTTACAGAATATATTCTATACTATATTATATTTTATACTACCTAAATACGAAATTAGAATATCCTAAATATATACATGTTTCTATAATCATAATATATACAACTTTCTATACTCTCCCTCAAGTTGGTGCATAGATGTCTGTCATGCCCAACTTGTCAACTGAGCTGTCAAACACTTTCTGAGATACCCATTTAGTAAGAACATCCGCTAATTGCTCATCTGAGGTGACAAATGGAAAGCAAATAACTTTTCTGTCAAGATTCTCTTTAATAAAATGACGGTCAACCTCCACATGCTTTGTTCGATCATGCTGAACTGGATTATGTGCAATCTGAATGGCAGCTGTATTATCACAATGTAAATTCATAGGCCTTTGTAGCTTGAAACCCAATTCCTTCAAGACATTACGGATCTACAACATTTCACAAAATCCATGTGCCATACCTCGAAATTCAGCTTCTGCACTTAATCTAGCAACAACTTTCTATTTTTTACTACGCCAAGTTACAAGGTTCCCACCAACAAAAGTGAAGTACCCTGTTGTAGAGCATCTATCAGTTTTATCACCAGCCCAATTCGCATCTGTGTATCCAACAACTTCCAATTCATTTTTTCCAAACAATAATCCCTTACTAGGCGCCATCTTCATATATTTCAATATACGAAATACTGCATTCATATGCTCTTCACTAGGACAATGCATAAACTGACTAACAACACTCACAGCATAAGCAATGTCAGGTCTAGTATGAGAAAAATAAATTAACCTTCCTACAAGACGTTGATACCTCCCTTTATCAGTAGGGACTTGATCAGGAAGAATAGCAAGTCCATGATTCATCTCAATGGGTGTCTCTATTGGTTTGCAGTCCAACATCCCTGTTTCAGCGAGCAAATCAAGAACATCTTTTGTGAAAGTGAAATCCCTTTCTTCGACCGTGCAACTTCAATACCCAGAAAATATTTCAGTTGCCCGAGATCCTTCATTTCAAATTCCTTCGACAGATACTTTTGCAAATCATTTATTTCTTTCGGATCATCTCCTGTAACGATCATGTCATCAACATACATAATTAGAGTTGTAATCTTACCATTCTTGTGTTTGATAAACAAGGTATGGTCAGAGTTGCTTTGTTTGTACCCAAAAGCTCTTATGGACTTCGAAAATCTTTCAAACCACGCTCTTGGAGACTGTTTCAGGCCATACAAAAACTTTTTCAATTTACACAACTTACTAACGTCTCTTGGGTTATTCTTCACGCCTGGAGGCATATCCATAAACACTTCTTCCTCCAAATTTCCATTGAGAAATGCATTCTTCACATCAAGTTGGTGCAAGGGCCAATCTTTATTTGCTGCTAGTGAAATTAAAATTCGGACAGTATTAATCTTTGCTACAGGTGTGAAAGTCTCCTCATAATCAATTCCATGGCGCTGTGTATATCCCTTGGCAACTAATCTTGCTTTGTATCTATCAATAGTTCCATCTGCATTAAGCTTCACATTAAACACCAAACGACATCCTACAGTCTTCTTTTCAACAGGCTTGTCTACTACCTCCCATGTGACATTCTTCTGAAGAGCTTCCAATTCCTCATTCATTGCTGTTGTCCATTTTGGATCCTTCAATGCGTCATGCACGTTACTAAGAATAGATACAGTAGATAATTGATTAATAACAAGTGCATGTGACTCAGACAGCCTATGATTAGACATAAAGTTAGCTATAGGGTATTTAGCTTGGGCTTTGATGTCTGGTTCATATTGCCTTTTAGGAACTCCCTTAGTAACCCTTTGTGATTTCCTAGGTTCAACACTTTCTAACACAGAAGACTCATTAGAGGTTAAAGGTACCTGAGGCGGATCATTCTGGGCGAGATCTTCAGTTGCTGATGTAGAAGGGGAAATGTCGTGTGTGTGAGTTTCAGATACATTTTGATCATTCGCTTCTGTCTCATGAGGGAATTGATCGCTAGGAACCAAGTGGTCAATTGTCTGCCCATTGGAAGTGTCTATCTCTCAAGACAAGTCATTTGCTGCTGCTGTGGGAACAGTTTCTGCTGCTACAGGAACTTCAAATTGTTCCTCCAAGTGTTCCAATTCTTCAAAGAGATCAATATTAGCAATAGAGAGAGGATTTCCTTCACTATCGCTCTCCCCCTAAAGGGAAGACTGGGAGACTCCCCCTGTATATGGCTCAGATTCATGGAATGAGACATCAAGAAAGATATGCATTATGTCAGTGAGTGGGTCATAACACTTGTACCATTTTTGGAGCTCTGCATAATCCAAAAAAATACATTTCTTCGCACGGGGATCAAGCTTGCTCCGTTGTGGTTTTGGTATGTGGACATAGGCTGTGCACCCAAACACTCGGGGCTCCAAATTAGGCATAGATGAGATAGACAAAAGTGTATGAAGCTTCTGATGAGGATTCTTGAACTCAATTACTCGTGAGGGAGTACGGTTGATAACATATGCTGCAGATTTCACAGCTTCACCCCAATAGGATCGAGGTACATTCATGCCAAACAGGGAAGCACGAACAACTTCTAGAGTTAGGGTATCAGATAACACAATGGAACCTTCTTCGCTAACCAGACTTGGAGTACCATTAGACAACATTTTGAGGGGAAGCTCTAAGATTTACCACAAGGTTAGGGTCATTTGTCATATGATCAGATGCACCTGAATCAATTATCCATGTACTATGCGAAATAACTTTATCATGCATACCTGATTGTGCTACATTAGCAGAAGCACTGTCTAGATGTTCATTCACAGCAGTAGCAATGGCAACCTTTCTTATATTCTTTCGTGGCTTCTTGGTGAAGTCCCACCAATCAGGGTACCCAATCACTTCATAACATCTCTCCTTGCTATGGCCTAATTCTCCACAAATATTACATTTCTTATTTGCATATGGATTTGATTTACCTGTAGGACGACGAGAAGAAGGACCGGAGAAGCATGGAGGAGTAACTACCCTGCTCTGAATAGCCAAAACAGAGGATTCGGTTGATACAAAATGCCCCATAGCCTGTTTCTTAGATTGCACCTTGCGGATGTAGGCATAGCTCTGTTCCAAGGAGAATTTGGGTTCTTTGTGCAGGATATCTCCACGTACCTGATCATACTCTGAATCTAGTCCACTCAAAAACATATGAACACGCAATCGTGACATCATTGAAGTCTCATGGACTACACCTGCAACATTAGTATTCTGAGAGGTCACCCTTTGATCAATCTCCTGGAACATGACCACCAATTCGTTGTAGTAGGTAGGAATAGGTCGACCATTCTGCTTTGCTTCAAAACACTTCTTGTTTAATTCAAAGATCCGAGTTTCGTCAGAGTCGTCATAAAATTTTTTCTCCACAGCTTCCCAAATATCTTTTGCAGTAGGGAGACGAATATATCGGTTCATAAGAGAGGTCTCCATGGAATCAATAAGCCAACTTTTTACCTTTTCATTGTCTGTGACCCAAACTTCATATCCTGGAGAATTCATATGGGGTTCAGCATTTGCACCAGTCAAATAACCAATCTCTCCTCGTGCTCCAATGCGCATCCGCATGAGGGGAGCCCATATGGTGTAGTTGGATTCATCCAACGAAATAGTTTTTGGAAACGCAGAGTTGTCTTGTTGGGTGTAGTGGTGATGAATGACTTGTGAGGATGATTGAGTTTCTGGCATAACTGAATATTTGGGATTTGACTGATTGTCATCAATTACAGATCCGGCCATTGAGGAATTCAGGTTTGAGATTCAAGGATTTGTGGATGGTTTGATTTCACTGGTTGTAGCATGCAGCGGTTTTGTGGTGTTTTTCGGGATTCGGGATTCAAAAGAAAAAAAATATGCAAACAAGTTCAAATGATTGAACTTTGCTTTTATACCATGTAGAAAGAAATACTTCAATTGTTATATCTTTGTTTTATCCCACAATGGGGTTTATATACAATGGGGTTTCTTGTCTCACAAGAAACAATCTTACAGAATATATTCTATACTACATAAATACGAAATTAGAATATCCTAAATATATACCTGTTTCTATAATCATAATATATACAACTTTCTATAGTGCGCGTATGGCTTCCTTGGCTTCAAACTTGAAGACAAGCTTCTTCAACCCGAAGAGGTTGATAGAATTAACATATTTATTAATATTAGGAATAGTAGTATTTTAATAATATCAGACAATTCTATTATTCTTGTAATAGGGATTCCAATTAAGATTCTCATATACATTTTCAATTAGGTTTAGGGTTTAATTTGGAAAGTAGATTAGTTATAAACATGGAAGTAGATTGTCCATTGTATGACCCCTAAGAAACATGAGGAGTCACATTGCCAAGTGAATGAACTTTTGGCCAAGGGATATATTAGAGAGGGTACTTCACCCATGGCTTTGTTAGCACCCAAGAAGGGTGTTTTTTTCGTATGTGTGCGGATTTTCGAGCATTAATAAGATCACTATCAAGTTTCGTTTTCCAGTTAATAATCTGAGAAATACACTTGATAATTTGCAAGGAGCGATGGTGTTCACAAAGCTAGATCTTAAGAGCGGGTATCATCAGATTCGTATGCGGCATAGGGATGAATGGAAAACAAACTTTAAGACGAAAGAAGGATTCTATGAATGTTGGTCATGCCTCTTGGGTTGTCCAATGCCCATTCGACATTTATGCGGGTAATGATTTTATTAACAAATTTGTTATTTATTTTGATGATATCCATATATTTAGTTGCACGAAGGAAGAACACTTACAACATTTTGCTAATGTTTTTGGAGGTTCTGCGAGACCAACAATTTTGTTTGAATTTAAAAAAGTTTGCTTTCATGATATTTTCGGGGGCCTACTTGGGATATGTTGTGTTCAAAGGTGGGATGTTTGTTGATTACTCTAAGCTAGTTTCTATTGCAGTTTTTATGGGTTGGTCAGTTTTTATAAACAATATATTAAGGATTTCAAGTCTATTGTGACACCAGTGATTGAGCTTAATTTATTATAATTTTATAAGCAGTTTTCATGGTACTTAGGCAGGTTTTATTTATTTTATTATAAATTATAATTTATAAAAGTTAAGCATAATAGCAAATAAATTACTTCCAATTCAATGCCAAGATACATATGCAACATGTATAAAAAGCAAAAAAAATATCTTCTTAATTTTTTATTTTTTCGAATTGAAATAAAAAATTAAAAGAAAATTCAAAAATCCGCCCAGGTGGCCGCCTAGCACCTAGTCCTTTTTTGGAATACCGGTCCTATGTATCTTGTTTGTCAGGTTGCCCCATCAATGGGTGACTTTCTTCTGCATAATGGTGGTGGTTTAATTGAACATTCTAGTGTCAGTGGGTGACTTTCTTTCTACGCAGGAGAAGTTGATTGTTGAGCTCCACAGTGGTGGTTTAATTGGTCTATCTGGTGTCAATAAGATGTTATTGAACGGTAGCGCTATTTTTGGCCTACTATTTTTGGCGCTATTGAGTAACTTCTTGGGTTGTTTGGTGGCTGAACATGGTACTTCTTGGCCTTCCATTTTGCCTCATACAGAGCTTGTGTATAACAATAACGCAACAGATGTACGGGTCACTCGCCTTTCCAAGTTGTAAGGGTTTTTCGTTTTTTGTTCTCATTGATTTGGCACCAATGAATAGTATGGGCTGGATGAATAGTGACAAGACTGTTAATGCAAAACAAATGAGTTTGACTCACCAGTCAAACACTTAAGTATATGATAAGTATGATAAACAGAAGGGTTTGTGGATCACGGTATTCGATTTGTTTCTTTTGAACCGAGCGATTTCGTTATGGTCTTTAAAAAAGGTTCTACAACGAAATAGAAATGGCACCAAACTCATGGGCGTTGCTCCGTTATCCGCTATTCATGATGCTACCGTAGAAAATACTTTCTTCGAAGATGGTGACGATGCAAATACATTCCACGCTTTTAACCCAACTCAAGCTGAAAAGACTTATTCGATGGTCATTGCCAACTGCATTTGGTCCCAAATCTTTGGTGTGGTTTTTGCCAATAGACATTGGTTACATTTCTTTATGTTATTTGTACTAGTAAATGGTTTATGGATGAGTGTCATTGGAGTAGTCAGTCTGACTCTGAATTACGTGCCTATGACTTCGTTTCACAAGAAATTCGTGTAGTAAAAACCTCCGAATTTGAGACTTTCTACACCAATTGTTTTTTTTAAATGAGGGTATTCGTGCTTGGATGGCAGCTCAGAATCAGCCTCATTAAAACCTTATATTCCTCGAGGAGGTTCTACCCCGTGGAAACGCTCTTTAATGGAACTTTAGCTGGTTGTTAAGTTATTAATGCGCCACTAAATCGGCAATTAATCAACGAGAAATCGTTCATCGAGAGGTGACTGTTACGAATTGGGTATTTAGTGGTTTGGTTTAGCGGTCGCCGATAAATCATCAATTAATCGGTGAGAAATGGGTGATTCATTGATAAATCAACCCATCCAACTTTCAAATTTATCGCTACATACAAAATATATATACATGTAGTTTGAAAAAATAGATCGATTAAATCCGATTAATCCCGATTAAGTGTAAATCGGTCCTGGATCGCAAAGGGTCCATTTTCCATTTTAGCTACATAGGCTAGTCATGACCAAGAAACTATTGATTTCGCTTGGTGGGCCAGGAATGCTCGGCTTATTAATGTCCGGTAAACTACTCGGGGCTCACGTAGTCTTCTTCTGGGCCGGAGTAATGAACCCATTTGAGCTAGTAATGAACCCATTTGAAGTGGCTCATTTTGTACCATAAAAGCCTATGTATGAACAATGATTGATTTTACTACCCCATCTAGCTACCCTAGGTTGGGGGGTAGGTCCTGGTGGGAAGTTATAAACACCTTTCAATATTTTGTATCTGAAGTACTTCACTTAATTTCCTCAGCAGTATTGGGTTATGGCGGTATTTATCATTCACTCATGGACCCGAAACTCTTGAAGAATCTTTTCCATTTTTCGGTTATGTATAAAAAGATAGAAATAAGATGACCATTTATTATTATAATAATCATTCATATTCAGAATGATATATTAATTTTAAGATCAAATGTTCTAAATCTAAAGATGTATTATTAAGATTAATTATATACTAATAAGACAAGTTAATGGTGCAGGGGATCGGTGATAATGTTTATGAGGTTGATTTTCCATAGATTTTATTAATGCATTGTACGGTTAACATTGTTGATATTACTCCGTTTCGAGGTGATGTTGCACCTACTAGTCCGTTACCAGTAGCGAGCTCCCTTCCTCCACCTCACATGACTGATCGTGTAGTGTATTCTACAGAGAGATGTGATGTTAATCTTTTCAACAATATACCCAACATCCAATTTTTGGTTCAGTGGAAGGGACATCCTGCTTCTGACAACTTGTGGATTTCTTGTCAGCTTCAATCTTTTGCTTCTAATGGATCAAGAACTGTTGACTACTTATGTGCGTGAACTCGAGGTCAAGTTCTTCACAACTGTAGGAAGATGATGGCATTCAGAATATCTTAATGTAGTAGGTGTGCTTAGTAATATATGAGGTGAACTCAACTCGATAGTTAGAAGTATTTAAGACGAGTAGGATTTATAGTTGATATTTCGGACTGTAACTTCAATAAAACTAGAGTTCTTGGTATAAATAAACTAGGGTTTCGTTTTCTTTCGTTTAGATATTGAATAATCTGTTTCCACCTGATCTATTACTTAATATATATGTGTGTGTATAACACTATCAATTGATCTTAAGTTGGCTTTATTTGACTTTAGAAAACCATTTCTCAAACATTAAAACTGGCTGGGAATGGAGAAGAGATAAAAAAAAGTTAGAAATAGACATTTTTAAGGTGGGTCATCGTACGATTCAAGGGCTATACGTTTGATAAATACGATACACCTGAGACATATCTTATGTATAGTGTCGTACTGTGTAAAAATGATATTATATGAAAACGATACGTCTCGTGATATCAGTATCCACATATGTAGGTACAAAGAAAACTTTATTCTATACAAACATAAAACAACATGTTGCATTGAACTCACAAATCTTACTAATCAATTCATAAGACTCTTCTAATCTTGTACCTTCTTTGGAATTAAATGAGTCTAAATCATTCACTATTTATGTCTATATTAAAAATCATGGGTATCAATCATACAATATGAAACTAATGCTTGAAAACACACATCTTGTAGTTGCACTACTAAAAAAGTCACCTTAGTAACAAGCACATGAAATGTCATAAATGCTTTTATCCAGAGCCTTGCACTTCCCGTGTAGCTTCGGAATCTGCAGCCTTGAATATTTTGACAATAAGTTAAGTCAAGGAAGAACAAAAACCGCATTTGGCTCATTCCAATATAGTTGCATATAAGAGCCAAGATCTGAAGAACTTAGCTTGCCATTCTAAGCACTGAAGCAATAATTACCATGTAAATATTTTACCTACCGTGAAAAGAAGGGAAAGCCAGTGTCCCACAACAGCAGAAGAATTTTCTGATTGAATAAATGCAAGTAAACATTCTTCTGGATATGACATCTTTGAACGGAGTGACAATTGGAATTTGCAAATTGTTGCTTTTTGAAGTAGCAGACAATGCAGGAACCCTATTGCACGAGCAATTTTCAAAGGAGCAAGGATGTAGTCCCAAGAGCAATGCTTTGAAACACCTTATTATTCCTTCGCGAAATTCTTCAGAAGCTACAGATGGTGTAAGTAGTGCCCCGAATGTTAACTTCTTCATTAGAACAACCATCTACAAAACCATTATTCAAGAAACAGTTCAGGAGCTTCTTCAAAGATGGTAAGAGGAATATTAAGGGGGTAGATATTGTAATTCTGAATACCCAAGGAAACTCTTTTGGGGATCCCAAAGGCAATTAATATCTATCTTACAATTCAAAGGGGATTTTTTCTGTTCACAAAACACTATTCATAGTTTGTATGTCCTACGTGGCACCACTTTTATTCTCTTTATGTTGATGGCAACAACTTAAAACTCAAATACTCTCCCCCGCAGACAAACTCAACTCAACATTAAAATTCAAAAACTCTCACGCAAGAGAGCTTTCAAAGCTCTCTCACATCTTGCAAATCCTCTCTCAAATCTCTCTCATCTTGCAAATCCCTCTCTCAAGTCTCTCTCACACAGCGAATCCCTCTCTCATGCAGTAGCAAATCCCTCTCTCACGCAGCAAATCCCTCTCTTCACGCAGCAAATCCCTCTCTCACGCAGCAAACAAAACCCTTCTCATTCATCTTGCAAATCTTTGTAAGTAACTCTCAAATCTCTGTAAGTAACTCTCTTTTTCTCTCACGTACCTCTCTCTCACGCAGCTCTCTTGCTCTCTCTCACGCACAATGGGTTGATTTGTTTTTTTTTCTTCTCCCTTTCATCGCTAGGGCACAATGGATTGATTGGGTTTGTTTTTCTTCTCTCTTACTAGTCTTCAATCTCTTGCTATTTAATCTTCTTTTCAACCTAATTAATCTATAAATTTAGGTTTATAATTTTTTTTGGGTTTTTTCTCCTCGAATTATTTTGGTTGAAAATCTACTCTATATTGTCTCACGGTTCTATATCTCACGCAGCTCTCCACTGTTGTTGTAATTTTTGTTGGTGAGTTGAATTTCTAGGGTTAGGGTTATGTTTATGTTATTATTTTGGTTACTGGGTGTAGAATTTCTATTAGTAATGCTGTCGTGAGTTGAATTTCTAGGGCTATGTTTATGTTATTATAAAAGTGCCACCATCACATTACTGCTGTAATGTTGAAAGAAAAATTTGATTTCTTTTGTTGCCTGGGTTTGGTGTTTTAGTAGTTTGAGAGATTGAGTACAGGATGTGATGGTGGTGCTATGTAAATTTGATTATATTCTGTGGAGAGAAGATTGATTGGAATACAATGGAAAGAATTCTTCAATGGAAAGAATACACGTGATGGAAATCCCATTGATAGAAAGAAGACAATGGAAAAAATTCTTCAATAGAAAGAATACACTTGATGGAAAACCCTTTCAAGAAGAAAAAGGTATGATGGAATTTTTTTTACCATAGTTTAGAATATTTCCACCATGAATGGAAATATGGTTACCATAGTTTAAATTTTTTTATGAATCTAAACTATGGTAACCATGGAAACACCTTTATGTATAGTCCTTTTTAGAGGGGTGGAACACTTGATGGGTCATTTATTTATTTATTTATTTCTTTATATCAATGGAAATAATTGTTTTTTACCATAGTCGATGGAAAGGGATCCAGAATTTTGGTGAATCTGAATACAAGAGTGTTTTATTGTGGGGCACCAGCACTAACAAAGGATCTGCGAAACCTTGCCTTGGATTTCTCTCATAAAACCACTACTAAGTTCGATTTCCACAAAGAGAACTTTTAAACAGATCAGTTGCATTATCCATCCATAATCATTTCTATCTGTACAGTGGAAGTAAATTAAAATTTCTACATAATTTAATAGTTTATCAGCTTTTGAATTATTGGCCATGGCTGCTGAAGATTTGGCAAGAGATAGTGGGATAACACTAGGATCACCACCAACTCCAAATCCAAATCCAAATCCAAATTGAGTAGAGAAGAAGAACATGAAGAAGAAGAGTGTACACGTTCATGTTCACTGAGGTCAAAAGTATCAACAGTCCGGCCGTACTTAGTGTTTTGATTGAGTAATTAGGGAAAGTTTGTTGGGGTGGTTGGTGTATGGGATGTGGCGCTTGCAGACAGCTTGCATGCTTGCTTGGTGATAGCTTAATTTGCTTGTTTGCCTGCTTGCTAGCTTAATTTGTTGTTTGCTTAATTTGCTTTAATTTCATGTTATTGTCATTGATCATGACTTCCTAATATTTGGTTTTAGAAATGAGTATTTCAGAAATGGCTGTGAATGGGAGGGTGTTGCTTTCAAGTAGCTTGCTTGCTTGGTGCTGCTTGCTTGCTAGCTTAATTTGCTGCTTGCTTAATTTGCTTTAATTTCATGTTATTGTCATTATTCATGACTTCCTAATATTTGGTTTTAGAAATGAGTGTCTTAGAAATGGCTGTGAATGGGAGGGTGTTGCTTGCAGCTTGTTTGCTTGCAGGCAGCTTGCTTGCATCTTGCTTGCTAGCTTAATTTGCTGCTTGCTTAATTTGCTTTAATTTCATGTTATTTTCATTGATCATGATTTCCTAATATTTGATTTTAGAAATGAGTGTTTTAGAAATGGTTGTGAATGGGAGGGTGTTGCTTACAGGCAGCTTGCTTGCTAGCTTAATTTGCTGCTTGCTTAATTTGCTTTAATTTTATGTTATTGTCATTGATCATGACTTTCATTTTAGAAATGAGTGTTTTAGAAATGGCTGTGAATCGGAGGGTGGTGCTTGCAGGCAACTTGCTTGCTTGTTTGGTGTTGCTTGCTTGCTAGCTTAATTTGCTGCTTGTTTAATTTGCTTTAATTTCATGTTATTGTCATTGATCATGACTTCCTAATATTTGGTTTTAGAAATGGTTGTGAATGGGAGGGTATTGCTTGCAGCTTGCTTAATTTTCTTTAATTTCATGTTATTGTCATTGATTATGACTTCCTAATATTTGGTTTTAGAAATGGCTGTGAATGGGAGGGTGTTGCTTGCAGGCAGCTTGCTTGCTAGCTTAATTTGCTTTAATTTCATGTTATTGTCATTGATCATGACTTCCTAATATTTGGTTTTATAAATGAGTGTTTTAGAAATGACTGTGAATGGGAGGGTGTTGCTTGCAGGCAACTTGCTTGCTTGCTTGGTGATAGCTTAATTTGCTTGCTTGAAAATACAATCAGATTCTCATTTGCTTGCTTTGAATCAATACAATCAAATAATCAATACAATACCACGAATATATTCAGATTATCATTTTGGAACCATTTGGAACCGGACCGTTCCATTAGGGTTCGAGTTAGGCTCGGTCCCAATGTTCAAAATAAGGGAATTCGGTCGGACCAGATCGGATCCATTAAATTTAAATGGTCCGAGTCAGGTTCCTCAAATTTGGAGCCGATCTGGACCGTGCCCACCCCTAATGGAAAGAATACAATGCAAACATGTATGATGGAAAAAATTCTTCAATGGAAAAAAGTATACACTTGATGGAAATCTCATTCGAGAAGAAAAAGGTATGATGGAATTTTTTTTGCCATGGTTTAGAGTTTATTTGCAATGAATGGAAACATGGTTACCATAGTTTAAATTTTTTTTATAAATCTAAACTATGGTGACCATGGATGGTTTAAATTTTTTTATGAATCTAAACTATGGTGACCATGGAAACACCTTAATGTATAGTCTTCTTTAGAGGGGTGGAACACTTGATGGATCAATTTTTTATATCAATGGAAAGAATTTTTTACCATAGTCGATAGTCGATGGAAAGAATACAATGCAAACATGTATGATGGAAAAAATTCTTCAATGGAAAAAAAATACACTTGATGGAAATCTCATTCAAGAAGAAAAGGTATGATGGAATTTTGTTAATTTTACCATGGTTTAGAATTTATCCGCCATGAATGGAAAAATGGTTACCATAGTTAAAATTTTTTTAAAATCTAAACTATGGTAACCATGGATAGTTTAAATTTTTTTATGAATCTAAACTATGGTCACTATGGAAACACCTACATGTATAGTCTTTTTTAGAGGGGTTGAACACTTGATGGATCATTTGTTTTTTTTTATATATATATATATCAATGGAAAGAATACAATGGATTTTTTTTATTTTTTTTTACCATAGTTGATGGAAAGAGTACAATGGTAAAATGTATGATTGAAAGAATAATGTCAATTCTAGAAGAAAAAGGTATAATGGAATTTTTTTTTTTTACCATAGTTGATGGAAAGAATACAATGGAAAAATGTATGATTGAAAGAATAATGTCAATTCCAGAAGAAAAATGGATGATGAAATTTTTTCCACATATGGTTATTTGTTCCACCTTTTTATAGTCTCCGCTTTTGGTTAAATTGATGGTTGGATTGTTTATTAAATTGATGGTTGGTCTAAAAAGATAGCTCAATTGTAGGTTGCAATCTAAAAACATTTCCTTTTTCTTTTCAGGGATCGCTAACCTTGCATTGTGCCCGACCGTAATTATGGACCACTTAGTTCAAAAAACACCATACTCCGAAATGATGATTTTCGGACAAGATTATAGTAGGTTGATACTACTACATCTTACTTCGAATTGGTTGTCTCATATGCATGACACCTTTTTTGTTTGCAGGTGGATTTAGCCGTACAAGGAACTGTAAGAAAAATGCATAGTTTTTCCACCATAATTAGACAATTTTCACCTTAAGATTACTCATTTACTTATATGTTTGCCATACATCGAATTTCTAGAAGAACAAGGCGTCACGGTTACAGTTCGTGATGAGCAAGTTGATTCAAACTTGCCGAGGAAAGTAAATTTTTTTGTTAATTTCTCTTTTTCACTTTTTTTAATAAACTAGCCAAGGATTTTAACATGTTATTCTTTTACTAGGAGCAATTTCTTATAGACAATGGCCTCAGGTCCAATGTTCCCAACCAGCAGGTTTTTTTTTCTATTTATTTATTTGTTTTTTCTTTTCCACTAATTCTAACAATAAATAGATACATATTTATTTATTTATAGCAAGTTCTCCGTTTTTCTATTGTTAAAGCCAAATATGGATATGGGAAAGGGAAAAAAAATGTCCCTGTAGACAATAACGAGCGTGCGTTAGGCCAACATTTGCGTCAAGAGAGAAAAAAAAATCAACCTAAGTTAGACACTACCTTGACTGCTAACGTGAATACTACAAAAAAGGGAAGAGCAAAACTTCAATGCTTTGGGGTATATACATCTATTTTTTTCTAACAAAATTTATATTGGTGTCTGTTTCTTTACATGGGTATGTACATATGCTTCTTTAACCTTACACCTTAGAAAAAAAATTATATTTATGTTTGTTTCTTTCTAGGAAAAATAAAAAACAAAAGTGATACCCAACAATCACGCAATACCATTAAAAGGTATTCTCATAGGTGCTACCAAATCCCGTGTTCAAGAAGGGAATGATATTATAGATGCACCATGGATTTATAATGTTAGTGAACAAAGGAGCAAACGAAAAGTCACAATTGCCGAAAAGGGAAAAAGAAAATTTGTTGGGGTTCGTACAACATTCTTAAAATTCTCGATGCGTGTGCTGAACTGTGTACTACATTATTTATATTCATTGTTTTGTAACAGGTAAAGACAACAAACATAGCGAACAATCGTGACTATGCGGTACCATCGAAAGGTGTGGTAATAGGGCCTACCAAATCTCCTATTGCTAAGGGAATTGATGAACTTGCATATATTTTGGTATGTTTGAGAACTATATATCTCCAAATGTATGTTTTTCAAAATTCTTATGCTTATTTGCTTAAGTTTTTTATGCAAAGGAAAGGAAAATGTCGGTTCTATTCAAAAGGGTAAACGAAAAGTGGTATTTATCCAGGTATGTATAAGTGCTTAACTTTATTATTATTATTATTTTATTTCTTATTAAATTTTTTTTTTTACTTTACTATCCTGGATTCAAAGTATGTCATGTATGTGTTATTTAGGCCCCTTCTTATTTTCCCATTGTCTATGCACGCTTTCATTATTTAGATTATATGCATGCCTTATTTCCTTTAGTGTGTAATTATCTACCATTTTAAATGTATTTTAGGATAACAACATTGTTTAGAATAATAATTCAAAACGTGCATCTGCACAACGTTTGCGTCGAGAAAAAGAGGGAATTTTATGTAGGACGCCTCCTGTTCAAATACCTTTTCCTTCTTTCACACCCAATGATCACACTTTTCCACAAAAGCAGTGGAAACAATCATGAACGGTTGAGCTCAATATCATCCCTCCCCGATGCATGGATTATGGATTTTTTACTATGTTGGATCAAAATGTGTTGCCACCACAGCAACCAAGGAGGTGTTCATTTTCTATGCCAAACGCATCCCCAAATGCACCAACAAACATGTATAATTCTTTTTCTATTTTCTCTTCTAATTTTACTTTATCAAGTTTTATAAATTATAAGTCATTAAATTCTTAAAATTTGTTTAGGCCAATTACAGATGACCGACTTCCTAATGACGATACTTCCCGTCATAGTGGTTTTGATTTCCGACATGAAATTGACCCACAACCTCATCAAGAAGAAACACATCATTTCTTAGGCAAAATGAATTTTTTGTGTCCTCTTTGCTCAGCACTACATTGGAAAGATGAAAAATTGAAGGCATCTTCGTTAAGGAATCATTTTTTTCGGAATGTGTTGTTTGCAAGGAAAGGTGAAGCTGCCAATGTTATCTACCCCTCCACCATTGCTTCAAGTGTTGTATGAGGGAGATGATGTTCAATCAAATAATTTTCGTAGACATATTCGCGAGAATAATGTTGCGAATGCATTTACGAGTCTTGGTACTAAATTTGAGCCAAGGGTACTCAATGGGATGGCTCCCACAAGCTTTATTATTCATGGTGAATTACGACATCAAACGGGAGCGTTAATTCCGCAACAAGGCCAAGATGCAGTTTATTCACAACTTTACATTTATGATCTCGATTCATCATTACATACCCGCAGTCGTCGGAATCCACGTTTGAGATTGTATGTGCTCAAAATCATTCAAGATGCTTTGTTGCAGTATAATGTGTTTGTGGAAAAATACCGTCAAGCATATGAGATTCTGAATCAATCAAATTCTGTTGACCAAAACATACCTGTGTATTTACACTATAATTGTCATAAAGACCGGCGGCGTTACAATCTTCCTTCATCAAATGAAATAGCAATTATTTTGCCAGGAGATGTCCCTGAAGTAAACACAACCAGAGATATTTTCGTATATTTGCGAGGAAATCAAGAGTTGATGAAAATTAATGAATGTCACCCAGCTTACTTACCACTTCATTATGTGCTATTATTTCCGTATGGCAACTTAGGTTGGGAACCTGAATTAACTCGGTGGGATGTTACAACTAATAGGTGTTCAAACAAATGACTTATTCAAATGGAGTTTTACAGTTATCGTTTGTTCGAACGACCAACTGAGTACTCAACAATTTTAAGAGCTGGCAAATTGTTCCAGGAGTTTTTAGTAGATGCTTGGGCTTCAACAAAGCAAAATCGATTAATGTATGTGAGGAACAATCAAACAAAGCTCCGGGCCGAGCTCTATGAAAGTCTTACTGACATTGGGCTCGATGGGTTAAGACCAGATCAAGTTGGGAAACGACATATTTTGCCGTCATCCAATCTTGGTAGTCCAAGACACATGTTTGAGATATTTCAAGATTCAATGGCTATCACACGTTACAACAATCATCCAGATGTTTTCGTAACCATGACTGCAAATCCAAATTGACCTGAAAATTATGGATGCTCTGTTACCTCACCAAAAGCCTACGGATCGCCCAGATTTAGTAGCTCGAGTTTTTGAGTTAAAAAGAAAATGTCTAATGGATAAGATTATCAAAAGAGGCACATTCGATGATGTTGTAGCTCATGTCTTTACCATTGAATTCCAAAAGCGTGGGCTACCTCATAGGCACGCACTTATATTCCTTCATCATTTACAAAAAATTTGCACTACCGCTCAAATTGATAAGATCGTGTGTGTAGAATTTCCTGACCCGGATAAAGATCCGATGTTATTTCAAACAGTTTTACATTGTATGGTGCATGGACCGTGTGGTGCTCAAAATTTGGAGCACCGTGTATGGAGAATGGGAGGTGCACAAAAAGATATCCTCCCAAATTTTCAGAAACAACAACAATGGGCCAAGATGGATATCCTATTTATTGACGTCGCAATACTGGCCGAGTATATAATGTGAAGGGGCAACCAATTGATAATAGAGATGTGGTGCCATATAATCCATATCTTTCAAGGATGTTTGATTGTCATATTAATGTAGAAGTGTGTGAGGGAATTAGATGTGTGAAATACATACACAAGTACATTTATAAAGGTCATGATAGAACAACAATGGTACTAGGGGGAGTAGATGAAATCCAACAGTATCTTGATGCTCGATATATTGGTCCGCCAGAAGCTGCTTGGCGGATATTTGGTCATCTTTTACACAAAGAAAATCCTACAGTGGTTCGATTGGCACTTCATTTACCTGGAATGCATCATGTTGTGCTTGATTTGCAAGTGTTCAATCCTGCAGATCAAGCACAATCAATTTTACTTAGAGCTAGACAACAAATGTCGATTTTAACTGCATTCTTTGCATGTTGTGTTGTAGATCCGTTTGCACGTCCATTTACCTAACAAGAATTTCCCCAACATTTTGTTTTGCAGAAATCACAGAAGATGTGGACAAAAAGAAAAATGGGCTATGCAATTGGAAGAATGTACTTTGCTAGTCCTCATGAAGGTGAAAGGTTTTATTTGCGACTGCTTCTAACGGTTGTAAAAGGGCCACAATCATTTCAACATTTGCACACACATGACAATGTTTTACACGACACCTTCAAATTAGCTTGCACCGCACGAGGACTCCTAGAAGATGATGATGAATGGATTCAGTGCCTTGAAGAGGCTGCGATCATAAAAACTGGGAATAAGTTGAGAAGATTGTTTAGTGTTATTCTAATGGAATGTCACCCACTTCACCCAGATTTGCTATGTACAAGGTTCTCAGTGAATATATGTGATGATCTTGCGCACCAATTTCGAACAAGGTTCGGTATTTCAAATCCAACAAATGCTCAGACTCTGGATTATGGTTTGTATCTCATAAATCAATTTCTTCAAGGAGAGAAGAATCTGACAAAGTTCCAACCTATGTCCTTACCAATTGAAAATTGGGACATGATAGTTGGTAATAAACTCATATGGGAGCACCGACAACTTCAGTATGATGGTCAAGAAGCCGATGCACAATCGTCCGTCGACCGTCTTAATAAGGCACAATGTTCTGCTTATACTGCAATAGTAACTTCAGTCTTGAAAATAAAGGAATTCATTTCTTTTTGAATGGAGGTGCAGGAACAGGTAAAACATTTTTATACAACGCCATTGCATCAAAATGTCGCAGCCTTGGACACATTGTCATTACCGTTGCATCATCTGGTATTGCGGTGTTACTATTAGTGGGAGGCAGAACATCTCATTCAATGTTTCGTATTCTGCTGGATGTCATGGAAAATTCAGTGTGTGGATTCACTAAACAGTCATTGCATGTTGAGTTATTCAGGGAGACAAAACTAATTATCTGGGATGAAGTTCCGATGCAACATAGATATTGTGTTGAAGTAGTTGATCGTGCACTACAAGACGTTTACAGCACCAATAAGTCATTTGGTGGTATTACTGTTATTCTTGGGGGTGATTTTCGACAGATATTGCCAGTGATACCCAAAGGCGTCTGCGAGCAAATTGTGGCTCCATCTTTGAGGCGTTCTTAGCTTTGGTTAAACATACAAGTTTTGGAAGTTGACTATCGGTGATGTTGTAGCTTTAAGGCAGTGGTGAACGGGTGAATGAAGACATAGATAACTTCTGGCAGTGGTAGATAACTTGTTGTAGTGATTACTTCGAATTGATAACTTCTGGCTCTCCGCATCATATATATAGCTCTAACTTCTGGCTCTCCACTATGCACCAATGCATAAAATATACAACCAACCATGCCCAAGGAACTATCCGAGGAGATCAACCAGCAGCAAGAGACTACCATTATGCAGCCCTGAAGCAGCTAAATTGTTGCCAATTGCAGCTTGGACCCACACAACCGACATGTCAGGCACCAAGCCTACACAAAAAAAGAGAATTACTCTATAAGGGCGGAAGATCCCCAATAACTAAAATGCAGCGATGCGGAGAGCCAGAAGTTAGAGCTGGCAGTGCAATCCAAACCTTTAAAGAGCTAAGTAATCACTACAACAAAAATGATCATTTATAGCATTTGAGAATAGCGTTTTTTACACAAATGCTATAAAAAATCAACTTTTAGTATCATTGTAATCTCAAAACGCTATAAAGATTTAAGCGGGAGATTAAAAATGCGAGACCGCCAAATATTTCAGATCCTTCTCTCCAACTTAAAACCTACAAAGAAGAAGAGAGAAACATAGCCCCACGATTCTCCTCCCTCCCTCGCTCTGCCATTCGCCTCCCTCCCTGCTCTCGCTCTCTCTATTGCTCTCGCCGCTCTGTCGATCACTTTCACCTCTCTCTCAATCTGATTCATCTAACATGGGGTGGAGGAGAAAGTTGGGGAGAATGGTGCAGTGAAGGTTTAGGTTTCTTTTCTTTTTGAATGATCAAATAAGGACAACAAGAGCATAATTTCCTCTTCAATCCATCTCATTTAGAGAGAAACGATGAAATCAGGGGCAGAGAAGAAGCGAGTCCATCGAAAAAAAAATTTCCCCTTTTTCTTGGAGTGAAATTTTGAGGTAACTCAGAATCTGAGATCTCACACAGTTATAAGTTGGTATGTATCTTTTCATTTGTTTGTCACTTTGAGAATTCTTTGCACTTTCCTAAGATCATGCGAGTCTTTGTATAACTCATATCTATTATTTGCAGCTGCCGGCCCTAATTTGTAATGGAATAACTCTAGTTGTGTCTCCTCTTGTTTCACTCATTCAAGACCAAATAATGCACTTGTTGCTGGTAATGCCTGATATAATTGTTCCTTTGGATGATTCAGTTGTTTTGTCTAATTTTGTCATTCATTGTTAAGGTTTTCATTTGATTTTGCAATTTAGGCAAACATCCTAGCTGCTTACTTGAGTGCTAATATGGAATGGAGTGAACAGCAGGACATCTTTAGAGAACTGGCTTCTGTTCAGCATTTTTCGTTTCCATAATGTTAGAACCCTTTGAACTTGATACCATTTCCCCAAGTTATATTGTCATACTTGATCCTTAAAGACATGGTTGGCTGAGATGTTATTATTACAAGGATATGACTCATATTGTTGTACTTGCAGATGCAGACCGTAGCCAGGAGTCCTGGCTGGCGCAAACTTCTCTGTCTTTTTCGGTTGATGTATTTTGAAATTGAGTACCTTTATTGTAATCCTTTAATGAATATGTGGTACTGAACTATGTTTTGTTGTTCAGATTGGGCAAGGTACTTATAGCAATGTATACAAAGCTAGGGATATTACTGAACCATGAATTTTGAATATGTGGTATCTGTATGTATACCATTATCTATTTATATATTTCGTTTGGTTATTTTTGTTTTATTACTGAACCATGAATTTTCTACTTTCAGGAATGAGTGCTGCTTACAATTAAACAAGAGTTTATTACTAGCAGAGGTAAAACTTACACTAAAACTGTTCCTAGTGATCTTCTTTCTCAGTCCGACTTATGAACTCTTAACTGATACTTCCAAGCTGCCACTTGATAGGTTCTTAGCTATTGTAAGGAGACACGATACTTGGACCCTGATGTACCTTTGTCTTATATAAAAGATCATGATTGTCTTGTAGCTTATAGACTTCCTAAAGAACAAGAGGGTTTCATTAGGCTTGAGATAACTCATCGGACGAGAATGTAACTTCTTCTATTATGTTTGGACATTGTTGGCTTAGTCATTGCAGTAAGTAATCAAACCTAAACAGAACCACAATTCTTAATTGTTCATTTTAGGGTTAATGGGACTTAAGTTAGCCAAGTCATAGTTGGGCTTTTACCAGGCACATCAATAACATTACTGACTTGATGGACTTGTTGAATGCAAGTTGCAATATCAGTACTGAGAGTGCTCTTGTTTGTAGCAAGGCCCAAGACTTATGTTCTAGGCAACATTCCGAATTCCATGATCTATAGAAATGTGGATCAATACCCAGCTGCTACGAATGTTCCAGGAGTTCTCATTCTCCATATTGATGCTCCCATCTACTTTGCCAATTCTAGCTACTTGAGAGAAAGGTGTATTTTTCATTCCCCAATATAATTTATACATCAAAATATTCCCTGCTTCAACGTTTGTGATGTTAAATGGGTATCAACTTCATTGCAGGATCTCGCGGTGGATTGATGAGGAAGAAGAAAGGCTAAAATCATTGGGAGAGACTAGTTTACAACATGTTATCCTAGACATGAGTGGTAAGTAAGACTCATCATAAACATGGCTCAAGCATCCACATTTTATTTAGAACTTGGAATGTAAAACTAGTTTGTAACCAATAGTTCAAAACCCTGATTGTGAGAACTTGTTTTCTAAACAGCCATCGGAAGCATTGACACAAGTGGGATTAGCATGCTCCAAGAAGCCAATAAATACATGGACCGAAGAGGGCTCAAGGTACAGAGCATATAGAACGAATTTGTTTTTGCTTGTAGTCCATTAAGGGTTAACCCCTTTTTTTACTATGTTAATGCAAATTTTGACCTTGTTGTGTATTGTTGATATGATCAGCTAGTGTTAGCCAACCCTAGAAGTGAAGTGATGAAGAAGATGGACAGGAACAGATTGATTGAGGAGATAGGTGAAGAGTGGATCTATCTTACAGTGGGTGAAGCAGTGACTGCATGTAATTTCAAGCTCCACACATCCAAACCTGCAAATTCTACCACCAGGCTTCCACTCTTGAGAGATGCTCATCCACCTCCTTATGTTGTTGGCGAGCCTCACTTTGTCTTGGAGAAGGTAGGATTTATTCATCTTATTCTCTGACGTGTATTCCAGTCTTGATTGGTGTTTCTGGAGTATGATTTTGGCTATGGCTATGAGTGGTTTAATATTAGTTTATGTCATGTTGGCATTTCAGAAAAATTGGAACCTCGTCAGTGTAAATGCTGCAATGGCTGGCACAGGAATTTACCAACTCTCGTATGATGTTATTCTAACCAATTTACTTTAGAATTTGATAATAAACATTACCTAGATTTTTTTTTTTTTAATTCTATAATTTGGAGTATCTTCAATTGGTATATTAGCTATGTAGCAATGACATGGCTACGTGTATATCAGACATGGGTACAAGGTATCCTATACGCGGACAAAAAAAAAAAAACCAATATGGGGACACGTACATAATATTACACTATCATTATTTTTCCAAGTCATAAACCTTTTTATGTTAGACAGGAACTACAAAAGGATGAAAAGGAAAGAGGGAAAATGTTTTCCCCTTGTGGTTGTAGATGAACACATCCAAAACAATTTTCACAGTTTTAGAAAACATGAGGATAGAAATTATTATAAATTTTTTTTATCCACCACTACACCACATATCCTTATTGATAGCATTTCTCAATAGCGTTTTTTACCCATCTCATCAGAGTATGTATTCATGACTTTGCAGCATGATCTATTACAAAAAATTTTGGGATTGCAATCTGAGAATCGAGATATTGGTTAGTGCCTTATATATAAAGTCTAGTAATTATTTTGCTAATCACTTGATAATCTGATCAGTAATTTTTACAAATACTTTATCGTATGGAGTGACTATGTTCAATGGCAGTCTCCTGAATTGTCGGGCAACAAATGATTATAGTTGAAATAGTTAGAGTCATTTCTAGAAATGGTATATGCTTGACATGTCTGGTAGAGTGGAATGGGATCAATATTAAGTTTGTAGCTGCAAGCCTACAACTATGATATACCTAGACACAATTCGACATACCCGAATAAGGTTGAAACAATGCATGCAGAGAAGCTATTGATGTTATGGTACCAGCAGTTTGTGCTGTGTTGTAATTGCATACAGATCTCTTGATGTAAATCTTATACTAAAGCAGCTGGAACAACGGGTTTTACCTGAGGAGGATGACATGATTTTGCTTGCCATTGTGGGAATCAAGGTGTATATCTGCTTCATTTGAGTCTCATTTCTCACGTAAGTATCCACATAATTGCAATCAATTTGACACCTTATCTTACGAGAAAATGGACTGACAATGTATGTTTAACTGTGCTATTGAATAATAATCATAACTTGATACTATGTTCTTAAGTACCATAGATAATATCCAATGAAGTTTGATGTTTGTTTAGGTGATGGGAAGATTGGCTTAGAGGTCATGTTGTAGCTGTGACTGGAGATGGAACGAATGATGCTCCCACATTGCATGAGGTTTGAAATCCTTATATTTTATCATTAATTATGTAATGCCATAATAAGGATAGTTTTCTAGAGCTAGAAGCCCTCAAAATGGTAGACATTTTGAATTCTGAAAGTGTACCCGAAACATTATCAAAATACCAGAAACAAAAAGGGAGGAAAGAAAAAACCCATAAATAATTTCCAAATGTGAACTTGTAGGAGGCATTGTAACTGTTGTTACACCAAATGAGGGTGCAAAATTTTGCATTGAGGCATTCATAAACGTCTCTAGTTGTTACTAACTTTACTATGTTCTACTTTATCATGGATTTTAGGCAGATGTAGGTCTTGCCATGGGCATTGCTAGAACTGAAGTTGCTAAGGAAAGCTCAAGACATCATTGTCGTGGATGACAACTTTGCTTCAGTTGTTAAGGTCAGTCTGAAGATTATAATGTCATGTTACTAGTTTGATTTTTCAAGACAGTTCAAATTTGACGCGATTGCTCATTGTATTGAATAAATCCTAAAAGAGCTCATTTTATGCATGCTGCATTTTACGCAGGTTTTAATATCTTATTGTTTGATATACATGGTGTTACTGGAAATCCTATTTAGGTACTTTACCATTTTCTTCATTGTGGATTTGTTCTTCTAAATTGTACGCTGGGGTCGTTCTGTACATGCCAATATTCAGAAGTTTTATCCAGTTCCAGCTCACAGTTAAGTTGCAGCTCTTATAATAAATGTTGTGGCTGCAATTTATTTGGTGAAGGTCCCTGTGAATGCAAAAACAACTTCTGGCTACTTTCACCTCTAAACATAAACACAAAAGAAAGAAATAGATGAATCTTTGAAAGAGTAGGTAGACATGAACTCTCCCATGCATAAACTTGGCTTGCTTGTTCACTCTGTAATCGATCGACTTAAACAAACAACGAGAGAGATGGTGGCCAACTAGGGCATACAAAGGGCCATATGAAAGGAGGTAGGTAGTCATCATTAAGCCCAGACTCTCTACTTGGGATTATGTTTATAAACTCAACGTTTTCGATGTTTTAACACTGAACCAATCCATATTTCCTCGCACATATCCTTTCCTCCATTCCCTCTTAAACACCATGAGGAGGTCACAGTCTAAGAGATGAGTGGCTTAATTAAACAACACTGCCTTCTAAATTGGTAGTTTATGACAGGAAAGAATGCTCCAGTAGCCATCCTAATACATCCACTAAACAATATTTTACTACAATCTTTTTTATTAAGATCAACTTCTATAATGATCAAAAGTTTTCCACCTACATTACAACTATCTTCTCCTTTATGAATCCGGTTGTATTGATGTCATTGCACATTGGACTGAATCTCCTTTTAAGAATTCAATGACATAGAGTTTGTGTTGCTGCAGGTTGTTTAGACACTACTTTCTACTCCTACTAATTGACCAGATGACATCTGGGCTCTTTCGAGTGGTTGCTGCATTGTCAAGGGACATGGTTATAGCTAACGCATTTGGATCCTTCGTGTTGCTAGTGGTACTGGCACTTGGTGGATATATCATGTCAAGAGGTATAAATCAAAATCAGCCCTACAGCTCAATACTACACAGTTTCAACTAATTTTTGTGGTTTCATTCTTAAAGACACTTTCTAGAGGTCACTTATATAGCAAAAATACCATGGAAGACTTTGCTCATTTATCAAGAAGTAATTCTGCCACTCTGATTTTCTAATTTGAACCTATCTTCTATCTTTGTGTCATATCTCAAATCTCATCCAGCGTATTTTCCTGACTCGAATTACCATGGAAGACTTACTATTGCTGTTGAGCTAGTTGCCAATCCTTCTATTATATTCATGGACGAGCCAACCTCTGGACTTGACGCTAGAGAAACAACAATTGTGATGAGAACAGTGAGAAACACAGTGGACACAGGACGAACTGTAGTGTGCACCGTTCACCAGCCTAGCATTGACATATTTGAAGCTTTCGATGAGCTATGCAAACTTCAAGAGTAGAGAACCAATGATGTTGTTCCACTTTATTTGTATTTGAGATTTTTAAGTTTGTGTGTGTCATTGTATTTGAGATATTATTTGATAGATTTTGTGACTCAATGTAATACATTATCTTATTAATTACATTACTTTGCCTTCATTCATGGAAATGTTTAAGTTTGACACATTTAGATTTTTATTTTCTAGAAATAAAACTTATAAGATGTAATAAAAAGTCATTTGATAGCAAAAAAACAAAAAAAAAAATTGCTATAAATAGTATACTTACTATAACATTTTTAAAACGCTATAAAATACTGTAAATAGTGAACTTATAATAGCGTTTTTAAAATGCTATAGTAAGCCTATTATAGCATTTTAAAAACGCTATAAATAATTATTTTAAAGCATTTTTAAAACGCTATAATAGTCAACTTCCAATAGCGTTTTAAAAACGCTATAATAGACACAGTGTCTATTATAGCTCTCTGGCAGACACATCGTTTGCTAAAACGCTATGGATGACTCTGTTTCTTGTGGTGATACTTCAGCAAACGAGCACCAACTCCAAGAGCTGTTATTCAGCAAGGATCTGCTCGCCAGCACGAAGTCCACTATTCAGTAACTTCGTTAGCTTTTTAGAAAAAAAAAACTTTGCTAGAGGGATAATGCAATTCGAGCCAAGATCATTTGCGCCTTCTTCAGGGCTGGATTGGCTTAGTCTCCGCTCAGAGTTAAATTATTTGTTGCTTTGATTTCGTTTCTTGTTTTCTGTTTAGAAAACTTGTTCGTACAAGACACATTCCAGAAATAAAACAGATTTTATTGATTGCAATGAGAGTTATTACAAAGCTTGCCGACTAACTAGCACATCAGTTTATACACTACAAGTACCGATGTAAGTATCTATCCGCTGAAACAAGGGTAGAGGTTCCGATCTGCTAATTTGTCTCCAGAAGAGAAGGTGGTAAAAGTAAAACATCCTCAACAGAAGGCGAAGGAACGCACTCAATTTATTGCTTCGTCAAATCACCTTGTGGGGATGATTCGAAGGTGGCAACATGAGCCTCGAAACTAAATGCAGACGTTGTCAACCCGTCGGATTACCCTATGGAAATGGATGAGAACTGGATCAGAAGGAGGAAAAAGAAGGATGACCCTCAAGACGGAAATGTCTGAAATGCGGGTGAGCTAACGTCATTGGAAAGAAGGTCGCATTCATCAGAACTCCACTCCACCAACCTACCTTCCGGTTGGAGTGTCACGCGTGAAGCCCAGAATGAACAAACGCCACAAATTGGTTGCATGTATTATCACCCAACAGCAGTGGCGAATGGGCTCTCGAGAGCCAAAGAAGATGGAAGACATAACTGTCCTCTGAGGAACAGTCCGTACTTCTTCTACGAAATATAAAAAGATATTACAAGATCTCATGGGATCAACCTGATGCCTGCCTAGATCAAGTGGCACTGCATAATAACAAGTCTTATCAAGACTCATCGGCGCAAATATCAGAACATTCAAAGACTTCAGTGAGGGAGATCTTCTTTCAGCCTTTGGAAAACCCAAAGCAAACTCTCTGGCAAGTTGCATTTGATTAACATGCTCTACTATTCTCATTGCAGTGCTTGAATGCAGAATAGCCAGCCTATATATATATAGGCAAGATGGTTTACAAAGCAGCATCAATAAACAATTACTTCAACATTAAATGCCGTACGAGAAATCGAGAAAACGACAGTTCCAATTGCAACTGCACAAGTCCACATCTTTATAATTAATGACCCTGCAAGTAGCCCCATTAATTGGGGGTGTAATCGATAATGAATCTTCTCGCAGAATGCACTGTATCCCTAGCACATTGATCCACAAAGATTTTTTCTAATTGGGCCCTTCCACTAATGGGCCCAAGTGTATGCCCTGCCAGATCCGACCACCCATCACATGCAAAGAAATAAACAGCAAAGACCCTGAGCGTCCACAGAATAAAGAGCGCGTCTACAAAGTATTATCATTAAATCAAAGGCGTCAACTCTATTATTATTCCACTGTTGTTCATTAAAGCCGGTCAATCTATTAATAGTTCGATCATTCGATCTGATACTAGAATCAAACCGCCATGCGAGCTAAGCATGTCAGAACACCCAAGTCAAACTTACACGCCCAGAACTTTACATGCGAGCTAAGTCAGGACACCCAAGTCAGACTTACACACCCAAAATCTTATTCTGACCAAAGCCTAGTCAACTCTGACTGATTATAATAGCTTCTGGTCCACCCTAACACTTAGCCCGCCAAAAGCGGACGATGATGGGTTAGAAAGTGGGAGTTTAGTCAACGTTCGTAATACCTGACCACGATGCCTTGCCAGGGACCATTGTCCAACTATAGATAATGGTCGCCGAACCTAACCAAAGCTTAGTCGATTTAGACTTATGACGATAGCTTATGGTGCACTTTAGTGCCTAATCCGTTAAATTAAACGGGTGTCAACGATTTAAAGAGTGACAACTTAGTCAACGCTCTAATGCCTAATTGAGATAGCTTGCCAGAGATCATTGTCCAAACATGGGCAATAGAGATCGAACCCGATCAAAACTTAGTTGGTGACAACCGATGACTTCTGGTCTGCTTGAAGCCTAGTCCGCAAATAACAGATTCCTACGGGCTAGAAAGCGGGAATCTAGTCAGCGCTATTGACACCTGATTAAGATGGCTTGAAAAGGGTCACTACTCGCACACAGACAGTGATCACCGAACCCCGACAAAGCTTAGTCAGTGGTCGCTGATGACGATGGTTCGTTGCGCACGGATTACGATGGTCTAGAAAATGGGAGCTTAGTCAGTGCTCATGTAGCCTGGTGAAGACGACTTACCAGGGATCATTGGCCAATTACAGACAATGATCGCCGAACCTCGACCAAAGTTTAGTCGAAACGACTGACGATGATAACTTGTCTTGTTCTGATTCCTTGTCCGCAACGAACGGATCAAGATGGGTTAGAAAGTGGGAGTCTAGTCAGTACCCTCGATGCCCGATCAAGATGGCTTGCCAGGGACCACCATGGTCACCGAAACTTGACCTCGGTTCAGTCAGTTGTAATTGGCGATAACAACCTCCGGTCTAATTAAGCCTAATCTACGAATAACAAGTGAAGACGAGTCAAACGTTCGGTCAAGGTTCTTGAAAGTCGACCCAGACGACTCGCAAGGACTACTGTCCAATCATCTACAATGGTGCACATGCTGGGACCACAGTCTGACTAATTTGCTCATAACAACAACAATTGTTTGTTCAACAAACAACCAAGCAGCCAAACAGAGGGTGTATTTACACTCCTCGATAACTAAAAAGGAGTCTGACCAGAATCGCACAAACTATTGCAGCACAAGAAGTCAGTGATCTCAACAGCAAATCAATCATAAAGCTTCCTTGTCTAGCGGAACCTCTCGCCTGGAAATTGATGTGGAAATAAGACAAAGCAGGTAAATGCTAGCAGTAAAGTGAAGGTAAGAATGAACATGTGTAAAGTACCTCATTGAAGACAGATAAACCCATTAGGAGGGGATAATGTCGTCAGATCGGAGCCCAGAGTGCAGAACATCAGATCATCCGTATGTTTTACGAAGGACTTCCATATCAGATTCAGAGAGCAACATCTCCTAAAAAAACCTTATGGCCCTTAGCGAACAGTTCATCAGGAAGCTGATTCCGGCCCGCCATGAAAGAAAGTACAAGCTTTCGAATATGAAGGTCAAGCAAAGTCAAAAACACAAAAGGCATTACAACAAAGTAGAATCTCTGAGATCGAAAGAGTAAAGGGGTTATACTCCATAGGCAGGATATCTATATAGAAAACTGAACTCTCGCCTTTTCTTCTTTCAAGCTGGCGCACACTCAATTAATGAAATTTGTCGCTTGAGGAAACAACTCAGACTCAACCATCATGACTGCACAGTTGCTTCATGAAATGATCTAGTGGACTGATAAGACGACCAACCAACTCGGGGGGAGTAGCTGATGATACATCAAACCGTCCTCTGATCAGCACCATACACGTGTCATGATAATCTTGTCAACAGAGCAAAGCGGACTCGATTGCATGCTCAATCCAACGAGGCCCAAACAACACTAAGCCCATTATTTTCAGGGTCCAGACAGTCGGATCCGAGTTGCAATGAGCCATTAAGCCCATACGTCACGCGGTCAGACCCAATACTCGTAAGATTTCTAAGGCAAGTATCTGAGAGATCTACCCAAGACTAGCAGGCCAGCAACACATTGGATCCGACTAGGAAACATATATTAGAGTACAAGTCGGGCAAGGAAACTTCCTCGCATGGACAACACTCAGAAAGAAAAACCTCTCCCACAGATCTAGGAGCACGAGTCGTGTAGGGGAACTATCCCACATGGACCGCTCCCAATTAGAAAAGGATCTTCAACAAGATCTCTTTCCCTAAACTACGCCACAAAAGACCTAGCCGAACAAGGACTCCTACACTATAAAAGGGAGATAAGGTCGATGAACTTAAGGTATGCTACAAAATACCAATTTACAGCTGTAAGCATCTCCTAAGCTTTATCTATCTTAAGCATCGAAGTGCCATCGGCCACCACACGGTGGTTCTTGGCTCATGTTTGCTACATGTGTAGGTCTAGGTAAGCACAAGGAAGGAGAGTAGGAATCGACTACATAAGTATTGAGATCTATGAATTGTGGATTACTGAAATATTATTTATTGTATATTGGTATAGCCTTTAGAATTTTATGCACGTTTAGTTGACAATATGTGATATGTTTAGATGTGTCCTTGTTGATTTCTAGCCTGTAAAAATGAGCAACGGTTAATCCACGGACCACTGTTGTGGTGGCCGAATGCACTCTGATGCTTAAGTTAGATATTGATGCAAAAAAGAGTAAAGACTGTATGTAAATTACATTGTGTATGCTTACTTTTCTTTCTCATTTCACCATTTCTCATAGCAAGTGTTCCCTCCCCAACTTTCCTTGCGATCGAGGATGTGATGGATGGAGGAGATTTCGCATAAGATTTTATCTATGCATGATTGAGTCACTTCGGCATTTGACTATGTTTAAGACCCAATGCTTGATTGGGCTAAAAGCTGATTTCGTGCGAGTGGATATTGGGCGTATGTTAGCTCTGAGATTCGTGTTCGGGTCTAATTGTCCTAGGCCAAGCCCTAAGATCCATGCCTTTTGGGCTAGCGTGTTTTAGGCATGGGCACCTGACTTACGGGTTGAACAACAGTTTGTTCATGGGTCCACTTGGTACTGCGCTTAAGCCTTTCACATGCTAGGGTTAGCCCATGCCACGTATATGGCTGTGATCGAGTGACTGTTTGATGTCTCATCAATTACCCCTAATTAATGGAGTTGCATACAGTTTCATTAATTCAATGAATGTGGACTGGTATAGTTGTACTTGGAATCGTCGCCCTTTCATTCCTTGCATATCATTTAATGTCGACACGACTATTGGGTGACCTCCTCCTGTGAATGTCGTGCCTATATATAGGCTAGTTCTCATATGGTCAGGCGTTACCATGAGTATTTTAGAGCATGTTCCTCAAATGTGCCTTTTCAAAGAATGTGCTTCAGTATTGGCCTCTCCAGAGGACGAAGGGGAGCCCCTATTGGTGGAATTTCTGAATGTTCTGACATTTGCAGCGATGAGTCTTAACAAGACCTGCTATTGGAGGAAGCAACCTGGTTTGAGTGAGCTTTCAGTGGTTCCATGGGACCTCCGAATTTGTTTTTACGTCGTGAAGAAGAAGTACAAACTTCATTTTAGTAGTCAGTGCTCCCATGGCGTCTTCCGGCATCACTTTTGGAAGATAACACCAGCAACCAACTTTAGGTGGTTGTTCCCACTGTTCCTTCCTGGGCGGAGCGAAGTTCCAGTGCATGTGGTCTGCGACCTTGGGGAGTTGATTCTGCATCACCTCAGGCATCCGTCCATTGAGAGATCACACCGGCAGCCAACTTTGGGTTGCTTCTCCCACTGTTTTTTTTTTTGTTTTCACTTATGAATCCTTCACTTGAAGGCACATTGGCAAAACAAATCTTGACATGTGTTCCGGCGGATCTTCACTCGCACCTTGCTTTATACCAAGCTCAAATACTTGTAGTGTGTACACTTCTGTATTGGCCAATCGGTCAAGCTTTGTAATAACTCTTTGATAATCAATAAAGTCTATTTTTTGTATGCTCTGAATGAATGTAAGCCATACTGGAATGTGCAGACAAATCTCTTGAATGTTAAAAAAGGTGAGACTGTTTAACTTTGAGCAGGGACTGGGCTAGTATGGTCCTAAAGGAGACGCGTGTGCTATTGACTCACCTTGCGTAGTTCCCTTAGCGAAATAACTTGATTCGCCATTAAATGTGAAATCATTGAAGAGTGATTTTCATGTAGGCAGGCTATGCCTTGCGGGTTGGCTGCTTTTCGAGTAAGCGCTGGCATATCAACGTATTGCTACTTAGTTCTATGTATAACTGGAGTGACAGAAAAATTGCTTAGTCTTCTTAGGACTAGATTCTGAATCACACTCTGACTCATCATTTAGTTGAGTCTTGGTGGTTAGGGCGTTGCCTTGGTCTGTATGGACTGGAACGATTAGATGTGTTCAGTCATCCATGGTCTAGACTCGTTGGCTCGCGGTGAATTGTTTGTGGACTGGGTTCACTCCATGTGTGTGCTGCCTTAGTTCCTGAGGAGGACTAGGCTATCTCTAGAGCGGTGAGCCGTCCGTGGACTGGAATCTTTCGGTTGCAATGAATTGTCCGTAGTCTGGGTTTAAATTCGCACTGTTGTTGTCTTGGCTCCTGAGGAGGACTAGGTCACTTATGTAGTGAGTCGTGGACATACTGAATAGAACTAGGCTTGGCCGCTTGTGCAGCGTTATTGGAGGTTTACTTGTGGGGTGAACATCGCCAAAGAGTTTTCTGGTTAGAGTTTCTGTATAATTCAATTTTACTTTATTTTATAAATGTTTCCGTTGTTAAATTTCCACGTTCCGAATTTGGGGAAAATGGATATTCCTAATCCTACATGGATATCAGGATTTCGTTTTCTTGAAAATCACGGCGTGACAATTATGCTTGCTATTTCTTCTACTGTTGTGACTGAGATGAAGGCAAAAACATGATCATTTTTCTAAGTCAATTGTTGTATATTATTGTAGTAGTGGATGAGTTGGCTCAAGTTAAATATTTTCTTATTCATCGAGTCATGGTTTAGTGTAAACATTATATGTGGCATAACTACTTGGTGGTTGGTGCAATTTTTCATTTGAATTTACAATAGAGTTGAAAACTGAACCAGCGGTTAGGTTTTTCACCTAAATCGTAACCAAACCGACTTTGATCGGTTTCCTTCAAACCGAAACCGAATTGACCATTAACAAAACCGAACCGATTCTAATTTATGTAAATTGTAACCGAGTCGAACCGACTAAAACCAAACTAAAATCAAATCGACCAACTATTTTAAATATATAATATTATTTTTATATAAAATATATAGTATTTATTATATATATTCGGTTGGTTCGGTTTTGTCGGTTAAAATCACATAGAAATCGAAAACCGAACCGACCACTTTGGTTTTGATTTTTTTAAAACCGAACCGAACTTAAACCAAATTGATCGGTTCGGTTCAGTCGGTTTAATCGGTTTGGTCGTTTTTTGTTCAACCCTAATTTACAACGTACACCCCAACGTAACATGAAAAGCCACGTCATTCTCCTATTGAAAAATAACCTATTGAACTCTTATTTCTCTACAACAGTTCCTTCTTTTCAAGTTGTCTATTCTCTCTGCCTCTCATTAGATATCAGTTGCTATAGTTTATTCTTGGTAGCGACTTTTTGAGACTATCAATTCTCCTTTTTTTACACCACCTCCCCAATTTTGGACCTACTTTGTGATACCACCATTATATAATTTCCCCCCTCTTCTCCTATGCATGGAAACCAACAACAGAACTACCAATTCAACAACGCCAGCAGTGGCTGCTGCCACTCCTCGTGGTTCGCCTACCTTCGCAACTAGTTTGCATAGGTTTCCTTCAACAAATAGCGACATCAATAACAATCTACTCGCCTCATCGTCGAACCACAACTCTCGCTTGTCCTTCTCCACCAACGTCAAGAGAACGCTTCTTCCACTCATTGCACTGCCCCCCTAATTCCCGCCTCTATTCTTTTTCAGTTTCTTTCCCAAAAAAGTGTCTTCGTAGCTATGGTTGTTACGTGATCGGTTGCCAACCTCGCAAGAATGCTCACAAGATTGCACATAATCTCGTAGCCATAGTTGCGAAATCAATTTTTTATTTTTATTATTATTATTATTTTTTTATATTATTTTTTATTTTTTATTTTTATTTTTATTTTTATTTTTATTTTTATTTTTATTTTTATTTTTATTTTTATTTTTATTTTTATTTTTATTTTTATTTTTATTTTTATTTTTATTTTTATTTTTATTTTTATTTTTATTTTTATTTTTATTTTTATTTTTATTTTGCAGGTATGGCTGTGAGATTGGGTCTCAATCTCGCAGGCGTTCTTGCGAGATTGGAGCCCAATCTCGCAGCCCTAGCTACGTGATTAGAGAGAAAGGGGAGGCTCAGTGCGGGGCAATGCCTTCACATCGATTGTGGCGGGAGGCAGGTTGTTGTGTTGTTGCTCTTGTTGTTATTTGTTCTTGTAGTAATGTTGTTCTTGGGTTGAAGAGAGATAAAGAAATAAGAGATGAGGAGGAGAGATAGAAGATAGGAGAAAAGTAGCAGCGGCGTGAGAGCAACAAAAGGTGGGAATATTGTTGTGGTTGTTTCCTGGAAAAGAAACACATAACAGAAAATAAAATTGTGTAAAAAAACAGGTGGCGGTGTAGACAGAAAGGTGAGGAGTGGTTGTGTGAAAGAGGGGAAATGGTGTAGTAAAAAAAGTCAGTGCGTTTATTTTTGTCTCCGACTTTACACCATCTCCTTTTTGTTGGACACCACCATCTACTCAAGAACACCACAAATATAAACCATTTTCGCCAATTTATCTCCCTCTTCTCACCCTATCTTTTCTTTCAGGAACAACAACACCACCGCACCCGCCACCATCGCACTGCCTCACCCCACCTGCTCGCCAGGCGGCCATTCTTATCCTCTCATATTTTCTTCTTCTCCTCTCTTCCTATTATCCTCATTTTATTTCTTTATTTCTTCTTCTTCTCACACTCACACAAATTTTAACCCATCAAACTCACATTCACTTTCAAATATCAAACCCCCCAACATGAATTTGGGAATTTCGGTTTTGTTCTCCTTATTTTGTTCTGAAGAAGAAGAAGGTCAATATTGTTTCAAGGAGTGGGAAATATGTTATCAAGGGTGGGGTTGAACTCAATGACTTTATAAGTTTACAACGTTTTCTTGATTTTTCATTACTTTTGATACAAGAGCTACATTCTCGCGATGGAATCGCATAATGGGAGCGTTGGAACTCTCTGTAGTATGGATACAGAAACCCTTTGCGGGTGGCTTTGGTTGATTTTCTTCACTGGATCTGAAACTGAATGGAAATAGTTGAATAATTTGACAACAAAACAGAGAAGCAAAGGAATAGTGGAGATGAATAAGTAAAGAGAACAAAAAGAACAAAGAAAAGAGGAAAAGAAGAACAGGGGAAAAAAAGAGGAGGAGAGAGGGAGATAATAGGTTTTTTTTTCTTATTTTTTATTTTATAATGGTGGTATTCTTTAGCACAAAAAAGGGTGGTGGTGATTACGGCACATACAGTGATGTCAAAAGTCGGTGCCTTCTTTTTTATGTCACACTAGGGTATTCCCCGTGCCGATGGCACAATAAAAGTTTAACATGATAAATAGAGTTCAGTCTACTTTAAATATCAAGATAAATAAATATCAAAATGTTGGGTATAAGAATCGAACCCATGCACTCTTCATGCTTTAAGTTCTATGTGATCCGTTAGATTTTTATATTAGGATAAATCTCAGCCGTCTTTTATCTCCAACCTTAAATACCATCCTGATTTGTAATATAATATACTAGGGTATTTTCGTGTCTTTGGCACGATAAAAGTTTAACATGATAAATAAAGTTTAGTTTATTTTAAATATTAAGATAAATAAATATCAAAATATTGTGTATGAGAATCAAACCCATGCACTCTTGGTGCTTTAAGTTCTGTGTGATCCGTTAGATTCTTGTATTTAGATAAATCTCAGCCGTCTTTTATCTCTAACTTCAAACACCATCCTGATTTGTAATATAGATAATACTAGGGTATTCCCCGTGCCGTTGGCACGATAAAAGTTTGACATGATTGTCACGACCCGATTTTCGAAGAAAGCAAAAATCCCAAAATCCACGTAGGATTATTCATTTCCTCAAAACTCGTGACGTGAAATTCAATAACAATAGAAACATTTAGCAGCAACAACAACTAAACATGATTTAAATTACTGAAGTAAATAAAAACTCTAACCATGAAAGACTGACGCTGCTAGCCCACTAGCGGAACTCCAGTAACGCTGCTAAATAATCTCTAAATCTGAAAGGCTAATCTGCTACATTCTCAAAGGAATGTACCCAAGAAGCAAAAGCTCACTTGGGTCAGCAATAAAGCTGGTGTGAGTAATCTTCATCCCAAAATCAATAAATTCACACGTGATCACATCAAGCTAAATAAAAAACAATACACAACCACACCAACAGGTAGTTCCTCAATGAGGCGAAGGTGTCATGCAAGAAAAACACAGTTCACAGATTTTAGTTCCTCAACGAGGCAATCATACCATCATCCTAATAAGTAAATATGCATGTATTTGTACTTACGCTGTAGAAGTTGACTATGGCAAGTCTGACCTGTAGAAACATTAGTGAACTTGTCATCCTGCACGAAAAGGATTAGAAACAATATAAACGTGGTTTATTCATTTTTATTTGAATTTATTTCATCTTGTAACGGATTGATCACTTAGACGATACCACATTCGCAACACCTCTGTGCCGAACATGCATGCCCGTATGCCTCTCTCATATAAAGGAGGACTTCTCCGTCATCCATGCCCAAGTGGGGACATCACATACAGGCATGCATCGTGGATACTCCTAACTAAATGAGTACCAAAAGCCACTCTTGGGCTATCAATGCGCATAAAGTCACGTCACATTTTTGACTAATAAATATCAAAGCTTATCTTAGGCATAACAATTCACCTCATTTCCGCAAGACTAACCCGAAGGTTATTTTAGTTTCTCTAGTAAGAAATGGGCGTTCCAACTCCGCAAGACGACCCGGAGGTTGTTTAGTTTCTCTAGTAGGAGAGGGGAAATAATAAACAAAAGAGTTGTGGTAGTTCTAGATGATACAATTCCAGGTGATTTAAATTTTCAGAATTCAAGGTTTACCAATATCATTTGTTTTTTATATTTTAGAATTTTCTCTCAAAATGACATTTTGTCATTCATAAGTAAACCCAAACATTAATTCTTTTGGGGAAGCATAGCATATTTATAAATCATGCTCTATAACAACATGGCGATCATGTGACATTTTTTCATTCATAAGTAAATTAATCCACCCATTATTTTTGGGCAAATGTAATCATTTCAGATGCATACATTCAGTGTTGGCAACAACATGAGCCTCACACTCACCATCCTATAACATCATAACTAAAATATTAACCAATAGATTAGTATGACTTAACAAAACAATAAATTAGGATGTACAATGGTAATTTTTAAACAAGACAGTAGTAAGCACCACTCCAATATGATTCAATAAAGTATTCATATTTATAGCATCACTCCACTTTTCACTATTTGCTACATATTTACAAAACCACAGAAAGCACACAAACTACATGAAACTAGACAGATCTGTACAAGTCCAACAAGCCCACCCCAGGCATCATAAGCCCATGTCCATCTTCACGTAACGAAACACAATTACCATGGAAACCTTTGAATCTCATCAAACAGAGGATGGCATCCACAATTTTTCATACTTTTAGATAAAGGTAAGAGTTTTAATTAAACTCACTAAGGGAGCATACAAAACTGCCCTTAACCTATAGCAGCAAGACAGTTGAATGCTAAAAATGATGTTCATCCAATTAATTATAGAGTTTTAAAACCTCACCCCAATCTAAGAACATTTGCATATGAGAGACCAAATACTAATAAATTCCAGCTTCTCTTTGGTCCCCAAACCAAAACTAAAAATGGGCTTTAGTTTCTCCTTTTGCAGATTTCACACATCCATGGGTTTGCCTCCAAGCCAACTCTACCAAATCAACGCATCCAACATACTATCCCCGCCTTCATTCAAATTCATAAACAAAGATCAAACTTAAAATCCAAAGCAAACCCACTGTGCAAATCCACTGTGCAAATCCACATGCACTTGTGTGCATCATGCAAGTAACACATTGGTTTAGAAACCATTATACAAAATACTCCCAATAAACCCTAATTACAAATTAGGGACATCCACCATAAAACTGCATAATTTGACCAACCAACCAAAAGCTACATTTCCATGTTCTAATATCCAAGCTGATCCACCAATTAATTGCTCGATATGACTACGTTGGACCCCTTTCTGTCTCATGTATATCCTCCTCTTCTTCTCTTAGTAATCCACATAATAACTAGCTTAACAACTACATCCAACTTAAATTGATCATTGGTCATATCCTTTATTTGGGTGTCAATACCTTAATATTGTCATAGAACTCATCACTGAACTAAAGACGGATACTAAATGTTTCAAACTGCATGACATGCAGATACATTTCCTTATGATCGTTCCATAATCATCTGTCACTAGTTATATATCATCACAATGGGTGGGTGTTAACACAGTAAGACTCGTGATTGAATGAAATTGACATAAGGATAGCAATTGTTTGATCGACATGACATGTAGATAATCTATCTTATGCCACACTAGTTCGATAGAGTAACTTGTTGTTGGTTACTTTGTTATGTCTCAGTTTTATCAGAATGAGGCACTCCTCAGATTTAGCCAAAGATCAGGTAACAAAATTGGTTGGTGACTAAGAGATTGAAGGTACAGAAATAATAGGAGGATAGGCTTACTCAACCACATTAAACCCAAACTTCAAGCTATCCTCCCACCCCAACCAAAACAACAATAAATAAATAAATAAAACAGCAAATAACCCATTAGAGATCCAATCACAAGCAAAGATTCCACTACCTAAATATATTCAAATACCCAACATAAACTACTGTTATTAGAATTGGTACGATAGGTATCATCTGTACAAACACTAGCAAACAAGATAACATAGATATTAACAGTAACAACACCAAGCCAAATTGGGGAAGGGAACCCATTGGAAATTTTAACATAAAACTAGCAAAAACACCTAAATCAGTAAACCCATTGAATGAAATTGGGGAAGAATATTGATTAAAGACCAAAACCTAACCTTGATTCCAAGAACAATTTCCAACAAAAATATGTAATAGTATGAAGAAAACTCACCAAAATCGCAAAGGATTGCGCAGCCAACGGAATCATCCCACATCGTCTCGCCTGCGATCTCTCCCACGCCATTCACAATGCCGCCAACACCTCTCCATCCCCATCATCCCTTTCTTCTCGCATCCCCTTTCAACGAACTCAGCACCTTATGAATCGAATTGGATGCAATCTCTACTGCCACAAGAAGCACCTTCGCCATTTCCTTCGTTAGCCGCCATCGAGAAAATAAAGTGGAGAAGGAGAAAAGGAGAAGGAAGGAGAAAAGAAGGAAAAATGAGAGAAAGTTTTCTCTTATAGTTGGGTGGCTAATTGCCCCCACCCTTTAACTCACCAAATAAACCCTAAAATTTTGAAACTTAAATTCAATTAAATGTAACCTTATTTTATTTAATTCAAAATAAAATAGATTGTCTTTATAAAATTTAGGGGTGTTACATTATACACAAGTTAAGTGGAATCTCGTCCCGAGATTCGGAAGGTAAGGAAGTTAACTGAATTTCGAAAAATACGACTTGTCAAACGAAAGAAGATTTTAAAATACAAATTTCAATTGAATTTTATGAACATAAATATTTATTGTCGTTGGAAAAGTAGGGGTGTTACAATGATAATAGAGTTTATTTTATTTTTCTAGGATCAATACCCCAATACTTGAAGAAAAATATGTTATTGATCACCTTTAAGTTTTCATCTTTCATACCTACATGCCTAATCACCACCATCAACAATTGAAGAAAAATAAATATTTATCAAAATGTTTTATTTTTCTAGCATCAATACTCCATTATAACTTGAAGAAAAATATGTTATTGATCACCCTTAAGTTTTCATTCTTCATAGTTACATGCTTAATCACCACCATCAACAATTGATGAAAAATAAATAAATTTCAAAATGTTGGGTATGAGAATCAAACCCATGCATTCTTGGTGCTTTAAGTTCTTATATTTGGGTAAATCTTAGCCGTCTTTATCTCCAACCTCAAACACCATTCTGATTTGTAATAGGTGGTTGCTAAATAACACCACCACTTCTCCTGATGGACGCCACCATCTATTTTTTTTTTCTAAATCTACTGAAGGACACCACTAGTACATAAACAAAAAAAATCCCTCACCCTAACCTCTTTTCCTCTCTCCCTTTATTTTCCATCATCCTCCTCCTCTTCCCCTTTACCACCTCGCCACCGCCACTTCTCATCTTCTTTTTCATCTTCTTCCCCTTCACCACCACCACCTCTCCTCCTCCCTTTCACCACCACCTCTCCTCATCCTTCTCATTCTTCTTCTTCTTCAATACCACCACCCGCCACCTCTCCTCTTCCTCATCCCCTTCACCACCACCTCATCGCCACCGCAACCACTCCTCCTTCTCATTTTTTTCTTCTTCTTCAATCACACCACCACCATGCCACCGCCACCTTTCCTCATCCTCATCCTCCTCCCCCTTCATCACGACCTCCTCGCCACCGCCACCACTTCTTTTTTTTTCAATCACCACCACTACCACCACCTCTCCTCCTCCTCCCCTTCACCACCATCACCATTGTTCACCTTTTTTTTCTTTGATGTTCTGAAGGACACCACCACTGTACATATTCTTCTCCATCGTTCTCTCTCTTTTCTCTTCACTTCTTTGTACATCAACAACATAAACAGACAACAGAACAATACCACCCTACCTCCGCCGGCCTCCCCTCTTATCTTTTCTGCCCAAAACAACCTTGCACTCATCGTTCAAAACATAAAAACATGGTTGATGTAGTCGTTTTCCGCTCACTGCTGTGATCCAGTCCTGCTAACCTGCACAAGTAATGCACGTGAGCCAAGGACCATCTGTGGTGGTCGATGGCACTCCGATGCTAAAGTCAAACAGAGATCTGAGTAAGGTGTAATGTTGTAAAAAATAAATTTTGTAGCGTACCTTAGCTTACCAACCTCATGTCTTATTTATAGTGCAGGAGTCCTGGTTCGACCAAGCCATCGATGACGTAGTTTAGGAATGAAATCTTCGTGGAGATCCTTGCCTAATTAGGAGTCGTGCTGTAGGAGGGAAGTTTCTTGTTAGCCTTGTGCTCCTAACTACAGGGGAGATAGTTCACTATATGAGGGTATTCCGTAAGAGGAATTTTCCCTGTGTGATATGTACTCTGGTATTTGCTTCCTAATTGGAAGCAGAGAGTCGCTGTAGTTGCCTGTCCGAAGCTGATCATCGAGATATTTGCCTTAGTAGGGCGTACGGGTATTGAGGATAGCTGTGAGACATATGGGTCTAGCAGGCTATAAGAGTTCGGGTCCATCTAAAGGACTGCATTAGGCAGGCTTGGAACTGTTTGGGCTAGATCAATGCTAGGCTGACGATGAGGCCTGTAACTCCTCGAGATCATCATGACAATTGTATGGCTCAGGGATGTGACCGGCTTGGTGAATCATCAACTACTCCCCCCGAGTTAGTGGGCCGTTACATCGGTTTGCTAAGTCATCTCTTGAAAAGATACGCCGCTCATGAGGATTGAGTCTGAATCGTTTGCTTGAGCCGCGCGCTGCATTTGTTGAACGCGCGTCAATTTAGCGAAAAAGGGGTGAGAACCCAATCCCTATTTAGATCATCCGTTGTGCAGAATATGACTTTTTTATTTTCTTTGATTTTGAAGATACTGCTTTGTTCATCTGACTAGAAAATTTGTTCATCTTCTTCATGGCTCAACAAAACCTTCTTGACGACGCCATTTTGGCCAGGGGCCCAGAGTTTTCGAAGACAAGTTGCTTTCTGAGCTTGGCCTTGCTGAAATCTGTACGAGGTTTGGGGTCCCCAAGGACCTGCCATTGTCTGTCCTGAAGGGTGACCAAACGCCAATGTCGCCACCGACGAGGTTCATCTGCTTGCATCGTGGGATGCTTCAAACTGGAATGTGTTTTCCCGTCCTGGACGTGATTTGGGAATTCTTGGACCTCCTTGGGATTCCTCAGGCCCAGTTGGGGCCTAATGGATATAGGATTATCCTTTTCATTCTGATTAGGGCGAAGGAGGCCGGCGTCCACGTGACTCCGTGAGTAATCCAATTGCTGACTTCTCCTCGGCTGAAGAGTAACGCCATCTGCAATATGATGTCGCCGGCTTGCTTTGTGAGTCTTCCTGATGACTTCAAGTTCTGGCAGAAGTATTGCTTTTTAGCTCCTGCTGATTCAAAGTACTTTCGGTTCAAGGGTCATTATCTAGAGCGGGAGTTCAAACCACTTCGTAAGTGCAAATTTTCTCTCTGGTTTCACTGCACTTGATTGCATGCTAATCATTGCTTGTTTTTTTTTATCATAGGAAGGTTTTCCACTACTCATCTTACCCTAGAGAGGCAAAATACTATGGATACGTTCTGCGGCTTGTCAACGAGGAATGTGGTGGATGTCATATGCGTCCCTAACTTTATCCGTAGTGGGTCGTGGGACAACTGGCACGAAGCCCTTACTATTTACCGAATGTCGCGGGTCAAGTCCGAAGATGGGGCCCCTTCTAGGAAGAGGAAGGTTGTTGAGGCCAAAGCTCCTGTTTTGTCCGACACGGAGGAGCCGTCTGAGACGCTTGCTTCTTTTGTGAGTTCGAAGAGGTCCCGTATCAGAACCGGGTTGTTTTCAGCACGACCCGCTCCAATGAATGAAAACGTGAGTCTGATCGGCTTGTCAAGGCGAAAACTGGTGTATCTAGCTGGGAGAAAGACTACCTGCATTTTTCCAGGGTTGAAGACAGGTCGAACCTTAGTGATGCGCAGGACGAAGCTTTGAGCGAGCGGCTGATGCAGGTTGCAATGGTGGCTTCTGCCGGTGCTGATTTTCCAGGGACTATTCCAATAGAAGGTTCCTGTGAAGATTTGTCTGAGGTTGTAGAATCTGATCGTCCCATAGGTGTGTTGTCTGATAGTGGCCGTGGTGGCATAGGCCAAGTTTCTTGTAGTCTACATTGTTCACCGTCTCGTTTCAGGCCACATCTCAAGGTGTTGGAGGGCCCTTTGAATAATTCGCTTCCTCTCCTTCATCCGGATCCTGTTGAGTCGTCGCGCAGTAAAGGGCTAGCTGCTCGTAACAAGGGAAAAATTGCGAAGGAAAGCCTGGGGATAGTGGTGACTGCGAAGGGTGATGCCAGCGTGATTCCTGACCCGGGAAAACTTCATCCGAATGCGCGGATAAGCCTGTTTGCACCAGATTTGGTATGGATGAGCACTCAGGTCTGGCACCAGGAGGTTGACGTGGAGTATGCTTCAAGGAAGCATATTAGCAGACGTCATAGTTGGCTGATGGATTACGCTCCAAAACCCGAAGAGGATACGCTAGAGGGGCGTATGGATAAGGGCTTAAAGTACCTTATGTTGGGTATGTCTCACTTGAGTCAGGTGGCCGTTGTTGGGACAGAAGTCAAGGCGGCTCGTGAAAGGGTATACACCATGGAGCGTGTCTTCTTGCATATGCAGGCATTGTATTCTGTCACGCTTTATGAAATTGAGCGGTTATAGAAGCTTGCTGAGGAGAAGAGGCTGGAGCAATCAGCCGTGGCTGCTGCGACTCAGAGGACTCGTCTGGAGGCCCTTGAGCGTAATTTGGAAGAGGCAGCGTCTGAAAGAGACATACTCAAGCAAGAGTTGGGCCAGACTCGCCAAGATTTGGAGGTCGCGCAGAAAGCCGCGGCTGAGGCAAGCATTGCACTGCGATCTTTTGCTAAAGAGAATGCTTTAAAGGAGACCGACTGGGCCGCTAAGAAGTAGCAACTAGAGGCCGATGTGGAGTTCAACACTTGGGAGGCGAGGAAGGCCGATGACTGACTCGAATTGGAAAAGCATGAGCTCGGTGCTGTGAAGAGTAGTCTGGCTACAAAGCAGTCTCAGGTTGACACGTAGATTGACAAGTTGGAGCTGCTGGAGCGTGAACTGGTAGACACGAAGGCGCGAGAAGAAGAACTTCTACAGGAACAAGGCAAGTGAGAGTTCCGCTGGGTCGTACATGGCAAGCTGGAGCTGCTAGCGCTAATGAAGGAGGAGCATCCATAATGGGATCTTGGCCGATATAAGAAAATGTCGTACGTAGACTTGTCCGTTGCTTTTGTGTCCTCGGACGAGGAGGGCGGTTCAAACCCTGATGTTCAGGCCGTGGCATGTGTAGATGCAACCCCTGATCCTTAATCCGTAAAGCTTAGCTCTTCTGTTTTTGTACCTTTTCCTGATAAGGAGTAAACTTTTTATACTTGTACCCTTTTTGTTCCGACCGTTAATGAAAACAGTTTTATCCGTTTTGTGCTCATTGTCTATATTGTATTTTTTCATTTCGCCTTATCATCTTGCTTTGGCATAGGCTGGTTGAATAAATAGGACGTCGAGTGGTCTGTCTCCAGTAGAGAGCTTGACCACTTGCGTTGCGAATGACTCAGGGTCATTGTTGTGTAGTCATGTCTGATAGTGGGCATGTCGCAGATAGTTTAGCCGAGGGTTGGATTCCTGAGCTGTGTATCGCCCTCAAGGTAAGCTGCAGGAGGATTACCTCGCTTATCTGATTGGTTGGTTGCAGCTGTTGCTATGGGCAAGTTGTGATAGCAAAGTGTACGAGTTAATGCTCTGAGTCGGGTGTCGTGAGCTCGAGTTGATACATTATGTAGCATTTATCCAAGCATTGGCTGGACGATCTATGTGGCGTAAGTGGGATTTGCTAATAATAGAATGCCAGTCCATTTGAGCGTGAGGACACTGACTCAGTTCAGATTCATCTTTGTGACCGTTGTTTCAAAGGAGAGTGGCGGTCGCGTGGCGAGCTGATTGGGGCTCCCACCTTTCGAACCATCTATGTCCGAACAGTGTGAACTACAGGTTCAGAAAGTAAGGATTTGGCGATTACACTGAAGAGCAGTAGTCCCATGGCGAGCCGTCGACATCAGTCAAGGACTGGCTAGTCTCCCACCTTTCGAACCATTTATACCCACGCAGTGGGGGCTACAATTTTAAGACGAAGGGATTTGGCAACCAGGCTGAAAAGCAGTGGCCCCATGGCGAGCCGTCAGAATTAGTTCGGGACTGACTAGGCTCCCACTTTCCAAATCATCTACACTCGTGCGCATCAAGCTACAAATTTGAGGGTTTTCGGCGGCCACGTGGAAGAGCAGTGGTCCCGTGGCGAGCCATTGGAATTAGTTCGTGATTGACTAGGCTATCACATTCTAAACTATCTACAGCCGTGCAGTGGGGGCTACAAGTCCAGGGTTGGTAATTTGGCGGCCACGTTGAAAAATAGTGGTCCCATGGCGAGCCGTAGAAATTAGTTCGGGACTGACTAAGCTCCCACCTTCTAAACTATCTACACTCGTGTAGTGGGGGCTACAAGTCCAGGATTGGTGATTCGACGGCCTTGCTGAAAAGCAAGGGTCCCGTGGCGAGCTGTCGAAATCAGTTCGGGACTGACTAGGCTCCCACCTTCCAAACCATTTGCACCTGCACAGTGGGGCTAGAGGTTTGGGCTTTGATCAGAAGCTTTCGTTGCCAGTCATCACCAGCTAGGCTTACCTGATCGAGTTTCGACAATCATTGACCACAAATGAGGCAATGATCTCGGGCGAATCGTCGTTACCGGGAATGATAGCACTGATCAGACTCCCACTTCCTAAACCATCGAGATCCGCATTGGGCGGACTAGGTGTCGGGTCATACCAAAAGTCGTCGTCATCACCCTTGGTTGACTAAGCTTGCTCGATTGGAGAGAGGTTCCGACTATTTGAGGGCGTGCGAACCCATGTCCGCTAGCGTCGTGCACCGAGTGGACAAAATTACCTTAAATTAAATAGCAATCCGTAGGTATGATATGTGCGTCAGAGCTGACTTGGATTTCTAGTGCCCGTGCCAAGCATGTAGTAGAATACTGTTTGAATAGTGGGTCGAGCCTATGGGCTCGCAGAGGACGAGCTAGGGTTTCCTGCACGATTGCGCTACTTGTACGGCGTAGGCTATGGGATGGTTGACTTGGATTTCTACAGGTGTACGACGTAGGCTGCGGGATGGTTGAGTATCAATTATTCCCCCTTAATTGATGGGGTTGCGTGCAACGCCATTAATTGGACGAATGTGGTCTGCGCAGTTTCCTCGGGAACCACCATCTCCTCGTTTCCCATACGGTATTCAATGCTTAACAGTTAATGCTGGGGCGCCCGTTTGGTGAACCATCATGTCTATATAATGATGTTCTTCAATCGTTGTAGGTATTATCTTTTGCAGAGCGTATCTCCTATAATGTTCTTGCTTGAAAAAAATGCTTTGGGTTTTCCAAAGACTGAAGAGGGATCTTCCTCTCTGGAGTTTTCGAATGTTCTGACATTTACATCGATCAGACACGATCATAATCGTTGTTATGCGTGGTCACCTGTTCTAGGTGGGCATGTAGTTGATCTGCTGAGATTTCGTATTTTCTTCTCATATTGAGGAGAAGAAGTACGCACTCTCTTCCAAGGGAAGAGTCTGTCATTTATGCGTTGATGCCTTGTCACTACTCTATAGCGTTCAATCTCAGAGATAATACCAGCGCCCAATTTCGGAGTGGTTGTTTCCACCACTTCTCGATTAATCCCGTTATCTCGATTTGCGCTGGAATTTGGGATCTCGAGACGGAGAGTTGGACATGGTCCACTGGATTGGGCCATTGACTTTCCAACGCCCCTCTCATCCCCGCAGCCGGAAGCTGCATGCGATCTGTGTCAGCCTGATACTTGTCCCAAGTTCATATAGTTGAGCGAATCGAGCGTGTGAGTTGGCTGTAAATTTTTGCGGTACTCCTGGTTGCCAATTTTGTACCACCCAGGCCATATTTGAGGGGTATGTCTGTCGAGGCGTTGAAGTGAACGTGATGTTTCATCTCGCTTTTGCTCATGCCAATATGCTCTGAGAGGTTGCGAAGCAGAATCTTCTTTCAGTACCTTACGTAGTTGGATCATCTAAGTGAGTATTTACTTCATGTCGCACTGGGTTCAAATGCTTGAAGTATGTAGTTTTTTGTATCCGCCTCAAGGCGCTTGTTGTTACATCTTTCCAGTAATCAATAGAGTTTGTTTTCATAATTCTTTCAATAGAGTTTGTTTTCGTAATTCTTTATTTATTTTTTAAATGATTGCAAATCACATAAGTCTTTAAGAACCAAAACTCTACATTGACTATGGAAAGGGAAATAAACAATTGAAAATTACTAACTGTTGATGGAGAGAGATTGATCCTGGCCTTGATGTGAATTCGGATGGCCCTTGTGGATCGTTAGTGTTCTCAGCGGACTGTTGGGCTTTGCTGGCGTTACAGAGGTTACTGAAGAGTAAACCTTGTAGGGGGTTAATCTCCGCAATGACAGAAGGTCAGGGGGCTGTGTTCCCGTTTGCCTCGGCCTCTCCGTTCCGTTTGGCTAAAGAGCAGATTGCTCCTGTCTTCATTCGACCTGGCACTGGTTCAGACTGCTCCGTAGGACTTAGTTGGATCTGGGAGCATTCTATTTGTTTCAGTGCGTCGTAATGGTAGCCTCGTACCGTAGGTTGGTCTCCACATATTGTTCATTCGGAGTGGTTAGTGAGGTACTTAACGCACTGGTGAAGGGTGGAGACCACTGCTTCCATCTGGTGAAGCCATGATCTTTCCAATATAAGGTTGTAGGTAGACGGTGCGTCTATTACCATGAAGTCCAGAAAGACCTTCTCAGTTGTGGCTCTCCTGCCACTACTGCTAACCTTATCTTTCTGATCGGGAAACACTTCTCTCCGCTGAATCCAATCAGCGGGTAGTCTATAGATGACATGCTCTCCTCTTTGAGGTCCATACTGAGAAACATGTTGTAGAATAGGACGTTGAGTGAGCTTCCTGTGTCCACCAGAGCTCTTTTTACCTCCCACCTTGCAATGGATCCCGATATGACTAGGGCGTCATTGTGCGGCGCTCGGACTCCTTCGAGGTCGTTGTCTGTGAAGGTAAAGGTGAGAATGAGGCTTTGAACCCTTTAGTAGCAAATGCGTCTATCCTCGTCCGCCGGTCGTGTCCGCATCTCCAGCAAAGTCCGCTTGCGGGACCTATACGACTGGTATTCATTCGGTCCGACTCCATGAAGGACATAGCTTATGCCCCGAGTCTCCTTCTTTATCTCCTTAACTTACTCTTCCTGATCCTTGGTTCGTTCTGGTCGCTTCTAAGAGTTCAAAAATTCTTTTAGTTTGCCCCTGCGGATCCAGTACTCAATCTCATACCTCAAACTCTTGCAGTTGTTGGTATCATGGCCACCTTCTTTGTGGTACACGCAGTACTTGCCGTTGTCACGCTTGGAGGGGTCTCCGTGCTCTTTGGGGGCCACTTAAGATCTTCCCAGTTTTTCATGGAGTTTAGTACGTCCGACAGGCTAGAATTGAGGGGTGTCACGACTTTGGATCCAACGTAGTTGGAGGCTTTCTCTGGCCTAGACTAGCTAGGGTCTGGCCTGTTGTCACTGCGCTTTCTCTTGCCCATTTCTTCACCCTCACGTCTCTTTCCCTCATTCTTGTCCTCAGGAGTGGATGGTTTCTTCTCACCTTTGGTTTCCCTCTTTACGGTCCTCAACTTGTCTAAGGTAATGTGTTTATGGGCGCTCTTGAGAAGCTCCATCAGTTCCAGAGGGGGCTCCAAGGTGAGGTCTTCGTAGAACTTTCCCTCATTTAGGCCCGCAGTGAATGCTGTCATGGCTGTGTCATCGCTGCATCTGTCAATGAGTGTCAGCTCGTTGTTGAAGCGTGTGACATACTCTTTGAGTGTCTCATTGGACATTTGCTTTACAGATAGTATGTAGTGTGGGCCTTTTTGGAAACACTGACTCCCAACGAAGCGCGTCAAGAACTCCTTTACCAGCGTCTTGAAGGAGTCGATCGACCTCGGCGGGAGGCTGTGGAACCATGTTAGTGCAGACTTCTTCAAGCTAGTGGGAAATTTTCAACACATCACTGACTCGAATCCTTCTTTGAGAGCGATTTGCGTGCTGGTAATGGTGTAGGTGGTCGAATGGGTTGGTGGTTCCGTTGTAGAAGTCGAGCTTCGAAGGAGTGAGCTTCTTCGGAAGGGCCTCATTCATGATTCAATCCACGAGTGGTGAGACAAAGAGACGGTACAACACGTCTGGGACGTGTCCCCTTGTTCTCCATTGTTGCGTAATCTAGTGGTCACCATCTCTCTGTGTTTCGAAGGGAGACATTGCTAGTGAAAGGTTAGGAACTTTGTTGCTTTCCGCGAACGGCGCCAAACTGATGCAGCTGTTTCCCATTCCCTGCTGTGACCTAGTCCTGGACCTTCTGACCTGCACAAGTAACACACTTGAGCCACGGAGCACCGTTGTGGTGTCCGATGGCACTCCAATGCTAAAGTCAGACAGAGATTTGAGGAATGTGTAATGTTGTAAACAGAGAATTTTATGTCTTATTTATAGTGCAGGAGTCCTAGTTCGACCAGGCCATCGATGACGTAGTTTAGGAAGGAAATCTTCGTGGAGATCCTTCTCTAATTAGGAGTCGTGCCGTAGGATGGAAGTTATCTGTTAGCCCCGTGCTCATAGATACGCGGGAGATAGTTTCATATCTGAGAGTATTCTGTAAGAGGAAGTTTCCTTGTGTGATATATACTCTAGTATTTGCTTCCTAGTTGGAAACAAAGAGCTGCTGTAGTTGCTTGTCCGAAGCCGATCCTCAAAATACTTGCCTTAGTAGGGCTTACGGGTATCGAGGATAATTGTGAGATATATTGGCCTAGCGGGCTGTAAAAGTTCGGGTCCGTCTGGCGGACTGCATTGGGCGAGTTTGGAACTGCTTGGGCTGACGTTGGGACGCATAATTCCTCGAAATCATCATGACACGTGTATGGCTCATGGATATGACCGTTTTGGTGTATCGTCAATGGTACTGTCCCATTTCAATTTCAGACTCTGTCATTGACTTTCGACCAACTTTGACGTTCGATTGAAACCGATTCTCAAGCTCACCAAAGTACAAAAATGTAGTACTCTGAGTTATCTAATAAACAAAATTTGAAACACTTGAAAATATTTTGAAATGAGCGAAGTTATGGTCATATTACTAAAATCACTCAAATCTGTCTAGTAAACAAAACATGGTTTTGTCCCTGACTTTCGATCAACTTTGACACTAAATTATGATTGATTCTCAAATATATCAAAACATGACAAATGTTTTGATCACCAAAATACAAAAATGTAATACTCCGAGTTATCTTATAAACACATTCTGTATCACCAAAAAAGTTTTAAAATAAGCAAATTATGATCAATTTAGTACAATCATACAAAACTGCCCGGCATTGACCAAGTGGTGTGAACATGTAAGTCATCACTCCCATGATCAGCTGCTAGTTTCAGTCTCGCACTCGCACAAACCACTGAAACTGCTAATATAAGACTCAAACTCGCAGCAACCTTTGTAATATAGATATTTAGCTTCCAAATCAACAGCTCTGCCTTCGTCCAAGAACACTCAAACACTGCCGCTGCAAGCAAATCCCCTGCTTCTACGCACTTGAGGTAATTCAATTTCCTAACTTACTTGTTTGGATTTCGATAACTTTAATGGGGTTTTCTTTTTGTGTCAATTATCTTACAACAAACAATCTGAACAATGTTATTCTATTATCACGTGTTTATAAGATTTATGGTCGTGTTTGGAGGTATTGCTTTCACTTTTGCGACAAGCTCTCTGATAGAATAGCTGAATTTGTTTTCTTACAGCTATTGCGATCTCGCTCGGTCTTCACTGCATGCATGGCAGTACCAGTCATATCCTCCTGTCTCATATAGCAACAGTTCTTCAAAAGTTACCTCTACACCTTTCCCTCCTCTCTTTATACACTGAAAAATGATAGCAAAACGACCACTCCATTTCAGAAACTTTCTAATACCCATTCGCTATCAATCCCATCAACCCAAACCCATTTCATCTTCTTCCTCTTTCATCCAACCCAACTCGAGAAAACCTACGTTTGAACCAAACAACACCGTAAATCTTCTATGCAAAGAGAACAAATTCAAAGAGGCAATCCACCTTCTTTGCCAACAAAAGCGCTTAAAAGAAGCCATTCAAGTACTAAACCTTCTTGATAGTTCAAAAACCCACCCTTCTGCTTTTATATACTCTTCCCTCCTTCAACTTTGTGCTGAATTACGAGCACTTGAAGGAGCTCAAAGGGTTCATTTGCACATTAAGAACTCAGGCTTCGTTCCCAGAGCTTTCATTTACAATCGTTTGCTTCACATATATGTCAAATGTGGTAGTTTAGGGAGTGCACGGAAAGTGTTTGATGAGATGCCCGAGAGGGATTTGTGTTCTTATAATACTATGATTTCTGGGTATGTAAAGGATGGAAAGGTTGAGGAGGCTTGTGGTTTGTTTGAGGAAATGCCAGCAAGAGATAATTTCTCTTGGAGTACTATGATGTCTGGGTTTGTTAAGGATGACAAGCCTATTGAAGCTTTGGGATTGTTTAGACGAATGCAAAAGGAGGGAGAAGGTTTGAAAAGCAATAAATTCACAGTCTCTAGTGCTCTTTCCGCTGCTTCTACTTTGTTATGTTTAAAGCTTGGCAAGGAGGTACATGGGCACATAATGAGAACTGGGTTGGATTCGGATACTGTAGTTTGGAGTGCTTTGTCGGATATGTATGCAAAATGTGGTGGTATAATTGAAGCACGGTTTATATTTGATAGAATGTTAGATCAAGATGTTATCTCTTGGACTACGATAATTGGGAGGTACTTTGAATTAGGGCGGAGGAAAGAAGGGTTTGAGATGTTTTCAAATTTGTTGAACTCTGGAATTAGGCCGAATGACTTCACTTTTGCAGGGGTTCTAAATGCATGTTCTGATCAAGCTTTAGAAGATGTAGGGAAACAGGTTCATGGACACATGGTAAGAATTGGGTCTGATTCAACTTCTTTCGCTTCAAGTGCCTTGGTTCATATGTATTCAAAATGTGGGAGCATTGAGAATGCTAAGAGAGTTTTTGAGGGAATGGTAGAAACTGATGTTGTTTCATGGACATCTCTGATTGCAGGGTATGCTCAGAATGGGCAACCCATGAAGGCCTTAGAGTACTATGAGAAGCTACTTGTATCAAGGACAAAACCTGATCATGTTACTTTTGTTGGGGTTCTTTCAGCTTGTACTCATGCAGGATTAGTTAATAAAGGTCTTGAATATTTTCATTCCATAACTACTAAACACGGTTTGACACACACATCAAATCATTATGCTTGTGTGGTTGACTTATTGAGTCGATCAGGGAGGTTTCAAGAAGCTGAAGAGATTATTAATAGCATGCCCATGAAGCCGGATAGGTTCTTGTGGTCTTCCGTGCTTGGTGGTTGTAAAATTCATGGAAACATTGACTTGGCAAAAAGAGCCGCAGAAGCTTTATTTGAAATAGAACCTGAGAATGCAGCAACATACGTTACATTAGCTAATATTTACGCTTCTGCAGGGAAATGGGATGAAGTGGAGAAAATCAGGAAAACTATGGATGAAAGAGAAGTGGTGAAGAAACCCGGTTCTAGTTGGATTAAAGTTAAGAGACAGGTACATAAGTTCTTGGTGGGAGATAATTCACACCCTAAAACTAAACAAATCCATGAGTTTCTGGAGAAACTTTCAACTAGAATGAAGGAAGAGGGATATGTGCCAAAAACGGACTTTGTTTTACATGACATCGAGGAGGAACAAAAGGAGCAGAATTTAACCTACCATAGTGAGAAGCTTGCAATTGCATTCGGGATAGTTTCAACTCCGCATGGAACACCAATCAAGGTTTTTAAGAACCTAAGAACTTGCGGGGATTGTCATTCAGCTATTAAGTTTATGTCAAAGATTGTTCAGAGAGAGATCATTGTTAGAGATTCTAACCGATTCCATCGCTTCAAGGATGGGAGTTGTTCATGTGGAGACTTTTGGTAAATATCTGTTGAAGATTTCTTAAAGACCTGATTTATTCGCCCGTCTTGGAATGACAAAGGAGGTGACTGGAGACAGTTCAACGGAGATGCAGAATGAGGAGAACAACGAAGGCCTCCAGGTTAATTCATGTTTTTGCCACCAAATCTTATGACTTATGATATTGCACATCCAATCGGAAACTTGGAGGTTAATAAGAAAATATAGTAGCCACCCACCAAATTTTATTGTAGTTGAGTTTTCGATACTGTATGCATGTTTTTGTACAGGACAATTAAGAACAACCAAGGTAAAAAAATCTACTTGCTGACCAGTAAAATATCGTTTTTTTTTATTGAAACATAATTTCCATTCTGTTAGTTCATGGGCTTGAGGAATCTTATAATGTGGGACTTGTTTGGCTCCTCAATCCTCTTGCTTAGCATTTTCTAGTGTAGTTGGTACTTGGTAGTATATTCTACATTTGTAGGGAGGTTTCTGTAGTATTGTTAGTGAAAAGTGGTTGCCTGTGTAATCGTGAGATTATTCGTTTCTTCAAACCCCCCCCCCCCCCCCACACACACACACACACACACACACACACACACACAAATATGTCAAACGACACTCAAGTTAGCCCCCTATGTGAAAGTGCCATTATGCTTGTAGAACTCCATACAATGACATAACATTAATGAAGTCTTCCAATTTCTCAACCGCACACTTTGATAACCGTAACAAAACAAAATTCTCTTCTGAAAAGCACCAGCTCTGAGACTAGAAAAATAAAGGGATGCTTGCAAATATGGCGTTCTTCTTTACTGTTATGGAGGGTTTAAGCAGAACTGAAGATTGTCCTCTCACTTCTTAATAACCTTTTCATACTCACACTTTTCACTTTTTTTTTCTCCAGAAAAAAACGAGATTAGACAACATTTAACGCAGTTTTTCTAGTGCAGTAATTTTTTTTCTTGCTGTATTTTTTGTAATAACAATAGGGTTTTTCAGCAAGTACAACTGAATTTGTCTTCGCTCATCAGTCGTCTCCATCTACATGGATTCGCTTCTGCTAACAACATAGTGTATCATTGATATTTGCTGAAGATTCAGTTTCTGAAATTTTATTATGTGAGAAATTTATCAACAATGATACACAAAACAAGAAGGTTTACAGATCCTTGAGGAAGAGGAGAAACAAAGGAATTAAGAAAAGAACAATATGAAGAGAACACAAACATACTTTTTTTTTTTCTGTAGTCATGCGATTTCATCAATCACATTGACTTTTTTTTTTAAAAATATATTTAGCCTCCCTGTTCGATCAATAATAACAAGAATAAGAATAACTAAAATAAAAATTGAATCCAAAAATGTGGTAGATTCCAAAGCATGCATATGAGGAACACGTGTTAGTTGCCACCAAGGATGCACCGACTCTCTGGAAAACCTCCGTATCACGCGTCAAATGCGTGTCGGACACGGATTCGCGCTGAACACGTATTGGACACGGGGTCAACAGTCAAAATTCGTTGACTGGGTTGGACACGACATGGATACGGCACGGACACAGTCCAGACTCGGCCAGACACGGTCAAAATTCTCTGACTTTAAATTTTGCAAATAAATCAAAATCAAATCGATCCTCCTCCCACATAGCCAAAGGCAAACCCAAACCCTAACCTAAACAGAGAATCGATCCTTCAGTTCACACAGAGAATCAATCCTTCACACAGAGAATCGAGAGACGGAGGTAGAGAGAAAGAACTCAAAATCCATCGATCGATTTCGACTGACATTTCTTGAGATCGATTTCGATTTTCGACAGAGAGTAGGTAGAGAAATCGGTTTCGACAGAGAAGGATAGATTGATCGACATGATCTATGGCGTCCTCATCAACACCAGGTACATTCGATCGATTGATCCTGTCGATCGATTTCATTTTTTTTTCCTGCTATTTTCTCTGTTATTTTTTTCTACGATTTCTTTGATCGATCGATCGATTCCTGAGATCGATCGATTAGGCTGCGATTTCATTTGTTTTTTTTCCTGCTATTTTCTCTGTTATTTTTTCTTGCGATTTCTTCGATCGATCGATTCCTGAGATTGATTTCTGAGATCGATCGATCGATTAGGCTGCGATTTCGTTTTTTTTTCCTGCGATTCCTTTTTGCGATTTCCTGAGATCGATCCTGCAATTTGTATTTCGTATCTTTATTTTCTTTTTCATGTGATTCCTTTTTTTTTCCTGCGAATTCCTGCCATTCCTTTTTTTTTGTGATGTTTTTTCTCTTTTCTTTCTTTGCATATATATGAAAGCATGTATGAAATACTTCAAATAAATACCCCATATTTGAGCTTGCATCTATTGGCTGAAAACTAAATAAGAAATTAAAACTGGTTTTAGGCCAAGGAACTGGAGATGATCTTTGGAAGCATGTGACAATAATAAGAAGACCAAGTGAAGGTGGGGAAACCTTAGATGGAGGTGCAACTTTTGTTAGAAAGAGTATACGGGATCTCTTACTAGAAATTAAAATTGGTTTTAGGCCAAGGAACTGGTGAGTTTTTGAAATTATCAATTTACATTATCAAGTTAATGAAATTATATTGCTTATGCTTTATGAGTATGACTTGAGCAGTTGAGCTTGACTTTATGATGCATTTGTAAATTTGAATGAATGAATTTGAATGTTTTATTGATATGTTTGGATTGTTTAATAATATTATTAATTTATTTATGATTTTATGTTCTTATGAGTTACAAAAAAAATATATTAAAAAATTAAGTTTGACCGTGTCGCCGAGTCCTATTTTTTTGAAAATTGCCGAGTCGCCGTGTCCGAGTCCGTGCATCCTTGGTTGCCACTATTCAGATATTATAGTATCCCTTGTGGCCCTGTTCTTCGTATGTGGAATTGAAGGGAGAAATGAAAACAATAAAAGACATGGTGGGTTTGGTATCCAATTTGTTCTGGTAGAGGAATTTGTATCCTTATATTTAACATTTTCATTCAATTACATACTTGATACTGGCCAATACTAGTCAGCTTGTATTATGACTGTAATATGTTTATTATTTTACCTAGTATATAACTTTGTATCTCAAATAGCAATATATTTAAACATGATACCTACCAGTTTGTTTCTTGTTTCAGATTGCTTGCCTGACAAGGAAACCATGATCTTTATTGATTCTACCACAGGATGAGGAGATGCACTGAATTCAGAGAGGGTACATATATCAATTATTCACTATTTCGAATGCATTTCTACAAATGACTGTTGATTTTGATGGACATCTTTTTTGTGCCCAATCATTTTGAATTTCTTTTTATAAGTGTTGCAGGAGTTTTTGGAGTTACCATTGGCTAGAGGGAGTATGCAGTGTTTTGGTTAGGCAGCTTTGGTTGTAATTATTTCTGGATTAACTCTTTGTCATTTTCAAGGTTGAATTTGTTAAACTTGGTACTTTTTCTCTGTATGCTTTGATTGCTTTCCTTTTTGCAATGACTTCTCTTTTGCTTATTAATGAAAATAAACTGCTGTAGTAGCATGCCTGTAAACATTTTCATCTTTCTCATAGTTCATGGTATTATGTTAGGCCCCCTATTAGATTTACCTATACTAGGAGAAGGAAGGAAAATCATAAGGAAGTCTGATGCTGCTCTGTGACTGCCTATGAGGTGCTCTGACTGAGAGTTCAATCTGTTACATAATGTAGGTGCTCTGTTACATAACAGATCTCTGTTAGATCTCTGATAGTATCTGTTAGTAAGAGTGTTGTAAAGAAATAGGAGATTCTGTTAGTCTGTTAGAGAGAGTGCTATAAATAAGAGCCATAAGGAAAGTTTTCTCTATTCATTGAATTGTAAAGTGTAATACAGAGCTTGTGCTCTAGGAGAGATTAAGCTTCTCGAAATGCTCTAACAGGAGAATAGCCTTCTCGAATTGGCTTGATACAAGATTCTGTGTTACAATTCCTTTTCTATCAATACAATTTCTTTTCCTGAATTCATATAATCTGAGCAACTGTCCATTGCAAGCAATTCTTCCATTCTGCAGTTCTTGGTTGCTATCTGAGCTTTTGCTTATTTGAGTTGCTTCTTTGTTTGCATCCTGCAGAAAATAGAACTAAGATAGGTCAGATCCTATCAATTGGTATCAGAGCATCTTCGATTCACTGGAGTAATGGCTGGAAAAGGTGCCGGTACGGTTGCAAGAATGGAAATTATGGAAGAATCGATGGTAAATACGCAAGAAAAGCTTGAATCTTTGGAAGGAAGGATGAATTCTTGGGATGGAAATTTTCAAGAATTGAAACAAATGATAGAACAAGTGTTGAAGGGACAACAAGAACCTCAGAAAACTACTTCAAATACCATGAAGGATCAGATCTCACCAGTGCATCATGAAGCACAAAACCCTAATGGCTGGATGGGAGGCTCTTCTTCTCAAGGATTCCAATTTGATAGGAAATCGAGAAGGTTGGAGATGCCGATTTTTGAGGGTTCAAATCCAGATGGTTGGATTATGAAGGCTGAAAGGTTCTTCTTATTGCAAAAATACAGTAATGAAGAGAAGATGGAAGCTTCGGTGTTAGCCTTTGAAGGCGATGCCCTTCTTTGGTACCAGTGGGAGTGTAAAAGAAGACCGATTCATTTCTGGGAGGAGCTTAAGAGTCTTCTGTTGAAGCAGTTTCGATCGGTTCAAGAAGGCTCTCTCTGCGAGCAATTTCTGGCTCTTAAACAAGAAGGATCAGTCTCTGATTATCGAAGGAGCTTTGTCTCTCTCGCTGCGCCTTTGGAAACCGTCACTGAGGAGGTATACCTCAGCAAGTTTATCAATGGCTTGAAGCCTGCCATTAGAGCTGAAGTTCGAATGCTCGACCCGGATCAGTTGGGTCGAGCCATGGACCTTGCCCAACGGGTCGAAGAAAAGCTGAGATATTCGGGTTGGGCTAAAACGGGCTTTCAGGGTTATAATAGTAAGCCCAATATCAGCCCAAAGCCATTGGTATCTGGCCCGTTAGGGCATTCAAATTACTCTCCCTTCAGAGAGTTCGAGAAGTCTGGTTTTCATCAACCAAATGTCTCTAGAGACAGCGAGAGAAGTTCAGCGGCGAGAGGGGAGACCAGACGCTTCTCAGATGCCGAATATCAAGAGAAGAGAGCGAGAGGTCTGTGCTTCAAGTGTGACGAGAAGTACTCTCCTGGTCACCGGTGTAAGAAGAAGGAAGTTAGTGTTTTGATTGCACAAGTAGATAGTGATGAGGAAGAAGAAGAAGCTCAGGTGTGTGAAGCTCAGAAAGAGTTGGATGTAGTAGAAGTCGGTCAGGTGGTCGAAGTATCTTTGAGTTCTGTTATGGGCTTGACGAACCCTAAAACGATGAAGATCCAAGGGGAAGTTTTGGGTCAGTCAGTTGTGGTGTTAGTCGACAGTGGAGCCACTCACAATTTTATCTCCCACAAGGTCGTTGAACAAGTGAAGCTTCCAATTACTTCGACGGGTGTGTATGGCGTGACGTTGGGGTCGGGAGACTCGGTTCAAGGCAGTGGTATTTGTCGAGGAGTTCAGTTAATGTTACAAGGAGTGGAGATCTTGGATGATTTTCTTCCTCTGGGGCTGGGGAGTTCAGATGTGATTTTGGGAGTACAATGGTTAGAAAAATTAGGGACGACCTTCATTAATTGGAAGGATCAGACACTGAGATTCAGGGTGGGAGCAGAAACTTTAACTCTCAAGGGGGATCCTTCTCTGGGACGTAGTTTGATTTCGTTCAAAGCTATGATTAGAACCATCAAACAAGAGGGTCATGGTTTCTTGGTGGAACTGGGATGTGTTTCTTCAACTGAGATGGAACAGGAAAAGGTTCCAGTGGAGATAACGACATTGTTAAGGCAGTATGAGGATGTGTTTCAGATACCAGATGGGTTACCTCCAAAAAGGGGACATGAGCATAGCATCGTATTACAAGAAGGAGCCGGACAAGTCAATGTTCGTCCCTACCGTTATCCCCAATTTCAGAAGAACGAAATAGAAAGATTGATCACTGAAATGTTGGAAGCCGGCATCATCAGGCATAGTGTGAGCCCGTTTTCTAGCCCAGTGCTGTTAGTCAAGAAGAAGGATGGGGGATGGAGGTTCTGTGTAGACTATCGGGCCCTGAATAAACAAACGGTGCCTGATCGTTTTCCAATTCCCATTATCGATGAGTTATTGGATGAACTACATGGCGCTGTGATTTTTTTGAAGCTAGATTTGAAGTCGGGGTATCACCAGATTCGAGTGCGGGAAGGAGATGAGGCCAAGACAGCTTTCAGGACTCATGAGGGGCATTATGAGTTCCTTGTAATGCCGTTTGGATTGACGAATGCTCCGACCACGTTCCAGGCTTTGATGAACGCAATTTTTCGACCTTATTTGCGTAAGTTCGTTCTTGTGTTTTTCGACGATATATTGTTATACAGCCCAAGTCTAGAGACACATGTGCTTCAGTTGGAGACAGTCTTGACATTGCTTCAAGCACATTGTTTGTATGCTAATAAGAAGAAATGTGAGTTTGGGAGTCGACAACTGGGATATTTAGGACATGTAATTTCGGCTAATGGGGTGTCCATGGATCCATCTAAAATACAAGCAATCATGGCTTGGCCTCAGCCCACGAATGTTACGGAGCTAAGGGGATTTTTGGGTCTTACGGGCTACTACCGAAAATTCATCAGCGGGTACAGTAAAGTGGTGTGGCCACTGATTTCTCAGTTAAAAAAAAATGGGTTTGCTTGGGATGCTGAGGCAGAGAGTGCTTTCCAGAAGTTGAAGCAGATTATGACCACAGCTCCGGTTTTGGCCATGCCAGATTTCTCTAAGGAATTTGTAGTGGAGACGGACGCTTCCGGGTTTGCAGTGGGCGCAGTTTTGATGCAAGAGAAGAGACCAGTGGCATTTTTTAGTCAGGTATTGGGACAACGAGCTCGGCTCAAGCCAATTTATGAGAAATAGCTCATGGCCATGGTGTTGGCCGTCAATAAGTGGCGTGCTTATTTGTTAGGCCGCAAATTCGTTATCCGCAGTGATCAGAGGAGCTTGAAATATTTGATGGAGCAAAGGGTTATTGGTCCTGATTATCAAAAATGGGTAAGCAAATTATTGGGATTTCAATTTGAGATTCAATATAGAACTGGGGCTTCCAATGCGGCGGCAGACGCTCTTTCTCGCATTTCTCTATCACCTCTCTGTGCTGCTGTAAGTTTACCTGTTTGGCGAGATTGGGACGTCCTTAGCACTGAGATTGCACATGATCCAGAAATTCAGCAAATTAAGAAGGGGCTGTTGCAAGGTTCGGTTAAACAGGGGTATGAGGTGGTGAATGATTTATTGCATTACAAACAGAGGTTGGTCATTCCTAGCTCTTCTTCCCTCATTCCTATTATTTTTAAAGAATTCCATGAGTCAGCTGTTGGCGGGCATTCCGGCGAGACTAAAACTTATCAGAGGGTGGCGAAGGAGTTATATTGGGTCGGGATGAAGTCTTATATTAGAAGAATGGTCAGTGAGTGTGACGTGTGTCAACGCAACAAAACCATGGCCACGTCTCCTGCCGGTCTTCTTCAGCCTATTCCGTTACCGGTTCAGATTTGGGACGAAGTCACCATGGACTTCATCGAAGGGTTGCCATGTTCTGGTGCTGCTGATACTATCCTAGTTGTCATTGATCGCTTGAGCAAATATGCCCATTTTGTGGGCCTCAAACATCCTTACACGGCGCAGAAAGTTGCTTCAGTGTTTTGCAAGGAAATTTGCAGGCTTCATGGCACTCCAATCTCGATTATTTCAGATCGAGATAAGGTATTTCTTAGTCTCTTTTGGCAAGAATTATTTCGGGCTCAGGGAACTAAACTGAAACGAAGTTCGGCTTATCATCCGCAAACGGACGGTCAGTCCGAGGTATTGAATCGCTGTCTTGAAACTTACCTACGGTGTTTTACTTCTGAGCGTCCCAAACAGTGGTTTCAATGGTTGCATTGGGCAGAGTACTGGTACAATACCTCTTCACACTCAGCTACAGGATATACTCCCTTTAAAATATTGTATGGAAGGGATCCACCTCCACTGATCAGGTATGTCCCTAGTTCTACAGTTGTGTCTTCAGTAGAACAATTTCTTTCTGAAAGGGATGGGGTATTGGCTTTGTTGAAATTACATTTGTTGCGAGCGCAACAACGCATGAAGCATCAGGCTGACAAATCTCGCAGAGAGGAAGTATTTGCTGTGGGTGACAAGGTTTTTCTTAAACTTCGGCCTTATCGGCAGCGTACTGTTCTCAGTCGAGCAAATCAGAAGTTGTCGGCTCGTTTTTATGGCCCTTTTGAGGTGTTGGCACGAGTTGGCGCAGTGGCATACAAACTGGCTCTTCCTTCTTCTTCTCGGATCCATCTTGTGTTCCACGTATCCCAGTTGCGTAAAGCTAAAGGTCAGGGTATTCAGGTCCTTCCTCTTCCTTCTCATATTTCTGGGGACTCTGACTCACATGTTCATCCTGAGTCAGTTTTGGATGTGCGCCAAGGCGTTGGCGACAAGTTTGATTCCTGGGAAGTATTGATTAAGTGGCAAGGACTCCCTGCTTTTGAAGCCACTTGGGAAGATCACAAATTTTTGCAGTCTCAGTTTCCTGCATTTCCCCTTGAGGACAAGGTGAATTTTTTGGGGGGGAGTATTGTTAGGCCCCCTATTAGATTTACCTATACTAGGAGAAGGAAGGAAAATCATAAGGAAGTCTGATGCTGCTCTGTGACTGCCTATGAGGTGCTCTGACTGAGAGTTCAATCTGTTACATAATGTAGGTGCTCTGTTACATAACAGATCTCTGTTAGATCTCTGTTAGTATCTGTTAGTAAGAGTGTTGTAAAGAAATAGGAGATTCTGTTAGTCTGTTAGAGAGAGTGCTATAAATAAGAGCCATAAGGAAAGTTTTCTCTATTCATTGAATTGTAAAGTGTAATACAGAGCTTGTGCTCTAGGAGAGATTGAGCTTCTCGAAATGCTCTAACAGGAGAATAGCCTTCTCGAATTGGCTTGATACAAGATTCTGTGTTACAATTCCTTTTCTATCAATACAATTTCTTTTCCTGAATTCATACAATCTGAGCAACTGTCCATTGCAAGCAATTCTTCCATTCTGCAGTTCTTGGTTGCTATCTGAGCTTTTGCTTATTTGAGTTGCTTCTTTGTTTGCATCCTGCAGAAAATAGAACTAAGATAGGTCAGATCCTATCATATTACATGACCCATATAACTTTTATCCTTTTTCTCAAATTGTAGGTTATTTTAGTATAGAAACAGGGAAAAACTAAAAATAAGACTATCTTTACAATGTGAATCCATTTGTACATTGAAGTGAAGTAAGGATGTCCTCATGAGAACCTGACGTAAAGCCCCAAACCCAAGGAAGCAGGTCTTAAACGAAACTCAAGGTGCCGAAACTGCCTGAACCTACAAAAGCTAAATCCTTTAAAGAGCTGATTGATACTGAGGAAGCTTCCAAAACACAAAGCTCTGGTTCCGTCTCTAAGAAGGTATCATCATTTCAAGCAAGGAAGACACTGCTCTTTAGTTCAGAAATGTTGAGGACAAAAGGACACAAAATATTGCCAATCTGAACTTGCTGAGGTGGATATAGATTCAGTTAATTTGAAGCAACTCGCTGATCCTTGAACTATTGTGATTTCAGCTGAGACTGAAGCTGAGAACGAGGCTGGTGAAGAGATCTCCAGTGGATCTCCTGAACCAATCTTCTTCAATTCAGAACACATCACCAACCCCTCCTATAGAGTCTAACTCAGACCTAAAGGAGTCAGGTACTCAGACTCAGTTTTCATTTACTTTCCTGTTCAGTTTAAGCTCTATTTATTCATCTCTTATCCTAGTCTTTGCCTTGGGACCAAACACTATTCTTGCTTATACTTGATTATTATTGTCTACATAGTGAAGGCCAAAAGTTAGTTATAGACTTGCAGTTTCAAACTCTTTTTGTGAGCTGATCCCTGTTTGCTAATTCAATGCTTAACACAAACACTTATTCAGAACATTGATCTTGCATTTGTAGGCTCATTCCTTATTAACTAGGTGGATTATATCCCCTCTTCACACACACATGCCTGAAATATATGTTCCCATATTTCTTCATTCTGATTATCTCTAGGTCAGATCTATCACTTTTGGATCATCTCTATTTATCTTAAATTTGTTATCGGGAATTTTTTTTGAATATCCTTCGACTTGGTTTGTTGTGGCTTGGGTGACTCCCGTCACCCAAGTGGTCGGTCATTCACAATGCTCACAAAACCTTATTGAAGAGGTGGACGGAGAAGAAGGTTGCTGATCCTTGGCTGTTATAGCAAGTTGGCTAATTTTTTCTTGTAATACTTATTCTACTGCTAAATTCCGAATGATCTTAATTCAACTGTGGTTTGCTCTACTAATAAAAAGGGAACCAAGTGTCAAATACTATCACAAAACCCTATTTTTCTCTTCACACAAAACATTTCCCCTTTTTTATGACAACCGTCTTTTCCAAAACCCTAACACTAATCGATTGAAATGATTCGAGCAAACTTCTAGTTCATGCGCCACAACATCCTATGTAAGGCGAGGGTGTTTTCTAATGCGTAATTTTATATGAGTAAACCATTCAACAATCCAATGATGACAACGTCAACTTCGTTTTCGTTTCATCCTTCTCTAGTAAGAATGGATTAATGTAAGAATGGATTAATATGAGAGGGATGAGAGGGAGGGATGGGTGGGTGGTTGTTTGGGGAGGTGGTCTGGAGGTATAAGGAAGATGAAATATTTTGGTTATTTTATTTCATAATTTTTTATCATTGAATCCTCTCTATCGATAGTTTTAATCCTACTCGAAACGATGGTTTGAATCCTTCTCTAAATTGTCGAGATTAAAGTGATCTCGAGGCAGTTAAAAGGATTAGTAGCACATGTCATTCGCGTGCCAAAAACCTTGACTTTGAGGGGTGATGATACATCAAACCGTTCTCTGATCAACACCATATACGTGTCATGATAATCTCGTCAACAAAACGAAGCATGCCCGATTGCACGCCAAATCCAGTGAGGCCCAAATAGCAGCAAACCCATCATTGGTAGAATTCAGACAGTCGGGTCCGAGTTGCAATGAGCCAGTAAGCCCACACGTCACACGATCAGGCCCAATACTCGTAAGACCTCTAAGGCAAGTATCTGAGAGATCTACCCAAGACAGGCAGGCTAGCAACACATTGGTCCGACTAGGAAACATATATTAGAGTCTAAGTCGGGCAAGAAAACTTCCTTGTATGGACAACACTCAGAAAGGAAAATCTCCCCCGCAGATCTAGGAGCACAAGTCGTGTAGGAAAACTGTCCGACATGGACAACTCCCAATCAGGAAATGATCTCCACAACAAGATCACTTTTCCTAAACTACGCCACCAAAGGCCTAGCCGAACGAGGACTCCTTTACTATAAAAGGGATATAAGGTCTATGAACTAGAGGTACGCAATATAACCCAGTTTACAGTTTTAAGCCTCTCTTAAGCCTTATCTAACTTAAGCATCGGAGTGCCATCGGTCACCACATGGTGGTCCTTGGCTCACGTTTGCTACCTATGCAGGTCTAGGTAAGCAACGAGGAAGGATAGCAGAAATTGACTACATCAGTTTGGCATCGTCCGTGGGGAGCGACAAAATTCCTCATAAAGAACAATAGTTGCACCTACCCTAGAGAATCAGCGAGATGGTAACGGCAAGGTCTCGCAACAATGGAGATGCGGTTGAGCATTCAAATGCTCAAACCGGCAGAGTGTCGCCAGTTCCACCAACACCACCACGGGAGGAACCCCCTCAGACCCCGCGTCGATGGCGGTTGCAGCAGACCCGAGGGTGGACCTACTCTCACCGCAGATGCAACAAATCACAGAGACACTGAAGGTTCTCAAATAGCGGAATCCTCCACTTGCAGAGGGAGACTGTGAGCAGCGAAGGGCTCGATCCCCAAAAAGTTTTAGCGAGCATGTTCAAGAGAGTCGCGCGGTCCCAACAACTTCTCAATGGACAATAGGCGGAGGCACGACCAATAAAGACCCAACGCCTAGAGCCGACAAGCATGTCTCACACAACCCCCTCTGCAACGGGGTCACAAACCCAGATGTGTTGTTCAGTCTCACGATCCCTTCATTCATGGATCATATCATGAACGAACCACTGCTCAAGAAATACACCCCACCGAAGTTGGAGTTTTACGGTGGGACAGGAGACCTGACTGTCACCTGTGCAACTTCTAGCATGTTATGGCACTCAAAAAAGGGTCTGATGCAATAATGTGCCGATCATTCCCTGCAAGCCCGAAGACATCAGCACTGACGTGGTTCCACTGCCTTCCTCCGAAATTCATCGATTCATTGTGGACGTTGGTATTGGCGTTTCTTACACGCTTCGTGGGCAGCCAAGGCTCAGGAGGGGCCAACATTTTCTGCTAACCCTAAAGCAAAAATAGAATGAGACGTTAAGGGAGTACGTCACTCATTTTAATGATGAGCTGACCCTCATTGACGACTGTAGTGATGACACCGCCGTCAGGCTTTCACTTCGGGTCTGAAAAGAGGCAAGCTCTATGACTTCTTCACCCTGAAACCCCTACCCAATATGACAGGCTTGTTCAGAGACCCCAGAAATGCATCACTCTAGACGAAATGCTGGCCGCCAAGAGAGGCGGAGTCAGAAAAAAAACCCTATCCCGAAGGATAGGAAAAAGGGAAGAAGAAAGAGGATGGCGACAGTAACAAGAGAAAGCGCACAGACAACAAGACCAACTCAGGACAACCTCGAATTACGTCAGGTCTAGGTTTGTCACCCCTCTGAACACCAGTCAGTCCGACATCTTTGATTCCATCAAGGATTGGGAAGAGCTTAAGTGGCCTCCTAAGCAGTGAGGAGACCTTGCTAGGCATGACAACAACAAATACTGCGGTTACCACAAGGAAGGCGGACATGATACTGATGATTGCAGAAACCTCAGAGGAGAAGTTGAGTACTGGATAAGGAAAGGCAAACTCAAGGAGTTCCTAGGCTCGGACCGGAGGCAGAGCTGAGCAAAGGAGAGATCCGTATGTAACATTAGATCCACGTGGATCTAACAATTGGATCCCATCCGTGTGCAACCTAACAAACCTGCATCTAACACGTGGCTAAAATTGGACGTGTCATCAAAGCGTCTCAGCGACGTGCAGCAAAGTGCGCCTCAAAGTGCCACATTGCGCCCATGCGTGCGTGTGACGGTGCACCATCACCCACCTAGCCCATTCCATTTCCTTTTAGTGTATCAAAACCCATACTCAAGTCCATGTATATAAACCAAGTGGTTCCTAGTTGTTTACTTGATATGGAACTAAAGCTTCTCATATCCAATCCTCACCAAACCTTCACCCTTTTATTTGAAAATAATTTTAACAATACTGCCACCACCTCCTTTTTCATTGCGTGTAAGAGTAATTATAGTAAAAGAAACTCTCTTTTCACTTAAATTTAGTGTTGTATATGACACTGATCTCCATAAACATATATGCATTCAAACAGTCTTCATATGCCTTCACACTTCACGTACAGGTTTAGATATCTTTATAATCTGTACTAAATTCAAATATATAGGCTCTCTCCTGTCATTTAAAAAAAAAACGAAAAATAGAATGTTTCTCAGAGTTAAATAGTCACTGCAATCATTTTATTTTCATTGAAATTCCTTTGCATGCAATTAAATAATTTGTTACTTTATGAATTTTTCTTTGGGGCTTTTTGAAAATTATGGACATTGTACATGCATAAAAGTTACAATCCAATGCATATAATCAGATCTACCACTCGTAATTCTTAGGTACACCATAAAACCTTCTTTTCACATACAAATATATCTTTTTCCTGTTATAAACTAAATTTATTACATTAATGTTTACATTCTTTTTACCTTGATCTTTTGTAGTATTGGCCAGTATCAAGTATGTAGTTGAATGAAAATGTTAAATATAAGGATACAAATTCCTCTACCAGAACAAATTGGATACCAAAACCACCGTGTCTTTTATTGTTTTCATTTCTCCCTTCAATTTCCACATACGAAGAACAGGGCCACAAGGGATACTATAATATCTGAATAGTGGCAACTAACACGTGTTTCTCATATGCATGCTTTGGAATCTACCACATTTGTGGATTCAATTTTTATTTTAGTTATTCTTATTCTTGTTATTATTGATCGAACATGGAGGCTAAATATATATATATATATATATATATATATATATATATATATATATATATATATATATATATATATATATATATATATATTTTTTAAAGTCAATGTGATTGATGAAATCGCATGACTACAGAAAAAGAGTATGTTTGTGTTCTCTTCATATTGTTCTTTTCTTAATTCCTTTGTTTCTCCTCTTCCTCAAGGATCTGTAAACCTTCTTGTTTTGTGTATTATTGTTGATAAACTTTATTTATCTTGATATTTAAAATAAACTAAACTTTATTTATCAAGTTAAACTTTTATCGTGCCAACGACACGAGAATACCCTAGTATATTATATTACAAATCAGGATGGTATTTGAGGTTGGAGATAAAAGACGGCTGAGATTTATCCAAATATAAAAATCTAATGGATTACATAGAACTTAAAGCATGAAGAGTGCATGGGTTCGATTCTTTTATCCAACATTTTGATATTTATTTATCTTGATATTTAAAGTAGACTGAACTCTATTTATCATGTTAAACTTTTATCGTGCCATCGGCACGAGAAATACCCTAGTGTGACATAAAAAAGAAGGCACCGACTTTTGACATCACCGTATGTGCCGTAATCACCACCACCCTTTTTTGTGCTAAAGAATACCACCACCATTATAAAATAAAAAAATAAGAAAAAAAAAACCTATTATCTCCCTCTTTCGTCATCTTTTTTTCCTCTGTTCTTCTTTTCCTCATCTCTTTGTTCTTTTTGTTCTTTTTACTTATTCTTCTCCACTATTCCTTTGCTTCTCTGTTTTGTTGTCAAATTATTCAACTATTTCCATTCAATTTCAGATCCAGTGAAGAAAATCAACCAAAGCCACCTGCAAAGGGTTTCTGTATCCATACTACAGAGAGTTCCAACGCTCCCATTATGCGATTACATCGTGAGAATGTAGTTCTTGTATCAAAAGTAATGAAAAATCAAGAAAACGTTGTATTGTAAACTTATAAAGTCATTGAGTTCAACCCCACCCTTGATAACATATTTCCCACTCCTTGAAACAATATTGACCTTCATCATCTTCAGAGCAAAAGGAGAACAAAACCGAAATTCCCAAATTCATGTTGGGGGGTTTGATATTTGAAAGTGAATGTGAGTTTGATGGGTTAAAATTTTTGTGAGTGTGAGAAGAAGAAGAAAGAAAGAAAGAAAGAAAATGAGGATAATAGGAAGAGAGGAGAAGAAGAAAATATGAGAGGATAAGAATGGTCGCCTGGCGAGCAGGTGGGGTGAGGCAGTGCGATGGTGGCGGGTGCGGTGGTGTTGTAGTTCCTAAAAGAAAAGATGGGGTGAGAAGAGGGAGATAAATTGGCGAAAATGGTTTATATTTGTGGTGTTCTTCAGTAGATGGCAGTGTTCTAAAAATCGGCCTAGGCGACCGCCTAGGCGCTAGAAGGTGGAAAACCGCCCAGATTAATGGCTGGGCGGGCGGTTCTGGGTAGTCTGGGCGGGATCTAGGCGGGGTTTGGGCGGCCTAGGCGGACTCTAGGCGGGGTCTAGGCGGTCGGGGCTAGGCGGGTCTGGGCGGGATCTAGGCGGGGTCTGGGCGGCCTAGGCGGACTCTAGGCGGTCGGGGCAATTTTTTTTTTTTTTTTATTTTATTTTTTAATAAGGCTGATTGTGTTTTTATTTTATTTTTCTTTTCTATTTTTTAGAAATAAACTATTTAATTGTTTTTTATTCAGTATATGTCTAAATGTAGCAAAGGATGATTACTTAATGAAATTCTCAAAGGATCTGCCGGTACAAATTTTACTGATGTAGATTTTATCAAACATAACTGAGGTTATTCATGTAATTTGAAGAAAAATAAAAGTGTACAAAAATTCAAATTTATATAAAGTACCCATCATGACCAACTTCAGTCATTTGAGTTTTAATAAATTTTGTTCATGATTGTTAATTTTTCATGTTTTTAAATTTTGCATATGTATATTGGCATTAAATTGGATGTAATTGATAAGGTATTATGTTTAATTTTGTAAATTATTAAAGTTATAATACAAAACCTAAGACCGCCTAGGCCCCTGGGCGCTAGGCACTTGCCCGCCGCCCGCCCAGCGCCTAGCGATTTTTAGAACACTGGTAGATGGTAGTATCCAACAAAAAGGAGGTGGTGTAAAGTCGGAGACAAAAAGAAACGCACTGACTTTTTTTACTACACCATTTCCCCTCTTTCACACAACCACTCCTCACCTTTCTGTCTAACACCGCCACCTGTTTTTTAACACAATTTTATTTTCTGTTATGTGTTTCTTTTCCAGGAAACAACCACAACAATATTCCCACCTTTTGTTGCTCTCACGCCGCTGCTACTTTTCTCCTATCTTCTATCTCTCCTCTTCATCTCTTATTTCTTTATCTCTTTTCAACCCAAGAACAACATAACTACAAGAACAAATAACAACAAGAGCAACAACACAACAACCCACCTCCCGCCACAATCGATGTGAATGCCTGCCTTGCCCCGCACCGAGCCTCCCCTTTCTCTCTGATCACGTAGCTAGGGCTGCGAGATTGGGCTCCAATCTCGCAAGAACGTCTGCGAGATTGAGACCCAATCTCACAGCCATAGCTGCAAAATAAAAATAAAAATAAAAAATTGATTTCGCAACTATGGCTACGAGATTATGTGCAATCTTGTGAGCGTTCTTGCGAGGTTGGCAACCGATCACGCAACAACCATAGCTACGAAGACACTTTTTTGGGAAAGAAACTGAAAAAGAATAGAGGCGGGAATCAGGGGGGCAGGGCAGTGAGTAGAAGAAGCGTTCTCTTGACGTTGGTGGAGGAGGACAAGCGAGAGTTGTGGTTCGACGATGAGGCGAGGCGATTGTTATTGATGTTGCTATTTGTTGAAGGAAACACATGCAAACTAGTTGCGAAGGTAGGCGAACCACGAGGAGTGGCGGCAGCCACTGCTGGCGTTGTTGAATTGGTAGTTCTGTTGTTGGTTTCCACGCATAGGAAAATAGGGGAAAAATTATATAATGGTGGTGTCACAAAGTAGGTCCAAAATTGGGGAGGGTGGTGTAAAAAAGGAGAATTGATAGTCTCAAAAAGTCGCTACCAAGAATAAACTATAGCAACTGATATCTAATGAGAGACAAAGAGAATAGACAACTTGAAAAGGAGGAGCTGTTGTAGAGAAATAAGAGTTCAATAGGTTATTTTTCAATAGGAGAATGACGTGGCTTTTCATGTTACGTTGGGGTGTACGTTGTAAATTAGGGTTGAACAAAAAACGACCAAACCGACTGAACCGATCAAAATCGAACCGATCAATTCGGTTTAAGTTCGGTTCGGTTCGGTTTCGGTTTTAAAAAAAATCAAAACCAAAGTGGTCGGTTCAGTTTCGATTTCTATGTGGTTTTAACCGACAAAACCGAACCAACCAAATATATATAATAAATACTATATATTTTATATAAAAATAATATTATATATTTAAAATAGTTGGTCGATTTGATTTTAGTTCGGTTTTAGTCGGTTCGACTCGGTTACAATTTACATAAATTAGAATCGGTTCGGTTTTGTTAATGGTCAATTCGGTTTCGGTTTGAATGAAACCGATCAAAGTCAGTTTGGTCCACGATTTTGGTGAAAAACCTAACCGTTGGTTCAGTTTTCAACCCTATTGTAAATTCAAATGAAAATTTGCACCAACCACCAAGTAGTTATGCCACATATAATGTTTACACTAAACCATGACTCGATGAATAAGAAAATATTTAACTTGAGCCAACTCATCCACTACTACAATAATATTCAACAATTGACTTAGAAAAATGATCAAGTTTTTGCCTTCATCTCAATCACAACAGTAGAAGAAATAGCAAGCATAATTGTCACGCCGTGATTTTCAAGAAAACGAAATCCTGATATCCATGTAGGATTAGGAATATCCGTTTTCCCCAAATTCGAAACGTGGAAATTTAACAACGGAAACATTTATAAAATAAAGTAAAATTGAATTATACAGAAACTCTAACCCGGAAACTCTTTGGCGATGGTCACCCCACAAGTAAACCTCCAACAACGCTGCCCCAAAAACTTTCTAACGTGAGAAAGACTAATTGGCTACGTTCCAATAAGAACATAACCAATAAGCGTAAACTTACTTGGGTTAGCGAGGTAACTTAAGTTGCATAAAATACATACACAAATAAACCACAAATCAAAGACATGTAGTTCCTCACCGAGGCAAATGTACCCTTAATAAGTTTTAGTATACTTAAAGGAAATTTATATTTTACCATTGACAATGACAAGTCTAACCTGCATAAACGCTACTAGACTTGCTAACCTGCACGAAATGGTAAGAAACAAACAGGTGTAATTTCAAAATGCAATTTACTTTCATCATAATACAAATTATAGTCATAATGCACCCTTATTGAAATATCAACAAATACACATTTTACCTTAAGGAAGACATGTATTTCTCATTCAATGATTGAATGAGCATCTAGTTTAGTCCCTCAAGGCAATCATGCATATACACAAAATTTTCATTTCTTTTCCACAATTGCACTAACCTCCTTATGCCGATTACATTTCACCCAAGTCTCATTCCCTTCCTTCAAAACCACTCGGAGCGTACATGTTTCAAGTGAGGTGTCACATCGAGGGACATGTCATCTCACCCGAAGTTCGGTCCATAGCAAGTATATTCTAATCATTAGGCATACATCTGAACTCACATGGAACGATGTACCCAGTATGCAAGCAAGTCTGCATACTAAATCATATATGAAGTATAAGCAACTCAGTATACTAAAAAATCATACTTGTTCAATTCAATTTTTTCGAAGTTGTGGAAAATAGCATAAAAAATTAACTAAATCTCAAATGCAGCTTAGCAAGTCCAGTTGCATCAACATCAAATACTCATATACACCATAACACATTAATATACCTTCTTTGACCCTTAACATCTCAAGGATCGTTATAAGTCAACTTAGATAACAAAATCAAATTCAATTCATGATATGAAAATACCAAATTGCATAACAATACAAGTATTCACACTCATCTCACCAAAAAATGAATCCTCACAAATTAATTTCAACGTACTAATAACAACTTCACATTTAAGGTGAACACGTAGCAAAATCTACCATGTGCAAAGGTTATCACAATTTATCATTTAGACATTTAATTTCAAAATAATATATATTTAATACTATATTCATATAATGTACCAACCTAATTTCCAAATAATAAATATTTTCAATCGTTTGGCTCCAAACATATTGACGAGACATCAAACAGTCTCGATCACAGTCGTACACGTGCATAGGCTAACCCTAGCATGTGAAAGGCCTTAGTGCAGACCCATTCACAAACTGTTGTTCAGCCTATAAGTCAGGTGCCCAAGACACGTCAGCCCAAGAAGCATAGATCTTAGGGCTTGGCCTAGGACAATAAGGCCCGAACATGGATCTCAGAGCTGCCATAGGCACGAGATCCACTCGCACGAAATCATCTCTTAGCCCAACCAAGCATTGGGTCCTAAACAGAGTCAAATGTCGAAGAGACTCAATCACACACAGGTAAGATCTTATGTAAGATCTCCCTTCATCACGCCCTCGATCGCAGGGACAATTGGGAGGGAGCAATCGCTATAAGAGATGGTGAAATGAGGAAGAAAGGTACACATACACATTGCAATTTACATACAGTCTTCACTTTTCCTTGCATCAATTTCTGACTTGAGAATTAGAGTGCCTTCGACCACCACAATAGTGGTCCCTGGCTTAACCGCTACTCAATTTTGTAGGCTCGAGATCAACGAGATCCGCAAGGACATATTTGAACACATCAGTTTGGCACCGTCCGTGAGGAAGATAATAAGTTTTCTTTGAAATGAATACATAAAGTTCTTTCGAGCTAAGCAAAGCATCGAGAAATGATCACCAGCACCAGATCTCGAACACTCAACGATGATGTCGTGATAAATGAAGCTCTGATCGATGAAGCCCAATCACAGGGCGGAATCGATCTGATTGAGGAGGTTGAATAACCACATGGTCTAGCCGCAGAGGTGATCGTGGCTGCCCCCAACATGAGTATGATCCTGCTCCACCTAGATCACTTAACAAGGGTGGTAGAAAAGATCACTCGAGATCAACAGTAGCGATCTGAAATTGGTCGAGATCCGGAAAGATCTCAGAAACAAGAGGACGCCTAAGGAGCTAAGGAATGCCAACTCGGACTGAACCCAGTCCAGCGCAAGCGGGTGAGTCAGTCCACGGACGGCTCATCGCTGCTAAAGGAACCTAGTCCGATTATGGGGACCATAATGACACACAAACGGCCGAACCTAGTCTTATTCAAGATGTCAACAACTTGCCACATAAGTGACCTAGTCCGCATCTGGAACTAGGAAACTCCAGTGTGAATCGAACTCAGTCCATGGACAGTTCACCGCAAGCGGGCAAGTCTAGTCCATGGATGGCTCACAGCTCCTAATACAACTTGGTCTGACTATGGGGACCATAATGGCGCACAAGCGGCCAAGCCTAGTCTTATTCAGTATGTTCACGACTCACTGCATAAGTGACCTAGTCCTCCTCAGGAGCCAAGATAACAACAGTGTGAATTTAAACCCAGACTACGGACAATTCACTGCAACCGAAAGATTCCAGTCCACGGACGGCTCACCGCTCCAGAGATAGCCTAGTCCTCCTCAGGAACTAAGGCAGCACACACATGGAGTGAACCAGTCCACAAACAATTCACCGCGAGCCAACGAGTCCAGACCATGGATGACTTAACACATCTAATCGTTCCAGTCCGTACAGACCAAGGCAACGCCCTAACCACCAAGACTCAACTAAATGATGAGTCAGAGTGTGATTTAGAATCTAGTCCTAAGAAGACTAAGCAATTTTTCTGTCACTCTAGTTCCATAGAACTAAGTAGAAATACGTTGATATGCTAGCGCTTACTCGGAAAGCAGCCAACCCGCAAGGCATAGCCTGCCTACATGAAAATCACTCTTCTATGATTTCACCTTTAATGGCGAATTAGGTTATTTCGCTAAGGGAACTACGCAAGGTGAGTCAATACCACACGCGTCTCCTTTAGGACCATACTAGCCCAGTCCCTGCTCAAAGTTAAACAGTCTCACCTTTTTTAACATTCAAGAGATTTGTCCGCACATTCCAGTATGGCTCACATTCATTCAGAGCATACAAAAAATAGACTTTATTGATTATCAAAGAGTTATTACAAAGCTTGACCGATTGGCCAATACAGAAGTGTACACACTACAAGTATTTGAGCTTGGTATAAAGCATGGTGCGAGTGAAGATCCGCCGGAACACATGTCAAGATTTGTTTTGCCAATGTGCCTTCAAGTGAAGGATTCATAAGTGAAAACAAAAAAAAACAGTGGGAGAAGCAACCCAAAGTTGGCTGCCGGTGTGATCTCTCAATGGAGGGATGCCTGAGGTGATGCAGAATCAACTCCCCAAGGTCGCAGACCACATGCACTGGAACTTCGCTCCGCCCAGGAAGGAACAGTGGGAACAACCACCTAAAGTTGGTTGCTGGTGTTATCTTCCAAAAGTGATGCCGGAAGACGCCATGGGAGCACTGACTACTAAAATGAAGTTTGTACTTCTTCACGACGTAAAAACAAATTCGGAGGTCCCATGGAACCACTGAAAGCTCACTCAAACCAGGTTGCTTCCTCCAATAGCAGGTCTTGTTAAGACTCATCGCTACAAATGTCAGAACATTCAGAAATTCCACCAATAGGGGCTCCCCTTCGTCCTCTGGAGAGGCCAATACTGAAGCACATTCTTTGAAAAGGCACATTTGAGGAACATGCTCTAAAATACTCATGGTAACGCCTGACCATATGAGAACTAGCCTATATATAGGCCCGACATTCACAGGAGGAGGTCACCCAATAGTCGTGTCGACATTAAATGATATGCGAGGAATGAAAGGGCGACGATTCCAAGTACAAATATACCAGTCACATTCATTGAATTAATGGAACTGTATGCAACTCCATTAATTGGGGGTAATTGATGAGACATCAAATAGTCACTCGATCACAGCCATATACGTGGCATGGGCTAACCCTAGCACGTGAAAGGCTTAAGCGCAGTACCAAGTTGACCCATTAACAAACTGTTGTTCAGCCCGTAAGTCAGGTGCCCATGCCCAAAACACGCCAGCCCAAAAGGCATGGATCTTAGGGCTTGGCCTAGGACAATTAGACCCAAACACGAATCTCAGAGCTAACATAGGCCCAATATCCACTCGCACGAAATCAGCTTTTAGCCCAATCAAGCATTGGGTCTTAAACATAGCCAAGTGCCGAAGTGACTCAATCATGCATAGATAAGATCTTATGCGAGATCTCCTCCATCCATCACATCCTCGATCGCAAGGAAAGTTGGGGAGGGAACACTTGCTATGAGAAATGGTGAAATGAGAAAGAAAAGTAAGCATACACAATGTAATTTACATACAGTCTTTACTCTTTTTTGCATCAATATCTAACTTAAGCATCGGAGTGCATTCGGCCACCACAACAGTGGTCCGTGGATTAACCGTTGCTCATTTTTGCAAGCTAGAGATCAACAAGGACAAATCTGAACATATCATATATTGTTAACTAAACGTGCATAAAATTCTAAAGGCTATACCAATATACAATAAATAATATTTCAGTAATCCACAATTCATAGATCTCAATACTTTGTAGTCGATTCCTACTCTCCTTCCATGTGCTTACCTAGACCTACACATGTAGCAAACGTGAGCCAAGAACCACCGTGTGGTGGCCGATGGCACTCCGATGCTTAAGTTAGATAAAGCTTAGGAGATGCTTACAGCTGTAAATTGGTATTTTGTAGCGTACCTTAAGTTCATCAACCTTATCTCCCTTTTATAGTGTAGGAGTCCTTGTTCGGCTAGGCCTTTTGTGGCGTAGTTTAGGGAAAGAGATCTTGTTGAAGATCCTTTTCTAATTGGGAGCGGTCCATGTGGGATAGTTCCCCTACACGACTCGTGCTCCTAGATTTGTGGGAGAGGTTTTTCTTTCTGAGTGTTGTCCATGCGAGGAAGTTTCCTTGCCCGACTTATACTCTAATATATGTTTCCTAGTCGGATCCAATGTGTTGCTGGCCTACTAGTCTTGGGTAGATCTCTCAGATACTTGCCTTAGAAGTCTTACGAGTATTGGGCCTGACTGCGTGACGTATGGGCTTAATGGCTCATTGCAACTCGGATCCGACTGTCTGGACCTTGAAAATAATGGGCTTAGTGTTGTTTGGGCCTCGTTGGATTGAGCATGCAATCGAGTCCGCTTTGCTCTGTTGACAAGATTATCATGACACGTGTATGGTGCTGATCAGAGGACGGTTTGATGTATCACCAGCTACTCCCCCCGAGTTGGTTGGTCGACTTATTGGTCCACTAGATCATTTCATGAAGCAGCTGTGTAGTCATGATGGTTGAGTCTGAGTTGTTTCCTCAAGCGACAAATTTCATTAATTGAGTGTGCGCCAGCTTAAAAGAAGGAAAGGCGGGAGTTCAGTTTTCTATATAGATATCCTGCCTATGGAGTAAAACCCCTTTACTCTTTCGATCTCAGAGATTTTGCTTTGTTGTAATGCCTTTTGTGTTTTTGACTTTGCTTGACCTTCATATTCGAAAGCTTGTACTTTCTTTCATGGCGGGCCGGAATCAGCTTCCTGATGAACTGTTCGCTAAGGGCCATAAGGTTTTTTAGGAGATGTTGCTCTCTGAATCTGATATGGAAGTCCTTCGTAAAACATACGGATGATCTGATGTTCTGCACTTTGGGCGCCGATCTGACGTCATTATCCCCTCCTAATGGGTTTATCTGTCTTCAATGAGGTACTTTACACATGTTCATTCTTACCTTCGCTTTACTGCTAGCATTTACCTGCTTTGTCATATTTCCACATTAATTTCCAAGCGAGAGGTTCCGCTAGACAAGGAAGCTTTATGATTGGTTTGTTGTTGAGAGCACTGACTTCTTGTGTTGCAATAATTTGTGCGATTCTGGTCAAACTCCTTTTTAGGGATCGAGGAGTGTAAATACACCCTCTGTTTGGCTGCTTGGTTGTTTGTTGAACCAACAATTGTTGTTGTTGTTATGAGCAAATTAGTCAGACTGTGGTCCCAGCATGTGTACCATTGTAGATGACTGGACAGTAGTACTTGCGAGTCGTCTGGGTCGACTTTCAAGAACCTTGACCGAACTTTTGACTCGTCTTCACTTGTTATTCGTAGATTAGGCTTAATTAAATCGGAGGTTGTTATCGCCAGTTACAACTGACTAAACCGAGGTCAAGTTTCGGTGACCATGGTGGTCCCTGGCAAGCCATCTTGATTAGGGGTCGAGGGTACTGACTAGACTCTCACTTTCTAACCCATCTTGATCTGTTGCGGACTAGGAATCAGAACAAGACAAGTTATCATCGTCAGTCGTGTCAACTAAACTTTGGCGGGGGTTTGGCGATCATTGTCTGTAATTGGCCAATGATCCCTGGTAAGTCGTCTTCACCAGGCTACATGAGCATTGACTAAGCTCCCGCTTTCTAGACCGTCGTAATCCGTGCGCAACGAACCATCGTCATCAGCGACCACTAACTAAGCTTTGTCGGGGTTCGGTGATCACTGTCTGCGTGCGAGTAGTGACCCTTTTGAAGCCATCTTAATCAGGTGTCAATAGCGCTAACTAGACTCCCACTTTCTAGCCCGTAGGAATCCGTTATTTGCGGATTAGGCTTCGAGCAGACCAGAAGCCATCGTCATCGGTTGTCACCAACTAAGCTTTGATCGGGTTCGATCTCTATTGCCCATGTTTGGACAATGATCCGCGGCAAGCTATCTCAATTAGGCATTAGAGCGTTGACTAAGTTGCAACTCTTTAAACCGTTGACACCCGTTTAATTTAACGGATTAGGCGCTAAAGTGCACCATAAGCTATCGTCATAAGTCGAAATCAACTAAGCTTTGGTTAGGTTCGGCGACCATTATCTATAGTTGGACAATGGTCCCTGGCAAGGCATCGTGGTCAGGTATTATGAACGCTGAGTAAACTCCCACTTTCTAACCCATCATCGTCCGCTTTTGGCGGGCCAAGTGTTAGAGTGGACCAGAAGCTATTATAATCAGTCAAAGTTGACTAGGCTTTGGTCAGAATAAGATTTTGGGTGTGTAAGTCTGACTTGGGTGTCCTGACTTAGCTCGCATGTAAAGTTCTGGGCGTGTAAGTTTGACTTGGGTGTCCTAACATGCTTAGCTCGCATGGCGGTTTGATTCTAGTATCAGATCGATTGATCGAACTATTAATAGATTGACCGGCTTTAATGAACAACAGTGGAATAATAATAGAGTTGACGCCTTTGATTTAATGATAATACTCTGTAGACGCGTTTTTTATTCTGTGGGCGCTTAGGGTCTTTGCTATTTATTTCTTCGCATGTGCTGGGTCGGATCTGGCAGGGCATAAAATCTTTGTGGATCAATGTGCTAGGGATACAGTGCATTCTGCGAGAAGATTCATTGTCGATTACACCCCCAATTAATGGGGCTACTTGCAGGGTCATTAATTAGAAAGATGTGGACTTGTGCAGTTGCAATTGGAACTGTCGTTTTCTCGATTTCCCGTACAACATTTAATGTTGAAGTAATTGTTTATTGATGCTGCTTCGTAAACCATCTTGCCTATATATATATAGGCTGGCTATTCTGCATTCAAGCACTGCAATGAGAATAGTAGAGCATGTTAATCAAATGCAACTTGCCAGAGAGTTTGCTTTGGGTTTTCCAAAGGATGAAAGAAAATATCCCTCACTGAAGTCTTTGAATGTTCTGATATTTGCGCCGATGAGTCTTGATAAGATTTGTTATTATGAAGTGCCACCTGATCTAGGCGGGCATCAGGTTGATCCCATGAGATCTTGTAATGTCTTTTTATATTTCGTAGAAGAAGTACGGACTGTTCCTCAAAGGACAGTTACGTCTTCCATCTTCTGTGGCTCTCGAGAGCCCATTTGCCACTGTTGTTGGGTGATAATACATGCAACCAGTTTGTGGCGTTTGTTCATTCTGGGCTTCACGCGTGACACTATAACCGGAAGGTAGGTTGGTGGAGTGGAGTTTTGATGAATGCGACCTTCTTTCCAATGACGTTAGCTCACCCGCATTTCAGACATTTCCGTACTGAGGGTCATCCTTCTTTTTCCTCCTTCTACTCCAGTTCTCATCCCTTTCCATAGGGTAATCCGACGGGTTGACAACGTCTGCATTTCGTTTTGAGGCTCATGTTGCCACCTTCGAATCATCCCCACAAGGTGATTTGACGAAGCAATAAATTGAGTGCGTTCCTTCGCCTTCTGTTGAGGACGTTTTACTTTTACCACCTTCTCTTCTGGAGACGGATTAGCAGATCGGAACCTCTACCCTTGTTTCAGCGGATAGATACTTGCATCGGTACTTGTAGTGTATAAACTGATGTACTAGTTAGTCGGCAAGCTTTGTAATAACTCTCATTGCAATCAATAAAATCTGTTTTATTTCTGGAATGTGTCTTGTACGAACAAGTCTTCTAAACAGAAAACAAGAAACGAAATCAAAGTAACAAATAATTTAACTCTGAGTTGAGACTAAGCTAATCCGACCCTGAAGAAGGCGCAAATGATCCTGGCTCGAATTGCATTGTCCCTCTAGCGAAGTTTTTTTTTAAAAAAGCTAACGAAGTTACTGAATAGTGGACTTCGTGCTGGCGAGCAGATCCTTGCTGAATAACAGCTCTTGGAGTTGGTGCTCGTTTGCTGAAGTATCATTACTTAGCTCTTTAAAGGTCTGGATTGCACTGCCAGCTCTAACTTCTGGCTCTCCGCATCGCTGCATTTTAGTTATTGGGGATCTTCCGCCCTTATAGAGTGATTCTCCTTTTTTGTGTAGGCTTGGTGCCTGACATGTCAGTTGTGTGGGTCCAAGCTGCAATTGGCAACAATTTAGCTGCTTCAAGGCTGCATAATGGTAGTCTCTTGCTGCTGGTTGATCTCCTCGGATAGTTCCTTGGGCATGATGGTAGTCTCTTGCTGCTTCAAGGCTGCATAATGGTAGTCTCTTGCTGCATAGTGGAAACCACTGCTTTCATATGATGAAGCCACAACCTTCCTAGAATAATGTTGTAGATAAACGGAGCGTCAACTACCATGAACTCTTGGACAAGGTACTTTCATAATTGTTGTTCTCCTGCCACTACCATTAGATTGATCTTCCTAATGGGGAAGCACTTTTCTCCGCTGAATCCGACCATTGGGTGGGTGCCTGGGGTTAAGTCTTTCTCCTATAGTTGCATGTTGCGGAATGCACTGAGTAACAAAACATTCAATGAACTTCATGTGTTCACTAAGGCGTCATTGAACACATGAAGTTCATTGAATGTTTTGTTACTCAGTGCATTCCGCAACATGCAACTATAGGAGAAAGACTTAACCCCAGGCAGTTTGTTTAAAGACTTTACCTCCTATTTAGTGATGAGGACAAAGATGACCAGAGCGTCATTGTGAAGAGAATGTACCCCTTGGAGATCCCTTTCCGTAAACGTTAGTGATGGGATCGGGTTGTGAACTCGTGCGTGCTGCACTTGTCGGTCCTCGTACTGAGATGGTGTCCTATCTCAGTCAGTGTCCTCTTGCGGGACCTGTTGGATTGCTCCCCTTCTGGACCGACCCCGTGAGTTCCTTTCCAATCTCCGTCACAGCGTCTGTTTTTTCCTTTGTTTGGCCCTGCCTCATGTACGAGCCTAGGAACTCATTGAGCTTGACTTTCCTGATCCAGTGCTCGACTTCTCCTCTGAGGATTCTGCAACTTGGATACAACCGTCTGGATCCTGGTAATAATGGGCTTAGTGTTGTTTGGTCTTGCTGGATTGAGCATGCAATTGGGTCTGTTTTGTTCTATTGACGAGATTATCATGACATGTGTACGGTGCTGATCAGAGGACAGTTTGATGTTAAATCAAATACTATAAAATAACATGTATTTTTAAATAAATTTTAAGTGAAATATTAAGCATATACTAAACATAATACTACAAACCCTCAAACAGAATTAAATCAGATTTTTATTCGCAAATAAATATTTAGAATAAAAAAAAGTCTATAAGTGAGAATTACTCACATCGAGCTATCATAATTCGACCCGTGAAAGTCCCCAAAACTTCAAATTACATTATCTCTTAACCAAAACACACTAATCTATTTCTAGTTATAATATGTAAGGTATTTACTGTAAAGATATAGGTATCAGTTTTTTACCAAATAGTTCTGAATCAGGAAAAACTCAAAGCATGAAAGTTGTGCAGAATGAGATTTTACATAACATGCGATATATTTTTTCCTGTTTCGAGCTACAAAATAATATCTACAATTTTTCTAACATCACGAAATTGTAAAATCTCCGCTTTAAGAAAAAAAACGAAATAAGTAGAGTATGACTTATCTTATTTCAACTAAAACTCTGATTTCTATCTTCAAACAACACATATCATGTCGCACATATAAGTTCAATCATACAATAAGATTGCAAAAAAAATGTAAAGTTTTACTCACCTTTTTTTTCGTAAAACCTAAGATCGAATGAAGGCTTCCTCTTCTTTCACCCTCTTCTTTACATGGGTTTTTTTCCTAACTTTTTTTTGTTTGTGTATCAAAGAGGTGGCTAGCAGGCTAGGTATTTTGAAACTCTTTTATAAGATTCGTATTAGGGTTTCTTATTTTTGGTTAAACACACCCAATTTTTTTTATTACTATTTTAACCTCTACAAACAAAATAATAATTTACACAATATATATATATATATATTATCAAATACTAAATAAATAACTATTATATTTACATAACTTGACGGGTATTACAATGATAAAGGCAACAAATGATTTCAGATGCTAGTATAATTTCGAGCTGAATTGTAGGGAAGGAGGATGTTCTAAATTGGGTTGAAGCAAAGCAACAAAAACACAACTCTCCTTTCTAGTTGATGCTATAGACAATGTTATACATAAAACAATAGAACATCTCTTTGGAATAAAAAAGTGATAGTTGTGTAATACTAGATAACTCGTCAATAGGTAAGATTGTAAATTTGAACCTCTTATTGTTTTACTTATTGAAGTACTTATTTCCATCGAAATAAAAAATGTAGCAAAATTTGTTTCCTCCTTTTGTTTACATTTACTACAAAAATCAATAAATTCCGCAAAATAAAAATCAATAAATTTCACAACAAACTATAAGGTCTTGAATTTAGTGTATACGAAATTAATAGCCTTGTAATTTCTTTGAGATTCGAGTTTTGTGTAGATCACCAAAACAAATAATATGAAGCAGTTTAAACTTACTCCACTCAAAGTACCATAGACGGGTAATTTTACTAATCTTTTACATAGTGGGGCTTGAGTTTTTTTTTTTTTTCTAGTATTAAGCACTCAGTAGTCAGCACTAGAGGGTTTTTTTGTTCTAAATATACTCAGAAGTCTTAATAAGAAGTGAGACACTTTTTTAAAGTGTTTGTTTTAATTCTGATTAGAAGTTGAAATTTTGATTGGAGTAAGCACCACGGGTGGTGCTGATCACTTAACACTAAGTGCTTAATCAAAATTTATTCCAATATTAACCTCACAATAAATTCGTAACGATTGTTACTACCATTCTCCTCTATCAACCATCCCCTCTATTTTCCACCTCATATTTATTATGCGAGTAGTGCCACCACCGTCGCCACCACCCTCCCCTCATCTTCATCTTCCTTTTTATTGAAAGTTGTATGAGGAATGAGGATGGATATAGGATTTTTTGTAGTGGTGGAAGGGATCTCAATGGTATTTGGAAAAGAGAAAACAGGTGGATAAGGAGGTTAATGTTGGTGGTGTGTGGTGGGAAGGTGGGAGTTGTGGAGGTGCGCAAAAACGTAAAAAAAAAACTATAAGTCCACCTAAAAACAAACAACTTTTAATTTTACAACTTCTAATTAACAACCATTGAGAAGCAAAACAAACAATTCATTTAAAAGCTCGTTAGGCTTGTGGCAGAAGGAATCACAGGTCTAGGGTTCGAACCCTGCTGGCGGCATCTGGGGTGGGAGGGTTAAAGGATTAAAAAAAATCCACTAATTATAGCTCAGTTGGTCGGACATCCACTCTCCTTGTGAGTAGGGTGGGCATCCCATCTTGTCCCGATTTTTCGAGTCTTATTTGAATTGATCAATCCCAATCCCGTCCCGTTCCGATCTAGAGTGGGAGGAATCGGGATGGAGATTTTCAATCTCGTCCTGTCTCGAATTGATTTTTTTAATATTTCTTATTAATAATTTTAATATTATTCATGAAAATAATAACACATGGATTCTATTCTAGTAGGAATTGTTTTCCATTGTTGTCTATTCATGAAAATGATAACACATGTATTATATTCTAGATAAAACACAAGTTGTGTACCAAATAATATTCATTCACAAAAAGCTCAATTTACTAAATATTTCTTATAAAAGTTCACATGCTAAAAATGCATAGCAAAACATATTCATATATACAATCATATGTATCTATCCTTTCATATAAGTATTAGTAAAGCTAATACGGTTATTTACATTTGAAAACAAAGAATGACATCACTGTAAACAAAATGTTTTATTTCCTGCTGATCCCGTCTCGTCCCGATCCCGTTTGGGATGGGACGAGGTCGGGATGAGGTTTATTCCGTCCCGATTCCGAACGGGATGGGATATGGATGAGGTCCATTCCATCTCGTGCCCACCCCTACTTGTGAGAAGTCACGAGTTCAAGACTCACCAGTTAGGATTTTGTTAGTTTTCACCTGACTATTAGGAGCACATGTGGGTATTGAATGTAGCTGCTTAGATGGACTGGACCGAAGCGAAAACAAGTATTCATGCGAGGTGGAGACAATGGATCGGAGCGAAAGCAAGTCTCCATTCGAGATGGAGACGATGAGGATATTAAGTGGCAACGATATTGTAGCTTTTGGGCCTAGTTTGATAAACCTGTAGGGTCAATCATGTAGCCTTCGATAAGGATTAATAAACAAATAAAAAAGGTCAACGCCCAATTTTTTTATTATAAGAAATTAGAAGTTAGCTTCTAAGTTCTAAGCACCTAAAAAACACCACCTAAGTGCTAAGCACATCTTTGGTGCTTATTAAATTGTTATGAATTTAGAACCTATTAATATCTTTTGATTTTGATGAGATGTAAAAATAACACCTGATCAAAGTGGACCACTTCTTATTTAGAACCAAGGAATGTGATTTCTCAAAAAATGTCGAAATTTCACAAAATATTTATGTTTTTCAAATTATCGAAGTTTCTTTCGAAATCCGAAATATTTATTTATTTCATCAGGCTAATCTTAACTTCGGTACATTTTAACCTATTATAACCTTAGGTTAGCATTAACACTTTGAGTCTTGACGATCAAATTTTATTGATAACTTCAAAATGACGAAGAAAATTTTTACATTTTTTTTATACACAATAAAATATTTCATGAAGTCAATGTACCAAAATTACATTGGTAAAGGAAATCACAATCCTTGGTAAACGGAAAATAAACGCACCTTACTTTTAATTTGAGTGTGGATGAATGGTGAGCAAAGGACCTGGACCCCCTCCGGTGACATCTAGAACTGGAGTATTGGGTATAACACCGCCTATTGGGCAAAGCAAAGGCAAGGCGGTGGGTGGCTTTAGCTAAGTTTGGACTTGTTCCTTTCTTCTGCAAAGCTATTTCCCTCCCTTTTTTCTCCATTCTTCACCTCGCCCACTCCTTGGCTTATTCTCTCCAAGCGAAGCGATATCGAGCAATTAAGAGGAATTCGATTTAGGGTTTCTCTCGAATTGAATCATGGAGGAGGAGGATGATGAAATTTTAGTTTCAGCGATGGAGAAGAAAATCGCACAAGAAAATGGAGGATGGGCCAAATACATTGGCAGTAGTAGAATCGAAGTTGACGAAGACAAAACGCTAAGCACACTTTTCTCTCAGCTTAAACCCTTGTGCTTAAGCCTTCTCTACCTCCTCCGACGCCCTAATAATAACAAACAAGTTTTCTCTCAACTCTCCGATTCTACTTTTCTCTCAGCTGGCCTCCCTCAACTTTCAAAATATTTTTACTATATATTAGTCTTACAAAATTTTTTAATTATATAATGTATTATACAACAGTACAATTGTTCATTCAATTATTTGAACATGTTTCTATTGGTGCAGTGGTTGAAAGTTAATTAATTTTAGCAAATGACCTGAGTTCGATACTCTTCAAGCGCAAGATTTTCCTTTTTTTTTAAGTTTCAATGCAACTATATTAGTAATTGCAAACATTAAAAATTGTTTAATTTAATACAAACTTATTTTTTGTCTTCTTAGTGTGTATGCTTTCTATATGGCTATTCACAATTACTATTTTTGTCATTATGACATGCCCCTACTTTTTTGTTTTCAACGCAATTTTATGTAATTGCAAATAGTAAAGAAATGAATTGTTTGTTCACAAGTGGTATAAAACCTCCAACAAAAAATATATTTGAAATTAATATCTAAAATAACAACTATAGAATTCAACAAAAATATATATCATTAGCAAACTCATACAAGATTTGAGCCTTGTATAAACCATTTTATATGAAATTGTATTAATATCATATTATGTTCGTTAATTTCAAAATTTTTAGCTTCAACTAGATACTTATCCTAGTTATTTTGTGATTTTAGTTTTATATTATAATTATTACGCTCGTTTTCCCCTTGCTAAGGTTATCGATATTGCGACACTATTTTAGCTTAACATTGGACTACACTAGATTCAAGTGCTACTTCAACCTCAGGCCTATACCATAAGAATCAGTAAGAAATATTATCTATTTGACGGGTCGTGCACCCGTCTGTCTCACAACAACATAATAGAACTGGTATATGCAATGTACTTTTGATAGTTGTATTTTTTATTAGTTACTAGCTCAGATAAGAAATTTTTTTTTGGCTTCACCCTTGATAATTACTATTATCAACTAATAATTATTTGTCATTTTGCCCTCCTTGACTAAATTCCTGGATCCGCCACTGTTGATAACTACTATTATCAACTAATAAGTATTTTTCATTTTGCCCCCTCTAAGACTAAAATCCTGGGTCCGCCCCTGCCTCTCGCGCTTTACAGCCATTTCTTGAGTCAGTTCATTCCCTACCCTCCCTCTCGTTTGAGTCATTATTTATTTCTTTCTAACTATGTGTTTCTGTGAGTGCTGGTGTTCAAATTTATTAGGTTTTTGGCTTCTAAGTCAGAAATTTTTACTACTTGTTTCTTAAACACTTTTATCTCATCACCCGCGGTTTAGCAACTTTTCAATTGTATCTCGTCATATATCATCACGAGAACGAAAAAACTTAAAAAGAAACTTGAGCAGGTGGAACAAACTCGGTTTGGTTCAATTATTTAACCGGTTGTCTTGGTTTTAATTGGTGAAAAACAAAAAGCAATTGAGTCGGTTCAGTTGTCAGATTCTTTTTGAAACCAGCTTGACTAGCCTATCTGAACCAAAACATGTCAGTTCACATCCTTTGCAAGATTAGGTAACTGTTATCTCTGTGTGAATGGAAATTTCAAATTTCTTTGATGTCAAATATTATCATAGCAATGATTGTGTGGTTTTGGAAAAAATCTAATTGTCGAGGGAATGGGCGAGGAAAATAGCGAGGGAGGGAGAGAGGGAAGGGAGACCGTCCACCCCCTCGGGATGCATACCGTCATTTTCGTTGCGAATGAGTTATTTTCAAGGCAAGGACACGATTTGGACATCTTGTCAGTCAAAGATTACTTGAACAAGAAGGACAAAGAGAAATGAAGCTGGAAGCAAACAAATCATGAATGGTTCAGGAAGAAGTCACCAATAAGCCATGATTAATCACTGCAGAAGGTGTAAGCCATGATTGATCATTGCCAGCACTTATGTGTTGTTTATAGCTGTTTTATAGTGGGGTTTCTATTTGGTTTTGGTTTCCTGGTTTGTTTTGATTTTGTCATCTAATCTATAAAGTTATCTGAGTATTCTCTCATTGTTTCTTGTGAATTTTAACATTTCTTTTGTTATTTCACATTGTGGACCTAAGGGTTTAATCCATCGGAGACATATTATTATTAGTCTTCAGTAGATACATTTTCGTAGATACTTATTAACAGTAACCTTGGAGGAAGTGGGAAAGAAGTGCTCTTGTTAGATTTATCAGTTCACTTTGTACCTTCCACATGATATGGGGTCTTTTTTTTAGTGAAGGATGTAATTTTAATTTGTGAACTTTAACCTTAAAAAGCAATAGCAGAATCGAAAAAAATGGAGTCTCTTCATTCATAAAAAAAAAAAAAAACCAATTACAAGCAATGGTCTAGAGGCCTATTTATATTAAACCTACCTTGCAAATCAAATAATATAATCTTAAATGTTACGTGAGCCTTAATCTGCACTTATTCTAATGGACTTACTTAGGCCTGACCCACACTAAACTAAATTAAATAAATAAACTAAATCCTATGTTACATCACTCTCTCTGCCTCTCTCTTATTATTCATAGATCATAGTAATGACATATTGTTACTATAGTAACAAAATTGTACCTCTAATTTATTCTAAAGCAAATACTGAGGGATAGTTCACTTTTGATAATGAATCCGCAACAATTATGAGAAAGATACCCAAAATGAAGGTCCCCAAATAACACCCTCTATATTCTCCTATCTAGTCAATACAGTAGGATTATGTAGGAATTTCTGCAGATGATACTCCTCTGTCTTCATTCACCCGTTCACCACTGCCTTTACCTACCTTTTAGTTGATCGTATAAATTACTTCCAAGTTTGTGATCTTATATATATGGGGTCTTGATAAATCCATTGCACGACATCAAAGGTTTTTTTAGGAATAAAGACAAATCATTATGATTGGCTTGTTCTTGAAAATATTTTATCTCCTAAACGTCGTAGAGAATTGAGAATTCGAATTTGTTTAAATTCGAAAAATGTAAATTGTGGGGATAGAAATACGGTATTTTGCAATGGTACAATGAAAGTAATTGTGTCCCATTTTTTTAATAAAGGACGACATCTTGATACGTATAATGGTAGTCATTTTAGTATGCTAAGAATACACATGTATCCGCGTAGTTGATGATACACTTCTTATGGATCATGTACCGTAATGTAACAGTGTGTGTGTGTGTGTGTGTGTGTGTGTGTGTGTGTGTGCGTGTATACTAGTGTAATACTCGTGCCGTTAGCACTATCGCATATTACATCCTACCTTTACGGCTATGTCGAATACTCACATTTGGAGTTTTATTTCAATTTCTAAAAACACTTGCATAATTGTCTATTACAACAGTTTGTGATGAATTAATATTGTAAAAAGTTAATACTCCTAAACAGTAAAACAATGTTAATAAAACTGATCAACGTAACCAATGTGCTAAGGAATTTAATCTCACCAAATGTCAGCTTAACTAAAAATAAGAAGGAAATAATTCAATATTAAGAAATATCTCATGTTTGTCCAAGTGAGTTTTGGCTGAAATTGATGCCCGATTTAGTAAAGCAGCAGTTGAAGAAACATAATTTAATTAGGGCAAACAGAATGACACATTCGGTTTAGAAGAATATAAAGATGAATTTTTTACAAAAATTAAAAAATATTTAAAATTTTGACAGAGCTTCCCCTTTTTCAATATTTAAACATTTGTACCTCACATAATTTGGCATTCACAAAAAGTTGTTGCCTCAGCACAATATATAATCACCGTTTTCAGTATTAAAAGAGGTTCTGTAGTAGAACATGGTTTTAAACAGTCGAAGAGACATGCACACAATATCATTATATCAAAAAAAAATGTCATTTTTTGAATAAAGTAATTTGTCTGAACATATCATAAGAAATTAGACTTCACATAAGTGACTATAATGACAATCAATGTCATGAACAATTAAAAAATCAAAATTTCGACAGAGTTTCTCCTGTATTTTTCAATATTGAAACATGTCTGAACCTGTCATAAAAATTCATGATGGCAATCAATGCCATGAACACCACATAATATTTTCACACACCAAAATTATCATTTAATTATCAAAATATTGCAGTATAAAACATTTAAGTATATCAAAGCTCTAAATAAACCAATGAAAACCCAATGAGAATAACAAATAAAGCTATACGATGGTTGTCTATTTCTTCTAACCCTCATATTGCATTTAAATATGATAAAGTGATTAAACCAATATGAATCTACTTGTATAGTACTCGAGAATAGTAAGACGTTTCACAGTCACGATTGTGCCTCTCAACACCTAGTACCATAATCTTATCCTGCAAAGGAATAATACATGATATTTCAAGAGTTACTCGAGGAATAGTGGACGTTATAACTCACCCTTGATTCTGACCAACGAACATATTTCAATCAACTGCATAAGTTACTTCACATAAAAAGATAGTTAAATGAAACCAGGGTTCAAACCCAAAGTATATAACCTTGTATAGAATCCAAAACATTCAAAAAGATTGGTTTTGTATACATCTAACTTTCTTAGCATATTTATCATATATCTATTCAATACATCATCTATCGAAAGTGTAGGGTATCCAAAAAACACATTATCAAGAGCAAGGTTTCCACCAGTTCTATCCTATATATATTTGTTTCTATATTATTTAGACCTATACGCATTTCAAGAGCATGGTTTCCACCAGTTCTCTTTTCAAAAACATGAGAACAAAAGGAACTCACAATATACAAAAATGGGTTAAACTGCATATGTACATCAAAACTATGTATCACTAGAACTATGTATCACCAACTGCTCCGAACATCTTCTGCATCACATTATCAAATGACTCTGCATCTATAGGCACCAACTTTGAGCAAGGAGGAAATATGACAGAAATCTACAAATTTATCACACAATATTAGCAACAAAATTTTAATAAAATAAGTTATTTCCAATCATCTTATAAGTAATTACCTTATTTGCCAATTTTCGATGACGCCTACCATTATACTTTTATTTTTTTAATGGTTTTTTTGAACTCCTCGACAATGATATCCCATTTCTACAAAAATGTATAATAAATATTAGATTCATATCTTATGAAAGTAAAATATAAAAATCATTATAAAATTTATTAAAGCATACCTTTATAAAAATCTTACAACAAAACTTCTGAATAAACAATATTGGTCGTAGAATTCAACCCATCTTGAGGCAAAAGGACACTTATTCTATTAGAAGTTGTGCATCTAGATAATGCAACATCAAGTTGGCCATGGCTAAATATCAGTGTTCGTAGATCAACTCCAACGTATTTCACAGATTGACTCTGCGACTTGTTTATCGTCATTGCATATGCCAACCGCACTGAAAATCGACGCCTTTTCATTTTGAAAGGAAACTCAGAAGATGATGGCGTTAAAGAGATTCTAGGAATGAAAACTAAATTGTCAGCCTTATCCCCATTTAAGATTTTAGCTTCAATTATACGCGTTGCATAACGCATAACCATAAGATGTGTTCCATTACAAAGTCCATCTTTAGGTGCGATGTTTTTCAGCAACGTAATTGGACAACCTACTTTTAATTCTAACTTAAATGGCGGTAATCCAGAAGGATTAAGTGAGTTCAAATATTCAGTTGGATAACGGTTGGTAATGGAATGATCATTTTCAATATGTTCCGCCATTTTATCTGCAGCTAAATAAACAATGATTTCTCCTGAAAAATCAGATAATGCAGCTTTGTTAATGTCACACATATCGTCATTTCTTGCTGAGAGAATTGTTCGTTCAGTCAAATAATTCGGAGACGTTGTGCCTACTACATTTAGTTGAGGATAAACCAAAGAAATTAGTTCACTTAAATATTTGCACTTGTGCACCGTTGGTGGAAAACGAATAACATCTTGTGCGGTGCTTCCAATCTATATAAAATAAAAATAATCAATAATTAAAAAAATGCATTGTAGTAAAATGTAGAATTGTTTACACAAAAATATTACCTCAGTCAAAAACTTCGTAAAATCGTCATTGCCTACCCCATTGTCCAATCGCATATTCAAACTCAAAGTCAGAACTTGTATGTTTAACCAAAGCTAAGAACACCTTAAAGATGCAGCCACAATTTGCTCGCAGACGCCTTTGGGTATCACTGGCAATATCTATCGAAAATCACCCCCAAGAATAACAGTAATACCACCAAATGACTTATTGGTGCTGTAAACGTCTTGTAGTGCACGATCAACTACTTCAACACAGTATCTATGTTGCATCAGAACTTCTTTTCAGATAATTAGTTTTGTCTCCCTGAATAACTCAGCATGCAATGACTATTTAGTGAATCCATACACTGAATTTTCCATGACATCCAGCGGAATACGAAACATTGAATGAGATGTTCTGCCTCCCACTAATAGTAACGCCGCAATACCAGATGATGCAACGGTAATGACAATGTGTCCAAGGCTGCGACATTTTGATGCAATGGCATTGTATAAAGAAATGAATTCCTTTATTTTCAAGAACTGAAGTTACTATTGCAGTATAAGCAGAACATTGTGCCTCATTAAGACGGTCGACGGACGATTGTGCATCGGCTTCTTGACCATCATACTGAAGTTGTCGGTGTTCCCATATGAGTTTATTACCAACTATCATGTCCCAATTTTCAATTGGTAAGGGCATAGGTGGGAACTTTGTTAGATTCTTCTCTCCTTGAAGAAATTGATTTATGAGATACAAACCATAATCCAGAGTCTGAGCATCTGTTGGATTTGAAATATCGAACCTTGTTCGAAGTTGGTGCGCAAGATCATCAAATATATTCACTGAGAACCTTGTCCATAGCAAATCTGGGTGAAGTGGGTGACATTCCATTAGAATAACACTAAACAATATTTTCAACTGATTCCCAGTTTTTATGATCGCAACCTCTTCAAGCCACTGAATCCATTCATCATCATCTTCTAGGAGTCCTCGTGCGGTGCAAGCTAATTTGAAGGTGTTGTGTAAAACATTGTCATGTGTGTGCAAATGTTGAAATGATTCTGGCTCTTTTACAACCGTTGGAAGCAGTCGCAAATAAAACCTTTCACCTTCATGAGGACTGGCAAAGTACATTCTTCCAATTGCATAGCCCATTTTTTCTTTTTGTCCACATTTTTTGTGATTTCTGCCAAACAAAATGTTGGGGGAATTCTTGCTAGGTAAATGGACGTGCAAACGGATCTACAACACAACATGCAAATAATGCAGTTAAAGTCGACATTTGTTGTCTAGCTCTAAGTAAAATTGATTGTGCTTGATCTGCAGGATTGAACACAACATGATGCATTTCAGGTAAATGAAGCGCCAATCGAACCACTGTAGGATTTTCTTCGTGTAAAAGATGACCAAATATCCGCCAAACAGCTTCTGGCGGACCAATATATCGAGCATCAAGATACTGTTGGATTTCATCTACTCCCCCTAGTACCATTGTTGTTCTATCATGACCTTTATAAATGTACTTGTGTATGTATTTCACACATCTAATTCCCTCACACACTTCTACATTAATATGACAATCAAACATCCTTGAAAGATATGGATTATATGGCACCACATCTCTATTATCAACTGGTTGCCCCTTCACATTATATACTCGGCCAGTATTGCGACGTCAATAAATAGGATATCCATCTTGGCCCATTGTTGTTGTTTCTGAAATTTTGCGAGGATATCTTTTTGTGCACCTCCCATTCTCCATACACGGTGCTCCAAATTTTGAGCACCACGCGGTCCATGCACCATACAATGTAAAACTGTTTGAAATAACATCGGATCTTTATCCGGGTCAGGAAATTCTACACACGATCTTATCAATTTGAGCGGTAGTGCAAATGTTTTGTAAATGATGAAGGAATATAAGTGCGTGCATATGAGGTTGCCCATGCTTTTGGAATTCAATGGTAAAGACATGAGCTACAACATCACCGAATGTGCCTCTTTTGATAATCTTATCCATTAGACATTTTCTTTTTAACTCAAAAACTCGAGCTACTAAATCTGGGCAATCCGTAGGCTTTTGGTGAGGTAACAGAGCATCCATAATTTTCAGGTCAGTTTGGATTTGCAGTCATGGTTACGAAAAAATCTGGATGATTGTTGTAACGTGTGATAGCCATTGAATCTTGAAATATCTCAAACATGTGTCTTGGACTACCAAGATTGGATGACGGCAAAATAAGTCGCTTCCCAACTTGATCTGGTCTTAACCCATCGGGCCCAATGTCCGTAAGACTTTCATAGAGCTCGGCCCTGAGCTTTGTTTGATTGTGCCCCACATACATTAATCGATTTTGCTTTGTTGAAGCCCAAACATCTACTAAAAACTCCTGGAACAATTTGCCAGCTCTCAAAATTGTTGAGTACTCAGTTGGTCGTTCGAACAAACGATAATTGTAAAACTCCATTTAATAAGTCATTTGTTTGAACACCTATTAGTTGTAATATCCCACCGAGTTAATTCAGGTTCCCAACCTAAGTCGCCATACGGAAATAATAGCACATAATGAAGTGGTAAGTAAGCTGGGTGACATTCATTAATTTTCATCAACTCTTGATTTCCTCGCAAATATACGACAATATCTCTGGTTGTGTTTACTTTAGGGACATCTCCTGGCAAAATAATTGCTATTTCATTTGATGAAGGAAGATTGTAACACCGCCGGTCTTTATGACAATTATAGTGTAAATACACAAGTATGTTTTGGTCAACAGAATTTGATTGATTCAGAATCTCATATGCTTGACGGTATTTTTTCACAAACACATTATACTGCAACAAAGCATCTTGAATGATTTTGAGCACATCTAATCTCAAACGTGGATTCCGACGACTGCGGGTATGTAATGCTGAATCGGGATCATAAATGTAAAGTTGTGAATAAACTGCATCTTGACCTTGTTGCAGAATTAACGCTCCCGTTTGATGTCATAATTCTCATGAATAATAAAGCTTGTGGGACCCATCCCATTGAATACCCTTGGCTCAAATTTAGTACCAAGACTCGTAAATGCATTCGCAACATTATTCTCGCGAATATGTCTACGAAAATTATTTGATTGAACATCATCTCCCTCATACAACACTTGAAGCAATGGTGGAGGGGTAGATAACATTGGCAGCTTCACCTTTCCTTGCAAACAACACGTTCCGAAAAAAGGATTCCTTAACAAAGATGCCTTCAATTTTTCATCTTTCCAATGTAGTGTTGAGCAATGAGGACACAAAAAATTCATTTTGACTAAGAAATGATGTGTTTCTTCTTGATGAGGTTGTGGTCAATTTCATGTCGGAAACCAAAACAACTATGACGGGAAGTATCGTCATTAGAAAGTCGGTCATCTGTAATTGACCTAAACAAATGTTAAGAATTTAATGAGTTATAATTTATAAAACTTGATAAAGTAAAATTAGAAGAGAAAATAGAAAAAGAATTATACATGTTTGTTGGTGCATTTGGGGATGTGTTTAGCATAGAAAATGAACACCTCCTTGGTTGCTGTGGTGGCAACACATTTTGATCTAACATAGTAAAAAATTCATAATCCATGCATCGGGGAGGGATGATATTGAGCTCAACCGTTCATGATTGTTTTCACTGCTTTTGTGAAAAAGTGCGATCATTGGGTATGAAAGAAGGAAAATGTATTTGAACAGGAGGCGTCCTACATAAAATTCCCTCTTTTTCTCGACGCAAACGTTGTGCAGATGCACGTTTTGAATTATTATTCTGAACAATGTTGTTATCCTAAAATACATTTTAAATGGTAAATAATTACACACTAAAGAAATTAAGGCATGCATATAATCTAAATAATAAAAGCGTGCATAGACAATGGGAAAATAAGAAGGGGCCTAAATAACACATACATGACATACTTTGAATCCAGGATAGTAAAGTAAAAAAAAATTTAATAATAATAATAATAAAGTTAAACACTTATACATACCTGGTAAATACCACTTTTCGTTTACCCTTTTGAATAGAACCGACATTTTCCTTTCCCTTGCATAAAAAACTTAAGCAAATAAGCATAAGAATTTTGAAAAACATATATTTGGAGATATATAGTTCTCAAACGTACCAAAATATATGCAAGTTCATCAATTCCCTTAGCAATAGGAGATTTGGTAGGCCCTATTACCACACCTTTCGATGGTACCGCATAGTCACGATGGTAAAATATATGCAAGTTCATGTTCGCTATGTTTGTTGTCTTTACCTGTTACAAAACAATGAATATAAATAATGTAGTACACAGTTCAGCACGCGCATCGAGAATTTTAAGAATGTTGTACACACCCCAACAAATTTGCTTTTTCCCTTTTCGGCAATTGTGACTTTTCGTTTGCTCCTTTGATCACTAACATTATAAATCGATAGTGCATCTATAATATCATTCCCTTCTTGAACACGGGATTTGGTAGCACCTATGAGAATACCTTTTAATGGTATTGCGTGATTGTTGGGTATCACTTTTGTTTTTCCTTTTCCCTAGAAAGAAAGAGACATAAATATAATTTTTTTTCTAAGGTGTAAGGTTAAATAAGCATATGTATATACCCATGTAAAGAAACAGACACCAATATAAATTTTGTTAGAAAAAAATAGATGTATATACCCCAAAGCATTGGAATTTGGCTCTTCCCTTTTTTGTAGTATTCACATTAGCAGTCAAGGTAGTGTCTAACTTAGGTTGATTTTTTCTCTCTCTTGACGCAAATGTTGCCCTAGCGCACGCTCGTTGTTGTCTACAAGGACATTTTCTTTTCCCTTTCCCATATCCATATTTGGCTTTAACAATAGAAAAACGGAGAACTTGCTATAAATAAATATGTATCTATTTATTGTTAGAATTAGTGGAAAAGAAAAAACAAATAAATAAATAGAAAAAAAAACCTGCTGGTTGGGAACATTGGACTTGAGGTCATTGTCTATAAGAAATTGCTCCTAGTAAAAGAATAACATGTTAAAATCCTTGGCTAGTTTATTAAAAAAAGTGAAAAAGAGAAATTAACAAAATTTCTTACTTTCCTCGGCAAGTTTGAATCAACTTGCTCATCACGAACTGTAATCGTGACGCCTTGTTCTTCTAGAAATTTGATGTATGGCAAACATATAAGTAAATGAGTAATCTTAAGGTGAAAATTGTCCAATTATGGTGGAAAAACTATGCATTTTTCTTACAGTTTCTTGTACGGCTAAATTTTTTTTTTCTTTTTTTAGCCTAAAATGTATACGGCTAAATCCACCTGCAAACAAAAAAGGTGTCATGCATATGAGACAACCAATTCGAAGTAAGATGTAGTAGTATCAACCTACTATAATCTTGTCCGAAAATCATCATTTCGGAGTATGGTGTTTTTTGAACTAAGTGGTCCATAATTACAGTCAGGCACAATGCAAGGTTAGCGATCCCTTAAAAGAAAAAGGAAATGTTTTTAGATTGCAACCAAAGTTTTACAATTGAGCTATCTTTTTGGACCAACCATCAATTTAATAAGCAATCCAACCATCAATTTAACCAAAAGCGGAAACTATAAAAAGGTGGAACAAAGAATCATATGTGGAAAAATTTTCATCATCCATTTTTCTTCTGGAATTGACATTATTCTTTCAATCATACATTTTTCCATTGTATTCTTTCCATTGATATATAAAAATAAAAAATAAAAACAAATGATCCATCAAGTGTTCAACCCCTCTAAAAGGACTATACATGAAAGTGTTTCCATAGTGACCATAGTTTAGATTCATAAAAAAATTTAAACTATCCATGGTTACCATAGTTTAGATTTTAAAAAAATTTAAACTATGGGAACCATGTTTCCATTCATGGCGGATAAATTCTAAACCATGGTAAAACAAAATCCATCATACCTTTTCTTCTTGAATGGGATTTCCATCAAGTGTATTCTTTTTTCCATTGAAGAATTATTTCCATCATACATGTTTGCATTGTCTTCTTTCCATCGACTATGGTAAAAAATTATTTCCATTGATATAAAAAAATGATCCATCAAGTGTTTCACCCTCTAAAGAAGACTATACATGAAGGTGTTTCCATGGTCACCATACTTTAGATTCATAAAAAAATTTAAACCATCCATGGTCACCATAGTTTAGATTTATAAAAAATTTAAACTATGGTAACCATGTTTCCATTCATTGCGGATAAATTCTAAACCATGGCAAAAAAAATTTCATCATACCTTTTTCTTCTCGAATGAGATTTCCATCAAGTGTATACTTTTTTCCATTGAAGAATTTTTTTTTTCCATCATACATGTTTGCATTGTATTCTTTCCATTAGGGGTGGGCACGGTCCGGATCGGCTCCAAATTTGAGGAACCTAACTCGGACCGTTTAAATATAACGGATCCGGTCCGATACGACCGAATTCCCTTATTTTGAACATTGGGACCGAGCCTAACTCGAACCCTAATGGAACGGTCCGGTTCCAAATGGTTACAAAATGATAATTTGAATATATTCGTGGTATTGATTATTTGATTGTATTGATTCAAGGCAAGCAAATGAGAATCTGATTGTATTTCCAAGCAAGCAAATTAAGTTATCACCAAGCAAGCAAGCTGCCTGCAAGCAACACCCTCCCATTCACAGTTAATTTCCAAAACACTCATTTCTAAAACCAAATATTAGGAAGTCATGATCAATGACAATAACATGAAATTAAAGCAAATTAAGCAAGCAACAAATTAAGCTAGCAAGCAAGCTGCCTGCAAGCAACACCCTCCCATTCACAACCATTTCTAAAACACTCATTTCTAAAATCAAATATTATGAAGTCATGATCAATGACAATAACATGAAATTAAAGCAAATTAAGCTAGCAAGCAAGTTGCAAGCAACACCCTCCCATTCACAACCATTTCTAAAACCAAATATTAGGAAGTCATGATCAATGATAATAACATGAAATTAAAGCAAATTAAACAAGCAACAAATTAAGCTAGCAAGCAAGCAGCACCAAACAAGCAAGCAAGCTGCTTGCAAGCACCACCCTTTCACAGCCATTTCTAAAACACTCATTTCTAAAACCAAATATTAGAAAGTCATGATCAATGACAATAACATGAAATTAAAGCAAATTAAGCAAGCAGCAAATTAAGCTAGCAAGCAAGCTGCCTGCAAGCAACACCCTCCCATTCACAACCATTTCTAAAACACTCATTTCTAAAATCAAATATTAGGAAGTCGTGATCAATGAAAATAACATGAAATTAAAGCAAATTAAGCAAACAACAAATTAAGCTAGCAAGCAAGCTGCAAGCAACACCCTCCCATTCACAGCCATTTCTAAAACCAAATATTAGGAAGTCATGATCAATGACAATAACATGAAATTAAAGCAAATTAAGCTAGCAAGCAAGCAAGCTGCTTGAAAGCAACACCCTCCCATTCACAGCCATTTCTGAAATACTCGTTTCTAAAACCAAATATTAGGAAGTCATGATCAATGACAATAACATGAAATTAAAGCAAATTAAGCAAACAACAAATTAAGCTAGCAAGCAGCAAATTAATTAAGCTAGCAAGCTATCACCAAGCAAGCATGCAAGCTGCTAGCAAGCAAGCAAGCTGTCTGCAAGCGCCACATCCCATACACCAACCACCCCAACAAACTTCCCCTAATTACTCAATCAAAACACTAAGTACGGCCGGACTGCTGATACTTTTGACCTCAGTGAACATGAACGTGTGCACTCTTCTTCTTCATGTTCTTCTTCTCTACTCGATTTGGATTTGGAGTTGGAGTTGGTGGTGATCCTAGTGTTATCCCACTATCTCTTGCCAAGTCTTCAGCAACCATGGCCAATAATTCAAAAGCTGATAAACTATTAAATTATGTAGAAATTTTAATTTACTTCCACTGTACAGATAGAAATGATTATGGATGGATAATGCAGCTGATCTGTTTAAAAGTTCTTTTTGTGGAAATCGAACTTAGTAGTGGTTTTATGAGAGAAATCCAAGGCAAGGTTTTGCAGATCCTTTGTTAGTGCTGGTGCCCCACAATAAAACACTCTTGTATTTAGATTCACCAAAATTCTGGATCCCTTTCCATCGACTATGGTAAAAAACAATTATTTCCATTGATATAAAGAAATAAATAAATAATCCATCAAGTGTTCGACCCCTCTAAAAAGGACTATACATAAAGGTGTTTCCATGGTTACCATAGTTTAGATTCATAAAAAAATTTAAACTATGGTAACCATATTTCCATTCATGGTGAAAAAATTCTAAACTATGGTAAAAAAAATTTCATCATACATTTTTCTTCTTGAATGGGTTTTCCATCAAGTGTATTATTTCTATTGAAGAATTTTTCCATTGTCTTCTTTCTATCAATGGGATTTCCATCACGTGTATTCTTTTCATTGAAGAATTATTTCCATTGTATTCCAATCAATCTTTCTCTCCACAGAATATAATCAAATTTACATAGCACCACCATCACATCCTATACTCAATCTCTCAAACTACTAAAACACCAAACCCAGGCAACAAAAGAAATCAAATTTTTCTTTCAACATTACAGCAGTAATGTGATGGTGGCACTTTTATAATAACATAAACATAACCCTAGAAATTCAACTCACGACAGCATTACTAATAGAAATTCTACATGCACCCAGTAACCAATATAATAACATAAACATAACCCTAACCCTAGAAATTCAACTCACCAACAAAAATTACAACAACAGTGGAGAGTTGCGTGAGATATAGAACCGTGAGACAATGTAGAGTAGATTTTCAACCAAAATAATTCGAGGAGAAAAAACCCAAAAAATTTAAAAAACCTAAATTTATAGATTAATTAGGGTGAAAAGAAGATTAAATAGCAAGAGATTGAAGAATAGTTAGAGAGAAGAAAAACAAACCCAATCAATCCATTGTGCCCTAGCGATGAAAAGTTGAAGAAAAAAAACCAAATCAACCCATTGTGCGTGAGAGAGGGCAAGAGAGTTGCGTGAGAGAGAGGTATGTGAGAGAGAAAGAGAGTTACTTACAGAGATTTGAGAGTTACTTACAAAGATTTGCAAGATGAATGAGAAGGGTTTTGTTTGCTGCGTGAGAGAGGGATTTGTTGCGTGAAGAGAGGGATTTGCTGCGTGAGAGAGGGATTCGCTGTGTGAGAGAGACTTGAGAAAGGGATTTGCAAGATGAGAGAGATTTGAGAGAGGATTTGCAAGATGTGAGAGAGCTTTGAAAGCTCTCTTGCGTGAGAGTTTTTGAGTTTTAATGCTGAGTTGAGTTTGTCTACGGGGGAGAGTATTTGAGTTTTAAGTTGTTGCCATCAACATAAAGAGAATAAAAGTGGTGCCACGTAGGACATACAGACTGTGAATAGTGTTTTGTGAACAGTAAAAATCCCCTTTGAATTGTAAGATAGACTAGTATACTACCCGTGCCGTTGGCACTACCGCACAATCACTCCTATTTTCATGTACTATGGTTCATTAGCACATTTACAATCATCAAATACATAAATTTATTTAATTACTATTGTTTTCAATAAATTTATACACTATTCCTGGTTTAAGTGAAAGGCCTAATTCATTTATTTTTCAAAAGTAAACTACATGGAATCTGATTGTAAAAGCTGAGGCATACATACAACATATACGAACCATGAACTTTGGTAATTTTTTTAGAGTTACCTCTATCACGCCAACATTTAAACCATATTACAAAATAAAATATTTGATTGATACACTCAAAAGAGGATCTTTTCAATATATGGAGGATGTGTACATCGTAGCGATCCACAATTTTGAAAGAAACTGATGGAAAATGAAAAGACTGACATTTTCCATGAAAGGTGATTATACCATGAACTTCAACCGATACCTAATTGAGAAGAAAAATCAGCAATAAGAGTCCTAAATTTTCAAACCAAATGTTGATGAAATTTGCTTATGCTTGTGCTAGTGGCTAGTAGGTGTATGTTTTCATATACATGATTTGCAACCACAATGAAACAGAATTGGAGATTCCAAACTACAATGACAACCCAATTTCAAATCCTACTACTGCCTTACAATGTATATATACAACAAAAACCATTCAAATTGAAAGGGACCACAGTTCATCTCTTTTAAAGTCCATCTGAGAGTCAAACAAAACCCATTGAAGCATTAAAAACCAAGCAATAAATTGCAACCTAAACCCACCTTCTAATGAATTAATCTACCATCCTCAACCTATCCAACCCACCAACTGAAGAAAATTTGAAAAATTATACCTTGAATTGGTATAGAGGTGAAAATTGAACCCGAAATTGGATAAAGAGATAAGAGAGAGATGGAGAGTTAACCCTAAACAACTTGATAGGTTCAACTAATGAATCAGATTGCAGTTGAACAAACTTGGTTTTTTCAACTTGAGATTTCTTCATGGCCAGAGTGATGAGAAGAGAGTTTGAAAGAGAGAGATGAGGAAAACTTCCTTGCACCTCGTTTCAAAGAGCTTGATGGATCGTTAAATAGATAGAGGTGTGAGACATACCTCTTTTCGAGAAGAGAGAGAGACAGGAGAACCTCCATGGCTTGAATCAGAGAGTGAGAATCAGAGTTAACACAAAGTTTGTGTATCAAGGTGAAGTGAAAAGATGAAGGAAGTTATCGGGCTATTCAAGTTTCAATTAAGTTGTGGCCAAGAGATAAGTTATGCCATGTAGGACATACAGATGGTCTATAGTGTTTATGAATAGTAAAAAGCCCATTTGAATTGTAAGGAAGACTAGTGGAATACCCGTGCCGTTGGCACTATTGCAGGTTACATCCTACCTTCACGGCTATGTCGAATACTCACATTTTGGGTTTTGTTTCGATTTCTAAAAACACTTGCATAATTGTTTATTACAACAGTTATGATGAATTAATTTTGTAAAAGTTAATAATCTTGAATGGCAAAACAATGTTAATAAAACTGATCAACGCAACCAATGTGCTAAGGAATTTAAGCTCCATCAAATGTCAGCTTAACTAAAAAATAAGGAAATAATTCAATATTAAAAAAATCTAGAGTTTGTCCAAGTGAGTTTTGACTGAAATTGATGCATGATATAGTAAAGCAACAGTTGAAGAAACATAATTAGGGCAAACAGAATTGCACATTCGGTTTAGAAGAATATCAAGATGAATTTTTTACAAAAATTTAAAAATATTTAAAATATTGACATCGCTTCCCCTTTTTTCAATATTTAAACTTGTCATAAGCATTTGTACCTCACATAATTTGGCATTCACAAAAAATTGTTGCCTCAGCCCAATATATAATCGACGTTTTCGGTATTAAAAGAGGTTTGGTAGTAGAACATGGTTTTAAACAGTCAAAGAGACATGCAAACAATATCATTATATCAAAAAAAATGTCATTTTTTTAATAAAGTAATTTATTTGAACACGTCATAAGAAAATATACTTCACATAAGTGACTATAATGACAATCAATGTCATGAATAATTAAAAAATCAAAAATTCGACAGAGTTTCCTTTGTATTTTTCAATATTGAAACCTGTCTGAACCTGTCATAAAAATTTATAATGGCAATCAATGCCATGAACACCACATAATATCTCCACACACCAAAAACCAAGAGATTATGACCATCAAACTTCAGGGGAAATGGAACAAAAAAAAAATTCAAGAACCATGAAATTGTGAATACCCTATTTAAACCTTTATAAACTTTTGGAAAAATCAACCATCCAAATTCAACAGTCTCAAAATTTGCAACATTCAACCAAATTCAACATACCCAATCACAACATTCAATTAAATTCAACAATTAACCTTTGCAATATACAGTCTCAAAATTTTCAATATTCAACCAAATTCAACATACCCATCAAAACATTAGACCAAATTCCACATACCCGTGAAGAAGATGGATCTTACCTTCTTCGAAATCGATTTCCTGAAACTCTCGCACACCATGCAAAACCCTAACTTGGCGTAAAAAAGATCTGAAGAATTTGAAGAATGAAAGGAGAGAGTGAGAAGAAGAGATCTGAAAAAAAAAAAATTTAAGACCAAATCAAGAACACTTTTCAGCTACAAATTTCATAGATGAAAAACTCATCAAGAACACTTTTTTTCGAAGGACATCACAAAATACTTGCCATTTCAAGGTAGCATAGATTTTGACATGTCAAGGTAGCATGCACATCCAATTTATTTTGAAAATTATAAATCCATGATGAGTTATATCATGGAGTACCCACATGCAAGAAATAAATTTCCATCTAATTAATCAAACGATACGAAAACTTGCAGAGATATTTAAGGTACCTCCATCAGGCTGGCACTACTCCGAGAGTCGAAACCACCAGGATTGTAGTCGGTGAGCCGAAGTAGCCTTCGAGAAATTGATGAAGTTTGTCTTCGATGACTACCACTCTCGTAACGATCCATATTCTACACATCAATCATCAAAGTTAACACTTCCTCAAACACAATAAACTAAATTTTCAAGCAAAACAAAACAAAATGCAGCAAAGCAAACTCAGCCAAACTTACTTCAGAAGGAGGACTATGTGATGGATCAGATAAATGCGAACGATGAGAACCAGATTGTGACCTCCTTGACATCCTATCTCTATCTCTACTTCTAATTTCCTTCTTACTTCTCTTATCATCCAAACTCTAAATCCCTGACTTCAGTGTTAGAGAGAATTCAACAGATTTATTTTTTTATTTTTTTTATTTTTTTTATTTTTTTATTTTTTTTTAAACCTCCAGTGGGGAGGGGCAACTATGGGATGCGAGACCTTTATTACCCATCGTAAAAAATAAGATTTACAATCAAAACGGGGGTGCATTATGACTTTACCCGAATTAAAACCAAAAACATAAAAACCATGGACCAAAAGTGCTGTGACCAATAACCAAACAACAGAGCGCACTCTGTTTCGCAGGCAAGCTCGCAGAAATGCGTCCCTCGCCCTCGCAGCAGCAGCTGGGCGTCCCTCGCAGAGCCAGCAATTCGTCCCTCGCAGCAGTGCGACCCTCGCATCAGCAGGTCGTCCCTCGCAGCAGTGCGTCCCTCGAAGCAGCAGCAGAAAGTCCGCAGCAGCAGCAGCGGTGCGTACCTCGCAGCAATCAGCGTAGCAGGCCGCAACATTCCCAACCGCAGCAAATCAGCATCAGGCCGTGTCCTCGCAGCACAGACCACAGAAACGCAGCACAAACGCAGCAGCAGACCGTGTCTCATTGCGACAGACCGCAGCCTCGCAAACCACAGCATCGCAGCACCCAGCATACAGAGTACACTCTGTTTTGCAACAGAGTGCCCAGCCATCGCTGGTCCTTCGACTCGTCCCAAATCCCTGCTGGCCAATTGAACAATCCCCAACATTGCGCGCATCCAGTGTGTGAGACATGAAAACACATAAAAGCTGCCGCTACTCAACAGATTAGACAAACTCTAAATCCCTGACTACACAAAAATTACAGCAATTTGTGAACAAAGAAATTCAATTTTAGACAAACTCTAAATCCCTAAATATGTTCCAATTTTAGACACACTCAAAATCCCTATCAAGGTCATTAAGGTATCCTCTCAAACAAACATTCAGGTATCTCAAAAGGCAATTACAACAACATTCAAACATACCCACAATAAATATCCCTAAACGTTAGTAATAAACCCTTTCGACTAATAAATTTTTTGACTCCCAACATCTTCCCCTCAAATAGACGACTCTAAACAAAACTCCCAAAAACATGAAAACCCAATGTATCTCAGCCAGATTCCAATGAATCAATTTATTGAACCATCTATATCCACCAAAAACCAAGAGATTATGACCATCAAACTTCAGGGAAAATGGAACAAAAAAAAAATCCAGAACCATGAAATTGTGAATACCCTATTTAAACCTTTATAAACTTTTGGAATAATCAACCATCCAAATCCAACAGTCTCAAAATTTGCAACATTCAACCAAATTCAACATACCCAATCACAACATTCAAATAAATTCAACAATTAACCTTTGCAATATACAGTCTCAAAATTTTCAATATTCAACCAAATTCAACATACCCATCAAAACATTAGACCAAATTCCACATACCCGTCACAACATTTTCCCAAGTTTCTTTTGCTATTGAAACCCAAAAGTGAAAAAAGAAGAGATTTGATAAAGACGTAGAGGCGCTAGGAAAATCCCCTATCACAACATTCAACAGTAGAAAATGAAATCCCCAAAAAATAAAACGTGTAGAATGAGAGTATACATGCTTAGTTATATGGTTGTTGAAAGAAGGAAAAAATCACCATGAGTAGTCAACATCCGAAGGAAATGAGTTAATTAACCATTTGAAGGAAATGAGTTAATTAAACATTTGAAGAAAAGCAAGTCAGTAGACGGTTGAATCCAGATGGGGGGTTCATCTGCCATTCCACTAACTCTTTCTGCAGACGGTTGCAAGCGAAATTAGAATCGAAACACAAAAAAACACAAATACGATCAGATTAGAATCGAAATTAGGGCGAGATTGGGGAAACCTTGCGAGAAGCGGTAGAAGAGTTGGACATAATTTGGGGAAAATTCGATGAGAAGGAAAAGGGAGAAAAAACATCTCCAAGAATGGGGCTGCGAGAGGGGCTCTGCGAGGGGCTGCGAGAGGGGCTGAAGAACATCTCCGAGAAGGGGCTCTGCGAAGGGCTGCGAGAGGGCTGCCAGAGGAAGAAGAGAATGGAAGAAGAAGAAGAAGAAGAAGAAGAAGAAGAAGAAGAAGAAGAAGAAGAAGAAGAGAAACACACATCTGATGAGAGTTTGAGCTTCTTCATTTCCTTCAAGAGCTTCTTCATAAAAAAATCAAACTGGAAGAATCAAACTTCAGATCTGAAGAAGAAGAAGAAGAAGAGGAGATGTAGAGGAAGAAGAGATCTTACCTTCTCGTCCTTCTTCTTCTCTGCATGGTGGGAGGGGTTTTGGTAGAGGAAGAGAGGGGAAAGGAGAGAGTGAGGAAAGCATCGGGTATTTTTTTTTTCACTTAACTTCTGCCAAACACATAAGTTCTGCCACGTAGGACATACTCTCACATAAGTTTTAACAATGATGCATACTTTTAAAAATATGATTAGAGATCTAAGAAATTATTTTAAAATTTGGCAAATCAATATGCTTTAAACATTTTAAATGTATCATAGCATGATATCTAAGAAAAAAGTTATTAACATGAGTTGTTTATGAACATATCCCTTGAATCTACACCTTATCAAAGCAAAAAAAGTAGATATTATGATTAAACAGCACAACCACACATTTGAGATGAAAATGCAATAGTTTCCCTTCGCGTAGACTTCTAATTCAACAAAGGCAAGGCAACATCTTAATTTAAAGAGCTTCATATGCTTCTAATAAATATATAGATTAATGGGTGTTGGTCTTGAAGTTAGCTTAATATGCTTCTGATCATGAAGTTAGCTTAATCAAGTTTTCAAATGGTTAAAAGAAGGTATAGTTTGCTTTTATTAGAGAACTTGAAGCTATACTCTGTAGCCCTTGTCAAAAACATAAGTTTTAAAGATTCAAAGGGTCATTCTCAATTCAGCTATGAATGGATTCAAAAATTAGGTGCGACATTTGTCAAAATTTTTAGAATTTTACTCTTACTGAGGAGGTGTGACACAATATAGTTATGCAATAACTTATTTTGCCTAGTATATGCTTGAACTCAGCAAATATCTCTATATGCTTTCGAGTACTTGGTCAATAGCAAATCGGTGCACTAAAAAAAAGTGCCAGAAACGTTGAAAACAAATTTAGCAATTAAGTCATGGGGTGGTGGAGTGGTTCAAAGCCCAAATTTTCTAATGGAAGATAAATGGGGTAGATGTAGCAACACGTACCGAGTGGACAATACAGGTTTGATGTAGCAAGAATGCATAAGACTTTGTCACAATACGCTACCTACCCCTCCCACCCATCCGAGTACCTGCAAAAAACCATCAACCAATTCTTTAGTTACGTCTCAAAAACCTTCTAAATCAAAAACCCATTTCAAATCTATCATCCAAAAAACCAAGGAGTTATCCCATTTCACCTCTTCTAAACCAAGGAAAAACGCCTAGAAACTCAACCCATCACATATTTTCAAAGCCTAGTGTAATACCCGTGCCGTTGGCACTACTACAGAGTACTTTTTCAATTAAAGCTATAAAAATCCAAGATCTAGGGTTATTAAACCCAATTCATGTAATCAAGAACAACAACATAAACCAACCGAATCTGATAAAAAAGGGTTCAAAATTTACTTTTTTTGAGAGGAAAGTATCGTGGAGGTCTGGAGTAAAATGCATTTCCACACCTTTACAAACCTGGAAAAAAAAAATCAGAAAGTAACCCATCAAAACAAAAGACCCCAAATCACAAAGAACAATCATAAAAACCCTTACTTGAGTAGAGAAAACTCACCAACTGCTTGAGATTCGATCGAAAACCCTCAATGGGTATCTATATTTTGCCCAAAATTTCACTTTGGGGATCTCTTTCACCTTTTGTGTGGAGCGATTTGGTCTAAAAAGGTTGGAGTAAAATGCATATTCACATCTTTACAAACCTGAAAAAAAAAAAAAAAATCAGAAAGTAACCCATCAAAACAAAAGACCCCAAATCACAAAGAACAATCATAAAGACCCCAAATCATAAGAACAATCATAACCTAGAAATACCTTATAAAAAACTGAGGGCCAAAAATGCCAATGACATATGTTACGGGAGAAACATCTAAAAGAGCAGCTGCTCATGGAAGTATGTTTTTTCCCAAATGAACTTGAAGAAGCGATTATGTGTGAGTAGCCACCCTTTTGCTGAACCAAACGGAGTAATTCAGCCCAAGGTTCTGCAAGAGGATGTTCAAACATATCTGAATCAGCCTCAAGAACCTAAAATTGAAATAGAAGCACAAATATTAAAATTCTGCACACTATATATGTCAATATATAATTATGAGTGGGAATGCAAGGGATAGTTCACAAATTTATTGAGTTGCAAGTATTATAAAAAAATCTGATCAACTAAGAATGCAAGAAACCTACCTCAGAAATCGAAGGATGGCTTTTGGCAGCAAGTTTAGTAGCTTATCCAAGAGATGCACCTGAACATGCCAATAACAAAGAAATGGAATTTTCCTCACTTATGCTCTTTGCTGCAGCTATTGCACTCAGTGATGATTGGTTCACATCACCACCTTCATGTTCCCCCAAAATCAATGTGCTTACCTATCAACACAGAGAAAAAGCAAGGAGCATAACTACACAAACACGACTAACAATAAAACATGTCACATTACAGTCCCCATTGTCTTTCATACAACAAAATTTTGAGATGAGGGATCATTTATGATCACGAATCTTATGAATTACCACAATATCACTTGTAGAACAATTTGCATTCTATAATCCTGGCACTACTTATGCAAAAAGTACATTTCCCAAAATTGTAGCTTTTTTCATGAAACCCAAATCACTCTATTTTACTGTGAATCAAGAAAAATTGTCTGGGTTTCGCTTCAAAACTCACAAAATCTCAAATTTTAAGCAATGGGTTATCACAATTTTCAGTTTGATCAAAACCCATTTAGTGATTTTGGAACCAAACAACTATTCCTAAAGATCAATCACAAATTTCAATTTCATCAAAACCCATATTGTGATTATGGAACCAACAATAACCCAATCAAACCAACTTTCATGATTCAAAACAAAAAAGGAAATCACAAACCCCAATTTCAACCAAACAAACCTTAAATGGGTATGAAGTTCTTACTTAGCATAACACCTCAACAATCAAAACCCATTAAACCCCAAAACTTTAAACCAAAAACCCTAACCCAAACCTAATCACAAACCACACAAATTGCCCACCTGAACCTGCCAATAACAAAGAAATGGAATTTTCCTCACTTATGCTCTTTGCTGCAGCTATTGCACTCAGTGATGATTGTTTCACATCACCACCTTCATGTTCCCCCAAAATCAATGTGTTTACCTATCAACACAGAGAAAAATCAAGGAACATAACTACACAAACACGACTAACAATAAAACATGTCACATTACAGTCCCCATTGTCTTTCATACAACAAATTTTTGAGTTGAGGGATCATTTATGATCACGAATCTAATGAATTACCACAATATCACTTGTATAATCCTGGCACTACTTTTGCAAAAAGTACATCTCCCAAAATTGTTGCTTTTTTCATGAAACCCAAATCACTCTATTTTACTGTGAATCAACAAAAAATGTCTGGGTTTTGCTTCAAAACTCACAAAATCTCAAATTTTAAGCAATGGGTTATCACAATTTTCAGTTTGATCAAAACCCATTTAGTGATTTTGGAACCAAACAACTATTCCTAAAGATCAATAAAAAATTTCAATTTCATCAAAACCCATTTTGTGATTTTGGAACCAAACAAACAACTATTCCTAAAGATCAATGTATGAAATCACTATGGAATAAACTTGGAATGCTCAAAGTTACCATTAAGTAGGAGTAAACTTGAAAACTCACTCAGACCTCCATGAAAATGAGACCAAAATGTGAGCAACAAAATGAGATTTTAAGGCCAAGTGAGAATGTAGAAAGTTTTGAATTTCAACCAATAACCCAATCAAACAAACTTTCATGATTCAAAACAAAAAAGGAAATCACAAACCCCAATTTCAACCAAACAAACCTTAAATGGGTATGAAGTTCTTACTTAGCATAACACCTCAACAATCAAAACCCATTAAACCCCAAAACTTTAAACCAAAAACCCTAACCCAAACCTAATCACAAACCACACAAATTGCCCACCAAGAAAACCGAATCAATCACACTATTGCCAACCAAAAAAGGATTCAAAATTACAACTTTTGAGTGAATTCGAGTTACCTGGATTGAGAGAGCGAACCCGACGGAAGAGATTGCGATCGCAAGCAGGGCAGAGTTCTGATGGTTTGGGGAAGAGAGACTGAGATCTCTCTCACTGTGAGTGAGTGAATGGGTGAGAGACTGAAATCGAGAAATTTGGTGATGGGTGAGAAATTTGTGTGATGAGTGAGAGATTTGAAAGCTTTGAGAGATTTGTGTGATGGGTGTTTTTGCTGCGTGAGAGAGAGATTTGAGAGCTTTGAGAGATTTCGAGTGAGTGTGAGAGTGAGTTTGGAAGAAGAGAGAAAACTGTGGAGAGGAAGTGAGTTTCGAGTTTTGAAGTTTTAATTTAAGTTCTGCCAGTGAGACAACTTACGCCACGTAGGACAAACACACTCATATTACTGTTCATGAACAGTTAAAAAACCACTTTGAAATGTTAGATAGATGTTATGAATTTACGAGATACTTGTATTTAGTTAGGCTTTATTTAATAATTTTTTACGTTTTATTCTTTACAATAAGGAGACCGAAAATCACAATCCTTCCACGGTTAACAGTTCAAAGCTTCTTCCTCCTCTTTCCACTTTCTCATCCCCTCAGCCACCGCACTCATTTCCACCAACTCAGATCGCGTGGAACTCACAACTCAGTCTTCTTCTCTACACTATCCGAGTCACCGACTCAGATATTCAGTAATGGCGAGTTCTCTACAGCTCCCAGCGGACGACTCGGTACTTCTTCGCGTCACTCATTCAAACCTCAAAAGCTTCTCTGCCGATGTTCGATTCTCTCTCCAGGTATCTCTGCATATCTAACTCTACATTTACCCTAGCTAAGGCAATCGAGCTCATAAGAGCCAACTATTCGAATCACTAATTGAATCTAATTGAATCTAACTTGATATAGGTTAGGAGGTCTGGAGTAAGCTGATGCATTGGCATTGATGTTCTCCACCATATAGAGAACAACCACAAAAAATTATCTTCCATTAGGCCCATATAGGGTAGTTATGTACTATGTACTCTGTCTACCAAAATTTTGCAGAAGATCTCATACAATGAACTTGCAATAGAGTGGCCAAAGTGGGTTTTAACTATTTTTAAGAAAATGAAGTTTTTTTTTTCTCGGGTTTCCCTCTTATTTGGGTTTTAAAAAGAAGAGTGAGTTTCTTGGTTTTACTTGGGTCTCCTTCTTGGGGACAAGTTTAAAACACTAGAGTTTGAGAAGAGACTGGTGAACGAATTAAAGGAAGATTGAGCACTTGGAAGAAGACTAGATGAGATTATTGCTTGCTTAGGTTCATGCTTAATTGAAGGTGGGGTTAGCTATTTTCTATTTTGGTTGAGTAGGTTGAATGTTCACAACATGCATCCTCATTTAGATAATTATAGTGTTTATACATGTTGATTTGATGAGTTTAATAGTAGACAAGATCATGGTTTGCTTAGGATCATGTTCAGTTAAAAGTAGGGCTGACTATTTTGTGTATGTTATTGTGGAGATGTTTGAGAACTGATAATAGGGGTTTGATTGATTTTTGGGAGTGTTTGTGGTGCAGTATTTTGCGATAAGCCTCCATTGGGGTGCTTCCAAATCTCTTATCTTTGTTTGCATGGGAGATATTGTGCATAAAAGCAACATTTGTACTGTTGTTCTAGCCCTCGGTGAGGAAGCTTTCGTAACTGATTGCTAGTTTATTTTTGTTATTCTGAAAACAAAAGTTTATTTGTTGTCTAGATGGTGGATAAGCATAAACTGTTTATAATTTTGATTAGGATACTATAACAGTGATGTTTTCCTGTAAGAGTTGCTTCTCCCACCAACAAAGTCATGTACTTTCATTCTATTAGTTTGAATTCTATTTCTTGAAATATATAACTTTTTGTGATGTTTTTGTGGATTTTGTTGATAAACTAATTAGCAAGCATGCTATTCAATCACTTTCAGATGACTGTGGAATCTGTCAAAGATAAGCTCTGGAAAAAGACTGGTACTTCAGTTGAATCAATGTCCCTCGAGCTCTATGATGACATGGGATCTAAAATTTCAGATTTAAGTGATAGCATGAAACCCCTTGGTTTTTATTCTCCACAAAATGGGTGAGTTGAATAGGTTAATTTTATTCTCCACAAAATGTTCCTAAGATTGATGTGTACAAATTTATTTTATGGCTAGTAATGTTGAAATGATCTAAATCACAAAAAAAAAAAAAAAACAGCTCTTAATTCTATGCCATGGGCTCACGGAAGGCTGTAACCAAATTGGATGTGCAAATACTTGCAACACTTGAGGTGGGACAGAATTCACGCTTCAAACAATTGACATTATTCCAAAGAAATGCAAAATTTTCAGTAGTAAAGTAATAAATCAGGGTTATTTTTGTCATTCAATTCTTTAATCAATTGACATTATTCCAAGTTTTTTGTTGCATTTGAATGAATGAAATATGGATAGCTGAGTTATTCAGTTCAAAATACACCGAGGTTTACAGAAATGCAATGAGTTTGCAGTGACTATATTCCCTAATAATCACATTTTGGGAAGTCTAAAACACTAATAGAACTCTTATCTCCTCACTTAGTCCAGCTGGGACTTGGATATGGAGAAGACTCTTAAATGCAACAACTTGGAGAATAGGAAAGAAATGCAAGGGTTTTTTAAGCAAGGAGTGTTAATAAGATCAAGTTAAAACGTCCACAACAACCACCCTTTGGTTTGGGGACAGCATTGGGGAACACTTTCAACTATTCAATATTTCCATTGTAAACTCAACTGGTCCTCAGTTATGAGGGCCTTTTGGCCTTCTTAATATAGCTGATATTTTGTTCACACCACAATGAAATCACAACTATTTTATGATTAAAAAAAAGGCTTAGAGAAATCCATGTGAATGTTCCACGGTTATTTTTAATTTTTTTAACAAAGATCAGATTTCCTTAAATTTTGGACTGATTTAATCCCAAATTTCTCTCAGGGGTAGACTAGGTTTGCCTTGGTAATCTAGAATCCCACTCCCTAACAAAAAACAATAATAAATTAAATTCACACGAGTTCTAATTCTAATTGGACTAAGAAAGTATTATAGGATGACTATATATACACTCTCAACATAAGAATTCCTCTCAACAAAAGTGCTCTTCAGGTTAACGTATCAGTAAATGAAAGATTTGCTGTTTTTCAATTTATGAACCACTTTTCATAGGGTTAGAAATATCAAAATGCATTGTATTTGCGGAATGGGTTTTAATGTACTAGTAAAAAGTTGTATACTATAACAAGAGAATTGAAAACAATTTATTCACAAATGACAAGCTAACTTTTTCTCGCTCAACTTGACACTGACTAGTAAAGAAACTTTCATCCTTCAAGTGGACTTCACTATTATTTCATGTGTTTATTGATTCACTTCTCTTTGACATGTTAAAGGTACCGAGTACATATCATAGATCTGGATCCCTCGTCAGTAACTTCTGGTGGCTGGCTGGAAGATACTTCACTTGTAGAAAAGTACTCAATATCTGAAGAAGCTTATGATAAACTTGATGGTGAGTTATTTGTCTTAGCATGCTTATGATGATAAACTTACTGTACTTCCTTGGTAACACTCATATGCCTTTTCTTGGAATTTGAAGATGACCTTTGTCCATATGTTGTATACAAGAAATCGAACATGAACATGGATCCACCAAATTCCATCTCATGTAGGAAAAAATACACTAAAAGGAGCGACGATAATGGCTCCAGTTATAACCAGGTCATTGAGTAACAGATCAGTTGTCACACTAGAATGTAGTGCCAGCTCCATTTTTTTATGATGGCTCCAATTATTTCTCTACTTCTATATTTTAAGATATTACATAAAAACCAAGGACAATCTTTGGGAGCACTAAATTTTCCGTATGCTATATGACCTTCTGATCAAATTGTTGTGAACTGAAGACACCCATGGATGGAGTATTTTACATAAGCTTAAATAATTGATCACTAGTGGCTGATTGACTCCAATGAGGATCTCTTTCAACCACTGTCTGATTGTCTACTTTATGTGCTTTTCATTGATCTTTTGTGGTTAGCTGGTCCAACTGTTTGTAGGATATCCCTTGAGTTATGATTATGCATATTTCCTCTTTTCTCTCAAATGGAAAGTTGCAACATATTTGTAGGATCCTCCCTTAGGTAATAATTGGCTATTTGGAAGAAAAGGAAGCTTCAATTCTGGTACTCCTTTTTTGTTGGTAGTAAGGGATTGCCCTTCAAGGACCTTGTTCTGTGGTTGGTAGTTTAGGTGATTTGAATTTGAAGGACATGATCCGTTTTGTTATGTTGTTGGAGTTTTTATTTATTTATTGTTTGTTTTCAATTTTTTTTTCTTGGTATGAAATGTTGGGAACTGGCGAGTGCATTTTGCCCTCTTATTCTGTTGTAACTTATTTACTCTTTCTTCTTTCCCCCTCCATCTGTGAGAACTAAAAAAAAAATTGCAATTAACAAGTCTATGTTGAATATTTCAGGTACTTTCAGAAAATATAAGGAAAAATTGACATCTCGAAATCCGCCCACTTGTGAAAGCAAAGTATGATTTTTATTCATGCTTTGAAATATGCATTTTCTTGTTTGTTTTGTTCAAATAGTTCCCAAATTGTTTCAGACGGATATGAAGTTAGCCATTTATTAAGGTCGACAATTTGTTAACAAGAAGCATATTGTAGTCAATCTGTCAATGGTCATGTAGTAGATAAATCTTGTTGTTGTTTAGAAAGCTGGATATTATTAGAATGGGGGTTGACCAGAGTCTGGAGCTCTGCAAAATCTTTATGAAGACATGGGCAGATGAACAAGAGCCTGGAGCTCTGGGTGATACTTATGAAGATTTGCCAAAATGACGTACGATTTTCGAAACATTTGCTATTAATCCCTTTGATATTTAGTCAATAAATCAGATGGGTAGGTTGAAATTAAGTGACTGGCTGTTCCGTTGAATAATTATCATGTCCAACATGAAGCTCAATAGATTTTATACAAAAGATGTTCAGAGAAATGTCCTAGTAAGTGTCTTAAGATAAGGGGTTTTATATTGATTTTTCTCCCATTCAAGTATCATAGTTGAAGGCCATTACACTAATAAACATAGAGCAATCAACAATGTATAAGTGTCAAACTTTTAAAATAACATTATCAATTCTTATTGATGCATTCTGTTCATCAAAGTTATGGATTAATGTGTGGTTCTGAAAGAGAAGCTTTGAAGCCCCAGATAAACATGTTATCATATTCCGACACATGTTTACATATTGGTTATGTCCATAGATATCATATCTGTTTGTATTTTGGAGTTGTAGTGACGTGCTTTAACTTAACTTTTGTTCCTAGATATCTGATAACTACATGGAAGATCTTTGTGCAAACATCAAGGTGAGCACCTTTTCTTTCAGTTTTATTTTGTATACTTTCTTCTCTATATTACCAGATAATTGAACTAATAGTGGTTGTTGGTGGATGTATCATTCTTTCATACGAAGTGCATCACCTTTTGTTGAAGTTAATGCGAAATTTCATTCAAGTCCAACCTTCTTAAAGCATTTTATACTCCTAGGATTTACCATACCCATCCATTGCCTAAAGAGAATGATAATTTTGCATGTGCATGCTTGATGCTTCGATATAAGAAAAGAATTTCTGTGGTTTATTCCTTATTCGCATATCCTGTCAAAGGAGAAATCCAATCCCACTCTAGCCCATCTCAAGCTATATTAGAGAAATGACCTCCTATTGTAGATGAAATTGCGTGCTCATTCTGCAGAACTGGGTCTTTTTTCCAAAGATACCTCTACAGTTTAGACCATCACAATATGAAATGAAAAATGCAGCTTTATAGTTGGGATAAACTAGTACAGTTTCCTAGTACAGAGGATCAGTGTTCTAAAAATCGCTAGACGCTGGGCGGGCGGCGAGCATGTGCCTAGCGCCCAGGGGCCTAGGCGGTCTTAGGTTTTGTATTATAACTTTAATAATTTACAAAAGTTAAGCATAATACCTTATCAATTACATCCAATTTAATGCCAATATACATATGCAAAATTTAAAAACATGAAAAATTAACAATCATGAACAAAATTTATTAAAACTCAAATGACTGAAGTTGGTCATGATGGGTACTTTATATAAAATTGAATTTGTGGACAAATATCCAAACCTACTCTTTTATTTGTCTTCAAATTGCATGAATAACCTCAGTCATGTTTGATAAAATCTACATTACTAAAATTGGTACCGGCAGATCATTTGAGAATTCCATTAAGTAATCATCATTTGCTACATTTAGACATATACTGAATAAAAAATAATTAAATAATTTATTTCTAAAAAAGAGGAAAGAAAAATAAAATAAGAACACAAACAACCTTATTAAAAAAAAATAATAATAATTAAAAAAAAAAATCGCCCAAACCGCCTAGACCCGCCCAGAACCGCCTAGACTGCCCAGACTGCCCGCCCAGCCATTAATCTGGGCGGTTTTCCACATTCTAGCGCTTAGGCTGATTTTTAGAACACTGCAGAGGATATCCTAACCCGGCTTGTACTTTTTTTTATATGCAGTTGACTGCGTGTTAGTAACAACGTGTTGTGCTCCTCAGACTCATATATTAGATAGCTTTCTGAATTAATACAATACAGTTGAGTCATGCCCATATTTAATAAGTTTGGCTCCTCAAGATAGTTTATGATAATATATACATTCTGATTAACTCATAGGTTTTAGAAACATTCTGATAACTTTTAGGGATTAGAAATACTCTAATAATTCTTAGGGATTAGAAACATTCTGATGACTCTTGGGAATTTGCAACATCCAAGTCCAACTATATTCAAAATGATGGGCGAAAACAACACTTGATAGTAAAAATCACTTTGGTAACTTACAATACATTCAACAAATATTTTATTTTAGTTTATTTATTTATTTTCTGAAAAGGTCAAACAATATTTTTTTTGATGAAATAATCATATGGAGTACAAGGGAGGACTACCACAAAATAAAGTTGGTATGTAGGAGTTAATGGGATGTATTTTGAATCGTTTTATGCTAATTGGGATAACATCACTTTTAGGACTTTAATCCTGTCAAGGTAGAGGCTGTATCATTTTCACACTCAAGTTCTAATAAAACTTTTACCTTTTGAAAAACAAACCCGTTAAAGACACTCTTAAATGTTCAAAAGCGATTCTTGTAACAACCAACCGAGCTGAACTCAAATGCCGAGGAGTGCCTTTATTTATTAGGTTCCATTTTTAGTTTGTTCAAAGCATCTCAATCCGGAGACCCTAAATGATAGGGATTTGGAGATGGATCTTAGAATGTGGTTGGAGATGCTCTTAGGCCCACATTTGTTAGAAGTTCAAGTCCTCCTGTTAGGACTTATGAATAGAGTCTGTTCACGTATTTTGATAAGTTCAGTTAATACAATAATGTGTTCATTTGATTTCTCTACTGAGTCCAGTAAGCCCCAACAAAGCATAAATGGAACATGCTTATCAGAGAAATAGCTCCAAATTCTCTCATTGTATGAATGTCTATAGCTAACAAATGTGGACACTTTGAAGTTAAATGACTAATTCTCTTTGTTGTATTCCACATTTCAACTTCTGTCACACTTGAGTGCTTTTTTGTATTATGAATCGACATTTCTTAATCTTAGAAATTGTATCGAATGCCAATACGTTTCTGTTTCGGCGTTTCCTTGCACCATATTAAAAAAAATGATTTTGCTTTTATGTTGATTTTTCATAAATTGGCAATACCAATGTTTCTTGATGTAGGTAGGAGATAGATGCCAAGTTGAACCTGGTGAGAAAAGAGGGGTTGTAAAATTTGTTGGTAGGGCAGAATCTATTGCTCCTGGTTTCTGGGTTGGAGTAGAATACGATGAACCCATGGGGAAAAATGACGGCATGTATGCAAGCTCTCATCTCTACTTCTATTGATTTTATGAACTATGTCCTTACTGGATTTCTCTTTTGACTTGTGTTGTGGATCATAATTGCATGGGAAAGACAGTTTTATTTAGTACTTGGCGAATTTTCCCTTCTAAATGGTTTCTTTCTCATTCCCAGGATAGGACACTGAAAGTAACCCTTAAGTGCTACATTTTGAGTTCATTGGTAGTTATTCATTTCTTTAATCTTCGCATAAATTGTTCTGATTGCATTTTCTTATTCAAGAAGTGGACCACTTTGAAGAAACCGCTCCAAACACAAGAACTAGATGCCTGTGAGTCTGTGACTAGGTTTAGAAACGCGTCTCAAAAACACGACTGCTTGTTGCCACACCACTCCTTAAGTTGACAACAACAACTTCTAGAAAATAGAGTTTTCGAGGGTTTTAGACGAACAGCATCAGTTTAAATATTTATAACTGCAGCATCTTGAAGAGATGGAAAAAGCATCGACAAGGACATCGCTGAATGGAGAATTTTCGCATATGGCAGCAGGTTTAACAGCAACAAGCACAGACTCAATAGCAGGCACTCTCAAGACCGCTGCTTCAATGCAGTTTTCTAAGAGTGTTTAACCAAATTTTATGCTTTACAAAGCACTGGGAAATGACACTCAGAGACGCTCGAGTTACATTACAAAAACACCTTGTCACCTTAGAAATAAAAAAAATTAAAATAATATATATATATATAATGAGATCAATTTCTTATGAAGTTTGCAAATCACAATACTGTATATGTTCATCCTTCATTATTCTTGTGAGGCATGGCAGAATTATTGAAGTGCATCATCCATGAAAAGAACATAAGAAGGCCTCTTATACATACCAATCTTTGTGTCTATCACATATCCCATGTCTGCCTAAGAATGACTGGACAACCACGTCGACACTCTTAGCAAATCACCTTTCAGTGGGAGGTAAGGAACATGAAGAGGGATTGTATTGTTTAAGGAGGAGAAACAGAAGCCTAGGGAATCGGTTCCGTAATCATGCTTTGGTACCATGTTATTAGTTTTTGTATTTGAGAGAGAGAAGTCAATGATAGATGTTATTAGTTTTAGTGTTTGAGAGAGAGAAGTCAATGATAGATAGGTTCATGTAAGCTGATCAGAAAATTCCATAATCTTACTTAACTACACATGCAGTTTAGAGATCATAACTGATATAGACAGTAAAGAATTTAAGCAGAATAGAAAATAGTCCTTGCTCATGGCTAGCCATATGCGCTGAAGTTTCAGTAAAGTTCTTGAGTCTTTCCTATAGGTTTTGCACCAACCAACAGTACACTTTTCTTATTTGAGAATATTTTTCTGCCTGGAGTGAAGTTTAACAAATTTGATTAATTCATTAATGCAGTTATTTCTGTGCACCCTCATCTAGCATGCCCTGAATTAGTGGGTGGTTTTTTTTGTTTATTTTTAAATTTAATGTCAATTTTGGCTGCACTTTTTGCTTCTAGAATCCTTACCACGGGAACATGTGCATAATAGCACCTTCAGAAGTCACGGATAGTGCAATTTGTATTTTTCAAATTTTCTTTTCTTTCTGGCACTGGAATGCTTCTTGCTGTTGTGAGGGCGAGTAAAAATTCAGTTTTGATGAGTTTCAATTTGTCAGTAGATTGCTTATGTGTGAATAATACATTTTATGTTGCATGCAAAAGTCATAATAATAGTTTGTGTTGAAAATGTTGCAGGGTGAAAGGAAAACGCTATTTCAATTGCACTCCACTTCACGGTGCAATGGTCAGACCAGAGAAAGTGAAGGTCTGTATATAATTTTGTTCCATTTTGCTGTGCTAATAGTTTCATTTATTTATTAGGAAGAAGCTATATATATCTAAACTATATAACGATAGAAAGCCCGGATGAACAGTGATTTGTCCTCGACTCTAAATTTTCTTTTTCATTTTTCCCTCCCACTTTATTGATATTTACAAGCAAATCTCGGATGAACAGTGATGGTAGATGAACAATGACAGGGGTGTCTATGTCTTAAATGGAAAACACTATTATGCATTTTTACAATTTCACCCCCCTAATTCAAACTATTTACAATCAAAACTAGACCCTCTCAAACATTGATTAATTATACCTAAGCCCTTAACATAATTATTTGAAGCCCCAATTATCTAAAAACTATAAATAGGCCCTTACAACTAACTTGTGAATTTTCTATTTTGTCCTCCACATTTTATACTTTTTTATAATCAAAACCAGTCACTCTCAAACATTGATTAATTATACTTAAGCCCCTAATATAATTTATTTGAAGCTCCCTAATTATCTATAAACTATAAGTAGTCGCTTACAATAGTGAGATTGTAATCGTTGGTTACAATATTTTACACTTAAAATTTTAATTTTTACTTATTATTGAATTTTTGAATAATATTGAATATACATGCACGTAGAGCGCGTCCACACCTTGGTGTGTATATATATATATACTAGGGGTTGACGCGCCCTACGTGAGCAGATATTCAATACTTTTTTATTTTAAGGGCCTATGTACAATTTATAAATAATTAGAGGACTATAAATAAATTATTATATTAGAGACTCAAGTATAATTAATCAATGTTTCAGAGGAATTGGTTTTGATCGTAAAAGTATGAAATATGAATGACAAAATGGAAAGTAAAAAAGGTAGTTGTAAGGGCCTTTTATAATTTATAGATAATTGGGGGCTTGAAATAAATTATGTTAAGGGCTTAGATATAATATATCAATGTTTAGGGGTTGGTTTGGATTGAAAAAAATTATGAAATGTCCAAGGCAGAATGGGAAAAGTGAAAAGTTAGATGTAAGGGCCTATATATAATTTATAGATGATTGAGGGCTTCAAATAAATTATGTTAAAGGCTTAGGTATAATTAATGAATATTAAGAGGGGCTGAGTTTGATTATAAATAATCTGAATTTGGGAGGGCAAAAGTGCAAAATAATGTAATAGTATTTTTCATTTAAAGCTATAAACACCCTTTGTCACTTTTCGAACCTTTTGATTTTTCTTTGTAAATATTATAAAGTTGGGAGGGCACATTGTCAGAATCCAAAAATTAGGTTGAAGACAAATGTGTTGTTTTTTCGATTAAAAAACATAATACCCCTAACACTCTTCATTGATCTTGTTTCACATGGAATTATTAAGAATAGGGGAGGGCAAAACGGGAAAGAAAATTTAGAGTTGAAGACATACTTTTTACTGTTCATTTGGGGAAGAATCATTATATAGTCCATATATATAGTCTCTAGTGTATGGTAAAGTAATCGTAGTGAACTCCCATCAAGAGAAAAGCTAGAAAGAGCAGTAAACAGTGATCTGCTCAACTGAACAACGGGCTTTTCACATCAACTGTAACATTTATTCACCCTTCTTTTCTTCCACACAAATTCCACATTTTCTTCTTGAATCATATTAGTTGATATTTGATAGTATCTCTCAGTAAGTGGTGATAGTAAACTGTTGCTTTGTGTAACTATGTTAAAGATAGCTACTCGGTACTGAATGACATTGAACATATGCCCACACTGTTGAGCAGCAGAATTTATGGTTCTTATTCTTTAAATTTTATCGGAAAAAGTCTTGAACTTGTGGAATTTCTCCTAGTCATGCCAAAGAAAGTTGCTTGCATAGTATGGATTTGCTTGATAATGGAGTATGGGCCTTCGAAGAGAGATACTCATGTCATATTACATGTGTGTATTTTCTAGTATCGGTATTTGAAGAGAGATATGTAGTGTCAGAAACCTCTCAAACATGTTCTCTGGAATCTTTCTGACATTCAAGAAAACCAATTTGTCACCAATGCGTCATCCCCGGAACTTTCTGGCCCAACATTGATGTATGCTTTCTAACCAATATAAAGCATACTTGTCTTATCTAAACATGATTTCCAAAATCGTTATTCAACTAGAAGCTTTAGCACACCTTATGTCATAGATTGGAACTCTAATTTTCTATGAGATCTGGCACCAACTCATCATTTATTGGTTTGCGAAGATAGGATTTTCGCCAGACAAGTATATCAAAGTGCAGCATGAATCAGAGATGGTGCTAGTGCAGTTTGGATCTGTATAATCCTTTCCCTTAAGTGCCCATGTTGGCCAAACAACAAACCATGGCAGATAGCATAGCAATTTGCATGCTGCTCCTTGGAGGGTTTCCATTAACTGATTGATGTATGCAGTGTCAGAGCGACTGGAGTAAGGGTAAAATACATCCATTGACCATATTATATCTCCATTGAGTGATGATATTATGCACTGTGTGATTTATTATCCGTTCATTTGGATAATAAGGGCCCATAGGGAAGCTGATGAATATTGCAAAAAACTACAACTGAGGTAGTTATTTTTCTTTACCTGTTCATTCGTTTCTATTAAATGACTAAGAACACAATCAGGATCTGTAATCTTTCTTATGTGAACTGACTTTTATGATGGAAGGCTGATAGTGATCTATTGTCAATTAGGTTGGAGACTACCCTGAGCGGGATCCTTTCGAGGAGGAAGAAATATGACTTCGCGGAATTATCTTGTATTTTTTAGTTTAAATTCCTGAATTGTCAGAAGCTTGAAATTCTCGTCATTTTTTATAACCATGGGAGTCGGATCATGTTTGAATTCCCACATATTTACACAGGGTGTTATCATATTTGAATTTTCTGAGTGACTATCAAATAATGCACGTACCATGTTTCTAAAGATACGTATGCTTCTTCGCTGATATTGTGGATATTATTTATGTATTTTCAAAAATTAGTGCAATTTGGAGCATGCTACTAATAGTCCACAATCTTAGCTATCACATGAAATTATTTTTATAAGAATCAAATTCGTAGTATACTTTAAAGTTTGACATCATGAATGACCTAGCAAGGTAGGTTTGAGTAGAGGATAGTTTGGAATGAGAAGTATCAAATGTTTCATGCATCTACAGTTTGTATGATGTTAGTAGAACAATGTTACTTTCGCATGAAAAGTATTTAACGGATAATTCAGCTTTGAACTGATTCTACACCTTTTATACATTGCTCTAGCATCAATTTTGTATGATGTGTTGATGAAAATCCAGGATTGCCTAATTGTAGAAATTGTTAAAAGATGGCTACAAATAATTATGTGCCTAAGGCTGACACATAAACATGAGAAGTTCAAGATGGACAATGTAATTATACCATCAGAAAATAACAAGTGGATATGCCGATATTCACTGGAATTGAACAGTCTCTAACAGTTGCACTAATCCAATTTTACTGACTCCCCTTCACATCCATCAAAGTTAACACCTTCTCAGGCTCATGTGTCATATATCACAGTTCTTGTGCCTTTGTTGTCTGATATGGGGAAGATAGCTTGATACTCGACTCGAGCGCTGTACTCTTTCAACGTAGCATTGTGCTTCTGTTCTAGGAAATCAACTGCTCTTTCGAGGATTGAGAATAATCATGATTTGTTACATCTTCATCCAAGAACATCTCTAGGGGGAGACACCAAACCTAGAACATATTGAATTTTTCTCCTTTATTTCATTATATGGTGGTGGCTTTGTTGGTATTAAGTGCAGTCTTGGCACACTCACTTGCACTCAAGTTGTGCAGGTGGACTTGCACAACCTGTTGGTGGTAAGTGAAACAGAACTTAAATTTCAGTGTACTGCTGGAGATGAAGCTCTAAGCAAATTCTTCCAATAGTGACTAAGCTTGGTTCCACAAGACATGCCAATGTTGACCTTTGCGTCTGTCATCAAAACATGCTTGGAGATCATGTGGGGAACTCCCTGACCACACAGAGAGGTGATTAGGACTCTCAAGAAAACAATTCAATCAGGCTCATCTTAGAATACTGTTATAGATAATAAAAAAGAACTCGGTGAAAGCTTCGGTGATTGAATATCTCCCTTGAAGATGTAGTGTTAAATTATCGCCTTTTCTTTTGGAATCTGAATCTTTTAGTGCTACCAATGTGGTAGGGAACAATGCTTTTGGTTAGGAGGTGTTCAACAAAAAAAAAATCTTATATTGGCAAATGTAAGATTCTTTTGATTAAGTGCAACTGTAATCTAATTTTCACAGGCGCAGCAAAAGATAGAATATTTAGTTATTTACCGTGAAAACGAATATAGTAAATATGAAATATTTATGTGTTCTTCGCTACTTTTCTAGGAATAATTGCCTTCGTTTGTTGGTTCATTGATTTGCTATATCTTTATCATTTTATGAGAATAGTTGAAAAAATGGAAATGTCACCTGAGAGATTCAAACTCTTGCAGGAAATTTTCATTACTTGGTAGGCCACACCTTAACCCCTCGGCTGAAGCAATGTTGCTGATGCGTGACATGATTGGAATTTGCAAAATTTGGATCAGAATTTCTTCCATTATTTTGAGTTTCTGAATTAAAAAAAAAACAAAAAAAAAAAATCCTTTGAAGCAGATGTCATATTGGTAAATCTATGCTATTTTATCATTGATAAGGTCCGGATGAGTAACTATGTTACCACTCTTGATAAACTCTCAATAGAAAAGCCGTGTTTTTAAAACTAGCAACCATTTTAACAGCATTTACTGTTACATTATTAAGAAAAAACTGTTTCTTCCTGGAGATCAAACATCAAAAGCTTGTTTCAGCTCCATTGCATATGTCTTCTCACCTGTGGAGATCAATATCTGAATCATGCAATGAGACATGAAATGATTTTGTGAAATACATAAACTCCTCCACCTTCTCTGATGCTGTTTTAAAACATATAAGGGTGTAAGCGAGCATTTGTCGGGTTAGTGTATTGTGTTTGTCATGTATACAAACCTTGAACTATGCATAACATACAGAATACAATTATTACAACACAAATGCCATTGTTTAAACTATGAGCTCTTCAGGTAACAAATAAAAAGTATGTAACCAAATGGACAAGGATCTAAAACTCACAGATAAGAAACTGGGTGCTAAGTCCCTTTGCATGATGAAGAATGAAATTACAACATATAAAAGAATCAGTGGCAGATCTCTCATCAGGCTAGTCTTGGACCTGAACGATCTTAACAACCGACGACTCACAATCTTCTCAAAGACAACCACTTGGTCGTTTGGCTTCACCAGACCCACCGATTTACCATGATCCAAGGCCAGTTTCAAACTGGCTTCTTCACGAGAAGCTCCAGCAGTAGAAACCTAGAAAACAGTGAGTTACATGTTTATACTCTCATGTAAGGAAGTTTCACAATGTAAGATCTTGCTTCAAAAAAATAATTCACCCGGATAATACACATTCGATAAGATACGAGAATTCTAAATGTAAATAAGATATTTCTAGAGCATTATAACGTACCACATTAGGACTGGCCAAAATGGGGTAGACTCTTACAACAAGACACTGCCTAGCCTGATCCATCAAGACAAATGAAGATGTGAAAAGAACTGAGTTTTGAATTGCAGATGTCTTAGCAATCTCATATTCCTAAAACAGATGAATAACAAATAGGATGATATCAAACGAGTATTACCATAATACTAGTTTCAACAGCTATTCATACCTGTGATGAACATGAGAAACTCCATTCTGACGAACTTGTATTAAGATGTGGCATAACAACAGCCACCATGGGAACAGAAGGCCTATACTTGGCAATCAACCCGTTGAATATAATTGTGTTTAGTCATTGAGTCTGACTCTCTATATGTTGACACTTACTAATGACTTGCTATAGCAAGCATTGGTTTGTGTATTACATACCTTGCTGCCCCCCTAGATGAAGTAAACACAACTATGATGGCAGCATTAACTCTACCGCAGCACGCACCTTTAGGGGCAAAACCATAGCAAGTATTGGTTTGTGTATTACATACCTTGCTGCCTCCCCAGATGAAGTAAACACAACTATGATGGCTTAACTCTACCGCAGCACGCACCTTTAGGGGCAAAACCATAGCAAGCATTGGTTTGTGTATTACATACCTTGCTGCCCCCCCAGATGAAGTAAACACAACTATGATGGCAGCATTAACTCTACCACAGCACGCACCTTTAGGGGCAAAACCATCATGATTCATTCAGATGGATTATGTCAAATGAAAAATAATTCTTTACTGGTAAGTTTAGTGTATACTGCAGATGAAGCAACCGATTCTTCATATAACATATGGTCTCCAGCATGCTTGACTATTTTCTTATATGAAACAGATTGGTTGTAGACACTTTCAGCCTGCAACATTGAAGTATGTTTTCTGGAATCAGTGAGAATAATCACCTTGTATAGAATATGCTAAGTAGATGTCAAATGTGTCCAACAGCTTTGGATTCATCAGCAACAAATTTAAAGCAAATAGTGACCCTTTTTACCATTCAATTAAAGGCAATAAAAGGCTAACGCTTTGTTTTGGTAGAACGAATGAAACATGATTCAGTGTGCATGAAAAAATGTATAAGTAAATGTACATGGGTAGTAAAACAGATGCCACATCGGTGTGCTACCGAGTGTTTTGACTATTCAACAAAGATAATATAAGAGGTGTATATAAAGTTCAAACTTTTGAGACTTAACGATGTTCCCCTATGGACAGTGGCCCCCAAGGCCCCAACTCAATCATTTATAATACCGCTCAAGAGGCAACTAATGGCTTCATTTGAACACTGCAACAGGTTGAGGTTACCTATTTTCCAATTATAAAAACAGAAAGATGACTATAGGAAAACTTCTATTCCTGCCCCATAATAGCAGATGCAGAGCAGATATAGAAGGGTGAAGTATGAAGAGAGCCCAAAAAAAAAAGAGATTGGAGATTATAATTTGTTGAATTGTCTATATATGCTTTTGGCAGATCTTTTCAGTTAGAAGAAAGAGGGCATTTGACTCTGCTTACTATATATTCAGTAGCTAAATTATTCCCAAGTTATTAGGACCAAAACTCCATCACAAATTCTTCCCACGGTTTTGATTGTTTCAACAGGATAGAGTCCATGAAGTGTTTCAGCACCTAATAAAATACCATCCGTTCCTGTGATAAAGAAAAAGAAGGAAAAAGTGTTGGCTTCAGAAAATGTGTGTGAGAGAGGGGGTAGGGAGAATTTAATCAAGCAAAATGCCTTGATAAATTAATAACTGGTATCACTGAGACTGAGTCACTTGCATAAACTGATAGTTCCAACTTTAAACATATTATGAATATTATAATTGATGAACAAAAAATACCAAAACTGATATGATCACATAATAAGAGAATAGCCAAACCTTTTCTGGGGGTAAATCTATCCCTAGATTCCTGAGTGAAAGGATAATACCATCTGCTTCTTGAAGGATCTCATCAAAATGCATCAAACCCTGGAGAAGTTGACGACAATATAGCACGATAATAAATTTAGGGATGATAGATTTAGGTACAAAATACAATATAAAAAGAGTGATTCTACACAGCGAGGAAATGGGCGAGGAAATGGGCGAGGGAAGTGAGGTGGTGGGGGTGGGAGCCGTTCATCCCGCTCGGGATGCGCGCGCAAAAAGTCAACGCACGCATCCCGAGCAGGATGAACGGCTCCCACCCCCGCCACCTCACTTCCCTCGCCCATTTCCTCGACACTTAGAATTTCTGATATAAAAATAGAGAGATTCTAGATGTCGAGGAAATGGGCGAGGGAGGCTCCTGCGCACGTGCATAAGCATTGTTTCGAAAAAAAAAAAAAAAAAAAAAGGGGGAATCAAAATTTGGGGGAAAAAGAAGAGGGAACCTCTCCCTCTCTCCATTTCCATCTCGACAGAAACTTCAAATCCGCCGAGGAAGCCCTCCCTCTCCCGCTCGACATCGAATCACTCCCTCTCCCCCAACGAAGACCGACAGTCAGTGGTGTCACCAAGAAGGTCGATTAGGGACTCAGTGTTCCAAAGCGTTGGGGCTTATTACAGAAACAACAAAAGGAGGTGCATGGAAGAGCAGACGGTGGAGCTCACTCAGATTGGTTCTGAGAGGACCAAAAATGTTTTGATTTTGATGAGCGACAATGGTGGTGGTCATCGAGCCTCTGCTGAAGCCATTCGGGATGCTTTCAAATTGGAGTTCGGTGACGAATATATGGTAAAAATGGGGTTCTTCTTCTTCTTCTTTTGCTTGTTTGCTTAAATGGGTGTTTCTCTGTTTTTTCAATTGGGTGCTCTGTTCTTGTGTTTTGGTAGTGCTGTTTAGTTTCGATTTTTAGGGTTTTGGTTATTGTTCTTGAATACCCATTTGTTGTTTTTGCATATTTGGTGGTTTTGATGTAATGGGTATCTTTTGGTTTTAGCTTTTAGAGTTTGTATTGCATAAAGTTTCAACCTTTAGCTGGGTTTTTGGGTAATTAGGTTTATTTTGATGGTTTTGACTTCATCTCCTCTGTGGGATTAGTTGTTCACTGGGTGTTATTCAATCCAACAAATATGAAGTTTCCATTGATATATTTTTTTTAATTATTTGTTAATTATAGTAGTTGTGGTGGTCTTGTCCTTTCATTTGTTTTTGTTTCCTGGTCTAGATCGAAGATCGTATGGATCTTGTTTTATTGTTGATGATACTGATGGAGACATTGGTTTTTTAGATATTTGTGAAGGATGTGTGGAAGGAATACACTGGCTGGCCATTGAACGACATGGAGCAGCAATACAAGTTCATGGTGAAGCATGTTCAACTATTTAAGGTTGCATTCCATAGCACTTCACCACGTTGGATTCACTGCGTCTACTCAGCCGCAATTGCCGCCTTCTATGCCAAGTATGATTTGTTGGCAGTCAGTATTTCTTGTACACTTGAATAATCGTTGCTTCACTCAACCTTTAAACAATGATTTTACTTAGTGGGCAATATTTTATCTTAGGAGATACTTTGATGCTTGATTTTGATCCGCGAATTGTATTGAAAGTTTAAATATTTCTTCCAATTGGTAGTAAAGTCTTAATTTGTTGGGTTGTTTTTTCTACTTTAGATTATTGGTTCCCTCATTGCGCTTTCGTCATCCTTTTTGTCGCCATATAGATTATGTGCAGTCATAATAAATGTTCGAACCTGACTTTAGTTATTGAAATCTTGTTACTTCATCTCTAATTTGTTGTTTTATTTGAGACCGTCGATGATATTTATGTTCTAAATTGCTGACTTTTTGTATTTATAATTGAAGAGAAGTGGAGGCTGGTCTAATGAAGTACAATCCGGATATTATCATCACTACGTAGACGTAGCTTGTAATGTCTGTTTTATGCTTAACTTCATCAGTTAACCTGTTATTATGTTAATCATTTTCTACTACTTGCAGGGGCTTCCATCTGTTACAGTCAAAGGAGACAATAAAACAAGTGGAATTTGTAAAGACCAACAGTGTGAGCCCAAGATCTCTTCTTGTTCTAAAGATGTTGCTTGTACCACAACAAAGGAAATCATTGGCTCTCACAAGTTGGGATCAACAAGCAGAGGCAAAGATCTCTCAAAGCCCTCATTTCAGTTAAGTTTAGATACTGCTGCCAACCAGTCTAAACTTAAACAGAGAAGTGATGGAAAGGATGATGGTAGACAAGCTGGCAAGACTCTTTCATCACGTTCTAATAGATCAAGCAAGAGGACGATGCACCAAGAAGGCAGCTGTGCCAAAACAAACATCATAGCTTTGGCTCAGCAATGCCGAAGCCGACACTATTGTTAAGCCAGCAAGGAAAGCCAGAAAGCATGCTCTTTTTGTCTTAAAGTCATTTGACATTATGCTGAAGATTAGGCAGACTGACATTATGCTGATACCCTGCTGGAGAAAGAAGACTTACAGTGAATTGGACCATTTGGCAGCCTATCGTATGTTCTGCGGAAAAGAATTGAAGGTCCTTGATGTAGTCTTGCGGAAAAGAAAAGAATTGGACCATTCAGTGAGCGTCCATTTCAGTGTGTGGTTTGTCCATTTCAGTGAGCGTCTATTTCAGTATGTAAATTTCGCTAGAATCACAAGAACAACAGAGTACTACTTAGTGTCAGTCTTTTCTAGATTATCGAATCCAGAGTTATACACTTAAAAATGCTTTTTGTTGAATTGGTGTTTTATAATTTTTGCTCTAATTTGGGTTCTACTGTCAGTATGTGTGTTTTATACACTTAAATGAATTCATTGAACAGAGCAGTCTTTCAGACCCGAGTTCCATCTTCAGACTTATTTCTTGCAACGTCAAGCGCCCAAATTTTACAGTTGTCTTTCCAAACTATATAAATTCACCTATACACTATGTTGTTATCCTACTCTATAAACTCTAGAAATAGCTTTTCATCAGTTTAGCAGTCTCAACCATTTTAAATTATCCCTTCTCAACTGCAAGCTCATCCTATCCTTTTCCAAGTTTTGGTCACAGATTTTTGAAGGTGTTATAAGATCAGATAGACATGCATATATATATCAAATATGATCAAATGGCTTGCCTTCATATGAATACTGATCCAAATTACAAAATGATCTAGACTCTAAAACAGTTCAAATCTAACAAATCTAACAACTGGGTTACATTTTTCTCATATTATACATCCGAGCAGTACAGGGCAAAAGCAAACACCTTTGTAGTTATACAAGATGAAAGGATTAATCAAGATGGAACACATAACCTAGATAAACAAATAATTGATGCAGTAACTCTAAAATAGTAGCAGCAGCAGCAACAGCAGAAGCCCTTTGCCTTTTTTCATTCTTGAAAGAAACAACCAAATGCCAATCATCTCAATTCATGGCCTGGTGATCAGTTCCATCTCATTTTCTTTGTTTTCTTCTTCTTTGGTTCCTCTCGATCATTTCTATCCTCGTCTTCATGCCTTCTTGGGCTAGCACTATCACGGCCATGCCCAAAGACCATTTCTATCCTAGTCTTCATGCCTTCTGAGAAAGAAACCATCTACGCTGTCAGAAAATGCACCAAAGACCAACCTCTTCATCACTTGATAACTCAGGGTTTTCTTCTGCATGTTTTCCTGTTCTTGGTTGAATGTAGAGAAAATCATGAAGCAGTATATTTTCCTGTAACAAAAAAGCAGAGAATTTGTTCATGAACCATAATCAACAAATGCACAAGTAAATGAAAGTTTGACAATATATCTTGAAGAAGTTGACTACAAACTCTGCAACAATGCATACCTGTGCATGCTTGATAAATCCACCTCCCAGAAAATGCTTAAGAAAAATCACTTGTTGAGAGATTTTGAGAAATCTAGATGAATTGTTACTTATAAACCCCAAAAATCTATCTTGACAAAAGTCCACAAAGGTGTTACCTGAACCCTTTGAGACCATGTTGATACTTTCAGCTGATTGCGACCAATCTTTACAGTAGTCTCTGGACAAGAACCACCCTGTATTCATGCTGGTGTTAGATCATCATAATGGATTAAATGCGCTTAGAGAAAGAGCATATCGAAGGAAAATCAATACCTTAAGAAAACTTGAAAAATCACGAAATAAAGCCCATTGGCTTTGGAGATCAAAACTTGAAGAACTGAAGGTGGTACAAGATATCCAAGACTATAAAGAGCATCCCTCAGTTCCATCGAGTCAATATTTCCACTTCTATCTCTATCAAATCTCTCAAAAATACCCTGAAAATACAAGTAAAAAAAAAAAACTGTTGAAGCCCAAATATCTTAAAAGGCAACTTCAACTCAGAAAATTGAAGTATCAAATGAGATTTAAGACAAGCATGCTTAGTGAATTTGAGCTGCATTAATATGGAAACATGAAAAGAGGGGGGAAGTCGTGTAAGCACTTTACAGTTTACACAAATAGAACATGCATCAACAGAAAAAAATGCTCACCTGCATTAATACGAGACAATTTTTTTTTTTTTTGAAAACCCCAATTCTCAACCCTAGATCTAGTAGAAACCCTAGATCTAGAAACCCCCTATAAGAACTCACCCAGAAATGAGGGAGAAACTTACCTTCGGTTGAGTTTTTCTCATGGGAAGAGCTTTTCTTCGAATGGGGACGACGGTGGCGATGGAGGTTCTTCTCTTCTCGTTCTTCGGAGAGGGTGGCGATGGACCGTCGGTCTTCTCTTCTCTGTCGAGTGTGGTTTGGGGAGAGGGAGAGCGTCGGCTTCTCTTCTCTTCTCTGTGGGGATTCTCTGTGGAGATGGATTTGGGGAGAGTATGTGGAGATGGATTTGGGGAGAGGGAGAGGAGAAAATGGGAGGAGAGCCTTCTCTGTCGATTGAAAATGGGGAGAAAGCTCCCCATTCCCTCTTTCTTCTCCCCCAAAATTTCGATTTCCACCCCCCCCCCCCCCCCCCCCCTTTTTTTTTTTTTTTTTTTTTTTTACACGTCACCTCCTGCACGTGCGCCCCACCCTCCCTCGCCCATTTCCTCGCCTATTTCCTCGACATCTAGAATTACTCTTAATATATATTGTATATGAGCTTTGCTAGGGGTCGAGGGAGGGGTTGTTGGAAATATGGCTTTTTAAAATAAAAGAAAATGGGTGTGTAACAGGTTTCGATCTCTGGACCTCTCTCTAATTTTAGTCTCATATCTACTATACAACTATTTGTGGTAGAGTTTATAAGGAGATTGTTTGGACTTGGGCTTGGATCCCTTGAGGGTACCACACTTTTGTGAAGAGGGGAGAGATAGACTCTCGCGCCCGCCGCCGCCACCATCTGTCCAGTCGGGTCGGGTCATTAAGAGAGCAACCCATTCTTTTTGCTATAAATTTATTTTCATTAAATAAATTTTGAATCTCTAAAGAGGGAATGAATCTAGACAGAATTTTGTACATGAATCTAGACGTCTTCCTATTGCCATGTTTTTCACGTTTTTCTTAAATGCGATTACGTTTAGATTTTCCCCACGTTTTCCATGCATTTGTTGTGCCAATGAACCTAGCCGAGTTCTTTGTTTTGTCAATGCATTTATCCGGATTTTCGTTTTTGAATGAATCTATATTCTCCCTATAAATACAACATAAAGTTAGAGTTTCAAAATATACAAGAAGAAAACAAAAGAAAACGTATTTTGGAAACAAGAGCATTTCGTTTTGCAATTAGAGAGAACAACTCTTTTCCCTTTTGCAATCAGTTAATTCATTTTGTATTTCAATCAAATAATTGTTTTTCGCTTTGTTAAATTATTTACAATGTATTGGTGATTCCGAGCAAAACAAGAGTTTAAGGGTGATAGTATTCCGTTCATCAACTGTGCAATTGTTTGAACGAGACAGAGAAGATTCTGGGCTGTTTTATCCTGGGGACGGCGGGGCTAATACACTGCTTGCACGATTTTGGGCAGAGTCGCGAAACGTCTTAAAGAGAGCGACCTAGTCCGCGACTCAACCCAAGAACAAATTGGTACCTTCGTTCCTATCTTTTAATTTCAATTTTTACAGCATATACAACAGGGGTTGAGGGAAAGGAGCGAGGGATGGGTGTAACCACCCATCCTCCTCGAGATGAGCACATCACCCTGGAGATGCGCGCTGGAGCTCATCTCGAGGAGGATGGGTGGTTACACCCATCCCTCGCTCCCTTTCCCTCGACCCCTAGAATTTTCGATTGTATATTGCGTTGTTCATAAGATTGCTAGATCTAACGATTTTCCTAGCTAAGCAAGGTTTTATTTGGTCATCCGAGATCAGCACATGATTTGATTTATAAGCAGGACTCACTAATTACCATTTCAAGTAGCAAGAAATCTGTGGGCTACATACATTTATCAAGCTGGTGGGATAGTGTGTATGGGAAATTGGGAACAAGAGGGGTTAACGAGAACCATCTATAAATAAAGAGGAGCGAGTCAAGGCCTAAAAAGTTGCTTGTGTGGGAGGGATTGTTAGAGATGTTGGCGAGAATTGAAAAGTTAGTCTCACATCAAGTAGTGAGCCGAGTGAAGTGAAGTTAATAAGTGATTGGATGTGTGTCAATAAGTGACGAGGCATTTTGGGAGCAGTTGAATAGTTGAGCTATGTTCGTAGTAAAAACCCCATATGGTGGGTGTCTAAGTTGGGGATAGTATCGCGTTGCTTGAGACATGTTATGTAGTGGTGGTGCCGGGGGGCTTTGCAACTTTCCCACAAGACATTATTCAAATAGAATCCCTACTATTCGGATAGTGAGAATCCAAGTACAAATGCAAAATACGTATTGTAGGCTTTCCATCTTTTGGGAGGACTAGAAGGATTGGGGAGCCATGAACTTTTAGGGTGTGTTTAATTGTGAAGAAAATTTTGTTCAACACATAATTCACAAGGCAAATTTCTGTAAAAAAAACTCTTTTGAAAAATTTCCCTTGGAAAATTGATAGGCATCCTATAAGGTTTACATATACAAGAAGGAAATATAAGTCAGGAAATCAATAAGGAGAGCAAGTTGCTATTAGGAATGCAAGTGGTTGGGTTGTCAAGTGGCCGGGTTGTTAGAAAAATGCTAAATTGTCCAAGACAGTGAGTTGGCAATGAGAGGGGGTACTTACTCCTATAAATAAGGACAGAACGGTAGAAGGGAAGGGATAATTTTTCTTTTTTGCTGATAGAGCTTTTGCTCCCTAGGAGAGTCCAAGCCTCTCGAAAGCTTGCTTTGTACCTATTTTTCCATGTAAAGATTGTTTCGATTCATCAATAAACACTTCTTTGTTCTTATTTGTTCTTTGGTCATATCAAATCTGGTATCAGAGCAAACTGATCCTAAGGAGTAATGGCTGGAAAAGGAGCTGGAACAAATGCTAACTCAAGGATTGATGCCATGGAAGAGGTTGTGGAAGTTGTTCAAGGGCAAGTGAGATTGTTGAGGGGAGATTTTCAAGAAATGATGCAAAGGATGGAACAAATGATGAAGATGCAAAAAGAAGCCCTGAAAACTGCTTCTATAGCAGAGAAGGATCAAATACCTCCAATCAATGTTGAAACCCAATGTCCGAATGGTATGGTAGGTGGAGGATCTTCTTCGCAAGGGTACCAGTTTGACAGAAAACACAGAAGGTTGGAAATGCCAACATTTGAGGGATCAAATCCAGATGGCTGGATCTTGAAGGTCGAACAATTTTTTTCCTTCCAAAGATACAACAATGAAGAAAAGATTGAAGCAACAGTAATCTCTTTTGAAGCAGATGCACTTCTCTGGTATCAATGGGAGAGTAAGAGGAGACCGATTTTGTTTTGGGAAGAACTAAAAGGGTTAATACTCAAGCAATTTCGAGCAAATCAAGAAGGGTCCTTGTGTGAGCAATTTCTTGCTCTTCGGCAAGAGGGTTCAGTGGATGATTACCACTGGAAGTTCGTCACACATATTAGAAACTCTGACGGAGGATGTGTATCTGAGCAAGTTCATCAATGGCTTGAAGCCTTCGATTCAGGCGGAGGTGAGGAAGCTGGAACCGGGTCAACTGGGTCGGACCATGGACCTAGCCCAAAGGGCGGAAGAAAAGCATGCCTTAACAGGTTTAGCAAGATCGAGCCTACAACAATATTACAACCGGGCCTTGGGTGGACAAAAGCAATATGAACAAGGCCCATTAGGGCATCCAATGACCACACCCTCCAGAGACTTTGATAAGTCTCTAGCTAAAGACTCCTACAACCACGGTCACCCAGTTGGTTCTAGAGAGAGCGCGAGGGCTTCGTTCCAGATAGGAGAAACCAGGAGGCTCTCTTATGCTGATTACCAAGCAAAGCGAGAAAATGGGCTATGTTTCAGATGCGATGAAAAGTTCTCGCCGGGCCATCGGTGCAAAAAGAAGAAGATCAGTGTACTCATCGCACAGGAGGAAGGGGAAATGGAGGAAGAAGAAGTTCAGGAGTTGGAGGAACAAAAGGAGTTGGAAGTGGCAGAGATAAGCCAATTGGTGGAAGTGTCATTAAGCTCGGTTATGGGTCTAACAACTCCAAAGACCATGAAAATCGAGGGAGAGATCGCAAGTCAGCCAGTGGTGGTCTTGATTGACAGTGGGGCGACACACAATTTTCTTTCTCGGAAGTTGGTGGAGCAAGTGGAGTTACCGATTACGGCTACTGGAATTTATGGGGTGACCAGGGGATCTGGTGATTCAGTTCGAGGGAGTGGAGTTTGTCGAGGGGTGCGATTAATATTACAAGGGATAGAAATTATGGAAGATTTCCTTCCATTAGGGCTCGGAAGTTCTGACGTCATTATGGGAATTCAGTGGTTGGAGACCTTGGGAACTATCTCTGTAAATTGGAATGAGCAAGTCCTGCATTTTCGAGTTGGGTCCGAAACTCTCACTCTCAAGAGAGATCCCTCGTTATGGCGAAGTCTAGTTTCACTAAAGATCATGTTACGCACAATCAAGCAGGAAGGACAAGGGTTTTTGGTGGATTTGGGAAATCTATCAGTGCCCATGAGGGAGATCTCGGAGACACTAGAGAAATTGTCTGAAGTTTTGGAGAAATATCAAGCAGTCTTCCAAATGCCATCAGGGTTACCTCCAAAAAGAGGGTACGAGCACTCTATTGTCATGCACGAAGGATCGAGTCCAGTCAATGTGCGTTCTTATCGCTACCCTCAAATTCAGAAGAATGAAATTGATAAGTTGATAGCAGAGATGTTGGGTGCGGGAATTATAAGACACAGTGTAAGTCCTTTCTCTAGTTCAGTACTACTAGTCAAGAAGAAGGATGGGGGTGGCGATTCTGTGTGGACTACCGGGTGGTAAGTAAGCAAACAGTTCCGGATCGATTCCCAATTCCCATCATCGACGAATTGTTAGACGAGCTTCACGGGGCAGATATCTTCTCCAAGTTGGATCTCAAATCGGGTTACCACCATATTCGATTTCAGGAAGGGGATGAAGCAAAGACTGCCTTTCGTACACATGAGGGGCATTATGAATTTTTAGTAATGCCCTTTGGTCTTACAAATGCGCTGGCGACGTTTCAAGCATTGATGAACTCGATATTCCGGCCATATTTGCGTAAGTTCGTGCTTGTTTTCTTCGATGATATACTAGTATACAGTCAAGGAGTTGAGGCACATATAGAACACTTGGAAACAATTTTGGGGTTACTATAGAGACACTGCTTGTATGCCAATCAGAAGAAGTGCGAGTTTGGGTGTTCAAAGCTGAGCTATTTGGGGCATGTAATTTCAGTAAACGGTGTATCCATGGATCAGTCCAAAATTCAAGCTATCCTAGATTAGCCACAACCCAAAACCATTACTGAGTTACGTGCGTTTTTTGGGTCTCACCGGGTATTATAGAAAATTTGTAAGGGAGTATAGTCAGGTAGCTTGGCCTTTAATATCCCAGTTAAAGAAGGATGGGTTTGCATGGAATCAAGAGGCAGAAAATGCATTTCAAAGCTTGAAACAGATCATGACTACGGCTCCGGTGTTAGCGATGCCCGATTTCTCTAAGGACTTCATAGTGGAAACAGATGCTTCAAGATATGCGGTGGGGGATGTATTAATGCAAGCACAACGGCCAGTAGCCTTCTTCAGTCAAGTCTTGGGGCAACGAGCTAGGCTCAACCCCATCTACGAGAAAGAGTTGATGGCCATTGTTTTGGCGGTTACAAAGTGGCGCCATATTTGTTAGGGAGGAAATTCATCATTCGTACTGATCAGAAGAGCTTGAGGTTCTTAATGGAACAGAGGGTAATTAGGTTCGAGTATCAGAAATGGGTAAGCAAGTTACTGGGTTACCAGTTTGAAATTCATTATAGAACAGGGTCGTCCAATGCAGTCGCGGATGCTCTATCGATAATTCCCTCTTCTCCATCCTGTTTCCAATTTACTTTACCTACTTGGCGGGATTGGAAAACATTACGATCAGAGATACTGGGTGATATTACTCTCGAACAATTGAAACAGAGATTATTGCAAGGCTCGGGCAACCCTGGTTATGTGATCATTCAGGACCTGTTATACTATAAAAACAGGTTAGTCATACCTCGTTCCTCTTCTTTCATTCCCATTCTCTTCAAGGAGTTCCTTGATTCCAAGGTGGGGGGGGGGGGCATTTTGGGGAGACAAAAATGTGCCAGAGAATAGCTAAGGAGCTATATTGGGTTGGGATGAAGACTGATATTCGAAAAATGGTCAGTGAATGCGAAGTTTGTCAACACAACAAAACTATGGCTGCCTCCCCAGCGGGTCTGCTTCAACCCATTCCTTTACCCACTCAAGTCTGGGATGAAGTGACCATGGATTTTGTTGAAGGGTTGCCACGCTCAGGAGTGTTTGATACTATTTTGGTCGTGGTGGATCGCTTAAGCAAGTATGCTCTTTTCTGGGTTGAAGCATCCATTCACAGCTTAAGGAGTGGCCTCTGTATTTTCGAAGGATATTATTCGACTTCATGGGACACCAAAATCAGTTATATCAGATAGAGATAGGGTCTTCCTCAGTAATTTCTGGCGTGAATTGTTCCGTATGCAAGGCACCACATTGAAGCATAACACAACATACCACCCTCAAACAGATGGGCAATCTGAGGTGTTACATCGATGCCTTGAAACTTATCTCAGATGTTTTACTTTTGAAAAACCCAGACAGTGGTATAAGTGGCTACCTTGGGCTGATTATTGGTACAACACATCCATGCATTCGGCTACGGGATACACTCCATTTAAGGTTCTATATGGAAGGGATCCACCTCCAATACTTAGGTATACAGCAGGCACCACGGTTGTATCATCAGTGGAGCAGCTACTATTGGATAGGGACAGTGTTTTGGAGACCCTCAAAATGCATTTGTTACGTGCACAACAGCGTATGAAGAAACAAGCTGATAAATCTAGACGAGATGAGTCATTTGAAGTGGGTGATAAAGCTTTTTTGAAGATCCGGCCTTATCGCCAAAAGTCATTGGTATGTCGAGCTAATAAAAAATTATCGGCACGATTCTATGGGCCTTATAAGATTTTAGCAAAAGTGGGATCTGTTGCCTATCGATTGGAGTTACCACCTGCCACACAGATTCATCTTGTGTTCCATGTATCCCAACTAAGGCGAGCAAGAGGGATATGCTCTCATGTCAACTCCCTACCTCCACAACTCAACAGTGAATATGAATTACTGGTCCAACCTGAATCATTGTTAGACGTACGTCACACGGTCAAGGGAGAGCCAGGTACATTGAAATTTTTGATCAAATGGCAGGGATTACCGGCGTATGAAGCAACTTGGGAGGATTTCAATCTGTTACTACATCAGTTTCCTTTCGTTCCACCTTGAGGACAAGGTGCGTCTTTGGGGCGGGGGTATTGATATGCCTCCTATAAGGTTTACATATACAAGAACGAAATATAAGTCAAGAAATCAATAAGGAGAGCAAGTTGCTATTAGGAATGCAAGTGGTTGGGTTGCTAGAAAAATGCTAAATTGTCCAAGACAGTGAGTTGGCAATAAGAGGGGGTACTTATTCCTATAAATAAGGATAGAACAGTAGAAGGGGAGGGAGAATTTTTCTTTCTTGCTGATAGAGCTTTTGCTCCCTATGAGAGTCCAAGCCTCTCGAAAGCTTACTTTGTACCTATTTTTCCATGTAAAGATTGTTTTGATTCATCAATAAACACTTCTTTGTTATTATTTGTTCTCTGATCATATCAAAAATTTGCTTAGGGGATGACCTAATTAAAGTTTTCTTACGGTCAGTGGGAAAATAGGCACATACTAAGTGCAAAAAATATCTGGTGCAAACACCTAGAAACATTTCCTTGAAGAATTTTTTTTTTCTTTTCCAAGCGACCAAACAGTTGGCAAATAAATGTTCTCGAGAATTGTTTTTTCACTACACCAAATTGACATTTTTGTAACAATCCAAAAAATAGTAACATTTTTTAGCTATAACAATCTACAAAGCAATTTTACACATTTTCAAAAACAAAGTGATTCAATAATTGTATCACCACAAATAGTATAGGCTTACAAGTGATCTAAATTATTGTATCATTTTTTTTTATGTAGCTATTTTTCATTTTGTTGACTAAATTTAGTTTTGACTTGAAATTGTTTGGTTGATTGTAATAGCTTAAAAGTGTTACTGTTTTTTAAGTTGTTACAAATATGCCAATTTGGTGTAGTGTTTCTTTTCCATGCAACCAAACACACCTTGAGTTATCTTTAGTCGAAAGAATCTTACCATCTCGCCAATAGTGCTTCATTGCTTCCCACGACGAGTAATATGGTTTATAGCACAAGCTAAAATGCGGAATGGGGATCAACATGATATTGAAGCATAGATGGCAAGTTTTGGGATTTGTCCTTCAGGAGAACAAGTTAAGTTTAGACGTTTCACTTGTATTATCCCAATGATTGCAAAAATGTTCTCTGATGACCATGGGTGACAGGTGAGAATATCGGCTCTTACAGCACCTTTTTTTTTTCAATTTCTTGCTTACAGTGGGTAATTTCTCTTACAAGACTCCCTTACAGTGGAAAAATATTTAAAGAAAAAAAAAAAAAAAAAAAAAAAGAGTAGTGAGAAGAGTTATGACTTGATAACAAATATTCCAGATGAAAAATCAGCTGTCAGACATCTTCTGCATGCCTGGTGCATGAGAGGGAAATGAAGTCAACATTGTTACGGGAACCCCAAGAAGAAATCACCAACACAATCAGAAGCAAAGGAATATATGGTGAGGAACAGCTCATTCATAACTTGGTGAACAACAGAGGAAAATTATAGCTAAAGTATGAAAACCCTATGACTGTAGAATCACTGATGTTAGAACTTAGAACTTCAGTTTCATATAATTAAAAACAATTTAAGTCAAACTCGGAAATGCTAGGATACATATAGTGGTATTATCATCGAGTTTCAAAGTTTTATTGATTTTATAAAATTCTTCGATCTTTCCAATTACCTAGAATGGGTGGGGACTATGACAGACAAATTCTTCATTGTAGAATGTGCTAATGTGTTTGTGGTGACTTTTGTGATCACCAATATATGCCTATTTTGATTTTCTCACTTCCATGTGAAAAGTGCCCTAGAGCATTTCCTATGCTCGTAGGGGAAACATGATGCATCCACTCAAGTATATTATTTCGAAAACAGGATGTAAAAACATATAAATTCAAGAATGGGAAAGGGCCCCTATATCCTAAATTGTGGACCCATTAGAAATGCTATTCTTCATATGATTATCAAATTATCCGATTTCGAATAGGCACCCTGCCAAGATGTCATCATCAATCTCATGAGCAAAAGACTAGGAAACTTGCTGCAGAAACTATTTAATAAACACAGCTAGAAAGCAATGTTTTTTATGTCTGCTTGTTAAGTATTTCCAACAAGTTGCTGCAGTTTCAATATATGTAAGAAAACAGAGGACTTTGATGACCATGAAAGAAGGAAAACTTATAACCTTCTTATCAGCTTCAGTAAGAGTGGGCAAATCTATATGGACTTGGGAGACATGCATTGTGAAAATAGACCCTGCGAGGGTGGCAGCATTGTTCACCAAACAATTAACATCAGAACCATTCGTCTCCAACACCTAGTAAAACCAATACCCAAAGTTAGTTATCGATTTGCGGCCTGAAACTTCATGTAACATAAAAGATCTATATGACTAATGGTATTATTGATGCTTATTTGATCATCATATAAATCATCCCCAATCTCCAAGTAACCCAAACCAAGATCTTCTAGCAAGATCTTAAACAGATGAGATCAAAGACATATAAGATAAGGGGAATCTCACCAAGGCCACACATTAAGCAAAACAACTCATTAATTGTTAAATGTTACATGAAGTTTCAGGTCGCAAATCCATATTAATTTTGTCAATGCATGTGTCATTCAAACTAACTATTCATGGTAGTAAATAGAGTTGTCAAACTGAAAACAGCAAGAGGGAAAAAAATGAAAAGAAAGCATTTTTGCCTTTACATTCATAGTAATGCATGGCTAAAGTTGCCCTTTTATTTTACAATTTATCGGATTTCTTGTATCCATAACTCAACTAACAGATTTGAAAAAGAAAAACATAATGAACCCACCCCTAGCATTTCAGACAAAAGTAAATACACAGTTAAACTCGAGCTGATTAATCACCTCAGAAATTCCAGAATAATTATTACGATATTATAGTGATTAAAATAGGAGAGTTTATTGTGCATATCTTTTGAGAAATATTTTTCCTTAAGATAGTATTTGTATTTTAGGTAAATATATCTTTGTGATTAGGAGGATTTTTAGGAGATCATATCTTTGTGATTAGGAGGATTTTTGGGAGATCTTGGAGAGCAAGGTTCTTGGCAATGTTTTGTACTATATATACTTCATTATTGTGAATGAGAAAAGCGAGAAGATTGGGTGGAGAATTTGTTATGGTATCAGAGCGTAGGGAGATCCTAGGGCAAACACAATTTTTTTTTCTCTCAGTACTATAGCCTCCACGAGAGATCATGGCTGGCGGAGAGGGAGAAAAGAAAGGAGATGGTGACAAGAAGGTGGATATGCAGGCAGGGAACTCGCAGGGGCTGGCGGGTGCGACCGAAGCAGCGGGTGTTTCAACAACGCAACTGCAGCAACTTCTTGATTTTTTGAACTTAGCCAAAACAAAAGATCGACTGTCTGGTAAGAACAATAATTTTAGTTGGATTATCGACACAGGAGCGTCGAACCATGTGACGTGTGACTTATCTATTTTGAGAAATGTGAGAAAGGTGAAACACTGCCCGGTGGGATTGCCGAATGGAAACACGACAGAAACAAACCACGAGGGGAGTGTCGTGTTGCCAGGAGGATTGAAGCTTGATAATGTGCCTTATGTCCCACAATTAACATGCAATTTAATTTCTGTGACTCAATTAATCGATGAATCAAATTGCGTTGTCTAATTCACTAATAATATTTGTGTTATACAGAACCAACCGACAAGGCAGGTGATTGGAACGAGTGAAATATTGGATGGACTTTATTTTTTCCGTGGTGTTCCTCAAGTGAAGGTCTTGACAGTGGATGGTGATTTGTCGTTCGAGTTGTGGCATCAACGAATGGGGCATCCGTCGGAGAAAATATTGAAGATGATACCGGCTGTGAGCCATTCTTGTAGGAAACATAATAAAGCTTGTGAGGCATGTCCGCGTGCAAAGCAACCTCGATCTAGTTTTCCCATTAGTACGAATAAAGCTGGTAGGATTTTTGAACTTGTTCATTTGGATTTGTGGGGGCCTTACAAGGCTCGTTCTTCTTATGGGGCTACCTATTTTTTGACAATCGTAGATGATTTTTCAATAGGAGTTTGGGTATATTTATTATGCAATAAAATGAAAGTTGAATCTATGTTTCTTCATTTCGTTGCCATGGTTGAACGATAATTTGAACAAGTAATAAAACGTGTGAGAAGTGACAATGGGACCGAGTTTAATTGTTTGCATGATTATTTTCAAAATAATGGAATTATTTTTTAGACTTCTTGTGTTGGGACTCCACAACAAAATGGGAGGGTTGAGAGAAAACACCAACATATTTTAAATGTGGCTAGAGCATTAAGATTTCAAGGAAACTTACCAATCAAATTTTGGGGAGAATGTGTGTTGGCAGCATGTCACTTGATTAATAGAACACCCTCTACTTTACTTAAGACTAAATCGCCATATGAACTGTTGTTTGGGAAAGTGCCTTCTTATGATGTTATTCGTGTATTTGGGTGCCTTTGCTATGTTCATAATCAACGACACAACGGTGATAAATTTGCAAGTAGGAGCCGTAAATGTATCTTTGTTGGCTATCCATTTGGGAAGAAAGGTTGGAAATTGTATGATTTAGAAACACATGAGTACTTTGTATCGAGGGATGTGAAGTTCTTTGAGAAAGAATTTCCTTTTGCGACAAACCAACCACAGACTGTGGTGACTCCTATGCTGGCGAACAATGAGGATGGGGCATGGAGTGAGGATGAGGGTGCCGATGAGTGTGATGTGTGTGTTGAGGGGGGGTTGGAGGTCGCGTCCACCCTCGAGGGGGAGTCGGGTGCTGCAGTGCAGCCTGTGCAGCAGCCTGCACAGGAGGACGTGCGTGATGAGGGGCTGGAAAATACGGTGGGGGAGCAAGGTGTGCAAGTTGACGGTGAGCTAGGGCGAGGAAAACGAGCCAAAACTCCTTCAACACGGTATCGTGATTTTGTTACTCATACTATACGGAAAATAAGTCCATCTGAGAATTCATCTGCTCCTTCATCTTCCTCAGGTACGCCCTATCCTATAACATATTTTGTGAATTGTGAACGTTTTTCTGTGAGACATAGGAATTTTCTTGCAGCAGTGACAGTGGGACATGAGCCAAAGCATTTTAAAGAAGCCATGAAAGACCCGGGATGGCGAGATGCGATGGGTAAGGAGATACGAACCCTCGAAGCCAATGAGACTTGGGTAATGGAGACGCTTCCACCCGAAAAAAAAGCACTAGGGAGCCAGTGGATATATAAAATTAATTATAAGTCTGATGGCAGCATAGAGCGACTCAAAGCAAGACTTGTGATCTATGGCAATCATCAGGTGGAAGGAATTGACTATAATGAGACATTTGCTCCTGTGGCAAAAATGGTGACGGTTCGTATTTTTCTTGCAATTGCTGCTATTAAAAATTGGGAGGTACATCAAATGGATGTGCATAATGCTTTCCTTCACGGTGACTTAAGTGAGGAGGTTTATATGAAGGTTCCTCCAGGTTTCAAGAATACAAATCCTAACATGGTTTGCAGGTTGAAAAAATCGTTGTATGGTCTGAAACAAGCTCCCCGATGTTGGTTTGCAAAACTGTCAACAGCGTTGAAGAATTATGGATTTGTGCAATCCTATTTCGATTATTCATTATTTGGGTTGTGCAGGGGAAGAACTCAGATCAACGTATTAGTTTATGTTGATGACTTGATTATTGCAGGGAATGATAAGGTTGCATTGACAACTTTTAAAGATTACCTTGGCAGGTGCTTTCGTATGAAGGATTTGAGAGTTTTGAAATATTTCTTAGGGCTAAAGGTAGCTTGTAATCCAGAAGGAATCTTTCTTTGCCAAAGCCTTAAATGATGGTTCTCTGGAGTAATAGTTACACGCGCGCTCATTACCCTTCAACTCAATTGGATTTAAGGACTTGTTATAAACTTGAAGCTCTGGTCCCATAGTTACCTGATCAAGATGACATACATTATTTCAAAAGAAAATAAATACAAATATGGAAGTCTATTTGCTACTTATTGTAAGCAGCTATTATATTATAATCTAAGATAAACATTCCTAAATCTTAATCTATTTAAACTCACACGAAAATTAATTATTGTTTTTGAGTCATACCAAGAGCCTAAATTAGTGCTTTCCATTTGAAAGTAAGACCTTAATTTCCTTATAAATCAATAAGCAACTCGCATTTTCAGAGTAGTAGTAACGTAGACCACGTGGCCGCCTTCTGTATTGTCCATTTAGATGTGTACCAATACACACATTCTTGTACGATACACATCTCGATGCTTCATTAACGATTGGTATATGGGCGGTTATCTACCTGGTGACTTTGGCAGTCCCGTTGCCAAATTTAATCCTCAAATGTGCATAAAATGTGAAATGTGGATGCCCATGACCAATTAAAGCAATAAATTCAACTTACAGCGCACAGCTTATTAACATTTTTCATAGCTACTCTCAAATTGTCAAGAGTTTCCTGGTGGTACTTTTCATCTTGCCACGAAAAATCAAACCTCGCAATTGCCAAATAAAAATACACCCAAACCAAATAAGTAGAAAAATCAATCACCCCAAAAATCGTGTATCTGTATGTACACAAGAGTTGTAATAAATCATCTGACAATCCTGCCTTGAGACACCCTTCAATGACCTCAACAGAGCGCGATTTTGGTCAAGGATGATAAAAAGCTCTACAATAAATCAAATGTTCTTTAGTGAATGCAGATCAAACTGGCTTGTAGTTTTTTTACGTTTTTGAACAAGATCTTGAACTGAAAAAAAAAAAAAAAAATGGGAGATATAAATTTTACAGGTTTGGAATATGTGAGAATGGAAGCGAGTCTGATAGGTTCCTCCATCACCATTGGTGTTCCTTGCATTATTAGTAAAAGCGGGGAATGTGGGATTTATAGAAGAAGACGGGCTTTGTTAGTTGAGATTTTGGGATATCTTGTGTGGGCGTATCTAAGGGAGAGGGTGAAGGAGAAACCCAAGAGATCTCAAGAAAGATTGACAAGCTATAAATGGGAGATCATAATCCTACATCACCTGAGTGAGGGAGGATGATGTACTATATACATATGAGGTTGGATTTAATAGTACTCCATGGAGTCGGTGACAAAATGATATCAAATCATGTGTTGTGCACTTGAACTTGTCTTAGGGCCACATTTCAGTTTCACATCAGGTTCGGTTAACTGCGAGAAATAACCTGTGGAATTTTTCAAAATGAAATTGGGAAGATGGGGTAGGGGGGAACCGTTGGATGTGATCGATTGCTCGTTCGTCAAGTGTAGATATAATGGCAATACATTACATCAAAGACTGTCTTACATACGATGCGTGTGTAATGGGATTGAGACATGTTTGTAGTGATAGATCACTAGTTCTATTATTTGTTGTGAAGAAACAAATATTACTCTTGCATACAAAACTAGGAACTAGAATGAAACTTGGTCTTTACCAGATTCATAGAAAGTGATAGTTTGGAAGAAATTAGTTATACATGATGTTATGCTACAGCTACACTTTCATATACTTGTATTATGAATTACATTGGTTTCTACGTGGTACACATGTCATTGAGTAAAAATGAATGAGTCAAAAGAGATTATCATTTTTATTTTTATTTCTATGTAGGTTACATCCCTTCATGGATAACAACTCCTTAGAAACCTTACAAAACTCCTAAAGTCCATTGATGCACCCCCGAAATATGTGATTGTAATTGAGAGGTCCATCAACAGATGTATTTTAGTTTATTGAGCCCATAATTGTGTTCAAATCAAAATCCAAAAGTGGCCACTGAGCCTTGTTTTTACCATTTGAAAGCAAGGTTGCTCCGACAGCCAAAACAGGATACATTGACAAGCCACAGACACTTTATGTGATTCTAGGCTGTATTGTTTGAGTGTCTCTTTTATGTGATTCTAGGCTGTATTGTTTGGGTGTTTCTTTTATGTCTTGTTTAGGATTTTTTACACTTTTATCCCTTCTGTGATTGGTGTTTATGATTGTGTTTAAAAGAAAAAAGGGTAAAAAGTGAAAAAATAACTCCAACCAAATGTCACAACTATTTTCTTGCCTAGCCAAGTGAGGTTGGCAAGTGTACATAATGTAGAGTTTTCCACATTGTTCTAGAGAGAGTTCTCTAGAACCTCCCATAAAGTTCCATAAGAATCTAGTCCTTAGATATTTCTTAGGAAGTGTGTAGAAACTCAATATAGACCGTTAGATTAAAACGATCACCACCGTCCATTGAGGAGGTGGAGTTGTATAAATAGGCTAAGGCCTCATTTGTTGTAATCACCTCAGAGAATTCAAGCAATACAAGTTCTAGTTCTCTTTAGCTCTCTTGTGTGTTCTTAGCTTGCTTAGTTTTCCAAAGTCTAAGTAAGTCTTTTGTGGGCAAGGCTGACTAGCTTTCTTTGATAACTTGGGGCAAAGTTTGCTAGTGCCGCACGGGAAGTACCTTGTGAAAAGAAAGCCCGTGACAGTTGGTATCAAAGCCAAGGTTTGGCAAGGTTGGTGAAATCATTCTACACAAGAGAATGTCGTCAGAGGTCAACAACCCAGCAATTGGCAACACTGACAAAGGTGGGAAAGTCCGCAAGGACAAGTCTAAGGACATGATCACTGCGATGGATGAAAGGTTGGCCAAGTTGTGTGCCACCATGTCCGACTTAAGGGAGAAAGTTGAAGACATGGACCTACGCATCGAGGGGCAAGCGTCCAACGGGGAGGACCAAGAGCTCCGGGAAGAGATGCAAGGAGCCTTAAACGCAGTAGTGGACATGGTGTCCAAAAAGATCGAGTCCCTAGAAGCCAAAGTTGTTGCTAAAGATGAGGAGATGGAAGCTTATAAAGAAAGAGTTGAGAAACTTGAAACTCAACTCAGGGTGTGCATGGCTGCGGTAGCCAATGGTGGGACTACGCCAGGGACAGTCACCCACAGAGTCGAAGCTCCCAAACCTAAGGCCTATGGTGGGGCAAGGAGTGCAAGGGAGATAGACAACTTCTTGTGGAACATGGAGCGCTACTTTGATGCGGTTGGCATAATAGATGAAGCATCAAAGGTACGTAGTGTCTCCTTATATTTAAATGATGTTGCTACAGTTTGGTGGCGCAGAAGGTCCGAAGATGTCAAGAAAGGATTGTGCACCATCGACACTTGGGAAGAGTTCACGAAGGAACTCAAGAGACAATTCTACCCGGAGGATGCCGAAAACGAAGCTAGGGCCAAGCTTCGTCGCCTTCAACATAAGGAAGGCCACATAAGGGAGTATGTGAAGGAGTTCTCGGAGTTGCTCTTGGAGATTCCTGACATGGGGGAAAAGGATGCTTTGTTTAGCTTCCTTGATGGCCTAACGGGTTGGGCCAAATTAGAATTGAAGAGGCGAGGTGTGCAAGACCTTGCAACGGCTATGGCTGCGGCCGAATCCTTGATTGAGTTCAAAAGAAAGGACTCATCCAAGGGACAAGGGAAAAGGTCGAGTAATGATGGCAAAGGTGGGGGAGACAAAGAAAAGTCCTCCAAGGAACACAAGTACTCCAAAGACAAGGGGAAGGAGAAAAGAGATGGATCACCCAAGAAGATGTCTTGCTTCTTATGTAGTGGACCCCATCGGGCATTTGAGTGTCCCAACCGAGGGAAACTTGCCGCGCTTGTCATGGAGGAAGAAGCAAAGGAGGAAAGGAGGATCGCCTCAATGAATCTCCTAAGTGCCATTCAAGCTAAGGTCGAAGAACAACCACGTGGAAGGATGTACGTGGAGACCGAGATCGGGGACAAGACTTTGAAAGCCATGGTGGATACCGGAGCCGACACAGTCTACATGGCCAAAGACCTTGCTGAAGAAATTGGCCTATCATATACGAAGGAGAAAGGTTATATCAAGGGAGTCAATGCTAAAAGTCTCCCAATTGAAGGAGTAGCTCGTGGCACCGATATCCGGCTTGGACAATGGCAAGGTAAAGTCGACATAACTATTGCCCCAATTGATGATCACAAATTCTATTTGGGTATAGATTTCTTGGACATGGTGAAGGCTTTTCTGGTACCATATGCCAACACCATGTGCATCATGGAGAAGGGACAACCTTGTGTTGTGCCCGTAGTAAGGGAGTTAAGTAAGGAGAGAATGGTGTCCGCTCTCCAACTTTCTAAAGGAGTAAAGAGGAATGAACCTACTTACTTGGCTACCCTCAAGGAAGATGAAGGTCCCATGGATGGAGAGGTGAATGCACCTAAGGTCGTCCAGGATGTTCTCAAGGAGTATAAGGATGTTATGCCTGCCGAGTTGCCTAAGAAGCTTCCACCAAGGAGAGAGGTGGATCATGCTATTGAGTTAGAAGTTGGAGCAAAGTCACCCGCATTCGCTCCTTATCGTATGGCACCTCCTGAGCTCGAGGAGTTAAGAAGACAACTAAAGGATTTACTAGATGCTGGTTATATCCGACCCTCCAAAGCTCCATATGGTGCGCCGGTCTTATTTCAAAAGAAACATGATGGATCCCTACGGCTTTGCATTGACTATCGGGCACTCAACAAGGTCACTATCAAGAATAAGTACCCGATTCCACTTATTGCGGATCTCTTTGATCAACTTGGTGATGCAAGGTATTTTACCAAGCTTGACTTGCGCTCGGGATATTATCAAGTCCGCATAGCCGAAGGAGATGAACCAAAGACGGCATGTGTTACAAGGTACGGGTCTTACGAGTTCTTAGTCATGCCATTTGGTTTAACTAATGCGCCGGCCACATTTTTCACTCTAATGAATAAGGTACTAGCTCCTTACCTTGATCGGTTCGTAGTTGTGTACCTTGATGACATTGTCATCTATAGTAAGACATTGGAGGAACATGTGGATCACTTGAGACAAGTGTTCCAAACCTTGAAGGAGAACGAGCTCTATGTCAAAAAGGAGAAGTGCTCATTTGCCCAAGAGGAGGTGACATTCTTGGGTCATATCATTGGCAAGGGCAAGCTTCGTATGGACAAGTCCAAGGTACAAGCCATCCAAGATTGGGAACCGCCAACCAAAGTCACCGAGTTAAGATCTTTCCTTGGCTTGGTGAACTATTACAGAAGGTTCATCAAAGGCTACTCTTCCATAGCCGCTCCATTGACGGACTTGCTCAAGAAGGGACGAAGTTGGGATTGGAGTTCAAAATGCCAACAAGCTTTCGAAGGATTGAAGAAGGCAATTGTGGAAGAATCGGTGTTGGCACTTCCCAACCATTCTATGTCTTTTGAGGTACACACGGATGCTTCTGACTTTGCAATTGGTGGGGTATTGATGCAAGAAGGGCATCCTATTGCCTTTGAAAGTAGGAAGCTCAATGACACTGAGAGGCGGTACACAGTACAAGAGAAGGAAATGACTGCGGTTGTACATTGCCTACGAACATGGCGACACTACTTGCTTGGGAGCAAATTTGTTGTCAAGACCGACAATGTTGCCACTAGCTACTTCCAGACACAGAAGAAGCTCACACCAAAACAAGCTAGGTGGCAAGATTTCTTGGCAGAGTTCGATTACACTTTGGAGTACAAGCCTGGCAAAGCTAATCTGGTTGCAGATGCTTTGAGTAGAAAAGGAGAACTTGCTGACATAAGTCAACCTCAAAGCAACTTGAAGGAACGCATAAAGGAAGGATTGGCACATGATTCCATGGCTCAAACCATCATAGCTCTTGTCAAAGATGGGAAGACAAGGCGGTTTTGGGTGGAGAATGGCTTGATATACTCTAAGGGAAGGCGAATCTATGTTCCACCTCATGACAACCTAAGGAAGGAAGTCTTGAAAGAATGCCATGATAGCAAGTGGGCGGGACATCCAGGTATACATCGGACTCTTGCTCTTGTTGAAGATTCCTATTACTGGCCACATATGAGGGATGATATCGAAGCATATGTGAAGACTTGTCTTGTATGCCAACAAGACAAAGTGGAGCAACAATCACCTGCCGGCTTACTTGAACCCCTCCCCATCCCAGAGAGACCTTGGGAGAGTGTTTCCTTAGATTTCATAGTTGGGTTGCCTGCATCAGAGGGTTGCAATTGGATCCTTGTGGTCGTGGACAGATTTTCGAAGTATGCCACCTTCATTCCCACACCAAAGGAGTGCACAGCCGAGCAAGCCGCACATTTATTCCTCAAACATGTGGTGAAGTATTGGGGTGTTCCTAAATCTATCATCAGTGATCGGGATACTCGGTTCACGGGGAAATTTTGGACTGAGTTGTTCAAGTTATTGGGTACCGACCTTAATTTCTCTACTAGCTTTCATCCTCAAACGGATGGTCAAACAGAAAGGATGAATGCCTTGCTAGAGTTATATCTTAGGCACTATGTGAGTGCCAACCAGCGAGATTGGGCTAAGTTGCTAGATGTTGCCCAATTCTCTTTCAACTTGCAGAAGAGTGAAGCAACGGGTCGTAGTCCATTTGAGATTGTCATGGGACAACAACCTATGACCCCGAGTTCTATTGCCACTGGCTACACAGGAGTGAGTCCATCAGCCTATAAGTTTGCCAAAGGATGGAATGATCAAGCTGATGAGGCTCGAGCTTACCTGGAAAAGGCCTCCAAGAGGATGAAGAAGTGGGCCGACAAGAAGAGACGGCCTCGAGAGTTCCAGGTTGGAGACCTTGTGCTTGTCAAGATGCATGCTCATGCCAGACTTTCTGGACTGCATCGTGGCCTTATCAGGAGATATGAGGGTCCTTTCCCCATAGTCAAGAAAGTGGGAAAGCAAGCCTACAAGGTCGAGTTGCCGCCGAGGATCAAGTTTCATCCAGTCTTCCATGTAAGCCTACTGAAACCGTATAAGGAAGATCAGGATGATCCAAACAGAGGAATTTCACAAAGAGCACCAATGGGCATGAGGATCCAACATGACAAGGAACCAGAGATTATCTTGTCGGATCGTGTGGTGCGTCATTCCAACCAACCTCCCACACATGAGTTACTCGTCAAGTGGAAGGGATTGCCAGAAAGTGAAGCTAGTTGGGAGCCAATCCAACATTTGTGGCAATTCAAGGAACAAATCAAAGCGTACGAGGATTTGAAGGCAACGAGGACGTCGCCTGATTAGGTGGGGGAGAATGTCACAACTATTTTCTTGCCTAGCCAAGTGAGGTTGGCAAGTGTACATAATGTAGAGTTTTCCACATTGTTCTAGAGAGAGTTCTCTAGAACCTCCCATAAAGTTCCATAAGAATCTAGTCCTTAGATATTTCTTAGGAAGTGTGTAGAAACTCAATATAGACCGTTAGATTAAAACGATCACCACCGTCCATTGAGGAGGTGGAGTTGTATAAATAGGCTAAGGCCTCATTTGTTGTAATCACCTCAGAGAATTCAAGCAATACAAGTTCTAGTTCTCTTTAGCTCTCTTGTGTGTTCTTAGCTTGCTTAGTTTTCCAAAGTCTAAGTAAGTCTTTTGTGGGCAAGGCTGACTAGCTTTCTTTGATAACTTGGGGCAAAGTTTGCTAGTGCCGCACGGGAAGTACCTTGTGAAAAGAAAGCCCGTGACACAAAGCACAAAAGAGACGCCCAATCTAGACTTGCTACAAATTGCAGACATTGCAGTAGCAATTCAGTAGTGTCTGATTTCTTAGCATTATAAACCCGATAGTGGCAATTCGGTAGTGTATGATTCGAGTCCCCAAATCAACCAAGCACCTTCCACTGGAGAGCATGAAACGAAGACGCATCCAAGGGCTCAAATGCTACCATTTGCTTTGAAAGGAACTACATGCTCATTAAGATCATAATGATGTCACACAAAATCAGGCCAACTCCCAAAAACGTGATCAATTATTTTTGTTAAGATTCAAATCCCATCAAGTTTAACAGAATGTTTAGATATAAATATCAAGCTTTTTCAGAGTTTGGCACCCGTTAGTTTATATCCATTTGAGTTTGGCTCTCGTTTTGAAAATTAATCGAGTCTAAAACTCGTTTTCTGACGGAACTATTAAGTTCATGTCATTGACTGATCAAAACTAATGTTTCGACCTTTTTACCCTTATATTATTGAGTCTAATATTTTGTTCTCTCTGCCAACGAAACCCCATCCCATTGCCACCACCACCTCCACACCCATAGTTCTTACCTATGGATATGCGATGAATGGGAATGCATCAGTGTGTTGTATCATAGAGATTGGATAGAGTTGTACATCATCTTATAAATACCTCACACATTCACTCAACTTAATTCAAACCATCCATCAATCCTTTCTATTTGTCTCTACTAATTAAGAAGATTTATGGAGATGAAAAAGCTCCATCGAGAGATTGTTTTAGAATGTTCAACCCTATTGACCGGAACACCTTCAATAGAGTTCTCAACGACTGGACCACAACATTTTTTACAATTTTTAATGCTGGACACAAACCTTTTTCTTTTTTAATAAACCAGACTTTTATTCAATATCATAAATGATTTACAGTATGTTACGACTTTACCCGAATCAAAACATTTGAAAAATGAAATAATTAACACTAGGAAAACTAACATAGCATAAAGTCTACCAATCGAAGCCTGCACTACCAAACCACACTGAAATTTTTCAGTGCCCTTCAAGACCTTAAGGTCTCAAAAATCTACCATAAAAACCAGAGTGGAATACAAGGCACAAACAATTGGATGTGATTCAATTGAATTCATCTCTTCCCAATTTGGAGTCCATTGATGAATACTTAGATGGGTACCTGATGGAGAGAAGCAACAGATATGGGAAAAGATTGGAGGTGCTCGACTTGGGGATGGAACATACTTCAGACTCTTCTTGTTGTCATTGATGTTTATGTTTTGCTCTAGAATTACAAAGAGCAAGTACAATGCAATTAGACCACTTGTTTCGGCTGTGCAGCTTTGAGTTTTGTTCTGTCCATGTGTGTGTAGAAGCAAGTGTAGGAAGAGAAACTAATAGGAAATAGAGTTGTTTTGTGATAATTATAATTATAAATCAGTATAGAGCGAGTTTCCTTTGTTCATCCATGATTTATGTGTAAAACAAGAGCCAAACTCTAATAAGTATAAACAAACGAGTGTCAAACTAAAAAAAAAAAAAAAAAAAACCTAAATATAATAGTTGTTTGCACCTGAATTGAGGGCGGGAGTGAATAAGTTGATTGTGAATTACTAAGAATGCAACTTTTTTGCACCTGCACAAACATCTGCAAAAGACTTGAATTATTTTACTTTGAAATGAGTAATAGGCATCCACGCACGGCCTTAATTGGATATATATATATATATATATATATATGGGAAACTGATCTATCAGCATCTCCAGCAATAGGATGGAAGGAAAAAACAAGGGTTGCACCCCCCCCAAAAACATCTCCAACAATCAGATGAAAATATACAATTTCACTGCAGTACTGCACACGAGAAATACAGAAAGTAAGCCTGAAGTCGCACCTTATAAGTGAACCAAAAATAAAAAAAAATAAAAAAAGCTTAATCAATGCATATACAGTTTACTGCAGCTTTCTCTAATTTGATTTCGTGTGGAACTGTAACATCTGGTGGAGATCTAACGACTTGATCAATGCAACTGCTCTCCTTGATGTGATTGTGCCAAATACCCTGCATCTTCCCCATGAACAAAAGAGCTATGAAGCTCACTCTCATAATAATCAAAAGTTCATCCAACAAGTTAGAGCAGAGTCTAATACTAAGGCATCAATATCCTTGACTAAACATGCTATATGACAATAAAAAGCACCATCAATCCATGCTACAGTGTGCACAGTTAACAGCAATATCTCAATTCAACAATTTAGAAGCAAATGCTTCTTTTCCTTCTTTCTTTCCTCTTTAACAATGAACGAAACAAGTTTACCATTAACTAAATATCACCATCATTTTCTCACATCTCAACGATTTGCTGAAAAGGGTAGATACATACATTAAGACCTTTTGGAATGAGAAAGAAGCCAATGAGTTTCATTCATGAGATGGAACAAGTTGTCCCTAGCGAGGTTCAACACTGAGTAAACACAGAGGAACGAGTGATTATCTTTGCATCATCCATCATGTTATATGCACCCTGAAACACATGGAGCTGAAATACAAGCATGGAGACATGCAAGGGTGAGACCTTAAAGGAGGCTAAACAAAATGTACATGAGGGTTAATCATAGGTGGGAGTGTAGCCGTGTAAAAGGATTTTTAGGATTTGATTTGCGGATGAGCATCCTGACATACTGTGAGCACATCCGTGGGTAAACCTTGTACACTTTACAATGTAACAGGGACACTTGGTTTTCCAACTATATCCAAAGTCCATAACATATTGGATACTTCAGCACCCAGACACACATGCACATAGGCCTGGAGGCATCTATTGTAGGGTTAAGGTTCATGATCCTCTCTAGGAGTGTTGAGAAAAACAAGTAGCTCTATTTATTTATGGCTGATAGTTACCTTTCTATTTCAATTCTTAATTATCATTGATTGGAAATCCATTACGAAGTTCTCTTTTTAAGTGCTTCTTTGCAAGATATACATTACGCCTTGGACAATTTAAGATAGCTAAATATTTCTCACTTATCAAGCTCAAAAGCAATTTTGGTTGAGCATTTACTACTCACATCTGATGAGTAATTTAGTAAGCTTTCTGAACATCATCGAGGAGGGGGTGTCTCCAATGCAACATTAACGAGGTTGATGTATGTCGTATTGTTTTAGGGTCAGATACTATGTTGCACGGCAAATCTAAAAAAAACTAGGACGCTGTTATGGCTAAGACATGGCATCAAAAATAATAATTTATTTTTTAATTTATAGTTGATAATATGAATATGAATACTAAATAGGTAGAATTCTCACATTTTGGATACACACTTAGAACAAATGAATATAACTACCAAACAATGTTACCGAACCTTTTAAAGCCAATCTTTATAAAACTGCCATTTCATGATCATGAGCAAAAAAAAGACTATGCAAAAAGCGCCTAAGTTTATGGTTCTCTTGACAAAATGATTCAGGAAGTGTCCAAAAATACCCAAGTCATGTCCGATACGGACGCAACAACCTAAAAGGAGTGTTCGTGCTTCCTAATAAAAGGTGTTCATTCACGTCGAGGTAAATGATTAGACAACATTTTTATTCAAAGGGGGAGAAAATCTATCGCACCGCGAAGAGTTGCATTTCGATGAATCACTTTATTTTCTTATAGTATGTTTCATTAAAAATCACAAGCATTCTGGGTGGTCTTGAGCCAATCATCTCTTGCAAGTATCCCATTTTCTCCTTTCTCTGCACCATCCCAACCTCTGTAGTATCGCAAACGAAGAGATGATAGGGGTTTCCTTTGGGAATAGTCTTTCCACAAGAGGAACTTCCATTTGATTTTATGGACAAGGTGTGATGTTCAAAATCTAAAGGGCGAATAAAAATTTGAATGATTAGATAGTTAATGCTCTGATGGGTTGGAGCAGTTTTCAAAAGAAGAAAAAAAAAATTTTAATTTTAAAAAAATAATAATAATAATAATAAAAACCAGCTCTTTGGAGAAAGGTCATTGTGGGAGCAGATATTAGCTGCTCATAGCTTCCTCTTGATAGGGATTGGGTCGGGTGGCAGTGTTTTAATATTCCTCCTCTTCTCGCCAAAGATGGGCATTCTTCTGCAGAAGGTATTTTAATGAATGGGAAATTGAGTCCATGAGTAATCTTCTTCAGATTGTGAAAAACCACTGTCTTAAAGAAGGGATCATACCTACCATGGTAAGGTGAAAGTGATGGATTCCCTTTGCTGATTTCTTGAGGTCCTTAATCATCAATCCACAGCAACCTTTGGGAATTAGTTCATTGGGAAAAATGTTGCAAGCATTTGGCCTACGCTTTGTTCTCTACAATTAACTTTTTCTTATGGACGATAGTTCAAGGTAAAATCCAAACAGTACTCTTGAGAAACGGGGCATTCAATCTCCAAAATCATCGTGTGTTGCATGAAGAGCATGAGAGATCAGAGGCTCATTTGCTAGTCAACTGTAAATATGCTTAAGCTGTTTGTGCTCCTATTCTTGCAGAGTTTTGGGGGTCAGAAAGCATATTAGAGGGTGGGTCAATTTGGAAGTGGTTGGTTCAGTGAAAAAATAACAATCTTTTTTAGGGTGGGGCAGTGGATTTTGTATAAAGGGATTCAATGTGTGATTTGGGATATGTGGACTGAGAAAAACAGAAGAATCTTTGAGGATCATAAGCTCTCAATCAATGCTCTGAATCTTTGAGGATCTTAAGCTCACAATCAATGCTCTTTTCTTCTAATCAAAGAGGACATCGGGATATGGGGAATAGCTTGGAAGATTCTAAACAATATCCCCTTCAACTCTCTTTTATGTTCCAGTGGGATATGCTTATGCATTTTTGTTTTGGGTGCCTATGAGAGACCCTTACTCTTGTTACTTTTTAATTATCAATTCCGTGTGTTTGATCTTCAAAAAATAAATAAAATAAGCAAAAGGTGAGAAAGTCAACAATCCCATGTACAATTGTGAACCACCAAAAGAGTAAAAAAAGTAAGCTAAGATCTATGTGCTCCCAAATCTCTCACCGGTACATACAGTATCAAGCTGGGTATCTCAAAAGGACCCCATATATTTCCACAAACCAAATTGTGATTATCAAGCCAACCTCTAACAGATCTGGAGTGACTTCTTTGTCCTCGGACATTATTGCTTCTTTCTTTCCATAATTTCCAGAAAACACGTGGGATCCTAGGCTCCTAGCTCACACCCATTCTTTTCCTAGTGGACGTCGAACCTTGGAATATGTATCCATTTCTCCACTGATTGAGCAGGTCCTTCAGTGAGTTGAAACTGACACATTTGTTAGACATCCCAAAGACGTTGAAATGGAGTTTCAAATGGTTAGGCCAATTTCAGGCTTTTCAGCAGCACATGCTAAAATGTCTCATTCTTGACCTCACATAAGCTGCACCCATCGATCATACCCTGCTTCTCTTGACTAAATTATCGATTGTCAAAATTATTCCATGCGAAATATCCATATTGAGAAGATTTTTCTTGATGGGACCACTTCATCCAAATTGATTTGCAGGAATTCCCTGACTGTCGAAGTAATGGATTTGTTCTTTCAAAATTATCTGGACGATGATCAAGTAGCCTTTTATTTTTGTTCAATTCCCGATCGTTTTTAAACCCCTCCTGAGATGGAGATTCCAGCTATGTTCTTAGTCATTAATAACCAAGAAATTGGCAAGGATACTCTCTTCTATCTGAGATAGAAAAGATATCAGTAAAGGCTTACAAGATTTATCTCCAACCCAATGGTGTCCCCAGAATTGCACTCAAATCACCTTCATGGGCATCTGAAGCGAGAACTAAACATCATGTGTTGCTCTATTGAAGATATGAGCTCATAGTGTACCCAAATCTCCGACCCATTTGGATAGTAAAGCTCTATTGAAGTCTTTTAATCTTCAAATGCTGTTAGCTCTTTTCTCTTCAGCTAGACATACTCTCTTCCAATTATTATCTTGGCATTTCCTAGCTGAGGGAGAAATACCCCAAAAAAATATTCGTTACACCTTTCAATTGTCTCAACCACTAATTATGGGACTGGCGTTAACAACGTTAGGTGAACCGAAATGTTTGCCGTCCTGCCTTTGCCTAGAGTCACTCTTCAGGCTTTGATGTGTGTTTTCTTTTCCATGCTGCAAGTTTCTTCCAAAGCACATCACAACCTTTTTTATTTGTACCTTGTACCTAAACACAACCCCAAATAAGTTTCAATGAAACTTCCTTCCAATCTCACAGCCAAGCTCAAGCGCAACCTCAGCACTGTTAGCAACTAATGGAAACATGACCGAATTCTGGAATTGACTTGTAATCCATACATGCTTCAAACCACAAAAGAATACCATGGAGAACTCTAACTCGTTTGCAGTCAGCATCCATAAGAAGATCCATCGTTTCCTACTTTGAAACCTTTTACAAGATTTTCAAACTCTGCTGTAATAACCAAGTTGGCGAGCACTTCTCCAATAATGGTGAATAGTAATGCTGGAAGAGGAACACCCTGGCTTATTCTTCTCAAGCTCTTGAAGAGTGAAGGGAGAGGTAGATGAAAAGAAAGTCATCCACTGTCCCTATTTGCATCCTCCTATTAAAATTGATGATAGCAGAGACCGGAGAGTCAGAGACTTGCTTGACCACATCACAATTCACATGGAAGAATTCGACTAGGCATGCATCCACAACCGGAGACAATAATTGGGTGTTTTCCATAACTTCGATAAAGCCACTATCTATAATGTCAGCTTCAAGCACATCTTTTTGAACTGTTGAAATTTGCCTGAATTGCAATCCCTCTTTGGATGCCACCCCTCTTTTCTAGATATAAATTTCAATATAATTCTTGGATGTGACAGATATAAATTTCAATATAATTCTTGGATGTGACGAGCAGCTATGCAGTTAAATTAGAAAGCGGTCGCAGTGCGGTCAAGGACCGAATTACGATTAAGTGGGATTAATCGGATTTAATCAATCAATTTTTTCAAAGCATATATTTTTATAATTTAGTCAGTCATAAATTACAAAAATAAATAATTAATCAAAAAGGTGTAAATTTGTAATTATATAACTTTACTAATTATCTGCCAAGCTACTTAAAAAGAAACTAAAAGAAAATTATAGATTATTTTAACAGCCAAGCTACCAAGACAAACATTCAGAAGCAAAATAGATATCTGCCTTAAAGGAAGAACCAACCTACCTATCCACTAATCCATGAAGGTAAACCATATTACTTTGCACCGAAGATATTTCTAAAATGGTCACATCATACAAACAAAAATACTGTACATCCGAAGGATTATGCCAATATATTCTAGGCCAAAAAATAAAATAAGTCGCGACTGAAGTGTGTGAAAATTGTGTGGATTTGTCACGCATATCACAAACTTCCAAAGAAATTGTGAGGTTTAGTTATTAGTGCTCTCAGTCAGAAGGCCAAAAATATCAAATACACATAAAGATGGAAGTTCAACATCAGCGACAAGCTTAATCTAATTTGTTCCTTCAACAATCAATTGTTTCACCAAAATCCATATCACTATAAACAACCTCAATCAACAAGCTCCTCTAATCCATATGAATTCTACACAGGAGAGAGTAGAAGAGGGGAGGCCGAGTGGGATGGGGACTGGAAGGAGAGGGAAGAGGGTCATTAGGGTTGAAGTGGTACATAACTTTCTGATTTGGTTTGAAGGGAGGAAAAGAGAGACTAAGAGAGCCAGTGATCTAGTCGCTGTCCAGAAATCTTCACATTCTCTCTTCTTGTTTTTCTTCTCTTTAGGATATGGATAGGGGGAGCTGCTCCTTGCAAATGAAATGAGAATCGTGAGTTTAGTTTTTTTTTATACATAGCGATAAATTGACGAGTCGGCTGGGCTGATTAATCGGTGACTCGCCAAATTTTTTTTGCTTATTAATCGGTGTCCGCTAAACCCCAACCAATTTCACCCAATTCGATTCAATCAAACCTCGAATTGCGATTAATCGACGCATTAGACGAGCAGTGGTGATCATTAGATATCCCTTTGAAAAGCCTCCCACCTGTGCTTCACACATGAAATATAGGTCAATGAAGAACCTAAACTCTATCAAGATTCAAGGCCCTCTTGTAATGATTTATCTTCGAGACCCAAACCTTCAAACCTATCATGAGTGAATTTTTTTAGTTGGCCCAATTATTGTAATGGATAGTTTGCACTACTTTCACTGTTCACTATTTATGTTTCTCCTTCAAGTTTGTGAAGCTGCCGCTAGTCAAACTCTTGACAAACTTGAAATATTTTAGTTTCAATTCAAAAGCATGTGACTCGCTGTAGAAATTGTACAAATGGTTGTCGTATATGGTGGTCTTTACATTGAATTCTCAGTTGTTTCCCTTTCTTCACACTATTCCTTAATCTTTTGTATATCATGCCTTCTAGCCCTAGAAATTTTTGTTGTCTTGGAAAAAAAAAATGTCGAGGTCCCTATGTGAAACACCATCAAGCACCCATAAACATCTCTTTCATGCAATTTCCATTATGAAAAGGAATGCAGGACACCTCACCACTCTTCGCATGTTTTTTTTCGCATCATGGCTTGAAGACCCCAACAAGTCATTTTTCTGATCATAGAAACCCTACACTATCGACGAGATCCAATGATGCACGGAATCAGATACACGTGTCGTGTCGAACACGGATACGACACGGCGACTCGGCAATTTTCAAAAAAATAGGACTCGGTGACACGGTCAAACTTATTTTTTTAATACATATTTTTTTGTAACTCATATAAACATAAAATCATAAATAATATTATTAAACAATCCAAACATATCAATAAAACATTCAAATTCATTCATTCAAAATTACAAATGCATCATAAAGTCAAGCTCAAGTCAATCTATAATCATGTTAAAAAAACTATAATCATGTTAAAAAAAAACCAAAAAAAAAGAGTGGATGCTCTAAGAGCTTGTTGGACCCTAGACCATTCGTGTGACTTTCTTTAATTTGCGGCATGTGTGTAACATTACGGGGCATGACAGAGGATAGAACATGAGCTTTTAAATTAAGTCAATCTCCAAATACAGAGACCGAAAAAATCTAATATGACGTTAATCTAGATTAAATATAGCTGGAAATCCCGAAACTACCCCACCATTTCAAATTTACCCCGGATCTAGCGAACCACTTTTCTGACAAAGTCCTTGTTTCCTCATCAATGTCGTTTTCCTCTTTACACTGGTCTGACAACTTCCACTCCCATCCAAAACCAAAGTCAAAGTAAAAATTTTACTTTTTCACCAAATTTACACTCAAGGGCAAAATCGTAAATCAATACACAGAAACTCAGTTGCAACTTGCAATACACTCTCGGCGGGTGGGTGGGCGGGACTTCCTATTCCCATTTCATACTTCCAAAAACGAACCCTCTGCTTCTTCAATTTCAACTCTCTCTCTATTAAAACACTTTCTCTCTCTCTAAGTGATTGCTTCTTAAGTCATCATCATCTTCAGTGATAACTGATATTTGATTCTTCACTGTTTTGATTCGGAGATCGAATTCTGTGTAATTATTGCTGATCTTGGAGCTGCTTTCTTGGTGAGAAATTCTTGATTTTGTTAAGGTTTTGCTTGGAAATGGGAGTGTGTTCGAATCCCTCTGTCGATCCCTCTATCGATCGATAAGCCTTTTATGTAAAAAATTTTAGGGTTTGCTTTGAATCGTAGAGGAGCTGAGCTGAGGATTATATAACCCCGTGTCTGGACCGTGTCCAAGTCAGTCAACGAATGTTGACCGTTGACCACGTGTCCAATACGTGTCGGACGCGTGTCGAGCACGAATCCGTGTCCGGCACGTATTTGACGCGTGATTCGGAGGTTTTCCGGAGAGTCGGTGCATCAGAGACGAGATCCCTCTGAGATTCAAAGAGAGGTACTCCAACTAGAGAGTCTTATTATCTAAACCAATTATCACAGATGCTAAGTCAACAAATAATCCCAAGAAACACATTGTCCCCTACAAACACCCAAAAAAATTTTCAAAGAGGCAAGAGAAGAAGGTTACAAACGCCGCCATATTGACGCAAAAGTGAAAAGGCACTGAGCCCTCAAAACCCCAAAACCAATCCCAACAAATTACATTTCAAAATTTTCTTTAGGCACACCGTATTGGATAAAAACCACATTCATGTTGCTCTTGTGGAGTTGTATGCTTTATTAAAATTCTATTTTTTTGCAATATTAAAAATATATAGATAGATTTTGGAGGGAATCCACATTTTCGATTTTTTATCTTTTAATTTTTTTTCCGGCTTTCCCTGTTATGACCACGTTTTATATTTTCATAAGTGGATTGTCCCCACGGGGACAAATAGAAATAACTTAATTTTCAATCTTGCTATTAGTAAAATCTTCATATTGCGGCTTCTTGTTAACCATTTTCCAGCTGTAATTTCATATCCTCTTATAAAGTGTTTTTCATCTATCCTCCCCCCCCCCCCCCCCCCCCCCCCAACACACACAGAGCAAGTCCTGAACATATACAAGCACCGATGCAAAATGCTAAATGAACAAATGTTCCCTTCATGATTCAACAATAATTGATTTTTTAGTTATGAAACAATTGATAGAATAAATGAAAAGAGATACAAAAGAATAGATTATCAAAACTAAAGCATGTACCATCAGGCTTTAGAATTCGTCCGTACAAAGCTGAGGTGAGCCAAATAATTGCTCTCAGCAAAATCATGCAACATACGATGTGCCCGTGCTCCTTCAAGATCAGTCCTTCCAAGGTCTTCCTTCAAGGTTCTTCTACACTCATCGGGATCCTGAAAGAACAATGCAATCAGCTTAAGAAAATAACTAAATAGGTCAAAATTTTCACATACATACAGCAAATCTCCAACTAAATGATTTGCATGGCAACCTGAGGCGTAGTATTAAAAATCCAAACAACATATCACTATCACTTTGCAACAGTATGCACCACACTGTATGATGTAGAGCATGCTCGACACCAATGGTGGAAGTAGGCCGAGTAGCACCCATGTTTTTAAACAAACACTTATATCTCTTAGATAATTGAAGTATAATTTTCCCTCTAGCCCCAAAAACCTGTTATACTAACGATTATAGATTACTCCACGATCTGGATTTTAAGTCAAAGCTAAAAAGAAAATTTACTTCTCTACTTGGGGGTTATAACAGTGCTTCAAAAGATGTTATTGTTGTAGGTTTGCTATTCGACATAAATGGTTGCAAGTTCAAATTAGTGCCTGCCAAGAATAACTTAAAATTGAACTGGAATTAGAAATTGGTAACAATATTATTAGTTAGACTCGGTTTAATATTGAAGAAACAATGACACTAAAACATTATAAACAAATACATTTGTGTATCTCCATTTCTCTTCTTAACAAAGTACTGGAAATCATTACCTGCAAGAATTCCAGCATTTGTTCTTCAATTGTACCACGCATTGCTAGAGTTTCCACATTAATTGGACGTGTTGCACCCATCCGATGAGCACGACTAATTACTTGTTCCTCCATGCTGATAAGATACAGCAAAATAAGAATAGATTAGCTGATCGCCTGATCTGCATGTGCAAACTAATTTGCCACTATGAAACACAGGAAATGCTTTTGCAGTTGATATGAAAGAGCTTCCATATTCTGCAGCGTCACATAAATAAGAATAGCATTGAACTATGAAGCAATATCCACAACACCCTGCTCAAGAAAAACCCATCTCCTGAACACATGCAAACTTTTATCAATGTTGACTGTTGAGAAATTGAAAGGAAAACTTTATGTGAGGTAAGGTGGAAAATCCAACTGTCTATCAATGCTTAAGATTCTGAAAGCAAACTTCAGAAGGGTGTCCTCTATAGGGTGGGGAACTAGCGTCCAGGTAGCACCTTTGAAGCATAAACCCCAGCATTCCAGAAATAATGAAAATCAAGTCTGGCAAAGAACAAACATTTTTGAAAAATCCCAAACAACAACACCGACACGTATATTAGGTTGTAGCACATATCAACTAAAAAAAACACAATATGGGGACAAACTTGTAAATTATAATATTTTTTTCAGTAAAAAGATATGTACTCATAAACTAGATATGTACTCATAAACACAATACGGGGACAAACTTGTAAACTAGATATGTACTCATAACTTGCCATAATATGAGTGTAACATTTGTAAATACTTAAACTTTTAAAAGATATGAGAAAAAATTAATGATCTAAGAATGGAGTGTCCAACGAGTATCTGGGTGTGAGAGTGAGCACTCTGGAAGTTCGTGAAAATGAAGCCTTTGTTGCATAGGGTGCAACAAATCAAAGGATCAGATCAAATAACTTAAAATCTGGCTTTAAAAGTAAATGTCAACACGCAATTGTTTATATCAAGAGATCTACCAATTTAGATCATGCTTAATAAGAAACTAAAAGAGACTATACAGCTTGTATTGGCTTTAGCAGGGAAGATAACATGTTCCTAGTATTACTTTAATATTTAAAAAATTAAAGGAGACAAGATATAATATGAAACTTACACTAAAAATTAAAATTGATTTAGGCCGTATGACACAATATTTTTTATTCTTTTTTTTTGTTAAAGTGGAAGGTCATTCTTCACCCAAACGTAAATGATGCATTCGAGAATAGGACGCTCTTATTTGTTGAGGCAATGAGGTTGTTGCAGAACTATTATGTTGATGCTTGAACATCATATTGAATCCCCCAAACCTTCAACTAAAATTAAGTTTCACTTTTGGAAAGAATTAATGGTAAGAGAAGCATTTGCATGTTTTGGCATAATATAGTACTATCAATACATAAGCATTGTGCTTACTGAACTGAAGTTCATGTTCAACCCATATGTTGACCAAGGCGAAGATTATTGAGTTTTTACCCCCAGGCCCCAACAATAGAATACTTTTTTTAATCACTAAAACGGAGAAAACATTGTACTTTCACAAATCATATTTTCGTAAAATGGTTTGGTTAGGAAGCTCTTTTACATTCAGTCACAATATATTATTATGTGCTTTCACCACAAACAAGGTTATGTCATAACATTTATCTTTTCTCTCTATCTTCAAATCCATGTAACTTTCAATTTGTAACTGTTTGAAAATTTTTGGATCAGTGTTGGAATTTTGTTTCAAATTACAAGCCACTCACGAATTGACTCACAAGCTACAACTAAGTTGAAACAAACCCTCTAGTCTAAAAAATTTCTCACATATTTGCATGCATGGTTAGATTCTTGAATTTTTCTGGAAGAAATGATGGAACTAAAACCTAGGGTGATATGAGCTCATAATCAAAAAAATATCTCAAGGAACAAAAACGGCAGATTGACAAAACTAAGAAAACTTACAAACTCTCTCTGATAAGTTAAAATATAGAATTAAACGCAAAAAGCCACTAAAGTAATTTATGAAACAATATGAGACTATCTGGAGAGTTTTTTCTAGTCAACAAACAAAAACATCTACGCACCAAAAACATATTACAACAAGTAGCTGTACCTCCTGTCCCAAATAGGTTCCATCAGAAACACATGGTTAACAAAACTCAAATCCAGACCCAATGCTGCACTTCCATCCATCAAAAGTGCCATACAGTTTTCATCATGCTGAAATGTCGCCAGTGACTTCATCTGAGAGACACAAAAGATAAACCAGTTAAAAAGAGATACCAATGAAATAGAGAAAACATATAACATTAGAAACATACCTTGTTGCTTGAATGCATTGGACTATACATTCCGACGAATTTGATACCAGAACCTGTTAACTAGGTAAATAAAAACAAGATTTTAGCATTCCACTTATAAATGATGAGGATAATGGCAGTCGATGATGATCAGGAAAAAAAATTAAAAAATTGAGAGCTACCTGTTGCTCAATCACATGTATATGTTCAAGAAACTGAGAAAATATGATTACTTTCTCAGGGGGTATCTTGTAGGGCTCGTCATTTAGTTTGGAAAAAGTTCCATTGTGTGTGCCCATGCTCCACTGCATCTTTTTAGAGGGAAAAAGCAACTCCTCGCAGGGTCTGACATTGTCACTTTCATCCAGAGAATAGCCCATCTTTTTATTAGCTTCCTGTAAAACCTTTAGCCTTTCAACCAGATAAGCCACTTTGCTGCTCGATGTTGCGTGCCAATCAGGATCCCAATCATCCTGTATAATTACAAAGTAACAATAGAAATTAATGAGAGTATGAACAAGAGCTAGGATAAACAAAATTTGAGAATATCCAAAGAACAAAGCCTGCCTGTTTATATGAAGGTTGCAACTCAATAAGATCCTTCGGAACAGGCCATTTTGGATGAGGATTTTCAGGTCTAGTTAATATTTCAGGACTTTGCATCTCATACAAGTTTCCACAACCAGGTAAAGTACATTTCTCACTGTCCTGAGCAACGCATTCTAGGCATAAAAGATGCCTGCAAGGTGTAATTACAGGCAAGCGGCACCATTCTTTGCACCTAAAGAAATAAACAAAAAGTAATCAGTAACTTGGATATATTGCTAAGACGACATGAGAGATGTTAAATCAAACCTTAAAGGCAACCTTACCTCAAACAGTTGCCTCCATCCAGAAGAGAAATTTTTATGAGCACATATTCTTCTGAGAAACGATCAAGTCCTTGTTCCACTAAAATATCCATTGTTTCTTGAATATCTTCACCTGCATCAGTAACTTTGATATGTCCAGCCACACAGCAGGATAACCTGACATTTTTTATTGTTGTACTTCGAAATTTCCACTGCTTAGGGTTCAGCAGACTCTCAACATGTCCAGGATCTTTCCAGTCAGCCATTAAAATATTACGCCTAACTGTAACCACCAATTCATTGTAACTCCGCGCATGTTCCTCCGTGAAATTAAGAAAAACAACTTTCTTGATGCAAGGAGGAATAGCTTGCAGATCTACCTTTCTAGCACTAATCATACATCTTTTAAGTAGCTCTAACAGACGAGATCTCCCTTCTTCCATCTTTGCCTCAAATGGCCTAAGTATACCAGCCTCCCATGACTTCTGATTTTGTCCATAAGCTTCCTCGTGAAGAAATTTAAATAAGGGTTGAAGGTGAGAAACTTGGCTGTTGGGAGTATTGGGTGTTGGTGTCCCGGTTAACAGCCACCTGTTTGAGGCTGTCAATGAAATAGCCATCTGCAATTTGTTTGTTAAGCTAAGACTTGAACCAAGTGTGTGCCCTTCATCAAGCATTACTCTAAGCCAATGCACTTGCTTCAAGATACTCCTTTTACGAGGTCTCCATTCTGCACTTAAACGGTTGAAAGTTGTTATGACAACATCATAGTCCCATGCCAAGTTATGAGCCGAGGGCTTTTTGTGATCAGTCCAAACACAAACACGCAACTGCCCAGGTCTGACGTGCTTACGTATTTGGGTCATCCAGTGATCAATCAGATTTGCTGGGACAACAATAAGAGTTGTTCTTGACAGATATAACCTAAACAAATCTAATGGCTTAGTGAGAGCTATTTGTAGAGCAACCACATCGAAGGCCAAATTATCAAGTCTTAGCGGATAATACCATTTACTAGTTCCCTGCTCATCCCTTCTTAAGAGACCAAATGCTTTAAATATCTTATGGTAGCCATGGGAATCTCCCACTGAAATGGTGTGGGTATCTAAGACTGGACGTGTCAAACCAACGACTTCCATCTCCAGAAGTTTGTCCTCTGACAATTTAGCCAGCCAAGTTAAGGCCTTTTTGGTTTCAAAATTCATCGATGAATAGTGTTCCTTGAGCACACTCGTGAAAAATGAAACATTCTCGTCTTGTCCCCCAGGAGTTCCTTTAGTATAAAATCCTGGCAAGTATGTGATGGACCTGCTGTAGTCCCATGATTCCTGAGGAGTTGCACAAGTCTGGTAAAATGGGTCACTGTTCATGCTACAAAACCATGCTGTAGTAGCATCTGGTACACAGGTGCCCGGTAGCTTTCTCCACTTATGACATGCATCACACTGAACCCAAGTTTCATTGTGATCAGAATGACTGGCACCAGCTTTATTAGCTTTTTTGCATTGATTTTTTGATGAAGTCTTCATTTCCTTTTCTGGACCAACATTTTCTAGGCCTTTTGAGATGTGTCTCCTGTCCATAACATTCTTTCCAACCTTCCTTCTTTTTCCATGATTGGACGTTCCTTCATAAGCACTGAGAAGGTTTCTTTTAACACGACTTGCGCTTCTTGTGCAGCGAAGTACATGTGAAAATGGCAGGGTGGAGGTCACTTTTGAAGCCGAAATTCCTAATTTACTGGGGCAAGAATCAGCAGAAGTCATCACAAACTGATCAGATCCCATTGATCTTATTCTTTTAGATAACGGGCGTTTTGAGTTTCCAACAGGAGTGCATATATCTGCACAAGATTCTTCCTGTCTTCCATTTTGACCCATGACCCTTTTCCCCGAAGGCACAACATTACCAGAGGTATAATTATCGGCACTAAGCTCATAGTAACCACATCTTTGATCATTGTTATGTGTACACCAAACTACTTCAACTCCATCTGGTGGTTCTGCGAATGTTCCTTGTGTCTTTAAAATAAGTGAAAGAGCTGTTATAGTTTTTCCTAAACCTGGCTCATCACAGAACATTCCACCATGAAAATCTGTAACAGTGGGAGCTATCCCAGTCACTATTTCACCAGAAACAGCATTGACATAAAATTGGAATCCATCATCAGTCGAAAGATCCATATAAAGAGGATGCGCCAAGATTTCAGCGTTTTTCTCACGTCGCAACATCCATTCAACTGCTGCCTGCTGGTGAGGAAAAAGCTTAAGCTTCATACATGGCATGATAGATGCAGCCAATGACCTTAAATGGTGACAAGTGGCTGCTACTTTAACAAGGTCCATAGGCTCAAGTGCAGTAAGCATATTCACCAATACGTCATCTGAGACCGCCCAAATGCCAGAACTAAGTGAGGTATCTGCTGGTATTATTCTAGTACAATAAGTATGCCCCTCCTTTACAACACCAGGCAAACTCCTGAAGATTTCATGAAGCTCAAACAACTTCTTCTTAGAAGATCCAGGAGTAATGCAATGTGTTTTACACCCAAGAACGTGACAATCAGAGTGCCTCCAAATGATCTCACTGTCTTCAAGAGTTTTTCTATAATATTTTCCATTACTATTAAGCATCACTTTTCTCTGCTCCCAGTTGCAGCTACAAACACACCAGAAATTATGTCAGCAATTTGAAAATGATCACCTACTGAATGACTTTGGGACAATAGCTCTATATTATTGCATAGATGACAAAAAACAGAAAAACAACTTTACTTCAAGGTATAAATTATAAGTAAAGCTTTTGTATCATATTCAAGGTTAAATATTATGTGCAAAGCTTATCAAACCTTTGCCTTATTTCATAAAGGGAACTGGACCTAAAGATACTAACAGTCAGATGCATTAGAGCGATTGTTTGCTTTATACAGGCCCAGGTTACTTTGACAACTGATGATCAAAGCTAGAAAAGAATAATCAGAATGACTTTCACACAACAGTATACTGCTATGTTTGAAGCATGAAGATCCCATTACTGTCAACTCCTACGTAATCAGGACAATTCATATTCAGGAAAAAAATATATAATTATACTTCAAAAATAATGGTATCTATATATTGGACACTTGTTGGGCACACAGATACCTCTTTGAATACTCCAAAGAACACACCGCCCTTGGATATCATCTATTCACATATCTAGTTCTTTATAGATGTGATTGACATATCAGATTTGGATAACCCATGTAGGGCATAAATGGGTCGGATCTTGGGCGACCCAGATCCAAATCCTTTTTCAAAAGCAGAACCCGGGTTCGGGCCCAAGCTCATTGGATCTCAAACAGTAAATTCAGATATGAACCATTCTCTATCTCAACTAGTAAATCCATATCCACCCTATTTCCTAAAATAGATATCCATATCAGACCCAGAAGGATCCATATTCGTCGGATCGCGATTTATCGATTGAGACAAAAAATTGGTCGCATTTGGATTTCATATTGTAACGTATAGACAAATGAACATTCAGCACTGCCCAACAACTAGGGTGGCATGAGTGATCATGCTAATGGTGTTGCCTATGTAGTTAAATCGGAAAGCGATCGCAGTGCGGTCCAGGACCGAATTATGATTAAGCGTGATTAATCGGATTTAATCGGTCTACTTTAAATATTAATTATATAGTTTAATTTTTACTGATTTACAGCTGAATTTAACTTTGTAGATACCTGGACTTGTTTAGGAACAACCAACACAATACAACAGCACAAGTAACAGCAAGTGATAGCAAGTTAGCACTTAGCAACATCACTCTACCAGTAAATAGCAATATGTAATCTCTAAAACTAACATTCAATCATTCATAAATGAACCGATTAATCGGTAAAACAATTTGCATTCAATTATTCATAAATAAACCGATATAAGTTTATACCAGTAAAAATAAGTTATAGCGATAAATCGGCAAGTCGGCTAGGCCAATTAATCGGTGATTCGCCGATTTTCTAAGTCCGCACATCCAATTCGGTTCAGTCAAACTCCGAATTACGATTAATCGGTGATTCTTCGCCGCATTAATAACATAGGGTGCTGCTACAAATTTTTTAACAAACAAGAGTGAGAAACTATTGGATTTTTTTGTCCCGCTCCACATTTTGAGTGTGGGGCCATATGGAGATGAATCTAATGTTTTGTTTGTGACTCACATTCAAAACTGCTAATCTATCTTGAACTCGAAGTTCTCTGTCAATTCTTATTATGATGGCCTCTTGGAGTCATTTTTTTGTCAATAGATATAATTTACCTAGCCTCTAAAATTTCACTTCTCACTTTCTCAGGAAGAAGAAGAAAGAAGAAAAAAAAAGGATTATTGATTATTCATCTCCCCAAAGGTTGCCTTCTTTGCTTGGCCACTGTTCTCTTACAGCCACAACATAAACTACTGGCCACTAGTGTTTCCAATGTGGATTCACTGAAACTAAAAGAACTCCCTTTTGACAGAATTTGGATTCCTAACGCTGCCCCAAATTTTAGAGTTGACCTCATGTTAGGCCAGTTCTGTATGGAGATTATGGACCATTTGTTTGTCTTTTTTTTTTTTTTTTATCTAATTTCAATCTGGTAATGCGGATGGAAAAGCTCCCCTTAAGCTGGTTGCATGTTTTCCTATATAAAATCACTTTGGATTAAACAATTCAGCTAAACCCAACAAACTCGCACCAATGGGGCTCATAAAAAAAAACTCACTGAACAATGCAAGTAATTTCAACAAATTCAAAAAGAACAAACACTTCAATACCTCAAATGCGTGAACATAGAAGCCGCAGTGGCACCCAATTTCGGGAACTGCCAACCGGACCACAAATCAAGCGGCAAATACACATCCACAAGCACAACAACCCTCGCACTCCCATCCAAACGGACCGAAACCCCAACAACTCTCGCAACAATGTCCAAACACTTGTGCCCAGTCAATGCATGAAGCTGATGAACCACACTCAAACTCCCATGAACCAGCCCAAATCTCCTCTTCTTCTTACTCGACGAACTACATTCCCCTTCAAGAACCTTACTTTTCCCTTCATCCTCGCCAGAATCGCTGTTGCATTGAATCAGATTAAGCACCAGACCGTCTTCGGTCCGAAACCCTAAATCGTCGGGTCCGCCATTGAAGAGGTAGCAAGGAGTACCGAAAGGGAGGGTTTCGGAGAGGTCATCGTGGGTTGATGAGTTCAGGGAGAGGACGACAGGGACGAATCCGCATAGTTTGTGGTCCTGAAGAAGAAGAAGACGCTGTTCGTCTTCTGCTGCGGCGATTTGCATTTGCGAAATTGAGGAAATTAGTGTTTTGGAATGGGAAATTAGGGTTTGGAGAAATTGAGTTGGTTTTCATGCAAATTCATGGAAGCAGCGATGAGAGAGAGAGGTGGAAGAAGAGAAAATCGCAGAGGTGGCGGTGCTCGTGCAGTGCGTGACTCGCGAGTAGAGGCTAAAGATATCAAAGTGCAAGTTACGCGAGCTTTGCTTTGTTGTTGTTGGTCTATATGTATGAAGCAGAGGTGCGGTGGGATCCCACTTAGAAATTTACCAGTTTGTTCACCAAAAGTATGGTACGAATACCTTTACACCATTATTCTTTTCCATGATCATATATGGTACAAGGTTAAGAAATTATTCTTTATGTTTTCCCCAATTCTAGCTGGCCTGAGAAAGGGAGCGAGGTTGCTGTCGGTGGAAGCGAATGTACACTTTTGCCCCCATTTTTAACTATTTTTTTGGAAAAGGTTGTTTAAAGTGGGGGCAAAAGTGTATTCAACTAGGCAGCTGGGCCCAGGCCAACAAGAATTACTCTTATGTTTTTCTTCTGGCAGACACTAAATCACACCACCAATTCTACTGAAGAATATCATCATTTGCTTACTTTTTGAAATACACAACTACAATATAAACCAAAAAACTCTACCACATCTTTTTTCCTCTTTCTCTTTCTTCTTCATCAAGCATCACCACGAATCCACCACCATCACTTTTCTTCTCTTATTTTCTCTATCGAGCATCACCACCACTACCCTGCCATCGCCATTTCTCTATTTTCTCCTCTCTTTCTTTTCTGCCAAGCACCACCACCGCCCTCCTCTCTCTTCTCTATCAAGTACCACTATCACCTATCTCCCTCTCTTCTCCATCAAGCACCACCACCACCCCGCCATTGCCACTTTTTTCTCCTCTCTTTCATCAAACACCAACACCAAGAATAAGAAAAACAAAAATAAATGAGAAGAAGAAGAACAACAACAACAACAACAAAATAAGAAGAGATGAGAGGTGGTGTAGCCGGTGGTAGACGATGTTGCCCTGTGAAAAGATAAAATAAGGTGAGAGGTGGTGGTGTCCTTCAATAAATTCACAAAAAAATAAGGTGGTGTGTCATTTTGTATAAGTGGTGGTGTCGTTTAGTCATTGTCTTTTCTTTTTAGATAGGCGTCGTGCCAAAAGGTGTACAAGTATTTGCATGATTTTTTTAAAGCCAAACACTTTCTTTTATATTTTCCAATTTTTTTTTTGACTCGAACACTATTTTTCTAGCCCCTCACTAACAGACAATTTCTAGTAGGGGTGGGCACGGGACGGGATGGGACGAGATATACCCATCCCGTTCATACAGGATCGGGACGGGATCAGCGTGCTGCCTGTGACTGCTGCGAAGATTATCATCATATACGTGAAAAATAACTTTATTATAATTAGATATAGATGTGACATGCAAATATAAGGGTAGCCACTAAATTCCCTAACAATGAAGTCGAGTGGGTTGACTTTTAGAAAATGACATGATAAATGGGACCCACTAAGAGTATTGTGTCGCTGTGATGGTCTCCCAACTGATTTTACAATTTCATTACTATGGAAAACAAAATTCATGGTTCCTTGACAAAATGACATTTCATCTTTTGTTAGGGAAGAAATATAGACCTATTGGTGATGCTCTAACATATTCATAATGGTTTACCATCAATACATATATTGTAATTATAAAAAAATATTTGTACAGTCCGGGGCATCTCAAATTCTTGGCTTCGCCCCTTAATGTTTTCTTCTGAATATGTATTACTCAGTTAATTTTATTTTTCATCTTCACCTGGGTATTATCAATATTTGTAAGTTAATTAATTGGAGTCACTTTTATTGGGAATTCAAGCAACAGTCTGCTATCTTTCTCTTGCTTAATGAATATTTATTTCTTGAAGTAACATTTTTGTTACCACTGCAAACACCATGAGTTTCTGTCAGTCATCTGTAAGTTTATATGAATAAATATAAATATTAATAATAAATATTAAAAAATTAGCTCGGGACGGGACGGGATTTGCGGGATTGAAAATCTTCATCCCATCCCATCACATTCTAGATCGGGACGGGACGGGATCGGGATGAAATTATTCAATCCCATTAAGACCCGAAAAAATCGGGACGGGACGTGATCGAGATTGCGGGATGGGATGCCCACCCCTAATTTCTAGTTCGTTGGATGAAATTATTTTTTAGACTTTAGTCTCTTTGTTAACACGTTCTTATTAACTTTGACATTGGTTTTCTTAGCTTGACTTTAGCATTCGGTTTACTTAATTACAAAGTTTTCGCCCTGGTGGAGTCTCATTGGTCGCACTTGAATTATCTAATTTCATCAATCACTCGCAAAACCAATATGTACGAATCCGATCGTCCCGAACCCAACCCGGCCAGTTGTCATGCCCTACTACTTATTTCAAGAACACAAATTTCAATTTAAATATTTTGTGTAAAAATTAAGGCTATATTTGAGAGTTAAGACTTCTATTTTTTTTTGGTATTGATGTATATGTATGAAACTGGTTCCCACATAGAAATTTACCAGTATGGGACAAATACCTTTAAACCATTATTCTTTCCAAAAAAAGTCGCATGGTACAAAATTAAGAAGCATGCATTGGTAATTTGAGTTTTTTCATGCGTCATTTCAAAGGTCATACAAGTATTTGCTCGTATAACTTTTGAAAACCACATACTCACTTTTATATTTTCTGAACTTTTTCTTATTTGATTCAAACACTACTTCCTCAACTCCCTCGAATAAAACATTATCCAATTCATTGAATGAAATACTTTGTATCATTTCTTTCTTTTTTACTAGAAGTCCTAGCGACTAGGAGATTAGGCGTTTTTCATTTTTTCCATATAGACTTTGAAGCAAAATGTGTGATTCATGTACAATAAACAAACAACACACAAAGGCGAGATATATTCGAACAATGTATACCCTGTTGGATTAAATCGTTTTATGTTATACTTTGCCGACTATAGTTCATCAAACTTGGTTACTTCAATATGATTTAATTTGGTATTAGATTTTAGGGAAAATAAATAGTCAAACATAATGACAGAAAACTGCTTGTAGTCAAACATAATAAAATTTGAATAGCTATAATTATTTTGTTATTGGACAATCTACTTGTCTTAGGTACATGCATAAATAAAAATTGGGTTGATTTTAAAAATGTTGTATGTTTGAATATCATCGAATTTTAAATGACAAAATCATATCTAAAATGGATCGTCTGCAATTGAACTATATCCAAATCGTTTTTCAATCTAGATACATATTTTTTTTAAATTCATATCCAATTATTCGAATTTAAATTTGATCGTTTATATAAAAAAAAATAATAATAAAAAATCTCCATACCATTTGATGCACTGTGGTCAAGGGTGGTGCTCTAGTCGTTCAATGTAAAATTTTGAATGAAACTTTGGTTTCTAGTTATAATCAAGACTTGACATTAATTGGGTAGTTATCGGCAAGGATTGTGATTTCGTTTTTCAGTGTGTAAAGATAAAAAGTAAAAATTTAAAGGATAGATGAAATATATAATGAATTTTGAGGGTATATTAAATATGTAAGAAAAGAATATGTAAGTAAATAAATGTATTAAGCACATTAAATGAAACAAAATATCTGTAATTAAAAAATCAATACCTATAATTAGAAAATCAACGGGTAGTTTAAAAAATCGATATATTAGTAGAAGAAGTGATAATTAGGAAATTAGGGGTTTGGAATAAATTATAATTAGAAAAAAAACTCAAAATTTATGAAAAAATCCCGAATATTTTCAAAAAAAAATTGTAATTTTTAGTAGCTAGTTTTGTATTTTAACCGAAAAACGAAATTTACGAAAAAAAACTTCAAAATTTTAGAAAAATCCCTCGACGAAATGTAATTTTTTTCTTTCGGCTCGTTTCTTTTCGTGATTTAAAAAAAAAAATTTACGGCGAAATTTCATATAATTTTCTCAAAATCACAATCCTTGGTTCTCGGAACACTTGAAAACCTTTGTCCAAGTGTCAATTATAGCGACTGATTAGTTAAGAAAATTAATGTTTGAAAACTCTCACTTTATCTATTATTTCATGCAAGTTAAAAAAAATAAAAAGTAAAAATGAATGAAAGCATGAATCTCAAGCGATGTATTAAGGCAACGACAACCTCGCATCACCAATTCCTCTCTCTCACCCCATTCTACTCTCTCACACCACCTATAAAAACCAAAACCATTCATTTTTTTCACTATCACCGTTCAAATTGACAATGGTTCCTCCCTCCCCCATTTGACATCTCCTATTCCAAATCTCTCCCCACACTCAAATTTCTTGCAAATCTCCTCCATCTCATTTTAAAACTTTCAAAATCCCCTTAAAGTCGAAACAATTAAACCCAAACTCAATAAATATGCATAACTTAACATAGAACGTTGTAGTACTCTGAGTTATCTAATAAGCACAAGCTGAATCACTTGAAAATGTTTTGAAATGAGCAAGTTATGGTCATTTTACTAAAGTCAAGCAAATATGTCCAAAAAATGAAAATGGGATAGTGTTCATGACTTTCGACCAACTTATGTGCTCAATCGAGATCGGTTCTGAAGTTGGTCAAAACACAAAAGTTGTGGTACCCTCATTTATTTAATAAACACAGTTTGAATCACTTAAAAATGTTTTGAAATAAACAAGTTATGATCATTTTAGTAAAGTCACACAAGACATAATAGAAAAAAAAAAATTTATGTTCGCAGAGTGCACTTTGAGGTATCGATCTCAATCAAGCACATAAGTTGGTCGAAAGTGAGGAACACTATCTTGTTTTCATTTTTCGAACAGATTTGCGCGACTTTAGTAAAATGACCATAACTTGCTCATTTCAAAACATTTTCAAGTTATTCAAGTTGTGTTTATTAGATAACTCAGAGTAATATGAATTTGAGAATCTGTCTCAATTGAGTGTTTAAATTGGTTTGAAAGTTACCATATTTTTCATATTTTCATTTTGAGTTTGGGTTTGTTTGTTATGTTAAGTTATGCATATTTATTGAGTTTGGGTTTAAGGGTTTCAACTTTAAGGGGATTTTGAGAGTTTTCGAGGGAGAGAGAGGAGATTTGCAATAGATTTGAGTGTGGGAGAGATTTGGAAGAGGAGATTTTGAATAGGAGATTTCGAATGGGGGAGAGAGGAACTATTGCCTTGTCGATTTGAATGGTGAGAGGGAAAAAATGGATGGTTTTGTTTATATAGGTGGTGTGAGAAAGTAAAAAGTAAAAAATAAAAAAATAATTTAAAAAATCAACAGTGATGTGAGGGAGAGGATGTGGTGGTGCAAGACAGTCGTTGCCATGTATTAAACATGCATTAGTATAGGAAGTGAATCACATAAGAAATGTATAATGAGGTTCACTTTGAGTGGAGTTTGATTGGTTGCTTCCTTGGTGGAACAAGGTCACAACGCCACAAACTTCTATTACTAAATTTATTCACAAACCATAATACAAAGCTTACTCTAGCGAGGGTTCTTCAATCGAAACAACAACCCCAACCTTACAATGCCAAATACTAGTCCAAACTGATCTTTGACAATTAATAACAACACTTGATTTTTTATATTCACAGATGGTCTTTCACGTGGACAAGTTAGAAAATGTTTAAGTTCTTATTCCTTACTTATTTACAAGTATGAAAGTTTGGGATGAGAATAAGTTTTCTCAATTGGCATGGATTTAAACAACTCAGTATTTTTTATTTTCACTCAACTTTTCATATCAGACCTTTCTATCTTATCTTAGTATTTTAAAGTTGACTCTATAATGATTAAGATGGTTTGTGAGTTTTAACTTGATGGATATGTTTGATACAAAAATGAGTTAGTTTTGTACTTATATAGCAATATGCGAGAGGCATGGTCGGCTAGGCATGCCCCTATTTTGACATTTTTGCTCAACGACTATATTAGTAAAACAACCAGTTTGCCATTTGTATTATTTGCAATGTTTGGTCAATCAAAGCTTAGTTATTAAACCTAATTTTCCACTCTTTCTTAGCCATTCATTCATTTTGCAGTTTGGTCTAAGTTGTTAAATTATTATTAACTTTCTTGGACTTTTATCTTCTTGAAATATTAACTTTGGTTAATATGATTTTATTAACTTAGAATTCTTGAAATATTAACTTTGACATTGGTCTTCTTAATTTGACTTTAGCATTCGATTTACCTTATTTGACTTGAACTTTGATTGGTGCTTTTGAATTAATCCCCAAGTTTTCACCTTACTTGAGCCTCATTAGTTGCACTTGAATAGTTTAGTAACATGTACAAACCTGGTTGACCCGAACCCAACCTAACCAGATGCCATGCCCTACTACTTATTTGGGACATTTTTTTAAAAGGCAATAACTACACCACACCACCATTTCCTCTTTCACACACCACCGTTGAGTTTTTTTTATTATTTTTTTTATTTATTTATTTTTACTTTCTCGCACCACCAATAAATATGTATAACAAAGAAATCCAAACTCAAAACGAAAAAAATGCAAAATAGGGTAACTTTCGACCAACTTAAACCTTCAATTGAGACTGATTCTCAAGTTCATCAAAACAGTAAAGTTGTTGTACTATCAGTTATCTAATAAACATAACTTGAATCACTTGAAAATGTTTTAAAATGAGCAAGTTATGATCATTTTAAAACATTTTCAACTGATTCAAGTTATGTTTATTAGATAACTAAGAGTACTGCAATATTTTTGTTTTGATAAACTTGAGAATCGGCCTCGATCGAGCACATAAGTTGGCCGAATTTTAAGAACGCTATCCCGTTTTCGATGCAAGACGAATTTGTGCGATTTTAGTAAAATAACCATAACTTGCTAATTTGAAAATATTCAAGTAATTCAAGTTGTGTTTATTAGATAATTAAGAGTAATACAATATTTGTGTTTTTGATCAACTTGATAATCGATTTTAATTTAAGGTTTAAATTGGTCGAAAGTGACTATGTTTTGTGTTTTTTTCGTTTTGAGTTTGAGTTTATCTGTTATGTTAAGTTATACATATTTATTGAGTTTGGGATTTTGAGAGTTTTCGAGGCAGAGAGAGTAGATTTGCAAGAGATTTGAGTGTGAGGAAAGGTTTGGAAGAAATTTGTAAAAAAATTTCGAATGGGGAGGGAAGAATCATTGTTGATTTGAATGGTGAAGGAAAAAATATGGATGGTTTTTGTTTATAAAGGTGGTGTGAGAAAGAAAGTAGGTGTCTGAGAAAGTATACTGGGGCAGAGAGTGATAGGAAAGAGCTTTGCTACAGAGCGAGGGAAAGGGGGCGAGGGATGGGTGTTACCCTCCCTCGCTCTGTAGCAAAGCTCGACTATTAGATACAAGGTACATACTCTCTCTCTCTTACTGCATTTTATTATTTTTATTTTTTATGCTTTTGATACAATTTACTTACACTTGACACACTTCTAATGTTAAAGATGAAGTTCAATTGTTTGAGAAATTTACGATTCTAATGTCAAAGATCAAGTTCAATTTGTTGAAGTTGATCACATTTATGTGTTGTTTAACTTGTCAAGAAGGTAGCTCATGAATGTATTAGGGGGTGTCTTTGTTTATATTTGTTAGAGCTCATATTGTGAGTCTTATGTGTTTTGATGTGATTTGGGTCAATGTCGTACTAGTAGTTATTAGTAGCGAGTGACCATTTTCCCTCCTTCTGTGTGTTGTGTTACTGAAAGGTGCTACTGATTCTATCACCAAAACCACCTTCATCATCGTATTTTGAGAAGATATCACCAAACCACCTTAATCATCGTATTTCAAGAAGATGGGACAAATCGGGCTAAATTTTTTTTGTCTAGATTTTTAAAAAGTGTGTTTGGTATGAATACTTGTATTGCAAGCCAGTCATTACCATCACTGACATCATGAGTATGGTAGGAGTGAACAACTAGAGCTGGCTATCGGAGGTAAGGCCAGCATAGGCAAGCTATGACTTCTAATCCTCACCCTAGGTCATTTTTAAGCAAGTTAATCCTCCTAATGTTCAACCTATGCCATTAGCCTGCTTATTGTTATCTGAATATATAAACTATCATGAAATAAACAGAATACAGCGTTGTGCAGCTGTGCTCATAATTTTAATGCAAATCAAGATATACTATTTATTCATAAAACAGGCAAAATTTTGGTCTCAAATCTCAATGGAGTCCTACAGAATATAGATAAGACAATATTAATGAACAGGATCAAAGAAGAAAACACGGAGAAGATCTGTTAAGATTAAGAGAATATAATGAATGAAATTGCGTGGGACTTACATTTATTTACCTTGGTTGCAGTAGGATTTCTCGGGTTCATATTATCTTGATCTCATATTGTAAGGAAGCCTTCATTTGGGTGGATGATCATTTGAACTTTTGAAAAGAATAAAATTGGTTGCGATAGGATTTTCATCTTGATTGCCAACGTTCTAGCTACCTGCCTCATAAGTGTGCTTTCCCATGTTATCTCTGATTTCCAGTCCGTTGTATAAAATTGATGCAGAATGTGGATTGTGAATCAATTTCTACAAGTCAGTTTATTTTTAATTGTTGTAAATGGAGAAGATCATTCTTGTGTTTATCACCTTGTGGGAATCCAACTTGTGGATAAGAGGGAGGGTTAAGCATTCGATGCATAAGGCTGATGAATACAGCTCTAATGGGATGATGGGTATGGTGGTTTGCTCATGAGCACCACGCGCTATGGAGTATGGAGGTAGGTTATTTCCCAATGGTACAATACCATTCCAAATGGCTTGTTCACAAACATTCTATTCCTTACACTCTTACTTAGCATGGAAAGTTGTTTCTAATATCCAACTGGGATTTTTGAAATGTATCACTTACAAAGTGAATTCTGGAGATGGAGTCTCATTTTGGTAGCTGATAAGCCCTCTTAAAGCGGCCTTCCAAATGGGTTACAAGTTCACAACCAAAAAAATCTGGCATGGGAATGGAGCTTTACAGCTCGCATGACAAACCTTTCGGGTTGGAATCTATTTTAGAAGAGCTAACAGATGGGAAGTTAAACAAATAATTCATCTTGTAAATGTTCTCCAACCATTTGTGTTGAATACAACACTGGTCAAATCACGAGACTCTAAAAGCCTTTCTACCATGCCTTGCTAAATAGTGCAATTGAAACACAACAACTTTTTGCACCCTGCAAGAAAATTTGGATCAAGAAATCTCTCCCCCCCCCCCCCCCTCCCAAAAAAATAAAATAAAATAAAATAAAAATCTTTCTACCATGGTTGCGTTTTGATAATTGACAACCTCCACTCGCGGGGAAGCAGAGGATCTGAAGAGGAGAGCATTGATAATTGTTTGATTCAGTGTAATTATGCTAAAAGCATATGGTACTGTGTTCTTAATCGATTCTAAACTTTCCTCTCAAATTCTAGCTTGCTAATTGGGAAAAACAAAGGTCAATTTTTTCTTCGCGACTGTGTGCAAGTTTTCTCCCAACTTACCATTTTGTTCTCTAGCTACAATGGAAGGGCTGCAACAAGATAACCTTTAATTGTTTGTCTTCAAATGTGGAGGAGACAATTATTGCGACAATTTATTTTGGCATTGGGGAGCGGAGGAAGTTATCGAGGAATTTTCTTCGATAGGTTCATTTTGGGTGGGACCAATTTATTCCATATTTACGAGAATTGTGTATTCTTTGATATGGTGACTTTCTCTGTCACTATCAATATACAAACGTTTTCCATCACCTTCTTGTTTTGCCTATAAATAACAGAAAAAAAAAAGAGAAAAACTCTTAGCAACATGTGATTAGGTTCATTTTGTTAGGCATATGATACATGTAATCTGTTTTCACCTGGTTTTAAAGACCCATTTTGAGCTAACCTAATTCTGTCTAGCTTCCTATCTAGGCCTAAATGGCGACTCAAAATGGTGTTTGACTCTTAGAAGTCCATAAACAAATGGTGTCTGCCTCTGAAGAATCTTTTGACGTGATATCTTTCCAGAAAAATGCATCACGACGTGTGACTCGAATAAGCTGTCATCTAAATTCCATGAGCAATTATCCATTAAAGGGGTGTTTAGTTGATCGAATTTCATTCCAATTCCATGGAAATGTAGGGGAGTGGATAGGAGGAGATAGAAAAGTTAGAGGGAAAGTGCGGTTGTCTATGATACTACAATTCTCGTGGATGTAGGAATTATATTCTTGGAGTGTCATCTACAATCTCACTTTCTTTAGGGGGAGCAATGAGTGTGATTTCCATGTACACGATAATTAGAGTGTATCTACAATCTCACTTTCTTTCATCATTTTCCATTTCCTCCTACCTAATCCATCATTCCCTTACATTTCCATGTAATGATATTTCCCCACCAAACATACCGTGAGGATAAAGGAAACACACCATGTAGCACGACCCGTGTAATTACGGTGCCAAAAAATGAAACCCAAATAACTTGGCCCGACCTGACTCACCATGACCGATGTATTAGTAGGTTTGTTTTGTGACCGACCTGACCTGACTTGTTTGACACAACATGAAACCAAACCATTCACATTATTTTGACGGGTCAAATGGGTCAACCTAAACATGACCCGTTCATCTTGTCTCCATGCCTTTGATTACTTTGTATTTCTCTAAAGGGAAACTTCAAGGAGGTGATTCTATATGCATGAAACATCGTATATGTCTAGGAAGCAAAAACGGTTTAACTTGACGAAAAGGATCTACGGAGTCTTCAAGATGGAGTGACACTATCCTTGATCAACCTATTAAACAAGGACGAGGATCAAACTTTTATCCTCCTAGTTTCCTCGTTATGTGCCAACAAAATACATGTATTATTAAAGAAAAGCCAATGTGAAAGATAAGGTTTCAAGCAACATTAGCTAGAATACCCCAAGTGTTTCCTATCTGATTTCATTTTAGAGTTAGAAACTATGAAGAATGAATGAGAGTGAAAACTCTGTAATTGCTTAACAGAGCAATACAGAAATATTTGTATGTATTTATAGATGTTCCATATTACATCTTGGAATCAAGAATTCATACTAACAAACATAAAACAGACTCCAGCTCATTCTAACAGTTCTTGTTTATATACTAACTGACTACAAGTATACTAACTGATAGCTAACACATTGCCTAACTGATTAACTGATATCTGTTGTCTATACTGGTCTCTTATCATCCCCCCTCAAGTGCAAGGGGCAGGTAACAAGACCAAGATGGGACTTGAGATAGATGAACCTTGAGCTTGGAAGATGTTTTGTAAGAAGATCAGCAGACTGCTCAGAAGTAGGAACAAATTCCAAAATCAAATTGCCTCGAAGAACATGATCACGAATGAAGTGCAAATCTATTTCAATATGTTTAGTTCTGGCATGAAAAACTGGATTTTTGGCAAGATGATAGGCACTGATATTGTCATACCACAAAGTGGGAGAACGAGGAAGAGTAATGCAAAGTTCTTTTAGCAAAGCTTGGATCCAGATTATCTCAGAAGTGGCAATGGCAAGACCTCTATACTCAGATTCAGCACTGCTTCTGGAGACAACCCGCTGTTTGGTAGCAGACCAGGAGATCAGATTACCACCCAAATAAATCAAATACCCACTCGAACTGCGTCTATCATCTGGATTAGACCCCCAGTCAGCATCAGAATAAGCTTCAATAGCAAAATCACAAGCAGGCTTTAAAAGTAGGCCATCATGAGAGGATCCTTTCAGATAACGTAGAATGCACTTGACAGCCACCCAATGAGAAGTCGTAGGGGCATGCATAAACTGGCAAGCTTTATTGACTGCAAAAGCAATGTCAGGCCTGGTCATGGTGACATATTGGAGAGCCCCAACAATGCTGCGATAGGAAGTAGCATTCATAAGAGGGACACCATCAGATTGGGACAAGGCTTTGCCAACAGCCCCTGGAGTTGGAGAAGATTTGCAAGAGACCATATCAGCACGAGTAAGTAAGTCAGCAATATACTTGGCTTGGCTGAGATGTAAGGCCCCATTACAGTGATGAACTTCAATACCCAAGAAGTATGACAAGGGACCCAAGTCACGAAGAGCAAATACGGAATTCAACTGATCAATAAGCAAAGATATCTGTCTTGAAGAGCTGCCAGTCACAATGATATCATCCACATAGACAAGCATGATAAGAACATAATGTTTGTCAAACCTGACAAACATGGAACTGTCTGTCCGAGAAGCAGTGAAACCCCATCTAATAAGGGCACAACTTAGTTTGGAAAACCAAGCACGAGGGGACTGTTTTAGACCATATAGAGACTTCCGTAGTTGACAGACTTTAGATGGAAACTTGTTGTCTAAAAAACCAGGGGGTTGAGCCATGAATACTTGTTCTTCAAGATCACCATTCAGGAAAGCATTGTTAACATCAAGCTGTCGAACATCCCATTGAAAACTGATGGCAATAGAGAGAACAATACGGATAGTGGCAGACTTTACAACTGGACTAAATGTCTCAAAATAATCCAAACCATAAGTTTGATTAAACCCTTTGGCAACAAGACGAGCTTTGTATCTGTCAATACTCCCATCAGGCTTGTATTTGAGTTTATAAACCCATTTACAACCGATAATGTTCACATTACTAGGTGGATCAACCAACACCCAAGTGCCATTGGTGTGTAGCGCAGAGATTTCTTTTTCCATTGCTTGAACCCAGTTCGGATCAGTAAGAGCCTGTCTCAAAGTAGTTGGTTCTGAAACTTTAACAACAGAAAGATCAAATATTTGTTTCCTCTTTGAAATACCAGCCATAGAACGTGTGAGCATGCGAGTAGGCAGAGAAGTAGAAGGAATGGGCTCTATGGAAGTATCAGCAGTTGGAATGGATTCAATGGCAGTAACATCAGTTGGAAGGAAAGGGACTGAAATAGGAAGTGTAGAAGACAGAGTAGGAGGCAGAGTAGATGTAGGCAGATTAGATGTAGGCAGAGTAGATGTAGGCAGATTAGATGTAGGCAGATTAGATGTAGAAGCATTTGAACAAGTAGAGGACGTAGGAACAACTGAAGTGATGATATTTGACACTTCATTTGAATGTAGAACTGAAGGAAGCAGAGAGGTAGACTTATGCATAGGAAAGTTGGACTCATCAAACACTACATTAGGAGAGACATATACTCGACCAGAAACTTGATCAAGACATAAAAAACCTTTATGATCTAAGCTATAACCCAGAAATATGCAAGCTACAGACCTGAATTGGAGCTTATGCTGATTGTATGGCCGAATGAAAGGGAAACATAAGCACCCAAATACATGAAGAGCATGGTAATCAGGAAGTCGATTTAGAAGAACTTGATAAGGAGACCTATGACTAAGTACGGAAGTAGGCATGCGATTGATAAGAAAGACTGCTGCCTGGAATGCATATTGCCAAAACTTGAATGGCATATGAGCATGAGCTAATAAAGCAAGACCAGTTTCAACAACATGTCTATGCTTGCGTTCCACTCTACCATTCTGAGAAGATGAATGTGGACAAGAGAACCGATGTTCAATTCCAGAGTCTAACAAAAAAGATTTGAAGGCTTTAAATTCACCACCATTATCAGATTGAAGGCATTGAATAGATGTGTTAAACTGTTTTTCAACACGAAGTTTGAACACCTTAAACATGGGCAAAGCTTGATCTTTGGTCTGAAGTGGAAATAACCAAGTAAATCTTGAAAAATCATCAACAAACAAGATAAAGTAACGAGCACCAGAAGTAGATTTGACAAATGCAGGACCCCAGACATCAGTATGAACCAGTTCTAATGGCTTAGAAGCATGAAAAGATGACAAAGAAGTAGGTAATCGATGGCTCTTTGCAAGTTGACAGGACGAACAAACAGCTGACTTAGTTTTATTGAATGGAACCTTACAAATATTCAAAACATGATGAACAATTTTTGATGAAGGATGCCCTAATCTATAATGCCATAACTGCTCATTATTAGCAATACAAGAAGAAACTTGAGGAACAGCAGAGGAAGCATTAGAAACAAGAGCAGGAACTGAAGAACTGGGCAAAGGAACTGATGCTGGAAGTGACTGATGCTGGAAAGAACTGATGCTGAAAGGAACTGATGCAATTGCAGTCTTAGGAGCAGGTAGAACAGATAGTTTGTATAAGCCATTCTCAAGTCTGCCTTGAGCAAGAACCTTCTTCGAATGTGGTTCCTTCACAAAGAAAGAATCAGACCAAAACTCAATGAATACATTGTTATCAGAACATAGTTTGGCAACACTAATCAGATTAGTGGATAAAGAAGGTACATGAAAGATTTGTTTGAGAATAAAAGATGAAGATAGAGTATGAGAACTAGGAGAGAATTTTAGAGAACCAACACTAGAGATAGGCAGGGAAGTACCATTGCCAACCGTGACCTTATCTGAGCCCATGTATGGAGCGCTAGATGCAAGACTGGCTTGATCATTTGTTAAGTGATGGCTTGCTCCTGAATCCAAGTACCAGCCTTCATTGTGGAAAGGACTGGACTGGAATGCTTGGTTTGAACCTGCTGCTAAGGCTGGCATGCTTGGTTTGAACTCAGTTGAAGAACCAGAATTTAAAGAACTAGACTGATGAAAATTAATATCAAATCGATGGTAGCAATTCAAAGCTATATGTCCATATTTGCCACATAACTGACATTGTGGCCGATCAGTAGATTGTTTATTGGAATGACCACCTTGTTGATGACTAGAACCATAATACTGCCCAGAATGCTGCCCATAGTTCTGACTATGAGAACTTCTTGCACGACCATAATTCTGGCCTCGTCCCCTATTAGACTGCCCACCAAAATGTCGACCTCTGCCTCGACCAAATTGCTGCTTGTAATTAGAACTGGCCAGGTTTGCTGAAATGGGTGGAATGTTATCCACAGAGCCTTGTTGCTCAAGCCTATTTTCAAAAGACAATAACATGCTATGTATGGATTCAAGTGAGATCTGATCATCTCTGACATTGATAGCTGAGACTACTGAGTTATATTCAGTGCCCAATCCATTCAAAAGATTCATTATATGGTCTTGATCTGAAACTAACTCGCCAATGGCTGCTAGATTATCTGCTGCACCTTTGATCTTCATGATATAATCAATCATGGACAGATGACCTTTCTTGGTGGACTGGAATTCTAATCGAAGTTGCATGATTCTAGCTCTTGAAGAAGAAGAAAAGATTTGTTCTAAAGCCTTCCAGGCTGAGAAAGAAGTAGTATGACCGATGATTTGAGCCATTATGGCTGGTGTAAGAGATGCATAAATCCAACTTAGAATTGTACGATCTTGTCTTCTCCAAGCAACGAAAGCAGGATTGATGATTCCTGTATTTAGCTCTTTTGTTGGACAGACTGAGACTCCTTCAATGAAATCCTCAAATCCATTTGCAAAAATTACGTTTTCAATTTGGGACTTCCAAAGAATGTAATTGGTTCTATCTAGTTTTACTGGTAAAGAGTGATTCAACACTTGATAAGAAGGAGCAGAGGATATGTTGGATGTCTGACCTGTGTTGCCAAGTAAACCAGAAGAAGACTGTGTTGCCATTGATGCAATGATGAAGAAACTCTAAAACAACACTCTGTTGCTCTGATACCAAGTTAGAAACTATGAAGAATGAATGAGAGTGAAAACTCTGTAATTGCTTAACAGAGCAATACAGAAATATTTGTATGTATTTATAGATGTTCCATATTACATCTTGGAATCAAGAATTCATACTAACAAACATAAAACAGACTCCAGCTCATTCTAACAGTTCTTGTTTATATACTAACTGACTACAAGTATACTAACTGATAGCTAACACATTGCCTAACTGATTAACTGATATCTGTTGTCTATACTGGTCTCTTATCATTTAGATGGTTTGCCATTTTTTTTGTTCCCTTGAAGACCCTTTTGTTCATTTCTTTCCAAATAACTCATATTCCTGCTATTAACACCTTTTCCAAGGGACTTTGTTGCATAACCTAGATTGCTCGTTGAATGATCCAGCCAATCGAGTCTTCTAAAGTGTGACCTACTCTAACCCATTCATTTCCTCCCACAAACATCTGGTATGGGTGAAAAATCTTCTTCCTCGGATTAATTTCTTTACTTGGTCAGTTTTGCATGAGAAGATCTTGACCAAGGATAGGTTAAGAAAAATGGGAATCCTCACTGGGAGTCTCTGTGTGCTTTGCAACGAATCTGAAGAGACACTGGACCATTTGATGCTTCATTGCAGTTTCTCCAAATCCATTTGGCGCAATTTCTTGGTGGAATTCGGTTTGAGTTTGATATTTGAAGGTTCCATTCTAAATTGGCTAAGTTGGTGGTCTAAAGCTAATCCTTCTCGTCGGGGGGAATGGTTATGGCGTAGGGTCCCTCACGTTCTTATGTGGTGTGTGTGGAAAGAAAGAAATAAAAGGGTTTTTGAAGGACTAAACAGATCAGAACACTCTATCTTTATCGAGATTAGAGAATTGTTGTGGAAAATGGGTACGGCATGTAATTTATTTACGGGTTTGGGTTTTGACACTTTCATAGTGTCTTGGCATTCCTTGATATAGGAATGTTTCTTATTGTAACTTGTTTCCCTTTCTTTCATTAATAAAAATCTTCATGTTTGACCGGAAAAAAAAAAAAAAAAAAAAAAAAAAAAAAAAAAAAAAAAAAAAATCGAGTATTCTAAAAGGTTTTACTTTTCCTAGTTTGACTTTTGAGATTTATTTGAAAATTTGCACTCTTGTTAGATTATTTTGGTGAAAAGGTTTGTTAACAATTGAAAAACGAGTTTTGGAAGAGGTGGAAATGGGGTTTTGAAGTGATTGAGATGGCTGATTATGGGGGGAGATGGAGGACCCCCTGGGAGGTTTGTGTGTGCGTCTGTGTTAAAATTTTTTTTTTTGAGGGGAGGGGGGGGGGGGGGGGGGGGGGGGGGGTTGAGACTATTGAACTAATTGATGTAGTCAAAGTTAAAAATCTCCTCAAAACAATTCTATGATATCTCATTTTATAGAATCGTGCTAATTAGGGTTGGGCATTACAGATCGAAAAATCTAACCGATCGGGCTGGTTCAGGCCCTTTTTAATGTTATTTTAATGGCCAGTCCTAAAAATTGGATCAGACCGAAATTTTCGGTTTAGTCCTCAATTTTAGTTTTCAAAACTCATTGGTTAATCGACTCGGGTATTTTTAAAACCTAATTAATTTCATTTTTGAGCCCCACCCTATGTTCGGTTAAGATCAAGTCAGCCCTTGCTATCCATTGCAGAAATGGCATCTGAAATCAACTTGGCACAGCGCTAATGATGCAACTCTCTTCTCGTGCTCCGCTTTCATCACCACAAACTCAAACCTCTCAGCCCGCCCCATACGACAAATGAGTAATTCTTCTTCTCCTTCATTTCATTTGTTTCTCTCTTCTCTGCTAACAATAACAGAGAGGAGATGAATTTCTCATTCAAAAATCACTCTCTAAACCCATTTCCATACATCCACCAAATTATTACAGAGAGGAGATGCATTTCTCATTAAAAAATCACTCTCTAAACCCATTTCCATACATCCACCAAATTATTACATTTCAGCAAACATAAAAGAAAAACAAAGCCACTATGTTTTGTTTCACTGTGGCTTTGGGTGGGAGGAAGGGCCAATTCGACATATCCCAAAACGACGGTGTAGCAACAACAAACAACAATATATTGTCCGGTAGAGGTTCGGGTAATGGAAATGGTGCTGGTGGTAGTGGCAGCGGTAATGGTGATGGTGAGCTGCAGAGAGAGAGGGAGAAATAAGTGGCAGCGGTAATGGAGTGATGGTGGGCTGCAGAGAGAGAGGGAGAAATAAGGGGGGTGTCGATGATGGCCTGCAAGGAGAGAAAAAGAGTGGGAAAATGGGTTTGTAATGTTTGGACTTCTACGATTTATTGTGCTTTTGTTCTTGTTGTGGGCTGTAATAGGAATTGGGTCCAGACCAGCCCAGCCTAAAATTTTGGTTAATCAAGGCTCCGTTTAACCAGGTTCACCCGATCCGGGCTCGGTCCTTAAAAATCATGTTTTTAAAAAACCGGTCTGGTCCTTGGTTTTGGGTACTCTGGCTGGTTAACCAGACCGCCCCAGCCCTAGTACTAATTGATGCAAGCACATATCTTAACCTTTGCCAACTTACTAGATGCATGCTTTACCTGCCACTTTTTTGTTTGCAGAATAGCTGCAAAAATTGTCTATTTGGTTACTTCAGTATTTTCCATTTCTAAGTTGGTAAAAAATACTTTACAGGTTCCAGGATTGCTGAAGATACGGTATGTAGGACAGACAACGCTCAGTAGCGCTGCCATTTTTGGTCTTTTTTTGGGAGCTGGGAGCTTATTACATTGTTGAAAGTCATACTAAGTTTTTATCAAGTGTTGTGTGAAGTTCTGTAGCAAATAATGAATGTTGAGTATAGAAAAAATAAACATAAGTATTAGGCTTGTTAATGGCACTTTATTCTCTTGTGTTTTTCCAAATTTTCATAAAATTGCTGATAGCACTACAGTATTTTGTACTTGAGAAATTTCTTTCTTGGGAGGTTGTCATTGGATCTGGTTTTTATTGCCTTCCCAGATTCAAATGGGTTGGTCTCTTGACACAAGGTGTTTTACATTCTGTGCACCAGGCTTCCAAAAAGAATTGTGCGCTAACTGAGGTTCCTTCCATCTTTCTCTTCTTCCTCAACCCATTTCTAGTCATTCTCTTGTTTTGTTTTCTGGCTTGACCACATCTTCGTGGTGTCCCATATTTCGTGTATGGCTGACTATTCTCTCCTAATAGTCTTTTCAGTGCATCTCTTCGCGCCCTCAACTACAATTTTGACAAAGTGAAGCCAACTTTATTTTCTCAAAGTAATGTAAACCACCACATTCATTGGCGCTTAACACCTTCATACACTCTCCCATTTACTGTACATTCACCATGCGTGTATTGTGGGACAAAAACAAGTGTCCACATTGTCAAAGCAAATAAGCCTTTTGCTATAAAGAACTTGTGAGACATCTCATGCATAAATTCATGCTTACCTAGACGGCTAGACCCAATATACAAATAAGAAAGTGGAAAAAGAAAACAAAAACTTTCGGGATAAAGTCCATTACCAACACCTTAGAGCATCTATAGTAAGGGGGCGATAAAGGGATTTAAAAAAACCCTCAAATGGGGTGTGACATTTTGATGCCCACAGTTAGCAACCCCATTTTCCCCTTTTCTTATCTCTTTACTCTTTGCTGAATATATTGGTTTCTCTCCCTTTGATTCTCTTGAGCTTATTGAGAAAATGTCTCCTTTTAATTGGCAACTATCAAATAAATCAGAAAATGTTATGAAATTCATATTAACAACATTCAGTTATCATATTCGACTTGTAATCAATCCATAGGAATCTTGTTTTTATTCTCTTGAGCATGTACTCGATAATTTGGATGTGTATCGTATTGATTAAACTAATTGATCGAGATGGCATTGATTTGTCCACACAATTTTGCTGGCATATCTCTACATATTACAAATAGATTCGATAGTCCCTTTTCAGGTAGTGCAAGCGTACTATGGGTGGTTGGGTGTGAAAATTTGCTTTTTTTGCATACCTGCCTGCTTGCTGTAGATGCTATTAGGTTTGTTTCTGACTTTGTTTAGACCATCTTCAGACATTGGAGCATCCTTAAGTTTTGCTATTAAAACCGACTTTCCTTCAAATCTCACCTCTAATTACCTCCTTTTATTTATTTATTTTTTATTTTTATGGGATGCCAGACCTTTATTATTCGAAAAAAAACTTATACACTTGTTGGGGGTACATTACAACTTTACCCGAGAAAAAACATATTCCTAGTACAAAATACGAGGAAAATTAAATTCTAGGCCTAACGCCCCAAGGATGAACTTGGCCAACATACAAATGCTAAGTTCTCCAACGCAAAGCAATCAAGGATCAGACTAGGACCCTACAACCACTTACATAGCAACCTTGCATCTTGAAATTGTAAATTGCAACTAGTAATATAACAACTTGCAACTTGCAAGAATCTTGCAATGTCAAAATGTCACTTGTAACTCCCCTGCATCTTGCAGCATATCCACTTGCATAAAAACCCTGCATAACAAAGTTGCAGTTTGAAACCATAGCAATCTTACCAACTGCAAAATTGCAACTTGCAATATGACACCTTGCCAACCTGCACCTGGCATGCCACTAGCAACCATATCTAGCAAATTCCAACTGCGATGCATCAATATATCTCCTAGAACCAGCACATCTTCCAGCCACACTCCTAGCATTTTCAGCAAGCATATCGCCACCAATCAGCATAGATAATTTCCGCACCACACCAGAAACGTTCTCCACAATCTGAAATCAGATGCGGGTCAGTCTGTTTAGACTCTGTCCAGGCCGTTTCCAGGACAGCACCTCTGTCCAGGTTCCAGTGGACCCTGTAAAACAGAGTAAATACTCCCCTGTATTTCCCGCAATTTTCTGCAGCTTATCTTCGCGACCATTTCCACCCTGCTGCAATGAAAATGTACCAAAAAGAGCATCTCTTCAAAACGCCAAACCGTCTACTTGATCCTCAACACCCAATTTTGAAGGATCCAAATAAAGATAGATCATTAACATGCTCATTTAGCACGCGGGAGCCGCAATACCGTGGCATCCTTAACAACACCGACCAGCACCAGGCCACTTTAATCTTCCACTTGAGCTCATATCTAGCAAACTCCAAACACCAAAAACCATAAAACAATATAAGTTCTTCGCAACAAATCCACTCCCAATCTATACGATCTTTCGTTAACATGTTCATTTAGCATCCGAGAGCCGTACAAACGCCGTCTTATTCTTATCAAGAATAATTAAGGACCTTATTCTTTTAGGCAGCGCGTCCCAGGAATAAGTACTAGACAATAGCTCCACTTGCGCCAATCTAGCCAATGCATCCGCCACTGAATTAGTCTCCCTGAACACGTATATACAGTACCACGTCAATGCCGTGATCATATCCCTAATCTACCTCCTTCTGTATGACGTGAATGAACCAAATGGATTCTCTTCCCAAAATGTTAATGAGTCGAATGAAGTCTCTTTCCAAAACAAGGGAGTGAAATTCTCTTGGTAAATTGTAACAATTGGGACCCACTTGCTATTAAAAAGAAGGAGCCCTTCTAGGGAGCGAGGGAAGGGTGTAACCACCCATCCCCTCGAGATAGGCGATGGCACGCATTTCGAGGGAGATGGGTGGTTACACCCATCCCTCGCTCCCTAGAATTTTCGAAAAAGAAGGTATATTCAAAAGGTCACTTATCAGAAAATCTAGAGAGCCAGGCCCGCGTCAGCCCAATACCATCCATCATCCTAGAGATTGGGCCATTTTCAGCATCTCTAGGATGATGAATGGTATTGGGCTGGCTTGGCGTAGGCCTGGCTTTCTAGAAAGATTCGCCACTTATATTTTAAAGTAGGGTAAGTTCCAAGTGAACATTGGAATTGGTCTTGCTCTCAAACTCATTAGTTGACTTGGATTGAACGCAATTTGTCTGTTAAGCAAGCGTGAGCTAGCATTTCGAAGAATATTGCCCTATTTAATTAGCTATTTCAATGTTTGTAGATCCAATGTGGTTAAGTAGCACAAATCCAAGAAAATTTAACATTATCTGAATGTATGTCTTTCAGTGTCAGTTTGCCTAAACTCAACTTACTCCGTATGGATATACGAATCTGTGAAGTGGATTCGTACAAGTGAGTATCACCTGGTGATCCTAAGCAGGTGGTAAGGCTTAGGTTGTGTTGTATTCCATGATGATGTGATTCTTGGCAAATTTATAAGTCTCGTAGAGCATGATCATAAGATCGGGTGGTATCTTTGGAATTCCAAGCACACATTCTTGAGACTTTGTTGTGTTTGCATCCTATTCGTTATCACCAACGTGTTCATGAGACTCATGGAGCGGAGAACTTGTTTTGTGTCGGAAAATCTCGTTGGAGCGCGACGACTTGACCTTGCGAGGTTGTGAAATGTTATTTGAGAGTGTAGTTATCTTTTAAACAAGAAACAAAAGCTTGTAGCTTGCGAACCCTTTCCACTGAAGAAGTAACTGATCGGAGCCAATCATACTCCGACTTAGATAAACATTGTTATTATATCTTCTGTATGTGGTATTGTCTCTTCTCATTCTTTACATTACTTGTGCATGCTTGCTTATTTACTATTTATGATATCCCATCTTGCATGTTTTAAGTTTTATAAATTATAGTTTAGCTCACTTTATTTGTGCATCGTCTTGGATTTATTGGTGTTAAGGTATAGAATGTTATTTTGAACACAGAGTACCAACATAATGTTCATATAAACAAAGTGTTCATCCCTCTCTAGTTTTGATCATCATATCTTATGACACTTGCATTGATATCTAAGAGGATATCTTTGCATTTGCAGAGGTTAAATAAGATGATTAGATGGGTGGGGTCAGGTGGGGTGGGCTATTGGAGAGAGAAGATGTTGGATGGGGTGGTCGAGTCACAGAGATGGTGGATGTGTTGTTGGAGAAGATGAAAGGAGAAAAGGAGGAGGGTCAGCCTGGAGGTTTATGGGACCCAATGCGGATTTGATAAGTGTAGGGGGAGTGGGTTTGAACTCATGACAATTACCACATTATATTTATGTATGACTATAACCAAACAATTACCAATTGAGTCACAAATAAATAATGTTAAAAATTGTGGGCCCTAATTATATTCAATGGCAAACATTTAGAGGCCCTAATATGTTTAAATTTTTTCCTGAGCCGATTCCTTTTTTTTTTTTTTTTTTAAATTTTAAAATTGGGTCATTGACCCTTTTATTATTATTATTTTTTTTATTGATCCATACCCGAAGACTACATGACTGATCCTATAGGGTTAACCAAACCAGGCCCAAAGACTACAATATTGTTGCCACTTGGTTTTGGGGGCCGATTCACATAATTGTTCCAATTGGTTTAGGGTGGGTCAGACCCCACATTCTACTTTCCAATATACTCTTTGTATCGATAAATCCAATCCTCTTTTAAAATTTTGCCATTTTTACAACGAGAACTGTAAATAGAATAATTGTAACAACCCAAATTTGTTCATGAGGAATATATATGTATGCAACTCAAAACAAGTGCATCACACATGTAGGTTCCGAATACACGTCTTTGGTTTCCAAGAAATATTTTTTTTTTTGCATCTAATCATGTTAGAACCTAGGGTATTTTTGACGTTTTGTGAAATTTGGGCAGTTTTTCAGAGAAAAAAAATTCTCAAGTCCTTTTTCCTAAAACTCATAGAAGACAGATGATACATACTCAGGTGTGTCTAAGGCTTTTAGAAAGATTTCATTTAGTTGTAAGAATCGGTTCTTAGAGATAAAATCCGACTTCTTTTCGAAGAAGAAGTTATTCTTCAACTGTAATTAAATTAATTTATTTATTTATTTTTCAATAGGGTTTTGTTCTTATTAAGCCTTACAAAATTTTAATTGTTTCTTAATGATGATTTGATCGGTAGACTCCCGGATTCTGATGACTATTAACTAACGTTATAATAGTTTGCATACTAACTTCTTATATAGGGTTTGGTTGGGGTTTCATTAGCAGATTTAGAAAATTTCGGCCATAGGTTGAATAAACTTTTCATGTCCTGTATAACCTTATCAATGTTGGGTTAGGCAAGACTTGTTCTAGACAGGTTAGAATTGGGAAATTTCCCCGTCTTCATACTTCATTATCATCATCATCATCATCAAAGCCCATTCCCGAGATTTTCGGGGTCGGCTACATGAATTTTGGTTCTCCAAGCAATGCGATCTTCCCACATTTCCTCACCTAATCCAAGCTCAATGATATCTTCATTCACCGTCTTCATCCAAGTTTTCAACGGTCGTCCCCTCCGTCTACACCCTCCATTAACTTGCCAATCTAAACATTTTCTAATTGGCGCCGTGCTCGGTCTCCTCCGCACATGACCAAACCAAGTTAAACGTCTTTCTCTAATTTTTTCCTCTATGGGCGCTACACCTAAGTATCTCCTAATTCTTTCATTTCTAATCTTATCCTTACGAGTTTTACCACACATCCACCTTAACATACGCATTTCTGCTACTGCCATCCTATGCGTATGTTGTCCCGTAGTAGCCCAACATTCTGAACCATATAGCATGGCTGGTCGAACAATTGTCTTATAGCATTTCCCTTTTAGCCTTGCAGGCATCCTTCTATCGCACAATACTCCTGACGCCATTCGCCATTTCAACCAACCAGCTTTAATCCTGTGGTCTACATCTGCTCCAATAGCCCCATTCTTTTGAATTATAGACCCTAGATATCGAAAAGCCTCACACTCTGGGACCTCGACACCTTCGATCTCAATTGCATGACTTCTCCCTCTTGGTTCACACCCAAAGTTGCACACTAGATACTCCGTCTTCGAACGGCTAATTCTAAAACCTTTACTCTCTAAAGCCTCCTGCCACTTAACTAATTTCTGACCTAAACCTGCACTAGTCTCATCCATTAAGACAATATCATCTGCAAATAACATGCACCAAGGTACATCTTCTTGCAGATGTCTCGTCAACTCATCCATGACCAAAGCAAAGAGATATGGACTTAACGCCGACCCTTGCTGTAGTCCTACTGTCACTGGAAATTCACTAGACATCCCACCTACTGAGCGAACACTTGTTACAACCCCTTCATACATATCCTTAATGATATCGACATAACATTGAGACACTTTCTTCCTTTCAAGCACCCACCAAATTAACTCCCTGGGGACCCTATCATATGCTTTCTCCAGATCAATAAAAACCATATGCAAACTCTTACGTGCCTCTCGATATTTTTCTACAGTTTGCCTAAGCAGGAAGATGGCCTCCGTAGTAGACCTACCTGGCATAAATCCAAATTGATTCTCCGAAATCGTGGTTAAACTCCTAAGTCTTTGTTCTATAACCCTCTCCCAAAGTTTCATCGTATGACTCATAAGCTTTATCCCTCTATAGTTCGAGCAATTCTGGATATCCCCTTTGTTCTTATAAATTGGTACCACAATGCTATGCCTCCATGAATTTGGCATTTTTCTAGTTTCCAAAATCCTATTAAATAGCTTAGTTAGCCATTGAATCCCAACTTCTCCCAGACATTTCCATGCTTCAATTGGTATATCATCCGGTCCAACGGCCTTCCCTGTCTTCATTCTTTTTAAAGCTTCTCTCACTTCTGTGGCACTAACTCTGCGATGGAACACGCGATCTCTCCCTTCCTGTGAAGCATACCCCTCCAAGTTTAACTCCCCTACATGTGTTCCATTGAGTAGGTTCCAAAAGTAATCCTTCCATCTATCTAAAATAGCTTTATCCTGCATTAAGACTCTTCCATCCTCATGCTTAACACACTTAACATGACTCAAGTCCCTAGTTTTTCGTTCTCTAGCCTTCGCTATCTTGAAAATATCCTTCTCCCCTTCCTTCGTACCTAGCCTATTATAAAGAGCATCATACGCTCTCTTCTTAGCTTCCCCTACTGCTCTACTACTCAACTTCTTAGCCTGCTTATAAAGCTCATAGGACTCTAGGCACCTATCTTTTTGCCACGCCTTAAAGCATTTTTTCTTTTCCGCAATGGTTTGTTGCACATCCGCGTTCCACCACCATGTCTCCTTACCATAGAAACCTCCTCTTTTGGCCTGTCCTAACTCTTCCTTCGCACATCTTCTTATTCGGTTTGCCAAATGTTCGAAAAGATCCGCGCTACTAGTCTTATCCTTTGGTTCTAGATTCTCCCCACCCTCTGAAACTGACTGGCCACCCAAAATCCTCTTTCGAAATCTTTGGCACACATCTCCCTGTAAGGTCCACCACTTAATTCTCGGTCTAACCTGTTCTATAGCAATACGACCCCTACTCTTAAGACAAAAATCGAGAACTAACAGCCTATGTTGGGATGTCAGACACTCTCCTGGTATAACCTTACAATTTTTACACCTACCTAAATCGTGTCTCTTCACAAGAAAATAATCAATTTGACTTCTATTATGCCCACTCGCAAAGGTCACCAAGTGATCTGCCCTCTTCTTATAAAAAGTATTTACGATCCCAAAATCCTGAGCTAAAGCAAAATCTAGAATAGAAATCCCCGCAGTGTTTCGATCCCCAAAGCCTTGACCTCCATGTACCCTCTCATACCCAACTCTATCCTTACCGACATGGCCATTCAAATCCCCGCCTAGGAAAACCCTATCGGAAGAGGGAATTCCAAAAACTAACTCCTCTAAAGAGTCCCAAAAATCCTTCTTAGTCTCCTCGTCCAAACCCACTTGGGGTGCATACACACTAATAACATGCACTATCTCTAGTTCTAAAGCTAATTTAATACTTATGATTCTATCCCCAAACCTCCTAACGTCGACTACTGCATCTTTAAAAACTTTATCTACCACTATTCCCACCCCGTTCCTAGTGCCATCTTTACCAGAATAGAAGAGTTTGAACCCTCCTCCTAAATCTTTACCAGAATAGAAGAGTTTGAACCCTCCCCAAAGTCTTCATACTTCATTATAATCCAAAGAAATACATTCATGTTAAAAAATATAACAAAGTATACGTCGTCTCTTGTTCCCGGTGTAATAATAGTTCAAGTATCTTAAAACCATTTGCATTTCTTCCAACTCTAAAATTTACACAAAATTGAGTTTTGTAAATAAATTTTTAAAAGATGCATGAAATAAAAGGAGCCTTTTATGTTTCATCATAATCTGAGCTCAGAAAAACTCCCTTGCATCACCTGGTAGTCACCATTAGTGTATTGATTAACTGAGTTTGCAGAAGTACTAGATGGTGTGTTGCTATCCCCATGCATTTTTTCCCCAACATATTGTTGCACCACCAAAACAGAAATTGTTGCTACAAAGTCTGACGATGCCAAAAAGTCTCCAATTGCCCCTAATTCTTGACATTCGCTAAACTCATTAAGCCCGGCTATGATGGGGGATTCAATGTCTTGTCGTCTCCCAACTATGTAGAGATCATGAACACTATCCATAGACCGAATGGCTGCCAAAGTCTCCTCTGAATTATTCACCACTTTTTCTCTATATATACTTTTATTTTGATCCATGTTTCTCAATATGAAATTACCTATGCACTCATCATCAAGTTGCTTTTGTCTATGGCTTTCAGTTACCAGAGATAGGGGTTGTTGAATTTTTAGTTTCTTGGTTTCATCCCCTACAACAAATCGCATCACAGTAAGACTCACACCAGGTTGTCCTGCCATCCTCCAACCATATGTTAATGCTTCTCGATCATCTGGGCCTCCAATAAAAATGACTGCAATGTGGTGGGAAATGTGACTAGCAGAGCCACCAAGTCCTCTATCAATGAGAATGCCGACAGAACATGGTGCATTGGCCAAAACATTTTGATTTACAGTGCGTAAAGCAGGGTTAGTGGACTCCATACTACCATCAACAGTTTGATGCTTGTGGAAAGGGACGATGATTAAAGTTGTCTGGTTATTTTGAGCAATGTCACAAATGTCCTCGTGCATAGTGGCATACGGGGAAATGGCGGTAAGACATTGAATAATTACATGTTTTGCTTGTTGTGCATATCTCTCAAAGGCATCGGCTATATTCTCAGATTGTGTCTTCGCGCACTTATGGGTGCCTTGATTAGTCTTGTGAGCATTATGCTCAATGAGCACGGCGGTGGCACTGCCAGTTAGTTCCACCAAGTGGACTGCATATACATGAATATGAGACTTTTTAGTGGCATGGGAAGCTTCTAGGAGATTAATCATTGCTGGTACGTTGCGAGGGTTATGGGTGCAAACCACAATTTTTAGGTCTGCAGGTCCCTTTAACCTTTGAATTGTTCTGAGCTTGTAGGAAATGAAACTTTTGCCAGTCCTGAAGATAAATGTAATGGTTGGCGCAGTGATTGCTGTCATCCCCACAGACAAAGCCAAAATAGTTGTATAAAGTTGGTCGTTGAAGATCTGAACCCAAACAAGTTGCTTGTCAATGTTCATGTGTAAACTATTTTTAGGATAATGTCCTAATCATGAGAACACTAAGGAAAAATGTATTTTTTCGCTCTACAAATGCGTACATTCTAACAAAATGTAATCTATTGTGTGAAGAAATTCTTCGTTCAAGAATGGTGAGATTGCATAGAAAATGTTTATTTGAACATAATTACTAAAATATTTCCTAGCTTATGGAAAGTGGATTTGGCTAAACAGAAAATAGGGGAATAAGTATTAGTATGATTCAGTTTTTCTTTATAAAGGACGTTTTGAGTTATCAATGTGACTATAAAATACGGCTATATGTAGAGAGACAAAATAGTTGACAAAAAAGTAGTAGGAGAGAAAAAAATAGGAATTTTCTTTAGATTTGATAAATACAACTCATCATTTTTATCAACCCTTGGATCTAATGAACTATAAGGTTCAGATTTTTGTTGTCATGGGTGTTGTCAAATAGGATGGGATCCGAGGACAAAGATTTTTAACAAAAGAAAGTTATACGCGCCTACTTCACCCACCTAGAAATTTCAGAATAAATTGATTTATACTTTTAATTTATGTTATAATTTTACAATACTATAAAATTACACTAACAATCTACACTAGAAGGCTACATTACTATCCAGGAAGGATAATCTTATCATGCCCGAAGGCTAAGAATTTGCCTCGTAGGTGTATCTAGGTTTTCTCAACATTGCCTAGACTTAACCTACATCAACCGAATTAAGTAGCTACGTTCCCTCACCTATGACTTAAAGACAATAGTCCACACCCACTGGCTAATCAATGACAAAACACTAAGGGTGTGTCTGGTTGCAGAATTGAGAAAATTTTCCCGAGAACAATTTTTACGGGAATATTTTGCTTAGGGGGGTAGCTAAACAAAACTATTCAGCTAATAGTGGGAGAAGGGCATGATCTGACAAAATTTCCCGGGTTCAGTTTTGCAGCCAAACACTTGAAAATAAAATTTTCCGAGAAAAAACATTCTTTTCCTGGCAACCTAACACACCCTAAGCTCTTTTTTTTTTGGAAGGTGAGCGGGGTTTTTATAGGATCCTGGAACCCATTAAAGACCAGAACTGGTCAACACACCATAAAATGATAAAGATGCCGCAAGCTGGGTTCGAAACCATCCGCCAAGCTCCAACCGTTGAGCTATCATGCCATTGGCCACACCCTAAGCTCTTAATATTTACAGGTGAACTTAACAAGGCACCAGTAGAGAGTTTCGAACTCTGACCTCCCAGGTCTAAACTGGGAAGCGGGTATAGTCAAATCAGAAGATGGACTTAGGGCGGATATTTTAGTTGCTTTTCAAACTTGTAATTTTCCCTGGAAGAACTAATCATGCAACTAGAAATAGAAATAAAAAGAAACCATAAGCTTATATGTCTACGGGTCTTTAACTTGAATTTTAAAATGTCATTTTTCAAATTGTTCTTTTCAAATACGTAATTGGTTTGGGGAAAATAATTTTCTTGGTTGTTCCTATTTTGGGCAAGAAAAAATATGTTTAGCTCTCGCATGCACATCATTGTCTTCCAAAGTTTTAAAGTTTTTGGTTCAGTGTTTCCCGCGGATTTACGAGCAAAAGCCACTTTAGAAAGGGAAGGACGTCAAGTATGTCATGTTCAATATGTAATCCTATTAACTCTTCTTATAAGAATACTCAGTGTTTCATTTGATGCATTATTATTTCTGTAAAGAGTTGGAGCCAGGAGAGATATACCTTCATTTCACTGCCTATGCTGTTTATGATAATTTCCATGAGGCCTTTAGTGTTCATGAGCAAGCCCAGAGCCAAGGATTCACGAAACTTCATGTTATAGTAGAGAGCCACAAGCGACGTGGCCACCACCTTGGCAATACTAGCTGTGATTATGACAGTGGGGAGTTGGTAATCACTCCATTGAATCAGCTTCATATTGGCTCTAAGCCCACATATAGCAAAGTATAATGGGAGCCAAAGTGTACTTACAAAGTCCCCATACTTTTCCAAGAGCACTTTTGAAAGTCGTCCATTGGGGATGATGAGGCCAAAGATGAAGGCACCCAACACAGAGTGGGTGCCAAGGGCATCGGTAATGAAGCCGCAAATCAGGACCCCTGTGAGGATGAGACAAATGTGAAGTTCATTGAAGTTTTCTCCTTCTGGGGTGAGACTTACAATCCAATACATAATGGCAGGACGAAGCACCAGAAAGCAGAAGAATACAAAGGTGATAGTACCGAATATCAATGGGAAAGCAAAACTAGGAACGTTTACGATTTTGTTAAAAGCAACAGCTATAAATAGGATTGTCCATGCAATCATGTCATTAATGATTGCGACTGGTGTGCACACTCTAGCCAGTTCAGTGTCGAATAACTTTAAATCAGCAATTACTCGTGCTAACACCGGAAATGCTGTAACAGATAAATTAACACAAAAGAAGATAGTGAAGCCCCAGTAGTAGAGTGGTGGGATACGAGAGAATGATTTGCTAAAAAGTAAGGCAATGCCCAAGGCAACCATGAGAGGAATAACCACTCCAACAATTGCAGTGATGATGGCATGTCTGTTAGCACGTTTGGCCACATTGAGGTCCATCTCTACTCCCACCAGAAACAAGAAGTAGAGAAGTCCTACATTTGCTGCTGTCTCTAGTACCATGATACTCCTCAAAGGAAAAATAGTCTCCCCAAATGCAAGAATATTGCCCAAGCCGGATGGACCTAACAACACGCCGCCCTGTCATAAAAATTATATATATATCAATGTAATTGCTTTGAAGAAGTCCAAGTTAACGAGATTGTTTGGCTTTATCAAATTTATATGTTCTACCCAAAACATTTTTTTTAAAAATAACAATCACGCCTACGTATTAATATGCACAAGTTAATATCTCATCCAACAGGTTGATTGTAGAGAGTACTATTTGAAGGGTTGGATAGAGGCAGTGTAGAGATTTGATTTCTAAACCCTGAGAAAAGAACATGCCGCATAAGTGCTTTATGGATTAATTTAGTAATGCATAAAATTAGGTGAACACAGTAAGATCATGTTGGTTCAAAAGACAAGAAAAGAAAAAAAAATTCAAGAATCACAAACAAAAACACAACCTAAATGTTCTGTGCCAATCTCAGAATCTATATTGAACTAAAACAAATTTTTTGTGCTTGCATATTTTTAAATAGCATAGATAATTAAGTGTGAAGATATTTTCCAAATTTCTGTCTAGGCTGAGCAAAAAATCATTGTAAAGAAAATGGTACAAGAGGAGTGCTTACTATTATCTCGGCGATCACTTTTGGTTGGCCAAGGAATTTGAGGACAAAAACAGTTGCTCGGATTGTAAACATAATGACAATTAGTTGTAAGATGAAAAGAGGAAGAGAGTAATTGAAGGGAATTTCATTTTGCCACACCCCATCTGTCATAATTGCGCTTGGTCGAAAACATATGAAAGTATCACTCATGTGATGGGGAGCATCCAAGTTCATTACCAAAGTTGCATTATTAAATAGTGCTGCCATCATTCTTGAGTTTAGTTTTCTCTCCTTCTCTTTTGATCAATTCATCTCTAGTGCTTGCTGCGCGTAGACTATTTATCTGCAAGACTATATATTTTTTTCTGTGCATTATTTCCTTTTTTCTTGTCTCTCTGTTAGACCAGAAAACAGAACAGAGCAGAATAGAAGAAAGTTGACAAGGATGCCAGAAAGAAAGAATGGTTCAACGCGCATTGTTAGGGGCCAAAAGTAATTTCTTCAAATAACTAGCTAGATTTTGTGTGTGTCCTAAATTTAGCTGCAAAATATTATATTTTGTTTTTTGTTTTTTGTTTTTTTTTTTTTTTAAAGGCAATAGGATTGCAGAACCCACTAAAGATGCCGCAAGCTGGGTTTGAACCCATGACCTAGTACCATCCGCCAAGCTCTAACCGTTGAGCTGTCATGCCATTGGGTCATGCAAAATATTATATCTTAGTCTTGAGTCAGAAATATAAATTACAGCCAAGGTCGTCCCTTAACATTTTTTGAACTGCAAAACAAATTTGTTGCTACTTTGAATGTTTTTGTTGCAATAGTGGTCAAAACTTGGTTGGAGACAACTGAGGATTAGTAAATATTAAACATTTCTGAACAGTTCTAAAAAAAAAAAAAAAAAAAAACATTACTTTAGTATAATGATCTGGGAAAATATAAGTTTTGCTCAACTATCTACATTATAGCTTATTATTTTTTGGAGGAAAATTCTCAATGACTAATATGGAGCCTATAATTACTATTGCATACTTGCCGTGAGTATATCTCTTATTAGTTAAAAGGGGCTTAGAATGCAAAAATAAGTAAATAAAATTATATGTATATATATTCCGGAGCTAAGATTTGTTACATAATAACTGTTGTATACTTCTATCTCGAAGGTTTTAATCAACACCAATATGCTCCATCAAAATTTCTAGCTCTTTTTTATCGGGGAACATATGACACAGCAACTTCAAAGTGTGATTTTGCTGCTCAGATTTGGTTACTAGCAGTAGCTATCTCCCTGCCCTCTGTGATGGGATAGAGTAACCCATTTCTCACTAGGTAATTATCTTGATTTTTTTATCTTGCATCCTCGTCAATTCTAAACTATAAACGTAAACTCATATAGGTCATACAAATTATAAGACCCAAACTAAAAAAAAAAATCTTTTATTTTTTGTTTAGAAAATTTGGTTCCCCCAAATCAACCATCACTAAAGAGACTCGGTTTGGAGGACTTCAAAATTTTCAGTTGAAAGCTTTGATTATAGAGAATTTTTTGGGTCTTCCCAAATCGAAAACCTTGGTGAATTTGGGAGGATTTAAACACTTTCTGCCTAAGAATGGATGGCTCACAATAACTCATTAGTTTGGTATGACTGAGACTCATCGAAGAGACTATTTTACAGGCACACAAAGCAACAGTAGTATGTGAAAAAAGAAATTAAAATAACCAAATAAGTAAATAAAATTGAGGGCTGGAAATTTTTATAACTTTAGTGCTAGCACCCATCTTGGCAATTAACTATCAACTATCTTGGGAATGAAATCAAAGCCCTTGCATAAAGGAAATACTTCAAGGCATAAATCTGTCATAAAATCTTCTGGCCTCAAGAACTATTTTTCAGTATCTTGTTTGTAGAAAATTTGCAGCTTCAGTAAGGATGTCCCTTTCTACACCATACCCAACTGATGGAATGTCATGATTTGCATCCATGCGATCAAATACAGAAATTTCAGTATACATAAATATGTAAACAAGTATTTGTGAGCATAGAAATGGATGATCTCTTTGCCTCCTTCTTGATAATTACCCCAAAGTAACACTACAACAATAAAAGTCATTTTGCAAGGAAATTTTTTCTTGAGAAAAACCAAAAAAACTTACCTGGAATAAGTTTTCCTAACAAATGACAATACAAATAAAATAAAAATAGAAAAAATTAAATTTTCATTAGACTATTTGTTGGAAATATAGGTCCCTGGTATAAGAGAAAACCATTTTGTAAAATAATCCCAAAACTAATCAAAATTATTGATTAATTAATCCCTAGCTAGTAAAACTTCTTGGACTCTGCTAATGAGTTTTGAACCCCAGGATCTCTTAGAAAGTGAGGGATATATGCAGAAGAACTGATACGATATGCAAAAAAAAAATATATATATATATATATATTTCTTTAAAAGAATTCATTTAAGAAGTGTACATTTTTTTCACGATCTTCAAAACCATGTCTCACCATGTGATTGTTGCTTAGAACATCATATTGGACAATGGACCCAACAGGACTACTAGTCGATATGCTGCTATCATCGTGTATTCTCTCCCCAATATATTGTTGCACCACCAAAACGGAAACCGTTCTTGCAAAGTCTGATGATGCTAAAAAGTCTCCTATTGCCCCTAACTCTGGACATTCACTGAAGTCAATGAGGCCGGCTGTGAGTGAGGAGTCCATGCCTTGTCCTCTCCCAACAATGTAGAGATCATGGATGCTCTCCATTGAACGAATGGCTGCCATGGTATCCACCACATTCTTGGCAATTGTTTCTTTGTACGTAATGGACTCTTCAGTAACAGTTCTTAGTCTAAACTCACATATGCAGTCATCATCAAGTTTCTTCTCCCTGTCATTGTCGACAATAATGCCAGATGCATTATCTTCATGTGGCTGTTGTGCATTTTGTCCCTCCTCGTCATTCCCATCCACAAGTCTGATAACAGTCAGACTTACACCCGGGTGTTCTGCTATCCTACAACCATATGCTAATGCCTCTCGATCATCTGGGCCTCCAATGAAAATGACTGCAATATGGTGAGAAATTTGGCTAACAGAGCTACCAAATCCTCTGTCAATGAGAATACATACTGAGCATGGTGCATTGGCTAATACATTTCGGTTAATAGTGCGGAAGGCTGGGTTCGTCAATTCCATTCCACCATCAATAGTTTGTTGCTTATGGAAAGGAAGAATAATTAAGGTTGTTTGATTGTTTTCAGCAAGGTTGCAAATGTCCTCATGCATGGTAGAGTATGGAGAGATGGCAGTGAGAGGTTGCATGATGACATATTTTGTATGTTGTGCATAGTTTTCAAAGGCATGGACAATGTGCTCTGATTGGGCTTGTTCAGAATTGTTGACGCCAGTACTAGTCTTGTAGGCATTGTGCTCAATAAGCATAGCTGTGGCATTACCAATAAGTTCCACGAGGTGGAGAGCATAGATGTGAATAGGAGACTTATTTGTTGAATGGGAAGCCTCCAGGAGGTTAATCATCGTTCGTACATTTCGAGAACTATGGATACACGTCACTATCTTTAGTTCATTATTCATCTGCAACTTTTGAATTGTTCTACGTTTGTAGGGAATGAAATGCTTGCCAGCCCTACAGATAACTCCTATAGCAGGTGCAGTGACGGCCGTCATCACTACCGTTATGAGCACAATAACCGCATATGCTTGGTTGTCTAAAATCTGTGCAAATCCATTCATATAGTTGTATGAGATAAAACTATTTCCCATACTGACTTCCTAATCATGTAAATGACTTAGACAAACATTCATTCCACACAATACTAGTAACTCACAAACATGTGTTTGTATCTGTCCGTATGCGTATATAGGGAGGCCGTGACAACGAATTGGATGCTCCTATGGTGAAATCCCATAACTCATTTGTTAGAAGCCCCAACTCTAGTTGTCACGGCATCCCAGTTCTATATATGCATTTGTGTTTAAGAAAGGGAGAGAGAGAGGTGCAATTACAGGGGATGTTAAGGGAGAAGCTGTGACAGCAAGCATGCATTTTATGGTGCGGGGTTCAAATTAAGATAAGAATCAATCAAATTCACGATTGGTGGAGGGTTCAAATTAAGATACAGATTCAGAGTAGACAATATTTGGCTGTTTTTGTGTCTTCTTGGGCTCAGTAAGTTAGAAACTCTGGTTGTCTGGTAATCAAAGCCTACCTAGGAACTCGATAAGAACCAATGGCCTCTAATAAAATGATGACAAGGTTGGTGCAGTAGCCAAAGCTTGTGCTTGTGTGGTGCCAACCTAGTCAGGATGCCATGTACTATAGTTCTCATATGATACAAACTTTAATGCTCAAGTTGTGTGTATTTGAAAAAGGGAGTGGATATTTATGCTTTTTACTTTGATGTTTCATTTTCGTAGCAATTAAGGTGCGTGTATGTGTTTGTTATCTGTGTGTGTGTGTGTGTGGATGCATGTTTGCATTATTGTATGTAAGAGAAAAGAGAAAGAAATATACCCCCATGTCCTTAGCTATGCCAATTACAATAATTTCCATGAGGCCTTTGGTGTTCATGAGAAGACCCAAAGATAAAGCTTCACGAGGTTTCATTTCATGTAAGATGCTAATAAGAAATGTGATCACCACCTTGGAAATGCTAGCTGAGATTATCATCATGGACAAAAAGCCTGCAGCCTCTGGGTTACTAATTGAAAAAAGGTTGGTTTTAAGCCCATTTATGGCAAAGAATAGAGGAAGAAGAAGGCCATTTACAAAGCCCTCAACCTTTTCGATTAGCGCCTTTCCAAGTGCTCCATTGGGTATGATAACGCCAAAAACGAATCCCCCAAACACATAGTTGATGCCAATGAAATCTGTGATGAAACCACAAATCAAGACCCCTGTGAGAATTAGACCGATGGACAACTCACTGAAATTCTCTCCTTCGGGGGTGCACTCTATGGCCCATGTAATGGCAGGACGAAGGACTATGAAACAGAACAACAAGAATATGGAACTGGTAAATATCAGCCTGTTAGTATGAGAGCCACTCAGAATTTTGTTCCAAACTATGGCCATAACTAGGATTGTCCATGCAAATATATCATTGATGACTGCGACTGACGTCGATACTGTGGCTAGTTCAGTGTTGAATAACTTCAGATCTGCAATGACTCGTGCCAACACAGGGAAAGCTGTAATAGACATGATAACAGACATAAAGGAGGTGAAGCCCCAGTAGAAGATTCCTATGACGAATGCAAAGTCACCATTATATAGTAAGGCAATGCTGATAGCTACAAAAAATGGAATAATCACGCCGGCAACTGCAGTGATGATGGCATGTCTACTAGCATGTTTTGCTACATTAAGGTCCATCTCTACTCCCTTTAAGAACATGAAGTACAGAAGTCCTATTTTTGCCATTCCTTCTAATACCACCATACTCTTCAAAGGAAAAATAGCCTTTCCAAAACTGCTGAAGTGACCTAGAGCCGACGGGCCCAACAACACACCTCCCTGCCATAATATTTGCAGAAATGGTAACACATAAGAACTTGCAAGAGAACACATTACTCATTGGAAATTCAAGACATGTTTGTTAACCATTATTATGTCTATTCCCAGATACACATTTTCCCTTGCCTTTTGACAATGGCCAAAAGGCTAATACTGGAATTCCAAGAACAATTTTGTGATAGTCGCATATAAGTTACACCTTCTTAAACATTCAATATTTTATGTAGATAATCATTCATATATATGAATTGAGGGAAATTAAAAGGATTTCAGAAAGACATTTGATACATATATGAATATGTTGATAATGGATTGTTTTTCCAAAAAGAAAAAAAAGAATTCATTAATATTTGGGCAATGTAAAAAAACATTTGAACGCAATATTAATTATAGATTAGAAGCTGGCACAAGAGAAATGCTTACTATGATCTCGGCAATTACTTTTGGTTGGCCAAGAAATTTGAGGACGAAAACAGTGACTTGAAGAGTAAGAACAATGATCATTAGCTGCAAAGTGAAAAGAGGGAGAGAATAATCCAAGGGGTTTTGATCATGCCACACCCCATTTGACGTTATGTAGTTTGGTTGATAGCAAACAACCCAGCTACTCATGATGTTTTTCGGAGCATCCATACCCAAAATGGTCATGTTCATTGGATTCGACATCTTTAATTTTTTCTTCAAGTTTAGTCTCTCTTGGTCTGCAAAATATCTGTTTGTTGAATAGTATTTATATTGGTACCTTCTGTTAAGTATTTTGGTTTCTCTGTTAGAACAGATACAGATAGAACAATGATCAAGCATGAAGAATGCTTCAAAGGTTGGCAAGGAAAAACTAACTACTAGAGTAACTAGATATGCTGTCCTAGTTTTCAGGTTGGTAAAATTAGCTGTTTTATTGCCAAACTCAAAAGTGGAACCTTTGATATCCAGTGAGATATGTGTGAGATTTTGCTGTAATTATTATACAGTGAGGCATTTTGAGTTGGATAAAATAAAATTTCACCAGTTTAATTTTTAACTAATTTCCTGTTCCAACTTTTACTCTCCCCTAAATCTTCAAATTGGAATCTCTGTCATAAAACAATGCTATCCTTTTTTTTTTTTTTTTTTTTGGGTTAAAGCATAGAGCATATTATATATTGAACCTTTCTCATTGTCGAGGAAAGAGGCGAGGAAACCAGCGAGGGGGAGGTGTTTTACCACTCACCCCCCTCAAGATTCGCGTTGTTGGGCATCTCGAGAGTGCAGGCGCGCATTTCGAGGGGGATAAACGGTCACACCCTCTCCCTCGCCCCTTTTCTCGCCATTTAGAATTTATGTTATATATTAGATCTGAGAACAAAATATGTGTCCAGCAAAAGTAGCTAACTCGCGAGGAATATAATTATAGTACCAAGCACAATTAGCTTAAATTAAGTTCTTAATCCTATAAATTAAAGGGCGCCACATCCAACACACATTTGTCTGGTCCTCCTAGTTGTGCTCATTCAAAATGGTAATATGAGAGCCCGAATCACTCAGCAAAAATCCTATCTGCCACCGGGGTGATTAGATTTGCAAAAGTGTCGCCTGAGCTTTGAAAGATTCAGTCGTTGTGCTGTAAAAACTTTTCTTGAGATGGCGGAAGCAATCCGAGCTAGGACTTTGCCACAATCATCCACGACCAAAATACCAATTGCTCCTTCTTGAGTTATGAGGTGTTTCTTTCGTGCTCCAAAAGATGCTTAAAAGAACCAGTGAAGAGCAATTTTGATGCAGAGTGTTGGCAGATCAAGGCTATCAGATGAAAGCACCAAATTTTCACCTTGGTGCCTACAACTCAGTTCTCTTAATTATTATCCTAATTTAGTTTCTTAGATTTATTGTCGCATACTTGAAGATAAAAGCTCTAATGCCCATGATTATTATTATTATTATTATTATTATTATTATTATTATTATTATTATTATTATTATTATTGATGCAGTCTTTTTTCGCTCCATGCTTTGACCTGATCCCGCTGACCTGCACAAGTAACGCGCGTGACCCATAGACCACCGTGGGGTGGCCGATGACACTCCGATGCTAAAGTTAGACAGGGCTCTGAGGAAGGTATAATGCTGTAACAAGGAATTTGTAGCATACCTTAGCTTATCAACCTCATGTCTTATTTATAGTGCAATGAGTTCTGGTTCTACTAGGCCATCGTAGGCTTAGTTTAGGAAGGATATATTCGTGGAGATCCCTCCCTAATTAGGAGTCGTGTTGTAGGAAGGAAGTTTCATGTTAGCTCCGTGCTCCTAGATACGCGGGAGATAGTTCCTAATCCAAGATCAATCCGTAGAAGGGAGTTTCCCTGTGATTCTGGTGTTTGCTTCCTAGTTGGAAGCATAGAGCAGCTGTAGTCGCCCGTCCGAAGCTGATCCTTGAGATACTTGCCTGAAGAGGGCTTACGAGTATTAAGGATAGTTGTAAGACGTATGGGCCTAGCATGCTGTGAGAGTTCGGGTCCGCTTGGCGGACCACAATTGGGCGGGCTTAGAACCGCTTGGGCCAGATCTGTGTTGGGCTAACGCTTGATGCCGTAATTCCTCGAGATTATAACGACACGTATACGACTCCGGGGTGTGGCCATTTTTATGTATCATTAGCTACTCCCCCCAAGTTAGTGAGCCGTCATATCGGTTCGTTAAGTTATCTCTTGAAGGGATGCGTCGCTCATGATGATTGAGTCTGAATCATTGCTTGAGCCACGCGCTGCATTAATTGAACGTGCGTTGGTTTAACGGAAAAGAGATGGGAAGCCAACCTCTATTTAGGTCACCCGCTGTATAGAGTCTAATTCTTCTACTTTCCTTGCTTTCGAAGCTACCTCTCTGATTAAAAAAGATTGTTCATCTTCCTCATGACTCAAGAAAACTTTCTTGATGACGCTGTCTTGGTCGAGGGTCTGGAGTTTTTCGAAGATAGGTTGTTGTCCGAACCTGGTCTCGCCGAAATTCGTACGAAGTTTGGGGTCCCTGAGGACCTGTCGTTGTATCTCCTAACGGGCGACCAGACGTCGATGTCACATCCGGATAGTTTTATTTGTTTGCACCGCGGGATGCTTCAAACTTGAGTGCATTTTTCGGTTATGGATGTGATCTAGGAGTTCTTGGACTTCTTAGGGATTCCTCCGGCTCAGTTGGGGCCCAATGGATATAGTATCATCCTCATGATTCTGCTCAGTGCTAAGGAGGTCAGCGTTAGCATGACTCCGCAGGTGATTCAATTGTTGACCTCTCATCGGCTAAAGAGTAATGTTGTTTGTAAGATGAAGTCGTCGAATTGCTATATTAAACTACCTGATGATTTCAAGTTCTGGCAGAAGTACCGCTTCTTGGCCCCTGCGGATTCGAAGTACTTTCAATGCAAGGGTTGTCCGCTCGAGCGATAGTTCAGGTCGCTTCGAAAGTTCATCTATTTTCTTGTGACTTTGATGTGCTTGATAGTGGGCTGTTTAACCATCGCTTGCGTTTTTCTGTAGGAAGGTTTCCCACTAGTCCTCTTACCTTAGAGGAGCAAAACACCATGGAGAAGTTTTGCGTCCTGCCGAAAAGAAAGGCGGTCGATGTCATAAGGTTTTCCAACTTCATTTGTAGTGGGCTGTGGGACAACTGGCCCGTTGCCCCCACTCTATATCGAGAGTTGCACATTAAGTTGGAAGATGGGCCCCTTCCAAGAAGAGGAAGGCTACTAGGTCCAAAGCTTCTATTCTGTCTGATGTGGAAGAGACGTCTGAGACTCTTGCCTCTTTCGTGAGGAAGATGTCTCACGTTAGAACTGGGTCGTCTTCAGCATGACCTGTTCTGGTGAAGGGGGAACGCGAGTCTGCTAGACCTGTTGAGGCGGAGACTGATGTTTCCGGCTTGGAAAAGGATTATCTGCGATTGGCAGGAGTCGTGGACAGGTCAAACCTTAGTGACGCGCATGCCAAGGCTCTGAATGACTGTCTTGTGTGGGTTGCAATGGCTGCTTCTCCTGGTGATGATTCTCGTGAGGCCGCTTCGGCAAAAGGATCTTGTGAGGACTTTCCCGAGGTGGTAAAATCTGATTGCCCCGTAGTTGTTTCGTCTGATAGTGGTCATGGTACTGGTCGTGTCTCTTGCAATCCGCATTGCTCACCGTCTCACTCTAGGCCTCAGCTAGAGGTGTTAGCGGGTCCTTTGGATACTTCGTTGCCTTCTCTCTTCCCGGATCCCATTGAGTCGTCTCGCAAAAAAGGGGCTGCTGCTGTTGACAAGGGAAAGGCCACGGAGGAGAGCTTGAGGATGGTGGCGACCATGAAGGGAGGCGCTAGCATAGTTCTCGATCAGGGAAAAATTCATTCGGGCGCACGGATAAGCATGTTTGCACCGGATTTGGTGAAGCTGAGTTCTCAGGTATGGCACCAAGAGATGGACATAGAGTATGTTTCGAGGAAGCATATAAACAGGCGTCATAGCTAACTGATGGATCACACTCCAAAATCCGAGGATGATTCGTTGGAAGGGTGTATAGATAAGAGTTTGAAGTACCTTATGATGGGTATGTCTCATTTGAGCCACGCGATCGTTGCTGAGATGGAAGTTGAGGCGGCTCGTGAGAGGGTATACACCTTGAAGCGTGCCTTCTTGCATATGCAGTCTTTGTATTCTGATGCGTTCCATGAAATTGAGCGGCTTAGCAGGCCGAAAAGAAGCGGTTGGATCGGCCAACTGTGGCCGCTGAGGCTCAGAGGGCTCGTCTAGAGGACCTTGAGCGTGATCTGATAGAGGCAGTGTCTGAAAGGGATAGACTTAGGCAGGAGTTGAGCCATATCCGCTGAGAAGTCGAGGTTGCGCAGGAAGCTGCGGCTAAGGTGAGTTCTAAACTACTATCTTTCGTTGAAGAGAGTGATTCAAAGGAAGCCGACTGGGCTGCTGAGAAGCAACAGTTGAAATTCGATGTGGAGTTCTATGTTCGAGAAGCGAGGAAGGTCGAAGACCAGCTCAAATTGGGGCAGCATGAACTCAGTGTTGTAAAGAGCAGTTTGGCCACAAAGCAGTCTTAGGTCGACGCGCTGACTGGCAAGTTGGAGCGTGAACTTGTTGATGCAAAGGTGCGGGTGGAAGAGCTTCTCTAGGAACAAGGCAAATACGAGTTTCGTTGGGTTGTACATGGATGGCTGAAGCTACTGGCGCTGATGAAGGAGGAGCATCCGGAGTGGGATCTCAGCCGTTACAAGAAGATGTCGTATGTGGACCTATTTGTTACCTCGACGTCATCGAGCGAGGAAGACAATTTGAACCTTGATGTCTAGGCTGTGACGTGTGTGGATGCAACTTCTGCTCCTTCTTCCACTTGGTTTAAATCTTCCATTTTTGTACCCTCTCCTGATAAGGAGTGAACTTTGTGTGCTTGTACTCTTTTTGTCTTTGACCATTAATGAAAACAATTTTATCCGTTCCGTAATTGTTGTCTTTATTGCATTTTTTCGTTTCGCCTTGTCGTCTTGCTTTGGCATAGGCTGGTTGAATCAATATGATGTTGACTGGTATGTATGCAGCAGAGAGCTTGACCGCTTTGTGTTGTGAATGACTCGGGGTCATCGTAGTGTAGTCATGTCCGGTAGTGGGCATGTTACAAACAGTTTAGCTGAGGGTTGAGTCATCTGAGTTGTGCCCTGTCCCCAAGGTAAATTGATTGAGGGTTACCTTGCTTGTCTGATCGGTCGGATGTAGCTGCTGTTGTGAGTGAGTTGTTATGGCCGAGCGTGCATGTCAGAGCGTTCATGTCGAGTCAGGCGTCGTAAGCTCGGGTTGGCACCCTAAGTAGCTTTTATCTAGACACTGGCCGTACGATCTTTGTATGGCGCAAGTGGACTTCGCTTAACATTAGGATGTCAGTTCGTTTGAGCGTGAACACGTTGACTCAGCTAGATTCATGTTCGAGTCCACTGTTTTGAAGGGAAGTGGAAGTCGTGTGGCGGGCCGCTTGAGGTCCCCACCTTCCGAAATTGTTTATGTCTGAGCCATGTGGACTACAAGTTCAGGGAGTAAAGTTTGGCGACCAGGCAGAAGAGCAGTGGTCCCGTGGCAAGCCGTTAGAATCAGTTCGGGACTGACTAGGCTCCCATCTTCTAAATCATTTATTTCCGAGCAGAGCGGACTATAGATTCGGGGAGTAAAGGTTTGGCGACCAAGCTGAAAAGCAGTGATCTCGTGGCAAGCCTTCTGAATCAGTTCAGGATTGACTAGGCTCCCACCTTTCGAACCATCTACACCCTTCCGTGCGGCAGGGGCTACGAATTTGAGAGAGGTTTGGCGACCAGGTTGAAAACATTGGTCCTGTGGCAAGGCGTCGGAATCAATTCAGAACTGACTAGGCTCCCCCCATCCAAATTATCTACACCTAAGTGCACCAAGCTACATATTTGGAAGTGTTTGGTGGCCACGCTGAAAAGCAGTGGTCCCGTGGCAAACCGTCGAAATCATGTCATGGCTGACTGGGTTCCCAACTTCTAGACTATCTACACCCTCGTAGCGCGAGCTACAAGTTCAGGTTTGGTGATTTGGCGGTCACGCTGAAAAGTTGTGGTCTCGTGGCAAGCCATCGAAATCAGTTCGGGACTGACTAGGCTCCCACCTTCTAGACTATCTACACCCTCGCAGTGAGGGCTACAAGTCCAGGTTTTGATCAGAAGCTTTCGTTGATGGTCGTCACCAGCTAGGCTTACTTGATTAGGTTCGGCGATCACTGACTGCGGATGCGGCAGTGATCCCTGGCAAGTCGTCGTCACCAGGCTTGGTAGTGTTGATTAGACTCCCACTTCCTAAACCATCGATGTCTGCGCTGAGCGGACTAGGTATCGGGATAAACCAGAAGCCATCGTCATCAAACTTGGCTGACTAAACTTGCCTAGTTTGAATTGAGGTTCCGCCTGCTAGGAGGCATGCGAACCTAATCCATCAGCATGTTGCATGGAGTGGATAGAATTATCTTAAATCAGCTGGTGATCTGTAGGTATAATCCATATGTCAGGGTTGACTAGGATCTCTAGTGCTCGTGCCAAGCTTGTGACTGAGTTTTGTGTGAATAATAGGTTGAGCCCATGAGCCCACAGAGAAAGGGCTAGGGTTTCCCGCATGGTGCGTTGCGTGTACGGCGTAGATTGCACGGTGACATGTGTATGGCGTAGATTGCACAGTGACATGTGTACGGTGTAGGCTGTGTGACGGTTGAATATCGGTTACTCCCCCTCAATTGATGGGGTTGCATACAACGTCATTAATTGATTGACGTCATCTGTGCAGTTTCCTTGGGAATAGTCGTCTTTCAGTTTCTCGTACGATATTCAATGCTTAGCAGTTAATGCTTGAGTGCCCGCTTGGTGAACCATCATGTCTATATAATAGTGTTTTCCAATCGTTGTAGGAACTATCTTTCGCGGAGCTTATCTTCCGTAATGTCCTTGCTTGAAGAAGATGCTTCAGGTTTTCCAAAGGCTGAGAAAAATACTTTGGGTTTTCCAAAGGTTGAAGCTGAATCTCCGTCTCTGGAGTCTCCGAAAGTTCTGACATTTGCGCTGATCAGGCATAGAGATAGTTGTTGTTATGCGTGGTCACCCAATATGGGTGGGTACGTAGTTGATCTGCTGAGGTCTCGTAATTTCTTCTCATATTGCGGAGTAGTACAGATTCTCTCCCAAAGGAAGAGTCTATCCTTTATGTGCAGGTGCCTTATCGTTGTTCTTGAATGTTTGATATCAAAGATAGCATCTGCGTCCTACTCCGTGGTGGCCGCCACCCCACTTCTCGATTAACCTCGTCATCCGACTTTGCGCTGGAATTTGAAACCTCGAGATGAAGAGGAGTTGGACATGGTCCATGGATTGGGCCATTGACTCCTGGATGTCCCTTTCATCCCCGCAGCCGGAAAGTGTACCCTACCTGTGTGACCTGATACTTGTTCCAGGTTCACCGTTTCGACTGATCGAGCCTGTGAGCTGGCCGTATTAGGCAGTGGCTCGTCGCGGGACTCCTGGTTGTCAATTTTGTACCCACGCATACCATATTTGATGGTGGCGTTCTTTCGCTTGTGGGTAGCTTACCCTGGACTGTTCGTGTTACTTAAGTGGTCAGACAGTTTAAGCAAGTCCTTACTCCATGTTGATCAGATGCTTGCAGTGTGTAGTCTTTTGTATCCGCCTCAAGGCGTTCGTAATAAGTAGCCTTTTGTATCTGCCTCAAGGCGTTCGTAATATGTAGCCTTTTGTATCAGCCTCAACGTGTTTGTTGTTACATCTTTCCAATAATCAATAGAATTTGTTTTTCGTATTTCTTCCTTTATTTATTAAATGATTGAAAATCACATAAGGCTTTTAAGAACTAAAACTCAATATTGACTATGGAAAGTGAAACAAACAACTTAAAGCAAACTAACTGTTAACGGAGACAAATTGATCATGGCCTTGAAGTGGATTCGGGTTGCTCTCGCAGATCATTCGGCGGACTGTCGAGGCGTTACATAGGTTACTGAAGAGTAAACCTTGCAGAGAGATGGATCTCCGTGCCGATTAAATGTCGGGGGGATTTGTTCCCGCTTGCCAATGCATTTTCGACTCGCTGAGTGGAAGAGCTTGTTGCTCCTATATCGCTTGAAAGTGATGTCTCTACCGTCTTTTGGCCTTGCACTGGGTCAGGCTGCTTGACATGATGTAGTTGAATTTGGGAACATTCTATCTGTTTCGGTGCGGCGTAGTGGCAGCCTCGTGCCGTAGGTTGATCTCCACGTATTGTTCCTTCAGAGTGGTTAGCAGTATACTTAACACACTGGTGAAGGGTGGATACCACTACTTCCATCTAGTGGAGCCAAGGTCTTCCCAGGATAAGATTGTAGGATGACAGTGTGTCTACCACTATGAAGTCCAGAAATAGGACTTTTCTGAGCTACGACTCTCCTGCTACCGTAGCAACCTTATCTTTCCGATGGGGAAACACTTCTCCCCACTGAATCCGATCAACGAGTGTTCTGAAGACGTTAGGTTTTCCTCTTTAAGGTCCATGCTGTGGAACGCGTTGTAGAACAGAACGTTAAGTGAACTTCCCGTGTCAATTAGAGCTCTCTTCACTTCTCATTTTGCAACAGAAACGGAGATGACCAAGGCGTCGTTGTGTGGCGCTCGGACTCCAAAGTGGGAATGGGGTTCTGAACCCGTGAGTGGCAGATGTGTCTGTCCTCACTCGCGAATTATGTCCGCATATCCAGCATTGTCCGCTTGCGGGACCTGTATGACTGGACCGACTCCATGAAAGACGTAGATTATTTATGGAGTAGCCTTATCTATTTATTTAATTGACTCCCACCGGTCCTTTGTTTGTTTCGTTGGTTTTTCAAACTTCAGGAACTCTTTTAGTTTGCCTTTGCGGATCCAATACTCAACTTCATACCTCAGACTCTTGCAGTCGTTGGTGTTGTGGTCGCCCTCCTTGTGGTACACACAGTATTCATCGTTGTCGCGCTTGGAGGGGTCTCCATGTGTCTTTGGGGGCCACTTCAGTTCCTCCCAGTTTTTTATGGAGTTAAGTACGTTTGACAGGCTAGCACCTAGGGGTGACACTGCTCTGGATCCAACGTAGTTGGATGATTTCTCCGGCCTGGGCCAACCAGGGTCCGACATGTTGTCACTGTGCTTCCTTTTGCTCTGTTCATCGTCCTTGCGACTTTTTCCCTCATTCTTGTCCCTAAGAGAGAAGGGCTTCCTATCACCTTCGGTTTCCCTTTTGGCGGCCTTTGACTCTTCCAGGGTGATGTGTCTTTGGACGCTCTTGAGGAGCTCTGCCATGTCTAGAACGAGCTCCAAGGTGATGTCCTCAAAAAGCTTCCCTTATCTAAGGCCCGCAGTGAAGGCCGTCGCGGCTATATCGTCACTGCACCCGTCGATGAGGGTAAGCTCATTGTTAAAGTGCGTGACATACCCTCGGAATGTCTCGCCCGACCTTTGCCTTAGAGAGAGTATGTAGTGCGGATCTTTTCTGAAACATTGGCTTCCGACGAAACGTGTCAGGAATTCATTCTCCAGTGTTTTGAAGGAGTCAATTGACTTCGGTGAAAGGCTGTGGAACCATGTCAGCACAGAGCTTTTTAGACTGGTGGGAAAGGTTCTGCACATGACAGACTCAGATCCTTCTTTGAGGGCTATTACGTGTTGGTAATGGTGCAGATAATCGAAAGGATTGGTGGTCCCATCGTAGGAGTCGAGCTTCAGGGAAGTGAACTTCCTTGGAAGGGCCTCGTTCATTATCTGGTCCACAAATGGTGGGATAGGGAGGCGATATAGTACGTTCGGATCATGCGCCCCTCTGTGGAGGGGGTTCCCAGGGTCGAGCTTCTTTGTCCTGGCGGTGAGCGCAGCGTTCGTCGCGCAACCTCCCTTAGTCCAATGAGAACTAGCGGGGGGGGGGGGTGGCTCTCCTGCGCTTGCTCCCTATCATCTTCTGGAGGCGGAGGTATGTGTTGTTCTTGGTCTCCGTTAGAAGGTGGTGGATTCTGTTGCGTAAGAGTCTCCACCGCCTTGGCGATCTATTGTATCTGAGATGTCAGCACATCGATTCTGGGGTACATGGTTACCGCCGTTGGCGTGGGAGCGTGAATTGGTTGCTCGTGCATGATAGAAACTGCTGAATGAGGTTGTATAGGGACAACCTGAGCGTTGGACGTGTCCCTTGGTTCTCCGTTGTTGCATGACCTAGTGGTCACCATCTCTCTGGGTTTTGATAGGAGACGGCGATTAGTGTAAAATTATGAACTATGTCGTCCCCACGGACGGCGCCAAACTGATGCATTCTTTTTTCGCTCCCTGCTTTGACCTGATTCCGCTGACCTGCACAAGTAACGCACGTTAGCCACAAACCACCGTGGGGTAGCCGATGACACTATAATGTTAAAGTCAGACGGGGTTTTGAGAAAGGTGTAATGATGTAACAGAGAATTTGTACCGTACCTTAGCTTACCAACCTCATATCTTATTTATAGTGCAAGGAGTTCTGGTTCTACCAGGCCATTAGTAGGCGTAGTTTAGGAAGGAGATCTTCGTGGAGATCCCTTCCTAATTAAGTCGTGTTGTACGAGGAAAGTTCCATGTTAGCTCCGTGCTCCTAGATACGAGGGATATAATTCCCAATCCAAGAGCAATTCGTAAAAGAGAGTTTCCCTGTGTGTGGAAGATACTATGGTGTTTGCTTCCTAGTTGGAAGTAGAAAGCAGTTGTAGTTGCCCGTCCGAAGCTGATCCTCGAGATACTTGCCTGAAAAGGGCTTACGTGTATTGAGGATAGCTGTGAGACGTGTGGGCCTAGCATGTTGTGAGAGTTTGAGTCCGCTTGGCGGATCGCAGTTAGGCGGGCTTAGGATCGCTTGGGCCGAATCAGTGTTGGGTTAACGCTTGAGGCTGTAATTCTTCGAAATTATCATAACACATGTACAGCTCCAGAGTATGACTGTTTTTATGCATCATCAATTATTATTATTATTATTATTATTATTATTATTATTATTATTATTATTATTATTATTATTATTATTATTATTTATTTTTATGCCTATATGCATTTATTAATATAATATATGAGCTAATACAATAGTGCATGGTAGCTGCTTTTGTAAGTTCATGAACCTCAAATCTAGTTATTAATTTACATACCCAACTTTTGCAACAATCCAAAAGTTTGACTATGACTTATTAAAGGTCTCCAAAACCTTTGAATGGAAGCAATGCCCAAATTACCTGCTTCATTCAAGATTGAATTAAGAGTGGCTTCGGGCATGGCTTGGTTAATCCTCTGGGGTCAAAAATATGTAGTCTTCAAGCATGGATTAATAAATCAATTAAAATGATCCATGAACCAAACACAACCTTCCTTGAGCACTTGAACACGCTCTCATGTAGTGGTAGTAAGCATATTAGGGTGCAACATATACTGACTAGTTTGGTAACATTTCGACCTATTCAAGTTCAACCAACCAGTGTGTCGAACTCTTGGTTGGACTCAAACCCTAAACCCTTCACCTCCACTGAATCCCCTTGAAACAACACAACTTAACAATGGCGACTTTGTTGCTGAGAAACCCTAGAATCCACCTCACTCGAACCCTCCTCCACAAATTCTTCACAGTAGTTGAAGCAACAACACCAAAAGCATAAGCAGAAGCGGAAGAAGAAGATGAATCTTCCATGGCAACATATCGCAAACTCAAACACTAGATCAAAACAGAATCCGACCCAGAAAATATGGCTGACATCTTCCTCAAATTCTCAGACCACCTTCGCTTCTTCCGCGACCGCTCCACCTTCGACGTCACTGTTCAAAAGCTCACCCGTCTCCGCCGATTCGATCTCATCGAGCGCATTCTCGAGCACCAGAAACACACTCCTTTGCCCAAGTATGAGAGCTTCTGGATTAGAATCATGGTGAGACTCATTAATATCCACCCATTAAATCTCACAATCTCACAATCATTGTCTTATCTAAACACCCATGAACTTGATTTCTATTATCAGTAATATCCACCCCACACTCCAACACCCGACACCAAATGTTCACCACCACTGCTGCTACCCTTGGCCACTTCTTCCTAATCTTTCTTCTCCCCTCTTGCTCCTCCTCCTCATCATCTGCCTTCTCATCCATCTCCGGACACGCACACGGTATCCTCCCCGCCAAGAAATTCTTGCAAATCAACCTCGGGTCCCTCTTTCGGATCTTCTCCGATCCATTCGACCCAGACACCTCCGTCATCGTGGTGGTGGGAGTCAGCATAATTGAATCAGACACCGCAGTGAACCTTTCTCCACCATCTTCTTGAAGATTCCAAGCCAAGTTCAATTCATCATCATTCAGCGTGTAATCAAGAAGGCTTCCCCAATCATACTCCTATATATTGTTCAAATGTTCAGACCTGTGTAAAAATGAGAGAGTGAAAACGCAGGGAGAGTGGAGAAACGAAATAGAGATAAAGAAAACGGATGGAGTTTTCTCTCCACTGTCTGTCTCTTCAATGGTACGGGCTAACAAGGAGTAATCTCTAGATGTCCACGTGCTTGGTTCAGGTAACAGACGGTTAGGATTAACATGCTATCACATCATGCGTGATAAGCACATGAAGGGCATTTTCGTCATCCAAAATAGGTGAAATGATGGTATGTGAGGTGTTTGACAGTCAAGGCACGTTGACTGGTAGTCTAAAGGGGAAAGTGCAATGTGAATGTTAATTGGGGACAAAGCTGAATTGACTATGTGTTTTAGGGGGAAAGTGCAATTAACCCTATAATATTCTAATATGTTTGCATTCTTTCCATACTAATGCCCTTGTACCACAACAAATTTGCATTATCATGCATAAGGTCGTAACTAATACCCTTCTACCATGATGAATTATCATTCTCTCACGTACAATTGTCAATAGACTTTTTATAAAGTGGGGGAGAAAAGTAAGTTTTGCCTCACAAGACTCACAACTCACAATTGGAATTGTCAAAGTGTAACAACGGGAGCCGGTGGGAAAGAGTGAAACTATCGGGCGCACATATCAATGGCCTCAGAAAAGTATGAATAGTACAAGCGCAGTAGTGCGTTCTACGTCCAAAACCTCACCCAAGCCCCCAACTACCTCTACGCCTCTCTAGATAGAGCTACTGTACAGAATCTCAATTATGTTTGATTATCATTTGATATAATCCTCAACTGGTTCTAGACGTAACACGAATACAATCATTGGGTTTGTATCTTCTTTTCAATCAAAGTGCTTTAGAGAGAGAGAAAGAGCAGGAAATTGGGTTGCAGCAGCCATGGCAGCAACATGGACTCAAACTTTTTGGACAGCAAAGATGGTGTGGAGGACTCTTCGTGGTTGGATTTCTTCTTGTATGACGGTTGCCCGTGAGATTGCTCATGCTTTCAGAAGTGGTGATATTGCCCCCTTTCATGTCGGCTGATTCTTCCATCCATCTATTAATTCAGCAATTTTTCAACACCCCATTGAAGGTACTTGACTTTTTGTGAATCCCTTTTGTTGATTGAGAATTTCATGTTTGATTTCTGGGTTCTTTAGTTACCTTTGAATTGGGGGTTAGTCTTTTATTCATGATCAAAGGTATGAACTGATTTTGGGAAAATTGTAAGTTTGAAAGCTACTCTGTTGTAGTTGTAGAGTTTGATTTTTTGTTCGTAGTTTAGTCTTCCTATGTTGTTGATGGTGTTCCCCTGTTATGTGCCATCTATTGAGGTTGATTTAATTGGAAAACTAAGCTGCCTGATAACCTTTTGTTAACTGTGGGTGAGTTCGCTCGCTACTTGTTGAAATTCATGTATACAGAGAAATTTTGACAATCAGGTTGAGATGTTAGGATCAAACTAGTAAAAAAATATTCTTGACGTCTTCATCCTGTAGGTATATTTTGTATTGTTAATCCGGGTCTGACATTTTGGGAGCTAAATCTTTGTCCTCGGTTTTTTACTACAAAAAGAGATAAAATGTGGAAGGATAGACAAGAACATGGAAAGGACGGACAATGTGAAAAGTGGTAACTTAGTAGAGTGAGAACCGCCAGATAGAGAGTGCTACCTGGGCTTGAGTGAAACTACCACTGAGCAAGTCGCTGGGCTGGTGGGTTTTTGAAAGCATAACTCGGTTTAATCTTGTTATCAGTTGCTTATGGCCTTAGTTTTGCACTCTTCAACTGTCTAGGCTGTAAGTTTGGGTCTGAATAGATGGATTATCATGGCCGCATTCTAAGGGATGGGTTGCAACCGTTTTTACCATGATCCTAATAGTTACCTTTGTGAAATCCTTTCATGTATAATCAATTAATCATCATTGGCCTTCACCTCTTTTTATAATTATGCTTTATATACTCAAAAGTTTGTCCTGCATAGAAGGAGTAATTAACAAAAGAGACTCAGTTGGTTCTGTTGTCAACTTCAGGTCATTTGTTATTGCCAAACAACAAAGACTTTCAGGTCCCCAACCAGGGGCGTATTCAGGATTGCAGACAAAGGGGGGCAAAAAAATATGTAACATTTCCAAGAAATTTCCTCGATATACAGCATAAAAATGTCCTTCGTATAAAAAGTTTTCAAGAAATTAGTAAAGACATCAAAGTTTGTCTTCTTTTTCTGGGTCATGTTTAACGATGGAGATATACAACATAAAAATTTCAATTTTTATGTACATTGCAAACAGACTATGTATGTCACTATGTGTGTAGTGTGAAATGTGTACATGTGGTGTGTATGGGGTGTGTTTGTCTTTGAGTGTGAGATTGATTGCTTAGTAACATTTTATGTAGAGCATTTTTTTTTTATTTTTTTTGCTTTTATAGAAAGACCATTAAAGCTTATTGTGAGATTGTTTTCAAGAAGGATGAGATTGGCTTGGAGATATTTCATATTGTATTGCCTGCTGCAATGGCTTTAGCAGCTGATCCAATTGCTTTTTTGATTGACACAACATTCATCGGACATGTAGGTTTGTCATTGTTTCTTCTTTTCTTGTTAGTTGTAATATCAGATGGAGAATCTCTGAATCTGTTGACATGAAAAACTATATTAAATTCAGGAATTTAGGTTTCAGAAATTCATCGAAATTTTTATTGCAAGACCAGGGCATAAAATCAACAAGTCGGAGATGGAGAAATAAGAACATCAAACAAACTCACCTGTTTCAGACGGAGATGAAGAAGAACTGAAGAAGATATCGCAAGACGCAAGCGCAGACGCAAACACAAGAGGCTCGGTTTCTCTTGCGATTTGGGATCTATGATGTTTTTTTATAAAGAGGAAGCAATATGAAATTTCAAGGGGGGCAATATAAATTTTCAAAGGGGGGCAATCGTGAAATTTTAACTACTTTAATGAATTTTTTACAAAACCTAAGGGGGTCAATTGACCCCCTTATCCAAGCAGTGGATCCGCCCATGTCCCCAACCTAGATGGTGATGTTCTGTCGACATACCAAACTCATAAATAGATGCCATTTTCCAGATTAGTTCAGTCTAAATTTGGGTTCCAGCCATGCACCTTTTGGATGGATAATGTACAAGGAGATAATGACATATTATTTAGCTTGCAATTTTATTTATTTATTTATTTTTATTTTTATTTTAATTTTTAATTAATTTTATTTTTATTTTTAATTTTTAATTTTAATTTTAATTTTAATTTTTTTTATTTTTATTTTTATTTTTATTTTTATTTTTATTTTTATTTTTATTTTTATTTTTGTAGAGGTGGCAATGGATCGTATTTTGCAATTTTACCTTTTATTGGATCAGGCATCAGGAAACTTAACGATTCTCATCTTCCCTCCACCTATAACTGATATCCTTGAATATAACATGTTTTTAGAGTATTGTGATATCTTTGTCATAGTACTAAAGCAAATACCTTTGTGTCCCGGATAGAGAAATCAAAAAAAAAAAAAAAAAGCGAAAACCAGTTTGAAGCTCCCTAAACAGGCAAGGTCCTAGTTGATTGCCTCATTCGCTTATAGGTTGGGCTGGTCTGCATCTGAGAGATTTTACCAATTGAGTTGCCTAGGAATGAAAATGGAAGTTGAATGAATTTAGTTTGAGCACGTGAAGCGAAGAATGGTAGTAAACCTACTAGGGGATTCATCTTGAGAAATGTCGAGTGAAAAAACAAACAAATTCTTCCCTAGTAGGTGCAAAAGAATGACCTGTAAGTTGTAACAACTTCTGAAAAATTGATTTGATATTGGAGTGCCAGTTAATACTAATACGCACAAACTTTAGTAACTACTAATTAAATGAAAATATGATGAACTGTGAAATCATGTATTCATTTTCAGGTTTCTTATGTCAGTTTTGGTGTTTCAGAGTAGCAGTTCGCTATTAGTGGTGACTATTTGAAGTATGCTATTGAACAAACTTCTGCCTTTTGTGTAAGATATCTTTGAAGAGTCCATGGAAAAAATTATAATTCTGGTTATGATGGTGCTACCTTCATTTTCTAACTTTGATGATGCTTGTTTTTGAAGTTCGTGTAGACGTGTAGTTTATTGTGGATATTTTCCAAAAATATTATCATACCAGATCCTGAGGTAAAACTCTTTTCAATCTTTCAGCGGACCGAGTGAGCTTTGCAGTCATCTTTGCTCATGCATGTGGATGCATTTAGCAGGCTGTCTGAACAATGGAAGATGATAATACGTGCGGCTTGCCCAATGACCCAAGAAGTGTGCTTAGTGTTGTTTCTATCCATTAGTCCATAATGTACATTGTGAGATGGTTCTGTGAGCGTAAAATATAAATATTATATTTGTATAAAACCATCATCACACAAATACATAAAGAAGGGACTGGGTCAGCTCATGTCAGTGTGAATACAAATCCAATGTTGTGCGTGTAGTGGTGAATCTTTGAAGTCCAGTAATTAATTGGAGATTTGTGTTAAGAAAAACATTGCTTTTGCATTTTGAACGCAAGAAGAAAATATGCATGTACTCTAAATTACACAATAATAAACCTGACAAATATTCAATGGGAGGTATGTTAAGAGTATGTTGATCCTACTCACTAAAGGAAATAGGTTGCATATCTTTGCTGCAAACCAGGCTAATTTTTTGAGTGTGATTCGATCAGAAGATCGAATTAACCAGGTTTTTCATGCTTCTAAACTTCAATGTTACTGCTAATGAGTGGCATGCGAAGAGGTAGGGATGGCAAAGGGGCGGATTAGGGCAAATTTATTCCCGCCCCACCAGGGATCGCGGATTCCGTATTCGACCCGAATAACTGTTTATTTTTTTGGTAAAAATCATCTCCGCTCCACACGATTGGTGGATATCTGCTTCACCTCAATTATCCGTCCATATTCTTCTTGAGATGCTCATCAACAACAGATCCCATTACCACCACCACGAACAAATCCCATCACCACTGCCAATCCTAACCACCACTGCCAACCCCAACCACCACCAACAGATCCCACCACCGTTGTGAACCCTATAGAAGGTTCACGTATGCAAAACTAAAGAAGGCCACCAAGGGGCTTGCCTATCTTCACTTGTCCACCACCAAACGATTTGAGCTTATAAGTGTTTAGATCTACTTTATATATGTAGATCTGACATGGCGGATATTGGCTGCTGGAGAAGAAGACGAAGATTCAACTAAGAAAATAAAAGATAGGTTATTAATTTATAAGGTGAGGACAGGTTGAGCAACACCACTTACCATCTCTCAGAGTCTCCAGACTTGTATGGTGGGGGCGTGTATGTGTTGATTGTTGTGTTGTGTGTTGTGGTTCAAAGCCTCTCACTGCTTTGGCTCTCTCATGGCTCTTTAGTCGTCTCTACTTTCGATGATGATGCAACTTCTCTTCTCCAATGGCGTTTCCACCACTGTCTGCGTTTCAAAACCAACAAGATGAGACAAAAAATCGAACTAGCAGGAGACTCTGGTGGACAACAACTACTGGTGGACAGCGGTGGACAACAACTATTGGTGGTCCTGGACCTCCTGGTGGAGACTGACGATGGAGAAACAAAATTACGATTAGGAGAAGGATTTGGGGTTATATAATACAAGGGTATATTAGTAATAACAATATATAAACGAATATTCGCGGGGCGGATATGACCAAATTTGTATTTGCCCAAAATCTGCAATGGATACCATTTGGATCCCCGAATTTGTTTAGGCACATAAAAATCCGCCCCATTCGGAATGAACGGGCGGATATTAGTGAAAATCGGCCCCATTGTCATCCCTACAAAGATGCCTAAACTTTAGCCATGATTCAAACTCTTCCTCTACTTAAATCTTTTAGAGCGACTTCACTTTGTACTTCCCAACAAGAGGCCTCTCTTTCTAAGAAATAAAATCTAAATACGAGTCGCATCAGGTTGAATAACTAAATATAGTTTTTTTAAAAATTTTCTATTTTGTTGGATAAACATAATAGAACCTACGCACGTGAATAGCATCTCCCCCACCCCAAGTGAAAAAAACAAAAGGATAGAGGAAGAAATGGCACTCAATTATTCAAAAGTTGATGATTATAAACAGTGATAGGTGCTTTTATACCGACTTTACCGGATCACCTGGGGTTTATCAAGAACAAAAAAAATAGATCTCTGTCTGGATGTCGAAGTGGAAGAAATGGTTCGGCACGGGTTGCAAAGGCGAAGCAGCGACTTCGTCCCTCTCTAGTCTCACGAAGCTAAAAGATGTACTCCCTTATTTTTATCTCAGTTAGTTTGGTTTGATCACCAAGTGTTTGTATTAATGACTCTATTAAGTGAAGTGAAACCTCAAGACCCAAACTCAATTAGGTTTTATTTTCATGTTCAATTCAAAATTAGGGAAACCATACAATCAATGTACAGACACCCCAATTCCGAACTTGATTTGATCGTATTTTTTAAGCTTTGTTTGTTGTGCTATTTGTTGTTACATTGTCAACTTGTAGACATTGAAGATGTTGGAGGAGAAAGAAGGTGTTCTGCAGGACAAAATTTCGATTGAGAATGAAAGGGCTAAGCGATTCACCAAGTTCAAGAACAAGACACGTACGTACTAGTACTACTTCTAACCACAATTGCTTTCAAACAACTTAATGCTAATATTACGCATGCATTGCATTGCATTCGTGTAAATGTATCATAAATGCTAACTTGTGTTAATTCATCGGTGAATTATTGCATACCCAAATAATAATAGTATTCAAGGCTCTATTTGTGGGTGCTGTTTATTGTAATTTACTGTAAAATGAATAGGGCCTCTTACCTAGTACCAACAACCTATATAACTGCGAGAGATGCGGTTTTACGTCAATATTGTAGCAAATTGTAATATTGTATAAAATGTAGGAGTAATTAACTGATTAAGATAAGTTATTGTTCAATTGCTTCTTCTAATCTCTTTTTGGGACTGTAATTTAACGTGTCTTAGTATATGGAAACTAAACTACATTAATTATCTATGATATAACTAATTGGCATACAACTTACTGGTTACTTGGTTTAAAGCTTTTGGACAAGTGTAGCCTAAGTTGTTTGAGTGAAGCCAATTTGGAACCAATGTTGATCAGCATAAAGTGAGAGTCGTTAGCCTGTAAGCAGTATAAGGGGTGCTCAATCCAAACCTCCAAATAGGATTCATCCCAATTCATGAGGTTTTGTTTATGTTTGAATTTTAAGTCATCCTAAGGTCCTAGAAAGAGTTTGATTCATTTTAGGAAAATAGTCTATCCTCTCCGAGTAGGATTGTTGATTGCAATTGCTTGGTTAGATGAAGGGTTTGTGTCAATTTTGGATTTTCTAGTGGATTCAATAAATTACTTTGCTGAGTTCTGATATAGTTGGAACTTAATCTTTTTCTGGAAGTACTTAAAATTGTTTATTTTTCTTTTTTCTTTTCTATATGATATTCATGTCTTAAAAGGATTTTTGGCATTAACTATATTTTGCTTCTTAAACAGCTGTAATGAAATGTATGGAGAGAAAGGCTTTCTATGAGTCACAAGTACAGCAGATTGAAAACCTTCGGTTGCAAGTTCATGATCAGGTGCTTCCCAAACTATTTTGATCTACTAAGTTTTCAATTTTGTTTTAGTGTTTCATCTAAAATCCATGACATTAGGAAAAAAAATTGGAATGCACTGATCTCTATTAATCCATTTTGTAGATAAGGAAGCTTGAAGGTGCGACAGCTTCAACAACAGAATTATGACGCTTTAGGACAAGCTTTGGTCATCTAACTAGCTATGTGAGTTATTTGTCTTCAAATGCCTCCACATGATAAATTTCATTTTTATTTGAGTGAAAGATTAGTAATAAAAGAAACTTATGGAAAGTTAGCCAGGTGAGTCAGTATCTTGGAGGGATATATTTGCATAATACATGAATGTTGAACTATTTTTTTATGTCTGAACTGCAAAAACGTGAAGTGCTATGGTGACACTCCACGGTTAAAGATTTAGCTGCTTGTGTGTATAATACATTTGCATATGTTTTTTTTTTTTTGCACCCAGTTGGTGAACTCTCTTGCAGTAAAATCACAGTGTTAAACACTAACTTGTGTTGTCTTTGTTGGTTTAACAGAGCTATTCTTTTTAGAGGTTCGTAAAAACTTGAACACTAAATCAGTTTGCAAATGCATCTAAAGTTTCCTAGATGTGGCTGAAACTTGATTTTCAGAGTTAGGAGAGTGCTTCCGTGCATCCTATCTTTATATAAGGGTTTTTTTTTTTTCAGTTTGGCCCCAAATGTTTATGCCTATTTGAGTATGGCCCTCATTTTGAATACCGATTGGGTCTGCCCCCAGACTGTATCAGTCAATATTAGTCAACTACATTAACTACAACTTGACTGTTTCATTCTTTTAAACCCCCAAAATGCCATCCAAAATACATCTTACTGAATATAGATCTCTTCTCTGATGGCTCTTCCATCTTTTTCCTGCGCTTCTTCATCTCCTTCACCAACACCCTCCCACTCCTCCATCAAACCAATTGAAACTAGCTAATCATATATTAGAATCGAACTCAGATTGAAGATGGTGATGAAATCCAATTTGGATGTTATGGTTACATTCAGATTGAGGGTTTTGAATTGGGATTTTTTAAAGAGTGAGATGGATTGAATTTATTGAATTGAACTTGGTCAGCTTAGTTGGAGTTTGGAGTGATTGAGTGGTTTCAACTAGTGGGTTGTTATTGGTTGTCCAGTAATAGTGTTGTATTGTGCTCTTGTTTTTTTGTTGTTGTGTCAACCTTAATGGAACTCTCTCGTTTAACTCACAAACCAACAAACCCATGTCTGTTCCACCGAGAGCAATCTCACTCTCTCCGAAAACTCTGGATTTCTGACGAATAACCCATTTCTCTCCATAGTCAGTTCAGTAGAATCCCATTGATTTCGACACGTCAAATGGTCACGACATATTAGGAAGAAAAAGCACATTGACGGTGTCGGTGAAGAGTCCAACTCAATTGCCTCACCGAACCTGGACTTTGCTCCTGCTATAAGACAGGTTCGATCCGCTTTCATCCACCCTTGTTCAAGGTCTTGGGTTTTTTTACTTGTAGTTTTACAACCATTGGATCCCGTTGTGATAACCCTTGGCTGTTAGATGATGTTTTTGGAGGTTTTAAACTTAGCATATGCCTTGCACGTGCCATCGAAGCCGAGGGCATTTTAGGGGTTTAAAATAATGAAACAGTCAAGGTGCAATCAATTTAGTTGACTAATGTTGACCAATACAGTCAAATTGAGTATGGGGGTTAGACTTGATTGGTTTTCAAAATAAGTGCCAGATTCAAATATACATAAACTAATGGAGGACAAACTCAAAAAAACCCTTTATATAATGATGGCAATGTGCAAGAAAATAGCTAGTATAAAGACTTCAACTTCCATAATTTTTAAATGGTTTCTCCTAAAAAAAATCGTCTGATCTGACCTTTTGTATCACCCAACTTAATCATTACATGATGTTAAATAATAAGAACATGACTTGCTATATTATGGAACGAGGAGAGGAGCACTCAGTGTCGGACACAAGTGTAATAGTGTTGAACTTGGACAGCTCTATCTGAGAAAGAAGAATCCCATTATATTGTGCCATCCCATATTTGAAACGTGGAGTATCCTCTGGTATCAACATGGTAGATTCTCAAAAACTGGGTGTCCTGACATATCTATCAAAGAAAAACATCCTTAGTAGGATGTCAGACTGAGAAATACCATTTCACTGCGTGTCAAGGATCCTGGTATTGGCAGGCAGCACACGTGAATCAATTATTTCCTAAACATGGCCAAACTTGTCTTCTTTGTAGTTTCTCAAGTAGTCTTCTTTGTAGTTTCTCAAGTAGTCTAGTCCACCCAATTTATTATTCTTATTTGTTCAACACATTCCATCATTTTACTCCTTGTTTTTATTGTGTTTTGAATACCATGTCCTGATTTGTATGCTTCTCAAAATAATTGTTGCAGGAATCTGAAATGGAGTATGTTGAAAAAATACAGTTGGGGGCCGGTCTATAAAAAAAAAAAAATTGGAAGAATTTTGCAGAGGAGCTTGTGATCACCCATTTCTCTTGGGTCCATCCTTAGAAAACTCACTGTACTAGTTTATAGATGTTTATAATTGCTGAATAACAGAGAGTCGACTAATTGCCGAAGCACAACCAATCTAAAGAGGTGTAGAAGAAAAATCAAAGAAACCAAGGGTACTTTCATCATGGTGCATATTACTACTTTCAGTTTTCTTGAAGTGTCGTATGTTGTTAGGCTGCCAAATAAACCATATTTCTTGTCAGCCCCTGTATATAAATGTTTTGTTCTTCACATGAGTTTACCAATCCATTTATCGCCCTACTTTGGTTAAATATCTTGTGCACTTTCTCATTTTTTCAATGATGGCTAGCTTGTTTTAGATTGGAAGGTGAGCTAGCTTGTTTTAGATTGGAAGGTGAGCATTTGTTTTGCCCTCACTCCATTGCGAAACCAAAATAGCTGTGAACATGATGATGCATTATCGATCCAATTTTCAGCAAAGAAGATGCATGTGGTAAGGTGAGGAAGTGGGGAACCTGTTTGTATTTATACCAGTAAACAGTAGACTCTCAAAATTCATGGCTATTTTTGTCCCAACTCTCCAATAAGTGGCATCAGATTTGATGGCGAAGTAACCCGTTGGTATTTGCTTAACTTTGCAGTATATTTTTCTAAAATTAACATTAGGATTGGAGAACAAATACGTATTTCTGACATATTTATATGAAACCAACTTTAACTTCAAGGTATAACTCTTTGCCTGGGTTCTGACTTTCGAATGCATGGCAGTTCTCCATGTAAAAGAGAATAAAACCAAAAAAAGAAAAAGAAAAACGTGTTGAACGAATCAACCTATTTAATAGAAAGCAATGAATATCAAGTGCAACAAAATAGACTCAAGCCAACTCACTGAGAGACTGGGGCAGATACATTCTTACATCCGAAATTCTAGCTGGCCTGGGAAAACCAGCCTGGGTGGGGCAAAAAGACAATTTTGCAATAGTTCCCATGGCATCTTGGCTAACAATGATATTTAGTTCCTTCTCTAAAGGTAACATAACCTCTCCGAATTTGGCAATATGATCTGCTGCTCTGTTAGCTTCCCAATAGATGTGGGTGCACTTGAATCTTTCCAATTGTGATTATGTATGTCATCTAAAACCTCCCAGCATTTCCATGGAGCGTGAAGTTGGTAGCTGAGTTCTCAACCCTTGAAGAACGGTTTCCATATCCATTCTGAGGATATCATTTTTGCTACTACCTGCACTGTACCCCAAGAGGGCGTCTCCATTAAGGTTCCTTATAATCCCTCCCTCCATATGTAGAGAACTAAACCACCACTATTTTATTTATCACTACCCGTTTACATGGAGTGGTAAGTGAAGATGTTAACTGAGAAATCTCGATGTTCCACTCCTTACAAAATTGGATTGTCCTAGCTTCAATACTCTTAAGCTTTGCCGAGTTGCTAACTTCTCTCACCCTGCTTTCCAAAAAAAAAACCCTTCTCTCACCCTCATTATGATCCCTTGTTTCATGTCTTCTTCGGTTCTACTGATCTTGTTGAAGTGTCTTTCATTTCTTGCTGGCTATATGTAATGCATCTCCATCCCCAAGAGCAATCCATAGGATCTTTCATAGTCCATAAATAGTTGGCTTTGATGAGGTTTCTCCAAACCCAAGAGACCCATAGAGTTTTTCTTGCTCGAAATTTCAAACACTAACCTGCATATGGCTGCTTTATTTCCAATGGTAAAAGTTAAAATAGGGATTAACCATTTTAATCAAAAGCTAAATTTAGGGTCTTCTATTTCTTTATCACTACAACAACATCCCTTATTTTAACTTTTTCATCATTATTTAAATATACCTTACATTTTTCTATATCAATTTAATTTCAATTATATTATTATATTCTTATTAATTTCAACTTAATTTAAATTTGACTAATTAAAAGAATTGGGTTTCCTTTTGTTTTGATTTTTTATTTTGTTTTTAATTTGGAAAATTAAAGAATTTGAATATTTAATGTTATTTCAGATTTAGGGGATGGTATGGTTGTTCCTAAATTTAGGAAAAAGTTGAAAGTGAAGTTAAAATATGAAATGTTTTAAGGGATCTATTGAAGCATGCATTTTATCACATTAGCATCTTTTGGCTATTTTAGAGGATCCATTGAAGATGCTCTATGCTCTATTGGTAAAAGTTAAAATGGGGAATCAACCATCCCTCATTTTAACCAAAAGCTAAATTTAGGAGTCCCCTATTTCTTCATCACTCCAATCACATCCCCTATTTTAACTTTTTTTTCTTCATTATTTAAATATATCTTCTATTTTTTCATCCCCTCTTCCTTTTGTTTTGATTTTTGATTCTATTTTTATCCGAGGAAATTAAAGATTTGCAATACTTTATTGTTATTTTAGATATAAGGGATAGTTTTGGTTGCCCCTAAATTTAGGAAAAGTTGGATGTGAAGTTATTTTAAGGAATGGTTTAGGGAATTGATTGGAGCATAAATTTTCTCCTATGAAACCTCTAAAATAAAAGGGATCAATTGGAGATGCTTGGAGCCCCAACCTTCCTTCCTTCTTTGGTTTACAAATACTTCGCCATTTGACTTGATCATCTTTTTGTGCATTTCCAGACCAGCCCATAAGAAAGCTCTATAAACTCTATTGATGGTGTTGATGACACTTTTGGGTAAGATGAAAATCCTACTCCAAAAAACTTGAATAGCCATTAGAACCGAAGCCAACAACTGCATCTGCCTGCATGAGAGAAGCATCAACTTTTGCATTTCGAATCTCAATCGAAGACAGGACTTCAATATGTCATTCTCTCTATTTCAATTGTTTCTAGTGCCCAACTAGGGTTTGAAGGCTTTGTGGAAAGTTTATCTGTAATCTACAACATAAAACAACGTCTCCTATGAAAAATAAGTCATTTTGTTCTATAGTAATCAGGCATGCATCTCCACAACAAAAATACTACATAAGTGGGAGTTGTTCCAATCCCATGCAAACTGCCCAAACTTTTTAAACAAGTATTGCTTACAGTCTTGAAAAAGATACATCAGAATAAGTAACAATGTATGAAATAAACATCACTTCTATCCTCTCTATAAACCATCACACTCCTGTCTTCTCTCAACAATGATGAATAACAGCTGCAAACTGCAAAACCTTGCAAACAATAGCTTACAGAAGCTCCTAATTTCTAGTTGTGGGTCCATTCCTTTCACTGAGCTCGAACATTCACATAGATGATGAAAAACACATCATATTGTTCTCAGTAGCTGGTGCTAATTATCCCCATGGAATGAGAAACAGCTGTCAGGTTCTTCTGTGCATAGTGTACTAGCCCATGAAAAATATTATTGTCAGCTCGTGTTGATCAGTATAGATTGGCATTTTGTGCTTTGGGGGTATCCTACTTCTCAATGCTTTGCATCAAGGAATATCAAAAAGCCTATGCTGATGTCAAGACAAAGGATGTGGACAGCAGTCGAGAGGCTGACAAGAGGGAGATTGAATGAATAGCTGCCGAAGATTACTTGGATGCCAAAACTGTTGATTGCAGCAATTCAAGACGTTTTTTTGTAAGAGTTATCTTTTCTTCAGCTTCAGCTGCTTTTTCTCTAACCTCGCGAACAATTTTCTCAGGAGCCTTCTCAACAAACTGAAATTAAAAAACAAAAGAAATATCCACTTACAGTTATGTGCCACTATGCTAGGGATGTAATACTCATCAATGCATGTGATGAGACAGAAAAGCCACACTAAATCTGTTTGCAAGTATGACAGACTGCATAGACCATATGCATCACAGACTGGTGTTTTACGTGTACGGTTGCTTCTTTTTTCCTTTTTTTTTGGAGTAGCATGTTTAGGAGAAGGAACCACCTCAAAATAAAATCCAAAATATTAAATATTTTCAGCTATCCACCAGGTAGATGCATTTTGTACCTCTATGACTTCTCCCTTATTTGTTTATATTCTTACAACAGATCAATAAAAGGGGTTATGCAGGATTCTCTGGATGAAGCAAGTTTAGCAAGGATAGAAAGTATTCTTGTGCGAAAACACTGAATCTAAGACTCAAGAAGTAAGGGTCACACCTTTGCAGAACTGAGGCGACCTATGAGCGCATCATACTCTGACTGCATCTTTGATAGCCGCTTCAAAAGGCGTTGAACTTCGGCTGAGATATCTACCAGGTCAGTTAGTGGGAGATAAGCCTCAAGACCTTCACCAGCCACGAGGTGAACTGAATGTTTTGCATCACCTGAAACATTATAAATGGTGGCCAAGTCCACCAGAGTAAGAGTCAACATATTAGATTTTGACAAATGGCCGATCTAAAATGAAGCAGCAGGTGGAAAACACAGAACACATTTTGCATTAAAAAAAAGCGACGTAAAAAGTAAGTAAAGATGCCTGGTGGACAGTCAGAGAACTGAACATTTTGCAAATCCAGCCTTGACAGCAGTGCTAAGACTTCCTTCTCTGTCTGCACCAAAAAAAAACATAAATTGGTAACTAGGTATACAGCAAGGAAGAATAAATGCAGAAAACTGACTGCAAGATGCCACCAGAGGCATGAGCATAAACCATAACCAAGGATGCAAAAACTCTTCAAAAAACTTTCCGTATTCATGTCCAACACGTATCCGACACCAACACTCGCTCGACACGCCTTCGTGTCATACACTTGGTCAACATGTTGGAGGGTCAGACACATGGTTAATGTGGTCAACATGTGGGACACGCCTCCGACAAACCCAAAACTCGGTCAGGATACAAGTAAGACTCGATAACCAAATTATTTTATTTCTTGTTTTTATGTAGGCTCAAATAACCACCTAATTTAAAGGTTGTTAGTCCAGTAAGAAACTTTCTATCACGATTTAAGAGTCAAGATAGAAATGGTGATGAAAAGCCACTGAAGCATAAAAGTGATCTATGCTTATTAGTCTTTGTTTATTCTTCTCTCCTCTACTTCTTTACTGTGTTTTTTCTCTACTTCTTTACTGTGTTTTTTCTGCGATGGAGTATCATCTTCTTTTCCACTTTTATACCTCTTCTTTTTCTCTACTGTTCTTTCTATTTTTTTTCCTACTTGCAATAGAGAAATGAATGCATTGTTTGTATTTATTTTCATTTTCATGCTTCTTATTTTTTCTATTTAAACTCTTTCTTTATTGAATTGTTGTTTATCTTCAGAGGATTCAATTGAAAAAAGGTATGATGTGTCACCAAATCCTAGTTTTAAAAAATTGTCGAGTCGGCGTGTCCGTGCATCCTCGACCATAACCCTAAACCCTAAAGAACAAAACTCAAGAAAAATAAGAAAATCTATTCTTTGAAATACACTATTTATTTATATAAAATTTAAAATTCATAATGTAATGTGAGGCCTATATAGAACATCAAATGAAGAAAAACACACACATGCACACCTAGATGTATCCTCAAACCAAAACCACTTAGAAATATACTAAAACACCCAAAATATGATTAATCTAAAAACATCCTAAAACAATCAAACTATCTAAAACATAAAAATTCATCAAATACAAATTTTTTTTTAAAATAAATTCTAAAAATCAAATTTTGTAGCCCAAGGTCGAACGAAGAATACTCACAGAGACATATTCGAGGACCTCGTCACTTGCAACTATAGATGCAGATATGCGCCTTGCAGGCTCAACAGAATATTCTGCTCGGGCATTTCGAATTGCTCTAGTCTGAGCCACGCAAAAGTACATGATAAATAAACTAATATTTGCATTTTGAATAATGAAATCAATTATACAAAAGGAAAATTCTATGAACAGGCAAATACATGATAGATCAGTTAAACGTACCAGAGCTTGCAAATTTTCAAATTTCTTAATGGAGCTGCCTTGCCTTGGAAGTGATGTTTGAGGCCAAGGTGACACAATAAGGGCTTGCTTACGGTGAGGTAAAGCCTAGTTTGGATAAAACAAAGGATCATTAGATAACATATTAAGTATGCCTTATGTAACATTATATTTTGTAATCAACTCAAACGTCTTCACGCAACACCAATATTTGATCAATGAATATTATTTTCTATGAAATACCCAAACAATGTGAAACCTTTTAGGAAAATAAAAATTCTTGAACACATTTTTCCAGAATATTTATTTTCCATAAAACAAATGGAGCCTTAATGTAATACAATACTTGTTTTGTATTTATTTTAAAAAAAAAAAACTCGGCTCAATTGGGTAAGCATATCAATGGTTTTGCCATGGGTTAGGGGTTCTTATTGGCCTAAAGTCTTTAAGACAACAAGCCACATCCTTTTCGGGGATGAGTGTAACATATGCGTGATTTAACCTCCAATCAATGAAAGGCCTTTCACAAACTCCTTTAACAACCTCCCCCCGCCCCCCGCCCCCCCCCCCAAAAAAAAAAAAAAGTCCTCCCAATTGAAGAATGCCATGGGAAACCACCCGAGTCTCATGCCCATGGTACATCAAGACGTCCTGGTTTCCTCCTTCAAATCCTTTCTTAAGCCAACTTATGATCAAGATCAAGGCTTTGGAAACAATTCTTATCAAGTGATTTTTATAGTATGATCAGCAAACAAGCTCACTTGCTGAAACGGAATTGTACTTCCACCCTGCTCACATACTTTTATTTATAAAAGGAACATCCTTACTTTCTTGTGAACATTAATAGAAGACAAACTTGTTTTGTCAACTAGTACAATGAAATGATACTACCAATAAAATCAACAATGTGTTTCGACTTTCAAGAACTACAAAAATGAAGAAATGCAAAATGTAATTGAAGGCTCGGAATTTACAAAGAGAAGAAGAAGAGTGAGAGAAAGATTGGATTTATGTCTCCACACCTTATATACGAATAAAAATCGTGGATAGAATGCACTTTACATTAGTCTATTTATAATAAACAAACGAGCACCAGATAAAACTCTTCACACTCTTCACAGTGTGCAACATGGGAATTAATCATTTCACATCCACAACGCATAAGGTATATAATAAGATTACCTGCCACAGTTCCTCCGTGACAAATGGCATGAAAGGATGTAGCATCTTTAAGATGTTTTCAAAGACATACAAAAGAACTGCTTGAGCCACTGACCCAACTGAGCTCCCTTCAGAATGATAAAGGCGAGCTTTACTAGCTTCAATGTACCTAGGAAACAAGTAGAGGATATCCAAGTAATTTGCTGAAGTTATGGTGTAATTAGAAAGTTCGGCACAAACTCAGAAAACAACATTCTACCAAAGTTTTAATAAGTATATTAAAACAAATTTTAATTCAAGGTTGGGTGAAAAATAAAAAAAATCATAGATATTGCATTTTCATAATAAATACAGTTATAATGAAATCATTTGCTTCACATACGGCAGCAATCATGTCTATCTAAAATGTCATGATTCTACATGTTACACTAACTCATCAGAAGCAGCTTTTGCAAGGGACATCTTCCCAAGTGTGTCATGCAACACACATGCTGGTTGTCCTTTGACATTGCATTAGATGGTTCAATAGTTACTAATATTTTAGAGATTTAATGTTGTATAAAGGTTATTCTAAAGTTGCATTTTGACACCTAGTTGAAAGAGTATAAGTTCTTGATGACTTATCTTTTATGTTCATTCTTGTCGCTTTTGCTAGGATTTACATGTGACTTTTGCAGACAATACTTTTTTGTCGGTAACCATAGAACTTATGTTGAAAAAACAAATGTTTATGATCTAACACCAGGGTAAGATTAACATAAAGGCTTAGAATCACAGCAGCAATCCTCCCAAAACTTAATCCCATCCCCTTTCTCTACCTTGAACCACACCTTTTTCCTGAATTACTCAATCCCACTCATAATTCCGTTCAGCCTCGCACCCAAACAGATGTCTCAGTTCTCTTCCCAACCTCCCATAGTACTCCATATATAGAAACCATAACTCTTCTCCATGAACTATCTCCCTCCTCTCCCAATCTCCACAACCATTTTCCTAGGAGAACTTCATTCATGATGCACAAATTCTTAATACCCAAGCCCCACCCTCTCTTATCTGCACTAATTTATACCATTTCACCAATTGGAATTCATGAACATTGTCTTCATAATTCCAGAGACAGTTACTACAAAATCACAATTAGAACAGAGAACTAATAGAACTCACAGAGCCAAGTGAACCATTGCTATTCATAGCCTACAAGTCCACAGAATTCTCGCAAAGCAGGGCCTCACGCGCCAACTTCAACTGCAGGAGAACTTCGAACACACAAGTACTGATATAGGAAGTGCTCCAAAATTAACAAGATTTCTAAGCATTGGCAATCATGTTGATAAAGGAAGAAATCTTTAAAAAGCTTCTCTAATCCCACTCTTTTTTAAAAATCTCAAGTTCAAGCAATTAAAGAGGGCTCAATCCTTTCCCATAGCCTACAATTAGTGCGTAGATTCCCTATAAATAGTGGGTCGGTCCCTTCTGATAATTTCCACAAAAAAACGCGTAAGGCTATACTAACTATGGCTCTTGGCCCGAACAACGTCCTAGGCGTAGGGGAGATCGGAGCAACAGGGAACGCCTAGACGACGATGCTCGTCCTGGGCTGCTGTAAGTAGATCAAGATGTCACAATGCCTACTTGTTAGGCTATGCACAACGACAATCAGATTTGTAATTCAGACTTGCGGTCTCCTTGCAGGCCAACCAATCGGGATAGGATGTTTTACACCCAAGCCATAAAGTAGTTTGCAAAGCTTCCAACAGGTTCATTTTGACATACAGTTTGCACAATCCTGACTTACAGTTCAGAAGTATGACTATTTGCAACGATGGACATTTACAGGTCGCAAAGGAAATGCATGGTACAGGTGGCTTCAAAGTTGATGAATCCATTTCTCTAAATTGATTGAAAGTCATGTGCCTTCAGATGCGCCTAAAATTTTCAAACAAAGCAAGTGGAAAAAAAATTATTCCTCTGAGAGTATGTTTTTTGTTTTTTTTTTTTTTGAAAGGCAAGCAGGGTTTTTATAGGATCCCAGAACCCATAAAGATGCTGCAAGCTGGGTTTGAACCCATGACCTAGTGGTACCATCCGCCAAGCTCTAACCGTTGAGCTGTCATGCCATTGGCAATGAACGTGGGATTTTCTCCCTATAGAGGAGGTCCAACGAAGTAAAGGAATAGCTGTAAATAGAGTATGCTTTGACTTGCCATGTGGGGAATAAGACTTCCTCTCTTTGTAAGCTTGCTTCCGCATTATGGAACTCCCTGCCCTAGATTTTTTTTTTTTTTAATTAAAAGGTAAAAATCTTATTAAATACCCATGATATCACAAAACGGAAACCTTAAAGAATTAAGGTCTCAACATATAGAATCCTCATTAACAATCAAATTCCCAAAAATAAATCCATTTGAAAGAATGTGACATCCATCCCCAAAGTGTGATTAGGACCTCCACGATCACACAAAAATAAATATCCAATGCTTTGTTGCAGAATAACCTACGATTAAGCTCCTTCTATACCCTACTCCTTGCTCTAGTATGCCTTGAGTGATAAAATTCATGGTTGCTAGGCTTGTAAAACTCTCTCTTTCTCAAAAATGTTGAGAAACATGTGAAATTCAGTCTGTTGTGCAATTTGTTAGACAATTTGGCGCAGAATGAATGGAAGGGTCTATGAAAAGAATGGAAGTTAAAATTTTATTCTTTCATTGGGCATCCACAAGAATTCAACTGTGTCTTTTGAGTTTTGAAAGACTTTTGGTAGAATGGGATTGTCTCCTGATCTCCTCTTGAACTAATTAGTCTTTCTTGTATTTGTAATCTTGTCTTTGATGTGTTTGTAATCTTCCGTATCCTTCCTTCATTTTGAGTTCTTCTATGTTCTATCAATAAAGTCTGGCATTTTCAAATCATTCCACTATTAGTAGAGTCTCATTACTTTGAACATGATACAGTAGAAGAGTTTTTATTCACCTCTAAGTGGAAGATTAATACAATAATACCTTAAGTTTAAGACGTTCTACCACACTGCCTAATTATATTTAATTGTTTTAATCAAATCTAAGTTGAGATATAATTATGTCTTTAACACCAATATTGCCTTTTCTCTCAACTAATTTGATGGATAAGTTACTCCTCTTAATTTAGCCAACCAATTCCTTCAAGGTAAATTTTACTGATAAAAGATAATTTGGCATTACGCACGGTGACCTTTTTTTTTTATCAACAAAATAAAGCAGATTTCATTTCATTAAAAGAAGGAAAACTAGTGACTGTGCAGGTCACTAGGAACAAAAATTGATACAAGATTGTAGCTACAAATAAAACAGACTCTCTGACTCAAATATGCAAGTGTAGAATGAAATGTTTTGTAAATTCCCCATATGTTTTCCCAATGCCAAACCAAAGCCTTGATTTCATTACATAACTCTGAATGATCCTTCTTCTTATCCTTGAAAGTTCTATCATTTCTCTCCTTCCAGACCACCCAAATAACTGCAAAAAAAATCTCTTCCACAGCCAAGTGCATTCATGGGAACATCCATTTATGTGCCACATTGCAGCCATCTGTAGGAAGCTCTGAGCAGTGGGGGTGTTAGCTTCCTCACAGATAGATTCCATCTTTCATCATAACTGAAGAAAAGATGGCCCACAGTCTCCTCATCTTTTTCACGCAAACTGCTCCTATTATGGATTATCATTACTCTTCTAATGAGATTATCAACTGTTTGGAGTCTGCCATTCCCAATCACCCCATTGAGAAAATTTACTCTGGGAGCAACTTTGCTTGACCCAAAAGGAGTGGTGACCAAAAGGGGATGGTTAGCATGGGTTAGGAAAGGATGATTGTGAGTGCAGGTTTAGTCTATTGTGCATCTCCTGGACATAGAAATGTCTATCACATCTCCACTTGAGGATGGTCAGAGGTGATGATGAGTTGGAGATGTTGAATGAGAAGCAAAAGCTGTGGAACTTCTGTATCTGATAGCTGTCCTTAACCCAAGATTTCAGGTGGTAGTTCCTCCTTCAGAACTCACAAACATATCAGGTACAACACGGTGACCTTCAAAGCATTAAGGATCTGATATTAAAGCATCTCAACTGGCATATAAAATCCTCAACAAAACTGCCTCATCCCCACAAGGTAATTAAAACCTCCATGATGACAGTGCCAATATTTGATGCCTTCCCATTGAAAATCTAAATTGTGAAACACACAATAAAAGGAAGTGTTTTCCCTAAAACCTTCCCCATAGGGTAGAGATACTCATAGGGTAGAAATTGTGAAAATCCCAGTTTAATGACCCATTGAGCTGTCTACCAAAAAAAAAAGATGAAAAAGAAAAAATGAAAAATAGTGGTCCAATTTAAATAATTCCTGGCTGTTGGGTTTTCATTCTTTTAAAAGTTTCTTTCATATATTTAATCATTACATAAGTTTCAATCTCTGAATTAACTTTTGCAATAATGCTAATCAAATTTCACAGATATTTAATTTGCTTTATTTAAAATAGGTATAATGAGCTAAGAGAAACATTTACATGCTTGTTAAGTGATGGGGTAACATAGGTATGCATAAACAAAAATGTGTCTTAGGGTAGATTTGTTAAATCAACTATAAAGTTGAGATACAGAAATAGTTGCTGGAATAAATTCCAAGTGTCTTTCAACTATGGGGGGTGTGTGGGGAAAAAATTTATAATACAGACATAAAGATGGAAAACAAATAAATAAGCCATCCTCAAACCATGGATGTTAACTAGCAATACTCTTCTAAGTTAAGATGCTCTAACTTCTTTCACAGTTTGATGTACGCAGATGTCAAAATCATCAGAAAAAAGTGTGTTTTCACAGTGTCAGTAAATAACATTTTTGTATTTTGTGATAGCTCCTCAATGTAGACACTGACTTATACTTACCAATCAGCAAAATCACCCCAAAAGAAATCATATAATTCTCTCCCAATGTCACCAAAGAAAAACTTCTCATAGCTAGTTGTCACACTATCAATGAGCTGGTGAAGTTTTGATATCTGAAAATCAAGGATGCTTTTCAGTACAGCATGAAAGCAAATGGAAAAGATACAACTGAAAGAGGATGTACAGATCAATTACCACCCAGCATTCTGGCAATGGTAGTCTGAGCAAAGATTCTTCTGTATCAAACTGTTATAGACAAATAAAACTGTGTTTAACATCCAATGCATCTAACACTATTATAATCATACATTCATAATTTCATACTCATTTTATTCCGGTAGTATCAAATGAACTACAATATCTCCATTATTATTCAACAAACAGAAATATCAAGAATAAAACTTGTCCTATGAAATGATATTTTAAAGACAGAAACCAGTATATAATCATGCATGAGTTGCAGAATGTACCGGCACAACCTAAAAAATGGAGGTAACTAGTTTAACTTCCTTCACTACATGAAAAACCAATAAATTGGTAGGAGATTTCAATTACAACATTAGATTAAGAGCAAGCACATGTGACAAACCTTATAAGTAGTTAAGCTTTCCCATCCATGAATATCGCTTTGGCTAGGCAAGTTCTGCAAAACGAACTTGCCTGCATTCCACAGTTTGTTAGTGAAGGCTTTGTTTGAAGTCAATCTTTCAGTAGACAAATTGAGGTCCTGAATGACGCAAGGAAGCAAATCATACTTTTTACTGTAAGCCAGATATTCATGTCCGTATGGATTATGAAACAATTCAGAAGTTACAAGACTATTACGTACCTGGCCAGCTGTTCCCAGTGCAATTGTGAATCTTAAGGCATCCGTACCAAACTCCTTGATTGTATCCAGTGGGTCTATCACATTTCCCAAACTCTTGGACATTTTTCGTCCCTGCCACATTTTATAAAAGAAAAAAGATACAATAATATAAGTTTAAACAATCGAGAGATGCATTAAGTTCTGTAAAAATTACGAACAAAATATGAACATATGTGGTGCGGGGAGGGGGGGATATTGGCCACCAACTGATCTTAAAACATATATATTTCATTTTTTCATATCAAGTTACTTTTTTGGGGGGAGACAACCGTGAAAAAAGAACACTGCCCCCCCTAAAAGTATACGTCTGGTGTTTCTAGAGAGAACTATGCTTTCCCAGTTGACCATACAGGAAGAGAACTGGATGTCCTTAAATCTATCCCAATTACAACCTCGTATCTACAATGAAATTTAAGTATATATCGAAAGTTCTCTACAGTTTTATGCACATTCTTAAATATCCTATTGTTCCTTTTTCTCCAAATCTCCAAATGACCCGAGCCACTGCATGAATTAGTTTCTCCCAAACCACTGCATTGACAGTAATCGTTTGTTTATAAGCTAATATAATCAGATGAACAAAGGATTATGGCTTAAAACACACACACATATGAAGACCAACTGTTAAGGCGCACTGAAATTTGTCAGCAACTTATGCTCAACTGGATTACTCTAGGTTACCTATGCTCCAGGGAGCACTAGTTGAAACCTAGAGAGGTTTTGTAATGTCTAAAAAACAGACAATCATAGCATGAGACAAAAAAGGGATGGATGAACAGAGAATGCATAAGAAACTCAAGAGTCCATGATACCTTCAATCAGATCATTAGCAAGTGTAGGTGGCAGTGTGGTGCCAGCCCGTTAAGGGATGAGGTTGCATACTCACCAACAATGATGTTAGATCGACCACAATTAAAGGTCTAGTGCATCTGAACCATGGGTGGAACATCAGTTTCAATACACGTTTTCTCTGCTGATAACATGCACAACAAGGAACGGGCTAAGGCATCACATCTGTAATTTATAGTCACAGGGCACACAACACTGGTAAACCATAAAGAAGTCACCACGTCAGAACACGACACCTTGCCGATACTTGTCAGTATCCTATTTGTATGTGGCATACTCTCAATTAAACGTCGGTTACGAATAAAACGAGTGCTAAAATAATTGGCAGAAGGACACAGGGCTATTCAGGAAGTAAGGAGCCAAATCAACATGTAAAGGAGAGTAGCCACGCACAATCGGGAAAGACAATTCATTTGTCAACCTATTGTTGAACACCAGTCAACATGAGGATGGTCATGAAAAAGGTATCACAATAAATCACCAACACTAGATTAACGACCTGAGTGTATGGATATGTGGAAAACTACAATCTGGACCTTAGTTTCTTCCGTTAGGTGGGCAAGAATGTCCAGTAAAGTTAACATCTCTGAAAAATTAAATATAATTAGAGGAATCCCATGGGGTAAACAATTTAACATCAACTAAAATACCCACCAAAATCGAAAGGGGGCAAATACATTGTTATATTGTTTTCACTATGTAAGTCTTGTAAGTGAATATTGTTACTTTTGTATTACTATCTTGTCAAAATATACTCGTATCATGTATAAAGAATTGACACCTTCAAAAGATACACAAAGAAATAAATAAATAATTGATTATCTCGTCCTGGAACCCACTGGTGTCTATCAAGAGTCAGAGTGTCCAAAATATGAGAAAATATAGGAACTGTTTTGAACTATGAGTATGGAATTATCCATATAATGCAAAATCCAAAACAATAAGTTGCATGTGTGACAATACTCACTTGAGAGTCTCGAATCAACCCATGCAAATATATATGCGAAAATGGTATAGTCCCAGTGAACTCAATTCCCATCATTACCATCCGTGCCACCCAGAAAAACAAAATATCATGCCTGCCCAAAAGGATTACAAGATAAACAATTACTTGATGTCAATTCCATTGAGAAAGAGAGAAAAAAAAAAAAAAAACCATTTGTCATCAATAACAGCGTATCCAAAATATGTAGGGTCAGATGAGTAAGCATGCGTTCTAGTTTATTAAAAAAATCATGCAAGAGGATGATTGTTCTCACGAACTTTCAATGATTACAAGGTAAATGGGGTACATATGGGGTACATATACACTGCATACGATATGCACTAAGAAAAATTGCATACATTTTATGACAACAGACACAAATGTGGCTGTCCAAAACATCCCAATATATTATGCCATTCTTTTCTTTCTGAAAACATTAATTGGTTCTCGAATCTAAAATTCTTTCTAAAAGGTTAAATTTAGCATTTGAACATAATATGGGCCAATGCCTAAATTGTTCCATGAAAGTGAGTATAGAAACATGGAGAAACTATATTTAAAACAACACTTAAAAGCCACTCACTTTGAATATTGAACTTCAAATTAAGGTTTCTTAATTATGTATTCAGTAATTTCAGAAAAACAAAATGTTCCGACATATTCTGATGACATATGAGATGGAAATTCAGTTTATTTGACAAGTGGTCCACTAGTTAGCCCATGGGCCTTGGCTAGGATTCGTTAAGTTCTTTAAGAAGCCACATGATCTTCAAATTTTTTACTATAGAAGTGACCAAAACTCAATGATAATTTTCGGGTTACATCAATCCGAACTTAATGGACTTCATAGTTGCAAACAAAAAGCACTTGATCTTCGGCTTGAACACTGCCTATAGGTCTTGGACCCGAAACGAACTTATAGCTATGAAAACAAACAAGCACGATTTGGAACCTGAGATAAGCTTCTTCACATTTCCCAAAATCCCTCTTCACTAAAACATTGAGATAAAAAGAGACACTAAAATGACTCAATCTGATAAAAGGAAATTGTATGTGAGCGGGATGTGGTCAAACATCAAGATCAAACCTGAGCAAGTTCTCAGTAGAATGGTGAGTGCATCTCCTTTCTTTTATTTTTTATTTTATATATTTGTTTATTTTAATGTGTGTGTTTGAACCCGAATTAATTGGTGGGGTGTACTACAAGTTTGTTGACCAATATGATGAAGTGATAAACAGATAAACATATAAATAGGCATATCTGGGAGTAGATCCATGATCTCCAACAGCAAATAGAAAGAGTATCTTCAACCTAAACAAGGATATGCGCTATCACTTTGTATATGCCAATGGCGTTATGGTCGAGTGGTTAAGGCTGTGTGGGTTTATCCCCCACGTCCTAGGTTCGAGACCCGCCTGCGCCATAGTTACTTTCTTATGCTGTTGACCTGTAGGTCGCACCTTGTTGATAGGTTATGGGATCCTATAAAAACCCAGCTCGCTTTCCCAAAAAAAAAAAAAAAATCCAGATATGCAGTATTATCCAGTGAAAGAAGAAAGCCCATACCCAGTTTCAAGGACTGTTGTTGGATAAAATGTTTTGTAATCATCTGCTGATACATCGGGCCAACCAAGAGTGCTGAAGGGCCAAAGTGCACTGGAAAGAAAATGAGAAAGTAGTAAGCATTTGTGTTATCATACAACACTAACCTGTTGAGTTTTAAGTTTCAAAAAGGAGCACTGTAACAAACATCAAGATGTATATAAATCAAGACAACGGCCAGAAAAATCCCAATGCCCCATTTTGAAAATATTATTTTAACAAAAATGTTTGTATCCTAATCTTGGCTTATAGATATGTATACATGTATAAATAAATAAAACTATAGGATCAGGTGACAACCATTATAACAAAATTAATCACAAACATAATAAAAGCAAAAAGAAAAACACTTCCAAGTGGTCCCTGGAGTAAGGAAAAAAAAACCTTGAAAACCACGTGTCAAGAACATCTGGATCCTGATATATCTCGACGCGATTTCCATATTTCTCTCGAGCTTTCCTTAGAGCTTCTTCATGACTACGAGCAACTATATAATCTTCTTCACAATCTTTACCAACAATATACCAAACTGGTATGCGGTGTCCCCACCAAAGTTGTCTGCTTATACACCAATCCTTAATATTTGACAGCCAATGATTATATATCTACAAACAACAACCAATAGCATAGGTGAAGAAAAACCAAATGTGACCAGCTATATGAAACTGAAAAGGACAAATTAAAAGGGGAAAGATTTTATTTCAAATCATAAAAGAGTAGTAAGCCCATTCCTGGTAATGGTAATACAATGTGAGAATAAGACGACCTAGCAGTAATCCCGCAAGTCGGACAATGAAGCATTTTGCCAACAAGCAACCAAAACTCAGATTCTCATTTGTAATCACAATGAATCCGGAACAAAAGATGTGAAATTTCCATATATAAAGTTCCTAGTACCTTCTCAAATCTTTCTGGTATAATGGTCAATTGCCCTTCTTGAACTACTTGCAAGGCCTTCTCAGCTAACGGCTCCATGGTAACAAACCACTGCTTACTTACAAGTGGCTCTATTATCTGAATGGAGAACAAAAAAATTTATGGTTACCATTCTGTAAGAACTTCCATCCAACTAGCGATGTTTCAATTAAAAGGAGAACTTTTAAAAGGATATTATTGTACTTCTCCACCACGCTGGGATCTGGGAACTCGTGAAGTGTGGGGCTCCTTTTTGACTGCTAGACCTGTCTCTTCAAGTTCTGACCACAACTTTTTCCTTGCCTCAAACCTCTCCATCCCTCTGAAAAAGTAAACATCATTGACAAAGCATTACACAGGCATTCACCAAAACAACTGAACTTCCAGAACTACAATTCGTCAACGACACTTACTCATATAGTCCCGCAACATCATTAAGCGTCCCATCCTTGTTCATTATATTAAGTATAGGTAGACCTAGCTTTCTAGCAAGAAGATAGTCACTGTGATCATGTCCAGGGCTTATCTTCAACACTCCAGTTCCAAATTCTTTTTCAACATACTGCCACACTTCAATTATTAGTACTATATACCAGAACATCGAAATGAGCAGTAAATCCCTCACTAAACATGCAAAGACACAATGTAAATTTATTATAACCACCCCCAAGGTGTAGCTACACGTAACATCCCAGCTTCATCAAATCTTCCATGATTACCCTCTTGATATTCATCTCAAGTTTTTCAAGCAAGGTAAAAGCTTTGGTTTCTAACAGGCACTAGTTTTAAATCTTTTCATCATTATCACTGAGGGGAAATGCTAAGATTTGTTATACCCACTATTGTGGTGTAGTTGCATGTGATGTGCTCATCTATTCTAAATCTCCCACAGCTTCCCTCTTCTATTCATGACTCACGCTTTCTCCAACAGCTCGAACTTGTGGAGCCAGGTGGAAGTTTAACAAACTTCAGGGATCATTCAGATGTGTTAAACCATGTACATTTTGAAGAGCCAATAAATCAATATATTGATTGGGAATCATCTCAATTTGCATGTAAACAGTGTTCCTTGTTCGACACAAAATGGGAAGCTACAGAATGTTCTTTGAATATTGTTTGCCACCTTGTGGGTTCTTTGGAAGAAGTGGAATTACACAATATTCAAAGATACAAGAAAGGACCTTGACAGTATTGTTATGGATATTAAAGCTCTGGTTTGGCATTGGGGAAACACTTGGGATGTGCTTCTAGGGGATCCCTTTCCACACCTTGTATTTTCAACTGAGCTAGCTTATCTTGTGTTATTTTTTTCTTCCAGTGACATCAATCATTGGTTTTTAGAGTTTTTGCTCTGTTTCTTGGTTATCTGTTTCCCTCCTTTCTCTATTAATATATAGCCTGTGTTTTGATTCCTAAAAAACAAAAAAAGAATAGTGTTTGCATGACAACTAATGAGAAATTTACTCTATCAGATATGATGGGGACATGACGGCCAAACGTCATAGGTACAATTGCCTGCCTGCCGATATACTTCGAATAGCGATCATCCTACAAGAAAAAAGGACCCAAAATCATGAGTGTTCATTTGAAAAAATTTGAACATGATAAGCCCAAATAGAGAGGAAAAAACTTGTGTTGAAGTAAAACTAGAAAAGATGAGGGCAAAAGAAACGTGTCATTGTCCTTTTACAATGGAAAAAAGCAGGTTAGTGTACATGCATATATATTTGATGTCGGGACAAAATAAGCTCAGAATATATATTACATAAAGTTACAATTGAACAGCATATTCTTAGATGGGTGCTGGAAAAACAAACATGAGGAAAGAGGTATGTTTCAACAAACTTGACAGTTTAAGCCAGAATCTAGAGACAAAATGAACCTAATCCCAGTCATCAATTGGTAGATTCATAGACCAGGACTCAAAGCCTGACCAAACAAAAGACAGTATCATAACCTGGCAAATGATAAAGATGAATATATCCTTCTCTTCAGAAAATAAGGAAAAGTTGTCTACCCTCTATTACCACATAAAAGCAATCATATGTAACTGACCTCAGGATGCACGGCAACAGCAACATCACCAAATAGCGTCTCGGGCCGTGTTGTAGCTATTGTCAAATAGTCATCCCTTCACAGACAAAAACTTGCATTTGTTAAAATTCACATCTACATAGCCAAATCCCAAAAACAAGGGTCCTTTTGGCTAACTGAAAGTGGTATACTGATCGTGGACTCATATTAGCACATGTAGATGTTTTTTGTCTGGTATCATTATAAGCTTAGCTTGGTTAGTGTTTACCTGACAGACAGTAAAACTTATTGTGTATAATTCACATGGTATAAATACATTTCATGAGAAGAGACAACAAAAAGTGGAAATTTTGTACTTGGATAAGACTCATTGTTGGAAAAAGTCATCCCCATAATTATCAGACCATGAAAAATATTACAAAAGAAAAAAAAAAAAAACTAAGTAAAACAAAACAAAACGAAGACTTGAAATTTTAGTTTAAATTTTGATATGTTCATTTTTATGATTAAAGTAGAAAATATCAATAATGAAGCTGTAATCAAATTTATGCAATTGGAAAATAATTCCATCTGATAATATTGTTTAAAAGTGGCATATAGAAATTCCAAGAAATAAAATTCAAAGAAACTAAGTTTTGTCGTTAATATATTCATTCCTGTTGGATCCTACAAAAATGACTACAAAGAGAGATGTTGAAGGAGAAAATGGTGGAGAGAAAAGAGAAGAAAGAATGGAGAAAGAAGAGACGGAGAAAGAGGTTGGAAGCCCATTAGGCCTTCGTATGCGGTTTGGGAAATAGCAAGTTAGTGAAAAGTGAAAGGAAGAGCGAAGAATAAGAGAGACAAAGAGAAGCAAAATTTCTGTCTTTTCATAATCACCGAAAACCTCAGAACTTATCCATACAATGAGCCCAACATGATAGCAACTCCATTCAAGAATGAAAAGTGGAAGCGGGTAAGTTAGCCAAGTTTTTTAAAGTGTTTTCACAGATGGAATACGCTATTAACATTGCATGAAGTTATTAACATGTTTTCCGAAGTATGATATCCGTTTGAAAAGAAGCAGGACCCTGATGCCTTAACACTCTTAACTGCCAAGTGATTTTTATTAAAGCATTACCTACAGCTTCACTTTTATCTTTTATTTACCAAACTATGGCTGTATGCTTCACCTTGACTAGGATTTTTTTATTTTTATTTTTTTTAAATAAGACATGCTCATTTAAAACGGAGCCAAAGGGAAAAGCATTACACGAGCGAGAGGTTCAAAGGGACAACAAGAAAGGGGAAAACAAAGTAAAGCGAGAAACAACAAAAACAATATTAAATCTCTAAGCTGTGCTTAACCCAGTCTAAGAAGAGGAAAGGCCAAACTCAGCTCCTTCCTCTCTACGCCATGCTTAACCCAATCTCTAAGTTAAAGTTACAAAAATATCGAGTTATAGAATATATTGAACTTCTGTTCCATTAAGTTGGGATCTCAACTCACACTTATTTAAAAGAAAAAAGGCCAAACTCAGCACCTTCCTCTCCTTTTCCTTTTTTTATTCTTCCTCTTAGAATGATTAGAAAACAGCTACAAAGGTGATTACAACTTATGTCCAAATTACCTCGAGCCTCCAGCAACACGATATTTAATATAGTACAGCACACCAGGTTCTTCGGAATACTCCACTTCCTAAGCAAACAGAGGCAAAATTGAATCACACACGAAAAATTAAACCAGTAAAACTAAGTTAAGATACATGCATGTTTCGACCAAAATAAAACGTACCAAATCTGATACAGCCGTCTGAAGACTAGGTGACCAGTTGACCATGTAAGATCCTGGCAAAAATTGTATTACAATGATAAATACTTCGTAGGTATCAATGAAACATCTTGTTTGAATGCCACTCATCTCCTTCAAGACAAATGACTAAATAGCAAAGAGAACTTGCAAAATAAACTGTCATTTTAATAAATATTTTTGGTCCATTAAGAATTGGGGTCTATCCAGAGAACGAGGGCCATCTTATCCTTATCTATCTTTAGAGGGAAATTAATTCAAGCATATTTGACACTTTACACATGATGACCAGAAGGACCAAAATGAATCCCAAGTAACGCCCATGACTGACACCACCTTACCCAAATTACACGTCTCAAATCCACTCCCCCCCCCAAAAAAAAAAAAAACATCACCATCCATCTTCTTTCCCCTATGAAATTGGGTAGGCGTTTACACTGAGTGGCTCAAACGATTAGGGATCTATGTTACAGCTGAAGATTCTTATAAGCTATACAATACATGAGAAGAGTATCTAACAATTATAAACCCTTGATAAAAGTATGTGAAAACTTCTGTGGCTGTTTTGCCCCCTTTTTTCCTAAACTTGTGTATCAAAATCAAGTAATCAACGCATAAATATGATATTTCCATGACATCCAAATAATGATCAGGAAATACTATCAGTTGAACGAGTGTGCAATCTATTAATATCCTTCCAAACCCTCACAAAATACCAATCTTTACATAATAAAAGGAATCTCTGTGCTTAATCACAATACAACCAAACACTTGACAAAGTCAGAAACAAAACCAATAGAAACTGACATAGTGATACACAATTAAGCAGGAATTTCCTTGAGTCTTCTAAAATATGGGAACAGTGGTTTGAAGTACAACATAAAGTTGCAGTAATCACTGATCATAGTTGTCAACAACAAGCTGCAATTTGGATGAATATTGAGATTTCGAAAACTGAACAATCTGCACAATAAAAGAGAAAATCAACCAGCTGTGTGGAGCTCCTGTTGAAGAGCGATTTTATTTCGTGTACTTATATGCAAGTGTTATTTTGTATCTATGAGAATTAGGTTGCCTAGAAAAAATTTAATATTTGTTTAGGATTTGTATCTTGCAAGTATTCGATTTGTTTGTTTCCTAATTCTAGTTCTAGGTAGTTGGTTTCCTTTGCTAGCAAGTTAGCTGGTTAGCAAGCTTTGTAACCTCATTACACATCTTTACATACAACAATTCCAAAATAATTTCTTTTAGTTATTTGTTTGTTCTCGCCATGACATTAGCTCACCTTCATTAACAAAACGTATTGCAAGAACTGATGATTTCATGTACTCAAGTTCATACCTTGATAAATTAGGCCTTTCTCATGAAGCCTAATGAATGCCTCAACCACAGCTCCTACAATCATTGGAAGGTAAAAAGTTAAGAATAGGGAATGAATGGTGCACCACAAATACATGAACACGAGGGTTTTCTTCTTTTTCTTCCCCCAAGGTAGCAAACTTAGCAGTCAAACTGCAAAATCAACAACATCTATGCAGTTAAATTGTTAACCAGATCCTTATTGGTTGAAGAGAGAAATGAGATTAATAAGGATGAATTAAAATTAATCAAAGTATATGTTTATTTATATCCTCTAAGTACTAAAAAATAATTGAAGAATGTAGTAAACTAATGTCGTATGAACATACAAGCATAACTCACTATCCTTGGTAATTGGTCATAACATAAGCCATCTTATAAGTTATAAGAAAAATAACCGAAATAGATTAACAAACATAACTGAAGGGATCCAAGTGCAGAGATCGTATGCAATTCGAGTTGAACTCCTTCATTGATGATAACCTCGGGAAGATATGGATTAGAACCATAATGAATTGCTTCCTATAGATTATAATCCAGGTAAGACACAATTGACAATTAAAAAGGAGAGAGAGAGTATTCATACTCCAAATCATTTGCTTGGTAACCTGGGAAGGAATGTGAACCATCTCTCAAGAGTATGGAAGCGAATTTGGCACAAGGGTATTCATGTTTGCGGCATGGACTATTTGGAAGGAAAGAAACACGAGGATTTTGAAAGGAGAGAGAGTAACGGTAGAGGAGGATTTTCTGTCAATCATGGAAGATATCTAAAATTTGAGTTCAGCTTTTAATTCTTTACAAAATATGCCTTTAGTTCAATTCATGTTTAACTAGGATAACTTACTTTCCTTGGTTTGTAGTTACTCCCTTGTTGTGAGTCTCTCACTGACTTTTGTAGTCTTTGATTTGTTATCAATAAAATCTGATTTGTGTTTGGCTAAAGAAAATGTTAAAAGGTCTCGATCTAGTCCCTTTAAGTGATTACTAATCCCCAATTTTATAACACTGAACAACCTCAACACATTAACAGACAAATAAGAAAGATGCGACAAATATATTATCCTTTCTTTTGAAATACAAAAATACAAAATCATGGATAACTACAAGCTTAATCATAACAGTTTGGTGAAAAGTGGAGCAAGAAACATAATCAACTACATTTAGGATTTATATACTAAAAGAATATATTGGAAGATATTTTACAAACACTTTGAGGGTGCTATGTGAGGTTCAGGGTGAGAATTGAAATGCAAATTGCAATGAAAATTGTGACTGACTTTCTTATCAACTTGAAGAGTATAAAACTATCTTACGACTTAGCTGCTCATCAAGGGTAAAGTGTTCTCTGGTCCAATCACAAGATGCGCCTAGTCTCTTAATCTGATTTGTAATTGTTCCGCCATACCTCAAAGCAAGGAAGAAAACCCACCAGAGAACTTAGTCAACAGTATGAGTTTAAATTTACTGCTAAATAGCACCTATAATTGTCTTAAAGAACTATAAACAAAAAAAAAATTAACTTTTTTTTGCAAACCAAAGCAACAATCTATCTTCCTTTCCTTTTAGAGTTCCCATTCTTGAAACAGTTAAAAACAATATAATTAACAGATATTGCATAAATAGTTGTAAACCTACTATAATCATTATTCTTCAAATTTCAACCCCATTCAATTGTTTGTTTGTCATTTTTTTGCTTTCTTATAAAAATTCAAATTTTATTGATAGTCAAGAAACATGCTTACAAGGAGAAGAATATAAAAAGCACGAAGGCCCCAAAACCTGGGAACCATAAGAGATTACTGGACACTCACGAAATGCTCCCTATCTATGATAAAATGTTGCAAACCAACACCCTTGAGAGCATTATGGGAAAAGCACATTTTACCAGAGAAAACACAACCACCATGACAATACGATCCTTTGTAAGTGAGTTTCTAAAACCTGACTATTAGTTTCTTGCCATATTAACCCAAACAATGGCGTAGTGCCAAATCATTCCCATCCTTATCCTTAGAATAAGCTTTAACATCTCCATCCATGAAGCACACATATATGGTTTGAGGCATTACCAAATCTGCCCAATAAATATGTCAATAGTACATGTGCAACAATATTGACCTAAAAGTGAACGAATTAAAACTTTTTGTTGAAAAAGTAAATAATACTAAGAGATGCATAGGCATGTCCCCAACATGCACCGTATCTTTTTTTTTTTTTTGCTGGTGTGTCTCAGTGTTTGACGCTTTGTATCCGTGTCGAATACTGACACTTGTGTCCATGTCATTATTTAGGAAGAAAGTATTAATGGTGAAATAGGGAGGTTGGCACTTGGGGATAAAATTTTTACGATGGGGATGGAGATTTGACATACGAATTCTGATATTTTGGGAATAAATTTTTATATAGATATGAGAAAAGATGTTTATTTCGAGTAGCATTTGTTGATGTAATTTTGGAGAATATGAGACTTGATATTATGGGTAACTTATGCTGATACAAATCTCATGGGTGTGAGAGCTATAATTTTGTAGTCGATTTCATGTAATTTGAAAATTTGTGAATTGATGGCTATTTCTTATTAAGTTCTTATGTATATGTAATTATAACAAAATTTTCTCACTATTTGTTATTGGTAATAGAGTAATATTATGAAAACATTATTTCAAATTTTATTCTCAAAATGGAAAACGTTCATTTTCATGTGGAAAACATTGGCAATCAAATAAACCAAATAGATTCTAGTGATTTCTCTAGAATGGATTCTCGTTCTCAGAGAACTTGCTAGGTCAATACTGTTGCACATCTGCTACTAATGTATTGTTATTTATTAGGGTGGGTTTGATTACCTGACATCTCCATCATCCCTGTGAAACTAGCAGAATTTCAAGGTAAATGCAGATTTCGTTTGACTATGATGACAAAAATCAATAACTAGCAGCCTGCATCTAGTATAGCATGTGATGTTGCACATGAATAGGTATTATTGATAAATGTAAAGTAAACAAAAAGATAAAGCACATATTTAGTCCATCAGAACCTTGGCATTCACTATAAATGCTAGTGGAACCCAAAAAATTCACAGTTGACTTGTATGAGAAAACATACTTCTCTTTCCATTCCCAAACTCGGCTTGTAAACTCATCTCTACTTAGTTCAAGCCTCCTTACTCCTTCCTTTGCAAGCATTTTTTCAACAACTAACTGTAACAAAACAATATTAGCACAAAAAAAAAAGACATTTTAAGCGTTACACAAAAAAAAGTGCTAAATAAAAACCAAGTTTAACCTCATACAAGACTTGGCTTTAGAACTGAGAAACAATAAACAAGAAAATTTCTATATCATGGTAAATCACAAGTTCGAAAAAACAGAACCATCAAATGACAAAATAAACAACTGTCTCTTTTGTGTGTGTGGGTGGGTTGGGGGTGTGGTGGTTGGGTTTGTGGTTGATTTACATTTTAAAGATGAAAATTTATAAAACAAAAACAAAGGTGGGGAAATTGATCAATGTTAAGTGAATAATATCAATACATATATATTAATAGCATGTCATTCCCTATGGAAGGTTCTACCTATCACATCCAATGGTAGTTGCTACCAATGTCTTTTAAGGTATAAAGTAGCCTTTTTAAGTAGTCCATGCTACAAGGACGTAATACTATCACGATTGAGGGTGTAACACAAACCCAAATACCAACTATGTCTCCACAAGGTTTTTAAATGTGGAGATGTGATGCGAGGGGTTCCAGTGGACAAACACGTAGTAAGCCTTTTAGAAGAGTATATTTAAGTTATATATATATATATATACACACCCTCAAATATCATTTAGAATCAAGAAAAATGATAGTAACTATGCTATCACATCCGTAATTGAAATCATTAAAAATGTTATATATAAGGCAGCAGAGTTCATAGATAGCGATGAAGTGTTCAAAAGGCATAATCCTTGAGGTTTACGGGGTAAGCCTTGATGCCTTTGACATGTTCTTTTTTAAAGTAAAAAATTTGTTGAACAATACTGGTGGTATCACAAAATGGTAACCTTAAAAAAATTAAGGTCTCCACACTAAAGAATCCCAATTAACAATCAAATTCTTCAAAACATGAATAAAATCTTTGAAAGACAGAAGATGCGACACCCAACCACAAAGAGTGATGAGAACCTCCATGCTCACCAACCTAATATTTGTTATGTTGTCACAAAACAACCTACCAATTACATTTCTATCATACCTTCCAAAATACTTCACAAGGTAGTAATCTTCAAATCTCTTTTTTTTCCTTTAGAAGATAGATAGTTCAGCGACTTTCAACCTCTTAGCAACGTCTCCACGGTACCATGTATCACCCAAACATAAAATAAAAACTGCATTTATGCTTTATAAACCCATCCTCGATGCATTAGAAGATTAACTGAGCTTCCCGGAGCAATCTCACAAAAGCTACAGCCCATTTCAATGAACTTCCTGGAGCAATCTCACAAAAGCTACAACCCATTTCAATGTCCATACCCCTATGAGCCAATTCAACCTTGGACGGATGAAAAAAAAAAATACCTTGAAGGTAATCCATTTTTTCATACCAAACTAATCGAAAAATCTTGTACTCCTGACAGATCAGTGGCCAATCTCAAAAAATATGCACTCTATCTTCCTTTCACTCATATCTATCATCTTCTTGACCCAAAATAACACTCTCCAATGCATTTGGCAAAAAGGCAAACTCTTCCATCTCACCCACCAAAAAAGAGTTTGTACGCAAGTGAAAGTACCGATGAAAAGTCATTATCCTAGCTTAACTACCAAAATCAGCCACTCGACCTTGCTCCCTCTCCACCACCCAAACATCTTCCTAAAACTTAACCTTATCTACTCTTCCTAATACGACTTGAACAAACTCATTCTTATAGTAAATGTTGTTCACCAAGTACTAGTACCATATCAACCTCGTGGATGTCTAGGGATCCAACTCGCTCTACAAAATTATATTTTGCTTTGATCACATGACGTGTTGCGACTGACTTTTGCCTTGAGGCGTAAACCTCATACATTTTTTCAAAACAACGTTCTCCAATTATGTACTAAATTTGTCTTAACATATTTGAACCATGACCTGTGACAACATCCACCACAACCTTTACTAGTTAAGTTAAAAAGCTTTGGTGTTAGAAAAGTGCAAGTCCACATTTAAGAATTTTCAATAGGAAGGCTTTTAAGCAATGTGGTACAATCATGGTGCAACATGTGTTACAGTCACCCCGTCAAGTGTCAACCCACCTAATATCAATTGTAACACATCACTCTATTATTACTAATATTGTTCTCACTTAACCACTATAATAAAGGAGTAGGGTTTTAGCTCAAACTAATTGTTAAACAAATTGGCCCTACACTAGAGCCACACTTTGGGTGTGTTGAACCCGCCCAACCCAAGATTCGGGCGAAATGGGAAAACACTTTCATCAGTTCAAGTTGACCATGGGCAACAATAAATAACTAGAAGTTTTGATTGATGATGGGCAAAAAAAAATCGGATGAGCAACCTAATAAACTAGATTGACCAAACTAAATATTCAGACACTGAGCAACCTTATGATATTCTTTAAAAGGTAATGCTAATGGTATTATAATACGAGGACCTTAATTATTTAAGGTCCTAAACTAACGCAGTTCAATTAACAATCAAATTCTCAAAAAAGATATCCTCTTGAAGACTATGGAACACCCATCCCAAAAAAGTGACGAAAACCTCAATGATCACTAACCCAATATTCAAAATTTTGACACAAAAAAAAAAAAATTTCTTGTTATTACATTCCTTCCATATTATTATCACACTGCATAAGTAAGCTCCAAATCTCGTTCCCTTGCGGAGAAAGATGGTTCACTGTCATCCAACTTCTTAACAACATCTCCATAGTCCCATGCATCACCCAACTAACACCAAACAAACCACAAAAATGCATCCATACATTATAAACCCACCCACAATGCATAAGAATATGAACTAAGCTCTTTGGCTCAACATCTCAAAAGCTACAAGTTAAAACCTTAAGAACGGGTTAGTCATGGCAATGCGGTTTCAACTTGAAGTTAGATTGGGCAGGACATAGAGAAAATGTCCACAGATTAGGTTGGTCACCAGAAGACCTTTCAACCCGCCAGCCGCCCACTTGCAACCCTAACCCCGACCTATAACAACATCCCTCACAACCTTTAGGGTTCAGCAATTGAGTTGAAAGGCCTCAATGCAAATGAAGTCCAAATTTAAGAATCTTCACTTGGACGACTTCCTACGTCGTGTTGGACAATCCTGGTGCTCCCATGGCCTCAACTTAAGTTGGGCACCTTTCAAGCACACCAAACCATCCTCTTTACAGAGATTCGAGGTATCAAGGAGGTTTGAGTGAGGATATGGGTTTCAATGTTATGGAGAAAGCTTGTGAAAAGGATGACTTAGGGCAATGGAAGATAGATTAAAATGTGTACCATATTTGGCTTTCTGGCCTTCACTTTCCAATTTGTCGCACCTCGTCACAATTGAAAATCTGAAGGATATCAGCACTTTTCCATCCATTACTTTCGAAATCAATGGATGAATGAAAACTTGTGAAAATTGCAAAATGTCGTGATTGAGAAGATGCATCTCATAAACCATGTGCATCATGATTCATTCCAGGAGTTGTCCTAGTTATTGTCATACTCCCATGTGTTATATCCTTCTCCACTCAAATCCAATGTGCGAGGAGTGTACCTCCTCCTTCATTTGGCTAAAGACGTTAAGCTTTGTGCTTTTGGAATGCAACATAAAGCTTCATTTTTCCGTTTTGGTGAATTTGATTAATTTTCGAGTAATCTATTCTCATGCATTTTACTCTTTGTTAGCTCCACCACCATTTGGTCAAGCATTGTTTTTACAGGGTTGAGTTTGGTAATACAACTCCTATCTGCTACATGCATTTTTCAAATTCCTGGAAACTTGAGTTAAGATCATCAACAATGTTACTCTTTGACGGAGGATTTTATTAATTTTTCCACATTTGAAAATTACCCTTTTAGAAACTTTGCTAGATTTTTTTTCTCTGGCTTTTTGTAGCTAATTACCTTATCACTGGCGAAACTGGATCATAGTGACTCATCCCTGTAGATGCTAGTGGACATTTATGTTGACTTTTACGTAATTACTTGCTATCAGCCCGTCACAATCATTAAGATGAATACAACAATAGGTAACAAAACTAACTCATAGAGATGCTTTAGTTCTTGCATGCTGGGTACAGAAACCCATTATCTCCAATATACTCGGAAAGTATTCTTTTTTGACAACTAGGGTCCGAATCTATTCAGTGAGACAGACACTATTTTGGTCATAATTTAGCTATTTCACATGTTCCTAAAATCTAGTGCTTTAATATAATTTGCATATATTAATTAAGATTTATAAATAAGCAAATGCTTAGGCATACAATAAATGCTTCACTCATGCAGAACAGTCGATCATGATAGTCCAAGTTGAAATCGAATGTTCTAGAAAGAAATAATATTGGAGATCCTATGAGTTTCAAGTCCTTCACCTCGCGGAGAGTACATGCAAACTGATTCACAAGATGATTCAAGCTTTATTTAGACATTACATTAAATGCATGGTCTCATTCATTTCAATATTTCGAGATAATATGAATGATCACTTGCAAGTTAGGAAAAGCATAAGTCTTGTAGTCTATCCACATCAACACTACTATACCAACCCTTGAACCTAATTGCACATCAATTATGATCACATTATAGCATTTTTTAGCCTTATTCGTATACACTTGCCTAGTTTGTTTCTGAGAAGAGTATGGTTGAATTGAAAAAAGAGAAGGGGTATGCTTATACGAATACATATCTGTACGTATTCTTCACTGAGCTATTATTATTATCTGTTGTGGTTCATGAGGGCTATAGATAGACGCAGAGGACAGGTTTGGCATCTACTAAAATGCTCCTTTGTTTTCATCTTATCAATTTTGGTTGACCTTCCCATCAAATCTTACCTAATCGGTCCTGTTGGGGAAAAAAAATGGCGAGAACTCCTCTTCCTATCATCTGGCCATGGTTCCTACTGGAGAAAGGTGGAGCCCCATCTCCCTCATTAGAAAGTCAGACACCTTTGTCCAGAAAACATCTCTTTGAACCAATATCTCTGTCCAGAAAAGGAACAGCCCCTTTCCTTTGCAACATGAGACCACTGATGGTCATTTGATCTCTCACACTTCAGGCTCTAGAAAGGATTCTTAAGTGAGTGGTGATTTTGTGGGAACTTTGTTTACCTCTGGTGGACAAGGTCAAGGATTGCCTGATACCCTGAAGTGCTTGTGTTTGTTGGTGGGACTCACCAAGGGTCTCAGCAAGCTTGACCACTTGAGCTTCTCCTCCCCGTGCATGAAAGGCGGGAAATGTATTCACCCAATGGTGCTGCTAAGCAGAATAAGAGTTAAGGACGAGACGTCTTTGGGCTTCTTTGTTGGATTGAAGCTTCCCTTCTTGGTTGTTAAAGAATGTTGTCTTGAAGGCTTGGAAAATTAAGGAAGTGCATTTCTCTTCAATGATGACTTATTCTACTTCACCTTCTTTGTCGAAGGAGGTAGAACTAGTGAGGAATATATCAAGAAGGTTCCATTGTAGGTTAGATTTGTCCTCCAGCTACTGGACTACTTCTGGACACTCCGATTATTAATTGTTTTGGGCCACACCTCCTATCCCACGTGGGGCTGATTTCTTAGGATCTAATGGAGCCAACATGCACCGCAAATGTCCACCTTGTTGAGATTCTAGCACAAGCTCATTCTCAAGATTCACGTGTTGTCGTACCATGGCACTCAAACAAGCGTCTTACATGTTCAACACTGCTCCACCTGGAGTCATGTGTTCACTGTCCGAGTCATACACTACACCACTCAGTGTACAGACATGTACTATCATCTGCATGTCCAGCCCAGAACTTGCTTGGTTACCATCCCATCCTAACCAGAAGCTCTAATACAATTGTTGGCACACTAGACGCTCCGGAGCCACTCTCATGGCAACAAGACTTTACCCAACTTAGGGTGGAGAGATGGGTGTAAGATTTTATTCAACAAGACTCCAAAAGGCCTCGTTGTTAGAGAAATGCATTCTCCACTTTATTAGTTATCATAGGCCACACCATTTATTCCATTTCTTTCTCTTTACCTAAGCTCAAATTATGCCAAAACAGGGTAATAATCATAGAGCTACTATTCTTATTACCCGGTGATCAAGATAAGAGGAAGGCTAGCTATGGAACAAAAATAGTCTCAAGATCAAGCTGGGCAAGAAGAGATGCAGCAAGGGGCAGAGGAAGGCAAAATGGAAATGATGCAGTTTCTTATTGAGGAGTAGAACTGTAGAAGAGAAGTCGTGGGAGGTTCAAAGTTCTAGAAAAATGCAAGGTAACAATAGTAACATGTTGGAGGCCTTGCAAGGTATTAATGTGCAGAGGATTCGAATACTTTGTAACCCCTCCAAGGCGTTTATGAAAATTTGATAGATAAGTACCACGCTGAAGATGAGGTAAGCCTAACCAATCTCAATTGCAATGAAGAGGATGAACAAGGTAGTGGAGAGTGACTCTAATGTTAGTAATGAAAACAAATGTCAAGAGAATGAGGAAGAAAAATGACAAATATGAGGATAGAAGCAAGAAAGATGAGGATGACATAGAAGAAAATTGCTCCCAAAGACAAATAAACTCGTAATCACTAGCAAACTTAGACAAAGCATTCACCAAGTATCTACATCAGGACAAGAACTGAAACACGGTGCATCTGAGACATGGAAACTTGCAGGGAATACTCAAATAGCAAACCATAAGAATCGTCATCCTATGAACTGCAACCACAAAATACTAAAAATACATATGGAGCATAATTTCAATGAAGACTCGAAGTGCATTTCACGAATTAGAAATTTCTGCTATAAACATAAGCATCCATTAAAAGAATCTTAAATATTGAGACCATATTTAGCGCAGAGGTTAAGACGAAACCTGAGTCGCAATACCAGCATGATCAGTTCCAGGAATCCATAGTGTAGGTTTTCCCTTCATGCGATGGAATCTAACCATGATATCCTAACAGAAACAGACCAAAAAACATAAATATGGGGAAAAAATGTATCGTAAAAACTGACCACGAAGAGAAAAAAAATGCACACACGTTAGAAAATACTTATGGAGCTCAAGCTACTTACTAAATTGCAAATGCTAATGCAGATAATGAAATTTCACAATTTATCAAACAAGAGAGACCAGGAAAAAGGAAAAGTGGATTTCAAATAAGGAAATAGAAATAGGTCTTATAAGGCACTATCTCTAAATTTTGAAAACCCTTGTGAACATCATCACCTTGACGCATGGCTTCAACAAAAATCAAGAGACCCAATCTGATCAATCCCATGAAACCCTGCAAACATAACCTCTGGATTGTAATGGACATACACACATCCAAAGATTAATGAATCCCACAAAACACCACAAACATAACCACTTGAGTGCAATGGACATGTGCATAAATCGCGTACAGAACCTTCCCAAATGATTACGGTTGTGAAGGGTTTCTCCAGTGGAAGACCAGTTACATCAAAATCTCCAACCTTGAGATACCCTTAATCGGAAATTTGGTTCAAGTACGTCATCTTTGTCCACAAAAATGATGAATAAGTAGGAAGAAAGTAATCCATTGTTTCTTTCATGGTGAGCATTGGGCCTAATAATAGAATTTCCAGGAAAAGCTTAATGTCAATATACTTTTGGGTGACCGATGGACCACATCTTTCATGGTGGAAATTCCTAGCTTTTGACGAAAAGAGCCATAACCTCTGCTCTTTGTTAAACAGGGATACAGCAGTAGAGGTACCAAATTTTTCAAAAAGGAATCAAATATAGAGATGAGAAATTGGTTAAAAAGTTTTCAGTTGGTTAGGATTCTCTCACCCCAAAACTGAAAGGAGGGGAGACTTGTGATGGTGAACTCAGCACATGGAAGCAGTGATGACAGTGGCGAAACTTGCTACAGTGGTGGCTGTTCTTGGCCTAGTTCATTTCCTTCTCACCATCATTTTTTCTTCCTGTTCAACTCTTTTTTTCTCTTCTTAAACACACACACACACACAATGCAGAAAAAAGAAAAAAGAGACAGTTATGATATGCCATATTTTTATTTTTTTTAACAATTACAATGTATCCCAAGGTGATGTAACCACCACCTTAAACTACCAATATAATTCATCAAATCGCTAATCCCATCCCCCCCCCCCGGCGCGCCCGCAACAAAAAAAAACACACACACAATGCCATTGTCCCAGTCAAACAACCCAACCACCACATTGCAGAAATGAAAAACGTATTTGATAATTAGTAATGATGATAACTCTAACGATATGATGCAATAACAACAACAGTAATAATAAATAACATGAAATACATATAATAATAATAATAATAATAATAATAATAATAATATTATCATTATTATTATTATTATTATTATTATTATTATTATTATTATTATTATTATTAAATATGATAGAACTAAACCACAACTAAGTGAGAATTAAAATAAATCTATGATAAACCCTAATTTCAAAGATAAATAATAAACAAATATTCTTTCATTCAATCAACCAAGGAACAATGAACAATACTTTCCCTTATTTATAATTTCCCTACCTTCTTTGGTAAGCTAACTAGCCTAACCCTAATTGGCTAATAATCCCTAACTATCATGAAATTTCACTTAATAGACCCAATTACAGTTAATACTAATAAACTAACCCATATTACTACCAGTTTATGTCAACCTCCTCGGGTTAAAGAAGCTTGTCCACAAGCTGAGGTGCAAGTTGTGCCTTTCATTGTAAAAGAGATAAGTTCGCCTTCACCATCACAAGGGGTACATGTTCCATGCACTCTTGATCATCAATTTCATTTGTCAACAACATGGACTTTCCTTTCTGACAATTACTTCGAACATAGCCAGGTTAACCACATCCAAAACACCTAAGAGGTCCCTCAATAGTAGGTTGTAGTGGGTAGTAAGTGGACGTGCGTGGTAAAGTTGCCAAAGATTTTTTCTCAGAGTGATCCTGTAATCGTAACTTTGTTTATGCTCGTTTAATTATGATCTTAGCCGCCAAAAGTGCATCAAATTCTTCCAATGCTAAGACAAACATGATCCTCACATCCAAACCATTGTAGAAACAAAAAGCGGTTTGTCATTCTGGTTCTTGGGGCTTCACGAGCTTACATGAAGTGCGGAATTTGTAGCGTATCTCGCTCATAATCTAAAGGCACAAAAGCAGTACGCGTCATCTTACATATGTCATCCCAAGTGTTTACAGGAGGTAAACGCATGGTTGTTCAACGTAAACATTCCTCCTGCCACCAAATATTGGCAGTGGTGGCCACTAACTGCATCGCCTTCAGTCTCCGCGTGTTCTTAAAATCAAGAATACGGTCAATTTTCATGGACCAATCCATAAGTGTCACCAAGCTCCAATCCATCATAAGAAGGCACTTCTAGTTCCAGTCTTGTATCATCTCGACGTTCCATCACTGCTATCAACCGAGCCAACTAATCATTATGAACAAAATTACCTCCACCGTAATTTTGATTGCCCAAGTTGGGAAGGCGAAAAAAGAGGATTACCACCTCTTCCAAATCCTCTACCACAACTTAAAGGAGGTTGAAATGGTCCTCTGTCCTACGCAAGCAGCCAAGGCGGATTAGGATCTTTATGTTGTTATTTCACCCATTGCTCGACATGCTCCTATTGAAACTCAACTAGATTTGCAATAGATAATTGTGGGACACCCCAAATCACAGGGACCTCATCATAAGATTCAATATGGTTAATATAAGGGGGATTAGGTTATTGAGGTGGGTAACCAGAATAATTGGGAGGTTAATACTGGGAAAGGATGGTAGGATTCAACCAACTACCCGACGTGGGATCGAAAACTGCATGTCCAAGGATTTGGTAAGTATTATTTGGATTGGTGACTCAGAGGGATTCAAATAAAGGGTTTCAGACTGGGTATTGTTGAGGTTGAAAAGCTCCCAAGATGATGGGAAGGGCTGGAAGAGGGTGGAACGATTGGTAGGGAGGGCGAGGGGTTGCAAGGAGGGTGGTGGTGATTAGACAGTGGCGGTGGGAGGTGGTGCAAATTGGGAAATGACGTCAGAGGGGGAAGAAAGGATGGCGAGGGAGGGGAAGGGGAGTCGGCCTGGCCGATTGACCCACCTGGTGTGTTGCTGAACGTGTGGTGGTTGTTGTGGTATCGTGTGGTCCGTAGGGGCCGAAGGGTGCCCCTTGTGGGTGCTCGTTGGTCTTCTTGTTGGCTGATAGGAGTCCCTTGCAGTTCCATCTTCTTCATTTTCTTTCCATTGTCTTCTCTACCAGCTTTTTTACCGCTTTCTCTATCGACTTCTCGATCTTTGCCTAGATCCTTTCATTGTTGCAACTCTGCTAGTTTGTTATTCCAATGCTCTAGTCTTTCTTCTTCTCTGCGGAGTCTAGCTTATTCTATCTTTGCATTGAAGAGACCTTTTAATGTCTTTCATCCTTCCACGACTTCAACTATTTTGATTCTTTCTTCTTCTATCATTTTTCAAGCCTTTTCTTCAGGTATGTGTCTAATTGTTTTTGCATCATGCAAGAGGAGTGTTTTGGCTCTGATACCAATTGATAGAACTAAACTACAACTAATCGAGAATTAAAATAAATCTATGATAAACCCTAATTTCAAAGGTAAACAATAACCAAATATTCTTTCGTTCAATCAACCAATGAACAATGAACAATTTATAATCTCCCTAACTTCTTTGGTAAGCGAACTAACCTAACCCTAATTAGCTAATAATGCCCTAACTATTATGGGTTTCACTTATTACTATTATTTGTAATGCATCGGGGGATTAAGCAACATGGAATTATCACAGACATGACTTAGTTGATTGTGAGGACATGTCCTCAGAGAAGTGTCATTTTACCGAGGATAAGAAGCGTTTATTTAGTATGGGAGTGGGAAAAGAACAAAGGGAGGGGGATTTGAACGATGTAATTTGAATGTATCTCTTTCGAGCGCGCGTACTCGACTTTTTCGGGTAGAAGGGGCCACATATAATTGCACACAAGGCAACAAAGGAACATAACAATTGTGAAGAAATATTTGCCAAATTTTTTCAACACTTAGAGCCTAGGTGCTTTATCAACCTTTTTTTTCAAGAAAAAAAAAAAAAAAACCATTATTCCTATAGTTTTGATCACAAGGAACATAAAGATCCACCTTGACACAACTCAACAACCCACCACATACTAACACTACCTATCAACCCAAATTACCCAAACAGGAAAAAGCGGAAAACTGTGAAGTCAACTGTAATTGGATGAAGAACACTAGTACCTTTTGTATAGCATCTAGTACAATTATATGATAGAAAAATCGAAGTAGTTGAAATAAAATAAAATTTTTAAAAAAAAAAGCAAAAGAGCAAAAATATTGGTTTTTTATAACCTCGAGAGTAAACAAGCAAAACAGCAACAATTTTGGTTTTTTACAACCTCAAGAGTGACAAACATCGCATGTCCCATATGTAGTGATCCAGTGACATTCGGAGGCGGCATGGATATCACAAAAGGATCGCCTCCATTATCAAGATTTGGCTTGAAATATCCTTGAGATTGCCACCTGAAGTCCAACAATCACACATTAAAGAAGAAAAATGCATGCAGAAGAACGAGTGCCAGTTGATATTCAAAAGGATATAAAGGTTAATTTTTTTTAAGCCCCCCCCCCAGAACAAATGGCATTGCAGTCTCCCCCAAACTAGTGATCCACGTCCGTTGACTGCTAAATGCCTCACATGCTTTATTTTGGTGATTAAAAATCCCCTGAGACAAATAAGCCATAGAAAACCTCAAGATGCAGACATATCTCCCCATAAAATCAATGATGTGAAATTAAATATGTACTGTATCAAAAATAAATTAATTAATAAAACAAAATCTTCCTCCCTCTTGGTTGAAGGTTCAGTACCCTTGGTTAGCTTGGTGATATTTTGGTCATCAAAATATGGCCAATTGAAAACAGTTCATGCCTTGAAGATCAATAGACATGGATCGCTAGTCTGAGAGGGAGACTGTAGCACGAAAGATAATGGGGAGAATCCTTAATTAGCAATTTATATTTGTGGGTATTGTAAATTAACCCAATATAAACCATATTATAGAGCTAAGCATAGCCTAACTAAAAGTTCCCACCATTCACCAACCAAAACAAAAACTTATTCTGAATAGAGATTGTCTTGCCCAAAAAAAAAAAAACACGAACTTTTGCACAAAACTAATGACAATATGAAATAAATTTTACACAATATTCCATTGAAAATGATGAAAGAAAACGTGGAGGCACGCCACCTCTAAACTTCACAAGGAAATTATCACTTGCTAAAATTTCCTCTACTTCATTGATAAACACATCCTTTAGTGAACTTCCGTTCTCGACACTACCTCATTAATGACTTCTCCGCGTTTAGAACTTCACTAATGACACTAAATTTCAGTTCATGTGTTTCTTCTAACCATGGAAGTATCTATGCTTCGGAGTTCAAAATCCTCGTATGATTTGAAACTGGGATAATTCCTCCAAAATTGAGGTTGATAACAACTTCCTCGATCGTAGCTCAGTTCAAATGTAAAAAATTTGTACAACTTTGAAAAGGGAAATACACTACTAAACGGGGCGGCATCATTAAATTGCTTCGTATCTCTTCATCAAACACAATGACTAAAATACATGCATGTCGGGTCTTCAAATTCCTCGAGAAAAAAAATAATGACATTCAGCTCCCATTCCAAAATCTCCACAAATTCTAATTATCAAAGGGCTCTTACGAAATCATGTGTTGCAGAACCGTATAATGTAGGTGAGTGGGCCTAATCAACTGTATTTTTTCTTCTTTTTTTTCCTAAGCACCCTAACTCCAGAATTTCATCAAACACCTAATCCAAGAATACAACTTTCTTTCTTCCTAAAATAGACTTTAACAAACATAACACATACTTCAACAAACAAAATAGAGTGATTCATCGAAAGAGTACCAACTATATATCCTTTCCTCGGCCGTGAAGTCAAATGTCTTCGCCTTCTCCGGAGAAGTAAAGACGGCCTCTTTTGATGCTGCCGCACCTGAAACATCAAAATGAGCCAAGTAAAACTTGAAAGTAGCATTAAAAAATATATAAAAAAATACACACTTTTCAAACCAAACCAAACCAACTAAGATGAGGATCATTACTTGCAGTGACTCTGGGGCGGAAATGGTTGAGAGTCCAGTTGCGGACCTTGACTGTTCGAGTGTGTTTAGAGAAGAATATAGGGTTAAGTATGTGAACAGAGCCAGGAGAGAGTAGAGATGGGCGTGGTAACGCCATTTTCGAGTTCGGGGTAAAGAAAAGAGTGATCTAAGAGATTGAATTGTTGAAGAGAATCCCTCGTTGTGGTGAAGGATGGAGAAGTGTTTGTTTTAGTGCCACAAAGAAGGAGAAGAGAGTGGATAGAAAGTGAGAGGGATAACGCGGGAGGGGATGGTGGAAATGGGTTCAGCGCACCCCTGCCCTGTTGTTTGCACCGGGCCTGAGCAAGCATGGTGAAAATTGTCAAGACACACAAACATAAAATAAATAAAATCCTACAAAAATAAAAATAAATAAATTGAGTTTGCCACTCATTTAATTTATATTTATTATAGTTTGGCACTCGTTTTGAAAACTATTTGAATCTAATCCTCGTTTTATGACGGAACTGTTAAGTCTACATCATTGACTGGTTAAAATTAATTTTTGAACTCTTTTGCCCCTATCTAAATTTCTTGTTTTATGTTAGGGCTGGGCAGGTCCGGGTAACCGGCCCGATATTTTTTAAGCCCGCAATTCTGATACCCGAGACCGGACCGGGTTGGGCTGGTTAATCGAATTTCGGGCCGGTCTCGATCCAAAGCCCAAACGGTCCAAAGCCCAAACTGTTGCTATAGTGCTGAAGTAAAAACTGTTTAGAAATTTGATAAAGCCCAAACTGTTGTTATAGCCCAAACAGTTTCAAAAATGTTTTTGAGGGTTTTTAACTTTTTATTCATACCCAGGCTGGGCCGGTTACTTGACGGGTTTCATAAAAGGGTAACCGAGGATTGAACCATAAACATCGGGGCGAATCGGGTTTTAAGACCGAAAATTTAATAATAAATAAAAAACTGATCCGAATCGACCCGATCAGTCCGGTTGTCAGTTCGGTCCGAATTTTCGGTCTGAAATGCCCACCCCTATTTTATGCTATTGAAATCATCATTCATTTTCGTCAGGAAGTTTTCAAGTAAAATAGGCTTTACATTTAGATAAAGTTTACCATTTCTCCATATGAATTGCACCCATTCTTATTAATTTTCACAAACAGTGTGTAATGTATGTATTTAATGTACTGTTGAAAGGAGGTAAGGAGCCCAAGCCACGCCTAGGAATCTTATTTATACAGTTTGTAACACTTACTAATCTTTTTTTTTCAGACACCTAGGCACTTACATTCAAATGGAGGAATAATCGTTTTCAAGGACTCAACTTCCATATCAACAACAATCCTACTGCATGGAAGAAACTCCTCAAGCGATGAATATAGTACATTTACTTGATTTGGTGAATGGAAATTTACTGAATGTGGAACCAAATCACCTGCCCCCACTTGAGTACAATATTACACCCATGCAGAAGAAGCCATTTATTCAACTTCAACCACAGTTCCCTTTCCCACAACTCACTCCTCATCCAACACTAGACTTCCCACCACTCACTCTTCCCGATAACCCAAGATCTTTACTTTCTGGATGTGTTCGGCCAACAAGATGCAAATGTTGCTACTGATAACATGTCATAGTTTCCATTTGAGTTTCCCTTTTTAGGAATGGAGGGCGCATGTGGAAGTGGTGAAAATAAATGAGGAGATGTGCCATAAACAAAAGGAGGAAGGAGGAGGAGCAATAGGGGGAGGGTGGTGGTGGGGCTGCGAACAGATAAGAGATTGTTTAACCTAAGGTAAGGGCAAAATTTTTTGAAAAAAAATTTAACCAGTTAATGATGTGGACTTAACGGTTCCGTCATAAAACGAGGGTTAGACTCAAATAGTTTTCAAAACGAGTGTCAAACTCTAATAGATATAAACTAATGAGTGTCAAACTAAAAAAAACCCAAAAAATACAATGCAATTTGATAATGAGAATCGAGATAATAAGACTCAGTATAAAGAAAATAATGAAACGTAAAAAGTGGAATAGTGCAATCGGGGGCTGAGCTAGGATGTTTACGCGGGGGGGGGGGGGGGGGGCATATAGGGGGTAAGAAACAAATAGCAAATTCTAGAGAGAAATTAGTTCAATTTGGCTACTATTCACTACTATTGGACTACTATTCATTATAGAAAACCCGAGTTTGAATAATTTAGGGTCTTATATGTAGCTTCGCCCATGAGTGCAACACATACGAATGTTAGTAGGGATTGAGCCTAATGATTTAGGAATAGTGCAAGGCAAACTCTTAGCTAGGTATATATAAGGAAAGAAATGTAAACTGAGTTGGGTTCAATTGGAGCTCGAGCTCGAGTGGGGTTACCTGACCCAAACTAATGTCCTCATTCCGGCCCGAGTAATTTTGACGTGTTAAAAATAAATAAATATTTTGCATGAGTACATGTTACAATTAAATTTGGTGGGTTACAAAGGAGAAAAAAAATTATAATCAATCCAGTATAAATATTATTTATAATAAAAGTTAGGGAAATAGGATGGTTGTGAGATGTTAAAGTAGGCATTCCAGCCATGTATGTGCTTGTCCATCTTGACCAAGATATTATGAGGTGGTGGAGACTAGTTAACCTAGCGACATTGTGAATGATCGAGCTTCAATTTAAGTTCATTGTACAAGAATTCACTGGAGGGTTCGTGAAGATGAAAAATTACTATACAAATATAATAATATATACAATTTTTGAAATTTAGTCGATCGTTTCAAGTGCTTAAAATTATATTATGTAGAGAATTTTCAAAGATATTGTGTTCGACAAGGATGGTAACATCTTAGGTGTCTGTTGGGAACTGGAGCAATTCATATTTATTTTGAACCTAAATTAGGACATGATTTACCAAGGCAATCCTTTGAGGCATGTTAGGTTACTCAATGTAATGAGAACGATAATGGAAATAAGAATATTACTATGTTCGATTACTTGATGGAACGATAATGGGAATGGTTTGTGTCTTTACCATTGTTTCCTCAATTATCAACTATGGATTTTGGTTGTATGGTGGGTAATGAGGCATCTATGTTAGGTAAGAGAGCAAATAAAGCAAATGGAGGGTTGACTATTACAATGAGCATTGTAATGGCCATTCATAGGGTGTCGAGAAGGAATACCCATTACAGTGAAATTTGTAATGGTCATTCATATTACACCATTTTTATGCCAAACTAAACACATGAATAGCTTAAGCCATTGTAATGGTAATCAAACCCATTCCATTGAGCAACCAAACATGCCCTTATTATTTGGTGAAGCGAAGTTGTTAGAATTCACGAGAAAAGTCTCTTGATTCTCGTTTTGTCAAAAAAATCTGAAATGGTTGAGATAACCATAACGGTTATGGCAGGGAGAGTCACCATAAGAGGGTAACCAATTATTATTTACATGCGCCATCGCTGGATCAAAGTTTTCGTTTTACTGATGTTAGATTTGGCTTGGGGTATTTAGATTTGAGGTTGATAGGGAGAGTCACATGTTGGATACGTGCAAAACATTTAAGTGCAGTGACTAAGTAAGTGGATTTTAGGGGTGAGGAGATAAACAAAACGTGGGTCAATAGTAGTCATGATTGTGTTTTGGTGGATACTTTAAAAATTAAATAAAAAAACCTTTTATTTATTTATTTTTTCATTTTTAGCATTTATTAAGTTAATTTTTTTTTTTGTTTGAGACGTAAATGGAAACTACATTTTCCCGCCCATTTACAATCTAAAACAATTCAACAAAAAGGAGATAGATTGAGGAAGGCAGCAAGGCAAAGAAACAGCAAGTAGTAAACAACTAAACATTTTCATCTTCTCCCCACAATCAAATAAAAGCAAAGCAAAGATTGTTCAATGGACGACAACACAACAATCATCTCAAATTTCTGCAAAACCCTAGGTGCGTTCTGCAAACACCTTCAAAGCAGCTCCACCGCTCTCAAGGACTCTCTCGAAAGGCGCCCAATCCCTCTCGGTAAGAAAACCCTAAATTCTTCCTCTTCAATTTCTAAGCTTCATCATTTACCCAGTTTAGCAAACCCCCAAATTCCCGCTCTTTTAATCTTCTCTTGCAGATTCGGCATCTTCAACTTTCATACAATGCCTGAATCGCCGAGTTTCTACTGCGAGCAATGATCTTAACTTTCTCGAATCCATGGCATGCGGGACCGTGTCGTTCGAAGAGCTTTTAGGCCACTGTAATGAGGTATACAAGAAGAACCAGGCTGATCTAATTGTACTTGAAGATCATCTCAAGAACTACGGCTATGTTCCCACTGGTAAACATTGCACAATTACTTTAAAGTTTTGAAATTTATAATGTTTGTAAGTTTCTTTAGATTTTTGCTTAGAAATTAATATAGGTGATGAGGAAGACGAGGTTTCGGGGTTAAAAACGCCAATATGTGGAGCTTTCAAGGATGAATTGGGTTTGCGTTATTCGTCTCACGTTCAGCATTCTGCTATTGGTGAAACAAAGTCGATTGCAAGGAAGTTTGAGGACGACCCTCTGTATCCTTCTTTTTGTTTTTTCATTTATTGATTTTGTTATGTTATTTATTTTAATTTTAAGGGATAAAAAAAATAAAGAAAAAAAAAGTTTATTTTAATTTAAAATTTTTAACCATTTTTTTTTAAAACTTTAAACTAATGTTCAAATCCCTAAATGTGTGTTTATGATTTACCATGAAGTAGTCTTGAATTGCTTTTGAAGTAATCACTAATGTATGTGTTGACCATTGCAATTGAAAAATGAGCAAATGTCAGGATGGCACCTGTTGAAATAAAAAATAAAAACTAGGAAAAACTTATTGTCAATTTGGTACTTGTTTACATGCAATCCATGGTACGTGCCACCCTAAAACTCTCCAAATCTGGGTTTTGACGATCGAATATGATGGTGGTGGTGGCCGGCTTGTGCGGATCTAACTTCATAGGGGTCAGGGGTAAGGGCGGCCATCGATGGTTGGTGGTGGTGGCTGAATCAGGAACAAGAGAGCTTGGTAAAGATGAGATGACAATGGAGAAGAAGAAAAAACTCACGTGCTAGGGTTTGAATATTTTAAAAATAGGAAATAAATAGTAAATAAGCTTTTTAAGGTACTAAAATTCATAAAGTTTAATTACTTAAAATGGCAAAGAGCAAGGCTAAGACCAAATGGTCAGTATCCCCATTTCGGTGATGATACTTCCAGGGGTCAACAACAATTTTGATCAGCTCAGACTATTCACAGGTCTTGGTGGTTTTGTATGAGTGTCTTTTTAACAAATGACAATTGATGTTATGTTTGGGGTTATGTGAATGAAGAATCACTTGCAATGAGTATTAGCAAGTTTTTTGTGCTTTCTCTTAACACTAATAAGATGTGACGAGTCTCTGAGCTTACAAAGCCTTGGTCTTTCGGATGTGTGCCTTGCGACTATTGCGTCTGAAGGTGGGTGTGGACTTCTTGTGGTACCTAAACCTGTTATGAATCAACAACTTTGTGGTTGTCAATAAGCTATGTTCTTTATTTCCCAACTAAGTGCTTGTTTTCTCTCTTATTTATGCATGTGCAATGTGGATGTTGCTCTCATTGTAGTTAATGGTGATGATATTGATATTTCTCCTTTGCAAAAGCCATCCAAGTAAGTTCATTTACCAATTCTGGCGTATAATAATCATTTTAATTTCTAGACTTTGACTATTTCCTTTTTTTCTTTAGTTATAATGATGAACCACTACTGAGAAAAGAGGTAGCACATCCACCCAGATCACAAGTTTGGGACTCAAGAGAAGGTACCTACCCCTATTCACTTGGTTCAACATGTTACTTCCGGTTGTCATATAAAATGCTTATTATGTAACTTGAATATCATCTGTGCGATTAATATTCAGGGAATGCAGAGGATATTGCATGTGAACCTGAGGAAGTTGTGGTTACTAAAACCATGATAATTGTATCAAGGAATGACTACGAGAATCTTCCTTCCTTCATGAAAAGCTTAGCATCCTGGGAGGTTTGGATTTTCCCTCAGTTATTGTCATTGTTCTGCTCTGCTTAGTCATGATTGTTAAAAGTCAAGGATAGATCTTTAAATTTTAGCATTTGGTAAGCCTTCATCATGTACACGTGAAAACCTCATGGTATAGACCTTAAATATATCAATTGACAAAGATGGCTGTAAAGATAAAAACAAATACTACCTTATAGTGATGAAGCAATTCATCAGTAATATACACAATTGCAAGAGTTTTGAGCTAAATGAAAGGAGATGTGGAAAATACCCCATTAAGATGAAGGAACATAAATCTATCAAAAGCCAGACATGTACTAAAATGTGGAGATTTGATGTGTAAAACCAAGTGGAATCTCCTATTATTTTACGGAGTTCCTACATTGCAATCCATGAATATCACAAAGGAAACTGAAAATGGAGCCCCGAGGATAGTCACCTGTCAACCTGATGCGCGTCTGCTGGAAGAGGAATCTGGAAAGGAGGTTGATCTTGCTTAGAGGATTTTGGATGACTATTGAAAACCCCTTCTCTATGTGCCAATAATTCATACGACGATAGCAGTTGAAGGATTTCAGTGATATTTCCATTCACTTAGGTACCTAAATATTTGAGATCTAGTGTCCACTCTTCGGCTCAATCTTAGAGGACCGATTGATTCAAGGGCATATGACAAAATGAACAGTGTATTATGTATGTCTTATGTCATGTAAGATGACAGTCCACAATCATAACAAGGGAAGATGATTGGTTGTCATGAAGTGAATCTTGTACTTCTTCAAGGCAAATATATCTGATAAAAGGAGAGTTAAGCCTTGTTGGGTGGCCTTCTAATACATCTAGCTACTTAGAATATATTCTCAGTTTATGTAGCATTTGTTTTGGTGTTGTTCCTGTTGGTATTACAGCACTATATGAAGTTAGTCGATCCAATTAACAATGGGAAGAAGAACGTCCATAACAGGAAAAGCAATGGCATAGTGTGAAGGTAGATCATTGGCTTTTCCATTATTGGTTAATGGTGCCAAATGAAAAGGATGGTGTATTGGGCAAAGGGTAAATCGACTTTCCATTGTTGTTAAAGGTGCTAAATGTGCGTTCCACCATAAAAAGAAAATTCCATAACTGGAAAAAAGAGATAAAGTAATACGCTGTCACTTGTCATTGCCAAAAAAATTTATATTCCAGAATTGGATTCCTTCACATTGCAGTTGGATCAGGTGGAAAATGCTGAGGGGACCGCTCACATCAGGACAAAACCAGATCTAATTGAGCATTGTGTGTATTATCAATTTATCACGTGCTTTCCTTTTTCCTGCCATTTATAAAATTTTCACGCTTGTGGATTATGGCTCAACAGTGCCAGATATAATTACCCGTTTAATTGTGTTGTTATCCTTGTTATTTAGGGTGTAAGTTAAAATGAAAAGGGATTGTTAACGAAAGAAGAATGGGGAATTGAAGAAAGAAAGAGGAAGTAAATTATTCATTTCATAGCGTCAGTATTTCGGTCTTGCAAAAGATATTGTACAGTCGAAGCTTTTATCCTATAAAGCATATAAGGTAAACTGATAATGATGTAGTCACAAATGACAATAACAAAAACTGAAATAATAATCAGTGTTATAACTGTTATTGCTATTGTTATCATTATGGTTACAAAGTGGTCATAGCTACCCTATAAATAGAGGGATGCCGTGGCTGGCTTCCTCAAGCCAGAAGGCACTATACCTTGAGCATAACATTGTGCAAAAGGCCCTTAGGTCATCTTCTCTCTTTAGTGGTTGCTCTATCACTATAATAGGGGTTCTAACTTCTAAGCTCACATCAGTTGGTTACTTACAGAGATCCATTACTGATTGTAAGAGATAATTAAAGATCTGGTTAAGGATTCTACAACATGGCCTGGCATAATAAAAATCTTACTATCAACTCAAAGGGGAAACTCTTCATTTGTCAGAGATTACACAAAATGGAATCACTGATATATATGCTCATCAATACTAATGGTCTGAAATGTCTTTCACAACTTGTTACATATAAATCACAGTGTTGTTTTATTTAGTTTTTAATATTCTAACAGTTCTTTGAGACAGGTTGAATTGCAGGTGTTGATTTGCACCTAGATACATTCCTATATGCATGCTGAGGTCCATTGAAGGATGCACCCCAACAATCTGTTGGAATAGATTTTACCTTTTAGATTTTTTTATTATTATTTTTTCCGTTCAGATTTCCTATTTTCTAGGTTCCACCAAAGCATTTGGCAATAATTGTTTTATTCAGATTTTGGGCAATATACAAATTGACTACTTGCTCATCTACTCCCATTTCCGAAAAAAAATGCAAGTGTTACCATCCTCTATTCCATTGTCATTTGATCTCTATGGATGTCCATTTTGGAGGATTGACCTTTCTATCAGAGTTGAATCTTCTGCAGCTCAGATGGTTAACAAGTCTTGTCAAATTTTATAAATATGAGATGACTTCATCAGCAATTCACGTAGGACAATCCTGCATTCCTTCTAATTGACTGTGAGGCCTTTGTGAATAGCATCAGGAATGGGTGACTTTTTCTTGAGTAACAGTTTTGCCACATATAGGAATAACCCCCACCCCCTTACAACTTTCACATTAAAGTTGGTGATGATGATTTTGCACTATCATTCTTACTCTGATAACTATTATCATCACCTTTGTTTCTTTATATCTTAGTCATGAGATGCTTTCCACTCATAAGGATTAATAACTCGATTTGTGTAGCTGGATTTTTTTTTTGTTATGCCTTTGACAAACCCTATGAATCACATTGCAGGATTTGGTTGCAGCTGTTGAAAAAATGAACTCAACCCTGAACAGTCAAGGCAGGTCAAAGGAGCGTAACTTACTCTACCAAGAGGAGCTTGCATCTTTGGCTCTGGGTATGTCCATAAGAATATCTCTTCGTTTGCTTCTCATAATATGTTTTTCACCAACACATCCATTACGTTAGAGATACATATTGTAGAAGTTTGAAATGTTGATATGAAGAGATAAATATGAAGATATAAATATGTGATATAGAGAACCATGCAATGGTATTTGCATAAGTAGGTTCTTGCTATAAAGCCTTATCTGATTCACTGATTGTTTTATTAACCCTTGAGAACAGTAAGCAATGTGGGAAGTATAAGACCTACGTAAGACAGAAAATATGCGGGCTCTGGGAGTTTGTAGAGTTGCTTTCAGAACACACCTAAATGTCTACCCAGCACAACTATGACATATTTAGCACAATATATACCATCACAATCTGATAATCTTATCTCTGAAATGGATCAGCTAGACTGGTTCGTCAAAAGAATTGGAACTAAATGACTTGCAGAAATATGAATTCATTATTAGTGTTCCCAACTGAACGTGTTTATTGTTGTTTTGCAGGGCCAAAAGTGAGATCATATCTAGTAATGCTATTACGCATGAACAGATTGGTTGTTGAGACAGTCGGCGATTCTATAGTTTATAAGGTGTTGTAGATATAGTGTGCCTTCTACAGATATTCAAGTCCAGCTTGATACAAAGAAACATAAACCATCTGTTAACTTTTCTTGTTTGTTAGAGGAGATGCCTTAATTTGGCAGGTAAATCGGTTTAAACACTGTTGTGTAATAGCATTTGGTATTTCATGATCAGACTATGTTTAGTAGCTTTTCCTCCCCATGTACAGTTAAAGATATGAACCAAGGATGAATTTATATCAAACATCAACCTGCAAAGTGTCTAAAAGGATCCAGTTTGTACCCTGTCAATGTATTATGATTGATATATTTTGAAATGAATGTTTTCCAAGGATTGGGTTAAGAACTTTGAAATCTCAGATTGAAATTCAGGTAAATATTCCCTTTGCGAGCTATACAGTTAAACATTAATCAAGGCTATTACAGGGCGCTTTCAGAGAAATCAAGGCTATCTTGAAGAAACTTAGCAACTGGATGAAAAACCACAAGTGATGACTGAAGCAATACTTTTTCCTAGGAAATTATCAGTAATAAACAAGCTACAGTGTCTTGAGGGATACAAAAAAAATTATGAGTAGATATGAAGATATAGACCTTTTAAGGTCAGTTTGATGACTGCTAAGCAGAGCAGCTGTTCTTTACATGAAACTAGAAATAAATAAATAAACAAAGAAATAAGAGAGACCATCAACTATTTACAACCCCACTCCCTAGAAACATCTATCGACCGTAAGAAAAAGTATAGTATAACTCTTCCACTCTATATCATGTTACAAAACACTGGCAGCAAATCAAAACCGGAAGCGGGGGTCATGACTTTGAAGGCCTCTCTTACGCATCTGTCATCCCATCATTCATTCTTCTTGACTTTGATGACAACACTTGGTGAGTTCAGCCTGGTGCAAATAACGCTGAATTATATTTCCAACTTTCCCAGTTAACCAACACCAGTGGGTTTCCTGCTAGGGCCTTCCCCTCTGTAGGTTTCGGTGGGGCCTAAGTGGAGGTGGAATTGGCACATTGTTAAGAAAGTATGGTCTCTCCACGGATAACATTCTTGATGCTCACATAGTGAATGTGGAGGGACAAAATCTTGATAAAGAAACAATGGGTGAAGATTTATTTTGGGCCTTTAGAGGTGGTGGAGCTTCCAGCTTCTGTGTTATCCTTGACTAGAAGATCAAACTGGTTCCTGTTCCTCCAGTTCCTGACTGCTTTTAACCTCTCCATAACCTTGGAGCAAGGTGCAGTGAGCTTTTTAACAAGTGGCAGAATGTGGCGTATAAAATGCATGATGATATCTTCTTTAGAGTCATCATACAAAATGTTCCTGGGACGTTTCAAGGAAACCGAACAATCTGACTCCAATCAGAGTAATGTATCTTGGTGGAATGGAGGCACTCCTCAAAATTACACATGATGGATTCCCCGAGTTGGGGGGTGCAATGTAAAGACTGCCTTGAAAGTACTTTGTCGACTCTCTCTTGGTGTTAGTAATTTTCCATTAGGATTACCCATCCGCACTCTCCTAGTGAAGGATGCTCTGCCTGATACCATCGTCAAGTCTAAATCTGATTTCTTTACCACACCCATACCCAAAAGCAGTTAGATGCATGGCCTCTGGCAGATATGCTTTGAAGACCAAGAAAGATTGATAGTTACGCTATGGGTACCTATATCTCATTCATGAGAAATCTGAGTCACTGGACATGTTCAAAGCTTTCAAAGCTGAGGTTGAGAACCAACTCAACAAACGAATTAAGAGTGTCAGGTCTGACCGTGGTGGTGAGTATTACGGCAGATATGACGGTCCAGGTGAACATCGTCCAGGACCGTTTGCTAAATTCCTAGAAGAATGTGGAATCGTCCCATAGTACACTATGCCGGGATCACCTAGCATGAATGGTATAGCTGAAAGACGAAACCAGACTCTTAAGGACATGGTAAGGAGTATGATCAATCATTCTACTTTACATGTCTCACTTTGGGGAGAAGCACTAAAGACAACAACTTATATCCTTAATAGAATACCAACTAAAGCAGCTGCCAAAACACCTTATGAGCTTTGGACAGGCAAAAAACCTAGTCTAAAGCATTTTCACATTTGAGGATGTCCAACTGAAGCAAGGCCTTATCGGCCGAATGAAAAGAAATTGGACTCCAAGACAGTGAGCCGCTACTTCATTGGCTATTCTGAGCGATCAAGGGGCTTCAAGTTTTATAATCCCACTATTAAGTCCATTTTTGAAACGGGGACAACGACATTTTTTGAGGATGTCGAGTTTTGGGGGAGAAATAAGGTAAGAGACATTGTCTTTTAGAATGAATCAATTTCGACTCCTACCACTGTTTTTGACAATGTACATATTCCAATACCTGTCATTGATCAAGCAGCAGATCTGGAACCTCAACAGGACAATGTTGACCAACTCCCTGCTCAAATTGAAGTAAATATTCCAGAAGAACAAACTCAACAACCTCAAGATCAAATTCCATTAAGGAGATCCACAAGAGAAAAGAGAAGTGCTATTCCGGATGATTATATGGTCTTTCTCCAAGAACATGAGGAAAATGATGGATTGGTGGAAAATGATCCAATCAACTTCCATCAAGCCATGCAGGATTCTAACTCTCAAAAGTGGATAGATGGTATGAATGAGGAGTACAAGTCTATGCAAGACAATCAAGTTTGGGATCTTGTCCCATTACCTGAAAATACAAAGCCTATTGGTTGTAAATGGATATTCAAAACCAAGAGGGACTCAAAAGGTAACGTGGAAAGATATAATGCTCGTCTTGTAGCTAAAAGCTTCACTCAAAAGGAAGGCATCGACTATAAAAAGACTTTCTCTCCGGTGTAAAAAAAAGACTCATTTAGGACAATCATGGCACTTGTTGCGCACTTTGACCTTGAGTTACATCAGATGGATGTTAAAACAACGTTTCTCAATGGTGACATTGATGAAACAATTTATATGATGCAACCATAAAACTTTGTGTCTGGAGACCCAAAGAATATGGTTTGTGGACTAAAGAAATCCAGCTATGGGCTCAAGCAAGCTTCCCGTCAATGGTACTACAAATTTCATCAAGTAATTGTCTCGTTTGGTTTTGAGACAAATGTTGTTGATAATTGTGTGTATCATAAGTTCAGTGGGAGTAAGCATATCTTCTTGGTTTTGTATGTTGATGATATATTGCTTGCCACTAATAATATAGACATGTTGCACGAAACCAAAAGATTTCTATCAAAGAAATTTGAAATGAAAGATCTTGGTGAAGCTTCTTTTGTCTTAGGGATTCAGATATACCGGGATCGTTTCCAGGGTATTCTTGGATTATCACAAAAGGGCTATATAGAAAAAGTGCTTAAAAGGTTTGGCATGCAAGATCGTAAACCAGGAGACACCCATATATCTAAAGGAGACAAATTTAGTCTTAAACAGTGTCCTAAGAATAAACTTGAAGTTGTAGAGATGCAAAAGATCCCCTATGCATCAGCTGTTGGGAGTCTTATGTATGCTCATGTATGTACACGTCCAGACATAGCATTCATTGTTGGAATGTTTGGCAGATATATGGATAACCTTGGGATGGATCACTGGAAAACAGCTAAACGGGTTATGAGATATTTGCAGAGAACTAAGGATTACATGCTCACATACAAGAGATCAGATCAGTTGGAGATCATAGGGTATTCTGATTCTGATTTTGCTGGATGCCAAGATAGTAGGAAATCTACATCAGGCTACATTTATCTGTTAGCTGGATGAGCTATTTCCTGGAGAAGTGCTAAGCAAACACTCATAACTTCTTCCACCATGGAAGCAGAATATGTGGCGTTTTTAGGCATCCAACCATGGATTATGGTTGTGTTATTTTGTCACTGGGCTGCGCATTTTGAATGACATAGAAAAACCACTAAAGTTATATTGTGACAATAAGTCAGCAGTTCTATATGCCAACAACATCAGGAGCTCGTCTAGGTCAATTCACATTGACATAAAGTTCCAGGTTCTGAAGGAGAGAGTAGAGAATAAACAGATTTTCATAGAGCATATTGGGACAAACTCCATGATTGCGGATCCGCTTACTAAGGGATTACCACCTAAGGTCTTTCATGAGCACACCGCTCATATGAGTGTTATGTCACATGAGGATATCATGGTTTAGTGGGAGTTTTTTGTTCTATGATGGATTTTATGGACACATTGGTGTAATTTAGTATTTTCTATAGAAATAAAGTATTCAGTCAATTGTTTGTTTATTATATGTTTGATCTCATTAAAGAGTAAAGTTGGACCAGTTGGAAATAGGCATGTTTGGATCACATTACATGTAATTTTCATGCTTTACATCCATGTTTGATCTATGCCATTTGATTATATTGGTATATGTGACTATTGATGGATTTAGTTACGCTAAATGTGACGAAAATCGCTTTAATCCTATATCAGTATAGTCAATGGACGAGATTGTTAGGAGTACTTTTACTTGTGATAGCAATTTTTGAGCTCATAAGGTTATACACATTTAAAGGTAACATATGTGGCCCAAGTGGGAGATTGTTGGAAAAATCCAATAATGTGGGTACACATATGTAATACAATGTGTATTGCTATCTTAAAGTGTAGTTCATCTAATATGTGATCTAATAGAGGTGTTGGACTATAATGTATTATTAAATAACATGGTTTAAATTAAGATGTAATTTCTTATTCAATGAGGGGCAGAATTGAAAATTCACAACCCGTAAGTTATAGGGTTATGACTTACGAGCATTATAAATACGGGTTGGTCCCTGATTGAGCGTTGAGTGAAAAAGATAGTTTTCTATATTGTTTCTGTATCTTCTCAACAGAGATTCTAAAGTTATACGCTTGAATCAATCGGAAGTCCAACTTATCACAATCAAAAGGGAAATCACTATGGATCAAGGTATGTTTTTATTCTTTTTTTGTTTCCATTGAATCAACTAGAGTTTTAAGTTATTTGGTTATATTCTACAAGTTATGGATGCTTGCTCATACTCAGAAGTTCCATTCCCACATAGAAAAGGTGTCATGTTTGATATCCTATACTTTGTCTTCTGGAATGACAAGAATGCTGCCAACTCGAAAAGGCATTTGGATTGGATCAGAAGGTTGTACAAGTACATGGCTCCTTTTGCTCAAAACTCACCAAGACCTGCTTATGTAATAATGTCAATCTTGACATGGGGAGGAATAGGGTGGGTAGAAAAACAAGTTATTCACATGCTAAGATGTAGGCTAAAAAGTACTTCAAAAAAAACTTCAAGAGATTGGCACTTGTGAAGGATAAGGTTGATCCGATTAATTTCTTCATGCACGAGCAGAACCCATATTTGATTCATTTGATGGAGGCTTTGTGTGGCAATAACATCTTCGCGTCATCATAACGCTTCATCTTAGTTGACAGAGGTTTGTAATGTTGTTTTCAATCTAAGTAATAATGTTGGGATTGTAGTGTAATTAAACCATGCTGTGACGTGGGTATGTAAGACCTCATACCGTTCCATTGGTGCATTCTTGTTGGTTTCTCTTGTTTGGGTTTTATGTTTATATAGATTTGTTTTGTCATGCCTTGGTTCCACTCAGATGCGATGCAATCCTAAAATTATTTTATTTATTTATTTATTTTTTTGTCCATTTACTTTACTTGTCAATGGTTACACTGGCACACGACAAATAATTTAAACCAAACATCACTATATACAAAAGTGATGATAATATCCAAGTGATTGCATTATTCTCACAAACCCACCTAAGTCACAACGACTTACATATAACACCAAAAAAAAAGCCCCCAGACCCGAGAGTTAAACCTATCTCTCAGCTGTCCAACCATGTAGACAACAACTTGATCACCCGGAGCCTTCTGCAACAGCACAACCAACAAGACCACCACCTGCGCCCTAATAGGAGTACACTCATTTGCCACTAGGGTTGAACAAAAAATCGACCAAACCAATCGGTTCGATTTTAAAAAATTCAAAACCAAAGTGGTTGGTTCGGTTTTCGATTTCTATGTGATTTTAATCGACTAAACCGAACTGATCGAATATATATAATAAATATATAATTTATATAAAAATAATATAATATGTTTAAAATAGTCGGTCGGTTCGGTTTTGTTAATGGTCGTTTTGGTTTGAAAATTTTAAAATCGACCAAAGTCGGTCCGGTTCACGGTTTAGGTGAAAAACCAGAATCGTTGGTTTGGTTTTCAACCATATTTGCCACAAAACAAGCAAACGGGTAGAACTAACTGGTATTAGAACAACCAAAACATCTATCCCCAAATAAAATGCATAATATCAACTAAGACAGATCAAAGGGATAATGATAAATTAATGATGCACCACCACTTTCATTCCATATGCTCAATCATGATGTAAATATGCCCATGAGATGCAACACTCAATGTGCCTAGACAATACTCCCATCCCTCTGCAGGCGATGTGAGACTATACCTCTCTCTCGGTAACTTGCCAAGCAAAGCCCCCTACTGCCCGCCCACACAAGGGCGTCACATAAACATCTCTGGTATATCATATATCAAAGCGCGCATCGATGAATAAACTGTCCCGAATCGGGGAAAACTAGGGGTGGGCACGGGACGGGATGGGACGAGATATGCCCATCCCTATCCCATCCCGTTCATACGGGATCGGGACGGGACGGGATGGGAAAAATCCCATCCCGACCTCGTCCTATCCCAAACGGGTTCGGGACGGGACGGGATCAGCGTGCCAATCTTCTTCACTTGCAGAATTAAAGAATAAAGTCAATAAACTGCTGAACTTCTTCTTCAGTATTGTCCAATAGATCTCAGATCAGAAAACCGAAAAAATGCATGCGAGAAGGCAACTGAGATCTTGGTCTCGAAGAAGCCAAATCTGAGATAGCTCCCAAATTGCTACAAAGAGACACCTGCACCTTCGTTTGGTCACGAAGAATTGTTGTAATATTTGTTCGTGGAAACTCAAAAGACAACTGCTGAAATGGCAGAAACATGATTTGAGATTTCAACTCCTGCTGCAACTTCAAGAGAAGAACTTGCGCCTCCTTCACAAACATCATCTGACTGATCTAACGCTGAAAGGATTTGATCTACAGATGGCAGGAACAAATGACATGGGACGAAACTTGAGATTGAACTTCCAGATCTGAGGAGGCAGCTTGGGAGAGTGATGAGGTGTCTGTTGGTTGTGGTGAGAGAGGAGGTGAAATAAGGTTTTCATAATCTGATCTGATTAGTGGGAGTTGCGCCAAGGGAAATTAAAAATATATCTTGAAAGGGGTGTATCCGGCCCATGGGCTTGATAAGGCCTTATAATAACGAAACATTTTCATCTCGTACCAACAGACACTATAAATATAGAATAACAGGTCAAGGGTTAGATCCTGCCAGTGTTGGAGAAAATTCCAGACCTTTTGTCTAAATTGCACATGTTTTGACTTTCTCATGACCGTGTTTAATTTGTTCTAGCAAATATTTTGTTAAACAAGTTGTCTTAGATTGTATATAATCACCTTTCCCAACAATCACGTGAAAAAAACTATTGAGTTCATACGGGATCGGGACGGGACGGGATTGAAAATCTTCATCCCATCCCATCCCATTCTAAATCGGGACGGGACGGGATCGGGATGAAAATTTTCAATCCCATTAAGACCCGGAAAAATCGGGACGGGAACGGGATCGCGGGATGGGATGCCCACCCCTAGGGAAAACTCATCTCGATGATCCCAAACATCCGCAAGGTTGGGATAGTCATCTCAACCCATCCTCACTACTAGGTATCATCTGCAATGCACTAATACCTAGGAGCGATGAGCTTCTATGAGAGTTCCTCTGTTAGATGTGGGGATAACACGACACTCTCAAGATCACGTGCTACTCCCTTTTCTAGGTTTGGCGTAGTTCCTTCTTCTGATTGGGTGCCCTGTTTCTCAAGGCCAAGTGTTAGTCCCTTTTCTAGGTTTGGCATAGTTCCTTCTTTTGAAACGGGTATATTGAAGTGCTCGACAGCATTATATCAATCTCAAGGACATGTCAATATGCCAAAAGAGGGAAAAGTATGTCTACCAAAATTCCACATGATTTCTAAAATACATGCCATGAAAACTCAATTGTGCAGTCACTTTCATATGCTATTTAACAGCTCAAAGCAAAAAATAATGATTTATGTTACAATTTCATATTTCATGCAAGTATGCAAACTGTCATTCTCTAACATGATAGACTTCCCTACCACATGGAATTACAACATATCAATTCCAATTCCAATTCCAAATCTTACTTTATATACAACCATTCAAAACTTAAAAAGGGATGTTCTCGCTCACCTAAACGGAATGAGTTTCTGGAACCCAATTCAACCCGACGAAGCCCCTAATCCGTGGAACAATGACTTGGCAACACCATAAGCTCCCCAAAACATGCCCCGGACTTCGACAAACCACATAAAGAAAAACCTGAACTCCAGTAACACCGATCGCTAGATTTCTCTAGAGAAATCGCTTTAAACACCCCAAACTGCAAAAATAGTCCAAACTGTTCGAAGATTGCGAAAGAAGGAAGAAACAGTCCGGCAAAGGACCGAAAAATCACATATTGACGAAACAGGTCCGACGATCACTCCGATAAAGCCAACTTCCGGCAAAAACTCCTCTACACAGACTTGATATTCTCCAGCAAGGGCAACAAGTCGGAGATTGGCTGGAACGGTGCCAAGTAACTACTGAACTGTGAATCACAGCTCACTTGTGTGATCACAACACGAATTTGCACCAGTGAACCACCATGTCAAGTTCATACTCCCTGTTTCTCTAAATTTTCTAGCCAAACACCCCCACCTCTACATGTGAGTTTTACAAGCTTCAAACGCCACCACTATCTCAACTAGAAGGGCTGATCAAAGCAGAGTTGCTCAATCAGCCTCCAACAACTTCGATCAAGCTTCCCTCCCCGTTTTTATCTGTTTATGTGCAGGAAAATAAACGTGAAGGGAGAGAGAAGGAAGCGAAAGAAGAAAGAAGGATAATTCAGGTGGAGATATCTGTTGAATTGCTCAGACACAGGCAAAGCCCGACCGAAAAGAAAAAGAGCAAAACTCTCGTTTGCAGGGAAAAGGGATGATGTAAAGGGGTTGATGAGTGTAAGTGATAGTGTTGGTGTTCGACTTATTCTTATATTATTACTCATCTTGGATCTATGGCTTAACCCAAGTTAAAGTCAAAAGGGCCCAAAATTAGTCTTAACTAGTCAATGACATAGACTTAACGGTTTCATCAGAAAACGAGTGTTAAACTCAATTAGTTTTTAAAATAATGGCATAACTCTAATAGGTATAAACTAATGAGTGCCAAACTCAAAAAGACCAAAGAAAGAAAAAGAGGGAAACCCCCTTTTATAATGTGGATGGTTATCCACCCCCATTTAAATTCTGAGGGCACCCACCTTGAAAATTCAAAAAATAAATTTTTTAAATAAATTTTAAATTCAATTCAATTTAACATTATTGTAATTAATCCAAAAACTCTAAAATTAAGTAAATTAGCCAAAGGAAAATTTATGAGTGTTACATCATACATACCTCAAACGGAATCTCGTCCTCGAGATTGCCTAAAAGAAAAGCTTCGTGTAAGACTGTTGCAACTTATCTTCATGCTCCCATGTAACATCACATTCTAGTGCACTCACCCGAACTTTCACCAAATTCATTGCCTTGCTTCGTAACTAATGAACCTCGCGGTCCAAGATAGCTACGAGCCCCACCGAATACGTCAAGTCTTTCGTTACCACTTTCGAGGGCTGTACTAGTGGGGTCGGATCCGCCAAACATTTCCACAACATCGAGACATGAAACACATCGTGAATAGTTGACATGCTAGGTGGAAGAACCGATATATAGGCCACCGGGACCAATCTCTCTGTAACCTCATAAGGACCAACATACCTTGGAGCAAGTTTTCCATGACTCCTAAATAGAAAAAAAAACTACTTGCATAGGGGAAGCTTTCAAAAACACCCGATTGCCAACTGCAAACTCAAGATCCCTACGCCTCCTACCGACATAACTTTTCTGCCGACTCTGCGTTGTTCTGAAACGAGCTCTAATCATTGCCACCTTCTCTGTGGTCTCTAGAACCATGTCCGACCCCATGAAAACAACATCACCAACCTTTGCCCAACATACAGGGGATCTTCAAGGCCTATCGTATAATGCCTCAAATGTGTCATCCCAATATTCGCCTAATAACCATTGTTATAAGCAAACTCAACCAGTGATAGATGGTCTTCCCAACTACCTCCAAAATCCATAACACAAGCTCTCAATATGTCTTACAAGATCTGGTTCACTCTATATGACTGACCATATGTTTGAGGATGATAAATTGTACTCACATCCAACTTAGTACCCATAGCTTTCTGAAAACTCTGCCAAAAGTGAGTCGTGAACAATGGATCTCTATTAGATACAATTGACATTGGGGCTCCATGGAGTCTGACTATCTCTTTTATAAACAACTAAGCCTAATTATTTGAAGTCTGACGAGCACTAACGGGAGGGAAATGAGCCCTCTTAGTCAAACCACAATAATCCAAATAGCCTAATGTCATCTCCTCGACCGAGGAAACCCATCAATAAAATCCATCGTCACATGTTCTCACTTACACTTCGAAATCTTCAATGTTTGCAACAACCCCACAGGTCTCTGGTGTTCGGCAATGATTTGCTGACAAGTCAACTATTTCGCCACAAACTGCCCAATATCTCGTCTCATACCATGCCACCAAAATGATCGTCTCAGATCTTTGTACATCTTCGTACCTCCAGGATGTATGGTAAACTTCGATCGTTGAGCTTCATCTAAGATCTCTTTTTTCAGATCCAAATTTCCATGAACACACAACCAACCTCTAAATCTCAAACCACTCTGTGAATCCATTGCCCAGTTAGTCGGACAACCATCCACACAATCAATGACCAGATCCTCAAATCTCCGCTGAAGTAACGGATATGAACTCTGCCGCTCGATCATTCATTTGACTAAGGTTAGCGTAACCGCTAAACAAGCAATAAAAGCACAAGAAGAACTTGATACAAGATGTACATCAAACAAGGCCAACTCCTCAAGAACCTTTCATTCTTGGATCATCATGGTAACCATTACAGAATAAGGTCTACTCAAAGCATTTGCTACCACATTCACCGTACCAGGCTGATACAAGCTGCTAAGAAAATCCAACCACTGGTGTTGCCTCATATTCAATTCCTTCTGAGAAAATAAGTACTTAAGGTTTTTTGGTCCGTATATAACTCAAACCTCTCCTCATACAAATAGTATCTCAGATCTTTAGAGCGAATACAACTGCCGCTAACTCCAGATCATGAGTGGGATACCTCCTTTCATGTGGCTTCAACTGTCGAGAACAATAAGCTACAACATTCTTGTCTTGCATAAGTACATACCCCAACCTAGAACCACAAACATCTGTGTAAACCACCAACTTAAAATCAAACACTGGAATAGTCAACATAGGATCCAAAGTCAACCTTTGCTTCAAGGTTTCAAATGCCTTAGTGCATTCATTCGACCAAACAAAAGAGGTATTCTTTCAAGTTAACTGAGTTAGAGGTGAAGAAATTTAAAAAAAAAAAACTTCTATATAAACCGTCGATAATAACCAGCTAACCCCAGAAAGCTGCAAATATTAGTAACACTAGTTGGTATCTTCCAAGACCTAACTTCTCAGAATCTATTGTTATCCCTTGACTAGATATCACATGCCCTAGGAAACAAACTTTTATTCCCAGAAATGGCACTTTCTTAATTTTGTATACAGATTGTGATCCCTCAAAATCTGCAAAACAAGCAGAAGATGTTCCTCCAAGTTCCTCGAATACACCAAAATGTCATCAATGAATACTATCACAAACTGATCTAGAAATGGACGAAACACCCGATTCATCATATCCATAAAAAAATGCAAGAGCGTTCGTCAACCACTCTTAACCGATCAAATAGGTCATCAATCCTTGGAAGGGGATACTTATTCTTGATAGTTATTGGGTTCAAATCTTTGTAATCAATGCATATCCTCAACGATCCATCCTTATTGGAGACACAGATCGCAGAAACACCCCAAGAAAAGCTATTGGGACGAATGAACCTACAAGGATATACACACCTCAAAATAATTAAAGTCATTCCTCAAGTAATTAACGCTAAAATGTCCGATCATAACAAAATCACCATCCTCACCCTTTCTGCAACATCTCATCCAATTGTACCCTCATCTCCTCCAACTACTTCGTGTGAGGCTATATGCGGCCTTAGCGATAGGGGTTGTACTCAGAAGCAAGTCAATCCGAAATTCAACATCTCAACAAGGAGGAAGACCATGAATCTGCTGAAAGACATCAGGAAAATCTCGAATTATAGCTACATCACAGATGTCCTTGTTTGGGACCTCAAAGGAACAAAGATAACAATAAATTACGAAACCGTCATCCGAGTCACAAGGGTGGGTAAGAGGTGACCTACCAGGAAGAGAAAGAGTGGCAGTTCGTTTAACATAGTCCAAAGATACAGAGTGATTGGTCAACCAGTTTGTGTCGGGAATGAGATGGAACCCCTCAAATCCCCATGTGACATAGTCAAATGTAGACACATGATCCACTAAAGAAAACTCAAAACCCGAGCATAAATCATATAACAACACATACCCTCATAATGGGGAATCGACTGGAAGCGGTGAAAGTAAGGGTGTGGTGGCTAAGTGTTTTCTAACAACAAGTTGCCTAGAGATAAAAAGTTCTAGACGCCCCAGTGTCAAACAACACTCTCAACCGAGAAAATGCGATATGCATTATACCTACCATGATAACATGCACACCAATAAGCTACTAACATGAGTTAACATGACAACTAACATAACACCTAACACACACATATACCTACCATGATAACACGCACGCACGCGCGCACACACAGACACACACATCTTCAAACAATGCATGTAGAAGCCTTGTCTGGCTACTATGTAGTTTTGTAAGGATGCATGTGCACATACAATAAACGCCTACAAGGCAAGGAGAATCCTCTTCTAGCTCCTTGTATAGGTTTCATAGTGATGATGTTGGGGTTTTTCGGTTTTCTTCGATGGTTAGGGGTGTGATGGGTTTCTGAGTAATGATGCTAAAATGTTCAAGTTTGCTCTGGACAACACTTTATCTAAAGTGTTAAGCAATTTCTTGTATCTCTAATATCACATTTCATGACTTAGATTTCACACCCAATTTCATCTCCTCTTCGTAATCCCCAATTATTTATTACAATCGCAAGAAGAAAGGGTTTATGACTATTGCCAATAATTACTTCAATGTGAGCTTGAGATACTATCCTTTATTTTTATGTGTGCTACACATACACACAGATACATGTTTGTATGCCTTATGGATTTGATGGTGCAATTTTTGAAAATTAGGGGTGGGCATGGGACAGGATGAACCTCATCCCTATTCCATCCCATTCATTTGGGACCGGGACCGGATAAATCTCATCCCGACCTCTTCTCATCCCAAACGAGTTCGGGATGAGCATGTACCTCGCGAAAATAAAATGTACCTTGTTATTCTCTGAGGTTGGCCAAGTGATCAGCTACCACATGAACTTCTCCGTTGAGTGGACCTCTGGAAATTGGACTTATTCAAAGCTAAGATACTTGCCACTCATCGCAGTCATATATAAATTTGCCTGATGGGATGCTTGTGAGCCATTCGACGCAAGATTGAAACAAGATCCCATTCAACAGTATCTGAGAAAGTCATGGGGACGTGCCCCATGCATTTCTGATTATCCACCAATCCCTGCGTCTTGTCCTTTTATGAAATATTGGTAAAGTAATGAAACACAAATATTAAGCATACTTTACCAGTATTTCATAAATTTGAATTGTGATTCGCATTTTAGGTGAACAAAAGGAATTAAAAAATACAGGATCCAAGGGGTTTCAACTTTGATGATCAACCCTAATGAATGCTAAAATCTATTTATCATTTATCATGGGCTGATATTAAAATTATTTATAATAAATATTTTAAAAAATCATTTCGAGACGAGACAAGATCAGATTGATCAATCCCAATAAAACCAAACAAAAATCAGATCAATCTCAATAAAACCAAACAAAAATCAGGACGGGACATGATCAATATTGCATGATGAAATGCCCACCCCTATAGAAAATGCTACATACTGGTGTCTTTGGTATGTGTTTTTCGTAATATATCACTGTGCATTGATATTTTTTATTTTATTTTAATTTCACTGTTTCTGACAAGGAAAATTCTAGGGGTCGAGGGAGGGAACGAGGGAGGGAGCGAGGGATGGGTGGTAGCCACCCATCCGCCCCGAGATAAGCGCAATCACGCATCTCCAATCCGATGCGCTTATCTCGAGGCGGATGGGTGGTTACCACCCATCCCTCGCCGCTTTCCCTCGCTCTGTAGCAAAGCTCTTCTGACAAACTCGAGCACTCTACCCTTCCAGTGGGCACATCATATCCACTTTGAAACGTACTCAAGAGCATTCATATAAAGGAGGCCTCAGCAATAGTCAGCATCAAATTAATGGAAATAATTATCCTCCATCCAGCTCCGTCCTATCTTCTCTTGGTTGCGTTATTGCAGTTGAAAATCAAAAACATAGTTAGCAACATTATGCAATCCTACAAACGATAATTTAAGCAATATTTTTTCCCAGGAGATGATCAGTAATAAACAAGCTACACGGTCTCAATGGATACAAAAACTTATGAGTAGAGGTGAAGAGAGAGACCTTGCAAGGCCAGTTTGATGACTGCTAAGCAGAGCAGCTGTTCTTTACATAAACGGGAAAAAACCATGACCATCAACTATAATACAACCCCACTCTCCCTAGAAACATCTATCGACCCTAAGAAAAGGGAACAGTGATGATGTCAGACACCTACATGTACTCTGTATACATTAGCAAATCCACTTATGTACTACAAGTTACAAAAGGAAATGAAGCTTGAAAGGCAGCAACCTCATCAGCTTATAAGGGGCCTTACAAAACAACAGAAGATAAAATCTAGAAGAAACCACACTGCATTCAGGGGAGGTCCCCCTGACCTACTTAAACGAAAGAATAAATAGACAACAAAATCAATATCCAAAACCTTCTGTAGACGCCACCGCAACCAAGACTACCTTCCTTATCACTGTCCAATTTGCTCAATTTTCAGAATTCCATCTTGCTAATTGCTGCCTATGACATTCGTGTGGTGTTGACATTTTAGCTACTGCTCCAGCTCAGGTTCATCAGCCTTCAACTTAGTTGTAGATCTTTACAGGTTTCTCAAAGGTGTGACGATTCTGCCAAATTTGAGAAAAACATCAACACAACTGTATGGAATCTCTACATCTAAAAACTATCTAACAAACATAGGACCAGTATCCCAAATGATTCCCCAAGGCACCCGAAGAAGGTGCAGGGTAGTTGAATGATGAAATAAGGATATATGTTTCAAAAGTAGTAAACGGGCTGAAACATATAAAACTACTTTAAATATTTCAACGTCGAAAGTTACCTGATTGGCTGAGTATGCCCTTTTCGGGGCATTGTCAGAGTGCTCTAATCCAAGGTACTGTTCCCAAGCTCCATAAACATCTCTTCTCTGATAACAAATGCACATATCAAAAAAGTTCATTTGCACAATCTGAATCTTAAAATAACAGAACAAAGACACGTGAAAGGTACACACCTGGAATCGGCTGGAGACGATGTCTGAATCCTGAAGGTATTCAGGGCGTCCCAATGACAAAAAAGCAAATTTCCACTGCACAGAAAACACAAAATCAGACTCCAATACATGATTTCCTCTGATGACAACTTTTTCCTTTTATGATTGAAATTTGATCTCATAGTCTGATATCTGTTTTGCTGAAAGGGTGGTCTGCCAATTTCTACAAAAGTTGAAACTTGTGACTCCTATTTATTTCTTCATGTAGTTTGTCGATCAATTAAATATTTGTATATATTTACCCTTGCGCACTTGAGATATTCTTTGCAAGAATATATGACATCAGTCATCTCTATCTATACATGTTTGCATGTCATGCATGATATTACTTACCTTAATACATGTACTGCATATGATAACCGTCTCTTCTCTAAACTATGCAGAAAAAGTAATTTATTAAATCTGAATTTGTGGGTTTAGGTTGAATAAGAAACTTGAAACCTGTACTAAATTCTATGAAACATGGCAAATCAGGGGTGTGAATGAAACAGAATGTGTTTGACTGTTGACAACAGTGCAGTGCTAAGTTCTAAGTGCTATCTACTGTAAAATACTGACTGACCAATGAATGTGTTTGATTCACAGGAAGAAACATGATTTCTCTACCACAATATGGAAGCAATACAAATATTTTTCACCAGATTGTCCTATAATCAATGACGTAAGCCATTTCAAGATTTCATCAGGTGAATGCATGATAACATGATATAGTGACTAATATAGACAACTTCTTGACAAATTATCACATAAGGAACACACTTCCAGGGAAGAAAAATTCAAGATGACCTGGAATGTGCAAACCAAACAGATTAAGGTGCAACTAAAAGAGCTCCGACACTAGGCAAAAAGATGGAAAAAACCTTAGAGAACTCCTCATCAGGAACTTGCAGTTTCTTCTGTATGCGCATTTTAACTTCAGCTAAAGTCTCTCCCTCGTGGATAATAAGGAAGAAGGGCTCTCCAAAGTTCTGAATTTGCTGCTAAAACAAACCACATTTTTAGCATATAATAATTGGATTCAGCAGTATGCACCTTATCTGAATAACCTCAGAATCATATTTATTTACCATTTGGTTTTGAGACGTATCTTTATTGAAATGGTACACGTGAATCAACCGATCATGAGGACCGAGATTTTTCTCCTCTTCTGGAATCTGAAAATGATGAGAGAGGGCATCCATGATTCCCACCAATTATTAACATACATTAAAAACCTTAAATATGGATTGGAAACAAATAAGTAAATATTAGCAGGTACAACAAATCACGAAGGGTAGAAAATCCAAATAACTTGCCTCCTCTGCCCGCAGTGTCCAATACTGATCATTAATGTTTTCAATCTTTTCAGAAAGTGGAAAAATCTGCAAGGACGAGAATTTGATCACATATTAAAAACTATCAAACAAGATTTAGGTAGCATTTTAACAGTATGTAACTGTGCCTTTAACCATCACTGCAGTCTATAATAGTTTATCAACAACGGCAAATTATTTCTTCTTTAAATGATAACTGCCGAGACTTGAAAGTCTTCACCAAGTCCAGCCCATTTGGAGATAAAGACGAGATACAGAAAACCATCTATGACTAAGAGATTGAAAAGTTTCAATACCTTATAGATCTTGTGATAGAAAACTTCAAGCAACCTGAGTTCAGCATTTGGATGAGATAGCTCAACCTGTTTGGCAGAGAGAGATAATACTAAGTAAACCTTTTGCTGCACAATTTTATAGTTACATAACGAGCTAAAAGATAAATGCAAGGTAATAAGTTCACAAAAGGCTAAAAACATATATTTTTTCAAGGTAAAAGAGGAAATGCAAGGTATTTCCATTAACGATAATCAAATTCATGCTTTCAAATGGATTTGAAAAGAGCGATACGGAATATACATAGACAAGTTACCTTGGTTTTCAAGTCAGCAATCACATCCCCCACAGTGCTTTGTTTTGGCAGCCTGATACTGTAGATGACAACCTAAAACAAAGAATACCACTTTAGAAAGATAGATTCAATGTGGTTATGAGTCTTTTTTTTTAATCAATATGGTAATCATGCTTACTTCGTCCTTTGTGGCATGATGAAAAGCAGCCTTTAAAGTTTTTAAACCTTGCAATTCTGGCAGAGGAATGTCCAATACCTCATAATACAAAATATCAGAACTCTGGACAGCAGAAACACAAAAAGATATCCTCAGAAATGATAGTCAAATAAATTTTTCGTTGGTCAAGAGTCCAGCAACACACAGAAAGCTAGGTCAGACAAATGATTACCTGATTATAGTGTACCAGCATATCTGATAAATGATCCACACCTCGGAACTTAATGGGCTGTGGTTTTGGTTGCTGAGAATAACAATTGTGAGAAGTAAGCCTGATTTTGGTTGGATCATCCAAACCAAGATGGCCTGCGACCTTCTCCACAACATCATCATAAGTGAAATTCTTTGACCTTGAAGTAGAAAGGGGAATCAGTATAGACCACAATATCAATACCTAAGAATTGAAATAACCACATTGATAACAATTGAGGTGGGCACTCACAACTCCAGACAGAAATCATCCTCCTTAGGTTTCTCCAGTGATCGGAAATGGACAACCTACAGGCATCATATTATATTAAATTCTCATAAACATATAACCTTTAAGCATCATCCATATGAAGGTGGAAGGTGGACCGTGGACCAATGCTGCCTGTTATGATACACAAATGTATCATATACGAATGAATCATTCAATAGTTCCTATTATTCATGTAGTGTAGGTCCTGCTTGAACTCAATTAAAAACTTGAAACTTTAGGCTTCTAAGAATAATCTTATCTGTTACTATGCTTGCATTCGACCATCAGTGTGTGCCAGGGAAGGGACATTGTGTTTTGTTTACCTTTTGAGACCTTTGAACTTCATCCAATTGCAGTATCAGCTTAGCATGGCTTGGGAGGTTATAGGAGGGGGTTTGAATGCCTGGAGTGGGTTTTAGAGTTTTGAAAAATCTCTATAGGTTTTTTCTGTTATGTTCTTACAACCAAGGAATGTGATTTCTCAAAAAATGTCAAAATTTTACGAATATTTCTCTTTTTCGAGTTACCGAAATTTCTTTCGAAATCTGAAATATTAATTTCTTTCGTTAGACCAATCTCAATTTTCCTACATTTTAACCCATTTTAACTTTAATTTAGTATTAAAATTTTGTTGCATAAGAATCTTAATTTAGTATTAAATTTTTGTTGTATAAGTGATTCTTATGCAAGATATTGTTTGCATGACATTATGAGTCTTGTAGTGTTCTTTATGTAACATTTAAGAGTTTAAAATGGTTAAATTATATTGATAAATTCAAAATTACAATCGAAATTTTTACGTGTTTTCTCTACACAACGAAATATTTCTTAAAATCAACTTATCGAAATTACCTCGAAAAACGAAATCACAATCCTTGTAAGTACACTAAGCATTCCTACCACGTGGAGCATGTAAAACCTACTTTCTGAAGCTATGAGGGTGTAACACACGGAAAATGAAGGGGTCCTAATATACAACCTTTTTCTACGATTTGTCAGGTTTTTTCTCTACTCCGCTTCATGTACAAGCAAATGTATTTACAGTAAAAAGAACCTGATTCTCAAGAAGGGAAAACTGTTGAAAGGAAAACGAGTAGACTTCAATCAGCATAAGACAATTGTTGAAAAGGAGAGTTGGATATGTTGTCACATTTTCTCTTGACGAATGGGGGCAGTGTCCAGGACTTAGTTCAAAGAGATGAGAGAGAACCTGTACTTGATTGTTCATTTGAGAAGACCACACAAGGAGGTGGTTTGGAAAAATGATGATGTAAGTGTTAAGCATGATGGTATTCATAAAAAGAAATGGTTGTGGAGATGGTTGCAGAACTGTGGCATCAGAGTACAATGCTAACTTAGCAGATCGTTTAGTATCTAAATTAAACATTCAAACTAATATTATAACTGGTCAGGGTATGTCCTAAAGAAGCGAAAAAAGATGCATTCATAAGCTTTTAATTTCCTTTATCACAACAGTAACATACACAAAACATGATATGCATGCACCTATGAAGCATCAATTCACATTTTCTAAATTTAACATGTACCTGGCGATTATGCACATATTCCAGAAATAGAGGAACTTCGGGGTAACGGCAAAGTTCATCATTTTCAACAGTAGCTTTCTGGAAACATATAATGTCACCATCTTCTAGCTGGAGAGAGATGAATGTCAGCCTTCAGAATACAACATTTAACAATGGTTGACCTAGATACTGAAACAGAACATACCTGGCTAGCCCGGAAAGTAAGTTTCTTGTCAATATGTTCACACATTACACTTGGTTCAAACTTTATTTCCTGAACATTACAACAGATAATATAAATCATATGCTGTCATGACCATTTGCTAGTGTAGGTATAAACATTGGATATTAAAAAAGAGTAACTACAACTAGAAGGAACACAGAAAAATATCAAAATATGAACTGATGGAAAACCTCATAAAGTTCAATTTCTTCGTCAGGAGAGAAGCCAGCCATCCGGTTAAGCTCTGCAAGGATTTCAGTCGGCTTACCGCTACCCTTGACAAAAAGTCTCCCTACATACCTGTTGAGTAGCCCAAAAAAAAAAAAAAAAACCCTTTAAAATCATGTGTTGCTTATATAAAAGGCAAAACACTAATAACAAGAGAACTCAATTATACCGAAGTTCTTCCTTCTTTGGATCATAAAGTTTAAAGAAAAGCAGAATATCTTCTTTTGTCTTATCTGGAGGAGGAAGAGGATTCAAATCCTGTGGATATAAAAGACATTAGTAACAAAATGTTTAAGCTTTCTAAACATATGGAAAAACCAAAAAGATGGGCAACAGCACACACACACAATTTTTTTTAATAATAAATAAATCTGAATTGGTACAAGAATTATATACCATCCCAAGCTCCACTTCCAAGAATAACTTCAGCTCAGCATTGTGACCCTTATTTGATACTTCCCGTAATTGCCCAACCTAATATGTGGAAAAAATATTGTTAAACTATGTAGAATGCATATCAGAACACAAGTAAGCGAATATGTACACATAAATAGATTCTTTACCAAAGACTATAACTATAAGCAGGCCTGTCAATTAATTGGGCATATTTGTCCCAAGATGTAGTCAAAATTTTCTGACACATGTAAGAGTATAAGTAGCCTTCAATATTGGGTCATTACCAAAGACCACGTTCAGTCAAAGCAAGTAACATAAGATATACATCCAATTAGGTTTCAAGTTCCCATTAGTTTGCTCTTGATTGGCTGGCCTTGTTCCAAAACCGTAATGAATGTATTTGGTCTAGTGCCGCATTTCTCATGTGAATGGTATCAGAGAAATTTCTTTCATGTAATTAAAGCTTCATAAAGCACACAAGAGATTCATGTCCATTGAGATCATATGAACTTTAGGACACCATCAAAGAGATTGTTTATTATAAAATAAACTTGTTTTATGTTGCATTATGCTTCACTTTCATCTCATAAATCAAGTAATTCTAACAAGATTGAACTTTAGCCTAGAAAATCAGATCTTATTACTAACTTGGTAAAACATTAAGCAACAAAGTACACTTCCAAGTGAAAAGAAAATTTCAGCAACATGAACGTGACAGAGTAATAAGCCAGAACCAAAAACTAGATTAAGATTAATGACTCGAAAGAAGACTTCCTAACTTTCTTATCCATTTCCATCTTTTCCAGTGATATTTCACTTCTGAGCTCATGCAATATTATCAATATATTCCATATGTCTTTCAGAAGCCTGTAAGAAAATTGTTTTATTCTCCTTAAAGCCACATGGTTTGAACGTTTGATACACTGGGTAGAGTAAGAAAGCCCGCTACTGTGTTACAAATCTCATACCACATTATTCAAGTAAACTGTGGATTTATTACTCATGAATTATGTACTTCATAAGTACAAAAATATTAAAAACACAAGAAAACAAATAAAGTGTAGACTTAAAACTATAATAAATTTAAAAAAAGTATGTTTCACCAAAAAATAATTCAGAAATTTACTGATTGCATCTCTTCTTGTGGCGTCAATGGCCGATTTGGACGGTATGTATGGTTTTGTCGCTTCGCCCACAGCCAAAAACGCTGAAATTGCACTGGTATACCAAACTCTTTGGCAACCTCCTCCTGCACATCATTTAAAATCAGTGAAGCTAATCATTAAGGGGGGAATGATTAAAAAATCGGATATGCCCCAATGAAAAACAAAGACAGTTTTTCATAAACTATTAAAAAAAATTCCGGTATCGGACAAATATTGAACACTCAGATATCCGAACACATGTTAGACACTTCAGTTGTGTTTGGTTGCATGGAATAGGATACCATGGGAATCCACGAGGGATCACTCCATTTAAAGATAAAGTTGAGGTAGCACTCATCACCATTAGATCTTGATCAATAGTGAAAATGAAAGTCTCATGAACATGAGAATCACACTCCTTGCTCCTGATTCCCATGTTCATGGGACTTTCATTCCTACCATTGATCACAAATCTAATGGTGAATTGGTAAATGTAACCCCAAATTAGCTTTAAATGTAGTGGTCCCTCATGGATTCCCATGGAATCCTATTCCATGCAACCAAATACACCATGTTTTACATGATCAACTATTTCAAACACTTTAAAGAATTAATTCTTCATACATGTTACAAGTACTTCCTAAGTTGTAATAAATACAAAGCAATATTGATCAACATGTACAAAATGTAATTGAAAAAAAACAAAAGTTTATAGATGGAAAAAAAAGAAAAGAGAAAAGGTAATGTTCGTGTTGCCTCCGTATTCATTTTTTAGTCAACGTGTCTGATTCCTCATATCTATGCGGACACAGACACATGTAATGTCGTTGTTCCAGAGTTTATAAGACATGAGCAAAATTCCTTGACAAAACATAATGATTCCGATGTAAGTGGGTTTTTTTGGTAATATTAGTATTAGGGCATTGATTTCCAATTAGGTTTAGGGTTAGGTTGGTTGGCCAGAGAAGTTAAGTTAATTATAAATAAGGCGTAGGTTGTTCATTGTTAGTTGATTGAATAAAAAAATTATTTTGTTTACTTGTTTTCAATATTTGTAGATTTATTTCAAAGCTTTACCTTTCAATTCTTGTTTATTGGTAATTTTAATTTTACCAATTGGTATCAGAGTCGAAACTAAATGGTTCTAATTATTTGGTTCAATTTGAAAAAAAATTATTTGAAAAGAAATAGCTTGGAAGATGAATGAAGAAGATTGGACCAAGGTAGAGACAATATTAGAGAAGATAAAGAAGGCAATGGAAGAGAAAATCCAGAGGAAGAAGTTCAAAGAAGATATTAAGGCATGCATCAAAGAGGCCACCATCCAGATCGATCGACTTCCCTTAGCTATCTCCGTCCCCACCACCGTCCAGCACCACCCGCCCCTCCTTCCTCAGTCGATCGACACCTCCATCTGCCACCTCACCTAGATCAAACCTACCACCTTTCCCAATCGCCCGATCTACCGTTCCCCTACAATCGATCGACATCACCTGCACCAAGTCAATCGACCTCTCTTTCCCCCTCTTCCATCGAAACCTTCTCCTTCACCTACAGATAGAATTCAATTGATCGACCTCCTCCTTCCCCACTGTTGGTTGATTGCCTCCCATGGCCTCCCCAATCGATCGATTTAACTCCTACCTTCCTCAATCCAGCGATCGAAATCTCCAACCCCTGCTTCAGTCAATCAACCCCCTCATCGATTTGATCGGTTCCCTCAGCATGTCGATTGATCCCAACCACCACCCCAGCCTTCGGTCGCACAGGCCGATCAACCTTCCCAACTCACGTCAGTCTCGTCTGCAACCCCCACCAGCAGATCCACTTCATCCCTCTCTCTAACGTCTTTCTCAAAATCCTTCATCCAGGACCACATCCTCCTAACCCCACCCAAACCCAAAGTAGTAGAAGCAAGTAGGAAGGAGTAGACGAAATCAATGTGGAACAGCAAGAACACTTGCCTAAATCGGCTCGTCCATCACCACGCATCGACATGATCATCATGGGTTACCACCCATCATTGCTCCACACTGTCAAAATACCAATCCCCAAATCATAACACACAAAACTGCCCCAATCGTTGCTTTGTCTGTTGCAATTTCTATAAAGCAAATGGACTTCATCATGAGAAGAACCTTCATTTGGGTTGTGTTATTTATACCCCAATAATCTGTTACTAGCACCGTTGCCTTCACATTCTTTTGATTGTGATGCTGCACTTATTTACATCATAGGATGAGTCAGGTACCGCAGCAGACTAGTGTTCATGATCAAATTTGGATCAATTTTATGGCAAATTTTGAGGACAAGTTTGCGCACACCATTCAAATCACGTAGTCGATCTATTTCGAGTTCAGGTTTCCTATTGGACTTTTTTTGTGCCAAGTTTTTCATTTGATTCTTTGGGGTACCGACAATTACAACAACAAAGTTCAAGGTCGATTTCTGCTAGTGGACTTTAACGTATGTTCATTCACAAGTTGCTTATGCTCATCGGACCTCTTTGACTTCAAGCTCAAGGATGAACTTCTTCAACCCGGCGAGGTTGATGTAAGCAGGTTCTTTTAATAATAGTGGTATTAGTATTATTGTATTTGGGCTTTTAGTAACATGCCATAATAGTTAGGATGTTGATTTTCAATTAGGTTTAGCCAGGGTTAGGTTTGCTTGCTAAAGAAGTTAGGTCAATTATAAATAATGTGTATGTTGTTCGTTGTTGGTTAATTGAATAAAAGAATTTAATTTGTTTACATGTTTTTCAATTATCGCACATTTATTTCAATTTCAGTTTTATCTTTCAACTCCTTTATTTGCAATTTTAATTCAATCGAATTCAGACCTACATTTGAAATTGGCAAATGTCCATACAAGGAATGATGATGATCTCCGATGATTTCCTGATATTCAACACTGCCAGCCATGCCCACACTCCTTTATTTGTTTACTCTTTCGCCAAGAAAGATCTTCCACATCCTCGAATATGCCACCTTTGTCGGCTTCTTTTTTTCAATAAAAGCAAAGACTTCAAGATCAAAAGAAAGGGAAAACATACAAAACAGCTAGTGACTAAGATGGTCAGCTAGCAATGCACCCAGGGAAAACAAGACCCTTGAGAGCTTCCAAGTAAAAGATATTATCCCAATTATACCCATGGATTGATCAATTCCTACTTAAAAGGTAGTAATTTCTTAACGGCCGCAGTTTCTACTCTTGCTAATAGTTTAGCATACTATTTGTTATATCAATAATGAGGCCCCAAGATGATTCCCCACTGCCAAACTAGGGACTTGATTGAGTCTGTGCGTAGGAGAACATCCCTTTTGAAATTTTGCTATTTATTTCCTTCCAAATAAATGCAGATAGTAGCAAGACTTTGTCCCAAAGCCGATTCCTTTCACTGTGAGGCTTTCCTTTTTCAAGCTGCTACCCATTGGAAAAAGGTTGGACAGCAATGGGTGGTTGGTTGTAAAGGGGCAAGAGAAAATAGATTCCGAGTGTTTATGACATAAAGCACACATGTTAGATATGGTCATGCCCCCGCTAACTAGGTGATCTACTGTTGGAATCTTCTCTTGACCCACTGCCCAAACAAAGAAGTTAAAAGTTTATCCTGGGAGGAACTTTTTTCCAGAAAATCTTGTGGCCAAAAGGAGAGCGGAGAGAGACAGACTGAGACCCTGCCTTGTTGCGAGTACAGCTTGAGGTGGAGTCCATAACAGTAAATCTTCCTGGCTTATTGTTCCATCTCCACATATCTTCTCTGTCACTCAATTGAGTGTTGAGTGTTGCATGACAAGGATGGGTAATTCTTCATCTTTTATTCCTTTTCTAAGCTTTAAGTCCCAGCTAGGAGTACAGGTTGTTGTTCTTAGATATAGCTGAGAAACAGTAGCTGACTTAGCAAGAAATAACCTTGGGGTTGAACATCTCTTTGGAAGGCTTGGGGGTGCACCAGTTATCTTCCCAGAACAAAATTTTCTGACCATTGCCTAGTTCAAAGGAGATGTCAGTTTTGAATCTGTGCTTCAAGTTCAATATGGCCCTCCACCAGGAACACCCATAAGGACTGGATGATTGCCTAGTGTACCAGCCACCTCCACCTGTTTCAGTTCCATATTTATGTTGAATAATAACCTTCAACAAAGCACCTTGCTCCACTCCAATCTCCATAACCAAAAGCTTGATTGAATAGGTTCAACTGCCTGATACCCAACACCCAGCCTCCCCCCCCCCCCCCCCCCCCCCCCCCCCCTCTTCGGATTTGCAAATGTCTCTCCACTTCACCCACCCAGTGGTAGCCCTTGGAGGTTTGGCTCGTTCTCCACAAGAAATCCCTACAAATTTTTTCAATATCTTGCTGAATGGAAGAAGGCGTGACCACACAAGACATAAGGAAAACTGGGATACTAGCCAAGGTGCTTTTAATGAGAGTGTAAAATGTATTTAGTTTTCCAATCTTTTCAGTCTGTCAATGGTAGGCTCCCAGAACTGCTCTACTTTTATACTTTGCCAACAAAAGGAGATCTAAGTAGGTTGTAAGCAAAGACCCATACTGCCAATGAAGGATGCTAATCATTATGTTCGGCCTCCCCCACAGGGTAGAGAATGGTCTTGTGGAAGTTTATGTTCAAAGGCTATTTCAAATCATATGAGAATAGATTGAATGTGTCTGATGCTTTGAATATTTGTACCAGAAAAATGACTGTCATCAGCACACTGGAGAAAGGATAGAGGTTCCTTGTTCTCTTACCTGGAAACCTCTGATAAGAACATCAGTCCTTCATCAGTCAAAGAGAAAAAAAAGAGGGAACCAAGGGTCACCTTGCCTGATGCCTCTAGAGGCTGAAGAAACCTTCCAGGACTCCATTAACTTTAACTGAAAAATGATCTTAACTAAGAATTGTTTTAACCCAGTCTCTCCATCTATTTCCAAAACCCATTCTAAGCAAATTGAAATCAAGAAATGGCCAGCTGATTGTGTCAAAAGCTTTGGAGAAGTCCAATTTGCAAATCAAACCAGGTCATTGAGATTTAAGTCTGGAGTTAATAAGCTCATTTGCTATCAAAGGGCCATCACTAAGTTGCCTTTCAACAGATTGTCGAGGGAAACTAGAGTATGCATGTGGGATTTTAGTCTCATAGCTAGCACTTTGGAGATTATTTTGCACACCGAGGAGATTAGACTATTAGGTTTGAACTGAGAGATGCTTATAGCTCCTCTAATCTTTGGGATGAGAGAGATCAGTGTCAAGTCTCGTCTCCAGTCAAGGTACTGATTGCTATTAAACTCAGCAATAACTTGCATGAGGCCTGAGCTAACTATACTCCAACATTTCCTGAAGACATCTACTGATACCCATCTATTCCTGAAGCTACTTCTTCTTCTAGATCTTTAAGAGCATTCACCACTTCTAACTCTGTAATATGAACATCAAGATAATCACTACTTTGGATCCAGTGTGTTAAACACCATTCCTGTAAGCTTGGGTCTCCAGCTTTCCTTACCCTGGAACATGGCCTTGAAATGTTCAACTATGTGGTCTACAATGATTGCATCCTCTGTCTCAATTTGATTTTGGATAAGAATGGCAGGAATAGAATTGAGAACTTTTCTGTGACTAGCTAGGATGTGAAACAATTTAAAGAAATAGTCACCATGCTTTCCCCATTGAATACCAGCATTTCTTTTTCAAGAGATAAAATCCCTCTTCAACAGTTTGTTAAGTTCAACTTTAGTTTCAAATCTCTCCTGCCATTCCATCTCTGTTCTCTTCCACAAGATCTAGTTTGGACAGTTTTTCTTGTTGCCTCTCAATCAGAGTATCAATTTTTGCAAATTTTGATTTTGGTTCCACTCTTTCCGGTGGGCTTTGAGTTGATTCAATTTGTTCCAAAGATTGAATCCAGGGTTGCCTTGAGTTTGAATAAGGTATCAGTTTTCTTCTATCACTCAGTAAAAATCCCTCTCTTCAAACCACACTATCTCCAATCTGAAGTGCCCAGGTTTTTTTAACAGTTTTGGGGGGTTTGAGAAGCACTCCATGATGATCTGAGCTAGCTGTTTCTAACAGTGTTTCTTGCAGGTGCCCCATGTGATCTAACAATCAGAAATGACCTGGAATCTGTCCAATCTACAGAGGGTAGGTTGGTTCTTGTTGTTGGACCTGGCAAATCTACCACCTTTTAGTTCAAAGTCAACTAGAGCAAACTCACTAATAAACTCATTAACCTGCTTGATGTGATTGCTTCTTCTGCCACCCCTATTTTTCTCCTGTAATTCTTTGATTGCATTAAATCACCCCCAACACCAATGCTTGCCCCAAGAGCCATAAATGCAATGCATCTCTTCCCATAATTGATCTCTGAGGGCAGCTGGGGCAGGACCATACACATTTGAAATAACCCAGCAAATGCCATCTTTCTGATTGTGGAGCAGAAGAAATAAGGAGAAAGCCCCTGTAAGAGTATCCATGCAAGTGAATAGCTCTTTTTCCCATACAGTGAGGAGACCACCTGTGGCTCCTATAGAGGGAGAGTAGAACCAGTCAAACCAATCTCTACCCCAAATATGTTTGATAATGTCCCCGTCTATCTCTTCCAGCTTAGTTTCTTGAATCAACCCCACATCTGAGTCAACCCTTAACATCTTTCGTAAACTGATCATTCTATCACGAGGTCCCAAACCTCTAGCATTCCAAGTCATAATATTAACTATCTATCCTCTTGTTGCATCCCTGCTCCTGCTCTTGTAAATCATTTCTATTCTTTGTTCTCTTTAAAATGTTCACCACTTCTTCTGAGTTTGTGTCTATATCCACACCCACCATAGCTCCTATTTGCAACAATAATTCTAGCCAGCCAGGTTTGCTAACCATTTTTTAGCCAGGTTTTGGCTTTTTTACACTTCAACCCCTTCTATAGATAGTGTTTGTGGTTGTGTTTTAAAGGGAAGGGATAAAAGTGTTAAAAAGTCAAAAATGGCTAGCAAACCTGGCTGGCTAGACTTACTCTATTTGCAAATGATTTTCTATAAAAAAAGTTTCCTCCATGACCCTGCTCTCTCTTCTGCTGTTATACCTGAGCATACCATGCCTAGTTGGTTCGCAGACCTAACTCTTTCTTGCGAGGAGAGTTGTGATGCATGTGAAAGACCAATTGGATCTGGCACTGAAGGAAAAGATTGGGGGAAGAGCTTGAAGTAAGGTGATCAGCTGAGGTTGAAGGTTGCCATTCAGCAACTGTGAAATGGACATTTTTCTCTCGAGTGGGTGACCATTCCTTCTATCAACTCTATGAATTCATGTCCCTTGGATTATTTTTTTTGGGCCATGTTTGGATCACAGGCTCTAGCTAGAATTTGGATCCATGTGGGCTTCAATTGCATTTTGTATTTTCTAGATCTGTGGACTTAGGCCTTCAGTTTCCATAACTGGGAACCAGTGTGGAGTGAGAGTCAAAAGGGAATGCCCCATCCCTTTGGTGGACCCAATTTTGGCATTGTCCAGCTCATTTTGTTCCTTCAAGGGACACGTCTCATCAGTGGTCTTTTCTGCTCTGAAACTTCTGCCTCGTTCACACCGGTTGGATTGTAATGGGCAAATGAAATGATTGAGGTTTCCTATTTGGGTTTCCCATATGCAAGTTGAGTGAGTGGTTGAGAAGAACCCTGAGGAAAGCCAAGTCACTAGATGGCTCGGGATGTTTAACTCAGCGAAAGAGGATGGTCAAATGATGCATGCGGGAATAGCATTACACTGGGATCTAGAAGTATCCAAGGGTTGCATAATCCCTTGGCCATTGAAAAGACGCATCTCTAACCTTTTTCTACCCTTCTCACTTTTCCAACTCCGGGAGACGTGCGTTGTGCTTTTGCAATTATTACACCCAAGTTTCTTCCTTCTATAAGTTTCCCAATTGCCTTGCATGTCTCCTCTATTGTCACAAAGCTTGCTGCAATCCTAAGAAGAGAAGAGAGATGGTGCGCACACATCGTCAGCAATATGCATTTGCTGCATTTTCAGTTGTGGCTCACATAAGGCTGTCAACTTATCTTTCCCTTTCAACTTTCTCCTCTCACCATCTGTCACATCCTCTTGAATAACTCTAATTTGTTTTGTCCCATGAACACTGTAATCACCGGCTGGCAAACTAATCGACCCAGCTAAGATCCTTTTGGGGGACCCTAAGCACTACCCACTCGTCTGAGGTTTCTATATGCTCATCTAGCATCACCGGACCTCCAAAAATCTCTAAAAAAAGCATGTGGTATGGTCCATGCTTACAAATCCCGCCGAAAGAAGAGAGAAGATTGAGGTGGGATGAGCATGAAGCAGTGAGTGATTTGGGGATGGTGGCGGAGCAAAATATGGCGAGGGCAAATAAGAATGTAGTTAGGTGAGGAAGGGACAAAAGAGTGTTGAATCGAACGAGTTGGGTGGATCGACTCAGCATGGGAGTGGGTGAGCTCACGATTTGTGCAAAAGATTTGCCTTGTATGTCGGTGATCGGAGTAGGATGCAGGGGAAGGCTTTGAGCTCTGGTGTTGGGGTGAAGACGGGGTTCCGAGTTGGGGGACTTGCCTAGCATAGCGTTAGGGGGTAGGTTCCCAATCGATTTTCAACCAAAGTTATTTATCTATTCGGATGATGAGAAGCTTGTATCTGGACCCCCAAAAGAACCAAATCATATTAAAGAGACCGTTTTTGTTACATTGTACTCCATCATTGCCCATTTCTTACCATCTCTCTACTGATTTGTACCTGACTTCTCTTTGATTGTTCACTTTTGCAAACAATGGCAAAGGGGTGGGCATGGGACGAGATGGTGCGAAATGGACCTCATCCCATTGTTTTATCTTTGGGACAGGATTCGGACGGAATAGACATCCCAAACGGGATTGGACGGGATGAGCATGATTGGATTTTTGTGCAGTCTTAACTTATTACTAGGTTATTATTACATGCACATGTAAACATATAATCCTATAATTACTATTTATTAACCCTTTCCATTATGTCAACTTATTTCAAACTTTGAAAAAAGTAGGGGCAAGGCTCAAGTATAATCTAGGCAGCTATACAAGGTCCAAGTCCAATAAGAGTGGATCGGCTCTTCGAAGCACAATAGACAAACCCATTCTCACTTTAAGTACATTACAATGTTTTTGTTCCAAAATATTCTAAGTCTTATTTTTGAAGGTTTCCATTTATGTCATCAATTGAAGAATACCATAGTCTATTTTCTATCATTATACATATTAAGAAATTGTCTATGAAAGTGTTATTGTTTTAAACTATAAGACATTTGTGATGTTACACAACTCCTCAAAACTTCATGTACCACACTTAATTCGACACGCGAAATTTTGAGTTAATAAATATTAAAATTAATAATAAAAAATATAAAATAAATAAGTTTGGGACGGGACGAGAAGGGCAGCATTGAAAATCTTCATCCCGATCCCATTCCACTCTAGATCGGGACGGAACGCGATCAGGATGACTTTGATCAATCCCAAAAGGACCCAAAAAAATGGGGACGAGATCGGGATTGCGGGATGGGATGCCCACCCCTAATGGCAGTGCCTCCCCCAGCCAATGCACCTACTCTCAATGCAAGCACACCTTTTGCAAGCTAGGTGTTTGTTCACAAAATAAACTGCCTCTCTCTTACTTTCTCCACTTTGAACCACTTGTTTTGAAACTTACAGCAGTAAGCCATTGTGCAAATGAAAAGTTTCGATACTGGTCATCGCCACTCCCTATCAATGTGATGTGTGAAATCACTAATCGACTGAACTTCGACTGTCTGCTACTTCGTCTCGCCTGCCCCCAATGGCAAGAGATTTTGAATCCTCAACGACAAGCAAAGCTTGATTCCTGAAGGACAACACTCGATATCCAAGATGTGAAGTATGTCGAAATGATTCCTATCGTTTCCAAAGTTACAACTGATGGATGAAGATTTTGACGATAATGATCAGTGGGCTTATGGGTTAGAGATGACGAGGGCGAAGAATATGACTAGGATTTATGATTCCAGTGAATAGAACCTTGGGATGAAGCTCTTCACCTTGTAGGAACTCTGATTTTTTTTACCTAAGCTAATTTGTCTCTATGAAGAACAATAAATGTAAGGCGAAGTTTTTTGCTAAAAAAAGATGCACCGTGAAGTTTTTTGCTAAAATGGAACTAGAAAAATAATGGTGCTTACTAAAAAGAGGTAGAAATTTTGGAGAACACGTGGTACGGCAAGGGTTTTCCTCAAAAACCACAAAGAAACCTCGAAAACTCAAATTTTGAAAACCACAATGCACGTTAGCAATAAGATTTTGCTACTATGTTCCTAGAGAAAAAGGCGAACTGAAATCCAATAAAAAAAGCCACCTTCATCGGTTTCAATTCAACGGATTTTCAAAAATTTTAGCTATTGCCACTAATTCTAAACTAGCAACAAAAAGAACTTCCGAAAAACCACAATTTGAACTAATCCAATGGTTCAAATCAAACCACTGCATAAATCTCGTTAAGAACTAATTTTGATTTGTGTAAAAACTTAGTTGTCAAATAAGTCTCACGTCGTGTGGTCTCTTAACAAAAAGTCATAGGGCTAACAATAGTAGATATATAAAAACCATCCAAGTAGGCCTTCAAAAACTAATGCCAAATGGGACTAGAGCCTGCGCATAACGTAAATGTCTAGCCAACAACTTCAACAACTTCATAAAAAAAGCCACCTTCATCGGTTTCAATTCAACGGATTTTCAAAAATTTTAGCTATTGCCACTAATTCTAAACTAGCAACAAAAAGAACTTCCGAAAAACCACAATTTGAACTAATCCAATGGTTCAAATCAAACCACTGCATAAATCTCGTTAAGAACTAATTTTGATTTGTGTAAAAACTTAGTTGTCAAATAAGTCTCACGTCGTGTGGTCTCTTAACAAAAAGTCATAGGGCTAACAATAGTAGATATATAAAAACCATCCAAGTAGGCCTTCAAAAACTAATGCCAAATGGGACTAGAGCCTGCGCATAACGTAAATGTCTAGCCAACAACTTCAACACAAGCTCACTTGAGAAATAGCTATGCAGTCTCGTGCAAGGTGCAACACATAGGAGCACTAGGCACCGAGACCAGTACCGCCTCGCCTTTGCAAGGTAAGGTGATCTTTTATGTGGTCTCGGGCGATCGCCTAGGCGAGCCAGGCAACACCTAGGCATCCGCCTAAGACTAAATTTTTTTTAAGTCAAAGTCTAATGATTAAGACACTTGGATTGTGATTGTGTTCGCTTGTTGTTGTTTGATTTTGGATTGTGACTATGCAATGCTTTTAATTTCATGGTTTCAGTCCAATTTGAGAGAAATTAGTCAAATTACTTGTTAAAATAATGGAGAATTGCATATGTACATGGGTATATGCAAGATGGATTGAAAAAAATATATAAAAAGGCTGCCTACTGCTTGGCAACGTAGAGAAATATATGTTGGATTGTGATTGTTGTTGTTTGATGTTGGATTATGACTATGCAATGCTTTTAATTTCATGTTTTTAGTCCAATTTGCGTAAAATTACTTGTTAAAATGATGTATGATTGTATACAGGCATATGCAAGATCGATTGAAAATATATATATAAAAAGGCGGTCTGGTGCTTGGCAACATAAAGAAACATATGACCACTTACAAGTATGAAGATGTAACTAAATCATTATCCTAAACCAGAATAAGGATGGAAACTGAGAGAAAACAAAGAAATCCATTTATCTAGAAAACGCAAAATGAAAATGGTCACTAAATAGAGAAACGGCACCCAGTTTATATCCACCAAAAGCCGTCAAATATTCCAGTATAAAAAATCAGATGCTACCTTGAACACATTGAAAGGCATTTGTTTCTGGATACGGAAACTGCGAACTTTATCATGATCAACAAGATCAAAATATATATCTTTTCCAATCTGCTCAGCAAGATCCTCATCTCGTGGAACCTAAAGGTATCCAAAACCAGGTTATGTTTCACTTATATACACATAACAAATAAGGAAAATTACCCACAAAAATAAAAAAAAGACGGTTCAAAAGTAAAACCTTTATGAAGGTATAAAGGTGCGCCTCTGCTTTTTCCTTTTTCTTATGCTCTTTTTCTTCTTGTTCTTTCTTCAACCTCATCTGTAGATATAAGATTTGTTAAGCAGGAAGGTTTCCTCAAAAAATAGTCGGCTTTCAATCAATTCTCCTATGAAAAGTACTTTACCCTGAGATGTTCAGCAATGTCTTTCTCATCAACGTTGCAAATTATTTTGTCTTTATCACTTTCACGTATATACACGAGCATATATGCATTTGAATATTTTGTAAATCTAAATGGAGTGTTGTTGAAGCCAGGATTTGTTTGTGGTAACTGTAAGAGATAAGAATTAAGTCAAGAAAAAAATGGAATATATGTTAGAACGAAATCATAGGAGAAAAAAATAAATGTTAAAAAAAGGCTCAAGGATGCATGGAGTGTGCAAAGACTACCTCTTCCTCCCCACCATACTGCTCCTCCAACACCCTCTTTATATCTTCTTTGGTTACCCTTTCATCGTCAAACTTAAACCTAAAATTAACACAAGTCAGTCCTAGACAAGATATTTGAACATTAACAAGTGGCACACTGAACCACCGTGACTCCTACCTGTGGCAAGAACTAACATAAACTCTTCAAGGTCACACACACACATATAATAAAAAAATAAAATCTTTCATGAATGAAAAACCAAAACTTCCAAATGTAACATATACCATTGATCCGAGAGAGTTGGCCTGATAAAAGCATAGTAATGCCCACCATGCACCCCACCACTGTGAACCAAAACACTGCAAGAATGTGGGGACTAGTAAGGAGCAATGAATATATCACACATAAAGCATAACATCCAACAGGGAAATAACATTCAATGAATTTTGTTCGCTTCGAATAAAAAAATGTACAAGTCCATTGGGGGTTCCAGTGATGTATTGCCACAAGCAGTGATTGCATAAATAGTAGTGACCTAATGATACCTGTGAAGCGTGTAAAGGTTGCGAACGCTCCTATCCGCATCAGGTGATAAATATCTTCCATTTTCTCTGTCAAGGTCAAGTTGCATAGGAAACTCGTACCGGTCATTTATCTGTAAGAAGAAAGAAGTGAATCATTGTGTACAAGGCAGAGATGCATACCAAAAATCATTTTTTTATTGGTGCAAACAAACATGTATCAGCAATGACTGAAGTAGATGCATAATGCCTCAATAGAAAGCACATGACCATCCCATTCTGCTGATAGATTAAGAAATTAAAAAAAAAAAAGTAAAACCGCATGCGGCTGTCAATGTGTAGCTATCAAAAAGAAGTTGCATAACATATTATAAGTTGTCATATTCACCATCTTGGACAATGCGATACTAGTATGTGGTCAGAGGCGAACTCGACTAGTCCATAGCTCAACTGGTGCAGTTTTTTTAAGCTTCAGTTAGTGGATATGAGGTAAAGGTGTGGTATAGATTAAGATATGTATTTCTCTTCTTGTATGTGTGCTTAGTTTTTCTTTGGCTTCATTCCCTACTTTATCATTCTCAGATGTTCTCTGTCCATTATTTCTCTGAGATTGTTTGAAAACCATGGATAAAGCGAACCGACATAACCGAGGCTAAACCGAGACTGTTGGTTTCTATCTTCAATGGTTCGGTTTAGTTTGGTAGTATGAAAAACCGAATGGGATCAGTTCATTTGTTGTTTCACCTCGAAACTGACCCGAACCGAACCATGCACACCCCTAGTTTTGGTAGGCTACTTCAGCTTTCCGTTTTTTGTGTTCCCTTTGGTTATATGTTTTTAGAAGTTACTATACCAATTAAAGAAAAATATTTCTACGAGGATAAATAACCCTGATTAGCATACATGTTTTTGTACAAGACAACAAAGATCTCTGTCAATAAACTAATAAAGTTGTCCTGATCCACTCCTGCAATACACAGACATTGTTCAAAATATCAAGATATGATGTGTACGACCCCTACATTTCCAATAGACACTGGCAAATATATCACTATCAGCCAATAGGAATTTTTGGAATTCGGGCACTTTTTTCAATGAAAATTTTGACAATTAACTGGAAATATCATAAGCACTTCCAATATCTGATGATTCTTAGTTGATGCAGTTGATGTCACTATAGTGCAACAGTCTCCAGATTCTCCACAATTGACTCGGTTTTCATTCATTGTTGTGCAAAATTTCACAATTACTTAGATCTACAGTCATCATTTCTAATATGTTCTGCAGTGACAATCCACTGGCTCTTCGCTCACCATTTTTTATTATACGACAATCTGCGCCATCAATGCGATGGGTAAACCAAAGCCCCAATATCATAGCATTGAATTCTTCAACATTACTCAGCTCATCATTTAAATTCTCCAACCATGCGGCAATCTCCCAAGTCTCTTAAGATCTACAAGGACCACAACTCTAATCTCCCAAGTTTGACCGAAGACTTCTCAAGCTTCAGCGAAATCAATCCATTTCTGTAGGAAATCAACCCAAGCTTGTCAACACCATCTCATCTCCCAAGAATGATACAGGACTTCTCAAACTTCAAACTGAAATTGACCCATTGTTCAGATGATTCACCCAATCTTTTCAAAACACCAGACACGTTCAAATCAACGAACCCATGTCCAACTGAGTTTGAATCCCCATGATTAAACCCCATCTAGACCACAGAATCGTTCCATCTTCGATCCCACTGAATCTCTTGAAGACAACAACGTCTTGAAGAAAGTTTGATAGACATCGACGATAAAAAGATATTGACAATATATTGTTGATTTGTTAAGATGCATAACAAGTCTTGGGGGATTAAAATGATTCTTTCTGGTACGTAAAAACCCTAAAATATCGTGATATACTTGGTATTTCAAGATATTTTCAAAAATGTAACCTAAAGAACTTTCCCATCCTATCCAATCAGAAGGACTTGTATCAATTACTACTGATTATCGATTGCAAAGTGAACAACAAAGCTCAAGCCTGATCAAGTACTATAAAGAAAGAAAAGAATCATTCATATGCAGTCCAATAATAAACTCATTTACCCACACACACACAAAAAGATAAACATAAAAATAAAAAAAATAAAAAAAATAAAAAATGGGATGCTGACATCTCCATGGAAAGTGTTCTCAAAGAAAAACAACCCATATCGCTTTTGCCCCATATTGGACTGATTTTCACTAAGTTTGACAAGACGGAGAAATTAATTGCATTTATTAAAAAAGAGAGAGAGAGAGAGAGAAGCGGTAACCAACAATAAATCAACACATCTAGAATAAAAGTCATGGATCAACTACTAACCTTTACCATTGTGTCTCTCATAAAATCATATTCAAACCGTTTCAACTGAAGTTGAAGAACTGGGGGAAAGTCAATGAACAAGACGCCCTTCTTAGCATCCTGAAAAGGTTATAAATCAGAGCATTATCTTCAATAAACCAAGTTGAATTAATCATTAAAAGCACTGGCATGCTTATATCGCACTTCTCTTTCCTTCATTCTTTTTTTTAGAGAGAAGAACAAATAAACTTCAAGATGGTAAAACATTAAAGTACCTTGTATAGTTGTATGCAGTTCAAGAGAACTTGTATTTTACTTGCAATTATCTTTCCAATATTTTAAATGTATTTGGAGATCTCTAGCAGTTTGACCCAAGGTGTCCATCCTCGTGATCTCACAAAATTCTCATATTGGACAATGTTACAGAAAATGTTAGCGATGTGGTCAAGGTATGCTTCTTGTTTATATAGCTGGAGAGAAATCTGGTGATCATCTTATACTTTTTGTATACTTCTCATATTTGACCTTCGTTCCTTGTTAAGTTGGGGGTTAATCAGTACAGCCGTTCAGGCCTATCTTCTCTCTCTTTACTTGCCCATATTCCTTCCGTATACAGTGGTGCATCTGGCCTCCCATTTGTATGATGGAAGTAAAATACTTGACTCCCCAGGATCGCATCAACATAATTTTGAAAATTTTCATCAGGCAATATCAGCCTACAAATTACTAGATTTTCACCTAATTTATTTAGTGGTAATGTAGTATAAATATTATTCTTTATTGATCAGAAATTAATATAAAATAAAATTTAAGTGTATATATATAGTAATCAGGATCTGATCAATATCACTCAGGCCAGATAATCGCAGAACAAAACCAACAGAAAAGGGATTAAAAGCTTCTTCGGGGACTGGGAACATTTCAAAAAAATTCTTTGAACTTGTTCTACCCTACATAACAAGGACAATGACATGGGCTCTGGTGTTCCACACAGGTGTCACATTTATAAATTACAAAAAGGTCCCTTTAAGTTGTGCCCTCATGTGACTGACACGGTATAGCAACCGAGACAAATTATTATTAGGGACCACATAAGTCGCAAATTAGATTTACAGCATAATGCAACCACTAAAATCATATATACTCTCCCATCCCTATACCAACAAGGATTAAAGTATTTGACAGCCATTAACTCAGGGAAACAAAGAAGTACTAACCTGTAAGCCATGCTTTTCAGCATGATATTTATTATCGCCCTCAAGACGTTCAACTTCAACATACTTGTCAAAAGAAGCATAAACATCTCGACAACCTTTTACATCAAGCTGCAGGTCTGCAAAATATAAGTACAAATATCAGAAGATTAAAGCCATTAAGATGCACTGCAACTGCAAGTTTCTACCATAGTTCAATCTTGAATCAAAATAAATACCATAAAATGATTCCTTTCGTGTAGACTTGTAATCCACATTGATGCATTCAATGTAGTTCATATGGTGCCCTTCAAATAACTGTTGTATTGTGCCCTCCACAACAGTTCCCTGACCATTAATAGAAATATTAAAATCACAATGATCTCTGGAAGTCACCTAACCTATCATCACTAAGAAATATCTCACAATACCTTCATTTTGTCTTCAAGCTTTTCACAAAGAACCCTATTCAGTTCCTGCACGTCATGTTGCATAAAAGAATCATATGTATCCCACCCAAAGGATTTGGTAAGCTCTTTGGTCGCAACGCTATTGTCACTGTACTGGAGCTTATAAAATAAACTCTGCAGAGCTAGAGGTATGCTTCCTGATGGCATATCATTCTCAGTTGTAGGCATATGATAGACTGCCTGAAACACAGAATCCGACTAGTGACTATTTATTTTGAGTTTTCTCCAAAGATTAACATCAAGCTGAAAACACGTGACAAGCTGGAAAGAGGACCCTGGTACATATACAAACCTTTCGGAAATAGGGGATATGGTACAGAGTTTGCAGAAGGGAGTTCATATAGCATGTAGCACCCTGATTTTTAAGACCAACATAACCTGTTTCTTTCTTTGAATCATATGTCCAGTAGTCTACAACCCTACGAACAGCAACCTCAGCCTCAATTATACAAGTATCATTCACAAGATATCCTCTTCCAGGGTCATACAGGTCACTAAGTGGCATGAATGAAGTGAATCCCCAATCACTCTCACGTGAATTGAATTGGTGTTGTGTGTCTACATAATTTAGAGAAGACGTAAGAATCAAAAGGTTTAAAGATTACCACCAATGGTAAAGCATATTTCTTGTCAACCAAATAATTAAAGGAATCATTTTGAGACAAGGAACAGTAAATAACTAAATACACAACATGAACAAAATATCCACCTCGAAGGGCTTAATATTTTATCAGCGGGGAGTTAAACGCATTAAGAGACAGGAGTTAGTTAAGAGAGGCATCAAATATGGTCAATTATGTGTTGCGACTATAATCAGGGATTCCATCAACCACAGTAGATTACCCAATTTATGCTGAACTTCATAAGAAGATCCTCAAGAAATACTTGGAAGTTAGAAGATTCTCAGTCAATCAGTAGAAATTAATGCTTTAACTGAAACTTGGGATACGATATTAATTTAACAAGAGAACACCTAAAGGGAGACAAGACAAAACCATCGCTTACATATATAAAGGACAAATGAGACTAATAAGAAGGTACCTTTTCTCACTGTGTACTTGTTATAGACTTGATTAACAACTGCTAGACTGAACTGTGCATATCTGCTCCAGCCATATGGCAAACTTGCAGAGTCGGCAACATCTAGGTACATGGATAGGTGATCCACGTTGTTCCCTTTCGGAAAAATTAGCACCCGCCTATCCAAAGGAATGCAATTGTTGTTTAAGTTCAAGTGAAACTATGAAGTTAAAGTACGGAAAGGAAAACAGATATACATACCATTTATATCCTCCTACGGTGAAGACGTCAGAGTAGTGCTTTTTAGTGTTTAACCTCGAAAAGCTTTCAATTGTCCATGTGAACCTCGATGTAGGAGGATCCTCCACTGGCTGATTCTCCACTGCATTGGCAGGTTCCGCTTTCGCTTCTACTGATACGTTGCCAAAAAACAAAAGAAAAAAAAATTCAAAAACCTAATCACTATGAACTCCGACATCACAATACAACAAAATTTGACAAATTTGTATCAATTCATAAATATTAAAAATAAAAAACTTAGTAGAAACGTTTTACAACAGTAAACCCTAACCAGTATTTGATTACCACTAAACCTACTGAATTCCAAAATCAGAAAAGAACAAAAAGAAAACGAAAATTTTGGGCGTATTGAAACACGTAGAAAAAAAAATCCACTGACTATCGCAGAATCCGAAGGCAAAAAGATTAGATTTGTCATCAATTAACACAAAAAAAATGGCTTTTTTCTGTACAACAACTGATACGTGTCAAAAAGTAGCAATCCTGAAAACACTAACAAGAAGTAACTAGATTAAAACTAAACCCATAAATTTTGTTCCATAAAAATTGCGGATCGATTGCATTAGTTTGGAGTAAGAAAAATGAAGAAAAAGCGATGGGTGAAGAAAGAGAGATCAGAACAACCTTCCATGGGCTGCGCAGCTTCAGTGAAATCTGAATGCGGAACCAACATCTCGTCTTCCTCCTGCTGCTGCTGCTGCTGCTGCTGCGCAATTGCAAAACAAAGTAAGAAAAAGATGAATCGCTTTTACCCTAAAACAGTAAAAACTAGTATTGGGAATTGCGAAATCGCTTTTGACTGGGAGACTAGCACAGCAAACCCTAATTTCACAATTAGTGATTTCGAGATAGAGAGAGATGGGGTTTGCGAAGAGATGATACGTACATCTAATGGTGAAGGAGTCATGACAGTCATGGATTGGTGGTGGTGGTGGTGGTGGTGGTGGTGTAGACGGAGGAGGTGGAGGAGAGTTGCGACGTCGTCGTGCGGTGTTGAGTGGTGGTGGTGAGTCTTCGGTGAAGGTGTAATGATGAATTAGAAAGGGAGAAACGGAGAGGGGAAAGAGAGGGAAAGAAACTAACAAACTCTGCGACGAGACATCACTCAGAGAGAGAGAGAGAGAGAATGGTTTTAGTGACAAAACAAGGGTCACTCTTGTTCTCGGTCAGTATTTTCTACTTCTAATTGGGTCGATGGTGTGACTTATGGAAATGTTGTGGTGAACCTAGTATTTTTCGCTTTAGTCGAACGAGTTAAGGTGGACGTCTCAATACTCAATAGTAGTCGATGATTGTACTAAAATGGTATGGTGTAGTGGAAAAGAAATAACCAAAAAATTTTACTTTTGTAGGACTTGAGGTTAGGGGTGGGCATCCCATCCCGCGATCCCGTTTTCGTCCCGATCTCGTCTCGTCCCGTCTCGTCCCGTCCCGATTTTTTCGGGTCTTAATGGAATTGAATAATTTCATCCCGATCCCGTCCCGTCCCGATCTAGAATGGGATGGGATGGGATGGAGATTTTCAATCCCGCCAATCTCGTCCCGTCCCGAACTAATTTATTAATATTAATTATTTATATTTTTATTTAATTTTTTATTTTAAAATTGTGGATGCCCTTACAAATATACTAATGTATATAACATATTTAATTTTTTAGCATCTCCATAAATATCTTACACATCTCCATGAATATCGCGGTGGAGGATGAATGTTCAAGTTTAACAGATGTGGATGAATTTGTTTGTGAACTTGAAAATATCAGTGTGTTTCCCCACCGGGGTTTGTCAATACACGCTCTCGCGTCCATTTCAGACTCTGTAATGAGTGTGGGCTTGTCTAACTGTGATGAATCCAATTCTGTTTTTGTTTTCTGTTGACAAGGTGACTGTGATGGCTTCTCCAATGCAATAATGATGCTACTGTTTCTTTCAATAATAATCAGCGAACTCAGGTCTTACTTTTTTGAATCTGTTTATGGTTCATTTCAATATATTGTTTCAAATTACAGGTATATAACTATCCAAATTACAGGTAATGAGTGTGGGCTTTGTATCCAAATTACAGGTATATAACTATATATTGTTTCAAATTTTTTGGATGCCGCTGATCCCGTCCCGTCCCGATCCCGTTTGGGATGGGACGAGGTCGGGATGGAGTTTTTCCCATCCCGTCCCGTCCTGATCCCGTATGAACGGGATGGGATAGGGATGGGTATATCTCGTCCCATCCCGTCCCGTGCCCACCCCTACTTGAGGCGAGCGTCTCGAGAGTGGTTGACGGTTGTATTATTGTACAGTGAAACGAGAATAAAGGAGAGAATTGCCAAGTGATAAAAAAACGTTAGAGATGAAACGGATGAGAGGAAGTAGGGTAAAAGTGGAAGAAATGGGATTTAAAAATATAATGAGGAGATGAGAGGGGAGGAGAAAGCACTGATGCTTGTATGGATATAGATACACTGGCAATTTAGAGGTTGAGATTAAGGAATGTGATTTCTCAAAATATGTCAAAATTTTACAAAGTATTTCTTATTTTAGAGTTATTTGAAATATGAAATATTGATTTTTTTTCTAGAGAGTCCCTCTCAAAAAAAAATTTAATTAATTAATTAAATAAAATCATTTTTTTCCCTAATCCACTCATGCCCCTTTTTCTTCGACTTTTCCTTCCTTCTTATCTTAATTGAATTTTCTCCATCACCATCGCCCTCCTCCCCATCTCCCTCCGAGCTTCTACCTGTCGAGGAAGCCAGCGAGGAAATCAGCGAGGGAGGGAGCGAGGGAAGGAGGGGACCGTCCATCTCCCTAGGGATGTGTGCCATCATTTTCCATGCACGCATCCTGAGGGAGATGGACGGTCCCCTCTTTCCCTCACTCCCTCCCTCGCTGGCTTCCTCGACATTTAGAATTCCTGCTCCACCAATACACCATATGCCCTCTTCCCTCCCTGCAACTCGCCAGGAGAGGGGGGGTTGATTCAGTTAGAGTGGATAAAAAGGGTGTTAATGGTAATTTGGTTCATAGTGAGAAGAGTAGGGGTTGAGGTGATGGGTTTGTTGGTGCTAGTGGTTTGGTTGAGAGAGTCGAGTGGGAAAAAGGGGGTTGTTAGAATTTTTTTTTTCTCAAGATGAATTCATATCTCGAGGCCTTATTTTATGTTTTATTCATAAATATTTCTCAAGATACAAAGTAAATTATGGTTGGCCATTGATTTTTTTTTTCTCGAGATTCATCCCGTGGTTTTTGCTTAAAGGGCATTTTGGAAAGCAAATTGAGGGTTTCACAGTCAACATGTGTGGACCGTTGGTCCTGAGGGAGATTGAAATAGTAACATGTTTTAGAAGAAAACTCTAATCAGGTTAGTGTAATTAGTTCTTTTTTAATATGTGGTATGTCAGACTTCGAAGCAACTTAGAAAGTAACTGAAGCGAATGCATTGAAAATTGATATGAGCAATCAAAGGTAATTAACACAAATGAAAGAAATAAATTAAACTATACCAGGCAGAAATAATATTGATATAAGCAATTATTATTATTGTCAATACAAATCAACACACTACTTACTTTTCATAGCATTAATATCTGAGATGTCAAAATATTGCATTTGTAATGTTACATATACAGAGGCAGAGGGAAGCACAATAATGAAAGTTCAACATCCCATATAGACACCCCAACCATTTCATATTTGTCATGAATGAAGGTTTCCCCTTTCTACTGAGAGGCATATCAAGATAGTGGTGGATGTTGTCTTCGTTTTTATTTAATCTTTGAGTTTTATTATGGTAAATAAAGTAAAATGTTTTAGGCAATGATTATTTTACACCACCAAAAGTGTTTTCTCACACCGCTCTTGAGTTTTTTATTTTGTTTTCTTACTTACTCACACCACCAATAAATATGTATAACCTTACAGAGAAACTCAAATTCAAAACGAAAAAATGCAAAACAGGGTAACTTTCGACCAAATTAAATCCTCAATTGAGACCGATTCTCAAGCTCATCAAAACACGAAATTTGTAGTACTCTGGGTTATCTAATAAATACAACTTGAATAACTTGAAAATGTTTTGAAATGAGCAAGTTATTGTAATTTTACTAAAGTTGTGCAAATCTGTCTTGCAGTGAAAACGGGATAGTGTCCCTGACTTTCGGCCAACTTAAGTGCTCGATCAAGACCAATTCTCAAGTTGATTAAAACAAAAAAGTTGTATTACTCTAAGTCATCTAATAAACACAATATGAATCACTTGACAATGTTTTGAAATGAGCAAGTTATGGTCATTTTACTAAAGTCACGCAAATCTATCTCACAATGAAAACATGATAGTGTCCTTGACTTTTCGGACAACTTATGTGCTTGATCGAGATCGATTATCAAGTTTATCAAAACACAAAAGTTGTAGTACTATGAGTTATCTAATAAACACAACTTGAATCACTTGAAACTATTTTGAAATGAGCAAATTATGATCATTCTACTAAAGTCGCGCAAATCTATCCAAAAAATTTTGTTGAAATTTTCTATTCGCCATTTCATGTTCGCCTAGAACAAAAGCTCGCATTGTTTTGGGCGAACAACAAATTTCAGCAAAAAAATTTACTATTCGCCCACATCAATGCGAGGTTTTGCAAAAACCTTGCACTGTCTAGGCGAACAATATTCAAAAAAAAATTGTGATTTCTGAAAGAAAAAAAAATTCTGAATAGTTTATTTTGTTTTTGTGATTGAAATATTTCTAAAGTTTTCATGAGATTACTTTGTTTTCTGAAAATTTTTGAAGGGGTTGCAATTTGGTGTTTGAATTTTAAGGGTTTCGATTTTGAGGGAGAGAAAAGATATTTGCAAGAGATTTGATTGTGAGATGGAGGAATCGCATTTCGATTTATATGAAAAGGGGAAAAATGATGGTTTTTTGTTTATATAAGTTGTGGAAAAATATGGTAGTGTGGAAAATAAAGTATGTGGTGTGAGAGAGTAAAATGGTGTGAGAAAGAACTTATGATGGTGTGAAGTAGTCGCTGCCAATGCTTTATTGTATGAAAAGAGCACTGCGTAATGTCCTGATGGCTATTGTGGATGGACTAACCCTGGCAATCCCTGTAACAAAAATTATTCATGAGTTTAAATGCTAGGTAGCATTTTTATTTTTATTTTTATTTTTTGTCTAAGATATGGTGGTTCGCCTTTGTGCAGTGGTTCACTTTCCCGCTTCAACAATCACTGAATAATAAACAATAGCGAAGCTGACATTTCACCCTCCATCCCAAGAAGTTCCGTAGAGGAGTTCAATTCTCATCTGTGCAGTTACGCTGTCTAAAACTAATACTAACCATTTTTCTTCCCTTTCTTGTTTTTCTAGTTTTCCATACTGCATAATGTGTGTACAACGAGAAGAAACCACAAAGTAGAGAGTGGTAAGATTTGCAAAGATCAAAGAAATGTAAATGAAAGAATGTGGGTTCAACAACATAAGTGCATATATGCATTGCGAATCAGATAAGCCGAGCTTACTAAACACTCACATCGAAAATCTTCAACTTTTACTCATGCCACACATACGGGAAGCAGGGTATTTCCTCATTTCAGAGAAATAAAAATTAAAAAAAATCCCACTTAGGATCTAAGGTGGCACTATGAAATCGAACTTGGTTCCGTTCTTTGGTTAACAAAAGTCAAATAGTAAACAAAATACATAAGTGCTTCCTCAACGTTTGTTCCAAAGACAATCTAGTTACAATAAAAGGGTAAAAATGGCCCATTGTACAACGAACAACTAAAAATGTGAAAATTCTATCAGCCAGTAAATTTTCTGCCCCTGAAATGAACCCATCCTTTGCTTCCTTAAATAGGCAACACCAAATATATCATATCCCTACAAAGCATAATTTACTGTTAGAAAATTTCATGGAACATCAATCTTACGTACTAGGAAACACCTGCTCCTACTTGTCAATTGGAAAATTTTATCAAATCGAAGAATGACAGATGTAATATGGAGATGATTTTAGTACAGATACCTTGCCTGTGGGTCTTGCATTAGTAACTCGCCTGATGTGGCGAGTCACCAAAGCCTAAAATGGGAAACTTGATGAAAAAAGAAACCGTCTTACCCAAACTTGTATCATGATGCCCTTTCCCTTCTTCCTCCCATCTCAAACCAGAGCCTTCGTCTCCATCTCCCTTCCTCTCGATCTCACGCAAAATCTACCTCTTATTAGTATTCCTGTTCCTTCACGACCCTTAGCTTTCAAATCCTAGTATGTCCTTCCCACGGTCTCCTTTCATTGCTCACTTAGAGGATTCAAATTGGTTACAACCTAGCAACTTGTTGGTTGCGAAATTTCCTAATTTTTTTTTTATATTTGATGGTTGCAAGTTCTATGAGCATAATGGTTTGTGGTGCATCATAGAGTATGGGTTTTGAAGGTGTATTGATTTAGATTTCTTAGGTATTCTGATCACAGATGAAAGTTTCTTCAGTGACATACTTGGATTATCAATTAACAAAATGGGGGGAAATTAAAAGAAATTTGAGAAGGAAGATGAGAAGAAAACTCCTGGAATCACAGTGAACAACCTAAAAGATCTCTTTAAAGGAACAAAATAAGTTTCAAGAAAAGGAAGAATAAGCAAATTTAGCATGGTTTAGAAACATTAGAAAGAAAGCACAAAAGAATAAGGTCGTGTTTTTATTTTAACTAGTTGCCCTTTTTTTCTTAGGAATATCAATTTTGCTGATGTGGTCTTGCTCATGCAGCAACCACGTCAGGCAAGTTAAAAAGCAAGCTACTAAGGCAAGGCCTATGGCACTGCTCATATAAATGTGATGACCATGGGGTGATAGAACATAAGGTTTGGCAATAGTGATATTGAGATACCAGAACACCAAAAGTTGTGGTATCTTATGGACCTAACATAGGTTCCTAAAGCCCTGTTCATTGAACATAATGTCTGGAGGGATTGTTAACGCTAACCACCTATAGTGCAAATTAAATGGTCAGTAACAATAGTAGGGAAGGAGGATGCATGGTAGACTTGGCAATTTGGCCCGAACACGATAATTTGACTCGAAACTAGCCCGATATAAACGAGCTCGGGTCATATGGTTTTTATTTTGTGTCATTTCCGGTTGATCTGATCCGTTACACGGGTCGGTTCGTGTTCGAGTTTGACACCTCGACCCATGTCAACCTCTTTGAATTGTTAACTTTCGAGTCAAACAAGTCGTATTGTGTCAATTCGTACCGAGTTTAACATGTTGTTTCGTGTTATTTCGGTTCGGGTCAAAATAGGTTTTATGCTGGAATGGGTCAAGTCAACTAGTTTCGCGTTTTGTTCTCTGTTCGTGTCCTATATATGTGACCCACGAACCCGACTGATGTGACATGACCCAACCCGTTGCCAACTCTAATGTGTGGTTTAAATTAAAAAATATCAATTGTACCAACAATTACTCAACAAACAATGGGAAATCAGACCACATAAACATGATATTTGTAAACAAATTTTGGACAATCAAAGTGAAAAAAAAGTTAGATTATAGTAAAGGAGTGATGGATATTGCTAACCTGCCCAAGAAGACTTCCAATTCGGAGCACCCACAACTAGAAAGTAAAAATGCCAAATTGGTATCCAAGTCATCAACAGGAAGAAAAAAAAAACCCTGCCAAAAAATGTAGCCATTTAATGGATGAAATACCCCAATTGGATAAAACTGACACTAAAATTCAGAAAGAAAGTTTGAACTTACGAATGGCAAAGGGTATTTGCAACCAAACTGAGAAATTTGAAACATCTTCACTCACTCATTTGATTTGCTTCTAAGTTGGGTCACTCCAATTGTGATTGAACCAACACTTGTGCTACAGTGAGAAATATTAGTAAGGCTAGAAATTAAATGGGATGCAACGAGAGCATTGATTGCAAACTAACATTTACTGCAACTTAGACATTGGTCAAATCAGTCTAAATCCGTTTTGGGTGCACCTAAGCATACCTGCAACATTTTAAAAAAACCAACTTTCAGGTCACATCTGTGTCATCAGATGCTTGCTTGCGATGAAACATGTTATGGGAACGGTAAATTCATCGGCCAAAAGAGAAGTAGCACTTTTTGAACAAATCATTCAGATATCTGTGGCCTACTGAATTTGTTGAAGTGCTTTAGCATGGCCATTTAGATGAGGTCAATTTTGCTGGGGCTAAAAATTTCATAATGGACTGCATTGATTTTTTTTCCATGATGTGCTCTGTATCTGAGGAACCAAAAATGAAAGGGACTTGGAAGTTTTTCCAACTCCTCAGCTATAATAACCCCAGCTCTAGATGCTAACCAAATCCGACAAATGAAGGTAATGAGAATGATGCCATACAAATCTTATGTCAGAAAACTTTAGCTATTCTAAAGTAAATGACAAAACAATGACTTAGATTATGGCTTGTCACTATAAACATACAAACGATGAAGGAAACAAACTTTAGCTATTCTAAAGTAAAATGACAACCAGGAAAAAAAATAATATATATATATATGTGTGTGTGTGGCTTCCAAATTTTGTCATTCCATATGGATTTTTATTATTATTATTATTTTTACAGAAATTCAATTTTATTGGAAACAGAAAAGATACTATACAAACTACAAAGGATAGAAACCCCCCTCCACAAGCCTCTTACAGCCCCTGCAAAAGCCTATGAACTCTCTTAAAATCTTCTCACTATAACTTGAACTGGACAAAGCGAACAACGTTGAAAGCACAATGAGTTATGCAAAAATAACACAGGAAGCCTAGAATGTAGATCACCATAGTCCCTAGACCTGAAAAAACCTTCCAAACACCCGGTTATTCCTCTCTTGCCACAAAACCCACACAATGGCGTAGTGAAGGTGGGACCAAACCATCCCAGCTCTAGCTTCTGAGAAAGCTTGGCAGCACTAGCTGCTAAACACGCCAACAACAGTCCACAGCATCACCCAAGAGATCTCACAAGCATGGATAAAGTGGCGCTTTACTGAGTTCACAATATCACATTGAAGGAATAGATGATCTCACGTCTCCGCACCTTGATTGCACATAGGGCACTCCAAATCCATCATCATGCCCCTCCTAGCCTCCAAAAAATCCAATGTGGCTGCGTGATCCCAGAAAAGCTATAATAAAAAAAAAAAAAAAAAAAAAAAGGGATGCCTTGGAGGAAAACATCTCTCCAAATAAAAAACAATGAGGAATAGGGAAAGTTAGCTCTGGTCCCTAGAACTGGAGTTCCCTTTAGCAAATGATTGTAGAAGGAAGATACCCAAAAAGATCCATTCTTGTCCCTTTTCCTTCTCCACACATCTTCATTGAAACTCGACACCATGATCCCCAGAGTAGCCAGCAAAGAAACCACCTCCTCATGTTTCCAACACTCTACTCTCCTTAAATTGAGATTCCAACCACCACCATTTGTGCTTTCTGCAAAAAAACAGCCACCTTTGCCTTACTTGGTTGGAAACCTGAAACATACATAGAAAAGCCTCTTCCAAAGGTGTACTTCAAATGAGAAATTTAAAAATAAAAATAAATATATATAAGGAAAAAAGAGAGAGAAAGAAAGTTTGTGATGAAGAAAGGGAAAAAGTATGGATGGGTTCCCTATTAAGCTAATTGAAGTCCCTATCTTTTTAGAAACAATTCTTTACCCACCTATCTCCCTCCCATAAAGAAAAGAAACGGAAAAATAAAATAAAAATAAAAGAGTTAAGTTTCCATCTAGAGAAGTCCTAATTAAATCTATGGTAAGAAATGGAGGAGCTATAGCGGGTAAGTTGACATTCTCGCAAGTGATCAACCTTCCTTCCATGAGACTATTTATTATTATTATTATTATCCTTTTTAATGTCCGTTCGAGATCACACCACTTGTCGTGCCAAAAACATATAGTATCTCCTTGCCCCAAAGAGTGTTCCACCCCTTTAGAAAAAGAGGGCTTTATGAAAGAAATCCCCTTCTACAAACTGAAACCATAAGGCTTATAGTGTGGATAGGAAGCCAACCAAGACCATCCCCATCGTACTTAGCCTTAGTGACCCGCCTCCAAAGGCTATCTGGCTCCTTGTTGTATCTCCACAGCTATCAAGCTCATTGTTTTACCTCAGACGCAGGGATGCATGGACATGAACACGCGCGTCGGGTCAAAAACATACAAGATACGTTGATTCGACAATTTCTCAAAAATTAAGACTCGGCGACATATCAACCCGTCATACTATTTTTTTAATAAGTCATATCAACGTAAATAATAATCTAATAAAATACCTTCCTAGAGTGTCTTCATCTTTGTTGCAAGTAGGAAAAAATTGACAAAGAAAAAACGTAGAGAAAATGTGCAAAAGCGGAGAAGAAGATTAAACTTAGTTGCAAGAAAAAACAAAGTAGAGAAAAGGTACAGTAAAAAAGAAATAAAGCAGAGAAGCAAATGAGAGAAGAAACAAAGATTAATAAGCAAAGACTACCTCTATGCTTCAATGGATTTTAATTGTCTGGAATCGCAATTGAAAGAGTCATTCAATTTATATGTGATCAACAACCATTAAGTTAGGTGGTTATTTGTACATACCTAAAAGTAAAAAATAAAACAAAGTTGGTAGTCAAGTCTTGATTGTATCCTGACCAAGTTTCGGATGTATCGGGTGCGTGTCTGACATGTTGGCCACATTGACCATGTGTCTGACACCTGCCAACACGTTGACCATGTGTCCGACGCATGTAAGAGGTGTATCGAACGAGTGTCAGATAAGTGTTGGATACGAATACAACAAGTTTTCCGAAAGAGTACGTGTTTCCTTGCTCAGACGCATCAATCCATCAGAAACGGCCCCAATACTTTAACTTTAACCCATCACAAAATAAAGAGATAAAAATAAAACGCTTGTAACAGAATTCAACTCTGACCTATCAACAACAACATTTACCTTCCATATGTAAAACGAAGGAATTTTATCAGAATATCCCTAACTAAAATGGATCGCTTAGTATCTTCCTACATTTAGCTTCAAGTTACAAACATTGTGACATATAACGTCAGGTGCAAATTAAAAATTGGTGATTTACCAATTTTGTACTTTGTAGCATCCCAAGAACCACATGGCTAAAACCCAGTGTTCTAAAAATCGGCCTAGGCGCTAGAAAGTGGAAAACCGCCCAGATTAATGGCTGGGCGGGCAGTCTGGGCGGTTCTGGGCGGGTCTGGGCTGGATCTAGGCGGGGTCTGGGTGGCCTAGGCGGGTCTAGGCGGACTCTAGGCTGTGGGGGCGATTTTTTTTTTTTTTTTTTTTAAATTTTTTTATTTTTTTATTTTTATTTTTTAATTTTTTAATTTTTTATTTTTTAATAAGGCTGATTGTGTTCTTATTTTATTTTTCTTTCCTATTTTTTAGAAATAAACTATTTAATTATTTTTTATTCAGTATATGTCTAAATGTAGCAAATGATGATTACTTAATGGAATTCTCAAAGGATCTGCCGGTACCAATTTTACTGATGTAGATTTTATCAAACATAACTGAGGTTATTCATGCAATTTGAAGAAAAATAAAAGTGTACACAAATTCAAATTTATATAAAGTACCCATCATGACCAACTTCAGTCATTTGAGTTTTAATAAATTTTGTTCATGATTGTTAATTTTTCATGTTTTTAAATTTTACATATGTATATTGGCATTAAATTGGATGTAATTGATAAGGTATTATGCTTAACTTTTGTAAATTATTAAAGTTATAATACAAAACCTAAGACCGCGTAGGCGCCGCCTAGGCACCCGCCTAGGCCCCTGGGCGCTAGGCACCTGCCCGCCGCCCGCCCAGCGCCTAGCGATTTTTAGAACACTGCTAAAACCGACGATGGAAGAGGAAACCTTCAGTCACAACAGAAAGGAAATGGTTGGGATTGTTTCATAGGAATGTTGAACTTTCATTCTGCTTCCCTACCTCAATGTAACATAACAAATGAAATATCTTTGACAACTCAGATCTCAATGCAATAATCGATCTTTTACAAATTAGCAATGAAACAAAAGAACTATCTATATCAATACTATTTCTGCCTCGTATTACTTGAACTGATTCGTTTCATTTTTGTTAAATACCTTTGATTGGTCATATCGATTTCCTAAGTATGCATTCCTTTCATTTACTTTTTAAATGAGTTACTCCCAAGTCTCCAAAACCACATGTTAATAAATATGAAGAAACGTAAACCAAAATGTCAATAATGTAATGCATAAATAGCCGAGCGTAGGCAGCATTGGGCACATAAAATGTGAGTTTCAGGTTTAGTTATCCTGTGATATCCAAATCTAGGCCAATCAGCAATCTTGCACAAATAATAAGTCATAAAATTTGTAAATAATAATGGCCTAATGAGAGGCACTATTTACCAAGCCGATAGGTAGAGAATGCAGAGACTAACCTGTCTTCACCACACCTTTGATTCCAACATCCAGGAGTCCATGCACAGAAACTAGAATATTGAGCAACTCCCTAGTATCATTCAATCAAATAAAGGTTCCTTGATTAGGAGATTCATTTTCTCAATTAGAAATTTAAGCACATCTTCTCTTTTTTCCTTTATAAGTAGCTGCCGCAACCTCCCAAATGTCGGACCTGGTGGTTGGATCCCCTTCTCTATCATTTCTTCTAAGAAGACACAAGCCTTCATAACTTCCCTCTTCTCACACAGTCCGTTGATAAGAACCGAAAAGGTGTGCAAGCTTGGAGTAAACTGTTTTAATTTCATGTACTTCCATACTTTCAAAGCCTTCTCCAACTTATCATTTTCACAAAACATTTTTATCATCATTGTATAAGTGTCTGCATCAGGCTCACATACCTTGATCATCCGGCGGAAGATCCTAAAAGCTTCATCTGAATCCCCACGGTTGATCAAGCCGTTCAAGATGATATTCCAGGTTCTTGAATTCCATGGAACTTCTTTACTCTCCATCTCATCCAAAACTCTGAAAACGTTCTTGAACCTGTTAGCTTTACAGAAAGCACCAATGAGAGCATTGTAAACTGCAACATTAGCTACAACTCCATTCTTCTCCATTTCCAAAAATGTGTCAACGGCTTCTCCAATCCGGTTCTCAGTCCCATAAGTATGAATCAAGACAGTATAAATGAAGGAAGTAGGTTTCCAACCACTAGACTCCATGCCCCTGACAACTCCAACAGCTTCATCGACCCTTCCAGCCTTACACAAGACATCAACCATTATCCCATAAGTGACTATATCAGGTTCACAACCCACTTCCACCATTTGTTTAAAAATATCTCTCGCCCTGGGGAGGTTTGGATCCCTACCCCAACCTTCTAACAATATACTATAAGTTTTTGAGTCAGGAGCAAACCGGTCCTTCATACTATCAAAGATCTCTTGAGCCTTCCTCACATTTCTAGACTTGCAAAATGCACTTAGAAGGCTGTTGAATGCTGCTAAATTTGGCGGGACTCCATATTTATCCATGACATTAAAAGTATAAATTGCCTCTTGCACCTTATGTGCTCTGGCATATTTCCTCATGATCACACAGAATGTCTCAATATTTAGGATCCCTTTGCTGCGCATGGTATTAACAAGATCCCACATGATCTGATACTGCCTTATCTTAGCTAGAGATGCAATCATGGTGTGATAAGCTCTGACACTGTGTGAGTAATTCCTTTGCTTTCCAGCCCACAGGAAGAAGCGGTAAGCGTGCATACCAGCATTCTCAAACTTTTTTAGAACATCCTCTACTAGCTCAGGGGAAACTCTAATATGACTTTCATTCAAAGAAGCTTCAAGCACCAATTTATGGGAGGACGCCATAATTTTACATACTCTTTCAGCTGGATCTCGAGAAATCTCTTTAGCTGTGGTAATATCAGTAGAAATAGAAGAATGCATTCTTGCCAGGATCATCATACATTGTGAAGAAATTCTACTGTGAACCACACGGAACTTGTTCATTTCACACCTAATCAATAATGGAAGTTCGAGTTTTCTGGAGTAAAAAGACCCTAACAAGTATACACATGTGCAGTGAAGATTGAGCGAGTTGAGAAAATAGTTGATGAAGGGAGGAGAGTGAGGTAAAGATGGTGTTTCAAGAAGAGAAGAAGCAATGAAGGGAGAAAAAGGAAAGGAGAAAAGAGATCAGATTTCGAGTGAGCAAGGGAGGGAACAAGTGATGAGGATGAGCGAGAGTGAGAGTGAAAGGAAGGCAAGAGGCGTGTAGTTTCAGAAGAGGGTCACAACACGAATGATATTGCTTGCAGTGCATTCACCTGCAATAACCAAAGCACCGTCGTAAACTAACAAATTTTAACTACGAATACAAATTTCATGTAAATACAAACACTATAATTGGTTAGGCAATAGAAGAAAAACATTTAAACAACAAATGACCTACCCCTCATAGTCCATACAACTCAAGAACAAAAAACAGCAATACTCATACAAATGTTCGACAAGTAAAAGAATTATCGAATCATTTTCCATAAAATGAAATGAAAAACACTAACTTCTTTCTACTTCTTCTTCATTACTTCCTTTCTACACTATTATGCAATCATAGTGAAGACTGAGACTTGTATGCTTAGAACACTGACACGGATGTTTCAAAATTGGGAGTACCAATTCAATTTTGTAAGAAGCCTGTTTCAAGTAAGGTGAATTCAATTTCACAAGTGAACCTCTATCTTACAATCAAACAAAACAGAAAACAAAAAAATGCCACTTTTTTCTACTGAACATGCTTCGAAAATTAGGTAAACCACTTATTTGAAACACAAAAACACTTATTTGGTTTAAACACATCAAAGAAAATTCAAATTATAGACAAGCCAACTATGCACTGCAATCAGAGGCCAGAATTCCTCAAAGATTCAAACTTTACCAAAGATTTGATTACAAAAAAAATGTCTTTCAGCTTACCTGAACTTTGGCAACAGCAATAGAAGATGAAGCCGTAACTCAATCCACTGAAACCCTGACGTGAAGACAGAGTGAAGGAAGAAGACGGGCAAGCCTTGGCTCAGTTTGTTTTGGCAGCATGGCTTCTATGCGCATCTATCATTTCTGCTCATCTTGCACCACCACACTCCCTAGATGAAGAAGCCCCTCCTCCACCCCCACCCACACCCATGGTGGTTGTTCATTCAGAGCCCACTCAAGAACCGCTCACTGCTGCTCCTCCACCACCTGTTTCCAACAATCACCCTCCCTATGCTGAGGTAAAGTAAATCCTAAATCAATCACTCTATATTTTTAATATAATATCGATATCGAGACTTGGTTGGGGGTTTGTTGATTTTCAGATGATAATTTCAGCGATCAGATCACTGAATGAGAAGAGGGGTTCGAGTAGAAAAGCAATAGCCAAGTACATCGATTCGACCTACACAAGTTTGCCATAGTCTCACTCGGCCTTGTTGACTCGCCGTCTCAAGCGATTGAAGAAGAAGGGCCATAGGGATGGTAGCGGGGCGGATTTTCACGGATATCCACCCGCTCGTCCCGATTGGGACGGTTTTGGATAGGGGTGGGCACGGGACGGGATGGGATGAGATAGACACATCTCTATCCCATCTCGTTCATACGGGATCGGGACGGGATGGGATCAGCGTGCTCTCATTTTTTGACAAATTACTGCTTACCCAAGACCCAATTTGCTTAGTTAAAAAGAGGCAAAGAAAATTCGTAGAACTACACATAAATGATAGCCTTAGATTGAGTATGCAACATCATAATAAACTACCATAAATGATAGCTAAAATCCATCCTGTAATTAAGATTTCTGCAGAGTTTTGAATGACTAAGAGGTGGACAGTATAATGGCAATGGTGGACCTGCTCTACTGTTTCGAATAGTAAACAAAATGATGAGTAGATTTGGGGTGCTAAGAAGAATGTTTCATTATTGCTTTAAAAAAAACAGTCATTAAATTCATTGTCTTGACACGAAATAAAACTTTCCAATGTAGTTAGCAATCCCATTTTGAGTTTTAAAGAATTTGTAATTAAATAATTCATTTAGAATTTTAGAAATAAACCAATATCAAGTAGTTGCAGATATAGACTGATATCAATTACACTGCTTTCAACTAAATTTATTTTTCTTCAATTACACTAATATTGCAATCCTAAAATAAATAAATAAATAATAAATATTGAAAAATTAGCTCGGGACGGGACGAGATTGAAAATTTTCATCCCATCCCATCCCATTCTAGATCGGGATGGAATTATTCAATCCCATTAAGACCCTAAAAAATCGGGACGGGAACGGGATTGCGGGATGGGATGCCCACCCCTAGTTTTGGATGTGCCTAAATGAATTTTGTGGCGGATACGGATATTCAAACAACATCCAGTAAATAGTTGGAGCGAATACGAATATGACCATATCCATCTCATGGATATCCGTTTAAGTACATAAATACCCCTAACCCTAAAAAAATAGGGGGGAAAACCTAACCCTAAGTCCCTACCCAAATCTTTCATTCTCTCTCACTCTGCCTCTTAGTCTTCTTCACTTCTTCATCTTCAAAACACATTTCTTCAAACCCTAGATCCTTCTTCGTGACGTTTGAATCCAGAATGTTTACCCTATTCGAATGCCTTCTTATTCTTGCTCATAAGGAACCCATCTTCATCTGTGGTAATGATGGCCAATAGAGAGGAGGAACTCAAAGAAATCAGAGCCAAGAAGACGATCTCCACTCGCTACTCATAACCCCATCTCCACTCGCTACTCATAACGCGAATGGCGATTGATTCTAGTGAAACCCCATCTTCTTCCCCTTTTCCCTTAGTAATTAGCATCCCAATTCAAGTATTAACTAATTCACTTGATTTTATCCTCCATCTCAAACTCTCCCATTTGAACTTGCATTGCAATTTACAAAAGAAGCAAGGAAGCAAGATAAGAGAAATACCATATATCACTGATATTTCACTTCCCATAATCCATCTTCATGCACAAACCCTTAATAATCACAATGAGAAACCTTTGGAAATATGTGATTGACATGACATTAATCCCTGATCTCCATCTGCATTCCATGTCTCAACACATCCATCATTGCTTCATTATTCACCTTTTCAACAAACAAACTAACCACTAAAAAGTCCTCAAGTCAAATACGAGTGAGTCTCTCCGTGGGCTTATTTTCTTCTATAAGCATAAAAATATTTTTTTTTCCTCAAAATAGCTTGTCAGGGCGGGGAACCAGCAAAACCACGGATCTGTAAACGAATTGGTGAGGCGGGAATGGTTTTTAAGTAAAAATGTAAACGGATTGGCGGGCGAATTTGGGGATCCGCGACTCCTGATGGGGCGGGGACAGATTTGCTCAAATCCGCCCCATTGCCATCCCTACATATGATCAAACACTCTTACAAGCTACCCAGATCTTCTCCATCATCAACTACTGTTGTTCTTCCTCTGAATCCAAATGTGCCCAAAAGAAGCGAGGATATGAATTTCTGTCGCAGCAACTGCAGTGTTTAGGCAAAAAAATAGTCCATTTTCTGTCCAACCGCATACTCTGTCCATTATTTTGCATTTGAATCTTTTTTCATTTTTTCGATTCATATGGTTTGCTATAGTATTTACATATTTGATTTATTGTTAACCCCACTTTGGCCATCTCAAGTTGGGGTGTACAAAAGTGTGGTTTAGCAATAAATCAAATATGTCAATACTGTATCAAACCCATAGAAATTGGAAAAAAAAAATTAAAAGGTTCAAACACAAAAATTGAAATTTTGGACAGAGTCTGTTTTTGTCCAAACGAAGCGGTATCTGCGAGGATATGGATAATGATCGCATGATCCGCTGCGTTTAGGGCAAAAAATAAAGTTTGTTTTCTGTCCAAACGCAGCGGGTCCGGCGAACTTATGTCTTATCCTCGCCTGAACCATTGCGTTTTGGGCAAAAACCTGGCTCTGTTTCATGCAATTGCTGAATTTATGCGATTTGTACGGTCACATTCGCGTCCATTTGCTGTGATTGTTATTATTAGACTCGGTTTTGCCGCTGCGATTTGAGTATCTCGGGAAATTTTTTCACTTTTTCCTTTGTCTATGACATTCAAACATACTTGGGAAAACCACCATGATTGCATAATCACAAAAACAATTACTTGATAAGACAAAAATATTTGGTTGGGAAGACATTCATAACCAATTCATTTAAGTTGAGCATTATAAAAGGGAAGTAGTCTATTAATATTTATAACAAATTTAAGAGAAATAATAGAAGATGAAGAGAAAAAAAGGCCAATGTTGAAAGAAGAATCCTCCGACGAATAATGAGATGAAATTGGAGATCTCTAAGACAACTCTGATTGGTATGACTTATGAGGACCCCCCCCCCCCTTTTATCATTGTCTTCAGATGATGAAGAGGACAATGATGACGGAAAATTGTCAGATGAGGAAGAGGACAACGAATCATCATTGTCCTCTAATGAGGACGATGATGATGGTGATGGCGCGTTAGTGGACTACTACTCGTCCGACGAATAGGGTCGTGAACACCATCCCCTCAAAGACTTTGATAACCGTGTCCAAGACAAATAATGTATTTTTGTATTTGTTTTCTAATATTTTTAAATATTAATGAAAATTTTACTGTTTAATGTTTGTTTTTATGTTTTTGTATTGTAAATTTTTGTTAATTCAATTTATGTTTGTTAATTTCAATTTGTGTCAAAATTTTACTATCTAAATTTTCAATTTGTGTTTGTTAAATCCAATTTGTGTTTGTATTGTGAAGAAAGTAAGAAGAAGAATAATAAAATAAGAGAGGAGAAGGTGAAAAAACACATAAAAAAGATAGAGAGATGATGAGGTGGTGTAGGAGGCCGGTGAGGTAGTGATGGTTCTTGACGGAGAAGAGAGAGAGAGAGAGAGAGAGGAGAAAATAGGGAGAGGGGGAGATAGGAGAAGAGGGGTGAGGAGGTTGAGAGGGTGAAAGGAGGTTGAGGAGGAGGCCGACCAGCGGTGTGGTGGTTCGATTGATGGTGGCGGGGTGGTGATGGTTTTTTATGACAGTAGAAGAGAGTGTGAGATGAAGAGAGGGAGAGAGGAAAAATATAAGAGTTAGGGTTTTATTTTCTTTTATAGGTGGTGTCCTTCAGAAAGTGGTGATGTCCTTCAGAAAGTAGTCTGATGTTGGTGTCCATCAGGATAAGTGGTGGGTGTTATTTAGCATCCGCCAATGCATATTAGCATGGATTTTTTTTTTGTTTGAACAACATTGCAATTATATTAGACTAAAACAATAAATGGTTTTTTACATACTTCGCCATATTATGGGCATCCCAATTAAGTAGTATATGAATATTGAATTTAATAATGACTGTGACCAACTAAAGTGATATTTGTTCCCTTGGAACACTCACACCACATCCAAGCAATCTATATGGAAGAAGACTTTCTCCCGACCTTGTTGTATACTCCATTGTATTATTGTTACTGCGGTTCCAAACTCATATTTAAAGTGGTTTACAAGGGCGGGTTGATTGCTCCTTTAGCTTCATAAATATTATCTTTTTCAATGTTCATAGCTACCAGTTCATAAGTCCTTGCATAATCATCAATAGAAAACACTCTATCAACAAACACCATGATAGCGTGATTGGAACATGTTCTACGCAGATTTTGAGTTCTGTCAAATTGTTGTTTTGCCTCTAGATTGACATTGTTGTGAATTTGTGGTGATGTTTCAAAAGCTCTCTATCACCTTGTCTACGACTTCCATGCCTTCGTGCTGATTAAGTATGCATTTAGTGGTACCTTTTGAAATCACAATGCATTCCTTGTTTGCCATGTGAAATCTAAAACAACACCCAACTTAATGAACATTTATCTGTCTTGATTAGCTCTAATAATATTCATCTTCCAAATGTAACAAAAAAACAATATTATATAATGGTACATGCACCAGGTTTATGGGAAGTGGGGAATGTAATCAAACTTGATGACAATAGGACACTTAAAATAGAGCATGCTCAATAGTTTCAAAAACTCTCACAAAAATGACACTCCACTGGTATATTCATATGGTGCTTAAACATATTTTCCTTGGTAAGTTAGTTATTATAATGGCATTTCCAAAGAAGAAAATGAATGTTACGAGGAGTTTTAGTTGTCCACAGTGCATCAATAAAAAAAAATTATTATAAGGAGGAAAATGAGGGGAATGTAGCTCTGCTAAGGTAGAATTTATAGGTTGCTCTATTGGTGAAGTTTCCTTTGTGGCTAGTTTTCACATAAGGGTATCTTGGGCAACACCTTGTTTAATAAGCACCCTGGTGGATTGCTTGAGCAACAGGTTGATATAACACTTCAAGTATAATTTCTTCATTCCACATTCTCCTACCCCTTCCTCTATCATAAAATCTGCAATGTCATCCACCAACATTCTAGAAATCTCATAAATATGATTCCTAAGAGGGAAGTACTGCCTCAACCCATTTATAGATCAGAAGTCACAATGTCTGCCATTAGCAACAACTCAACTTGTGCCTTCATTGAATTCATCCACAAATTTACCTAGGGATCTCCGAGTATAAGATATACTGATATTTTGAAGTCAGTTATAAGAATGGATTATCCCTGATTATAGATAAAACTCATAAATCTACTTCACATGGAGATGGGATCTTGTTTGAGCTTTCAAAGCAATTTGGGGGGAAAATTTATTCCTTTCAAATATGAAAGAAAATTTAAGATCTCATTTGTTTTTGTCTATGACCAATTTATTCCACACAATTAGGAAACAAGGTTTAGAGTCATCATTACCCCTCCACCAGAAATTCATAGTAATTTTATCCATTTGTTTGCAAAAGGATTTTGGGTAAAAGGAATGATTGCATGATATAGATGGGAATAGAGGAAGCGACATATTTAATAAGACCAGTTCTTCTAGTAGGTTAGCCTTCTGACCTCTTAATCCAGTTGGCATTCTTTCCAAAATGTAATGAAAATCTTTGGTTTTACTTCTAGTCGTCAAGAGAGAAGTTCCAGTATATTTTGTATTTAGGGTTCATGAATTTCACTATTACAAGCCTTCTGAAGATTTTTGTGGTGTCTAGGGTGGTAATTACCACTACAATAGAGAGATGATTTGGAGAAGTTCACCAGTTGTCGAGAGACACTGTAATAATAGTTGAGAACATCCTTAATGTTGGTGCACTGGTCCAAAAAGGCTTTCCTAAAAATAATGAGATCGTAAGTAAAAATTAGATGGGATATAGAAGGGAGTGAGGTTTAGGCCCATAGCCATAGATCATAAAGGTGGCTTCACACTTGTGGATCATTCTGAAAAAAGTTTAAGAGACAATAATGAAGATAAAGGGGGATAAAGTGTCTCCTTTTGTAAGACCCTTTTGGAGACTAAATATTGATTAGGGGATGTCATATCAAGACTCGATACTCTACAATAGGACAAACATTGGGAAATAAGGTCACACCAAGATTGGGAAAAGCCTAAAGCATTAAGGATATTAAAAAAGAATCTTCATTCTACTCTATCATAGACTTTGACCATATCCATTTAAAGAACAACCAAACCTTGTTTGCCATTCAAATTTTCAAGTGATAGAATTTTTTTAAAGACAATACTAATATTATCTCAAATCATCCTCTCAAGGGCGAAGGCACTGATTGGTGGAAATACTGTTAGCTGAAAAGCTTTTTCGTCTGGTGGCTACGATTTTATAACAAATCTTGTAAATCACATTGCATTAACTGATAGGCCTATAATGGGAAGGAGTCGTGGGGATTCTTAAGTTTGGAAATGAGGGTTATATGGGAGAGGTTAAAAGCTCTAAGCATGGTTTTGGTGATGAAGAAATCTTGGATGACATGTATCATGTATGTTTGATAGTAGCCCAATATCGTTTATAGAAGCAGGCTTCAAACCATCAAGGCCAGGGGTTTTCCAGTTTTCAATGCTTTTGGTGATATTCCCTTCTTCAGTATGGGCACCACAAAAAAGGTTATTGTCTTCCCCAGACATGATTGGAGTGAAAAGGTCCCGGATTGCATGGTCTTTAAAAGGTTCACAGGTAAGGAATAAGTTATTGAAATAATCAGTGAAGGCTTCTCATATGTTCTACTGTTCATGTACTAACATTCCTAGCCGATTTTGAATTCTATGATAGTATTTTTCCTTCTCCTCATCATGATTCTCACATGGAAATATTTCTGAATGTGGCATTGCAATCTCACTCTATCATCTTGTAATACCCGCCTAATTAAACAAATATAAATAATATTTACTTATAAATTTGTAATGTATTATAATTTTATAATGTGTAAAAATTGTTTTATTTTTAGTGGTTAATGAGTAGAAAGTGTGTGTACATTTAGCAAAATAAATAAATTAGGAAACCCTAATTAGAGCTTTATAAAAGAGTTGGAAAACTAGCCTCATTCTTTTTTTTACACACACAAAATAATGGGAGGAACTTACGTAAAGAATTAGGGGAAAGAGGTGAAACAAGAAGAAGAAGAAAAAAAAAGAATGCATAACACCGGTGAGTCTTCTTTGTTCTCTTTTACTTTTTTAGATTAATCAATTGATTAAGGTTAGAGTTTAATACAAATATAAATATGAAATATTAAAATTTTATTGTATTTTCGTAGGAGTTGGTTGAGTTAAAAGAGAAAACCTACAAATAGATTTTTATTTAAATCTCGTAATAAATACAACTTTGTGCAGACTTAGTATTTTCAGTGGATCGAGATCTTCTAGAGGTCACCCGTAGATTCATAACACACGTATGAAAAACATACCGTTGGTTTGGAGTTTATCCAACGGTTAGATCTCTTTCGAGGCAGAAACAAATGTCACTAATTGAATTTTAGAAATCCATGTATATAAAAGTTTTGCTAGAAATTAGTGAGTTTTTCTCCATTATCTTTTCATATATTTTTGCTTGGAAATTGTTTTGTATGTGATATGGATTTTTTTATACCTAATGAGCTTGAAAATTATATTTGGGATGAAGTGGAGTTTGAGAAATCATGGTCGGTTGAAATGAGTAATTTGATTTTGATGGGGTTTTGGTTTGTTAGAACATGTCTCTTTGTGTAACCATCATGCATTGTTACTTGTGATTGTGTGTCTATGTTTAAAGCTATTATGACCTATTATGACCAGGTGAGGAGGTTAATTGAGTTTATCAATTTTCTCTCTTTAGAAATTAGGTATTTTTGGATATTTGTAAATATCATTTTAAGAAGAGATTTTCAGGATGACTTGGGTATTAGTATTATTTTGTAAAATTCGTATTTGCATTTTTGTGTTATAACTTGAAATGCATGTTTAGTATGTGATCATACTGTAAACTTGAATTTGAAAGTTATGCAAATTGACATGCTAATCCTTATACTAGATAAGTGTGAATCCATATGGTGTTATAGAAAATTTACTTATGAAAATTTTATTTGTTTCCCCAAAAGAAAGGGTGAATATTGTGGTCGATGTGTTTATGGTTGACAAAGTGTCAGCCTAAAAGAGTCTTAAGAATTATCTGATTTTTTTATGCTCTTTTCCAACTCCGAAAAAAAAATGAAAAATGTGTTTTGTATACAGACTTGCTTGTATACGTGTGATATAATTTTGGGTATGCAGACTTGCTTGCATATTAGTGCACTATTCCATGTGAGTTCGGTAGTACGTGTAGTATTTAGGAAATGTTTGGCATGGATCAAACTTCGGGTGAGATGACATGTTCTTCGATGTGGCACCCCATTTGGAACATGTACGCTCCGAGTGGTTTCGAAGGCAAAGGAGACACACTTGGGTGAGACGTGTTCGGCACAAGGAGGGTAGTGCGATTGTGGAAAAGAAACAAGATTTTTGTGTATGTGCATGATTGCCTTAATGAAATAAATTAAATGCTCATTCGACCATAGAATGAGAACTACACGTCTTCCTCAAGGTAAAATGTATTTGGTTGACATTTAAATAATGGTGATTATGAGTATGATCTGTATTTATTTAAAAATAATTGTATTTATGAGGACCGATAAATTAGGAATTTTATTCATTTATTTCTAAACGTTCTGTGCAGGATGGTAAGTCTACTAACATTTTTTTTGTCAGACTTATCCGACGTTCACTTTGTAAGTGTTGGTAAAATAAATATATATTTTAAGTATGATAGAACTTTGTAGTATGACATGTTTGCCTAATGGAGGAACTACCAGTTAGTGATGTGTTATTTATTGTGTTAGAACATTTCATGTTAAAGCATGCAACTTATTTTATTTATAAGGAAATTGAGAATACTCACACCAGCTACCTCGCTGACCCAAGTAAGTTTATGCTTATTAGGTACGTAACGTACGTTCTTATTGGAACGTAGCCATTTAGCCTTTCATAGGTTTAGAGATTTACGAGCAGCATTACTGGAGTTTCGTTAGTGGGACTAGCTGCGACGTCAGAGTTTCATGGTTAGATTATTTTTTAGTTTGTTTTAATTTTCTAAACTATTTTTAGTTATTGCTGCTAAACGTTATGTTGTTATTGAATTTTCACGTCCTGAGTTTTGGGTAAATGGATAATCCTGCGTGAAATTTAGGATTTTCGTTTTCTAAAAAAGTTGGGCGTGACACATCTCTAGATATTCTTAACCCAGTGACTCTCCCCTATTCTAAGAAGATGTTTTTCATTTTAGCATCAAGTTTTCTCATCCTATTAACATTATCCTCAGCGATAACTAGTATGTGCATTATTCGAGTGGTCAAGCTCATCTTGGATATTGACAATATTTTTTTGAACATGGCCAAAGTGATATTTATTTCAAGTGCTCAGAGAAGATCTAAGGTTAACTAATTTTTTAGGAAGTGGGGAGGAAGAGAAAGTGTTATCATAATCAATCTCACCTTGCCAAATGCCAAGTATCTTGTATCACATCAGGAAGTGTCATCGTAAGTCCACATCTGAAAGAATTTAAAAGGTTTGAAACCTTTCCTCTTAACATGGAATAAATTAAGACTGAGAACTTTATGGCCAGGGGAGAATGCGTGAATAAACCTTAATTTACGATTAGGAAACAAAGTAATCCAATTTGGATTTGGAAAGCATTTGTCCCGTCTAACTATGACATAGTTCCTACATTTTCTTTTGTTATTGGAAGTTAAATGGGAGCCACTACAAGAATATCAATAAGGGCATGAGTAATGGTTAAGGTATTAAAAGCACAGGTTGCAACATTTGTACCAATATTGCCTTCCACCTTATCTTCATTAGATAGGATAACATCGAAATCACCGACAATAGTCCAAGGATTATAGACAGTGAGATCATTCAATGTATTCCAAAATATTTGGCTTATATCTATAACACGAAGCAAGATTGACTTTCACAGCAAAAACTAGCAGCAATAAAAGCATGTGCAAGCTCATTACAAAACCTATTGGCATAACAAAACATATTATTTAAAGGAAATGGAGCAATAAAATCTTGATGTTCTTCATAAACGAGTTATTGGCACCAGTTAAGATGTCGTTATGCCCCTTAAATAGTTCAACAACATCCAGGGCATCAAGATCTAATGTAAATTGTCACCACCCTTTGTTCAGACCCCAATATAAATTGTCTTAAACCAAAATATCTTCAAATTTTACTTTAGGTTATGATGAAAACAATGCATTATCTCTCATTTTGGTCTTGAACACACCTACAAACATTGACATCTCAATTTAATTTATTGTAATTAGTGTCGTATAAAATCTAGCAGTGCACTCTGTGAACAAAAAAAAATTTGGACAAAATTTTTTTTGGACAATATTTTAAGCTCATAGTACTACAACTTTTATGTTTTGATCAACTTGAAAATCGGTCTCGATCAAGCACATAAGTTGGCCAAAAGTCAGGAACACTATCCCGTTTTCACTGCGAGACAAATTTGTTCGACTTTAGTAAAATAACCATAACTTGCTCATTTCGAAACATTTTCAAGTGATTCAAGTTGTGTTTATTAGATAACTCAGAGTACTACAATTTTTGTGTTTTGATGAACTTGAAAATCGGTTTCAATTGAGTGTTTAAATTGGTTCGAAAGTTACCATTTGTTTTTTCATTTTTTCGTTTTGAGTTTGGGTTTGTTTGTTATATTAAGTTATGCATATTTATTGAGTTTGTGCTTAAGGGTTTCGACTTTAAGGGGATTTTGAGAGTTTTTGAGGGAGATAAAGGAGATTTGCAAGAGATTTGAGTGTGAAAAAAGATTTGGAAGAGATTTCGAACGGGGGAGAGAGGAACCATTGTCGATTTGAATGGTGAGGGGGAAAAATTGATGATTTTTGTTTATATAGGCGATGTAAGAAAATATGGTTGTGAGAGAAATAAAGTATGTGGTGTGAGAAAGTAGAATGATGTGAAAGAGAGAAAATGGTGATGTGGGATAATCGTTGCCTTTATTTATTTTTATTTTTTTGTCTTGTCAGTCACTGTCATGCTATTACAAGTGTAGCCTAAGTTGTAAATAAACACTACCTTCTTATCTGTTATCAACTTTTCTAAAGAGCCATGCCAGACCCTACACACATCTCTATGATGATGGATGGTGTTGGGCCTGGCATGGCGTAGCGCGGGCCTGGTTGGCCTGGCCTGGCTCTACTTGTTATAAGTAGAAACCAATAAGTGAAAATCGAATCACACACATGGCATGGGAAAAAACTATGAAAAATCCAATTGCAAACTTTCTTTCATTCGCACTTGCTACATTATATTACATACACTTTGTCTAAAACTCAAAAATTGATTTGAAATCTTATCGTTTGAAGCCCTTCGCGTTGTTTCGATGGATTCCATCGGTCAATTGACCAATTTAGGTTGTTGTTACAAACACTCTTTAAAACCTGATGGAAAATATAAATGCTGCAAATTAAAACAAGAACAAAGTTACCAATTTTCTTGGGTTGAGTCGCGGACTAGGTCGCTCTTTTTAAGACGTTTCACGGCTCTGCCCAAAATTGTGCAAGCACTCTGAAAGCCCTGTCGTCCCCAATATAAAATAGCCCATAATTCTGTATTTGTCTCGTTCAATCACATGCACTGTTGACGAACGGAATTCTATTCAACCTTAACTTCCTACTGCTTGGAATCACGAAATCAATTAATAAAAGAAACTCTATGAAATATGAATTGTTTAGTAAACAAACAAAACTCTTTCAAGTAGAACTCTGGAAGCTAAACAAAACTCTTAAAAATAGAACTCTGAAAGCTATTGCGTTTTTCTCTAAAACAAAAACTCTTTGAGAATTGAAAGACTGAATTGTGAAAAATGTATTTTCGATATAAAATTAACCCAGAGTTCGATTGTATTTATAGGCTGAGAGAGGATCGCTTTTGAGAGAAAATGCGCCTGTAATGGCGGTGGAAATCGCAGAGAGAATCAGGAAAAAATCGCAGGGGCGTGGGAGAGAATACTGGGTATTCTCTGACTCAGTCTTCTTCTCTTCAGCAAATAAGATATTATATTATTTTTTTTCAAATAAAAATTGCAGCAAAAAGAATGGTTTAATCTCAACCCGACTCGGCCGGCCGGTCGGACGGACAGCGGCGGCGCGCTCGTGTGGAGTGGACCAACATTGGTCTAACTCTCCCCTCATTCACAAAAGTGTGGGTACCCCAATGGGTCCAAGCCCAAGTCCAAACACTCTCCTTATTAACTCCTCAACAGTGAGCTACATAGAATATATGAGACTAAATAATAGAGAGATAAAGAGTTTCGAAGTTCAAAAACCATTTTTGTTTTAAAATTCAAACTCATTTTTTCAACAATCCCCCACTTGAATTTAAAAAAAAAACATTTATTCATCGAGCAATCTATAAATATAAGACTGTGCATAAGCAAAAATGTCTTTTAACTTGAACTCTTGCGTAGTGTTCATGATTTAGATTATACTAGAGTAACTCGTAGTTTTGAACTCTATCTCTAACAACATTACACGCACAACTTACCAGGGTGAAGTCTAAAAAATCCTGTGCTTTAAGGCCATGCACGTATATCCCAGTATAGTAAAGGCTCTAGGAATTTTGCCCACAAATTCCATAGGAAGCGGCATACTTCCACAATCACTTCGGTGAGTCTATCAAGAGTGCTCATGTAGCTAGGTACTCCACTCCACATAGAGTATAGATTTCATTAAGAGTTTTTAACTCATCCTACCATCGCTTCAGGAACTCATGCTTCAAACTAAGAATGGAATTACTATTAGGTTAGCATGATTCACTTCATATCATTCACGACTTGTTATTACCCATTGAACCTATTTCTTGTGATCTTCAGTCTATAGGTTGGGTTACCATCATGAATAACTCATCAATCTAAGGGCATAAGTCTCATTCCTTTCGAGGTTTTGAAAACCTTATATCTAGCTAATCCTTTCGTCAAATGATCAGCCAAGTTCTCATCAGTACGTACATGATCCACTCTCACCCCACCAGTAGATAGAAACTCTCTAACCGTACTGTGCTTACGACGTATTTGTCATCTCTTGCCGTTATAATAACGGTTATGTGTCTTTGAAATAGTCGCGGTACTATCGCAATGGATCAAGACAGCTTGTATCGGTCTTTCCCATAGAGGGATCTCTGCTAGAAGGTTTCTTAATCAACCTGCTTCCTCACTAGCCGTGGCTAGTGCTATCATTTCTGACTCCATCGTGGACTGTGCCAAAATAGTCTGTTTTTTTATTTCCAAAAAATAGCTCCACCAGCTATACTGAAAATATAGCCACTGGTGGCTTTGGAGTCATCTGAGAAGGTGTTCCAATCAGCATCGCTATATCCTTCAAGGACAGCGGGATACTTCTGATAATGCAATCCGAAGTTCTTAGTCCTCTTCAGGTACCTCATGACCCTTTCAATAGCATGCCAGTGTTTTATACTAGGTATACTGGTAAATCTGCATAATAGTCCCACAACATAAGCTATGTCGAGCCTAGTGCAATCGGTAGCGTATCGTAGGCTACCAATGATGCTCGCATACTCAGATTGTCTAACATCATTACCGGTGTTCTTGAACAACTTTACACTAGGATCATTAGGAGTACATGCAGGTTTACAGTCAGAGTAATTATATTTCGTTAGGATCTTCTCAATATAGTCTGATTGATCCAAACAAATTCCCTTTTCAGACCTAGTAATCTTAATACCAAGGATTACACTTGCCTCTCCAAGGTCTTTCATATCAAAGTTTGCACGCAATAAAGATTTCACTTTATTCACGACATGAATATTAGAACCAAAGATAAGCAAATCATCCACATATAGATTAATGCATTTGTCACTTTCGTTAACTTTAAAGTCATGTGAGATAATAAGATTATCAAATTTTCATGCCATTGCTTTGGAGCTTGTTTCAAACCGTAAAAAGATTTATCGAGTTTGCAAACTTTATTTTCTTGCCTTGGAATTACAAAACCTTCAGGTTGGTCCATGTAAATTTCTTCTTCTAAATCACCATTAAGAAACGCAGTCTTAATGTCCATTTGGTGCAATACTAGATCGTGTATTGTAGCAAGAGAAATTAGCATTTGAATAGATGTAATTCTAGTAATAGGAGAATATGTGTCAAAGAAGTCAACATTTTCTCTTTGTCTAAACCCTTTGGCTACAAGGCGAGCCTTAAACTTTTCAACATTTCTATCGGGTTTCATTTTCTTCTTAAATACCCACTTACAACCTATTGTCTTGCAACCTGGTGGCAAGTCAACTAAATGTCAGGTTCTATTAGACTCAAGAGAGTCTATTTCATCATCAATAGCCTCTTCCCAAAAATGGGCATCTATAGAGGATAAGGCTTATTGAAAGCTAAGGGGATCCTCCTCGACTGTAAAGGCATAGAATTCGGGGCCATAGTTTTTAGAAGTTCGGTTCCGTTTACTTCTTCTAGGCTAAGATTCAATGGCTTTATCGTTTTCGTTCATCCTGATCATAGGCACATTATTAGAGGGTGTACCCCCACTATTCCTCTAGCTAAAAGGAAATCTATGTTCATAGAAATCAACATTGTTTGATTCTATGATAACGTGATCACTAAGGTTATAAAATCTATAGGCTTTGCTGTAAATGACATATCCTATGAATACACACTCATAGGCACTACTGGCAAGCTTGTTCCTTTTAGAATCAGGAATTCTAACATAAGCTAAACTAGGGATGGCAGTGGGGCGGATTTTCACGGATATCCGCCCCACCCAATCCGTTTGGGGCGGTTTTGGATATGGCTGAATGGATTTTCGGGTGGTTTTGGGTATCCAAAAAATATCCGTTCACTATTCGGGGCGGATACGGATTTGGCCATATCCGCCCCGCGGATATCCGTTTATCCGTTTATTAGGTAAAATTACAACAATGCCCTCCCCCTATATAAGGGATTAAACCCTTGATCTCTCTCCCTCATTCCCTCCCTCTGCCTGCCTCTCACACTCACAGAGAACACTCACAGGGGGAGGGGCCGAGGAGCGACTCGAGCGAAGGGCCGAAGGCCTCTCCCTCTCTGCCTCTCACACACAGAGAACACGGCGACGAAGCCAATGCGGAGGCCGAAGGGAAGGGTCTCTCACAGGCTCACAGCGAAGCCGGAGGCCGTCCGCCTCTTCTTCTCTCTCGACTCTCACAGCGAAGGTGAAGCTCGTCCGCCTCTTCTTCTCTGATCTCTCTCACAGCGAAGCCGGAGGCCGTCCGCCTCTTCTTCTCTCTCGACTCTCACAGCGAAGGTGAAGCTCGTCCGCCTCTTCTTCTCTAACAACAGATTTATGTAGTGTTTTGGTTATTTTAGCTTGGCTACAATAGTTGCATTTTTCAAAGTCATTTAAGGACAATTTTGGAATTAGTCCTAAGTTACTCATGCTTTTAATTATTCGCTTATTAACATGACAGAGTCTAGCATGCCAAGTATTAAAAGAACACAACATGTAAGCAGAACTATAAATTTTATTAGCATCAACATTCAATTTAAACATACCATGAGTGACATACCATTTCCCCACAAATACATTGTTCTTAGTGATGTATACAAATCAATCCCTATTATTTGAGTAAACCCAGCCTTGTTCAGAAGGTAACCAGAAACTAAGTTCTTCCTCATATCTGGAGTGTGCAAGACATCCTTCAGGATGACAGTGTTTCCAGAGGAAAACTTCAGCTATACTTCTCCAGTTCCAACAACGATAGTGGAGTGGGAATCACCCAACAACACTTTATTGTCTTCAACTTCATAATAGGACTTGAACATTTCTCGATCATAGCAGACATGTCGAGAAGCATCAGTGTCAACTCACCATCCCTCGGATCCACCAACAAAGTTGATATCAGAGATCATGGCAATAAGTTGGTATTCGATAAGGTTCGCCTGTGGAGCAGGACGAGATCCATTCTGGCAGTTCCTGGCCATATGCTCTGCCCTACCACAAGTATAACATAGGAACTGTGCTGATTCATTTCTTGAGGGGTGTTTTTGTCCATTTTGATTTCGCGGAGGATTCTGATTTTGTTGGTTGCGGTTCTGATTCTGATTGTTTCGATTTTTATTGTGACTCTGACTTTTCATAGTCCTTTCCACCGGGTTTTAGATCCATAGGGGTGGATTTCTTTGGGTTTGAAATAATCAGAATTTCATCTTTCTGATATTGTTTTCGGGCTTCCTCCTCAATCCGAAGTCGGGTAATCAGACTTTCTAGAGAAAACTCTTTGGTTTTATGTCTAACTGCATTCTTAAACTCTTTCCAGTTATGAGGCAATTTGTCTATCACAACAACTATTTGAAATTGCTTATCTACGGTCATGCCTTCATATATGATTTCATGAGCAATTTTCTGTAGCTCGTGAGATTGGGTTTCCACAGACTTATCATCAGTTATTTGGTATTTCAGATAACAACTGACGACATATTTCTTTGTGCCAGCCTCCTCAGTGTCGTGTTTTTTCCTAAGGGCTTCCCAAATATCCTTAGCAGTTTTTTCAAAACAGTAATAATCATATAGTTCATCAGACAGACCATTCAGAATAAAATTCTTACACAATAAGTCATTTTCTATCCAGCAATCTAATTCCTTAGTGTGTGTTTCATTAGGTTCAACAGGCAATTTGGGTTTTTCAACATTACAGATATAAATGACTTTTTGCGTAGTTAAGAAAAACAACATCTTTTGTCTCCATATTTTAGAATGTTGACCCTCAAAACGAAAGGGTCTGTTAAGGTCCTTAGTAGCAAGTTCAATAATAGTAGACACGACAAATATATATCGTCTTAAAATTGTTGGAAAATATAAATGCTGCAAATTAAAATAGGAACAAAGTTACCAATTTTCTTGGGTTGAGTCGCCGAGGAGGTCACTCTCTTTAAGACGTTTCGCGGCTCTGCCCAAAATTGTGCAAGCAGTCTGAAAGCCCCGTCGTTCCCAGGATAAAACAACCCATAATTCTGTATCTGTCTCGTTCAATCACATGCACTGTTGACGAACATAATTCTATTAACCATTAACTTCCTATTGCTCAAAATCACGAAATCAATGAATAAAATAAACTCTCTGAAATATGAATTGTTTAGTAAAAAACAAAACTCTTTCAAGTAGAACTCTGGAAGCTAAACAAAACTCTTAAAAATAAAACTCTGGAAGCTATTGCGTTTTTCTCTAAAACAAAAACTCTTTGAGAATTGAAATATCGAATTGTTAAAATGTATTTTCGATATAACATTAACCCAGAGTTCGATTGTATTTATAGGCTGAAAGAGGATCGCTTTTGAGAGAAAATTTGCCTGTAATGGCGGCGGAAATCGCGGAGAGAATCAGGAAAAAATCATGGGGGCGTAGGAGAGAAGACTGGGTCTTCTCTGACTCAGTCTTCTTATCCTCAGCAAATAAGATATTTTATTTTTTTCAAATAATTTTTTTTAGCAACATTGGTCTAACTTAGGGATGGCAGTGGGGCGGATTTTCACGGATATCCGCCCCACTCGCCCCGTTTGGGGCGGATTTGATAAATGGTCTATGGAGGTTGGGGCGGATACGGATTTCAAATCTGTATCCGTTTATTAATCGGGGCGGATACAGATTTGGCCATATCTGCCCCACGGATATCCGTTTAACCGGTAAAATTACAAAAATGCCCTTCAGCTATATAAAGGAAATAAACCCTAACATCACATTTTTATTTCTCACTCTCTCATTTCTCACTCGAAGGAGCCGAAGCCGCCTCACTCTCCCCTCCCTCGCCTTACTCTCCCCTCCCTTCTCCGCCTTACTCTCCCCCTCCCTTCCCCGGCTTCCCCACTCGAAGGAGCCAAAGAGGTCTCACTCACAGTCGTCTCATGTCTCCTTCTTCTTCTCTTTTACAGTTCACAGTAAAGAACTCAAGAACAGAGCATCAGATATTTGGATATGAGATCTGAGCCCAGATCCGATCCATCAGAGATTATTTAGATCGATATTTATTATTATTTTTTGTTGTAATTTGTTTTTTATTTTTTTGTAATTTGTTGTATGGTTTTTTGTAATTTTTTTATTTTATAATTTTTGTAATCTCTGTAATTTGTTGTATGATTTTTTTTTTTTTTAATAATTTTTTGTAATCTCTGTAGAAGTATCTTTTACTGTATGTATGTATTTATGAATGAAGAATTTTTCTTAATGGATATGTGGGCGGGGCGGATATCCGCCAATCCGTGCGGGGCGGAGGTGGTTTTTAAATAATTTTGTAAACGGATTGGCGGGGCGAATTTGGGGATCCGTTATTCCTGACGGGGCGGGGATGGATTTGCTCAAATCTGCCCCGTTGCCATCCCTAGTCTAACTCTCCCCTCCTTATTAACTGTGGAGCTCAAGTTCAAACACTCTCTTTTTTAACTCCTCAACAGTGAGTTACATAGAAGATATGAGACTAAAGTGTGGGTACCCCAAGGGGTCTAAGCCCAAGTCTAAACACTTTTCTTATTAACTCCTAGTGAATTACATAAAAGTCATAAGACTAAATAATAGAGATTGTTTCAAATTTCAAAAACCATTTATGTTTTAAAATTCAAACTCATATTTTCAACAAAACCCGACCCCACCAAGTTGTCTAAACAAACTGATTTGAGAACTTACCATTTGAAGCCCTCATGCGCACCTTCATTTCATTCCACTTCAGTCAATTTCATCTCATTCGCTCCACTTCATATACCCTAAACCCGGCCACGATGCATCCTTACCTAATTGCTCTAAATAAATACACGGTGTTTATAACAACATCGAGACCGAAACCCACCACCTAATCATGGGCATTTTAGTAATCTCAGCTCTCCCGACCATCACGCGGATCACAAATTTGATTTCGTTGCTGCAGCCCACCCAACCCCAACCCAAACGTCCTCACACCTCTCTCTCTCTCTCTCTCTCCCTTTCCACTTTAACTCTCTTCACTCTCTCTCTCTCTCTCTCTCTCTCTCTCTCTTTTTTTTTTTTCTTTTACGCTTTGGAACAGAAACTCTCAAGCTTCGCCTCTAAGAGATCTCTGTCTCTCTCTCTTCACATTCGCTGATCCCACAATGTTCTGATCTGGTAACCCTCTCTCTCATTTTCTCCATCTTTGAAGCTTTTTTTTTGTGTAGATTTTTGCTTTAGCTTTACTTCTGTTCAAGCTTCAAATCAAGCAATGTTTCTATATACACTTCATGTCTTCTTATAAGCACCGATTGGGGTTCCTTTGAATACCGTTCAGCTGAGATTTCAGTTCTTCTGAGTTCGATTTGAGTTCAAAGTTGCAACCTTTTTCTTTGTCGGTGATCTCGTTTTACTGATGGGTATGAATGAAAAAGTTCAGATTTTTGCTTGATTTGACAGATTTAGGTCGAAATGTGAGGTTTTTTCAGCTTCTGTAGTGGTGAACGAGGTTCAGTTGAGGTTTTTATCTGCTTGATTTGGACACATTTTGGTTAAGTTTTGAGCTTGAACTGAAATGCATTGACATTTCATTGCACCCTTGATTTGTTCGTTGTTTATATGAAAATGATATTTTAGCTGAATTTGTGCGTCAATTGGTAGGTTTAGTTAAAATCTGCCTTATTTGCTATTTTAATGTTGCTTCATACTTGAATTGGATGACAATTTTGTGCAAAAAAAAAAAGAAGATTCAGCATTAGAGTCTGTTTTCTCTTCTTCTCAGTGTTCAACGGTTCTAAATTTTTTTTGTAATTTAAGAAAAAACCCTTAATGGATGCAACCGTCATCAAGCTAATTTTAGTAGTTTCAATTGGATTTAAAATAGTTTTTACAATTTATATTACATTAAGTTTTGATATGTTCATAAATAAACAATTGCTCAGTGATCTATTTTGATTTTTTGCTGTTTCTGTTGTTTGAGATCTAGAAAAGTGATTAGATGCATTGGATGTAAATGCAGGTGTTTGATACTTTTTACATTTTAGGTGTACAATAGGATTTGTATCAGGTTCATGTGATTTTGAGCGATTAATACAGAGATGATGGAAGGAGAAATACATGTTGACGCTCCATTAGACTATGTTTCATTTAAAATTTTTCCAGCAGATAACAGGTTACTACTTTATCCTCTTTTTTTTTTCCTTTCCATTTCTATATAATTCTATACGGAAAATATGTCAGTTTCCACATGATATAGTACTGTTTTACACTTGTAGATACTTCTTACTTTCCACAGTAATCATGTTTGTTTACATGTAAATTGTTTCCTTAATTTAATGTATTGTGTGGAAACATTTAAACAAAAAAGGATTCTGTAGAATGGCCATCGATTTTTATATTTTAATTTTTTTGAAAAGTCGTTATATTGTAATAAATCTTACTAAATACTTCACAGCATTTTTTCATGTTGTAAAAGACAGGATATTTAGCTTTATAACTTAAAGATTAAGTAGTGGGGCTGCAAGAAGGGATCCTTGCATTTTTATTTTCTCTGAATTTCCTTATAATTCAAAATTTCCTTAGTTATTTCGTCTTACTTCCAAGTTAAAAAAGAGTAAGCAAATGTTGAATTGAATTAACAAATTCGACATACATGTCAATCACAGTACATAAACTTCCATCCATTAATGATTTGTCCTTGTTACAATACTTGTAACTCAACTAGGGGAAAAAAGAAAAAAAGGGAGCACTAAAAGCTTTCAAACACAAGATGTTTGATAAGAGAACTGTACCATCATTTCTTTGGGAAACTTTGGAATTTGTATCCCTTGCTTCCTGGTCTAAGTGCGTTATCCATGTTCACCTGCGTTTTTAGCTTTTAATTATTTTGAAATGAAATACCTCAAAATAGTTTGTTGAGTTATTGAGATATTCATTGGTGAAGGATCTGGGCTGAGCGTGTCTGAAAGAAAAGATAAGGAGGAATGTCCTGTTGTATAAGCTGTCAGTCGTAACTTACAACTCCAAACTCACCAATCTGTTCTGTTGTATAAGCTGTCAGTCGTAACTTACAACTCCAAACTCACCGATCTCAAGGAATTAACATGGAGACTGAATACAATAGAATTTTGGAAAAAAAAAAAAAAAAAGCCCTTGATGATGGATGACGCTCTTATAGATGAGTGCCTTCTATTACTAGACAATGTAACAAAAATTGCAGTCTTTCTGTTACTGTACTTTCCTAACTTTTCTTACTAGATTATTATTTATATATATATATATGTATTTATTATAATTGTTATTTACGGGTGAATAATAGACTCTGAATTGTGCAATGTACATTTGTCCTAGGTATGAAGCATACGTATGTCATGACAACAAAACGGAGCAGTTGGCTTCTGGTAGTTTGGAACAACTTCAGTTACACATTCCACAAGTGAAATTGGCTGGCCACTGCAAACTCCAGTTACCTGATAATTTGAAGCGCTCCGCATGGTTCAGCAAATCAACTCTTTCCAGGTTTCTTCTTCTTCTTTTTTTCCTCAGAAACAAGTTTAGTTTGTCATGGATGATGTAGCAATTATGTCTTTCTTCTCAGGTTCTTGCACATTGTTGACACACCTGAAATGTTAAAAATTGCAAATGCATGTGGAATTGAGATGACACAGCTGGAGGAATCGAGAAGGTTTCATCTTGCATTGTATGCCCAGGTATGATATTTTGTCCTTGACGCGTTAACAGTGTACCTATCATCTATGTATCAGCTGTAAGATGCATCTTCTTTTTTCTCAGGATCGCCAGAAGGATCCCCAAATTGAAGAAACAGGTGAGTGATATGAATTCTAAGCCCCTTTAAAATTTGTTATATATTGAACTCATACGATTTTACATGTGCATGTTCACTGTTATGAACTACTTTATTTGAATTGGTTATGTCTTTTTTAGAACTCATTGGTTGCATTTTAGGAAAATGTTTCAATGTCGACTAGTGTCACCCACACAGGATACATTTCTCTTCCAAATCTACTTTGCAGAGTTCTGTTTTTACATTGTTGGTTGTATAATAGCTGTCATGGGATGAATACAAATCCAACTAGGTGAGATACAACTTATAAGAAAACAGAATTAATGAATCCTTTAGAAGATTGTTTGTCTAATCAGCTCAATTTTTTGGAATAGTTCATTAGAAATTGGAAACTTTATTATAAATTGGAGTATCCTTTCAAGAAACGTTTTGATAAGGAACCCGATTTTAAGGCAATATGTGTTACTCGTTAGATTTGTTGTCATGCAATATGTAGTTCTTATAGGTTCAGATGTTTGTTCCGATAGGTGGAGATTCATACACAATACATTTTCAAACTAAGACATTGCAATATGTTAAACTGTGTTTCAAGGCCTTTTAAATGTGTCGAAGTGGTGCAAAATACAGGTAAAAGGAGTTGTAATTTTACTACGACTGTGTACTATATCAACCAAATATCATGTTCATGTCAAGATCTCACACTGGCATAATTAGATCAAATTTAGAAGAAACTGACAATTCTATTGATTTATTTCAAACAGAATGCCGTGGAACAGAAAGCGTTGAACTTAGAAAGAAAGTAAATCTCCTCTCCCTTTTCATTTCACGTGTTGTTTCTCATTGTTGATTGAATTCAACTAGTTTATCAAGCGATGACAATTAAACAGCTCATTAATGTTGATACAGCCTGACTTCCAGAGCACATCATCCGATGTAACCAAGTATGGCTTTGGTTCTAATTACTATTTGTCGTAAACCTATTTTCAATCTTCCTTGGATGACTTAAACAGTGAATACTGGCAGGAATGAGCTGCTACGGGCATTGGAATTGAGACTGACAGCATTAAGAGAGGAGTTAGTTGCTACTTTTAACCAAGCTGCAGATGCCACATGCTCTCTCGAACAAATTGCTCATTTAGTAGCATTTTCTCGGCATTATGGTGGAGAATATATAAGGTATTTCATGTACCACACAAGGTTCATGGTTATAGTCGACATGATAAATTATGAACATCTCCAAACTATGCCACAAAGACATTTCATCAACAATAATTTCGTTGACACTGATGCTTGGATGCACGTTCAGACTCGTCATTGGACACCATGCTTAGAGCCTAAAAATCTTTTCATATTCTTTTGAAGCTTCCAATTCTTTATTACATGTTATGTTATGAGTATATTATGGAAGTGGAATTTATAACCGTACATTCCTTGTTTTGGTCGTTTTTGGGGGTGTGTTTGATACCCTGAACTCGTCCGGACAACGACACTAGCACCCAAAAACTATGAATCAGCTGATGATGGTTTGACTTTTTTTTTCTTCCTATATTGTATCTTTTCATCTCGGGAATGGGCTTTGATGATGATGATGATATTGTATCTTTTCACAGTTAAATGGATTACAACAAATTCCCATGTCGTAGGGCTAAAGTACTGTGATTGAATGTGCTTCTCAGGAATTTTCTGTTCAAGTATCTGGAGCTGAGCAGAAATAACCAAGATGCTAATTCCCAAAATGAACAGTCGAATGTTTCACAGGATTCACATGATGGGGGAATATTGAATGATGCGACAACTCAGGTGCATGCAGCAGTTGAGGCTGTAAAGTATGGTGCCTCCCCTGCTAAGGTCGCAGAAGTTGAGCGCCAGAGCTCAACAGAAAGTGAGGAATCTTCCAACTCTAGTGATGAAGACCAACAGTCAACTGAAAGGAGCCGGCCTTTAATAAGATCTGCATCACCCAGAAAGTCAGCGTCTCCCATGCGAAGGATCCAAATAGGAAGAGCCGGATCTCACAGGGCTCCGGCACTAACCATTAAGAGTCTCAGTTACTTTCCAGCCAGGGAAAGGTTATTTCCCAACAAAGATACTGGTGAAAATAGTAGTGAAGAAGAATCTGACAAGCCTCTCAAGAAACCTGGGAGTACTGCTAGGAGCATCAGTGTTCAAGATGCGATCAATCTCTTTGAGAGGAAACAAAAAGATGAAAATTCAGATATGCAGAAAAGGAGGTTTTCAGCAGATACCTCTGTTAATACTAATAAATCTGTTCTAAGAAGATGGAGTGGTCGAACGGGGAATTCTTCCCCTCAACGTGAATCAGAAAATGCTTTTGATGGTGGTGTGGACATGGCAACTGGAGATGTTCAATATGATCCTGTGAAGTTGGAGCCAGAGTCTGATTTAGCTCTTGAAGGTCTGGATTCTGTAAAAACTGCTGATGTAGGCGAGTCATTGAAGGTGGAGAGGAAAGCATCTCATCCAATAGCTAAGCCAGCAGATGCCATTTCCACCTCTGCATTAGAAACTGATCATAGAGTATCAGCTAGTGCGGACTGGAGTCGGCAGAAGGAAGATGAACTTAATCACATGATGATGAAAATGATGGAGATTAAGCCTATCAGGCAGCAGAGGATGGGAAATGGAAATAGTAAAAGCCAAGAGCTTCCCAGTGGGCAGAGTAGCGCTTCTTATGATCTTTACAAGAAGAAAAGGGATGAGAAAGTTCAAGGAGAAAAATCTGGCAAGCGAGCAGAGGAGCAGCTAAAATCATTCCAGGAAATCCTTGATCAAAGAAAGGCTGAAATGACATCTAAAACTATGGGTGTTGTAGGAAAACAAGAACCTCTTAATAAGTCACGCAAGCCTCAAAATAAGGCATCCCTGCAACCTAAATGGGAATCTTCAAAATCTTCGAAACCATCTGTCTCAAGGAAGACTCCACCCAAGGCATCTTCTCTCCCAGCAACCCGTAAATCCTGGCCATCGGCACCTTCCCTAAAAACTGCTGGTATTACACCATCTAAATTTTCCGACGGGACCTCCTCTGTTGGCACAGCAGCGGCTCGTAGGAAATCACAACCAATCCCTCCACCAACTCAGCCACGCCTGAAAGTGGAAAGGTCACAAAAGCCAAAAGAAAGTGCAAAAGCAACCCCAACTGAAACTAAGCGGAACTTGAGAGGCCAGGAAGGGAAGAAGCAACAAACAGTGGCAAGTAGCAAGGCAAAAAAGACAACAGATCTGCAAACTGTGGGAGATGGATCTAGTCCAGAACCAGCCAAACCAAGTTTCTACAATAAAGTCACGAGAAAAGGCAGTGTAGTGCCACTGGAGTCGAAACCTTTTCTCCGTAAAAGATCTGGAATGGGCCCTGGGGTTGGCCCTGCTTCAAAGATGAAAGCTCCTTATCCAGAAGAATCTGTAAAAACCAATACAAATATTCTCATCATTGAACCCGAGGAAGAAGAAGTGGTTGCTGAAACCTCAGAGTCCGTAACTCAGCAACAAGTGACTGATGTGATTCAACCAGTAAGTGACGTTACTGATTTAGAGCCAGAAGCTTCAGAGCATAGCCATCAGAAATGTGAAAACACAGAGAATAATGATGTTTTTGTTTCTGAAGGTAATGATAGCTTTCAAAGGACAGCAGAATTTCCAGTAGAAAGCGAACCTCATGAAGTAGCTGACATCTCACCCATTGCCTGGGTGGAGATTGAAGAGCATCAAGAACTGAATGGTGAGAGTTGTTCTCTTCAAAATGCCATATCAACCAATGTCGCACCAGAAACGTTATCAAGTCCACGTGTTAGGCATTCTCTGTCACAAATGTTGCAAGAAGATAGTGGGGAACCTGAGATTATTGAGTGGGGGAATGCTGAAAATCCTCCAGCTATCATCTATCAGAAGGATGCACCTAAGGGACTAAAGAGGCTCTTGAAGTTTGCAAGAAAGAGTAAAGGAGAGGCTAATGTAACTGGCTGGTCCAGCCTATCAGTTTTCTCTGACGGGGAAGAGGATGCTGATGAACCAAAGGATACTAGTGTTAGGCAAGCAGATGCTATATTCAGAAAGGCTTCCCTGCAATCAAAGGGTGGGAAACAGAAGACATCATTTGCTCCAAGCAACTATGGTGGAAATTCAGGCAAAGGAGCTATAGACTCCACAGCAGCTAGTGATGTACTGTCAGGTATTGTACTTGTATTTTTTTGCTATTTCCTTTATAAGACAAATGGATCAAACTGGGGTGTAATTTATTTCAAAATTACATATTAACTTTATCCTTCTTAACAGTAGCTTTTAGTTGTATCATACATTTGCCACCTAAAGGTTGCAGTGGTCACCAGAAAACACCCTTGGCATACATTAGAATTTAGCATTTTTTGATGAATCGCATTAACCTACTTTTTCAAGTATGTATATGTATGAGCATTGTGGTCATGTTGCAAACTACTATTAAGAAAGTTTCATTTTGTAAAATATGTTGTGTTAATTAATTATTTATTTTTGCAGCTCAAACAAATATGAGCAGATTTGCTAGTCAGAGTTCCCACAAGTTGCAGGAGGGTCATACTGCAGCCACCTCGACTAAATGTTAGTTTTACTCTTTTCCTCACACTTCTAGTTTTGGACTGTATAATATGGTGATTCAAATGCTTAATTGTTGTAATATCTTCTTTTTTTTCCACCCTTGGATACCAATGTTCTGTACCTTTTTTTCAGCAGCTAGGTCTTTCTTCTCTCTTTCAACATTTAGAAGCAGCAAATAGAACAAGATAAATCTTCGTTAGCGCAGCAAGGAGATGAAACATTTGCCAACTGTCCCGGCTGTAATGTTTGTTGTGGGATTAACACCTCTCTATCCTATTCCCTGGTTCCGTTGTTATATTATCTTTGTGATTTAAAGTACAATTTTACAGTGTCACTGAACTATTTTGTAAATGTCATGTAATCAAAAGAAGCGATTTGCGTAAGTCACATAATGCTGTAACTAAAATGTTAGCAATTTATATACTTTTGGTTGGAGACCATTTTACTGAAAATTGACATATCTTCTCTGTGGTGCAATAGTATTTGGTTTGATTAGCTTTTTGTTTTGCAATTTTTATTCAATTTTAGTGCAAACAATTGCACAGTTTGTTTCTCTGACTTCAGATGATACAACAAATTTTACTGTGTGGAAATATGTACATGGTTTGCTACATGTACGACCTGCAACAAAAAAGCGCCTCTTATGCGTGGTACGTCAGAATTTCTGCCTTTACATGCAGCAATGGACATAGAAGCTGATCATGGTAGAGAAGACTTGTTTGTGCTACCATGCCTGTTTCTTTTTCTCTATTGAGCGCCAACTTCTCTGCGATTGGTTAGAATTTTATTCAGGCTGAACTGCTTTCCCCCTCCATGGCTTGAGTATCTGAAATGAGCAGAGAAGACTTGCATCCACACTCATGAGTGCACCTGCATTGTTGAATTCTCCACAATAGTTTGGAGCCGAAAATATGGTAACCAATTGTCTGTCTGCAAAGAATTCATACCCATCTTCCACAACCTGATCAGAAAGTTTATCAGAGGGATATTTACTACATATGATCACCTGTTTCCCCATTCTCTTTTAATGCATTTTGCATGCAAATTTAAGGTGATTTGTCGAAACAGGTTCTGACAAACCTTGATTGTGATGGGTTGCTTTATGTTTCAATAAATACAAAACAAATGAAGAATTAAAATGGGGATGGCGTATATACCTGGTGAGCCCGGCAAATGAGATCAAGGTCATGCTTCTTCAAAAACTCTGAAACCTTATCAGGACCAAAGGTATAGGACACTCCCCTATCATTCTCACCCCACCCTTTAATATCTCTATCAGGGTCTGCCCATAGCAGGTCACAAAGCAACCCCTGGTCTGGCACATCAATTGGCCTCTCAATAGCCCTAATCTCATCCAACTTGTCTAACTCTGGGGAAAGTCCACCATGCATGCAAAGTATCTTATCATCAATCACAGCAGCTACCGGCAAGCAGTTGAAACAGTCGGTGAAGATTTTCCATAGACGAACACTGAAACGACGTTTGCATTCATCATAGAAACCGTAGATTCGGTTGATGGAAGCACATTCATGGTTTCCTCTTAGGAGGAAGAAGTTGTCTGGGAATTTGACCTTGTAGGCAAGTAGTAAGCATATTGTTTCTATGCTTTGTTTTCCTCTGTCTACATAGTCTCCTAGGAATAAGTAGTTAGCCTCGGGTGGGAATCCTCCATACTCAAACAAGCGTAATAAATCAGAATATTGCCCATGAATATCCCCTGTTCAGTTCAAGAACATTTGTTAATAATATAATTAATTGCTAATATTTTCAAAATTTTGTTCCATATTATACTATCTTCATCAAAACTCAGATACATTTTGAAAATTGATCTTATCTGGCTGTTGTAATGAGTGAATTCAAATATTTGAGTCCCTCAATCCTAGCCCATTCTTAGAGACAGGATAATAAACATATTAAACACCCATAGGAGTTATGTGTACACAATTTTCTTTCATGCAAGCAAAAACAAAAGAGATGGTGCAGGAAAACAAGAAAAGCTTACCGCAAACATTAATGGGGGCTTCTAGCTCCAAAAGATTGGGTTGGCGAAGGAAGACGTCTTTAGAAATGACACAAAGTTGACGAATTTCAGATTCTTGGAGCTGAATTCTCTTGCCTTTGCTCTTCCTAGCTTCCAATAATCTCTCTATCAGATTTTCCAACGCATTTGCATCCATACTAATCTATCTAGATTTCTATCTATTTTATTGATCAAACAATCTCTCACTTTTCTTTCTCAGCAACAATAACAAGAGCAACAACAACAACCAACAAGAAACATGGAAGCAAGAAAGAAGGTTGTGTGATATTTGACAACTAATAATAGGGTGTGCAAGCTGAGGGAGGGTGGTCATACACTTTCCTTTGTTTTATCCGCGTTAATCGTGTTTACCAGTTTCCTCTCTTTCTCCCTCTCCATGAAATCTCATTTTTCTTAATATTTCTTCTCAAAGTCTAAACTCATGCACGTCTCCCGCAGACAACTACTTTGTTTGTGACGCGTATGTTGCATTACCAAATTGGGAGATAAAGGCAAAGCAAAGCTGTGATCTGTCCACTTGTTCTCAGATTACAAAAAAATAGGAGGAGAAATTATTGTATTTCCTGCAACTTTATCCTCTTTTGATAATGTTGTATGGTTAAACTTATCCAAATGAAAATTTCATGCAGACTGATTCTCCATTCTCTCTCACACCAGCTCACAATTTGGACTCCGTAATGTTGGGGGACTCTCTTACCTATCCATTTTATATTTACTTATATTTATTTATGGCCGGCTAACATTACGTATTGAAATGTATTCATTTTCTTCTTCTTAAAATTAAGGATGTATTTCCTCGAAAAATTTCTTCAAGCATTTTAGCTTGATCAGTACAACTTTTAGCCTCGTCATTGATTTAACTTTCAACTCATCTTCAGACGCTTCTCCTTTGTCAATTTTTTGCTTCCTTTCATTCAGCTCCTCCGATCCCTGCTTTCTTTCGTCCTTGTAGGCTATTATTACCTCAAATGCCAACATTATGATTAGTTTCTAAATCACCAATAGTTTTCACCACCATCACACATAATTAGCTTTATCATGATCATTTATTTTATCTAACTACATCACGGTATCCCTTCACTTGCAATGGTGGGTGAGGGGAACGCGATTATGGACCAAATGTGGCCGTAAAAATGATACAATGCTTCCTCATTTGTACTAAAACATAGTCACTTTTCTATACATAATAAATTCCTAAAACAATGTAAAAAAAAAAGGGAGTTGCTACTTGTACCTGATTATTTGGCTCGGTTGCACCAGCATTTTAGGATGGTTCGACTTTATTGCACCAACCTAAAATATGTAATACCTACTTATCATTTTTATCATAAAAACCATTTGGTGGTTAAATTTTCTCGTTTATAAGCTTTAGTTTATTATTGACTAAAAAATAAAAGTAAATGTATCGATAAAACTAAACTTGAATCACAAATTCTTAACTTTCAAATTTGCGTACAAATATCAAAGATACACTGACCATCGTCACAAGTTATACAATAAATAATAAACATTATGGTAGGTTGTGTAATAGAAATAAGAAATACGGCTTAAAAAATCTTCTAAAACCACATTACATACAAATTATTTCTTCTCCATGCATCTAATCTAAAATGCAGAAGAGTACAATGTGTTCATCAATATGTATAAAAATAAATAAATATTTAAGTGAGTTTAAAAAATTATTACAACTATTATAACAAATTCGAATAAAATGTGGTAGGGTACACCAAACAATTTTAAAAAGATATATTTTAAACAGTCGAGAGTACACGTACCAACTCCCTGAAAAAAAAATGCCAAACACCCTTTCTCGGCGCCGGGATCGCTCTTTGGTTTTGGGCCAGTCCAAATTTATTTGGGCCTACCCTTAATTTTCGTCTTGGGTCGAATTTGAACCCAACCCGCCTCTCTGCCCTAATATAAATCTCACTCTCCAAACTCCATCTCTACAAAGAAACCCTAGAGAGCAGAAGTAGCCACAGAGACAGAGCGCCTCTGCAGCCATGGTAGGCCAACGAACGAACGAAACGCTAAATCTATTTCTATCATCTCTGTCGATCATCACTGATTCTTCGATCTTGTCTGTGTTTGCAGACATTCAAGCGCAGAAATGGAGGGCGCAACAAGCACGGACGCGGCCACGTCAAGTTCATCCGCTGCTCCAACTGTGGTAAATGCTGCCCCAAGGTCTGGTCTCGTTTTCTTCTTCTTCTTCTTCTTTTCTACCTTCAATTCCTCTTTCACACTTAATATTGAAACCCTAGATCTGTTTATTTTGTTTCCTTAACCCAGGACAAGGCGATCAAGAGGTTCTTGGTGAGGAACATTGTCGAACAAGCTGCAGTCAGGGATGTTCAGGAATCCTGCGTTTACGATGGTGACTATTTTCTCTTGGCTTTTTACTTCGTATCTTGAATATGATTGATTGATTTTATTTTTTTTCTACTTACAGGATACGTCCTCCCCAAGCTGTACGCAAAGATGCAGTACTGTGTATCTTGCGCAATTCACTCCCATGTCGTCAGGGTTCGCTCCCGAACCGATCGCAGGAAGCGTGACCCTCCCCAGCGTTTCAGGCGCAGGGTAATTTCTCTCTATAAACCTCTCATTACTCTTTATTATTATCGTCTGTATTAAATCTTAGTTAAGTTTTTATGCCGACTACCTAGTTCTTCGGATGAGTGGAAATTATTAAACTTGTATAATGAAAACAAATTAAATGCAATTCGTTTGGCCTCTTAAGTATCTACTTCGAATCGTTAATAGAAATTGCCTCTTCTTTCGGCTTCAACGGTTGAGATCTGTGATCGATTTCTTGACAGCTTTGTTCTAGAGGCATATATAAAGTTTCCAGTCTTGAAGGGAACTTATGCTCAGAGTTGTTTTGTCTTCTCTGAGATTCTTTTCTCTGGTACATCTGATCAGAAACAAAGATTAATGATGATGCAAAATACTTAAATATGTATTTAATTAAATATGCATCTAACTACACGAACACTAAGGTTGTGTTTTTTTAAGTGGTTAGAAGCTAACTTCTACTGGAGTTATGAGTTCTGAATGAATGAACTTCTGAATGAAATGTTTGTTTTGCTTTTGAATGAGTTGTTGATTGGAAAATTTAAAATTTAAAATTAAATTGTGTTTGTTTTTAGTTGCCGACTTAAAAGTTTTTTTTTTTTACATTTTTGCCCAACACAAATGACCATTATTAGCCCCCTTTTCATTTGTTTCCTTCAAATACCATTGAGATCACTTTCCACTACTACAAACCACTTTATATCCCTCTTCATTTCTCATACAATCTTCAATAGATAGGAAGATAAAAAGAAAGAGGAAGATGATGAGAGGCCAGGGAGGTTGGTGGCGATGGTGGTTGCATTACTCGCATGATATAGAGGAAGTGGTGCTTAATGAGAGGCCAGGGAGGTTGTGTTAAGCACTCACTTCTAAGTGATCACTCCCATGATGCCTACTCTAATCATAACTTAACTTCTGATCAGAAATAAAAGTGTCCCACTTTTTATTAAGACTTCTAAGTCAATTTAGAATCAAAATACAACCTCTTAACTTCAAATGTAACTTGTAACTCTTGTATACTTCAAATTTTGTGTTGGTTGTATAGAATTCAATTTCATGGGAATCCATGAGTGGATCACCTACATCTAAGCTAATTTGAGGTTCACTCATCAACCATCATTAGATTTTGTGATTAATGGAGGGAATGCAAGTCTTATGATCAATAGTGGGAATGTAAGGGGTCATGCTTTGGAGAAAGCAAGAAGTGTGACTCCCATAATGGTGGATGATGAGTGCTACTTAATTTAACCTTAAATGTAGGTCTCTTCATAGATTCTCATGGAGTATGATCCAACCAAACACACCTTGAGATTTCCAAAATTCTTGTTTCAACTGGTATAGTTTATACACTATAACACCTTGAAAAAAATGGCTACTAAGGGAACTTGGAAATTGGCAGGCTTCTCTGGTCCCTCAATTATGATTATCAACATAATTTGTTATTTAAGGTGTTGATCTTTTCTATTAGATGGGATATTATGCATCTTCTGAACATAGAAATCAAATGTTTTGCAGTTTTGTTGGTCTGTCTAGTTTACAAAATGTTACAAATGAATTTGTACTAAAATAAACTAAACTGGAAATCGCTAGTAAATGAGAGTGATTTGTTTTGGACATTACTTCTGCCTTTTCTTTTGATCTTTTTTATTTATTACTATTTTTGTCTAAGATAATTTCTTCTCTGACCTTGATTTATATGCTGAAGTTCCAGTTGCTAGCCTTTCTGAGTAAAAGTTTCATATTCAATCTAATTGCTATAATGAGTTGCTGATGTAGTTTTTGGTTGGCTTTGCAGGATGACACTCAGAAACCTGGGCAACCACCACGCCCAGCTGGACCTCCCCCAGTTCGTACTTGATGGACTACATTTGTCATTGTGGTGGATGTTTAGTTGCTGCGAAGAGTTGTGTTTACGAAGAGGTTTTCTGCTTTTGGATTTTGATGTGCTCAACACTAGATAAGCTGTTTGGTGCGGCAGTAATTTTAGTTCGAGTGTAATTGTTTGCAACCTACCTTCTGACAAAACATGAGCAACACAAGGAACCCCTAATCTTTCATTTTAATCAAGATAGATGAATATTTTCATGATTTTTCTCATATTTGGTATTCACTAAATAGTCCTGACATCTGTTTGCATAGCTTCTTAAGCAGTAGATAGCTGAAAAGCGTGATGTTTTGGATAGTAAAGTTGAAATTTCATTGTCAGAAACTGAGCTTGAGTTGTTATTTGCATTGGGGTGATGCCATGGATTTAGATGGAACCATTTAATGGGTTGTGAGTGCTTTTATTATTATGCCTTCAACACGAGTGTAAATGAAGTTATAATTTGTTTAGTTTCAAGATCATTTTTTCCTATATACCATGGCAAATAATATTTGTTTCAAGAGCTTATTTGCATGTTACAGTGGCATCCTGCAAGGTCCTATTTCCTATTTTAATAATTGGATCTGAGGAGCCTAGTGCAGTGGTATAAATGTGGTATGCTTCCTTTTTTTATCAGGGTTTTTTTAATTTATTGGTGCTAATTTCCTACACGTGATTTATTTTGTTTGCTTACCTATATATTTTGTGCTCCAAACAATTTTCTAAAGAGGATTGTTGGAAGTTATGGTGCGTATGGTAGTGATTTGAAGTAGTTCGTAGCTGTGGTTGTGATGGTGATGCCAACAACATAAATATTCACTGCTCGTAGTCCTCCGCATGGTTAAGACCTAGTGAAATAGTGTTTTATTAATTTGCTTCAACACAAGTCGTTTTCTTTTATAGATTTTCTCTTCATGTTCTTCAACCAACATTGCAAAAGCATTTGATCAACCACTAAACATGTGCTCCATCCTAACAAGCATTTGATCAAACCACAAAACATGTGCTCCATTCTAACGCTGTTGGTGGTATTATTAGTTTGGAACTATGTTTTTAAAGTTGTAGGGTGTAAGCTAACTATGATCAATATTTGAAGTTGCCGGTGGTTAATGATCCAAGTATAATTTTACTCCCCATCCAATGTCATTAGGCTTGGTAGTTTATTACTCCTATGATTGGTCAAGCTTGTCGCTTCTCCAATCAAGAGTCTTCTTTGTCCGTATGGTGATATCTATATTGCAAATTAAACTGAGTTTCCTGTTCATTGAATGCTTCCTTAGGTGCAGATTCCAGTTGATTTCAAGATCAACAAGTCTAGGGAGCTTTGTTTGGGGTTTTTTTTTGTGCCTCTTTGAGATTTTTTGAAACTTCTACCCTTTCTATGAATAGTGTTTGTAGTTGTGTTTTAAAGAAGAAATAAAAGAGGCAAAAGAAACAGGCATACAAGACTCACTGGACTTACTCAACATCAACATTTGTGATTATTGTGAAACTACTTGTGTACCACAGTTTGAGAACAGTTAGCAAATTTGTGTTTCAACTTTCAAAGGGTGTTGAGACTAGAGAAAGTGTAGGTTGTCCTTTTTTTTTTCTTTTTCAATTTAATTGCCAGGAGCTTGACTAGATTTTGATTTTGGTGATGTTCTTGGTAAAAAGTTATTCGTAGTTATTTATGTGTGGACAGAGCAATTCTAGCTGGCCCGGGAAACCAGCGAGGTTTGACTAAACGAAGATTTTTGTGACAAGTTATTGTATTCGGACTTCGTGAGTTCGGATAAGATGTCGTCCATGATGAATCATCAAAGTCGACTTTGTGAGTCCGTTACTAGGTGAACTTCGTGAGTTTGGATCAGATGTTTACCAGGGGAAGTAATCTTCGCAATCAGCTTTATGAGTCCGGACCAGATGAAGTCAACGTGATCAAACTGTGATTGTCTGAATGTCTCTAACAATTTTGCTGGTGCTTATTTGATAAAATATTTTGTTCTGCATCATTATATCGAGATGTATTTGTCTAACTCACAAGACACAATTTTAGTCATTTTAACCAAAATGGAATATTGGAATTTGTTTTACCATTAATATTGGAACTGACTCTAGATGATCGTAATATTTTTCCGTCTTGTTGCTCAGTGGTGATCAAGCATAAGTTTTTCTTTTAGGGAAACTGTCATTCCCCACGGACGACGCCAAACTAATGCGTCCAAAAAATTGTCCTCCTGTGAGTTTGACCTGCAAAACAAATGTTAGATTGCCAAGGACCACATTTTTTGTTGCTAAAAGTATTCCGATGCTTAAGTCAGCAACTCTATTTGAAGAAGGAAGTAAATATGGACAAAACTAAGTTAAAGTTGCATCGTATAGATAAGACAATCGAATCGACCTCTCTATCTCATACTTTTTCATTTACCTTATATAATGAATGAATTGATGACTGCATTCAGGTGTGTGTTGACTTAAGCTCGGTTGGCGCAATGAAGGAGAACATTTATTATAACGATATCCTCTTTCATTGAGATTGAGTGATTCCCTCCATCTCCTTCGTAACAGTCCATCAATATTTATGATAATTTGAGCCTTCGTAACGACCCTCCAATATTTATGATGATCTGAGCCACTTGTATGACCATGATCGAGTGACGATTTTATGTATCATCGACTTCTATTGCGCATTTTTCATTTTGTGAAAGCTAGTGATCATTGATCAATGACTTATCTTACCACGATGTACCTCACACTTAACAAAATTGGATCTAAATTTAGACAACCAATATGATTATTCGGTATCAATTTATTTTATTTTATTTTATTTTATTTTATTACTATGTCATAAGGTAGAAATCGGATTTATGTGTAGATCTATAATTTTCACTGACCAACGAACCACATACATATATACCCAAGGAATGTGATTTCTCGAAAAATGTCGAAATTTCACCGAATATTTCTTTTTTTCGAGTTACCAAATTTTTTTTTTGAAATCCAAAATATTAATTTTTTTCGTTAGACCAATCTCAATTTCCCTACATTTTAACCCGTTTTAACTTTAATTTAATATTAAAATTGTGTTGTATAAGTGATTCTTATGCAATGTATTATTTGTATGAAATTATGAGTCTTGCAGTACTCTTTATGTAGTATTTAAGAGTTTAAAATGCTTAAATTATATTGATAAATTCAAAATTACATCCAAAATTTTTACATATTTTCTTTACGCAGCGAAATATTTCTTAAAATCAACTTATTGAAATTACTCGGAAAAACGAAATCACAATCCTTATATATAGCATCATCTTATCTATAATCTTCTCTCTCAAGAGTCTGATCAAGTCATGGCTCTGTCTCTCCCAACTTTTGTAATCCCATACTCTTAAGCTTCGAACCAATTTGAACACTCAAAATCAAAACTCTCTTACATTCACAAGATGCAAAACCTGAAAGCAGGTAGGTTCAGCAATCGTGGTTGTTGAAGCTCCCAAAATGATAAAAACAGCAGCTTCAGATTCAGTGCCATGTCTTCGGGTTAACACGAGCTTAGTAAAGCAAGGTGATGTAGGAAGGTAAGGTATTTTTATATATTATGTGTTTATGCTTAAATAACATTAAAGGTCGTTGCCAAAGGGGTCGTGGTCGAGTGGTTAAGGACGTGGGGATCAAAATCCCCACGTCCTTGCTTCAAGACCCGCCGGCTGCGGCATTTGTTTCGGGGTGATGTTAGCCCCGTTAGGTCGCATCTCGGACGCAGGTTACGGACCCTGTGCTAAAAAACACCGGCTCAATTTCCAAAAAAAAAAAAAAAAAAACATTAAAGGTCGTTACATCACTTGTTTTTATTGATTCTAATCTTCTTCTCTATGAAATTGTTGCAAGAAAGCCTAAAGATGTATGGGCAGTTGGGCTTGCCATTGGCACTTACCTGATAGACGGAAAGAATTTCAAGCCTTTGGATCTTGATGAATGAACTGTTCGTAATATAAAATTTACACATAAAATATTTGTATGTTTTGTTGATTAATTAAAACTGCAAGAAATTTTCCTTTCAAAGCCTTGCCCTGCATTTCCCTTTGCATTTTTGGATTTTTAAGAGATCAAATGCAGGATGGATGAAAAATTCAACAAATTGTCCTCCAACATGCAGATCTCTTTTTACCAAAAAAATGTTTTTAACATCCTCCCACAACTAGACCATGCCAATTGGTAAATTTAATTTTTCTCTTTTCTATGAACTAAAAATGTTACCATTGTTGAAAAACTGAAATTTTCAATTGAATTTTTTTTTTTTTTTTTTTTCCAACTATTGGTGCTTGTTCAATCAATTTCATAGCTTATTCAATCAATAATTTCAAGAAATTATTGCATAGACGGTAAGGACTAATCAGAAGTATATGGTTGTAGCCCTGCTTCCACTGCGTTGAGAAAGATGAAGTGCCAAGGGTTTCGACTGCAAGAAAACAGAACCTGTCTTCGTCCGCTGCTTCTACTTAAACAGGAAGGCAACAGGAAGGCTGAGGTACGGGCGTTTATTTGCGTACCAGAAAATTCACATCGAGGATGGCTCCATTTTCAACAGTATTAAAGAACTCTAATGCTGACATAGAACTAATCTAATTTCATCCTTTCTTGTTTGGTAGACTGAATCTCGTAAGAGTACAACAGAATTATAACAACCAGTTTTAGACACTGCCTTCAATTACGAATGAGTGAGGCTACCTGTCGAGGAAACCAGCCAGGGAGGACCCTCCATCCCCCTCGCGATGCATGCCTCCCATTCCCTGCACGCATCGCGAGGGGGCTGGAGGGTCCTCACTCCCTCCCTCGCTGGTTTCCTCAACAAATAGAATTTCCCATTACGAATGAGTGAAGCTACCTGTCGAGGAAACCAGTGAGGGAGGGAGGACCCTCCATCCCCCTCACGATCTGTGCCTCCTATTCATTTCTAAAAATTTCTTGCCACTGCGTGTAACTAAACTTACCATTCATTTCCCCATCTGATCAACGCTTGCATTTACCCTTTTCAAAGCATTTCACTGTGATTGAAGACATTAAATCACAGAAGCTTGCCTCAGTTGAGTTAACATATAACTGAGGACATGAGGATCAAAGAACCATAATAGTGGATCAGAGACTATTATAATAGTACCACAATATATTTATTCAACACTTGATACATATCATTCATGGTTTCAAGTCTACCCGCAGGCAAATTAAGTAAAGACAACCACTCCTATTAGTTACTGCATCCCACATCATACTTAGATAAGCAAATATAGTCTTCATAATCCAGAAGCAACAAACCATACCCAAATCAAAATGCTACGCATATCATATGTCCTGCATTATTTATTATTCAAGGTATTAAGGTTGCATTCGACTTTTACTGCATCCCAACCATTACTCAGCAACCATCCAAACTATGTGATTCTTTCATGCGGCTAAAATAACACCAGATATGTAGTTATATCAACGACTCGCCTACTATTCTGCTGGTGACAGTTGTGACGACGATACGAACGATGGTTGTTCCACTTCCCGGAAGGCTAGAACTCAATCTACTAGAACAGCAAGTAGTTCCACTAAATTCACTCAAGTTTTTGGAACTACGGCTGCAAACCGGTCCAATAACTTGAAGTCTCCAATCCACCCCCACCCAAACAAAGGCATTTACATATCCCACCACTACCCATGCCATTGGTCTGGAAAGCTCGGCACCAGCTGCAAAATTGAACACAAAATGATTACTTGAGCATAGCATCTCTGCAAAGACTCAAAATTTTTATCCAAATGAACAGCAACCTGGGGAATAAATTTAATTGAATTTTCAAGCATATGCAAATAGTCATAAAAAAAAAAAATAAAAAAAAAAAAAAAAAAAAAAAAAAAACTATAATGCAGCTATTGTACTCCCCAAAAAGAATGAAGATTTTTTTCCCCCTTTAACCGATATTCCAAGTTGTGATGATAAATATACAAGCATGTCAAGTCAACAATTCAGTTCAATTACTGCATCAACTTGAGATGAGTTTAACAGACCCCTTCAAATTTAGATAGACATACTATCATTATATTCAAGATCTAACTATATATTAAAGATCAAAATAGACAACATTTTAGTGTATGATCAGAAGTCTCAAAGATTAAGTGAAAATATAAAGTGCAGTCATAAAAAAAGAACCTTCTAGAAAATCTGATGGCTTTAACTTGAAATACAAATGGCAAATCAATGGCCCAAAGCGGCTATTATCTTAAATTTTATTTCATGTATGTTTTTTATGTGGTCAAAACAAGATGAGACGAGTTTTTGCATGGATGATCTAGATCATCTAGAATGTAAATACCCATAGAACTATCAAAATAATGTAAGAAGGCTTATGATGTGTTTGGAAGTCCTCGACCAAATGGTCAAAACATCTCCTAAGCAAAACCAACACGTGAATTTATCATATTAATTCAGATATAAACTGAAATGGGCTAAAAGCATCTAACCAGTATTTACAAATAATTAACTAATGGCATAAACGACACATCTACAATTCTTTTTGAGATGTCATCACATTGGCTTGTTATGCATTCAACAAGACATTGTTAGGAAATGCATTTTTTTGCAGAATGAAGAGAGAGAACTCACCTGATCCAAAAGCAGGTGCCTGCAAAACTCCAACAGCATTCATGCTCCATGAGAACTCTGATAACAGTGAAAAGGCTGCATTGGAGGCCGAACTCCGTAGGCAACATGCTGCAGAGCGATCATCAAAATAGATTCTTGACAACCCCAAAAGCAGATGAAAATCAAATCAGGTATGGTTATTGGAAGAGAAGATTGACGAGACTGCTCCATTTGATGCAAAAAATGAAAATTTCCAGCAGGTAAAATCAATAAACCATGGGGGAAAAAGCACTAAATATAAAAAAAAGATTTGATGATTGCCAGTAAACTTACCATCTAATGCTCTCAAGTAATGGTTCTCACACGAAGAACTTGCCTGACCAGAGGGACTGACCCTGATGATGATCTGGTAACAGAGAAGATTGCTGATTTGCTTGCTGAAGCTGCTGTTGTTGTTCCTGGTATAATTTCAAATGCTCTAGAAGCTGGCAATTGTTCCTTTTTTCATTGTCAAATTGGACCGGCATGCTTGGAACTTGTTTGCCAGGAAATGGAAAATTTGTTGTACCAGGGAAGCCATTGCTATTAGTGGTAGTAGCATGCGAGTACGCATTTACCATGTGATTGACAGAGTTGGCTTTCAAGTCTCCGACTGTTGAAGACATTTGATATCCATCAAGCCAACTGTAATCATCATGTGGTAAACTCTCATTCTTCAAATCCAATCCGACCATGGACGCATCAACTGTTTTTGGTGGAACGTTACTAAACCCAGGTGGAGGCCCAAGGTGCCTAACAGGTCGGCTCACTGGATTCTTTCTTGAACCTGTTTGCAAAGATACCGGTGGCTTCATTAGTTGGCTCTCAGCATTTGCTCCTGAAGACATAACTGAATCAAACCTCGATGGAATCATAGTTTCTGGGATTTGATTCTGATCAAAACGCATAATGCCTGTAGTGAAATTGAAATTGGCAGGTTGCTGAAAGGGGAGTGACGGCGCGGGAGGAAATGAAGATCCTAATCCATCTTTCAACTCATTCCTAACAAAACCATTTCCTGCAACATGCAAATTTTGCATTCCATTAACAAGAAGAGCTTGTTGTTCCACATGCCAATTTGAATCAACCAAACTGATTGGTTGCAGATGCTGGTGGGGCACATTTACGAAAGATGTAGGCATAGGTATATTTGCATTGAATGCGTTATCCAGGCTGAAATTTCTGAGTGGCGCAGAAATAGGTCCAACATTGCTTGTCCATTCGCCATTGGAGATATTCTGGCTAGGCCCAAGAACCTCAGATGGGGCCAATTTTGGAGCAATAACCTCATTAAGCTTCTCGGTCACTGTTGGTTTGAAGACAATCACCTCGTCTTCTTCCTCTCCTTCCATAAATAGTTGTGCCTTTGGTGGCAAAACAGCTGCAGCTCGGACCTTCTCTACTGGATTTTCTTGTGACATGCCATTTGATTTGATCGTCACAGGAGAATCAGCAACCATAAAGTCTTCCGAGTTCTGAGTATCAATGCCGATAGCAAATTTCTTAAACTTCTGGTCAAAATGTAATCCTTTCTGATCAATCTTAACCACACTAGTAAGAGCTCTTCCGGCAGCTAAAATCCTTTGAACACGGGCTTTTTTCTCCATAATGAGACCATCACCACCAGTGGTATGCTTTCTTGAAAAATCAAGAATGACTTGTGCAGGAAGCAGTGGTACAAATCCTCTCAGCTCTAAATCCTCCCACAAGGCAAGCCTGTTGTCAGTTTCACCTTCATCATACCGGCTCATATTGAAAAAACAGGTCTCATCTTCATCCTCAACAAAGGAGACCAACTTGCTTGAAATGAGCTTGTTCAAGAAGGCTGTACAATGAGTCCAGAAGAACGACCTCGCAGTGGATTGTTTCTCTTCCATGTCATCACACATTGCAATATCTGGACGACAAGCTAGCCACTCCACAAACACTAGAATACCAGGTAAAAGATAGCTTGATGAAGGATCACGCAAATGGATACACCTTTCTAGAATATGCCCCATAAACTCGAACGCTGCCATAAATGCATTTTGAAGCAACACAGAACGCTGCAAAATATCAGCATATGACTGACCCTCTGTTTCCCTATTCACATTATGAACCGTAAAGATGAGAATGGCAACAAGTCTAACAATGACAAGTCCACTCTCAGCAGCATCTGAACCAAAATTCAGGTCCCCTTCTGACCCTGAAGAAAGAAGCTCATGCATATCGCTGCGAACCAAAGAGAAAACCTCCGCAAATGTTTCCAAGCTGAAGAAAGACAACAGGAAAGAGCATTATTTTCATTATTCAGAATGCCAAGTATACTGAAGTTAAACAACCAGAATACCGAGTTAAGCATCAAATACCTTGTCCGTGTGAAAAGAATGCCATTGAGTCGGACAAACCGAATGCAGAAAGCTTTGTAAGTCTCCTGTATATTGACAGCCTTTTCTTTGATGGTAGTTGGTTCCACTTTATCGTCTTGTTGTAGAAGCATCCTTTCACCCTTCCCTCTTCCTTTCCCAGATTTCTTTACAGGTACAGTCTTGTCTGAAGAAGACTTCACATCTCCTGGCAGCTGAGAGTAGCTCTGACGGTTCTGCAAAAGCAAGTAGGCAATATGAAAATTCCTGGAATAGAAATAAAAGCATACTCTATAGATGAACCGTCAACATAAGCAACACAAGCATAAATAAATAATCAACTAGGTTCATGATCAGATTGAACAGGTGTACATTGTTTCACATATTCAAGGTTACTTTTGTGAATGATACCCCAACTAACCTCCTCCATAATTTGATAGAATTAGTGTATTTATTAATATTAGAAATAGTAGTATTTTAGTAATATTAGGCATTCTATTATTCTTGAAATAAGGATTCCAATTAGGATTCCCACATTGGCTTCCTATTAGGTTCAAAGTTTGAATTAGAAGGTAGGTTAGTACTAAATATGGAGAGTACATTGCACATTGTTTTTTGGTTGATTGAATAAAAGTTATTTCGTTATTTCTGTTTATTGCACTTTGTTTATTTTCATTGCAATATTGTTTATTTTCTAGTACGAATCTATTAATTGGTATCAAAGCCGAAAATCTTTAAGATTTGAAAAAAAAAGACGAGAAACTCACCAGCAACTAAAGCCGCAACCACCTCAACCTTCCGCAGTCTGACAGTCGCAATGAGGGAAGCATGCGCAGAATTTTAGGGTAACAATGAGGGAAGCGTACGCAGAATACAAGGCAGACATGAATCAGATCTTCGATAGAGCGATAGAGAAGATAGATATCAAGGGACATACCCAAGTAGCGACAAAGACATCATCCGCCATCGTCAACGGCTTCAATGCAGGGGCACAGACTGCCTCTCTTCCAGTCGAGCAACCATAATCTGTTATAGTCAATTGTCCTTTCCCCAAAATCGACGGCATGTTGTTTGCCACCATCGTCGACCTCAACCGCCACAACCGTCGAATAGCTCGTGCGTCCCCGCCAAAACTCCCAAATGAATTAGTCGATTGCCAGTTCCCATCGATTCACAAGATCGATGGACAAAATCATGTCCATTTCATAGTCGATTGATCTTGTCTCTCCTTCGTTCCCTCCACCATCCCTCGAACTCCATCAAAACCTCCACAGCCTATCGACCATCACAATTCTCTCCATCTTCCGGGTCTCCTTCCCCTCTCTCCATCACCACTTCGCAATTCTCACCGGTCGTTCCTCATCATTCCATCGACAATCAACTATCCTTCCATCGCTCTTCCTCCCCGTTTCACTCGCATACTATCTTTGTTTCATCAAACTACAAAAGAGCTCATTTTTATTTCAATCCAATTTCTATTTTCAAGGCAGTCCCTGGCTACAATGTTTCCTTAAGTCCTTGGCTCCCTCATCTTATTTGCACCCCAACAATCTGTCCTCACCACCACACAACTCTCCTTTTGTTGTTATTCATCACCACATGCTATATTATGTACTACCACGGGACAAGATTTCGAGTCTAATTTGGGTCAATTTTGTAACACATTTTGAGGACTGGTTTGCGCGCAACTTTCAACTTAGGCAATGGATCTACTTCAAACTCAGTCTTCAAATTGGATTATTTTTTGTGTCGAGTTCTTTGGGATGCCAGCAATTAAGTAACTACAGTTCGGGGTCGACTTCTAATAGAACACTTCATCGTATAATCTTTGTTGCTGCTTGTCCTCGTATGACTTCCTTGGTTTCAAGGCTGACGACGAGCTTCAACCCAGGGAGGTTGATAGAATTAGCATATTTATTAATATTAGAAATAATAATATTTTAGCATTATATTATTCTTGTAATGGGGATTCCAATTAGGGTTTCCATATTGGTTTCCTATTAGGCTTAGGGTTTGAATTAGAAGCTAGGTTAGTTATAAATATGAGAGTAGATTGCCCATTGTTCTTTGGTTGATTGAATAAAAGTTATTTCGTTATTAGCTTATTTGGTTTATCGTTTATTTCGTTATTTCCGTTTATTGCACTTCGTTTATTTTCATTGCAATTTCATTTATTTTGTTAGTCTAAATCCATAATTTCAAATTTTAGAGCATTGTCAAGTTAATAATACGATTATTATTGTGGCGGTCAATGCTCAGAGGAAAATATAGAAAAAGAATTAACTATAAATGTTCCTCCAATTACGACCTAAAACTATAAACAATACCAATTCCAGTATGATGGAGAATCTACATCACCAAGATAGAGAATCTACATCACCAAAAGTCTAAGAGCATGATGCAAAAACGTTTGCATCTTTAACCAAGAAGATCCCTAAAAGTTCAGCAAGAAATATTCGAAAAAGCAATGAAATTGATGACAACCTAAGGCCAATAATTAGACAACCTCGACATTGATTCCCAGCCAAGGAAAAGAGAACACAATTGAGTCATATACTCCCCAACACCCGACTTGCGCTCTTACAACTCAAAAGTCTCAATCTATATAACCAAACTTCGCATAGGACTTCGCCAAACTAATGGTGGGCGATTAGTATTGCTAACTGATCACAGTTATGAGAAACGAATTGAAATGTTTCACTTAGCTAGACAATGCTTACCACCATAAAAGAACTTAAATAAGTTTCTGGTCTTTGGATATTTTTTGTTGTTGTGGTGTAAGAATACGGAGTATTAAATATTATTCCAACCCCCACACATTCTCGTGAAAAACTTAAAAAAAAAATAGAAAGAGCAACACAACGAGCCATTTTTTTTTCCTAAATGTACTTCTGGTGTTTTTCAAACCTTTATGTTCACGTTTAATGTCTCCTCTAAACAGCTCATAAATGTTTTTTGTACATATAAATAGCTAAAATATCAGTGGCCCTCAAACTGAGCCCCAGTCACAGCCTTAGCAAAATATCTACCTTAGTCAAACCAGAGTGTTTGACAATTAGCATACCAAAGATATTTGTTTGACGCATGTTAGCGTTGTACTTTTGGCAAAGAAAAACATCAAATAACGGAAAATTTTCAACATCAAGAAAGATGGAAAAGAAACAGTAGAACAAATAAATTTACAAAGAATCTATATCTGCTTGTCCAATGTCTAACGATCCATACCTTTTCAAATGCTATAATCAAGTTATCTCTTGCAGTTGAAAACGGACTGTTCACTGCCAAACTCCGAAAATAACGATAGATCGCAACCAAGTCATCTCCCGAATAGGAGGCCAATATTGCAAGCTGAGGAAGAATCAATAAATTAGTAACACTGAGCATTAGCAATACAGTATGTGAGCATAAACAATGAAACACATGTATCCTAAGCTCCAATCAGGGAAGATCAAAACCTGATGATGAGGGTTGCCATTTGAAGGCCATAATGCAGCAGCCTGCAAGTAGTAACTTGACGCAGCAGTATAGTCACGGGTTTTAGAATCACCTTCCCCATAAAGTCCTTTATAACGTGCAAGATCACCCAAGTAAATCAGACAGCGGTGACAAGACATCAATCCTTTCTTCATGTCAGAAGACTTATTTCCATCCTTTTCCAGTGTAATGTTGCTATCCGCATCCTCAGATAAATGACCAAGAGGTAACCCATATTTTGATCGGATTTTCAAAATCAGGTCATGATAAAATCCAGTAGCTTCCGACAGAAACGTTTTGAATTGAGATTGTATCCTCTTTACCCGATCCGGTCGCACAGGGCTTTTCGCAACTTGGGATGTGGCTGATCCAGCAGAAGCTAGAGCAGCACTGAAATGTGCCCTCAATTCCTCAATTCTTCTGTAATGCAACTGCCACAGAGCATACTCTATTTCATATTGTTCAGAAAAAGCATGATCCTCGAGTATTATGGCTTCATAGTTCTCACGCATTTGTTGCCATGCATTTGGGTCAGAGGGGATTTTTGCTTGGGCCGACTTCCGACGCTTGTTTTCCAACTCAATATTCTGTTGACATAACAGATTCAAAAAATAATCAATCATTATTCAAATTTGAGTACAAACCCTTACAATCATATCTTGAAGTTAAAAAAGATGCAAAGCTTAATTAACCCAACTGCTGGACTATTAACCAAGTACCGAGGTAGATCCTACACGCAATTTCAAAACAAAGCAGTGTACTCAGACGGCTACTGATCCGCCAACAAAAACAACTGATCCGCCAACAAAAACAATAGAACAAATACCATTACAAGAACCTCTGGCACATTTGACATCAGTGATAGCAGCTGGTAACATCAAGTACTAATCACTAATTCTTGGTAATAATGTTAGATTAGAGAAACATGAGTGGAAGACATTTATTTTGAGATCCCAAAAGACTGGAGGGAGACTAAATTGGAAAATAAATGCTAAAGCATTTAAAAAATATATATATAGTTGACGACCAAAAGAAGTGAAGGACAAACAGTGTGAAATGTAGAAGTGTGAAAGGCTGAGATCACTTATTGACCCAAATAAATATAAATAGAACTAAGCTTGATATGGGTCCCTGGGATTCCATTTAGATAACAATGCCTTTTAGTGTAATGATTTCCCCATGTAGCAATATATGTATTGTTATGTAGTTCATGGTAACAAGATAAAAAAGTATTTCCATGAGCTGATAGTATCCGTGTTAACATATAAAAAATTCACCAATCAAGATTTTCCAAATTTTCACGAAGTTCACTTTCCGAACCAAAAAAAAAAACTCTTAGAAATGAGTCTTCCATTTTTCAAATACAGTATAAGTGTGTGAATTCATTGCTAGAATGTGTAAACCCAAAAAGGGACGGTGAAAAGTTTAATAACAAATTAACAATAAGATCAAATATCATAAAGAATAGATAAGAAAATGATAATAAATGGGAGAGCCTCAAGACCTAAGCATTTCTTACAAAGTTTTCCATTTTATTGAAAATACTGACTTGAAAAAAGATTCAAATTTTTTTTTGAGCCCAATGATGTCCTCCAAACTTACAAAATCTCTTTGAATCTACATTCACCCACAAAATTTTTATGCATAAGATGCAAAAAATTTAAAATTTGAGCACAATAATAATAAATAATCTTATATGTGTTCATTTATCTTCCATTCAATAAAGAATTCCTTCCTTAACCCCTTTTAAATTGTAAAGTAATATCATTTTCAAAGAATACATAATTAAGTTATGGTAAGCATTTTGAATATGTTACCTCGCATTCGGAATATTTAACATAATCTTTACTCGTTCTACTTCGATACGACATTTTTTACATCTTACACTAGCAGCTAATACAGATCGTTCTTACAAGCCCCTTCTCATTTCCCTTTTTCTTTTAGTTTTAGCTGTTACTTTTCCAGATTTGGTATTTCAAACTCATTCTCATGGATGGTGACTATGCTTTCAGGCTCTATGGGTTTCCATGCCTTTTCCATATTTTGAGCTACATTACCTTGACTATAGTGGGGAATATATAGCACAAAAGAATAGTTGGCTTTGGCATTGCATCAACTCTTTTAGTGAGCCATTATTATTTTTTCATAAACACAGCCATATTCGAAAATTCAACTTGGTTGTTAAAATAATACCAATATTGTTCAGCAGCAAGGGTTAATGGGTTCACTTGTAAAACAATCTGTGCAGTGAATAAGTTAACATCTAATTAATAATGCATTTTGAATGCTAAGGCATTACATTGAGACAAAACTTAGTAAACATACCTTCTTATAAAGACGTTGAACAAGCTCCCTAGATGAAGGAGCTGATATGTTATCCATCGGAACGGTCATCATCCATCCAAGACTTTCTAAACTTTCATAGCATCAGTCTGAAGCAACGAAATGCATGAATTAGTAATGCCATAAAAAGAATAACAAGATATATGTACATATGTAGGCAGATCAACCAAACATCAATACAAGAGGAGACTTTTTAAATATGTAACTGGATATACAAATATGCACATGAGGTAGCTAAGAATCATATTTGGTCAAGGTCAACTGAAACTCTGTATTAATTGCCTCCTAAGTCCTAACCAATTCTGTATTTGTCAAATTTTTGATTAATTTACACTCAAAGCTTAGATTGTATCAACTTAATTGACAGATTCTGATCATGTATCAAATAAGTAAAATTGGGAACTCCTTATGTTGAGAAAAACGCGTTTTTTTACCAACATAAACATTTTTCAATTATTATCTTTATATTTTTGCATTTCTAACCAAGCCTTCACAACACCACAGCCTGAATGACGAAACCCTTAATTTTTGGTTTTTGTTTATTGTTTTTTTTTCCTATTCGCTAGGATTACAAACTCACAACCCATGCATTCTCCCATATGCAGGGTGCTTACCTATTTAAAATGGCCTACAAAGAATACAGCAAATAACTAACTAACCAGATACACGTTTTACAAGCATTACAAGGTTATTTACGTTACACCAACTTTGATGCGCTACATCAAACCTCAACCCTAATCTCAAAGTAAAAAATTTTGAGTGGCAACTGTCATGTATGTTTACAAAACTTATAGTACAAGCCCATAAGAAAGAGACGTGATAAATTGTCGGATGGTTTGAGATGGGAATGCCAACGATCATTAATGCTTTTGAGGCAGGACTAGAAAAACACATCTGTCGGGTGGAAAGTAAAATCACTAGTTTCATGCACCATTCAATATCCCTAGCAAATTCACCTCAGTTATAGGAAATATCTTCATTCTCTTGCAATTTGAGATTAGAAACGAAAAATGGCAGGAGACACTTAAAACCCTCTGCCTTATCAACCAGAACCAATAGAAACATTCCTTGTAACCTTGAGATTTGAATCGACACATGGCAAGAGATACTCTAAATGCAAAAGTTTCCAAATTGAAACATTGTATCCACTCCCAATCAATGGAAAACAAAAACCGATGCTTGACATGAAGTACTACCATTTTACATTTGGTTCTTACCCAATCCCAATCATGCATTTCTTTCATACATATCTACGTTATTTGCTAAAGGACTTACCATTGCAGGAAGTATAATTGAAAAAAGGAAACTTTAAAAGTTAATAGTATGTTTCAAGTACATCAAGCTGGTCGAAACATTGAAAACAATCCAGGTTCGCCAAAAAAAAAAAAATGCACAATCACCCCACAAAAAAAAGGAAGATAACATAAACCAGAGACCATGAACCACATAAACTCTTCCCACAAACCCTTCTCACCCAACCAAAACCACCACAACCTCTCATAAACCAACAAATTTCCTAGCTCAAGAAAATATTCATTCAAAATTGGGGCTTTTTCGCCCAACACAAACGATTAGGATTTTATATTCCACCTAAACAACAAAACCCACAAGATCATGCAAAGGCACATCAAGAAATCCACCAATCCCAACCCGCCAAGATCGATTACCAACGAATCGTCATCCACAAGTCAACCAGTTCGATTGACGACCAAAATCAATCAGATCGACCAACAATTACTTGTAAAACAACCAGATTCCTCACAGACTCCACAAAATCAACAAAACAAGTCACGTTATCTAGGGTTTCATAAACTATACAAATCTTCCAACAGCGAAATAGATCTATCATGAAAGAACCAAAGATTGAGAGGTAGAGATTGAAAAACTCACAGAGAGAATCAGATCTGAAGACCACCGTCGTCGTCGTCGTCGTCGTCTTCGCCTTCGCCTTCTGGTTTTTTGGATTGAGAGAGAAGGGTTTGAGAGGTTGTTGGGTTTTTTAATTATTTAGTTGACGATGTTATATTTCTTTTTTAAGGTCAGTCCGCAGAGGTCCGTATGGACACAGGACACACCAAGACTTGCCTATATTTGTCAATTCAAACTTTCTCCTCTTCTTATTGAGACTCCTCTTTCAAAAGGGATTTTACAACCATTGCTACCATCAATCTTGATGCCTATCGATAATATTGGAAATCGAAGAAATTATGCATAAAGGGCTTTACATAATGTTTTAATATTTAATAGACTATTTTAGTGTAACACCAATCAATTTTATTACAAATTTACAATTGAGTAAGGAGAGAGTTTCGTTCTTCTTTGCATATGCCTAAAAAGGGTTATCATATTTCCTGAAATCCTTAGAATTAATCAGAAGTTGAAAATTGATGGTTTTATGTATTTTTAGGAATACACACAGAAAATAGTATTATGAACTTGTGTAAATTTCAGTGTTCTAAAAATCGGCCTGGGCGGCCGCCTAGGCGGCTCCTAGGCGCTAGAAGGTGGAAAACCGCCCAGATTAATGGCTGGGCGGGCAGTCTAGGCGGTTCTGGGCTGTCTGGGCGGGTCTAGGCGGGTCTGGGCGGGATCTAGGCGGGTCTAGGCGGCCTAGGCGGTCTAGTCGGCCTAGGCGGGGTCTAGGCGGTCTGGGCGATTTTTTTTATTTTTATTTTTTAATAAGGCTGATTGTGTTCTTATTTTATTTTTCTTTCCTATTTTTTAGAAATAAACTATTTAATTATTTTTTATTCAGTATATGTCTAAATATAGCAAAAGATGATTACTTAATGGAATTCTCAAAGGATCTGCCGGTACCAATTTTACTAATGTAGATTTTATTAAAAATAACTGAGGTATTCATGCAATTTGAAAAAAAAAATAAAAGATTACACAAATTCAAATTTATATAAAGTACCCATCATGACCAACTTTAGTCATTTGAGTTTTAATAAATTTTGTTCACGATTGTTAATTTTTCATGTTTTTAAATTTTGCATATGTATATTGGCATTAAATTGGATGTAATTGATAAGGTATTATGCTTAACTTTTATAAATTATTAAAGTTATAATACAAAACCTAAGACCGCCTAGACGCCCGCCTAGGCGCCGCCTAGACACCCGCCTAGGCCCCTGGGCGCTAAGCACTTGCTCGCCGCCCGCCCAGCGCCTAGCGATTTTTAGAACACTGGTAAATTTAGTATTTGAACTTGACCATATGGCAATTCCACCAATGGAGAACAACCTACAAAATTTCAAAACCAATTCGGCAAAACACATTGTAGACTAGAGAGAAAATAATCTCGATATTCAAATAATTGATTATCCCTATTTTGCAATGTTTATTTCGCGTTGAACATTAAACCATTCTAATCATTGAACTTCTCTCTTTGCAAGTCACAATCTTCCAAAAAGATAATCAAAGCTTAGTCAATCCGTTTCAAAACAAAGTGAACTAAATCTCAAATCTTGTGTAGAAAATAGTCATTGTTTACGAGCAAACTATTGTTGGCAGTTGTGTATGTTATGTTCTCGTTGTAAGCTTGAATCACACATATTCATGAAAGTCATGATCTTGTGGGCCTTGGCGGACGGGTGGGGGGTAATGTTTACGAAACATTTTGGTAAATATTTTGTTTCCTTGTAGAAGTGTTTTAATTTCATTTCTCCATGTAAGATAGGCTCTTGATGTTAACTTGATATATATCATATTGGTGACGCCGGACAGAATAGTGATTATCCTGCGAACAATTCACAAGGAATGATACAAGATATTCACCCAAAAACACAGAGAAAATAACTCTAATATTCAATCAAATTACTCAAATCAAAGGTTTCTTACAATGTTGAGGAAGAGCTCTATTTATAATGCTCAAATAACTTGAATAATAAGCAGCCTATTCCTAAAAGAAAAATTAGAATCAAATACTAAAATAGCAGTCTATTCCTAAAAGAAAAAGTAAAACCTAATTTTAAAAGGAAACTAGAAATACTCCTAATTAAATTGAAAGATTACGAATAAATTATTTAGTAAATAACTTTGAGAGCAAATTAGGAACCCTGGAAACCTAAATTAAGAACCCTAGATACCCAAATTAGGAACCCTAGAAACCCTCATGCATCAGTCGCCATGGGTTGGAAAGAACTCGTCCTCGAGTTCACAACAACTTCATCGGAATCTTCTGGCGGTAGCCCAGGAGGAAGATCCTCTGGTATCAGGTCAGAAAACTTTGTTAACTGCTGTAGCACATCTGCTGGTAAACCTGGATTCACGTCTGCAGCACTATTCCCATAAGGCAACAGAGCATAGACCACGTCTCCATGCTCAATCTCACCAAAAAACCTGGACATAAAAAGCAGGTTAGTATTATTGGCTACCGGGGTAGGAGTGGTCCTTTCCCGACGAGGTGCCAACACAATCTTCGTCCCTTTGATGCTATGGGAATATGTATTTTTTCGCCCATCATGAATAACACTGCGATCATACTGCCAAGGCCTGCCTAACAATACATGACAAACATCCATAGACACAACATCACACCAAGCATTATCAAAATAATTTCTGCCGATCAAAAAAAACACTAGGCATCGCCTATCTACTATTACCTCACTACTTTTATTCAGCAACGACAATTTGTACGGCTTGGGATGACGATCTGTCGTCAACTGCAATTTCTGGACAACCTCTTTAGATACTACGTTCTCACAACTATCACTGTCAATGATCATCTTGCAGACTTTATCTATAATTATGCAGGTCATGCGGAAAATATTAGTTCTCAACCAATCGTCCCCTGAATCACCCTTTGGAGTTAGTAGACTCTTACGAACGATCAGAGTCTCATGGCCATCTCCATACATCACATCTCCATCTTCATCATCGTCATACACAAGCTCTCCAAGCTCCTCAGTTTCGTCTACCACGTCTTCCTCAATCAGGATATTGTTGCCCTTCTGAATAGTAGGCTTCCTGCACTCAGTCGCTCTATGTCCCTGTTCACCACATCTGAAACATCTAATATTTGAATTAGAATTACCTGATATTCACATAATTATTACATAATATATCCCTTAATTTATACATGTTAGTGTTTCGATTATTATATTTTATAGTAATTATTTCGTTTTCATGTCTTTGTAGGAATTTGAGCGTGAACGATGAAATCGTATTAAGGCGACAATTTAAGGAATGACAATTGGTCGATTCTAGCGGTGGTACAAAGCAGATGGTCACAAACCTAAACTCAAAACCTACCCATAACCCCAAACCCAATCCTACCCCTAAAGAATATTCTCTCATTTATACCTTGATGAATGTTCCCTTTAACTCATCCCTATTCACTTTGATCTTTCTTTATAAATAGAAGAGAATATGGTAAGAAAAGCGGAGGAGGAGAAGGGAAAAGAAGAATTGCATAAAATTAAATCCTCTTTCTCTCATAGTGATTCTCATCACCATCACCACTCATCCATCTCTCACTCACTCAGCAATCACCTCCATCCGCCATCAGCCACCCGAGCGCCACCACCACGAAACAGGAGCGTGACAACCCTGTTTCGCGTCAGCGCCACCTCCATCACCGTCCCTGTCCATCATCCATCAACCAACATCATCCATCAACCACCATCACCTCCGGACACCACATCGCGAGCCACCACAACCACCACGAAACAGAGCCGCCATCATCGCGACTCTGTTCCGCCTCGCCACAGAGCCAGAGCATCTCTCACAGCCGCCATCTCCGCCTCTCTTCGTCTCGACCTCCTTCTTGTCTCCCTCCCTCACGGCCACCATCACAGAGCGGCTCGTCCGCGGCGCACAACCACCGCGACAGCGGAAACAGGGGAGCCTCCTTCTCAGATCTCTCTATCTGTTTTTGAGTTTTCTCGTCGTTTCCTCACCTTCTCTCTTCTTTTGCAGGTTTTGGAGACAGTTGGAGGACGAGGACGCTCGCGAGGAGCACGGAGGAAGGCGGAGCTGCGCCGCTGCTCGCTGGAGACGAAGGCGGAGTGCGGACGCACTGTGCCATTGGCGGGAGACTGAGTCAAAACTGTTTTTGGGTATTCACCCCCCGGATCTGTTGAGTACAACCACAGAGTGTTTTGGACATTTTCTCGGGATTCGTGTTCGGACCACCTGCTGATCTGTTGAGTACCACCACATCGAGTTTGCGTCAAACCAAAGGGATAGCATAATTCATTTTGATTTATTTTACTGAATTGTGTGCTTAATTGTTAATTACAATTTATTTCTGAATTTTTGATCAATTGCTTTCACCCTTCATGTTCGAGAAATTAAACTTGATATGTTTGGTAGTTAGAATTACCCTTTATCAATATTCAAAGCAGTGCTAAAAATATTAAGCTTAAACTTTGATTAAGTGTGCCCTAAAAAGACACTTAATACTTGGTAAGAGCGTATTTGCTTGAAATAATTTGTTAATGTTTGATAGGAACATGATATAATTTGAATTGGATTTTAACGATCACATATTCGGTGTAAGCAAGGGATTCTCATCCCTAAAGCTTCTCGTTTAAATTTTCAGTAATTTAGATTTTAAATATTTTTGCTAACTCATTGGTGAGTCCAAGCCCACAAAATCCATCTCATCTATCTTTTTCTTTTATTTTATATTTTTTTTCTTATTTTTATTTTTTTTTTAGTTTAGTTTTAAAAATGTTGTAACCCCATTTTCCTCTAAATTAGTTTAATTAAATTATTAAATTCAATTGCATCCACTTTCCTCGTGGGATCGACCCGTACTTGCCGTTGTCTACCAGTTAGACACCGTGCACTTGCGGTTATTACAAGTGGGTTAAATTAGTCTATTAATTTAGGTTGATAAAACTCGCAACATTACACTGCGGTGGTTGCTGGGTAGGACGAGATTCTTGAAAGTGAACAAGCCGACTACTTTGATCACTTCTGACCAGTCTCATGTTCTGCTATTTTTTCACAGCAAGTGCATGCTGGTATGCTTCAGAAACGGTCCACAGCGAGTGAATGTTCAGAACATCCTGCAGGGGCTGTCGTAATCCCCCCAAATACCGTGCCATAATCTGCTCTTTCGTCTCAGATAAGTCATTACGGGCTACCAATTGATAGAACTCATCCGTGTAATCATCAACTGATCTCGTGCCTTGCCTCAATGAATGAAGTCGTTGAAACAAAGTTTGAGTGTAGCCGAAAGGAAGAAAGTGACGCTTCATCTTCTTCTTCATCTTTTCCCAATGAGTGATCTTGGCCTGGCCTTGCATGTTGCGTGATCGCTTCAACTGCTCCCACCACGCAGATGCTCTGCCTTTGAGTTTGATGGCAACCAATTTCACTTTGACATGATCTGGAACTTCCTTATACTCAAAAATACGTTCTACTTCATTGAACCAATCCACGAATCCTTCGGCCTGTAACGTACCAGAAAACTCTGGTAGATCCACTTTGAAACTGAGATTTCCATGACGATCCTCCCGACCACGGCGCTCCCAGAATCGAGCACGATTGTGATACGGGTTTTCGAAACTGGAATCAGAATCGTGATCTTCCATCTCACGATTACCGAAATCCTGCGAAATTAGACGCTGGGTTAGCTTTACAACTTGCCTCTTTAAATCCTCAATCATCACATTCTGAATGCTACGATCACGGTGAGGGGTTTCCTCGTTCGAAACCTGCCCGCGACGACCACGGCCACCAACCATAGAAACTGATGAAATCTCACCCCAAGAAGATGTTGAAGCTCTGATACCAACTGACGCCGGGCATAATAGTGATTATCCTGCGGGCTAGTTCAACAGACAATTCACAAGGAAGGATACAAGAGATTCGCCCAAAAACACAGAAAAAATAAATCTAATGTTCAATCAAATTACTCAAATCAAATGTCTCTTACAATATTGAGGAAAAACTCTATTTATAGTGCTCAAATAACTTGAATAATAAGCAGCCTATTCCTAAAAAGAAAATTAGAATCAAATACTAAAATAACAAGCAGTCTATTCCTAAAAGAAAAATAAAGCCTAATCTTAAAAGGAAACTAGAAAGACTCCTAATTAAATTGAAAGATTACGAATAAGTTATTTAGTAAATCACTTTGAAAGCAAATTAGGAACCCTAGAAACCCAAATTAAGAACCCTAGATACCCAAATTAAGAACCCTAGAAACCCTTCTGCATCAATTGGTCATTGCCAAAAAACACATCATCGATGGTTGTGTAAGAGATGAGATTACATCAACTTGAGATTTTTCCATTATAGTGAATTGAAGATGATCGAATACTCATTTAGAGCAAAAAAAAAAAAAGGATATTGATGAGACATCAATCAGTTGTGCACGTGGCATGGGCTAACCCTAGCACGAGAAAGGCTTCAGTGCAGTCCCAATTGAACCCATTCACAAACTGTTGTTCAGCCCGTAAGTCAGGTGCCCAAACCCAAGAGGCATAGATCTTAGGGCTTGGCCCAAGACAATAAGCTCGAACACGGATCTCAGAACCGTCATAGGCACGAGATCTACTCGCACGAAATTAGCTTTTAGCCAATCAAGCATTAGGTCCTAAACAGATCCAAGTGCCGAAGAGACTCCGTCATGCACATGTAAGATCTTATGCGAGAGTTTCGCCCTCCATCACGCCCTCGATCGCAGGGACAGTTGGGAAGGGAACACTCATTTATAAGATATGGTGAAAGAAATAAGAAAGGTACGCATAACATTCCAATTTACATATAGTCTCACACTTCCTTGCATCGATATCTGACTTAAGCATCGAAGCAGGCTTCGGCCACCACAACAGTGGTCCCTGACTTAACCACTGCTCATTTTTACAAGCTCGAGATCAGCAAAATAAGCAAGGACAGATCTGAACACATCAGATATCATATAAGATTGTGTTATAATATTCAATACTATGAATAACGTAGATACTGGAGCTGGTGGTTCTAAGATGCTTTATCTAATCACATAATGTTTGTACAAACACACCTCTATAAGTCGGTTATATGAAAATAATAACTAGCTATAAGATTTGTGAAGAAAGTTCATGATTATGTGAAGAACTACCATAACTCTGTCACTGATGTGGACAACTACCAAACTATAGGTACTTGTCTAGACTATACTATGTTCACAACATTTTAAACGTTTGTTATTTTGTTTTTAGACTCTATTTAATTTATAACTTTCGCAAAAGTTTGAGTTAATAGGACTTATTAGAACTTAAGCTAAGCGAAACAAAATGTTGGTTTTTAAATACATATTACTGGATTTATGTGATTACCATTGAAAAGTTCAAGTTCATCTAAGGTACTGATATTAGAGTAATTGATTATCTTGTGTAGCTTTTATTTTTTTCACAATTTATAATTATATAAGTTCAAGGTATCATGTAAAGATAAAAAATTCTAGCCAGCCTTGTCCATGCCTGGGCCCTCCTGGGCACGTAGAGAATCGTATGGGGAAAACCCAGTTCTTGAATTTGTGAAAAAAATGGCGTTTGGGAGAGAAGCAAACCCAGTTCTGTCTGTTAAATGTTTTTTTCTTCTTGAATGAGGAAGAAAACCCAGTTCTCAATTTTTTTCTTCATAGGTTCATTTTCACTGATAATGTTAATCAAATTCAGATTTAATTCTCAAGAAAAGGCACTTAGCTACAGTGTGTAATAAAATTCGTTTTATTTTTTTGCTAATTTTAGGGATCAATAAATCTTCATCATTCGAAGCTCTTCTCAAACTCTTTCGATTCCATCCGGATAACGACAACTCTTTCAGTTCAGTAATATTTCAGCATTGAAGTAATTAGAAGTTCAAATTATTTCAGTTAATTAGTGTCATGTTTTACTTGTATTGTAATTATTTCAGTTCAGTAATTATTTCATAAAATTTATGTTTGGGGATACATTTTGCATTAGCTTGTATTGTATAGTACTTCTATTGTATAGTCTATTTGGCCGGAACTACCTGTATAACAACTTTGGTGGATCTTTTGTTGCAACATTGTTCCCCAAAATAGACTATACAAGGTAATAGTACTAAGGCTACCAGCTGTGCATTTATGTTATAGCAGTTGTTGTATATTATAACACATATTTCATGAATGGATAGTATAGAAGACAATGAATGGATGGAGAAGGAATACAATTTAGAAGAGATAAGGGATCCTACAGAAGGGATGAAATTCAACAACATTGATGAGTACCAAGGTTATTATCATGATTATGGTAATAAAATAGGATTTCCAGTGAAAGTAAGGAATACGAAAAAAGATGAATATGAAAAACCTAAATATATTACGCTTGCATGTGGTCGGTCTGGGCAACATAAAAGTGAATAAAAAAGTGTTGTAAAATTGCGAGGTATTAGTAAATGTGGATGTTTGGCTAAGGTTAGAGCTCAAATACGCTTTGATGGAACAATGTTAGTGACAAGAGTAACACTTGATCACAATCATGAATTGAGCCACGAAAAATCAAGATTTTATCCAAAAAATAGAGTTATGAGCTCGTATGTCAAGAAGAAACTGGATTATAATGATAGGGCAGGTATTAGGCCAAGTAAGAGTTTTTCTTCATGTGTAGTTGAAGCTGGTGGTTATGATATTCTGTCATTTTCTCTGAAAGATTGTTACAATTATCTGGATAGAATGAAGATGTTGAGACTTGGTAAGGGGGATGCGGCGACCCTTCATAACTACTTCCAAAAAATGCAAGCTAACAATGCTGATTTCTTTTATATGATGAATTTGGACGATTAAAGGAGGTTAAGAAATGTCGTTTGGGTTGACGCATGGAGCAGAACAGCTTACAAAGAGTTTGGAGATGCTGTTACTTTTGACACTACATACTTAACAAATAAATATGAGATGCCATTTGCTCCTTTTGTTGGGGTGAATCATCACGGTTAGTCAATTCTTTTGGGATGTGGATTGATATGTGGTGAGACCATTGAAGAATTTGTTTGGCTTTTCCAAACTTGGCTTGTGTGTATGAATGACAATGGTCCGACTGCTATAATCACTGATCAAGATAGGGCAATGAAGAGTGTCATTGAAATTGTATTTCCCAACACACGACACAAATGGTGCTTGTGGCATATTATTAAGAAGTTGCCTGAAAAGCTGTCTGGTTGCAATCAATATGAGGCAATCAAGTTTACAATGCAAAGAGCAGTTTGCGATTCCTAGCTTGTCTCATGAAGAGTTTGAAGTAAATTGGCATGGTTTCATTGAGAAATATTGTCTGCAAGAAAATTGATTGGTTGAGAGTATTATATCTTGAAAGAATGCGTTGGGTGCCAACATATCAAATAAATACTTTTTGGAAGGGGATGTCTTCAACTCAAAGAAGTGAAAACATGAATGTTTTTTTTGATGGCTATGTAAATTTGAAGAGCACTTTGAAGCAATTCGTAGAACAGTATGAGAATGCACTACGAAGTAAGGTTCAAAAGGAAGTTGAAGAGGACTTTAAATCATTCAACCAAAAAATTCCTTGCATCACTCCTTATGCAATAAAGAAAACTTTTCAAACTGCTCACACTATAAATAAATTTAAGGAGTTCCAAGAAGAGATAGCAGGGAATATATGTTGTAGAATTCGTGATGAAGTTATGGATGAGAGTGGCTTTGAGGTATACAATGTTAGACAAGACTTGGTGATAGGAGATAGACAACGGTCAGTCAATTTTATAGTATATTTTAACGTTTTCGACTTCAATATCAAGTGTAATTGCCAATTGTTTGAGTTCAAGGGGATCTTATGCAAACATATATTGAAAGTCTTGTTTGAAAGAGAGATTCATGTTGTACCAGATAAATATGTTCTTCGGAGGTGGAGGAAAGATGTGAAGAGGGCTCATACAAAGGTTAAAATTGTTTATTCAGATTGGGGAATAAAGCCTGAAAATCAATGGTTTGATAAGATGTGCAGTGCCTTCTATGAAATGGCCGATTACACCGCTAAGGATGAAAAGAAGACTTGCCAAGTTCAAGAATGGATCACTTTGAAAATGGAGCAACTTAAAACTGATGATGGTGATTAGCGTGTTGATTCACATGGGTTTTTGGAATTTGGCTCCAATACTACTAGTTCTGGGATCAACATTCATAGTCCATTACCGGTTCGTAGCAAAGGTCGACGCTCTAATTCAAGGAGGCAATCCACCGTTGAAAAAATTTGTAAAAAAATACAACGGAAAAAAGGAAATAAGCAAATAAAGAGCAGACCATTGAGAAGAATGTGGTATGTTTTGTAATATGTGTTTTATGAATATTCATTTTCTTAAGTCAAGAATATTAAATTTTATTTACACATGTCATTTGTAGGGTTGTGCCCAAAATTGGAATTGAAGATACCTCATTCATTATATCCAAATACACAGGTTTGTCTTTAATATATTTACAGACGCATAACTATCACTTATGATTTGTATATTTGTCGAGTTGAAGGATGAAACAATGGGGTCACACTATTCACAATAAGGTATTCCAATTCAAGGAATTGATCATTTTTATTCATTGCTCTCATAGGTATATAAACAATGGGGTCACACTATTTCGTAATATTTATTTTATTTTTGCAGTGCAACTCTTTATTATTTATTTATTTTTGCAGCCACCAGCTTCAAACAACGATTTTGAGTGGACAGACTATAGGTCGTTGTGAATTCAAAATGTTGTCGATCAGTCACTGTAAGTTTATTAATGACCTGCTCCATCAACTGTAATAATAAACCAAACATAAATCAGTAATACTACAGAGAGAATAAATGTTTTCTCTTATTCTTCTTCGTAATTGATTTTATAGCTCAACTGGGCAAGTAGATTTTCTTTCACCATGGTGGAACTGTGTAAGATTGAAGGTTCAGTCCAAGCTCACACAAGTATGACATTGATGAAGATGGATGGAACTGTGTGAGATTGTTCTACCATGGTGGAACTGTGTGAGATTGAAGGTTCAGTCTAATCTCTGGCTTTTGTGGGTAGAACAAATCAGAGGTCTTGGGACCAAATAGGGGTGTTTGAAATGTAGGTTATTATAGAGTGTATATTCAGTATTGTTCATGGTGGAAAGACCAAATAGTGCACGTTATTATAGAGTGTATATGTTGGGCATGTGAGGCTTATCAGTTTATGTTTATGTTTATCTAAGTTAGCTTATCAGTTTTTGAACTTATTGCCAGAGCCAAAACATGAAATTATAAGATGTTTAAAGACAAATCAGCTTGACTGTGAGTTACAAAAATGTTGCGTACTGCTTTTTTTATCAGAGCCTTTCCATATATTTGATTCAGTTCTGAGGTATATTTGATTCAGTACTGACCACTTGCAATATTTTCAAGGGAAGGATCTCACTTCTGTGAAACTTTATTTCAAGGAGACTTCAAAACTACAAACTAATTCAAGGTGCATCAAGCATGCTATGGTGTTTTCAGAATACCCAAAGGTCGTTGGTGTTGTAGGCCATTATAAGAAACCTAATATAGAAGGGTAACTTTTTGTGATGTTCTTTCTTGGTAAGTGCTTTTGAGAATTCCCAACATGTTATTGCTGAAGGTACCTCCTTGCTTAAGCAAACAGAGAATACCATGGTTCTTCAAGTTTAAGCATCTTATCTACATATACAGTTTGCTGGGTTTTTTTTTACAACATACCATGTATCATTTAAGCCTTGAGAATCAGAGTGTGTATTAGTTTGAAACGAAAGATCAAATTTTATATGTTCAACTTATGATGTCATTCTTAGTTTATTTTGATATAATTTGGACTAAGTTCATTTTGGATTTATGGCATGTCAATGTGTGTTAGTAGAATCTTGTGGGAGATGTCCTAGAATATTTAAGCTCTAGTATATTAAAAACTTTTGTTTTATTCAGGAGTCTTCTAATTAGGTGAATACTTGAATGGTTCACCATGCATGACTTGTTAGACACTTGCTATAATCTTGTCTCATAATAAGATGTCCTAGAATCTTGTCTACATTTCCTTTTTCATTTTCTTCTAACCATAGTAGTGGTTGGTCTTTCCTCTCTTCCCTGCATTGGTTTGAGCTTATTGCACTTTCTTCCTCAATTATCTTTCATTCCAGATTGCTATACAGTGTGCTATAACTGCACCGATTTTTTTTTACTAGTTCACAGTAAAGTAACCAGAGATGGCACTCCACGCCATGTCATTGAGGCACTTCTAATAAGGAAAGGAGCTCATTTCCATGTCGCCAAATGCAATCTTGGGCAGTTTATTTCATCAGGAGCTATCGTGGCTGCATGGAATACTTTTGATTCAGTTATAATATTTTTGAAATCACATGGAATCTTGTTATACTTTTGTAATCAAATGGAATTTTGTATCATATGAAAGATGACAGTGTAATTTTGTATCAAATTCATTTGTATCAACACATACCTGGAATCACATGAACAATTTCAATTGTATCAATTAAAGACTAATCGAAATTTGGAATCATAGGAACAATTTCAATTGTATCAGTTGTATCAGATTCATATGTCATTTTGCTAACAATCATAATCAGCTGCCGTGAATCACCTTATATGTTTCCTTCCTATGAAATGAAATCACAACTTGAAGCTTCTACAATCATATTATGAAATGAAATCATAACTTGAAATATTATGAAATGAAATCACAACAATCATATAATATTTTCTACTGAAAATCAAGTTGAAGCTCGTTTCAGGGTTCTTGTGATTTTTCTCTGCAGTTGGTCTAAATATAAATTCATCAGCAATTTTTTTGGCACCAGAGAGAAAATGAAAAAAATAAATTTGAGTGATTTCGAATGCCTCACAGCCTCGTAGGCTCCTATCTGAAATTTCAATTCAGTTGTAAGGCATAACACGCACTTGGAATTTCAATTCAGTGTATCTTCATCTTAGCAATTTCAATAACAACAATTTCATCTTAGCAATTCAGTGTATCAGATTCAGAGCTATTTCTCAAAATAAAGCAATGGGGGGGCTTGGAAACACAAATTGGATTGGATTACCAAATCTTTCACATATTACATATTTATGTACATATTACATTACACATCATTCTCCCAAGAACTTCAAGAAAAACAGTACAAGTATCATAATAATTGATACTAATAAAGCGTTGATTAAGTCCCTCGTAAAAGGATCGTTGTTCCCTTGGGTGTCATTTCTTCGATAATTTATTTTATCAGCTTGACCGTCAAAACCCGACTAATATCATCGTCGTTACCCATTCTAGCTCTTCTATTATGATGAAGATGATTCCACCTCGCAAATGGAATCGGAGCACCACAAATAACATTGTATAGATTTGGAAGGTGTTTGTATGTATAGTTGGAAAAGGTTTCGAACCATAGATTGGAATACACCTGAATGGGGTCTTACTTTGTTGCTTTCAACAACAACATCATGAATACGATAAAGGCAACAACTACACCATACCACCATTTCCTCTTTCTCACACCATTCTACTCTCTCACACCACCTACTTTCTTTCTCACACCACCATACTTTCTCACACCACCTATATAAACAAAAACCATCCATTTTTTTCCCCTCACCATTCAAATCGACAATGGTTCCTCCCTCTCCCTAAAAAACTCTCAAAATCCCCTCAAAGTCGTAACCCTTAAACTCAAACTCAATAAATATGCATAACTTAACATAACAGAGAAACCCAAACTCAAAACAAGGTAACTTTCGACCAATTTAAACCATCAATTGAGACCGATTCTCAACCTCATCAAAACACAAATATTGTAGTATTCTTAGTTATCTAATAAACACAACTTGAATCACTTGAAAATGTATTGAAATGAGCAAGTTATGGTCATTTTACTAAAGTCGCGCAAATCTGTCTCGCAATGAAAATGAGATAGTGTTCTTGACTTTTGGCCAACTTATGTGCTCGATCGAGACCGATTCTCAAGTTGATCAAAACACAAATATTGTTGTAACTTAGTTATCTAATAAACACAACTTGAATCCTTGAAATTGTTTTGAAATGAGCAGGTTATGGTTATTTTACTAAAGTCGTGCAAACCTGTCTCGCAATAAAAATGGGATAATGTTTCTGACTTTCGGCCAACTTATGTTCTCGATGGAGATCGATTCTCAATTTGATCGAAACATAACAGTGACCATAAAAGTCGCGCAAATCTGTCTCGCAATAAAAATGACCATGACTTGCTCATTTCAAAACATTTTCAAGTGATTCAAGTTGTGTTTATTAGATAACTAAGAATACTACATTTGATCAACTTGAGAATCGGTCTTGATCGAGCACATAAGTTGGCCGAAAGTCAGGAACACTATCCCATTTTCATTGCGAGACAAATTTGTGCGACTTTAGTAAAATGACCATAACTTGCTCATTTCAAAATATTTTCAAGTGATTCAAGTTGTGTTTATTAGATAACTAAGAGTACTACAATTTTTATGTTTTGATGAGGTTGAGAATCGGTCTCAATTGAGGGTTTAAATTGGTCAAAAGTTATCCTGTTTTGCATTTTTTTTGTTTTGAGTTTGGGTTTCTCTATTATGTTAAGTTATGCATATTTATTGAGTTGGGGTTTAAGGGTTTCGACTTTGAGGGGATTTTGAGAGTTTTCAAGGGAGAGAGAGAAGATTTGCAAGAGATTTGAGTGTGGAGAGAGATTTGGAAGAGATTTCGAATGAGGGAGCGAGGAACCATTGTTGATTTGAATTGTGAGGGAAAAATGGATGGTTTTTGTTTATATAGGTGGTGTGAGAAAGTAAAAAAAAAAAAAAAATTCAATGGTGGTGTGAGAAAGAGGATATGGTGGTGTGGTGTAGTCGCCGCCTACGATAAAACAATGATAAGTGCATTTGAAATGGTTTCTTAAAAAAACTTCATCATAAATGGGTTTTCCGAAAGCAGTCGTTGTACAACGATGTAGTTGCAACTAAGTGCGACCGCTAGACCTTCTTGTGTGGATGAGACTCCAACAATTTGATGACTTCCCCAGTCATATTTTTCAAATCTAGGATTAAGTTGTCTTCCCCAAAAAAAATGTTATTGTTCTTGTAATAAATCAAGAAGTTCATTGTCTGAATCAAACGTCTATGACTACCTTGCATGATCCTTTTTCGAACATAATAAATAATATCACTATATGACATTTTGGTATGCTTCATTTAGTAAATAAAAGGTTTTGGGTTGAACGTGAGGGTGAATATTGAACTTTGTTGAAGAAGAAGGAGATATGTTGAACAGTTCAAGAATAAACTTTGTTGAAGAAGAATAAGTCTTCCCTTGTAAGAATTAGGTTTAATTTGCATTTGGGTCTCACAATTTATACAAACTTTGAATTTGAGTTTCAGTTTGTCCAACGGATACCGAAACCACGTTGACCATTAACTATCCGACCAATAAATGAGTGAATTTAATTTTTTTATATAAACGATTTTGACTTTGGTATAGATAAATTTTGACTTAGGTGTTTAGGTCATGTATTGGTAAGGAGAGTTGACGATCAACTTGGTCTTTTGACCCAGACTCAAGGTTGGACAAACTTAAGACCTAAACTCAAAATTGATACAAACTATAGGACCCAAACGCAAATTAACCCTACAAACTATGTGGAGGTCTAGGCATAACCATTAATCACTAATAATTCAATAAATAACAAACTAATGGACCAAAAAGACAAATCATGTAAGCCAACAATGGTGACGTCTTCCTTATGTTAAGTCTAAGCCTTCAATGGGTGAGTTATTTTGTTGTAAATGCAGAGAGGGACAACCCCTAATATTTAAAATCAAATGAGCCTTAGGGTTAGAAGTCTCTCATCATACTTCTAATCCTAATAAGAGAGTAATAGTAGGCCTCCTCGGCCGTGGACTATGTGAACAGTTGGACACATCCAACTAACATGTATTTATGTGTCTATGACACTGGGCACAAAAGCTCTAAATATTAGGGGTGGGCACGGGACGGGATGGGACGAGATATACCCATCCCTATCCCATCCCGTTCATACGGGATCGGGACGGGACGGGACGGGACGGGACGGGATCAGCGTGCTAATCTGGAGAATACATTTTGAACATATTATCAACAATGCCATCCTAGCTATGGACCTTTCAACTAGAAGTTATTGAGAATGATGAGAAAGCCAACAATGCCATCCTTGATCATTTATGCAGCAATGGTAAATTAAGCAAAGCATCATATCTGATTAGTGTGATGGCTAGCGTAAGCTAGATTGCAGACTTCCAAAATTGCATAAATGTAGTTCGAGGTCTGATTAACAGTGATCGGGTTGACATGGCTTATGAAGTCCTGAAGATCATGGTCATGTCTGGTAGGATTCCAGATATCATAACTTGTGGTCTCTGTAAAAAGGGGCAGTTCATATTTGCTAAAGATCTCTTGGAAGACATGAGTTTTAGTGGCTGTCCTCCTGATGTGATTACATATAACACCGTTCTCAGATGCATGTTCGAACATGGTCTGTATGACCAGGCAATTGGTTTTTGGAAAGATCAGCTGAGGAAGGGGTGCCCTCCATATCAGATCACGTGCGGTGTTCTCATTAAGCTGAGTATGCAAAGTTCGTCAATGCTGCATTAACCAATTCTCCAATGAATTCAACCACACAATAGCACCATTACCCAGTCAGTTCGTCATAATTTCAAGATCTCATTTGTATGGGCATCCACAATTCTAAAATAAATAATTAAATAAAAATATTAATAATTAATATTAATTAATTAGTTCGGGATGGGACGGGATTGGCAGGATTGAAAATCTTCATCCCATCCCATCCCATTCTAGATTGGGACGGGACGGGATCGGGATGAAATTATTCAATCCCATTAAGACCCGGAAAAATCGAGACGGGACGGGACGGGACGGGATCGGAACGGGAACGGGATCGCGGGATGGGATGCCCACCCCTACTAAATATGAATTGTTATGAATATCCATTGGATAATTTCAAAATCTGTAGTTCATTGGAACTAACTTGCATATTCGAACCATCCCACATCCCTAACTAGAGTTGGGCCAGTCTGGATAATCAACCTGAGTACCCAAACTCGAGATTTGGATCGGTCTTTTAAAGACTGAATTTTTAGGGACCGAGGTGAGACCGGTTAATCGGGATCCCAGGTAATCAAAATTTCTAGTCGGGCCGGTTTGGTCCAATCCCCGTTTCACTTGTATGTTTGCAGAATGATAAGGCATCAAAAGGAAATATCTTTGTAATTTCCAGTAAAGTTGGTTTTTATGGGTTGTGTATTTTCCTTGCACCTTACTTGTTTGCAAGATTGAGAGTGAGGTGATCATGATATAGTTTCATTGTGAAGAATAGGGGCTATTTGGGTATGAAAACAGAGGACATACCATCAAATTTAACTTTTTGATTGATTGAAAATTGGAATCTCAAGTGGTTTCCACTCTGAGGTGAGGATGAGATGTTCGAAACCGACAACCTCAACTCAGTGAACAAGAAAGCCTCGCTACGCTGAAAAAATTAGAAGTTTCTGACTGTTGGGAGGTGGAATCAAGGATTTTAAGCGTCGAGTTGTCCTTCAAGACCTATAATTGATTCAATTATCTAAGTTGGCATGTTTTCCAATGGGATTAAAACATGCTGCTGTGTTTTAAGAACTAGAAATTATTATTTGATTGTGTTGCCTGGTTGGGTAGATATTCTAATTTTCAGCACCAGATGAAGTAGAGGAGCGGGAATGGGGGAGAAGGGGTAGATGGAAATTGTGAATGAAAAATATAAAAATTGTAATTAATATATAAAGAAATATAATTAACTAGTTTTTTGTTAAAATACCCCGGTCGGGTCGATCAACCGGCGGGTTGTAGGAATTGGAACCGAAGATCGAACTGAGAATTTTGCTTCGGTCCGATTTTTAGGACCAAACATTAAAAAGACCACCCGAATCGAATCGATTACCATTGCGGTCCAATTTTTTGGTCTGAAATGCCCAACCCTGACCCTAACACTATTAGGTGACATTTGTTTCTCGTAAGATGTAGTTGGCCAAATATATGTTAATAACTATATTTAACTTTTTGTGATTTATAATTTTTTTTTATTTTATAAAGAAAAGAAAATATTTATATAATTTAATGAAGTGAAACAAAACATTAGTCTTTTACATACATATTTCTCGATTTGATTGGCGTTGAAAGGTTCAAATTCTGTGCATACTACTCTATGTGATTGCACTGATATTGGTGTGATTTACAACCAACAAATGACACAAGGCATTCCTCAACCAAAACTGGTCTCAAACATGTAAGGGTAGCTTGTCTAGCACCTTGGCTAATTTTTACCACCACAATGGGTTTCTTGTGGTGATAATGTTTAACGGGCTTTAGCTTCAAGACAAAGATATGGTTAAGATTAGGGGTGGGCACGGTCCTGGATAGAGAAAAAATTTGGACAAACCCAGTTGGTCCCAGACCGTTGAGTTGGGATAGAACCATGCCATCCCGGTTCAATTTTTTTTTCCCAAATCAAATTGAGGAAAATAAGAACAATCAACAACTCTCACTCACTCACTCACTCACTCACTCACTCACTCACTCACTCACTCTCTGTATCGCTCGAAGCAGAGGAACGAAAAAAGGTTTATTGGATGAACTACCGAATCCGATGTGGTGATCTTTGTGTGGCAGAGGAGAATCAACAATTATTTCTTTTTCTCTTATTTCGTTTTTCGACATTGCTATCAAATTCAGGTTTAGAGGCGGAGGAGTGATGATCATTGCCGCGAGGAGAAGATGAGTCTCGCTCAACGAAGGGCGCTTTGCACATTCGTCTGGTTCTTCCCCATTTCAAGTGCAACATTGAGAAGTTGTGCGAGAGGAGGCTGGATCACTCTCCACTCATTGAGAAAGCTCCCACAGAGGCTCTTGTTCATCCCCATTCATCATCTTTTCAGAGAAGATTGGAGAGATGACTCAAGCTCGGTGGGGTTAGGGATTCAATGTTTTGAGTGCAAAAACTCAAATCAGTCGATCGAAGAGATGAAAAAACAGGATTCAATTGTTCCCCATTTCGCAGGAGAGTTAGAATGTTGAGAATAATTATTCTTCGTGCCTTGTATGCTCAAAGAATGAGTTTCAAGGGAGAAATTTGTTGGAAAAAAAATCAGAACAATGTATAAATTTGTTTGAAATAAATAATGTAACAATACAATTATTATTTGTATTATAAATTGATTACAACAAAATCAAATAAAATAAATAAATCTACTAACTTGTATTGAAGATAGAGGCTTGCGAAATCATTATTTTGAATTGGCAAAGTTGGCACGTCTTGATTTGTAGATAGATGCTAGCGGACACGCTATGTCCCATAGACAGAATTCGGCCCTACTCGGTGTTGTAGTTCTTTAAGCACCTGACTACCAGGATGCAACTATCTAATACCAACACCGTAGCACAAAGGCGTTGGCTCTGGCGAATTTACTGAATGCAATATCTCTTAGAAGTGAAGAAGAATGAATAATTCTAGAAAATTAATGTTATGAATAACTCTAGAAAATTAATGTTATTGAAGAACTTGATTTTCTCCTCAATATATAGAGAACAAAAGGGTGTGTTGATCAGACACATCCTTTTTTAAAATACACATATTTTGCCTTCAAGTGCAATAGACACATTTCTTAAAAGACAAAAGACAAAAGACACATTTCTTAAATTAAAAGACACATCTTTTGTCTTTAATGTTGGTTATTTGCTATACAAACTCCAATAATACCCCACATTTGTATAGTAAATATACAAAGTTGTCTTCTGGAGAGAAACTCAGACATAATATGCATCGGGAGAGGTGTCTTTTGGACTTGAACCTTCCTTAGTGAATACTTATCGGATTTACCGGTGACGCAGTGTGTATAGGAGACATTGAACTGTTCACCATGTTTAGTAAATCAAGACAATGAGCATCACACATATTATATCTTCACATTTTTCAATTCATACAGTTGTGTTCATTTTGGTCTTGAACAAATCCCGGATTCATGAGAGCTTTAGATAACTCAACCATATCATTCTCATAAATGCGACCCCACATTTACTCACATATAGGTGACACTTAGATTATTAATACCCTGTTGTATTCATCTTATCTCTCAAGAGATTAGTGTCATTAAGAATAAATAAATATTCACCCTGACCATCACATGTAGCATACATTTCTTATCATAGGAACGAGTAAGTGTGTACACTCTATTATTTGAGTTTCACCTAACTAGTTTGCCTTTTTTAACCTAGGTCTTGAAATTTCATTTGGCTAGGTTAGGTTTCCGCCAGGTATACTCCTCATTGGATTGGCTTTAAGCCCATTCTCCTCGATAATTTTAACACTTGCTCTTCTGGTATACCCTTTGTAAGTTGATCCGTAATATTCTTCTTTGACTTCACATACACTACACCAAAAATGGCCATTAGCAACGGTTTTAAACCGTCGGGGTAACCCATTGGCACGGCTTAGAAGGCGTCGCTAAATCCCTAGTAACGGCTAAAAATCGTGGCTAAAATATTAGCAACGGTTTTATCTCGAGGACGGTTGATGATTTAGCCACGGTTATAAACCGTTGCCAAAATCTTAGCCACGGTTCTAAGCCGTGGGCAGGAGTAGCCACGGCTTAAAACCGTTGCAAGTTTGGCCACGGTTTTAAGCCGTTGCAATAGCTTTAGCAATGGTTTTAAGCCGTGGCCAGTACTAGCCACGGTTATAAGTCGTGGCAAGGTAGCCACGGTTTTTAGCCGTTGCAATAATTAGCCACGGTTTAAAACCGTGGCAAATATATATATATATTTTTTAATAATTTTTTTTTTTTTTGCTGTCAAATGACTTTTTATTACATCTTATAAGTTTTATTTCTAGAAAATAAAAATTTTAATGTGCCAAACTTAAACATTTCCATGAATGGAGGCAAAGTAATGTAATTAATAAGATAATGTATTACATTGAGTCACAAAATCTATCAAATAATATCTCAAATACAATGACACACACACAAACTTAATATCTCAAATACAAAGAAAGTGGAACAATGCTGCTGCTGCTGCGAGAGACGCAATGCTGCTGCTGCAAGGGACGATCTGCTGATGATGCGAGGTACGCACTGCTGCTGCTGCTGCTGCGAGGGAATCACTGCTGCCAGACAAATCACCTATGAAAATTGCTTCTAGGAGTGATAATACCACGAAATAACAGCTGCTGCAGCAACATAAACCTCGACCATATTACCATCCAACGTCACCAAACAACCCCAGATTTCTCCTTGCAACGACACCTATTGAACCAGGGTTTATGATCAATACTTGCATAAAAATGGATCCAAACCTTCTGCATATTATATCTGATACCGATGCACATCACTACCATTCAAACCATTAAAATCAAAACAAATGGAAGGCATAATGAAGATCCAAACATGGAGCATCAGATGTTATAATTAATGTGAAGCATATTATAAGAGTTTCAACAACATCATACACATTTTGTGTCAACCTTTTAACTTGGATTATTATAAATATTGTGAGATTATTTGAACTTGGAACAGGATGCTATTGTACACCAGGGGTAGTTCCTTTTCATTTTGATTTATGTCATGTTGTTGAGAAATTTTGTTTTCCCAAGTAGACATGAATAATAATATACTTCAATGGTAGCATATTTGAACCCTGAACGCCCTACAAGCAAATATATTTAAAACTTTATTCATTAATGCCTTGCTTGTTTGATTCACTCCTAGAGCATGCATTAAGGATCATATAGAAGTAGATGCATCATATATGAGAATAGTCCAAGAAGAGTGCACTTTTAAAATCCCATAATGTAGAAGATGCAACATTCGGAGGGTAGTAAGAAGGGAATTTTACTCTTAGAACACTTGAGAATCCAGAGGAATGACTAGAGATGATTCATATAATGTAACCAAACAATATCAGACAAAAGTTAAACCCACCTTTTCTATCCTTTCTACCTTAAGGAGAACAATAGTTATCCCCTCTGCCAATTATTTCATTTCTTATGAATATGGCCAGGAAGCTGATGGCAACAGGTGCAGTCATCCTCATTGTCTTTCAGATATGGCTTAGTGATGTCTATGTTGCTTATTATTCAATGCAGAGGTTTCTCCTGAAAATCTAATTTGTATGATGTCTGATTTAGGTGAACCTCATGTATTGAATAAAGAAATGCTATCACCAAGGACAGATTAATTGCTGGAACAGATTAATTGAATAAAGAAATGCTATCTGATTATGGTAGTCCTCATGTATTGAAGATAGGGGTGGACACGGGACGGATGGACCTCATCCCTATTCGGTCTTTTTCCTTCAGGATCGGGACAGAAGCGTTCCAAACGGGACAGGGATGAGCAGGTACTAAATTGCAGAAAGATATATTTTAATGGCCAAACTTCCCTCCCTCTTTTTTGTGCATACCCTAGGAAGTATCAAGAACATATTCATTCACATGAGCAGGAAGTATCAAGTCATCTTCACACAAATCATGCCAGACAAATCCATTTTTGTAACTTCTACTTTCACAAATCCACCACAACAATGATAACAATCAAATTTCTAATAAAATACAACTTACTGGAAAACCAAAACCAGTTCTTATAACACTCTTACCTCTTACAAGACCACGAATACAACGAAGGCATGCCACTTCCTCTCAAGACATTAAGCCGATTAATCACATCTACAAAACATACTAAATTTCAGCATTCCCAAATTCAAATAGAAATATAGTATAACAAAGTAACAAACAAGCCAGACACATACCTCTCAAGTGAAGACCTTCGGGCGAAGAGAGTGCAACCTCAATGAAATGTGGATGTTCAAGGTGGTGATTTCTGCAGAGATAATAAACAACAACAACTTTTCTATTATGCCGCTTCGGTGATGGCTCCGTCCAAACTATAGCCCTCTCTGGACTAGTTTGCCTGTACTTGTTCATTCTCCCCTCCATTTCTCTCACTGTTAAATCACCTCAGACTGAAACGGATCTAAAACAAATACATCTTAGTCACTTCAGCCTTCAGCTTCACATTTCATCATTAATCACAAGAAATACAATCTACCTAAGACTTATAACTGACTAGAAGTTCTATTGTCTCGCATTAACTAAAACCTAGCAAAATTTGCTTGCAAATCCAACTAATTGAATGAACTTCAGCTCATAATGTCAAATTCCATCAGTTCCTCTAAATAATAGCTCAAAAAGACCTATAAAACTACTATCTGAGCCTCATCAGATCTAATTTCACTCGCAAAACCTATTTAGTGATCCCATACAAAGGAATGCAACACAAAAACACTACAAATCAACTGTTCAAAACAGTTTTCAGTAAAAAAATATCCAATATGGAAGCTAAGTTGTTATTCTTTGACATTCATGGATACAAAAGAAGAATATCCAATATGTCTAGCAAAAATGGCTTTTGACCAATGAAAGCTTGTCATCTATACAAAATATGATAGATTCATGCAATATGATATGATATGAGAGACGCAATGCTGACTAACCTGTGTTGATTCAGGTTTTCCCTCTTGGTCTGATTCTATGGACAGGGCCAGGGACGAACTGCGGTTGATGCTGCTGCTGCTGCGAGAGATGCAATGCTGCTGCTGCAAGGTCCACGTTTTGAGGCTCTATCAGTATTGATTTCATATTCCCGCAGCCTAATAGCATAATGTAATATTAGGTAAGTACACTTTAACTGAACGTGTTGACAGTTTATCTTGAGTAGTTTCAGAATTGTTAGTTGATCTGATTCAGGGATTTAAGCCTCACCTATCTTTTATATGACTTATGTTTGCAAAATAAACTGGTGCATCAATCCGAACAATCACAATGCCATTGTAAGTGTATGCTTCTGGGTACTGTTCAGTATTTCTATATACAGTGGTTCCAGGAAGACGTCCCAATATAGCTGCATTGAAAACCAGAAAGCATACTTCCGAATATTTTCACAGAATCAATTCTAGATAGTACATGATTGTTCTAATACGTGTTCAGATGTTCAGATATGCCACAGAGAGAATGTTCATAGTGCAAATGACAAACAATAAGAAAATAGTTGCTCCATGGGAATTAATATGGTACAAATATCCAGATCAACCCAAACTAGGAAAAAAAACTCACCAATATGTGGATTTGCTGATTCATGGATGACAAACGCGAGTGAAAACCCCACCTACAGTGTCGAATTTCCTAGATCATATTAATAACACAGCAGTAATAAACAAATGTATATGAAGAACAAATTTCTCCGAAGCTTATAGAAACATTAGTTTCATCCATCGAATACATCATGCTTGTAAAGAAATTTAATTATATTAAAGTCTGCTGAATTAAATATGCTTTTCTAGCATCCAATGGAGATGGAGTTGTCATTAGTCATTACACACTGGAAAGAAGTTACTAGGTGTTTTCCGGCCAATCAGATGTTAAATCCCCTTTTGTCGTCTTTAGAAGAGTTCTAACAATTATATTTAAATTCAGTTCAAGGTTCAGAGTAGGGGCTTCAAAAATGATTCATAGAACAAAAAAGATTTCACAATTTAACTAGTAAGAGCATCTACAATGGAAGACCTCAAACCTAAAATGAGATCTAGGGGTTTCATTCTCCAATTCCTCCTTAAACCTCAAATATGTTGGGTTTCTTCAATTTTTTGAGAATAGCAGTTCGGTTTTCCGGGTCTATCACCTGCTAAATAGAGAGATGAAAGGAGCCCAACAAACAGTAGCTATCTCATTTCAATTTCGTATAATTTCGCGAAATCACAATCCTTGGATGGGAGAGACTTCTATTGTCCTATGGTCACTTTAACTTGCCTTCAAATATACACAAATGATTTTGTGTGTGTGTGTGTCTTTAACTTGCCTTCAAATATACACAAATGATTTTTTTTTTTTGTGTGCGCGTGTGTGTGTGTTTGGAGGGGGGGCTCTTATTTTTTTGGAAAGCGAGCCTTCTTATTTTACTTAAGCCAACTTAAAAATATAGAAATAATCATTATAAAAGAACTGGTTATATAATAGTTAAAAATACAATACTAGCATTTTATATCTTATTAAATTTTTTTTTCCGCTAATGCATGTCTTTTCTTTTAATATTTTTTGTTGGTGTTGTGGCATTTTTCTATAATCGTCTCTAATTTTGTTTTGATTGCGATGTGATATAATCCCTCCAAAGCCAAATATATATATATATATATATACACTCTGTTTTAGAGATTTTTTGGCAAAAGAAAATCTATACAATTACAAATCTGATTCAATCGTTCTTAAGAGCCAGGCCCCTAGCGCCAGGGGAGGCTCCCCTGCACGTTTTCATGAGAGAGAGAGGGAGGAAAGTTAAAAAAAAGTGAACAACTTGAGTTAACGGTCTAGTAACGGACGTTTGCCTCTCTCTAGTAAAAAACATATCGAAAAAAGGAGCTAAACTCTTCGTATCCAAAAGCAAAATCTTAAGGGTTTCGAACCGCCAAAATCTTAAGGGTTTCGACTGAAGAGAAGAATCCTCGAGGTGAAGCTAGAGTTTCATCTCTTGAAGCTCTCTCCCTTGAAGCTAGGGTTTCATCTCTCTTTGCGATGAAGAAATCTTCAAGGACACCACAACAGAAAATCTCAAGGGTTTCGACTGAAGAGAAGAATCCTCGAGTTGAAACCTCTTCTTCTTTGAAGAGAAGACAATGAAGAAGCAAAAGAGTACAAATCTAGGGTTTCGACTGAGAAGGGTTTCATCGCCTAGGGTTTTGACTGAGATCTAGGGTTCGATTATGTCCCAACTGCAACTGCAGGTAACTTCTAACTCCAAGTAATCTTCGTATCTTCCTAGTTCCCCCACTTTTTTTTTTTCGTTGATCGGTTCTTTCAGAGTTTCAGTTCTTCTTCTTCGATACTATGTCTCATTCCACCTCTAAGTAACTTGCTCAGCTAGAATTCGTAGAGTAATTTTCTTCACTTTATTGGATTTTGTGGTGGTGGTGGTGACGTTGATTGGGGATGTGATGGTCGATGGGTTCTTTTAGGGGTGATGGTGGTAGCAAGGTCGATTGGAGTGGTGGTGGTGAGCTCAATTGGGAATGAGGTGGAGCAGGTTGGTTCAGAGGTTGTGGTGGTGAGCTTGATTGGGGGGTGGTGGCGGTGGTGAAGTCTATAGGGAGTTGGGGGTGGTGATGGTGAGTTCAATTGAGTGAGGTAGTTCGATTGGGATCACACTGTGCTCAATTGTGCTTAAATTTTAATTTTTTTCACTCTGTGCTCAATCGTGCTTCAATCTGATGTATTGAGTTTTCGTTCACTTTGTACTCAATTGTGCTTCAATCTGATTTTTTTTGTTCACTGTGTCACCGTATCTGATTTATTTTTTTGTTAACTCTGTGTTGTGCTTCAATTTATACTTGCTCAAGTTTTTTCCACTAAACAACTTCAATGGGTGTAACGAAGGTAGAGACAATTACTAAGGCTAGGTGTGCTACAATGTTTCAGATGCCCCTACAGTACCCAAGGTACAAGAAGGTAGATTATGAGAAGATGGAAGAGTGGAAGGTGGAAATGTTGCTCAAAGAGTATGGTATGAGCTTTCAGGGTACCTTTGATGAGGAGGAAATTTGCTATGGGTGCTTTCTTATGGCCTGATCAAATTTGATCATTGACACAGTATTTAATATGTTATACGTATTGTATCAAATATCATCACCATATTGTATCAAATATCATCATCATATTGTATCAAATAACAATTTTTAAAGCAAGGAATATGATTCCCTTAAATGCATTCCTTAGAGGAGTTGACGGCAAACCCTGCTAGCATACAAAATTACAACAGTTCATTACAAATTGCAAGTCATTACAAAATCAACAACACTAACAAAATCAACAGCAACAACACTAAATTCATATAGCAACCTGAGCACTGAACAAATTGCAAAAATTCATATAACAACCTGAACAAATTACAGCATCAGTTCATTGATCAGTAGTTCACTAAAATTACAGCAGCAACAACACTAAATTCATACACTCCATACATAAGTTCAAAACGATCTATAGTTTGTAAATTCCATGTCGTTGCTTGAACCTGGTGGCTGCAAAAATAAATAATAAAGATTAACAATGTATGTTAAGCAGACATACAAATCATAAGTTTCATCATTCAAGACGACAAACATACAAATTATATACCTGTGAGAGTAGCGAGTAGAAATGATCAAGACCTTCAAATGTAGGACAAGGCTGTGAATAGTGTGACTCCGGAGTATCATCCTTGACGACAACAAACATACAAATCATAAGTGGGCAAGCATACTTAGTGACTCATACCTTGTAAATATAAAAAAACAAACCTGTGTATTGCTTTCACGAGGTGTCATACACTTTGAACCCTACAATGACATGTGTAAATAAAACTTAATATTCTTGACTTAAGAAAATATATATCCATGAAACATAGATTGCAAAACATACCAAATTAGTCTCAACGGCCCGATCCTTATGTGTGTGTGTGTGTGTGTTTTTTTTTTTTTTCCGTTGAATCTTTCACATATTTTCTCGACGGTGGATTTCATCCTTGAATTAGAACGTCGACCTTTGCTACGAACCGCCAATGGACTATGAATTTGGATCCCAGAACCAATAGTATTGGTGCCTACTTCCGAAAACCCCTGTGAATCAACACGCTCATCACCATCATCAGTTTTAAGTTGCTCCATCTTCAAAGTGATCCATTCTTGAACTTGGCATGTTTTCTTTTCATCCTCAGCGGTCAAGTCAGCCATTTCATAGAAGACATTGCACATCTTATCAAACCATTCATTTTCAAGCTTCATTCTTCAATCTGAATAAACAATCTTAACCTTTGTATGAGCCCTCTTAACATCTTTCTTCCACCCACGAAGAACTTATTTATCTGGTACAACATGAATCCCTATTTGAAACAAGACTGTCAATACATGTTTGCATAAGATCCCCCTGAACTCAAACAATTGACAATTACACTTGATATTGAAGTCGATGACGTTAAAAGATACTATAAAATTGACCGATCATTGTCTATCTCCTATCACCAAGTCTTGTCTAACAGCGTATACCTCAAAGCCACTCCCATCCATAACTTCATTACGAATTGTACAACATATATTCCCTGTGAGCTCTTCTTGGAACTCCCTAAAAAAAAACTAGGATACAAAAAAGATGTTGATTGCTATTCATCTGATTGTAGACCACCCTCGGAGCAGGAGACCTGATTGGGTAGCCTCTTTTTCTTCCTATGTAACCTTTAAGGTACACCCTCGTATCGACTGTCTGGTCGGGATGACGGTCGCAGGAAAACGCCACGTCCTCTAGTAGATAATGGAAGTCTTTGATCCCCCCTTTTTTTCTTTTTCAGGGAGGGTCTGCCCTGTTCATTTCTATGGAGGTTCGATCATCCATTCAAGCACTGGGTGGGAATAGCTATGGAGCGAATCCACGTATTTAGAGAAACCAGTTCATTTTTTCCTATCCACCCGTGTAGGCATAGAGGTAATGCAAGGAATTCTTCGGTTAAACGATTTATAGTCCCCTTCAACTTCATTTTGAACCTTACTTCATAGTGCATTCTCATGTTGTTCTACGAATTGCTTCAAAGTAGTATTCGAATTTACATAACCATCAAAAAAAGTATTCATGCTTTCAATCATTTGAGTTGAAGACATCCCTGCCCAAAAAGTATTTCTTTGAAATGTTGGCACCCAACGCATCATTTCAAGGTATAATCCACTCAACCAATCATTTTCTTGCAGATTATATTTCTCAATGAAACCATGCCAATTTCCTTCAAACTCTTCATGAGACAGGGAATCAGAAACTGCTATTTGCATTGCAAACTATATTGATTGCAACCAGACATCTTTTCGGGCAACTTCTTCATAATATGCCACAAGCACCATCTGTGTCGTGTGTTGGGAAATACAATTTCAATGGCCCTCTTCATCGCACTATCTTAATTGGTGATTATAGCACTCGAAACATTGCCATTCATACACACAAGCCAAGTTTGGAAAAGTCAAACAAATTCTTCAATGATCTCACCACATATCAATCCACATCCCAAAAGAATTGACTAGCCGTGATGATTCACCCCAGCAAAGGGAGCAAATGGCATCTCATACTTATTTGTTAAGTATGTAGTGTCAAAAGTAACAACATCACCAAACTCCTTGTAAGTTGCTATGCTCCTTGTGTCAGCCCAAAAGACATTTCTCAACCTCCCACCATCATCCAATTCCATCATATAAAAGAAATCGACATTATTTTTTTGGAAGCAGTTATGAAGTGCCATTGCATCCCCCTCACCGAGTCTCAACTTCCTTGTTTTGTTTAGATAATTGTAACAACCTTTTTGGAAATATTTCACAATATCATGCCCACCGGCTTCAACCACACATGCCGAAAAACTCTTACATGGTCTAATACCCGCCCTATCATTATAATCAAGCTTCTTCTTGACATACGAGCTCATAGTTCTATTTTTAGGGTAAGATCTTGATTTTTCGGGGCTCAGTTCATGATTGTGATCAATTGTTACTCTTGTCACTAAAATTGGTCCATCAAGGCGTATCTGACCTCTAATCTTAGCCAAACAACCACATTTACTCGTACCACGCAATCCCACGACATTTTTTGCTGCCCAGACCGACTACATGAAAGCTGAATGAATTTAGGTTTTCCATCTGCATCTTTTTCAGTAGTCCTTACTTTTACCATAATCATGATAATAACGTTGGAACTCATCAATGTTGATGAATTCCATCCCTTCTGTAGGTTTCCTTATCTCTTCTAAATTTTCTTCCATCAACATACATTCGTTATCTTCTACACTATCCATTCCTGAAATATGCTTTAGAATATACAACAACTGTTATAATATAGAGGCACACATAACAACCCTAGTACTATTACCTTGTATAGTCTATTTTGGGGAACAATGCTGCAACTAAGGATCTACTAGAGTTGTTATACAGGTAGTTCCGGCCAAATAGAATATACAATAAAAATAACAAAATAAGTGATAAATAATTATGAAATGTATGAACTAAACAAACCCCTTTTTGCATACTATGTACTGATTTGATCAAGCCAAGACTATGTACTGATTTTATCAAGCCAAATAGATTATACAATAGAAAAACTATATACTGATTTTACCCACATTTCTTGTATTACTTAAAACGGTGTAAACCCCATTTTACATACTATGTACTGATTTTATCAAGCCAATAGGAACCATACTGGAATATACCAAGCCAAGCCAATAGAAACCATACTGAAATATACCATGAGCAAGACCATGAGCATTATCCAAGGAAATAGATTTTATACCAAGCCAAGCCTATCATTTTCTTAAATGCCAAAATGAAACAAACCTTATCCAATGAAAATGGCATGATATTGTAAACAACCACCACAAAAACATGAGCAAGACCTAAGAATTAATCACAAGGAAATAGACCTTATCCAAGAACAATGAAATAAGCCTTATCCAACACAAGAACAATGAAACAAACCTTATCCAAGGATATAAAGGATCAAAGGGAGCAAGAACATGAGCATTCAACCCAATTAAGCAACCCTAGAGAAGAAACTCTAGAGAAGAAATACATTTTTGTACCTTGAAGGAGAGCTCTTCGATCTGAGATGAAAGTTGACCAAAGATCTGAGTTGAAAATGGGGGATGAACTCGGTCGTCTTCATCGATTTGAGGTGAAAGGCTTGAAAGTGAACCTCTCGTCTTCGATCTGTGATGGAGCAAAAGAGAGTAAGGGAGTTTGTACCATCTTCGTCTTCGATCCGAGGTGAAAAGGGGAGCGAAAACAAACTTCTTCGATCTGTGATGGAGCAAAAGGCTGTGGTTGTTTTTCAATCTGTGATGGAGGGGAGCAAAAAGCAAGTTTTTTTTTTTCAATATTTTTGTCTTCGAGAGAAAAGGGCAGCAGAAAACAATCTTTTGCAAAAGTTTAGTTTTTTTGGAGTTTGCGAAGCTAACGTCAGTCACAGTTTTATTTTTTGGCATGTTTAATACATTCTCTCACAAAAACGTGTAGGGGAGCCTCCCTTGGCGTTGATTTGGTGCTAGGGGCCTGGCCCTTAAGAGTTTTTGAATCTGATTACTTACTCATAGTTTTTAGACTGATTTTTTTAGTCTTCAGCAAGTTTTAGTCAAATACCATTTGATGGTTTCTGCAAGGTTTAGGTATTTCTTTAACAATGATGTCCAAAGTTTTTAAGGATCTGTTTGGTTGCACGGAAAATAGACATGTAATTTGAAATCGTTTTCGTGAATTCGATTCTGAGGCCTCTCCCTTGGACTTGGATTCCCATAAGTAGTGGAAAAACAATCTTATTAATAATCGATTTCCTGTCAGTAAATAGACAACCAAATGGTGAAAATCTGAATAATAAGGAAAATGGATTCCATTTCTAAAGGAAAATGGCAAACCAAACATACCCTAAATTATATATAAAACATGACAATACCTTTTTACAGTTAATTGTTGTCGCTTAAGGGGGTGGTATTCAATTACGAATTTTAATGGATTGTGTTGGTTTTTAAAATCTATTAAAATCCAGGGGTATTCAATTAAGGATTTAAAATGATACATGTAAATCTAGGGGGTATTCAAATACCGATTTTAAAAGATTGTTTTAAAATCCATCAAAATCAGGGGGTATTCAATTCATGCTTTTCAAAAATCAACCAAAATCAGGGGGTATTAAAAAAGTAGTGGATTTTAATGAATTTGTTAAAGTTGTGGATTTTGAAGGATTTTTTAGTGAAAAAGTATATATAACAAGAGTTATTCCAAATCCAACCTTCCCCCATCATATTTCAACGGATTTGTTTTGGCTATTGTTAAAAAACACCACCAATTCCGCTAAAGGACACCACCATCCCATTTTTTTTGTGATCTGCTCAAAGACACCACCACCTTCCCTTCTCTTCTCTCTTCACAAGAGCAGCACCACATCGCCCCACAACTTTCGTCCACACCACCATGCCCTACCACCGCTGGCTGCACCACCACCCGCACTTCCTCTTATCTTTTGTTCTTGTTCTTCCTTTTTTGTTATTATTATTCTTCTTCTTCTTCTCATTCTCTTCCTCTTATTTTTTTCTTTTTCTTGTCCTCTCTTCATATTTTTTTTTGTTTTTTTTTCCTTATGATTTATTCTTCTTCTTATACTTTTCTCTTTGTTTTTTCTTCTTTTTCTATTTTTTTCTCCTCTCTTCTTCTTTTCCCATTTTTTTTCTTCTTCGCTGGAGGTTCCCCACTTGCCAAAACCTTCGCGAGGGAAAAAAAAAAGATAGGAGAAAAAGAAAAAAAAAACAAAAAGAGAAAAAAGTGGAGGAGGAAGAGAAAAAGAAGAAAAAAAATGGAAAAGAAGAAAAGGTGAGGGGGATGAGGTTGAGAATGAGAAGATGAAAATGGGTGGAGGTGGTGATTGATGGAGAAGAAGAAGAAGAAAATGAAGAAGGGGATGAGGAGGATGAGAGATGGCGGTGGTGATTGAAAAAGAAGAAGAAGAAGGGACGAGAGGTGGCGGGAATAGCAATTTGAAGTAAAATAGTTATTTGTATTACTTTTGGACCATCTTCAATGTATTTGATTTTTTTTTAATTTGAAATAAAATTCTCGTAACATACAAACAATTGTTTAATTGATGTTTTGAGATATGTTTTATGATTTGTATTGGCATGAATAACAATGTAGGTGATTTTTTTTATTGTTTACTATGACTAATAACACATTTATAAAAATCCATAGAAATCCATAACAAACTTTTATAAAATCTACAAAATCCAATCATTTAAAACTCATCAAATTCACGAGATTTAAAGGTGGATTTTATAAAATGATTTGAAACCTTTTAAAATTCACGAGATTTAAAATTATTCAGAGTCCATTTAAATCCCGAATTGAATACCCCTACCTAAAAATTAGGGATGGCCAAAATACACGGTTAGTTCATGGTTGAACTAAATTTCTTATGGAATAGCCTAATAGGGATTTGCAGTGACACAAACCATTCAATTCTTAATATTGCTTTTCAATAATTTTCTCATTTTCAAATTAAAGAAAATATTTTCTTCATCTTTATTATTAAGTTATGGGGGCATAATGAGCAATATTTTCCTTTCAATTATCTCAACCTTATCAGTTTACCAAGAGGAAATCAAACTACTGGAAAACCAGGAAGGACAACATGAAATAGACTCTTAATTTACTTATTTGATAATGAGGTTTTAAGTCAGCTTAATTGAAGTTTGGATTTTATCTTACAAGTTTGGAACATTTATAGGTAAAAATGTTTCCGGGATCGCCATTTCCCACATCAGAGTTTGAGCACTCATCCATTCCTTCAACTGTTAAGAAACTCAATGTCTCTACTCCAGCTCTCGCAAAGAGGTATGATTGGGCTGCAACCTTTGAAGGCATCGTCCATAGTAGAAATGTGTTGGGTGGTCTTGGGCCTCTCTAAACCCCAAAAGCTAGCTCATGAGGTGAGACTTTCCCTCACACTTATAAACTGACCACCCGCCTCTTCCACAACCGATGTGGGATAAACTCAACAATCTCTCCCTCACACATCGGGCCTTTGGTCGGCTAACCCTTCGACTAGTCTCTCCATTTGTGCCACAAAGGACCGAGATGTTGTAACCCGAGCTCTAATACCAGTGTTGGGTGGTCTTGGGCCTCTCTCAACTCCAAAAGCTAGCTCATGAGGTGAGGTTTTCCCTCACACTTATAAACCAACCACCTACCCCTTCACAGTCGATGTGGGATAAACCCAACAATCCCCCCTCATACATCGGGCTTTTGGTCGGCTAACCCTTCGACCAGTCTCTCCCTTTGTGGCTATTGGGCCGAGATGTTGTAACTTGAGCTCTGATACCTGTCTTGGGCCTCTATCAGCCCCATAAGCTAGCTCATGAGGTGAGGTTTTCCCTTACACTTATCAACCGACCACCTGCCCCTTCCACAACCAATGTGGGATAAACCCAACAATTTGTTGGGGCCTTGCGGACGTGCACTTGCGCGCACCCTTTGATCCACTATACATAGCAACAATATTGTCCTTAACTTAAACATCGTCATATTGGGTCTTCCATCTGGGCCTAGGTGGTGTGGGGTTTTTTACAAAAGGCGTCGTTGCTATTAGGGAGTGGATCATCTCCTTATAAACCTTTGTGACAACTCCTCCTTAGTTGATGTGAGACTATTCAAACCAACACTATCCCAACAATCTTCACATTTGGCGTGAATCATCACACATCCTATAATTCATCCACCGGTCTGCAACATCTCGAAGTACACCTCCTCCTCGAGTGTTATGTGCGACCACGATCCTATGGGTAACACTCGGTGTACATGCTCAACTATTCTCGGCGATGTTGGCTCCACCTAGTCAAAACCACCGCACTAACTCTACATTGTTTGGACTTGTAGGATACCACCTTAGCAAGGATCTGGAGCCTACTCTAGACCATTCATCTGGTGGACCATGCACCTGCGATGCTCCACCTGGCTCGTTACCCTGTGCCTATCCTCTAAACAATGTGCCACCTGCACTTCCACCTCGCCAAGTCTCTGCCAAACCGTCGGCTCTGATACCACTTGTTGGGGCGTTGCGCACTTGCGTGCACCCCTTGGTCCACTGTACATAACAACGATATTGTCCCCAACTTAAACACAACCACATTGGGTATTTCATCTGGGCTTAGGTGGTGTGTAGTTTTCTCCAAAAGGCCTCGTTGCTATTAGGGAGTGGACCATCCTGATTATATAAGGTGAACAAAAACGGATGAGAGAATTGCACACATGCAACCCTCATTTTATTAGTCTATCTCCATCCTTGTTCAAGTGCATGATTTTACCATCAGATTCGCCTATGGCTGCCACAACGGTGGTCTTTAGTTCACCATTTGTTCATTTTTGCAGGTCAAAATCAACATGGACGGATTAGTTTTAATATTATTAATATTATTAGTATTATTATTATTATTATTATTATTATTATTATTATTATTATTATTATTATTATTATTATTATTATCATTATTATTATTATTATTTATAATTTGGCATTCAATAGTTTATGTCTAATAGAGTCTGACCCTCATTTTGAAAATTAATTGAGTCTAACCCTCAAACTTAAGATTGCCCCAGTCAATATTAGTCAAATACGTTGACTTTCCTTGAATGTTTAAAATTTCATGAAATACATCAATACCCTTCACTTAAATGACATGTGCAAGTCACGTACTAAATCCAAAATCCATCTAATGATTGACAATTATTAGACACGTCAAAAGGAGATCCAATGGTGTCCTCTCATCTCCTTCACCCTCATCTGTCCTTGATCCACCAAGTAGAACAACATGCAATGAGAAACAAATCCAAACCAGAAATATTGATATTTTTAGCTTTCGGTTTGTTGTGGAAGCCATATAAAGTCTTGGAGTCACGAACAGACTTACCAAGAATTATGTTTTTTTCCATGTAGAATATTATTCTAGAGAGTGCATCTATGCACGGGGCCGAACGACAGATGTGGCAACCAAGATTTCTGCAAGAAGAATTGAAGGAAGCATGGTAAAAATTTCAATTTCTTTGAAGGTGACGAAAGAAAAGAGAAATAATAGTGAAACTTACTTCTAAGATATATGTCCTTTGGTGGCACTCGACGTGATTGGTTGCTTTGACGATTGCAATATCAACATCCTTTAATAACAAGTAGTATAAGAAGAAGAAGAGATGGTCATAATTGAATTGAACAGGGGAAATGAAGAAAGCAAAGACAAATTAGATTAGGGTAGAAAAACCTTGAAATCGTTGTTAACTTTGGCAAGGCTGACAGTGGTAGTGTCTTTGAGAGCACCGTAAGCCTTTCTGAATGTCTCCATCGCAACCATCTCTACGCCTTACTGATTTCACCCCTTTTTCTTGGCAAAAATGCATTTCTCTCCCTCTCTAGAGTAATGTAACGAGGGGAGTTTAGAAAGAGTAAAACAAGCGAGATGGATGAGTTGTTCAAATATGACTATGTTGTTTTGTGATTTGACGAGAGACTATTATTTTGACTCTGTGATGGTTTGAATCTGATAGAGGGGAGAGAGAGGTTGAAAAATAACACCAAACATATCCAACCTGTTCGTGAAAAAACACACCAAGGGTATTTGTGTATTTCATGGAATTTTAAACATTCAAGGGAAGTCAACGTATTTGACTAATATTGACTGGGCCAATCAACTTAAGTTTGAGAGTTGACTCAATTAGTTTTAAAACAAGGGCCCGACTCTATTAGACATAAACCAGTGAGGGCCAAACTAAAAAAAAATCCTAAATTTTAGCACAAAAATTATGAAGGGTGTTTGTTTTTGCCTTTTCAATTTAGTAGGAAGTTCGAGTTTTTGAAAAATATGTGAAAATTAAATTAGGAGGCACAACAGTGCCCTAACCTGAAACTAATAATATTCTTTCATACTAGACTGAAACCTCCAAATATATACAATCCATCTCAAACTAAGGTTTGCAGGCTTGACTCGGTTAAAAGGAGCGACATGAGCCTCTTTGGCACTTATGTCAAGTGATCCTAAGACACTGATTTGGAGAGCGATATTTATGGGATATGGAATTATGGATTATCAAATAGTTTTTTTTTCTTTTCTGGTTGATCAAATTCCAATTGTTAATGTTAAACTTAAACAATATTAACTTCATGTCTCTCTGATTGCACTAAAACAGTCAGTACATATCAGAATGAGTGAAGCTACAAAAAAGCAAAGTTAAAGTGAATTTCAACAAATACTAATGAGTTGGCTGCAGTGAAAGGTGATCATACTCTCACTAGTTTCCCTCAAAAATCGGAAGCTAAATGAGTGTGAAAGAAGGTCATGTTTACGTTGAAGATGTTAGAATGTTGGCGAGAATTGAAGTTTAGTCCCACATCGAGTAGTGATCCAAGTGAAGTTAATAAGTGATTGAATATGTGTCAATAAACGATGAAGCCTTTTAGGGGCAGGTGAATAGTTGAGCCCCATTCGTAGTAAAAATCCTATATTCAGGTGGTGGCGGGTGTCTATGTTGGGGATAATATCGTTATTAGAGACACATCGTGTAGTGGTGATGCCGGGGGCTTCGCTCCTTCACCCCCGAGCACAACAGAAGATGCAGTCAAGAGTTTCTTTGAGGCTGGACATTCAGCTAAGAGAATGGGTGTTGATCGAGAAAAGATCTGCAACTTGAGGCCTTCCCTTACAACAAGGTGTTAAGAGTTATTATTCATTCTTTGAGGCTGGACATTCAGCTAAGAGAATTGGGTGTTGATTGAGAAAAGATCTTCAACTTGAGGCCTTCCCTTACAACAAGGTGTTAGAGTTATTATTCATTTGGTACACAGTGCACAAATATAATAATAAAATTAACCGAAATCAAGAAAAGGGACCCCTTGAAAGAGCGGAAAATAACTGATTATCCTAACCATCAATGAATAAAGTCCACCACTTTCTCATCATAACTGACTACTAATAACTTACCCTTGAGTGTCTAGGTAGTTTTGACAACTTCCCATTGATAACTTACTGTATTTGGTAACTAAATACTTGTGAACTACTTTAGTGAAACTGTATTGAACGTGGCTTACACAAGGTTCTCTTCAGTTGATTCTGTAACAACTCCTTGAGAAAGTTATACTGCCAAGTTAAATAACTTTTGTTTGAAAGAAAAATACACAGAAGACAAGTGCACATAAATAAGTTGCGCATAGAATGTTAGACTATCTGTACTGTTGTTTGATTGAATAATAATCAGGTAGTTTAATGAGGATGGCGTTTAACATATATTTCAACACATTTTGCCCTTCCACGCGATAACTTTAGACAAGGGCCCTTGTTCCATCCTACAAAGTTGCAGATTTTGCTTTCTTTGTGAAAAAATGTGTTTGTTTTAGGATTGTTCGGGTGGAACGCTCCATATAGCAACTAGTCTTGCTATACTGCTATATGAATCTAAAAAAATGCAAAAATCAAAACGAACCTAGGCATGCACAAACACTATTATAGAGACATTGTATTAGACTGTTGGAATAATGTCGGCTTGAATAATCTCACGTCAAGTAAGGACGAGTTGTCACAAAGATTTATTAGGAGTGATCCACTTTCAAAATAAAACTAGACTAGAAGGATGAAGGCATAATGGGGAATGGATGCATGCATAACATGGCAAGCTTGTAGGGATGACGGGCCTGGCTGAAACATCACGTCATTTTAACTAGGCCCCAGATTGGCCCATAGACACATCCATAACATAATCATATAACTTTATAATCAAGTAACACCCATTAACATATCTTTTTTCCCATCAGTGCCAATGACCCACACACCACCATTGAAATCATATCAACCAAGCTTCAAAGCTTGAACAGTCAAAAGAAAGACAAATTTAGCTAAAGAAACAAAAGAAGATCACATGAAGGAAAACATTTGTAGGTCCCCTTGGTAATATCACTATTTCCATACTAAAGCCAGCAAGACCGACTAGAAAAAACAAGTCACAGCTCTTCTCAATAAACAACAAAGAAAGAGTGGGCAGGGCAAGCAAAAGTGATTTGCAGGGACACAACCCGTGATATATTTTCAGTACATTACCCTACTTTGATTTAATAAAGTCGTGCACTCTCCTCTGTTTTTTTTTCCTTGGCATTTATCGATTAAACCCGTACTAACTCCACCCACGCAAATACAAATTTGCCAAGCTTTACAGCCAAACAAACACAATTATTTTCAATAAGCATTTTGTTATAGATGCCTCGGTCTTCTAGCTAGAGCACCGCCTTATTTTTGGCTGTAAATTTGGTATTGATAGAAAAATAAATAAAGGGCAGCCTCTCTTATGCAGCATGTTACCTTAAGGTGGTGTTTGTTTTCTTTAAGAAATATGAAGTTAGTTCTAATTCAAATTACAAGTTCTGAAATTCTTTTTTTGAAAGTGAGTATGGGTTTAGGATCCCCAAACTTAAAAATTAAAAAAAAATTATATGTTCAGATGTAATCAGTGTTTTAAAAAAGGGCTTATGTGTTAGAGAAACACTCAGATTAATGTCTGGGTGGGGTCTAGGCTATCTGGGCGAGGTTTTTTTTTTTTTTTTTTTAGGCTGAGTGTGTTCTTATTTTATTTTTCTTACTCATTTTTTGGAAATAAATAATTTAATTGTTTTTTTATTCAGTATATGTCTGAATGTAGAAAATGATGATTACTTAATGGAATTCTCAAAGGATCTACCGGTACCAATTTCAGTAATGTAGATTTTATCAAACATGACTGAGGTCATTAATGCAATCGGAAGAAAAATAAATTGTAGGTTTGGATATTTGTCCACAAATTCAACTTTGTATAAAGTACCCATCATGACCAACTTCAGCCATTTGAGTTTTAATAAATTTTGTTTATGATTATTAATTTTTCATGTTTTTAAATTTTGCTTATGTATCTTGGCATTAAATTAGATGTAATTGATAAGGTATTATGCTTAACTTTTGTAAATTATTAACGTTATAATAGAAAACCTAAAACCGCCTAGACCCCTGAGTGTTAGGCACCTGCTCGCTGCCCGTTCACCACCTAGCACTTTTTAAAACACTGGATGTAATAGCATTTCTTTGTTGTTAGCCGACTTCTGATTATAAGAAGTCAGTCAGAAATTTGCTTCTAGTTATAAGCAAAAAACCAAAGATGTACTGACTGAGTTGGTAGAGATGAGACAGATGGTATCACACGTCATGAGTTCGAACCCGATCAGCGGCATAGGATGAGGAGGATTAAGGGTAAAAAAAAAAAGTTAAAAAGCAAAAACAAACATCCCTATCCCAAGGACATCTCCGACCGGTGGGAAAGCCATACTTTTCACAATAAAACATGGGGAAATTTTTCTGAAATTGAATGTTTTCAAGTTTTTGCAACCGGACATTTGCAAAACAAATTTGAGCCGAATTTTTGTTTATTTTCACTTTAATCAACCACTCTAGATCTTTAACTTTCACCTGAGGCAAAATACTTAAATAGTCCTGAATAAATATCATTCTTAACAAAAAGCAATATAGCCACAATTAAAAAAGCTGAACAAAATGAGAGAGGATCAAAACATCAACTCCAACTTTAATTACTATTATTCTCACAAAAACAATAACAATATAGCAAGAAAGAGATTGAGAGTGGAAGGGAGGATCACACAACAGTCTCATTTACACAGGCCTGTCATAATTAAGTACAAGTTTCACGTGCAACACCAAGCCTCGAGTTGGGCACATCAATCAGTACCCTATGGTTTTGTTGTTGCATGCTAGCAATGACATTTAGCACTGAATTCACATTATCCGGGGATGCTGCCATGGCCAAGCAAGTGATGCTGCCTGCAGTGCTATGTATCAACATGTTGTCCAATGGCAATGTCACATTCATCCCAGTGAAGTGGAATGATATTGTTGGTGCAACAATGGGGGCTGAGTAACATGTATCAAAACCACCTAAGAAGGTCACAGTTTGGGCCTTGATGCGCCTTCGGAACTCGTCTCGGACTGCGGTGTATGCTGGTGCGACTAGGCGAGTGAAAACAGTCCCGGAGTCAAAAATTGTTCCTGCACCTGTGGTGGGGTTGAAGGCCAATGCACTTGGTGGGATGTCAACCATTTTGTTTCCAACTCTGATGCCAATCAGGTTGACATAGTATAGGGAGGACCTTCTAGGGTTTTTCAGGAGTGGGGTATACTTTATTTTTTTTGGTTGGGCTACTGGTCCAAGCCTGAGGGTTCCAGAGAAGTTTAGGGACTTGAAGTTTGGTAGGCAATAAGAGAACGTGGATTTGTAGAGGGATTGGGATTGGGAGAGGAGGGACAATGGGCCTCGGCCCAGACCGAGAAGCCCCTGCGGTGGCACGGAGGAGCCTGTTACGTGCTTGATGCACCCGAACGAGTAGCTTGGAATGGCGTCCCGGGCTAGAAGGAATGTGTCTTGTGAGAGCTTGGCTGCAAATGTGGAGGAACCATAGGTTTGGTTAAATGAGCAAACTGATCTTGGACATGTTGGGTTTGATACCTGAAAATCCCATCCCAAGTTAGCACAATGACATATGTAATGCTAAAATGCAGACATTTATAATCAAACTATAATGTGTCCTGAAGTACAAACTTTCACAAGGGTTTCCTTAATTAAAATAAGAAATGGTCTTGAAATAATACCTGTTTGCATTGAGGGGCTCGGCATCCCAGAGTCTTGTAACTTGTGGACTTAACAGAGTTAAAGACAGTTGACCAACACCCAACACATCCATTGCAAGGAACCCAAGCAGCATCACTACTAGTATCCATGGCCATGAGCAAGGTTTGAGGAGGTGTGCCAATCTTAACCCTCACAAGGTAAGTAGCCCTTTGGCCTAGTTGCTTCCCGGATGCAAGTGGCACATCGGATCTCCTTGCAACGAGGCTGGACAAGTATAGAACCCGAGCCTCGTCTTTCTTGGCCATGTCAAGCACGGTTTCCTCCCATGAGAGTGATTTTGATGGCCGGAATGGTGAGCATTGGTCATAAACATGCATGACCTTCAGGGTGGAGCCATTGTCTAAGGAGTCACATTTGTTAAGACCCAAACCTTGAGGGGTGTAGAAGGCCAAGAGGGCTACTAGGAGGAGCAAGAACTTCATGGTTTTAGAGATTGAAGAATGGTGTTTGGGTGAGAAGAGTGTTTTGTGTGGTTGTCTATATATAGGTGAAGAGCGGACCTATAGGGTGCATTGCTTGACTGTGTAAGTCTGTAACCCATTTTGTTTTTTTTAATAAATAAAGATAATACCTTTTTTTATATTTAAATATTGTATTTATATCCACCACTGTTTTATATTTTCCTCTTTTGGGAGTGTGAGTGTGTCACACATGACGGATGGTATGGCCAAAAGGATAGGATATCTAAAAAGTTATTATTAGATTTCATTCAAAATCCGATATATATAACTAGTTTCAGTATACATAGCAACTATATTGTCTCAAACTTAAAGATTCGGGATTTTGAATGTGAAGTTTTTTTAGGTATCGAGTGTGGGGTTTTTATCTTTTAGATATTGTCCCTAACTTAAATACTTGTGCTTTTCATCTGGGATTGGAGTGGATCATCTCCTTATAAACCTTAGTGACGACTTCTCCTTACTTGATGTGAAATTATTTAAGCTAACTTCATTTCAATATGGTGGTATTTAAGTTGGGGACAATATTATTGTCATGTATAGTGATCCTATATGCACTCCCAACAATCTTCATGATTGCAAAACATGTTCTATGTCCTAACTCTAAAATTTGTTATTATTTAACAGTATACGTCATGTCAAATTCCTAACTTCGTCCTTGGCGCTAGTGGTTATTTACAATACATTTTTTTTATAACTTCAGATATATAAAGAAGAGGCCAGGACTTGATTTTGGAGTTAACAAGAGTGATATTTTTGTGACAAAAAATCTAATTGTCGAGGGAATGGGCGATGAAAACAGCGAGGGAGGGAGAGAGGGAAGAGGGGGGGGGGGGGGGGGGACCGTTCATTCCCCTCGGGATGTGTGCCGTCATTTTCCTTGCACGCATCCCGAGGGGGATGAACGGTCCCTCTCTCCCTCCCTCGCTGTTTTCCTCGCCCATTCCCTCGACAATTAGACGGGTTGTTTTTGTGAACATTAAATTCCCTAGTTTTCTCTTTAAACTAACCATTAAATGCATTCATACAATTTGGAGTAAAAAGATAAAATTTAATATTCAACTTTATTTTCAGGAAATCAATCTTTACATTTGAATCTTCACACTTGTATCAATCAAATCTAATACATAATGGGTATCATACACTATGTAATTTCAGAAGTTTGATGTTTTGCCCAAAATCTAGCTATTTCACTCCTCCATTAGAGGAATTAACAAAAGGGCATAAAGAATTTGATAGATTTCAAAGATTAAATGGGGCATTTATAAACCAAAACAAATCTAGGCAAGTTTTGGATCTCAGTCTGTCACAGAGTTTGTTCCTTGGGAGGAGGAGCTCATACTCTCATATATTCTCGATTCTTCCTTCTCTCACACATGCATTGAGGTGTGTGTATCCTATTTTTATCAAACCAAAAGCTAAAAAGTCACCCATGAAAAGTAGGAGGAAAGTCACTCATGCATCATGTGCGTGCACTTCTCAACTTGCTATTTGTTATATAGATAATGAGCTCCTTGTTCAAGATGACATATAATTGAGATCATTGATTAACATGTTACATAATTCAACAAATCAAACAGGATGGATGGGAGAAATAAAAAGCTACGAACTTAGTCTATTTGTTTATTGAACTTATTATTCACTGTTTCCTTTGTTTAAATTTGGTCTTCCTTTTATTGACATTGAAGGTGATTTGTTACTTCAATTCTGGGAAACGAAAATAATATAGAGAGTAAGAGAGAGGTTCACAGGTTGAGTTGAGACAATAAGGTCAAGCTTTTTTGCGGAGGTTTTGTTTGTTATTTCGTTTGATGTGGTGGAAATGAAACCAACACATGTATGCACATGTGCTAGTAGCAAGTAGTGTAGTGAGATCTCACATTACCATTTAATTAGCAAAGCTTAAACATTGTCTGCGACTTGAAATCTGGTCTCTAAAATCTCCTATTCAACAGCTAATCTATCCTATTTAACATTGTCTGCGACTTGGAATATGGTCTCTAAAATCTCCTATTTTACTGAGAAAGTTGATTAACTTTTCATCATTTGATACCTAAGATCTGAGAGATCCACAGATGACTGCAGCACTTGCAAGGCATCTTACACCTCCTTTTTCTCCCAAATTGACTTCAACATGTTTGTCTAAATTTATTTATTTACTTCGCGGAGGCTGAAAATCAGTGGTATTCATCCACCTTCCATGTATTAGACATGTTTGCCCTGAGTGTATAAAATTATACTAGTTGCAAAATGCCCAAGTTTTTACGTTAAAAGACTATTTAGAGGTTGCCGTTCATTTGAATTTTTTACCTTAGTTTTTAGCTGCCAGTTTGCTCGCGCAGGGTCAGGAACTTAGGATTCCGTAACTTTCATTCTCTGCTTTAAATTTGTTAGACTCACTAAAAGAGTTCATGATATGGAGATCTTCAATCCAATAGAGATCATTAGCACAAATCTCAATCCTAAAAGGCAAGTGCTAGCTACGATACCTTTTTTTGGAAGAAAAAAAACATATCCCAAAACACTAACCTTGCTAGTTGATCGCGACAGATTTTTGTAATGATTTCTGATTGACAATATATGTGGTGTGGGGAAACAAGGTAGTGACTACTGAGTGCGTTAGGAACTGATCAAGTACAATAAGTGGGATATACGCATAGAGAAACGTCAATGCGGCAATGCCTATTGCCTTGTTTTGATGGAAGTGATGGTTTTATAAGTCAAGTAGGTGTGCTCAGAAAGCACTGACGAGTTGGAGAGTGCAGTGGGAAACATACAATGTTGTAGTAGGAAGAGATGGCAAACAAAGTAACCCATTGGAACTCACATTAGTGTTTTCAGATTGTAAGTAAGGTAACTAGTATAAACTATGATCACGTTCACATTAAGTTACTAGTTACTCCATACCACAATATCAATTGGTTTTAAGATATCTTTTGGGTGCCTTGATGGGTAGGGTAGATTCCTTTCACTTGGAGTACAAGATACCCATAGTCCATGAGTCTCTTCTTCCAACATTTTTATAGGGTTCTTCTACTGTCAAGAGTATCCACAGAGTTCTAATTATGAGTTGGATACATCATTCTTCAAAATATGGCAATTCTTAACTTCAAATCATCTGAGTGTCTCAAGAGATAAGCATGTAATTGACAACCCACACATTGTAGTTTTTAATAAACGCTGATTCTAGGGAGCGAGGATGATGGATGGTGGTGGGCCTCCCTCGCCCCGCCCTCGCTCCCTAGACACACTCTTTAATAAAATATCCCGATGTCTCAGCGATTCTTTAGATTATGGGTTGAAATATCGTGCTATAACAGTCACCAGGTACATTGCTGATGGTCTTCGTATAGGACAATAACGGTCCTGTTAGCATAGTTCTTAATTTGTCTGTGTGCTTGGGTGAGGCATGCTGCTGATGAAGTGTCATAGTGACATTGTCCATCTTGTGTGACCTAAGTAAGGGCATACAACCAATGTGGGAGAACGACAGAAGTGGAAATATACTATGGGTGTGTTTGGTTGTATGAAATTTTATGTCATGGGAATCTATGAGGGGATCCCTACATTTTAGGCTAAATTGATATATCACTCCATATCCACCATTTGATTTTGTGATCAATGGTGGGAATGGAGGTCCCATGAACATAAGAATCACATGTCTTGGGGGACTAAGGAGTGGAATTCCCATGTTCATGGGACTTCCATTCCCACCATTGATCACAAAATCAAATAGTGGATGTGGAGTGATATATCTTAGCCTAAAATGTAGGAATCCCTTCATGAATTCCCATGACATAGGATTCCATGCAACCAAACACACCCTAAGGGAGGGGGATATTGTGAGACCTGCGGTTTTTCAAAAAAAAAAAAAAAAAAAAAAAAAGTTTTTTAAAGCGGGGTGTACTCAGTAAAGGTGGTGGGGGCACATAGCCACCCACCCCTTTAAAACAGAACGACCCCCTCCTCCCCCCTTTCTTCTTCTCTTTCTTTTCTTTCTTTTTTGGTTTTCCTTTCGTCCAGCAGCGAGCTCCTCGCCATTTCTACAGCGATTTCTCGGCAGTTTTTGGTGGATTTTCTTCCCCAATCTCACCTCCTCCTCCTCGGTTCGTTCTCTCCTCTTTCCCCTCTTTATTTCTCGGTTGTTTGTTTTCGAAAAAAAAAAAATCAGTTTTCTTTTGGGTTGGGTTTGATCGGTTTCCATAGCTCCGATCAGCCGTGTTGGGGCCTTGGTGGCGTCCTTGGGAGCCCTTAGAACCGACATGCAAGACTTTTTTGGGGTTGGCAAAATTTTTTTCAAAAAAAAATCAGGGTGCATGTTTGTTTGGAGGGTTCCTCGGCGTGAAACTGGGCTTTGGGTGCGTGGGTGAGCCTCCCTTTCGTGACTCTGAGTGTCCTTAGACTCTTTTGTGAGTTGTTGTGCAGTTTGGTAGCGATCAGACCGGTGTAGGGAGGGTTTCGGCACGTTTTCGCCCCACTTTGGGTTTCGGCAGGGTGGTTGCCGAATTTTTAGTGCCTGTAAGTTTTTCTTTCCGTCGCGCGCCGCTTGTATTTATTTATTTATTTCAGTTTTCGGCTAGTTTACTCATTTCCGAGTCCGCCTTGCAGTTTTCGAATTTTCGTGGTCTCGCATTTGTGGTTTTGCATGTTTGGAGCTTCGACCGGTAGGAATTGGGTTTTGAAAATCCATTCCGCCAGGTGAGTGGAACTATAATTTTTATTTTAAGAAATAAGTATTTGAAATCCCGAATGAAATTTTTACATTTATCGTCAATTGTGTGGAATTGAATCCAAATCTGAAATTTGGAGTTTTCAGATATTTCGAGGATTGTGTTAGTTATGTGTGAATGAATTATGCATTGGATTTTCGGAAAACATGATATACTTGAATGAAATCGAATAGTAATTTTGGTGTGATTAGACTTTGGTGTAATGACATGAGACTGGTATGCTTTGTTTTCTAGTTTGCATAGCCTATCATGTTACCGTGGATTTTCGAGTCTTGAGCATGTATGATAAGCGACTCGAGTAAATTTATTGTGGTGATTTGGGTCATGTTGGGACCCTGGCATAGTCGTGGTTTTAAAAAAATTGCCAAATTGTTTATGATTGCACGTTTGTACATTTGGTTATGTACAGACTTGTCATTTGTGCATGTGGATAGTAGTATAAGTGTCTTTACCCCGCTATAATGCCTGTTGTGCCGATGCTTAGGAGCTTGCTCGCATCGTGAGTTGGATGGTGCTTGAGATGACTCGCACCTGACATTGTGGACGCTACTGCATGTGGCAAGCTTGCTGAGGTGCGGTGAGCTCCCGCACGCACTTGCCACTATAGAGTGCAGTAGGACGGGTCTCGGAGGACGTGCTTTGGAGATTACTCGCTTTCCCTCCCAGCGCGCTTGATTTTGATTATGTTAGGTTGGCCGTGTTAGGCCAGTCGTTCGGGACGTTTGAGTTTGTATCCTGGCAGATGGCACCCCATTAGGATACAAACTAGCCCGAAGTGGTACTGGTGCACGTTGTGGGATGTGTCTGGGTGAGACACATTCGTAGGGTATGCGGATACCTACGATATGAGACACTTATACAGGATTTTACAGGATTTCTGATTTCAACTTGATTGCTATAACTAGGAGGCTAGGAAGAATTATGAGATTGTTTTATTTCCATTGCTTGATATTTACCCTGTTTGAATCGTGTGTAATGATTGACATATATCGTAAACTGATAGTTATTGTTGAATCTGAAATGTTTGTGTTGTTGCTTGAACTTAGAAACATTATCCTTAGAGACACGGTGTGATTTAGACTTTAGAACTTATTGCTTATTCATTGTTGTGTGGCGTGAATTTTTCTTGTTTATTATTCTGTTATTTGTATTTAGTTCGCTCGCACCAGCTAGCTTTGTGCTTTGCTGACCCCGCAAGGGGTGTGCTTCTATTGGAGTGCAGGCAGTGTTGGAGTTCCTGCTGATCGTGGCGCGTAGGCCTCGATTTTCATTGTAGGCGTGTTTTGAGCTTTTTGGTTGTGTCCGCCCTGTACGGGTATGTTTTGCTTTCTCTGTATTTCAGATGTACTCTATTGTTAAACTAAATGTTTGTATACTGGTTTTGGTCGCTATGACTCTGACGGGGCGAATCAAAAATATATTTATTTTGTTCAAACTTTAGCGTAGTTTTATTTTCGTTTGTTTATCGTATCAAGAATGTGTTATATTATGATGTTGTGGCCGGTTACGATCCGCCTGTGTAGGTGTTAGTTCACGCATCGGCACGCTGCGATTCCCGTGGCGGGTCGGGGCGTGACAGAGCTTGGTATCAGAGCCAGGTTTTGTGCATTCGTCGTCTTCCCTGTTGATGACTCTTTTCGATACAGGAGCATCTAGGTCTTTTATTTCTAGACAGTTGGTTGTTAGAGACAACCTTGAGGTGGTGCCTTTGCCGGAGCCCTTGTGCGTCGTGTCTCCCTTGGGCAGTTCGGTTTGGTTGTGGGAATTGTGTCCCAGTTTCGAGTTTTCCTTGTTGGGGTACAGCTTTGTGTTTGACTTTATTGTCTTGGGTTTTGAGGGCTATCAATTGATTCTAGGGATGGATTGGTTGTCCAGTCATCTGGTGATCATTGATTGCTTGCATAGGTTGGTGATGTTAGCGCCACCTGATGTTTCGCCTCGTGTGTTGGCTTATGAACCCGATTCGGTTTCTTTGATGTCGAGTTTTCTTAGCTCTCTTGAGATTTCTTGTCCCGACACTAGTTCTGTAGAGGTTGTGTGTGAGTTCCCTGATGTCTTTCAGGAGATTCCTGGTATCCCTCCACGTCGTGAGGTAGAGTTTCGGATTGACCTGGTTCCTGGTACTGCACCTATATCTAAATCAGCGTACAGGCTTGCACCTAAGCAATTGAAAGAAATGAAAGTACAGCTTGATGAGTTGCTTCGTAAGGGGTTTATTCGTCCGAGCAATTCACCTTGGGGAGCTCCAGCAATATTTGTATCCAAGAATGATGGATCATTGAGGATGTGCATAGATTATCGAGATCTGAATAAAGTGACCATCAAGAATAAGTATCCATTGCCTCGGATTGATGATCTATTGGATCAGTTGAGGGGAGCCGTAGTGTTTTCACAGTTAGATTTGCAGTCTGGGTACCATCAGATGAGAGTTGAGGAACATTCCGTTCCAATTACCGCTTTTCGGACTTGTTATGGCTTGTATGAGTTTCCAGTCATGCCATTTGGATTGACAAATGCACCAGCTTTCTTCATGGATTTGATGAATAGATTGTTCAGTCCGTACTTGGACAAGTTTGTGGTAATCTTCATTGATGATATCTTAGTGTACTCGAGGAGTTTAGAGGAGCACAGAGAGCACCTTCGCATTGTTTTGCAGACACTTAGAGAAAATCAGTTGTATGCGAAGTTCAGTAAGTGTCACTTCTGGGAGCCTGAAGTTCGATTTCTTGGGCATGTCATTTCTAGTGGAGGTATTGCAGTGGATCCTGAGAAAGTCGAAGCAGTGAAGTCTTGGAGACGACCTAGTAGTGTGACAGAGATTCGTAATTTTCTGGGTTTGGCTGGTTATTACCGACGGTTTATCGAGAAATTTTCTTTGATTGCGGCACCACTCACTCAGTTAACTAGGAAGAATGTTCCTTTTGTATGGTCAGAAAAGTGTGAAGAAGCTTTTGAAACTTTGAAGCTTCGGTTGACTTCAGCACCAGTGTTGACTATTCCGACACCTGGTAGCCGACTGGTGGTATTTACTGATGCTTGCGGTACAGGATTGGGTGGAGTGTTGATGCAAGGCAAGAAGGTCGTAGCCTATGCGTCTCGACAGTTGAAACCCCACGAGCGAAAATATCCGACACATGATTTAGAGTTGGCAGCTGTAGTTTTTGCTTTGAAGATCTGGAGACATTATCTGTATGGTGAGAGGTTTGAGTTGTTCACAGATCACAAGAGTTTGAAGTACTTATTCACTCAGAGGGAGTTGAATATGAGGCAACAACGATGGGTTGATTTCCTTAGCAGCTATGACTTCGAGATACAGTATCAGCCTGGTAGGGCCAATGTGGTTGCAGATGACTTGAGTAGGCGACATGCAGTGATGGCAACCATGATGATTCAGGAGTACCGAACACTTGAGACATTAGCTTCATTTGCAGTTCAGCCTACTTTCAGTACAGAGGGCAGCATGATAGCGGGTTTAGCAGTTTATCCGTCGTTGATTAGTAGAGTGGTGGAGAGGCAGACCTCTGATCCCGTGATTACGAGGCAGATAGCAGATTTGGTAGTGGACACATTGGATGAGTGCCCTACCGATTGGTCAGTGGGTTCAGATGGAGGGTTGCGATTTCGTGGGCGGCTTTGTGTTCCGTCTGATGAGGAGTTGCGAAGAGATATCTTACAGGAAGCTCATAGATCTCGTTTCACCATTCATCCCTGTGGAACGAAGATGTATCGAGATTTGAGACGTTCTTTCTGGTGGCATGGCATGAAGAAAGACATTGGAGAGTTTGTGGCACGGTGTGCGACTTGTCAGCAGGTGAAGGCCGAGCATCAGAGACCGTCTGGGTTATTGCATCCATTGGATATCCCGACGTGGAAGTGGGAGTATATCACTATGGATTTCATCGATGGACTTCCACGGTCGAGGAAAGGTAATGAGTCGATATGGGTCATTGTTGATCGGTTGACGAAGTGTGCACATTTCATTCCTGTTAGTATGAATCGGACGGCAGACAGTCTAGCGGTATTGTTCATTCGGGAGATAGTTCGCCTTCATGGGTCGCCTATTTCGATTGTATCCGACAGAGATCCGCTTTTCACAGCCCACTTCTGGCAGAGCTTTCAGCAAGCTATGGGTACTAGATTGGACATGAGTACAGCTTATCATCCACAGACAGATGGCCAATCTGAGCGAGTGAATCAGGTAGTGGAAGACATGCTTAGAGCATGCATTTTAGATTTTGGAGGCAGTTGGAAAGATCACCTACCGTTATGCGAGTTTGCGTACAACAACAGCTACCACGTAAGTATTGGCATGGCACCGTTTGAGGCACTCTACGGACGACCGTGTAGGTCCCCTGTTTGTTGGGCAGAGATTGGAGAGTCAGTTGTGATGGGGCCGGATGTGATCAGAGAAACTACTGAGAAGATTGAACTGATTAGAGCGCGGTTGTTGACAGCACAGAGTAGACAGAAGAGTTACGCTGATAGGAGGCGTAAGGAGTTGGAGTTTGATGTTGGTGACAGAGTTTTTCTGAAAGTTTCCCCGATGCGCGGAGTTGTTAGGTTTCGAAGTCGTGGGAAACTTGCACCGAAGTATGTAGGGCCATATGAGATTATTGAGAGGATTGGACCAGTGGCCTACAGATTGGCTTTGCCGCAGAGTATGTCAGGTATCCACGACGTGTTTCACGTATCCATGTTGCGAAAGTGTTTGGCAGATCCGTCACAGATTATAGAGCCTGCTGAGGTGGAGATTTCGGATGAGTTGACGTATCCAGTGAGGCCAATAGCCATTGTTGATGATGATGTGAAACAACTTCGTCGGAGGATAGTGAAGTTAGTGAAAGTTCAGTGGAGCCACCGAGCGGGTGACGTGACTTGGGAGCTGGAGGATCAGATGAGACAGAAATACCCCGAGCTTTTTGCCTAGGTTTTCTTGTCGTGGCTTTTGTCCGATCTCGAGGACGAGATCTCTTTTAAGGTGTGTATGATGTGAGACCTGCGGTTTTTCAAAAAAAAAAAAAAAAAAAGTTTTTTAAAGCGGGGTGTGCTCAGTAAAGGTGGTGGGGGCACATAGCCACCCACCCCTTTAAAAGAGAACGACCCCCTCCTCCCACCTTTCTTCTTCTCTTTCTTTTCTTTCTTTTTTGGTTTTCCTTTCGTCCAGCAGCGAGCTCCTCGCCATTTCTACAGCGATTTCTCGGCAGTTTTTGGTGGATTTTCTTCCCCAATCTCACCTCCTCCTCCTCGGTTCGTTCTCTCCTCTTTCCCCTTTTTATTTCTCGGTTGTTTGTTTTCGAAAAAAAAAAAATCAGTTTTCTTTTGGGTTGGGTTTGATCGGTTTCCATAGCTCCGATCAGCCGTGTTGGGGCCTTGGTGGCGTCCTTGGGAGCCCTTAGAACCGACATGCAAGACTGTTTTGGGGTTGGCAAAATTTTTTTCAAAAAAAAATCAGGGTGCATGTTTGTTTGGAGGGTTCCTCGGCGTGAAACTGGGCTTTGGGTGCGTGGGTGAGCCTCCCTTTCGTGACTCTGAGTGTCCTTAGACTCTTTTGTGAGTTGTTGTGAAGTTTGGTAGCGATCAGACCGGTGTAGGGAGGGTTTCGGCACGTTTTCGCCCCACTTTGGGTTTCGGCGGGGTGGTTGCCGAATTTTTAGTGCCTGTAAGTTTTTCTTTCCGTCGCGCGCCGCTTGTATTTATTTATTTATTTCAGTTTTCGGCTAGTTTACTCATTTCCGAGTCCGCCTTGCAGTTTTCGAATTTTCGTGGTCTCGCATTTGTGGTTTTGCATGTTTGGAGCTTCGACCGGTAGGAATTGGGTTTTGAAAATCCATTCCGCCAGGTGAGTGGAACTATAATTTTTATTTTAAGAAATAAGTATTTGAAATCCCGAATGAAATTTTTACATTTATCGTCAATTGTGTGGAATTGAATCCAAATCTGAAATTTGGAGTTTTCAGATATTTCGAGGATTGTGTTAGTTATGTGTGAATGAATTATGCATTGGATTTTCGGAAAACATGATATACTTGAATGAAATCGAATAGTAATTTTGGTGTGATTAGACTTTGGTGTAATGACATGAGACTGGTATGCTTTGTTTTCTAGTTTGCATAGCCTATCATGTTACCGTGGATTTTCGAGTCTTGAGCATGTATGATAAGCGACTCGAGTAAATTTATTGTGGTGATTTGGGTCATGTTGGGACCCTGGCATAGTCGTGGTTTTAAAAAAATTGCCAAATTGTTTATGATTGCACGTTTGTACATTTGGTTATGTACAGACTTGTCATTTGTGCATGTGGATAGTAGTATAAGTGTCTTTACCCCGCTATAATGCCTGTTGTGCCGATGCTTAGGAGCTTGCTCGCATCGTGAGTTGGATGGTGCTTGAGATGACTCGCACCTGACATTGTGGACGCTACTGCATGTGGCAAGCTTGCTGAGGTGCGGTGAGCTCCCGCACGCACTTGCCACTATAGAGTGCAGTAGGACGGGTCTCGGAGGACGTGCTTTGGAGATTACTCGCTTTCCCTCCCAGCGCGCTTGATTTTGATTATGTTAGGTTGGCCGTGTTAGGCCAGTCGTTCGGGACGTTTGAGTTTGTATCCTGGCAGATGGCACCCCATTAGGATACAAACTAGCCCGAAGTGGTACTGGTGCACGTTGTGGGATGTGTCTGGGTGAGACACATTCGTAGGGTATGCGGATACCTACGATATGAGACACTTATACAGGATTTTACAGGATTTCTGATTTCAACTTGATTGCTATAACTAGGAGGCTAGGAAGAATTATGAGATTGTTTTATTTCCATTGCTTGATATTTACCCTGTTTGAATCGTGTGTAATGATTGACATATATCGTAAACTGATAGTTATTGTTGAATCTGAAATGTTTGTGTTGTTGCTTGAACTTAGAAACATTATCTTTAGAGACACGGTGTGATTTAGACTTTAGAACTTATTGCTTATTCATTGTTGTGTGGCGTGAATTTTTCTTGTTTATTATTCTGTTATTTGTATTTAGTTCGCTCGCACCAGCTAGCTTTGTGCTTTGCTGACCCCGCAAGGGGTGTGCTTCTATTGGAGTGCAGGCAGTGTTGGAGTTCCTGCTGATCGTGGCGCGTAGGCCTCGATTTTCATTGTAGGCGTGTTTTGAGCTTTTTGGTTGTGTCCGCCCTGTACGGGTATGTTTTGCTTTCTCTGTATTTCAGATGTACTCTATTGTTAAACTAAATGTTTGTATACTGGTTTTGGTCGCTATGACTCTGACGGGGCGAATCAAAAATATATTTATTTTGTTCAAACTTTAGCGTAGTTTTATTTCCGTTTGTTTATCGTATCAAGAATGTGTTATATTATGATGTTGTGGCCGGTTACGATCCGCCTGTGTAGGTGTTAGTTCACGCATCGGCACGCTGCGATTCCCGTGGCGGGTCGGGGCGTGACAGATATACTCCTTTCATTTTCGTGATATGCCTTGGCACCTGTATTGTCATACGCCTCCATGTACTAGTGGTCCTCTCGCTGAGAGATCACATCTCCCCTTAGCATAATCTATCATAAACCCTAGACTTCAGGGTCATAAACCCTAGACTTCAGGGTTGATTCATTGCAAAACTTATACAAAGAAAAGTACTGCGAACTCTGGTGGTCCAATTAATACTGCATTTCGACATGTAAGACACCTGTAAATGCTTACATCTCTTCAATAATCATGGTGAGACAAAAGAATGCAGAAAATTGAATTGGTCACTTTCAGGCTCCCTTCTCTATTCATTTCTCTACAAACAAACACAGTAAGAAGAGAATGGGAGAAACAGAAACATTAGAGGTGAAACAAGAAAATAAGAAAAAAAAACAAGAAAAATAAGTATTTGAGAGATCGAGGGGGTGGGAGAAGAATTATACTTCCACGGAAAACTAAAAAATGGGAGATACGAAGAAAAAAACTGAAACTTTTCTGTTTGTATTTGTTGGAAAAAAATAGTTCAGTTTTACTGATGTTTGGTTGCTTTAAACAAAATTATGTTCGAAAGTTTAAAATGAAATTTATGTAAATGAACTTACATAATCACATTAGAGGCTATTATCAGATGGTGGTTGTCGGTGATAATTTACTGTTATTTATACAGTAAAGCTCGTGATTGTGGTGTTTCGGTTGCAGAGAGAATGTCAGTACATAGTTCTAGTTGTTGTTGTTCTTGTGGTACTCGTAATTAGAACTGCAATTGATGTTTCGCAGTGGTGGAAGTGGCTGTGTTCCTCATAGAGATGATAATGTTGATATGGTAGTGGTATCAACGTCATGGTAGTCACAATAATGGCCAGATAGTGTGCGCAAGTGGCTATGGTACTCTGCTTGTTACAGTGATGATCATGGTGATTATTGTTGTTGTCCTATGTTATAGGCAGTGATGGTAGCAACGATAGTGATGGTTATGGACTTTAACAGGTAAGTGAAAAAAAAGGGGAACAATAATGAGATCAACTATCAGAAAAACAAAGTGTAATCTAGATGTAGTTTTCAGGCATTGCTCAAATGCTCCAAGTCGTGAGAAAACCTTTACTGAAAGAGGCGATATCTTTGTTTTCATCCCTTCCAACCATCCTGATCAAAGTCGTGACCCTGGATCCTATTATGTTTCATCTGAACTATAAAAGTCTATAGTGAAACTTAAATATCTATTATGTGGCAGGCTAAAAATGTTTCTTTTACTCTATGAATATTCAAGTTCCCACATTACTAGTTTTTTTTACCCTGCTTTCCATTGGTGTCAGAGTGGATACAATCTGAAGGTTTTCAAGTCTCAGAGTATCATCTACTGCTGGAGACGAGAAGTTGGTCTTTTTTACACATCTACGGTACCTCAATAATAATACAGCGACTTATAATAAAATCCTTCTGTTAACTAGTTTGGGTTGCTGTGGAATTGGACTAGGAAAGGTTTGCAAATGAGATTGCAAATGCTCCTTTAGTCCCAGATAGAATTTCTATCCTAAAGTAACCACTGTAACAGAGAGTAAAGAGTAAGGACACTAATAGAGATGAAATTATAAAATCCTTTACCGGTTGGAGCTTAAATTTGAGTCGGCAAAGAAGTGACATAGCTGAAAAAAATGAATTGGATATTTAAAAGAAGGTACATAATCTTGGACTCTAGAGGAACAATATGATCAACAAATGGAGAAAGAAGACTCCTTAGCATGAGCCCGCATACAGCAAAAAGAACTAGTAGATAAGCCTAAAGGAAAAAAGGGGAAGTGCTACATCTAAAACTTGGAGCAAAAAAAAGCAATATTAACCAAGTTGATCAAACCATACAATTTGTATATATATATATAGTTAGTTGGAACAACAATAAACCTGTGCTGTATCAAACTTTCTGAAGGGTACACTGTAATGAAATGTTTGCAAAACTTGTGGCGGGATCAATGGATTAATCCTGATATCCAACCTTACCGAGTTCATGTTGTATCCGAATCAGGAAAACTAGCTGCACCTTCTTTACCAATGTAACCTGTAAATGTCCACAAGTGACCTGACCACCAATTAGACTGGTAAGGTTGATATTTTTCCAGTCTCCTAGTTCCTCCTGAGGGTCCTTCTCCTGTCGATCCACAGTCCGGCGCCACCTACTCCTTTCCCCACCCTTCTGCCCCACACTATCGTCCTCAACAGCCCGTTCAACCAAACCCTAGCTATGTACACCCTCAGGATTGTTTTGTACCACCCAAACTGGGTATTGGCTCCTCCCGAATTCTAATAACCCCACACAACCATAGGCTATTCACACCCACTCCTTCTAGTTTTCGCCCCACGCCACTACCAGTTAGTTACAACCTTCTCGCCCTCGCTCAGAAACCTTTTTAGCCCTTGTGCCATGCAAAACTACAATAATTCCCAACAAAATGTGTATGACCCCAAATCTGGTGGATGGTTGAACACTGATTTCCTTCCACAATACTAGCTTTCTGTCAACTCCAATTTTCCATTACATAACCCTCCCCCTCCTCCTCAGGTTGACTCTTTTATTGAAGTGCATGCGCAGTTTGTTGTCTTCCCTAAACTTTCTGTTTCAGATATGATTAAATTACCACATGGACATCCTAGCAATCCTACTCCGCCTTGGCAACCTGCTCAGGACAAAGGACAATTTCACCCTCTTTAGGACGAGGTAGAGGATTTATTAGAGGTGGTAATCCTTTTTTTCAACCACCTATATTAGGTGATCATAACTTTGGTGGTGGCACTTATTTTGATCAAGATCAGTTGAATCGGCTTATTATTGTCTTGGAGCATCAGGATGATACAAGTCTAAAACTCGACTTACCTTCTTAGAATGGACTTTCCATTGGTGATGCTTTTGTAGATTGGTCCCTGGAGATTGATCGTATACTTGACTATAAGAACATTCGCGGTTCAAAGGCGAAACAATTAGTGGCTACAAAATTGAAGAACACTGCTAATCTTCGGTGGTAGGGGGAATGTGCATGGCGAACAACATTTGAGGTTGCCTCCTGTTAACACCTGGCCTAATATGCGTTAGTTGATGTGGTATGTTTTTGTGCCTATGGATCATGAGCACGAACTGTTTGGACGGTTAGTGAGAGTTTATCAGAATAGGCGTATAGGTACTGATTATGCTACTGAGTTCCTTACTTTGTGTATGCGTGCTAAACCTAACGAACCAAAATGACAAACATCATTCCTCTTTTATCATTGTTTGGATGCACCACTCCAGTCTGTCTTAGCATTGGAGGATTTTGATGCTCTTGTGGATGCTGAGAACATGGCAAAACAAGCAAAAACAAAGTTACATTTGCAGGACTACTCTTAGAAGAAGATATCGGTGCCCCTTCCTCGCATTTCTGTTATTTAAACCTCGCGACCCTCTCCTGAGGCCCTTCTTAAGTGCTTTGGGTGTGGTTAGACTAGCCATATCCGTAATAATTGTCCAAAAGGAAAATATGCGTTGTTGATGGATGAGATTGATGAACAAGAATATATGAAACATGAAACGTGTTCCTCCGGTTGATGGTGAAAACGAACTCAATTTTTTAGTAGTAGAAGGTTCCGAATGCACCCTTTAAGCTTGCAGACAAGCTTCATCAACCCGGGGAGGTTGATGAAATTGGACTAATTAGCAATATTAGTTTTTAGTAATATTAGTATAATACTAGTATTTTAGGTAATATTAAAAATTCAAGTATTATTGTAATATGGTTTCCAATTAGGATTCTAACATTGGTTTCCTATTAAGTTTAGGATTTTTTCTCGCTTTAGAAGTTATGCTAGTTATAAAAGGGGTGTGGGTTTCCCTATTGTTATTTAGTTGATTGAATAAAAGTTTATTTTGTCTATTGGTTTATTTTGTTTATTGTCAATTATTTTGCTTTTGATTATCGCATTATTTCAATTTCATTTATTTACAAGTTCGAATCTATGAAAATAGTGTCAAAACGAAGAAATAAATTTGTATATTAAATATTTTTTATTATTTAAAATCAACTAATACATGGGTATGTATATATATAACTCTGCAAATCAATCTAGATCCTAAAATATTGGTAACTTGGTGTTCAAGGATTAACCTAATAAGAACTAGTAACCTAATATAGAACAATGCTGGTATAATGATTAATCTAATATGAAACAATATGCTAATAGGAAACAATAACTTAATATGACCACACCAACACCCCCCTCAAGATGGAGCATAGATATCACGCATACCTAGCTTGAGAAGTGGTCATTTATGATTTGACTGGCAATAACTTTGGTGAGCATGTTAGCTAATTGTTTTGTGTTTTCACATACGGAACAAGTGAGTCATTTATGGCTTGACTGGCAAGAACTTTTATGAACATGTCAACTAACTGCTCTGAATTTTCACATACGGAACCTCAACAATCTTCTTTGCAAACTTCCCGTATATGAAATTACGATCGATCTCTATATGTTTAGTTCGGTCATGTAAGATAGGATTCTCCGCAATTTGAATCATCGACTTATTATCACAATATAACTTCATGGTTCCTTCAAGTGAAACACCAAGCTCTCCCACAAGCCATCTCAACCATAATAATTCTTGTGTCCATTTAACCATTTTCTTGTATTCTGCTTCTGCATTGACAACAAAACAATCTTCTATTTTTTATTCTTCCAAATAATTATGTTGCCTCAAACATAAGTAAAATATCCAATAGTTGAACGTCGTTTGTCTCCTACACCACCCCAATCTGGATCACAATATCCCATAACTTCTGCATGATTACACTTAGAAAACAGAAGGCCTTTTCGTGGTGCTGACTTCAAATACCACAAAATTCTTACAACAACATTCATATGGATGCCACTCGGATTATACATAAGACGACTTACCACACTAACCGCATAAGCTATGTCTGTTCGAGTGTGTGAAAGGTAAACCAAATGACCAATTAGTCACTTGTATTTTCCTTTATCAATAGGAACCTGATTTGGAAGTTCCTCAAGGCTATGGTCTTGTCTAATGAACTGGCAACCAAGCATGTCAGTCTCCCCAATAGGTCAAGAACATATTTTCGTTGTGACAAAATAATATTCGTTGCTTAGACCAAGTAACTTCAACGTCCAAAAAATACTTCAAACCTCCAAATCTTTCATATCAAATTCAGATGCCAAATAAGTTTTCAATCTAGTCATTTCATCAACACCATCACCAACAACAATCATCTTTTCTACATAAATAATAAGTGTCGTCATCTTACCAGTTTCTTTTTTCAGGAATAATGTATGATCAACGTTACTCTGCCCATAGCCATATTTCTTCATAGCTAGCCAGAACCTGCAAAACCATGCTCTCGGATATTGTTTAAGACCATATGAAGCCTTTTTCAACTTACATACCAAACTAGTATTATTAGAAGCACTGTATTCAGGTGACATACTCAACTTCTTCATGTAAGAAAACATTTTTTTTACATTATATTGTTGTAAAAGCCAATCAAAATTTGCAACAATAGATAATAAGACCCGAACAATATTTAACTTTGCTACAGGTGTAAAAGTCTCCAGATAGTCAATACCATAAGTTTGAGTAAAACCACGAGCCACTGACCTTGCTGTATATTGATGTGGCTTATGTTTCACCGTAAACACTCACTAACATTCAACATATTTCTTTTCTTCTAGAACCTTCACAAAGTCCCATGTTTGATTTTCTTCTAGAGCTTGCATTTCCTCAGCTATGGCTTCTCCACATTTAGGGTCATTCAAGGTTTTTTGTACTCTGGTTGGGATGGTGACAGCTGACATTTGAGCGAAGATTTGAATAACACAAGGCAATTTCTTAGTAGAAACATAATGAGCAATATGATACTTCACCAGCTTTGAGTTGTTAGGTGAGTATCTCTATAGGGGTTTACCTCGAATACTCGGTGGTTGTAATTGGTACCTATCACCACAACTAGATATAATTGACATAGAATCATTAATTAAATTGTTAGTATTAACTTCAAAACCAATACATACCTCAGGAACATCAGTAATAGAAGAAGAATTATTGATAGGTATTGTAGTTGTAGAAAATGGGGCTTGTAGTACTAGGTAATATTGAAAGCGAATCATCAAAACCCGTAATAGTCTCAACAAGAATAGTGAACACCATATTCGGAACATAGCCATCCATTTTGAATCTTCAAAACTCATTTTTCCCTGAAGAGGAGAAGTAGATACATGTTGATAAAAATACAACTCGATTTCAAAGAATATAGCATTTATAATCACATAAGTCCGTCTAAAAGGATGATGATAACATTTGTAGCCCATATGGTGTGGTAAATACCCAACAAAGACACACTTTAATGCACATGGATCTATCTTTATGCATTGATGTTTATAGAGTTCAACAAACACAACACACCCAAACACCCGCGGTACCAATATTAAGTGGGAAGAAATAGTAACACACGTAGAGAATTTTTCCAAAGGTGTTTTGAAGTGGAGAATACTACTAGGTACACGGTTCAAAAGATAAATATTATATAAAAAAGGATTACCCCAAGAAGCAGGTTTCATATGTAGGGATGACAGTGGGGCAGATTTTCATGGATATCTGCCCCGCCCACCCAATTAGAGCAGTTTTGGATGTGCCTAAACGAATTTCAGGATGGATACAGATATCCAAACAACATTCATTAAATATTCGGGGCGGATACAAATTTGGACAATTTGCCTCACAGATATTCGTTTAAGTATGAAAAATACTGAAATACCCTTAACCTTTAAAAAGAAAAAGAAAAACCCTAACCCTGCCTCTCATTTCTCTCACTCACTCACTCACTATGCCTCTCACTTCTCTTCAGTTTTTCTTCGACCTCTTTTCAAAGAAAAGAATAAAGTAGTCAAACAAGAGAAGAGCAAAAAAAAAAGTCATTGCCTTCTCCTATTTCTACTGCGAGTGCCATTTCCAATGGTGGTAAGTTGCTCCAGCGCCAGTGCCTGCACTCGTGGATCTGTGTCGATACCTAACCAATGTTTCCAAGCAAAACCCAAGCTGGATTCACTAAGAACTCTCATGGATTCCTATACGGTAGGTCTGGATCAAATCTTTGTTTTTTTTTTTTGGAAGGCGAGTTGGGTTTTTAAGGATCCCATAACCTATCAACTGGGCGACCTATAGGTCAACACCCATTAGAAAGTAACCATGCCACAGGTGGGATTCGAAGTTAGGACGTGGGGGACAAACCCACACAACCCTAACCACTAGGCCATAACACCATTGGCTGGATCAAATCTTGCAGCAGAGTTTCTGTTTCGTGGGGATACACTGAAATTTGGCTGAAACTGAATAAAATAAATGAGCTTAATTTCATACCAGAGAGGTCTTTAGCTGTGGAATCTGAAGAGAATTGATCGATCTAGTTATGGGTTTGAAAGGGGATTACAATGCTGATGAGGTGATTAAGGTTTAGTGAAGTTGAATTTGAGTGATTAGCGTTTAAAGGATGGAAAGTGAAGAGAAGATGAAGATTTACGCACGTTGTGTTCTACAGACTACGATTTTGACTTGGGGTATTGTTATTTGGTTTGACATGTGGTAGGGGTGTGGATAGTTTGACTAAGAGCATCCACATTTAGGAGGTGTTTGATATACAAGTTTAGCGGGGTAAATATCCATCAATACATGTGAAACAGGGATAGTTTTTAAATAAAAAAAATAAACGGTTTGGCGGGGCGAATTTGGAGATCTGCGACTCTAATGGGGGGGGGGGGGGGGGTTGCTAAAATATGCCCATTGACATCCCTATTCATGTGGGCACCAATCAGACAAGCACATATAACCTCAAGTAGATGACTTTTTTTTACGTTCTGCCACACCGTTCTGCTGGGGTGTGTAGAGGACATGTTGTCTCATGAATAATGTCATGATCCTGCAAATAAGACTGGATCACACTATCGACATATTCACCACCTTTGTCTGACCTGAGAACCTTCACTTTAGCACAAAACTTAGTCTGTATCATAATATGAAACAAACAAAAGCATTCGTAGAGATCACTTTTATTTTTCAAAGCATATTTTTATTCATCTCACAATGAGGTATTATAGGGATACAAATATAATCCTAACTAGGAAGGAAAAAATAATTCTAATTTTGGTTAATCTGATATTCCTAAATAACTACAGTCACTGTTAAATAGATATTTCGAATTATATAACTATTATAATTGTTAACATTCCCCCGCAAAATAGGCATAGATATCACAAATGCCCAGCTTGTCAAGGGAATTAGCAAATGTAAATCAACAAGATAGCAACTCAACAACAACAAAACATCAACAAAAGTAGTAAAATGAATAACTGACGGGAGTAGTCTCCGAGGGCACGTAGGAAGACAAATAAACAAATTCATCTCATACAGTTCTATGACACCAGTGAGCCAACTTTTCACAATAGTGGTTCCATGGCACCTATGAGCAAACTTTTCACATAAAGGCGAAGAGAAGACAAATTCTTGTACTTTCCCTTCTAGTTTCTTCTTCATTCCATGTCAAAACGAAGAGATAAATCTGTATGTGGAATATTTTTTTATTATTATTTACAATCAACTAATACATGGGTACATATATACAACTTTGTAAATCTATCTAAATCCTAAAATATTGATAACTTGGTGTATAAGGATTAACCTAATAGGAACTAGTAGCCTAATATGGAACAATACTGGTACAATGATTAATTTAATATGAAACAATATAGGAAAGGGTAAGCTAATAGGAAACAATAACCTAATATGACCATGCCAACAATTAGGAGATTATATTTTATGCTCGTTTGATAATTTACACATGAGCATTGATGGTAAACTGTATAATAAATCCATCACATTATGATTAAGATGCTTATAAAATCTGAAACAAACTTTGAAAACCTAAAAAAAATCACAAAAGGAAATATGCCGTTAGAATGAATACAAAACAACTATATATATGATAGACAAAAACAATGAGATCAAACATGTAAGAATTGTGATTTTTTTTTTTTTTTTTTTGATGAGGTCATCTTAGGATTAAACTCAACTTATTCAAGTGGTGTTGGAGAGATATGATGAGTATTTAGACTTGGGAAGATAAGATATTAATTTAGGTTCAAATCACCGAGAGAGATTTTAGGAATATGGAGATGAATGTGGACATGTTTTCTCTATACCTACGTTGTTAATGCGGTTTACTAATGAGAATTTTTTAGAAATATACTTGGGGAAAGTTAAGAATATTTTTATGGCATATATAAGTGGGTGATGTGGCTTCAATTGATAAGATGACCATTTCCTTTACTAAGACAATGCCACTTAGGAGAGATGTCGTTTGATCTCTACTTTAATTAATAGAAGGGTTATTTCTCTTTTAGCCTCCGTCAATTTATGGCTATTCCTTTTTGACCTCCAATTTTATTTTTTATTTTAGTATAATCCTCATTTTAACGTTTGACTGTCAGGTAAAATATATTGACCAGTTTCAACTATCAATATTTGTATTAAAGACTAGATTGCTCATTTCTTCACGATAAAATACGATTTAGAGTGAGGCTAGGAAATCAGGCTTTGTAAACATGTTTTGCAACCAGGATGATATGACATCGTTAGAGGAGTTTTTACAACCTCAAGATACACATAAAATCTTTGGAGATTTCATCATTCTTTCCAGATCATGACACGTCATCTTGGTTACAAAATATGATTGCAAAAACCTGATTTTCTAGCATTTTTGTAGGATTTAAATGTGCATCTTGAGACAAACCCATCTTCCCAAAATTTCATGTGATACTATCTGGATGGTTAGGCTACGAACATTAAAATAAGCTCAAACTTTTGGGCCAATGAAATAATTAACACTAAAAAATCAGGTCATTCTAAGCCTGCCAATCATATAAGCAATTACATAGGTAGACTCGCACCAATAAAAACCAGAAGCAACCCAACTATACCTGTAGGAGGTTGTTGGTACTCTTGCCCATTGCAGAGAGAACAATGACATGACTCTCTTCAGGAAAACTTAGAATAAGGCTAGCAACCTCCCTCATTCGATCAGCTGAGGCTACCTAAGAGCCACCGAACTTCATCACACATGTAAACTCCTCTAGATTTTGTTCAAGACTCCCATATGAAAATCCACCATTTTCAAGCACTGCTACAGGTCCTCCTCCTTTTCTCCTGCAACTAGGTACCCACCTTCTTTTCTTACAATCAAGTTTTATCCTAGTAAACAAATGTCCAGATTCCGAAGCTAGGGACTTTGAAGTAGAGGCCATTGTAAATTGTATGAGATCGAGAGAAATGAAACTGGTCTGTGTGTTTTTGGAGGGGATTTATAGAGAAATCGTGAGTAGTGGAGCAGAAGGATGAGAGAGGTGTGTGCAGGGAATGATATGGGTGTGGGATCAGGAACAAAATCTTTGTGGCAGAGGAGAGAGAGGAGGAGAGAGTGGGAGGTGCCCATATAAGAAAGAGTAATGCTATAGTGCACTGGTCTCAGTGTACTGGTATCTTGCTTGGTGCTATCAGACACCGTAAGATTGCATCGAAATTAGTGTTAACACTTATCTCGATGCAATCCTACGGTGCCTGATAGTCACCAGGCAAGATACCAGACACTTAACCGGTGCACTTAAGAATTCTTGTATAAGAAAAGGAAGGATCGAAAATGAATGGAAATATATCTTCGAGGAAAGGAGATTTTAAGATTTTGTTTGAAGTTTGCAAGAAAGCATTACAGGAAATTTTGGGGAAGATGGGTTTGTCTCGAGACACATATAAATCGTATCTATCTCGAAAAATGGGCAATCTGGTCTTTAATACAAATATTGATGGCTGAAGCTGATCAATATGTTTGACCTAACAGTCAAACGTTAAAATGATGGTTAGACTAGAATACAAAAAACTTTTGGGAGTAAAAAAGGAATAGCCATAAACTAATGGAGGCTAAAAGGGAAATAACCCTTAATAGAATAGTGTAGACCATAGATAGATTCAAGACCCTAATAATTGAAAATGCCTACTTTTTGTAATTCAAGACTATTTAAGGCCACAAATCTAATCCATGGCAAAAAAAAATGTAGAAAGACAAATATACCCATATTCCTAAACACATTGTCGCGGTGTTATTATTTATGTATTCAAATTATAGTTATATTGAAACAAGCGAAAGATGCAATTTGATATTTTTTCAAAGTTGTTTCATGTCCCTAAAACACAACTGATCGATTCTTGCTGAGTAATCTAAAAGTAAAAAAATACAAAAATATGGAAGTAAATTTATGATTGGTTTTAAGAAGGTGAATAAATTTTGAAAATTGATCACTTAATTTTAAGGGTAAGAATGTCTTTCTAATTATTTTTAAACATGGGTTGGGTTAATGGCTTTTAAGAGTCTTTTAATTATAAAAATAGGTCTTTTGAGACATTTTCAATTGTTATAGTATAATGTAGTCTATAATTATAAAAAGTAAGTCTTATAAGTCATTTTCCCTAGATTGACTTAGTTGTTAGAAGTGAATAAATTTAGAAAGTTAAATTTGAAAAAAAAAACCAAAATAAAGATTAGAGCCCCCCCCCCCTCCCCACTAATGACTTTACTATGTTTCACACGATATACACTAGGGGTGGGCATCCCATCCCGCGATCCCGTTCCCGTTCCCGTCCCGTCCCGATTTTTCTGGGTCTTAATGGGATTGAATAATTTCATCCCGATCCCGTCCCGTCCCGATCTAGAATGGGATGGGATGGGATGAAGATTTTCAATCCCGCCAATCCCATCCCGTCCCGAACTAATTTTTTAATATTAATTATTAATATTTTTATTTACTTATTTATTTATTTTATGAACATTTGCATAAAATGTTCAGGCTTTCAGCAGCAGGCTTCCAGCTGCAGCAGCCTTTCAGCAGGCCTTCCAGCAGGCTTCCAGCAGGCCTTCCAGGCTTCCACCAGCAGCAGCAGGCTTCCAGCAGTCCAGGCTTCTATTTGATATGTCCAGATTAGCATGCTGATCCCGTCCCGTCCCGTCCCGAACCCGTTTGGGATGGGACGAGGTCGGGATGAGGTTTTTCCCATCCCGTCCCGTCCCGATCCAGTATGAACGGGATGGGATAGGGATGGGCATATCTCGTCCCATCCCGTCCCGTGCCCACCCCTAATATACACAGTACCCATTAGAAGTTAAAAAAATATTATTTTAGATCGATTTAACTTAACCATGCACGACAACATCAATTGACCATAAAAAGTTTATGCCTTGGTTGATTATCTCTCACCACACAGTGCACACAATCCAGAATTCTTAGCTATCTTAAAACATGAAAGGACTTATTTATTAGATAGATACGAGGGGTCGTTTTATTAGGGTTGGGAGTGGAGGCCGAGTTGAGACCCTAGACACAAAAATAGTCACAATAATGAAAGGTCTAAGAGATTCATTCCATGGTCAAATCAATTGATTCTTGATGACTAGTGATGCGTTCAAAAATCGTCCTCTTGTGAGTTTGATCTGCAAAACAATTGTTAGACTACCAAAGACCATCTTTTTGGTGTCCGAAGGTACTCCAATGCTTAAGTAAGTAACTCTGTTGGAAGAAGGATGTAAATCTAGACAAAACTCAGTTAAAGTTGCATACATTTGTCGAATATTCCCTTTACTTTTTATAATGGTCATAATTAATTTTTTACGCGACTTAAGCATTTGAGGCACAAAGGAAGAAGATGTTTCTTGTAACAGTCTCCTCCTTTATGGAGATGCGTTTGGGGAGGCGTAACTCCCTCCATGGCTCTTTCTAGTGCAACGTTCTTATTCTTTATGAGAGAACTAAAGTAGGGTCTGGATCCGAGCTCTGATTCGTTTGGGTCTAGATTCAGGCCTTGTTTGTTTTTCCTCATTGGCGGGCCTCGTCTGGGCCTATGCAGTTGGCTTTATTCTTCCTGGGCTTTATGAGCCGGCCTAGTAGATTGGGCGTTGTATTCTCGTGATGGATCTTTATGCCACGTGTACGACCGTGATGATCAGACTATTTTGATGTATCATTAGCTACTCCTCCCCTTACTTAGTGGGTATGTTTACGTATCCACTAACTGTGTGACGGTTAGTATTTCGATTGAGGTAATGCACTGAACTTAATGTTTAATAACTTTTGGTTGGCTGATCATCTCAGTTACTTCATTATATGTTCGTTTTCGCGCGCATTTTCTAGGAGTTTTGGTGCGCCATTATGTCTCGTATGTCTTTCCATAAGCAATCTCTTCGTTGCCTAGTTGTATAAAGGGTGTTTTGGCTAATTTCCCCCTTCTTTACGCCATCTTTGTTGTTAGTGTTATTTCTTCTCCTTTATTGCCTATTTTTCTTTGTATTTTTTTTTCTTATTTGCAATGTTTGTCGGTGACCCGTTACCGGATCAGCTTTCTACATGTGAGGCTCATTTTTCTCCAAACAAACCTTTTCAGGCTTCTCTAGCTAATGTTTGTTCCAACTAAATCGTTATTCCTTGTGAAAACGACAGTCCTTGTTGCCCAAATAAGGGATATATTGCGCTTTATCTTTGCATGTTCTATGGTTGTCTTTGGTTCCCAGTTTCGGAGCTATTATGGTCGTATCTAGATTTCTTGGGTATTCCTCACTCAGATGGGCTCGAATGGTTGGAGGGCTATGGTTTCCACGTATGCCAGGGCCATTCTTTCTGGTATTCCTTTAACAGCTGGAATCTTGCATTCTTTGGTGAGGCTTAGCGTGAAACCCAACCGTACCTGTTTCCTTCATTCCCCTGCGTGTTTCGACAATCTCAATGATGACATCAGAGGTTGGTCGTGGGATTGGTTTCATGCGTCTGTCAACTCTGGCTACTTTTACGAGGTCTTCAGATAATGAGGTCTTTCCAAGTTCCTACCAAGCGCTGAAATCTGCAATTGACCGCTAAATAGCAGTTTATCAGCGAACGTTTTTGGGAGCTTCCGCTAGTTCCATTGGACGCCTATCTTACTGATGATATGGTGAGGCGCAGTGGTCTATACAGCATGAGTGAGATTGAGCGGTCTTTGTTAACTGAGAGGCAAGCCGTGAAGATTGCTGCCCGTGCTTCCGCTGTCAAAGGTGATGTCGTTGTCGTTGATCGGAAAGTGAGCTAGGGTGTTAAGGATCTCAATGCTCTTGTCCATAGTGCTACCGGTTCTTCTAGGAAGAGAAAAGTACCGAGGCCTATTAGTCCGTCGAAGCGGTTGTTTTTGCCTTCTGACCGTGTTCTGACGAAGAAACGGTTTGTTGACTCTGTGCGTCGCACATCTCTTTATTAAGATTCTGTTGATAGAGAACCTTCAAGGGAAGATCTCTGCTCTTTGCAGGAGGCGGAAGAGATGAAGTTGGCTTTGGAGAGGAGTGAGAAAGATATCGTTCATCCGCTGGACGACGGGGAAATTAAGCTTATCTCTAGTTATGGCGGCCTTGATGCTGCCAATTGTTCTGATGAGGATCCTCGGTCCTTAGATGACAAGATGCTCTAGTTGCATGTTGTTCAGTCTAAGGAGCTTGGCAGTCATGATCGGGTTCCCGAGATGCAGTCGTGTCCTTCTTCTTCCTCTTTTGTTGATGGAGGGATGGAGATCCCTCCTTCCACAACCTACTTGAGTTCTTCTGCTCTTGTTGGGTTAACCATTCATTCCGTTTCTACTGAACGATGAGAGGGTGATGCAGATTCTCCTGTTGTTCCTTATCGTTTCTTGGCTGTGGGTGGTGGTAGTTCCTCCATACTACCGGGTTCTCGCGTTCTTCATTCGCGAGTAAGTTGGAAGGAGCCTACTCCTTAAGAGATTCGAGTCAAATCGGATGGGAAGTTCTGCTGGTTTTCTCATTTTGGCGTGCAGGATGGCGCACGTAAGCCGATTAATGAATGGCACAGACGGTCGGTGGAGAGGCCTTCGATGTCCTTGCTTAACCCGAACCTTCATCTTAAGGATGGTGTCAGGCTTATAATGGACGGGATGACCCATCTTTCCTATGCAGGAGTGATGGGTTTGAGTCATCATGTTAATCACAATCTTATGGTTTCTTCGGAGAAGAAGCTCTCCATACTACTATTGGTATTCTCCCATGTTATTTACTAGTATGATGTGTTAAAAGTGCAGTGCTCTGAACGGATCAAAGCGGCTGAGGTTGCTCAGGCTTCGTTGGCCGAGGTGAAGGGTGTGCGGGATCGGTCCGTGGTTGCGCTTGAATCCCTAAGAGCCTACTTAGACGTCATCCACACACATATGCACGATGTGGAAAAATAGCTTTCCGTTGAAAAGGCGCTTCATGACGAGGTCACGCGTGCCATGATAGAGCACTCTAAAAATCGTGACATCACTGAAAAAATGGTGGAACAATTACTGGCTTCGCTTGACGAGGTCAAGGCTGATTCCTCAACGATGCTCACTATTGTTGAGGGCCAACTAATCGCGATAAGAAGTGAGCTTGCTTCTGTTAAGGATAGACTTCGTGTTATGGAGGTGACAGTTGGCAGCTTGTTGTTTATGGTCGGATTGAGCTTCTGGATTATATTGAGGGTCTCGGTGTCAACTTGTCTCAATATCGTCATCTAGTCTATCGGACCTTCAAGGATGACGAAGGTGCTGAAGATCCTTTGGGCGATCCAATGGCTGAAGAGTCGCCTCTTCCTCTTGAAAAAATAGTTATTGTCGACGATCCGACTCCTACAGATGATATTGCTGAGGATGTTACAAATCTTTCCCCTAAGTCTTCAATTGTTACCTTCGAATGTAATTGAATAGATTTTGAATGAATGACAACAATTGCTTCCTTTTTCTTCATGTTGACTTTGTTAGTCTGTCGTTGAATGACAATTCGTAGTTGAGCTTTGATGTTTCACAGATATATCTGTAGCAATCGTTTGGTGATTTGAATTTATCTATGCTTTATCGCGCATGTCTTGATCTTGTGTCGTTTCTGAATCTTTGTGGAAAGTGTTTTGCTTGCTTGTCTTCTACTTTGTTGATTTAGTACGTTAGTTAATCCAAGGTTTTATCGGGCTATGCTAACTTGCTCCTCCGTTTTTTCACTTTATTCAATTGATCAACCACAAAGTTTTTCTTCTTTGAGTTGGTTTGTTGATTCGGTGGTCTCGAGGTTGCCTCTACTTCGTTGAATCACCCGCTCGATCTTTAATTCGCTAACTCAACGTTTCAGTCGATGCGAAGTTGTTTTACTTAATTGACTCATTCATTCAATTTTTACTTCGTTAATTCGACATCTTGGTCGATTTGAAGTTTCTACGTTTAGTTGAATCGTTCGCTCAACTTCCACTTCGTTAACTCGAAGTTGTTTTACTTAGTTGACTCGTTTGTTCAACTTTTGCTTCGTTGGTGCGACACTCTAGTCGACTCGAAGTCATTTTACTCAGTTGACTCGTTCATTCAACTTTTGCTTCGTTGGTGCAACACTCTAGATGACCCAAAGTCGTTTTACTTGGTTGACTCGTTCATCCAACTTTTACTTCATTGACTCGACATCTTGGTCAACTTGAAGTTTTTGTGTTTAGTTGACTCGTTCGTCCAACTTTTACTTCATTGTTGCGACACTCTAGTTGACCCGAAGTTGTTTTACTTGGTTGACTCGTTCGTCCAACTTTTACTTCGTGGACTCGACATCTTGGTCGATTCGAAGTTTTTGTGTTTAGTTGACTCGTTCGTCCAACTTTTACTTCGTTGGTACGACATTCTTGTCGACCCAAAATCGTTTTACTTAGTTGACTCGTTCGTTCAACTTTTATGTTAACTCGACATCTCGGTCGATTTGAAGTTTTTGTGTTTAGTTGACTCGGGTGTCCAACTTTTACTTCTTTGGTTGATCAGACCAGAAGTTTATTGTGAATATCTTACTTGCGTCCTGATTCCTTTCGGGCTTTTTACACCGATTGTTTTTATAGGTTTGCTACGAAGTTGTTCGCCTTTGTGGGATGTCAATTCCGAAAATGAAACTTTATTGATCCTTCGACCATTTCTAGGGTCGTTTTTCTGGAGTGGTTTTTTACATTGTGGAGCGTTTCTTCTTTTAGAGTCTTCGAGTTGGTTAGTGTAGTCATCTTCAGAACATTGACCTTTTCAACTTTGATATAGGTATGCTCGGGTGGGAGGTGCTTCTTTATCGGGCCGATGCAGTGTAGAGCATATATCAATTCCCTGGACCGTTCTTTTGATCCCGTGGTTGTAGCGTCTGCATTTTCTTTTCCTTTGAACTGTTTGTCTGGTATGCCGATAAATTCGTCCAGTCATCCTTTTTGGATCCAATGCTCGATTTCTTTTTTTAACTTGTAGCAGTCCTCGGTATCATGTCTGTGATCCTTGTGAAAAGAGCAGTACCTGCTCTTGTGTCGTCCTTTCAGGTCTCCTTTCATCCTGGTTGGCCAGTTGACGTTCTCCCAATTCTCTATGTGTTTTAAGATGTCCGTTCGACTTATTTTTAGGGTTGTGTACGGTTTGTACTCTTTCCTCATTACACTGGTTATTCGCCCATTATTGGGTTGTGCCAATTGCGATTTCTTGGATTCCCCCTGGTTGGACTCAGTACGTCCGTCACTCCGATGTTTCTTTGAATGATTGCTATCATCGAGATCCATCATCTCGCCTTCTTTCATCTTTCCTTTCCCGTTTCCTCGGATGGTTCTCCATTTTCTGTTCATTTTTTTTTTCTCTTCGCAGCTTTCATTTCTTCAAGGGAGATATGTTTCTGAGCTATTTTCAGCAGGACCGCCATGCCTTTTGGAGGTTCCAAGTTAAGGGCATTGAAGAAGGGACCTATCTTTAGTTTTACGACGAAAGTTGCACCGGTTGTGTCGTCGCTCCATCCATCAATCATTGTTAACTTGTTGGTAAAGCGAGTGACATATTCTCGTATCGTCTCTTCAGGCATCTATCAATGTGCAGGAGGTAGTGGGGTGCTTTCCTCAATCGCTGGCTCCTAATGAATCTGGTAATGAAAGCAGTGGCTAAAGCCTGGAAAGAGTTTATCGACCTTGGAGGCAGGCTATTGAACTAGTTCATTACTATGGACGTGAGGCTGGTTGGGAACGTTCTGCACAGGATCGACTCCGTAGTTTTTTTTAGAGCCATCATGTGGTGAAAATGTCTTAGGTGATCCGTTGGGTCAGTGGTACTATCGTACACTTCGAACTTTGGCGGAGTGAACTTTTTTGGCATTGCCTTTTTCATGAGTGTGTCGAAAAATGTTGGCTTGGCTAACTCGTACAGTACGTTGGATCCGTGACTCCAATCCTAAACGAGATCTCAACCATCGCTCCAACACACTGCGAAGTCTTGTCTTGGGGGAGTTCGTTGCTCTCGGTGTTTCCCTATTGAGGTTCTGCTAGGGCTTCGTTGCTTCCTTGAGTTCGAACAGTGGAATTTTGTTGGAGCGGTGCTGGAGCAGGGTTGGCTGGCTGAACGCATTCCTGGGTGATTTTCTCTGGCATCTTTGTCATGTAATTCACTTGGGCCATGAGCAAATCCACCCGAGGGTCCGTGGCAACGTAGTCAGTTGTTAGGGCTGTCTGGACTATTGCGTGCAGTGGATCCGCATTCTCAAATACTATTGGTTCAGTGATCCGGGCTGCTTCTTTTCCCTGAGCTGTTAGTGATGCATCGGTGGGAGAGTTGTTGTGATCATTACTGGATTGAGGATTTGCAGACTGCATTATCTTCTCTGATGGCTTGTCAATTTTTTGTTAGGTTGTGGTGAGCTTTGTCACTGTATATTTTGTTTTTAGAAAAAGAAACTCGTCGTTCCCCATCAACGGCGCCAAATTGATGCGTAAAAAATTTGTCTTCCTGTGAGTTTGACCTGCAAAACAATTGTTAGACTGCTAAGCACCACCTTTTTGGTGGTCGAAGGCACTTCGATGCTTAAGTCAGTAACTCTGTTGGAAGAATGATGTAAATCTGGACAAAACTCAGTTAAAGTTGCATACCTTTGTCGAATGTTTCATTTACCTTTTATAATGATCGTAGTTAACTCTCTGCGTGACTTAAGCATGTGAGGCGCAACAGAAGGAGATGTTTCTTGTAACAGTCTCCTCCTTTATGGAGATGCGTTCAGGGAGGCGTAACTCCCTCCACAGCTATTTATGGTGTAACGTTCCTCTTATTTATGAGAGAACCCATGTCGGACATGGATCCAAGCTCTGATTCGTTTGGGTCTGGATCTAGGCTCTGGTTGTTTTTCCTCATTGGCGGGCCTCGTCCGGGCATCTGCAGTTGGCTTTATTCTTTCTGGTCTTTATGAGGTGGCCCAACAGATTGGGCGATGTATTCTCGTGATAGATCTTTATGCCACGTGTACGACCATGATGATCTGTCTATTTTGATGTATCATCAACTAGAAAAATAGAGCAAAGTAGACCAATCCTACTTGTATTCCTCCTCCCAATGACCTTTCTCCAATTTTTTAGGACTCTCTTCCCATATTTCAAAATAAACCACCCATACACCCAAACAGAGAAGAAGAAAACAGAGCACACAGATACCTCAATTGTCTCGCCCCGATTTTCGAGGAAACGAAAATCCTTTTATCCATGTAGGATTAGGATCATCTGCTTCCCCAAAACTTGAGACGTGAAATTTAACAACAAAAACATTAAATAAAATTAACATAGACAAAAATTCTAACCGGGTAACTCTTTGAAGATGACTGCTCCATAAAAATAAACCGCTAAAGATGCCGCCCCAAAACTCTATAACCTGAGAAAGTCCAAATGGCTACGTTCCAATAAGAATGTACCCAAAAAGCAAAAACTTACTTGGGTCAGCGAGGTAGCTGGTATGAGTAATCTTCATCCTTATAAATAAAATAAATTACATGATTTAACATTAAATTTCATAAACAACCAAATGACACTCAAGGACTTGTAGTTCGTCAACGAGGCAAACATTTCTCACTAACAAGTTTTTATCATGCTTAAAATATACATTTATTTTACCAACACTCATAAAGTAAAGGTCGAACATGGTAAGTTTGTCCTACAAAAATGTTAGTAGACTTACCATCCTGCACGAACCGGTTAGAAATTAACGGATAAAATTTCTAAGTTAGCAATTCTCATAAATACAATTTATTTTCAAATCATAGTCATAATCTCCATTATTTAAATATCAACAAAATATATTTTTACCTTAACGAAGACGTGTAGTTCTCAGAATGAGCATTTAGTTTCTTCCATTAAGGCAATCATGCACATATACAAATATCTCGTTTCTTTTCTACAATCGCACTACCCTCCTTGTGTCGAACACACCTCACCCGAGTGTGTCTCCCTTGCCTTCGAAACCACTCGAAGCATACATGTTCCAAGTGGGGTGCCACAATGAGGAACATGTCATCTCACCCGAAGTTCGATCCATGGCAAGCATTTCCTAAATACTACACGTACTACCGAACTCACATGGAACGACGTACCCGATATGCAAACAAGTCTGCATATCAAAATTATATCACACGTATACAAGAAAGTTTGTATACTAAAATAATTTCTTCTTTTTTCACATTTTTTTCGGAGTTGTGGAAAAGAGCATAAAAAAAATCAATTAAAACTCAAAACTCTTTTATGGTGACACTTTGTCAACCATAAATAAATCAACCACAATATTAATCATTTCTTTTAGGAAAACTAGCATTTTTCATAAATAAAATTTTCATAACACAACAGGGATCAAACCCAATCAATACGAGGATACTTCTTAGCAAGTCAATTTGCATAACAATCCAAACTACATAATCAGTACCAGTGCCATAATCTTTAGTAGTCATGGCCTCCATTCGTGTATATGTAAAGAAAAATAATTCGGACAATATACAAAGAGTGTTGACAATCTGGACATGAGTAATCAACACATTCAACTTAAACTGCACAATTCATTCTACATGATGCCATTGGCTAACAAGACAACAATACCAATTCTGAACCAACACACAATCATTATATATTTCCTATACTAAAATTATTGTATCCCTACATATTTAGTGTACTTGAAGAAAACAAACATCAAGTCTTCGACATTCTTCTACACACATCACCACTCCATGGAAATAAATCAAACAAAAAAATTCATCCATAGAACAATCGAAGTCCTTAACTCCACTACCCATTCCACATCCAAGGAAGCGTTGGGGAAGATGATTGCTGCATATTCAAATCACACACTCCGTAGCATTCAACTACAGTTTCACTACCCAACCAGAACCTAGTCAAACCCTCTCCAAGCCTTCCGACTTCCTAATCAATTTAAACAACCCACAACTCAGTTGTAACTAGCCTAGTTTTATTCGCCAAACAGTCGGGTAAATAACCCTCCAAACAATATTGAAATGAACAAGATGTCCTAACTATACAGTTTGACAAGTCATCACTCAAATGTACATAATTCTCACATTAGAACTTCAAATTGACTATCGTTAAGGGCTATAGAAAGTAGACACAAAGAGGTTTCCAACCTTATATAGCATACTATCTGATTATGTCTGTAACATTACAGGTTTTACAAACAAAACAGGTTTACTTCTTGTTACTTCAGGTTTACAAATGTCATTTGTCAACATTCATCCATGTTTACTTCTTGTTACTAAAACAAGTATCTTTCCGCACAAAATTTAGATTGTGATACCGTAAAATCCTTTAGAAACTAGACTCCAACAGGAAATTTTTGATATATAGCATGATACAGTACACCCTAAAGAACCCGATCAAAACCAGCATAAAAAAATTGCACAGAGTCAAGACTGATAGAATACACAAACAAGTTTTAGCTCATAATTGAAAGATGTTTCCGACCTTGATTTCTCAAACTCCACTTCATCCCAAATATAATTTTCAAGCTTAATAGGTATATAAAAAAAATCCATATCACTTACACAATATTTTCCAAGCAAAAATATATGAAAAGAGAATGGAGGAAAACTCACTAATTTCTACCAATTTTATATACATGAATTTCTAAAATTCAATCAGTGACATTTGGTTATGCCTCGAGGGAGATCTAACAGTTGGATGAACTCCAAACCAATTATATGTTTTTCATACGTGTGTTATGCATCTACGGATTTAATTTGAAGGTATTTTATCCTCTATACGGTCTCGATCCACTAAAACTACTAAGACTACGCAAAGCTGTATTTATTACGGGATTTAAATAAAAACCTAGTTGTAGGTTTTCTCTTTCAACTCATCTAATTCCTACGAAAATACAATAAAAATTTCATATTTAAGATTTATATTTGTATTAAACCATAACCTTAATCAATTGATTAATCTAAAAAAATTAAAAGAGAATGAAGAAGACTCACCGGTGTTATGCATTCTTCTTCTTCTTGTTTCACCTATTTCCCCTAATTCTTTACGTAAGTTTCTCTCATTATTTTTTGTGTAAAAGAAAATAATGAGGCTAGGTTTTTCCAACTCTTTTATAAAGCTCTAATTAGGGTTTCCTAATTATTTTTTTTGTTAAATGTACACACTTTCTACTCATTTAACCACTAACAATAAAACAAGTTTTACACATTATAAAATTATAATACATTACAAATTTATAAGTAAATATTATTTATATTTGTGTAATTAGGTGGGCATTACAATATACACACCTCAAAATAATCTCGTCCTGAGATTCGAAAGGTAAGAAAGTAATGTGAATTTTAAAAAAAATACAAATTGGCAAAAGAAATAAGATTATATATATATACATTTTCAAATTAGAAGTTATTCAAATCCTATACTTATAGAAAAAATTTCACATCATACAAAGTCATACATCAAACATGCATAGATACGAGGTTGTTACCTGCGTATATCATCATCATCATCAAAGCCCATTCCTGAGATTTTCGGGGTCGGCTACATGGATTTTGGTTCTCCAAGCAATGCGATCTTCCTACATATCCTCGCCTAATCCAAGCTCAATGATATCTTCATTCACCGCCTTCATCCAAGTTTTCAACGGTCGTCCCCTCCGTCTACACCCTCCATTAACTTGCCAATCTAGACATTTTCTAATTGGCGGCGTGCTTGGTCTCCTCCGCACATGACCAAACCAAGTTAAACGACTTTCTCTAATTTTGTCCTCTATGGGCGCTACACCTAAGTATCTCCTAATTCTTTCATTTCTAATTTTATCCTTACGAGTTTTACCACACATCCACCTTAACATACGCATTTCTGCTACTGCCATCCTATGCATATGTTGTCCCGTAGTAGCCCAACATTCTGAACCGTATAACATGGCTGGTTGAATAATTGTCTTATAGCATTTCCCTTTTAGCCTTGCAGGCATCCTTCTATCGCATAATACTCCTGACGCCATTCTCCATTTCAACCAACCGGCTTTAATCCTATGGTCTACATCTTCTCCAATAGCTTCATTCTTTTGAATTATAGATCCTAGATATTGAAAAGCCTCACACTCTGGGACCTCTACACCTTCGATCTCAATTGCATTACTTCTCCTTCTTGGTTCACAACCAAAGTTGCACACTAGATACTCCGTCTTCGAACGGCTAATTCTAAAACCTTTACTCTCTAAAGCCTCCCCGCCACTTAACTAATTTCTGACCTAAACCTGCACTAGTCTCATCCATTACGACAATATCATCTGCAAATAACATGCACCAAGGTACATCTTCTTGCAGATGTCTCGTCAACTCATCCATGACCAAAGCAAAGAGATATGGACTTAAGGTCGACCCTTGATGTAGTCCTACTGACACTAAAAATTCACTGGACATCCCACCTACTAAGCGAACACTTGTTACAGCCCCTTCATACATATCCTTAATGATATCGACATAACATTGAGACATTTTCTTCCTTTCAAGCACCCACCAAATTAACTCCCTAGAGACCCTATCATATGCTTTCTCCAGATCAATAAAAACCATATGCAAACTCTTACGTGCCTCTCGATATTTTTCTATAGTTTGCCTAAGTAGGAAGATGGCCTCCGTAGTAGAACTACCCGGCATAAATCCAAATTGATTCTCCGAAACCATGGTTAAACTCCCAAGTCTTCATTCTATAACCCTCTCCCAAAGTTTCATCGTATGACTCATAAGCTTTATCCCTCTATAGTTCGAGCAATTATGGATATCCCCTTTGTTCTTATAAATTGGTACCACAATGCTATGCCTCCATGAATCTGGCATTTTTCTAGTTTCCAAAATCCTATTAAAGAGCTTAGTTAACCATTGAATCCCAACTTCTCCCAGTCATTTCCATGCTTCAATTGGTATATCATCCGGTCCAACGGCCTTCCCTGTCTTCATTCTTTTTAAAGATTCTCTCACTTCTGTGGCACTAACTCTGCGATGGAACACGCGATTTCTCCCTTCCTGTGAAACATACCCCTCCAAGTTTAACTCCCCTACATATGTTCCATTGAGTAAGTTCCAAAAGTAATCCTTCCATCTATCTAAAATAGCTTTATCCTGCATTAAAACTCTTCCATCCTCATGCTTAACACGCTTAACATGACTCAAGTCCCTAGTTTTTCGTTCTCTAGCTTTAGCTATCTTGAAAATATCATTTTCCCCTTCCTTCGTACCTAACCTATTATAAAGAGCATCATACGCTCTCTTCTTAGCTTCCCCTACTGCTCTACTACTCAACTTCTTAGCCTGCTTATAAAGCTCATAAGACTCTAGGCACCTATCTTTTTGCCACACCTTAAAGCATCTTTTCTTTTCCGCAATGATTTTTTGCACATCAGCGTTCCACCACCATGTCTCCTAGTGATCTTCTCTCTTCTTATAAAAATTATTTACGATCCCAAAATCCTGAGCTAAAGCAAAATCTAGAATAGAAATCCCCGCAGTGTTTCGATCCCCAAAGCCTTGACCTCCATGTACCCTCTCATACCCAACTATATCCTTATCGACATGGCCATTCAAATCCCCGCCTAGGAAAACCCTATCGGAAGAGGGAATTCCAAGAACTAACTCCTATAAAGAGTCCCAAAAATCCTTCTTAGTCTCTTCGTCCAAACCCACTAATAACATGCACTATCTCTAGTTCTAAAGCTAATTTAATACTTATGATTCTATCCCCAAACCTCCTAACGTCGACTACTGCATCCTTAAAAACTTTATCTATCACTATTCCCACCCCGTTCCTAGTTCCATCTTTACCAGAATAGAAGAGTTTGAACCCTCCTCCTAAATCTTTAGCCTTGTTCCCCTTCCATTTTGTCTCTTGAAGACAAACTATGTTTAATTTCCTCCTACGCAGGGCATCTACTAATTCTATTGTCTTTCCCGTCAAGGTTCCTATGTTTCAAGAGGCTAATCTAATCATTCTATCTCTAGCTCTAACCTGGACTAGCTTCTTTACTCGCCTCCGTCCAGAATGGTGCGAGAGCCCTTGCCTATTTAACACTACAGCCGAGCGTCGCTGCAGCTCGCCTTGCTCATTTGTCACTACACCCGAGTGTAGGTGCAGTGCATCGCTTATAGCGGGGGACGTCCTATCCTTCTGCATTAATCTTTTTGAACCAAAATCCATGAAAAAGGATGTGATGGGTTTTTTACGGTTGGCTATCATAAGCCTAACACCAACCCTCCTCCTTTATCCGGACTTGGGACCGGTCGTTGCAACGGGCGGAGTTTGTTACCTTGGTATATATAATATTTTAATTAGAATACAAAAATAATAAATTGAAACACTTTATATACAATCATATTTATAAGGAACTGGTACAGGTATTACATCAACTGTTGAATTTGAAACAAAGAGAGAGCGAAATGGCAGCAACATCAACTATCAAAGTACAACATCAACTATCAAAGTAGTTGCTCTGTGTGGATCCCTTCGCAAGGGCTCCTACAATCAAGGCCTCATTCGCTCTGGTATTGCTCTCCGAACTTTTTCTTTGTTCTTTTTATTGTTTGTTTTGGTTGGGTAAGTTTTTTGTGATTTTATTTCTATTATTATGATAATTTGGTACTGTTTGATGGTTTTGTAGCAATCCAGATATGCGAGGAATCAATCCTAGGGATGAAGATTGAGTTTGTGGAGATTGATGCTTTCCCATTCGTCAACACGAATCTTGAAGTCAATGGAACTTTTCCTCCTACTGTTGAGGCATTTCGCAAGAAGATCCTCAAAGCGGATAACATTTTCTTTGCTTCTCCTGATTACAATTACTCCATACTCTCTTCCCATTATTCCCTTTGTTTTTGTTTAACTGATTTATAAAGTTCTTCTGTCATTGGAGGTAACTTCAGGTTTTAATGTCAATAGATTTTGTGAATTTGGTCTATAACTTGAGTAAGGGTAATTTTTGTATGCCATGTGTGTCCATCGGATGGTAACTACCATACATCCAAATTTTTGTGTAGGCCAAAGCATCGCTCTTATTTTATTGTTGTGTTCAAAGAGTTGAAACAAATTTATTGTTGGAAAAAATTAGTTTTCCTTAATCTTTAAATGAGTAAATCGTTGACCTTGTAGACTACTTACATGAAAACCCTTTTTCAATTTAAAATACTTTAATCCCGCATTTAGTGTGAGAAGTAATTTTTGCTAGTTTATATACTGTAAAACATCAATAAATTTAAAAAAAAAATGATCTTCAACAATAAATTGTAAAACTCATGTTAATCTACAAGGTTAACGATTTACTCATTCTAAAACCATGGAAAACTATTTTTTTCCAACATCTATATAATTATGAATTAAATTGAAAACATTGTCGCATTCTTTGCTAGACCAATATAGCTCAAGCCATTTCTGTTGACTAAATTCTCACCATTAAAAAGTATTATATGTTTGTGATTACAAGTTTTTTTTTTTTTTTTAGCTTCTTTATCCAAAGTGAAAGTTTGAAGTAGGCAAGTAGCTTAAACAATGATTCATGTGAAAGTTTTAACTTTTAAGGAGACAAGTAGATGAAGAAGAAACCATAAGGTAAGAAAAAAATAATTATAGAAATATTCAAATAGGAGTTTGTAGTCTGTTTTAAGTCATAGATGACAGTTTTACTTGCAAACTTATATAGTTGTCTCGACAAATTGATCCGAGATGTCTGTATGAATGTCATCTCATGGAAACTATTACTAGTTCAGTGTTGGCATATCCTTTTGCCATTAAAGATAAAAAAAAGTCTATAAGCCACGAAATATACAAGAAGTCATTGTTGGGTATACCATGTCCAGTCCATGATGGTGTACTAACATGATCCAGCCCATGGTGAAGAATGTACAGTTCTCTCGATTCTCTAGAAAAGGGCTTAAAGCTTGGTTGGAAGTAGTTGGTTGATGGGAGTTGGCAAGTTAGTTGATAAAATTAATGAAGTAGTTAGCAGGTGGATGGTTCACTTAATGAAGAAAGTTCCTCCATGCCTATAAATAGAGAAGTTCTTCTTCATTTGGGATCATTCAATCCAGAGAGAACCCAAGCATCCCACTCCAAGTAGAGAGTAAGAAGAAGAGTGTGAGTGAATATTTCTTTTGTATTGGTCAAGCTTGTCTGTGACTTGGTAAGATTGATATTGTAATACCCATTATTCAATTATAGTGGAAGAATGATCTTTGCTCAGTGGACATAGGCATGAATCGCCGAACCACGTTAAATCTTTGGTGTCTAATTTCCTCATATTTACTTCTTGTTTATTTTTTCTCTATATCGTAGTATCCACTCGATCCTTACAATTGGTATCAAAGCCGATGGTTCGGCTGGGACTCGATCAGTGAGGTAGAGGTGCAGGCGGCACATTGTTCAGGAGATAGGCATAGGTGCGGGGTAGCACTCCAAGTAGAGCATCGCAGGTGCGCGGTCCGCCAGATGAATGATTCAGATTTGGCTCCAGATCCTTGCTGAGGTGGTGTCCGGGAGTATCCTACAAGTCCGAACGAGGTGGAGTTAATGCGAAGGTTGCGACTAGGTGGAGCCAACAACGCCGGGAATAGTCGACCAGTACACTGAGTGCTACCCACAAGGTCGTGGTTGCGCATGATACTCGAGGAGAAGGTGTACTTCGAGATAGTCCCACATCAAGTAAGGAGGGGTCGTCACTAAGGTTTATAAGGAAGTGGTCCACTCCCTAATAGCAACAAAGCCTTTTGCGGAAAATCCCACACCACCTAAGCCCAGATGGAAAGCCCGATAGGTAGTCTTTAAGTTGGGGACAATATTGTTGCTATGTATAGTGGACCAAGGGGTGCGCGCAAGTGCACGTGCGCGACGCCCCAACAATTGGTATCAGAGCCTGGTTCTCTACAAATTACTATTCACAAGAAGGCGAAGGTACAGTTTATGGGAAGAGGACGATACTGTTCATCCATACGGAACTTGCATCCGTATAGTATTGTTCACCCATACGAAACTATTAATTTGTATAGTACTGTTCACGAATACAATACTGTATATGTTACTGTTCATACAGAAATTCGGTGCTACGAGATGGAAGGAGTTGGCACTATGATCAAGCTCACCAACTCTAACTAGGCGACGTGAAAACCAAAGATGGAGGATATTCTCTATTGCAAATATCTGCATAAGCCAATTGAAGGTGATGACGCAAAGTCGGATAGCATGTCTGATGCCGATTGGAAGAAGATGAATCGCAAGACCATCGGCACAATTAGACAATGGGTGGATGATAGTGTTTTTCACCACGTGTCTAATGAAACCAATGCCTACAAGTTTTGGGGCGAAGCTTGAGTCGTTGTTTGAGAAGAAGACCCCTGCCAAGAAATCCTTCTTGATCAAGGAGCTCATCAACGTTATGTACAAGGATGGTTTGAGTGTAGCAGAACACTTGAACAATTTCCAGAATATGATCAACCAGCTGGCCACAATGAACATGGTGATTGAGGACGAGCTGCAAGCGCTCTTGTTGCTAGGATCCTTGCCAAATAGTTGGGAGACCTTTGTGGTGAGTGTAAGTAACTCTGCTCCTAATGGTGTTCTTACTCTTGATAATGTTAAAAGTAGCATGCTTAAGAATAAACAAGGAGAAAAGTTTCAGGCACAGATAGTAGCCAAGTATTTGTCACAAAAAACAGAGGGAGGAGCAAGAATAGAAGGCCTAGAGGCTATGGCAGGAGTCCTAGTCGATCCAAGTCAAGGTTTAGAGGTGCTTGCCACCATTGTGGCAAAGAATGACATAAAAATTGAAGTTGTCGAGCTTGGAGGAAAGAGCAAAAGGAAGGCGACAACCAGAAGAAAGATGATACCAACAATACCACTACAGTCTCATGTGGCAGTGTACCTGAGATACTGTCTTTTGGTGGGTATCCACATATGGGTAGTTATGTTAAAGATACTGAATGGATCTTTGACAATGGAGCTCCCTTTCATGCTACTTCCAAGCGAGAGTTCTTCGGTACATACAAAGAAGGTGACTTTGGCATAGTAAAGATGAGAAATGAAAGTCATTCCAAAATTTTGGGAATTGGTGATATTTGTCTTGAGACTAACCTTGGCTGCTAGTTGTTGCTGAAAGATGTGAGACATGTTACTAATTTACCTCTCAATCTAATACCCATCGATACCCTTGACCAACAAGACTTTGATCACCATATTGGCCAAGGAAAATTGAAGCTTACTAAAGGTTCAATGGTGGTTGCTAGAGCACAACTTTGTTGTACTTTATATCGATCAAATGCGAAGGTCTTGAAGAATGAGTTGAATGCTGTGGAGGACTCATCTCTGGACCTATGGCACAAGAGGCTAGGTCACATGAGTCAGAAAGGCCTACAAGTTCTGGCAAAGAAGTCCCACATTCCCTTTGCCAAAGGTACAACGCTAAACTCTTGTGAATTTTGTTTATTTGGCAAACAAAAGAGTGTCAGTTTTTCTGTTCCCTCTGCAAAGAAAGAAAATTTGTTGGATCGTGTTTATTCAGATGTATGTGGTCCCATAGAAGTTGAGTCATTGGGAAGAAATAAATATTTTGTTACTTATATTGATGATGCTTCACGAAAGGTTTGGGTGTTTTTGTTAAAATCCAAAGACCAGATGTTGTAGGCATTTCAGGAATTTCATGCCATGGTGGAGAGGGAGACTGGGAGACCTTTCAAGTGTCCACGTAGCGACAATGGTGGTGAGTACGCATCTCATCAATTCAAATAATATTGTGCAAAACATGGCATACAACATAAGAAGACGGTTCCTGGCACTCCCCAACATAACGGTATAGCTGAAAGAATGAACAGAACCATCTTAGAGAAAGTAAGGTGCATGCTAGGGACTGCAAAGCTACCCAAGCAATTATGGGGTAAAGCAGTAAATACGGCCTGTTATCTAATCAATCGATCTCCTTCAGTTCCATTAGGTCTTGATATTCCAGAAAGAGTATGGACTGGTAAATATGTGTCTTACTCTCATCTGAAGGTGTTTAGCTGCAAAGCTTTTGTACATGTGCCCAAGGAACATAGATTGAAGTTAGATTACAAGGCTACACCGTGCATCTTCCTCGGAGTAGTGATGCAATCTTTTATGAAGATCAAACACTTAGTGGTTCTGATAAAGAGGCGCATCTAGAGGTCACGGTCAAAGGAGTTGATCCCTTAGCTTCAGATGAAGAAAGTCATGGTGACATGCCTGAAGCAGCTGCTAATGAGATACCAGAACTAGAGATTACTGATCAGGGGGAGCCTAATCAAGAGGAGCCAAACCATGAGACTCTTGATCAAGGGGAGCCTCCAACTCTACAAGAAAGTGAAGCTCAGCACCGAAGATCCACTAGAAATAGAAGACCATCTACTAAATATCCCTCATCAGAGTATATTCTGTTGACTGATGATGGAGAGCCAGAAACTTACGAAGAGGCCCAAGCTCATAATGACAATGAAAAATGGATGAAGGCAATGGAGTAAGAAGTGGATTCCTTAATAAAGAATGATACCTATGAGTCGGTAAAGCTTTCAGATGGTAGAAAAACACTAAAAAAATAAGTGTGTTTAAACTAAAAAGATATGGTGAGAGAAATTAGGCTGACATGCCTTAGTCCTTCCTCTTATTCACCTTATCTGGTGAGAGAAATTATTTCTTTGACTCTACCTCTGATTGCGTAATATAGGGAGAAAATCTTATTCAGATCTTCCCTTTATCAAGTTATCTTCTAGTAGGATTATTTCCTTTTCATGACTAGTAGTGGTCCAAATGGGCCTTGGGCTTATTCTAGTTCAAGGGTTTGTTTCAGCCTTTCTGTCCTGAGTCAAACTCCTAGATTCCTCCCACATTGAGCTTGTGTAATCTGGGCTTGATCTTCTTACTTATAGGTTGATTCAGCCTGATCCGTCCATATCATCTTTCATTAGAATTGGCTCGTGCCACATGTAAGGCTACAATTAAATGACTGTTCCATGTCTCATCAACTACTTTCTTTCAAGAGGAGCACTTATATGTGCAATAGTCATTAATAGATCAATTTGGTTATGTGAGGTCCACCTATGAACTACACACATTTAAAGAAGTAAAAATATATTTGGTGTTTTGTCATTGCCAATTTTCACATGGTTTGGTGAATTTCTTCTAGAGTGCAACAATAAGAATGTGGGTGAAAATTAGGGGTAGGCACGAGACGGGATGGGATGAGATGGACCCATTCCTATCTCATCCCATTCATTCAGGATCGGGACAAGACGAGATAGACTTCATCCCGACCTCGTCCCATCTCAAGCGGGATTAGAACGGGACGGGATGGGACGAGATGAGCACGTACTAAATAGTCCTCCAATAATAAATAACAAAAAGAGTTTTATCACACATTACTCACACACCAATAATGTCAAATTTATACATATAACTTATTACATAAATAATAATAGATATTAAATAAATAAATATTAAACTTTTTTTAAAGGAAAATAAATATTAAATTTCATTTAGAATTAATGATTCAATTTACACTACAAAAAAATGCATTACTAGCTACGGAAACTAGCGACGGTTTTTAATACCGTCGCTAATTAAAACATTAGCTACGACAAATTAAAAGATTAGCGACGACATCCAACCGTCGCTACTGTCTCTGATACTGTTTCACCGCATACATATAAAAAATCGTCGCTAAATAATTTGCGACGGCATAAAAACGTCGCTAAAGCTTGTAATAGCGACGATATTTTAGCCGTCGCTAAGTTTTACAAATAAAATTCATTAGCTACGGTCGGATATCGTCGCTAATGGGTTTTTAAATATATATATATATATATATACATTTAGCGACGACAAATTTTTTACAAATAAAACTCATTAGCTACGGTTTTCTATCGTAGCTAATGGTTTTTAAAAAAACATAAATTTATATAAAAAACATTTAGCGACGGCAAAAGTGTCGTCGCTAAATTTTACAAATAAAACTCATTAGCCCCTATTTCCTACAGTAGCTAATTGTTTTAAAAAAAAATATTTATATAAAAACATTTAGCGACGGCACAAGAGCCGTCGCTAAGTTTTACAAATAAAACTCATTAGCTACGGTTTTCTACCGTAGCTAATGGTTTTTAAAAAAACAAAAATTTATATAAAAAATATTTAGCGACGACAAAAGTGTCGTCGCTAAGTTTTACAAATAAAACTCATTAGCCACGGTTTCCTACCGTAGCTAATTGTTTTTTAAAAAAAATATTTATATAAAAACATTTAGCAACGGCACAAGAGTCGTCGCTAAGTTTTACAAATAAAACTGATTAGCTAATGGTTTTTTTTTTTTAAAAATTATATAAAAACATTTAGCGACGGCAAAAGTGTCATCGCTAAGTTTTACAAATAAAACTCATTAGCCACGGTTTCCTACCGTAGCTAATGGTTTTTAAAATATATATATATATATATATAAAAGAATTAGCGACGACAAAAGAGTTGTAGCTACGTTTTACAAATAAAACTCATTAGCTACGGTTTCTACCGTAGCTAATGGTTTTTAAAAAAAAATTATATAAAAATATATATATAGAAAACATATATATAGCTAATGGTTTCTACCGTAGCTAATGGATTTTATTAAAATATATATATATATATATATATAAAACATTTAGCGACACAAACATAATATTTAAAAAAATTATTTTACACAAAAAAATTAGCTCAATCAAACGCAACTGTCAATAACACCCAAAAACTTTAATTCAATCCAATGCACTAAACCAAAGCACGTCACCGATCCGCGTGAAACCAACTCAACCAATCCCCTTCAATTACCTCTCTCTCTATATAAATTTAAATTTTCTCTATATAAATTTAAATTTGACAGAGGAGAAGTCTGAGCTAGAGCCAGAGCTTTCGATCTGATCTGTTGTGAGAGTTTACAGAAGAAATGTCTCCTTGATCCAATGGTTCTCTCCCTGATCGCATCCAATGGTTCTTTCCCTGATCGCATTCTCTTCTTTAGTTTACAGAAGAAATGTCTGAAAAACAGATCAGATCGAAGAAGATTAGATCGGATCTTTGATCAGGTCGAAGAAGATTAGATCGGATCTTTGATCAGGTCGAAGAAGATTAGATCGAAGAAGATCAGATCTGATCGAAGAAGATCAGATCAGATCAAAGAAGATCAGATCAAAGAAGATTAGATCAGATCAAAGAAGATCAGATAAGATCAAAGAAGATCAGATCAGATAAAAAAAGATCAAAGAAGATCAAATCAGATCAAAAAAGATTAGATCAAAGAAGATCAGACCAAAGAAGATCAAATGAGGGGAGAGCAAGTGAAACTTTGGTTGAAAAAAGCTTAGAGATGCAGCCTTTGACATTGAAGTCTGAAGAAGTCCTCAGAATGTTTCATAAAAGTTCTAAAAAAAAAGATGTCCGAAGAAAAGTTGGGTACCCGGTAAGTATGTCATTAATTATTTTTTAAATACAAATTTATATGAATTATTTGCTACTCGCTAATTAATTTTTTTTTAAATTAACATTATTTTTATATTAGCGACGGTAGTTTAATTGATTTTTTTAAATAACATTATTTTTATATTAGCGACGGCACAAAACCGTCGCTAATTGTTTTTAAAAAAAATAACATTATTTTTATATTAGCGTCGGCACAAAACCGTCGCTACTTGTTTTTTTAAAAAAATAACATTATTTTTATATTAGCGACGGCAAACCGTCGCTAATTGTTTTTTTAAAAAATAACATTATTTTTATATTAGCGACGGCAAAAAACCGTCACTAATTGTTTTAAAAAAAAAATTAAACACTAAAGCATTTAGCTACGGCAAATTACCGTGGCTAAGTTTTAGATTTTTTTTATTAGTGACTGCAAAAAATCGTGGCTAATTGGTTTTAAAAAAAATTAAACACTAAAGAATTTAGCTACGGCAATTTACCGTCGCTAATTGTTTAAAAAATATATATCACCGATCCGCGTGAAACCTCATCTCAACCGTCAATAACACCCAAAAATTTAGCTCAATCCAACGCACTAAACCAAACCACGTCACCGATCCGCGTGAAACTAACACAACCAATCCTCTTCAATTACCTTTCTCTATATAAATTTAAATTTTTTCTACAAACTAACTTAAACAAAAAATTTCTCTCAACCTCCAGAGAATAAACCCATAGAGGAGAAGTCTGCCGCTTCCTCGACACCGATCCCGGCCGCCTCTCTCTCCCCTCCCTTCCTCCGCCGCCTCTCTCTCGGAGATCTATGATCTCCGATATTCTATAGATCGATTTTTTTTTTTTGTGGTTTTTTTTGTCATTTTTGTATGGATTCTTTGTAAAAAAAAAATTGTAATTTTTGTATGATATTCTAGAGACTGTGTAATTTTTGTTATAATTTTGATCAATTAAGTTTAGTTCTGGTAGTTGATATTAATTTTCAGAATGGACAATCATTAATAGCTAATTTCATTATAAAAATGAATTATAATTTGTAAATTTCATTTGTCAATATTATTTGCAACAAAGTTGTCCCTAAATAGCCACGGCAAATACCGTGGCTATTTTGTCAATTAGATTTGCAATTTAGCGACGGCAAAAACCGTCGCTAAATAGCCTTAGCGACCGCAAAAAACCCTCGCTAAATAGCCACGGCAAAAAAATCGTCGCTATTTGCCGTCGCTATTTAGCAAAAACCGTCACTAAATAGCCACAGCAAAAAAACGAAATAGCGACGGCAAAAAACCGTCGCTATTTAGCAAAAACCGTCACTAAATAGCCACGACAAAAAAACCGCTAAATAGCGACGGCAAAAAACCGTCGCTATTTTACAATTAGCGACAGTCTTCGTCGAAATTTTCAGCAGCTTTAGCGACGGAATTTTTTGAGTTAGCCACGGTTTTTTTGCCGTGGCTAATTAGCGACGGGATAGTTTACCGTTGCTGATTCAAATAGCGACGATTAAACTAGCGACGGTTGTTGTGCCGTGGCTAAATCATTGTAGCGACGGTTTTTTGCCAATTAGCAACGGTTTTTAGCCGTTGCTGAATCGTCTTTTTTTGTAGTGTAATTTAGATTTCATATAGAATTTCATCTTAGATTGATTTAATTTCAACACATTCTAAACTTTAATTTAGAAGAGTATTTTGATTAAAATTAATAATAATACCAGGCCTCCTCCCTGGGAAGCTAGGCATATCACCAGACGGATTAAAGAAGCTCTCTCGGACTTTGAAGAATACAAGATCACACATGTATTTCGCGAGACCAACCAGGCAGCAGATAAGCTCGCAAGCCTACTGCCCAGCGAGGAATTCCTAGAAATTACTCCTAGCTCCTTTGCCCACGATTTAAAAGACATTATTCATGATGATGCTAGAGGTAGAACATATATCAGACAATAACATGTAACGCTTTTTCTGTGGTCTGGGGAGCCCATTTATACCCCGCGCTTGCTTTTCAAAAAAAAAAAAAAAAAAAAAATTAATTAATTAATAATAATAAATAAATAAATTCGGGACGAGATAGGCGGGATTAAAAATCTTTATCCCAATCCCATCCCACTCTAAATCGGAACAGGACGGGATCGGAATTGTGGTGGTATCACTAGTGAAAAATCTTTATGCCCACCCCTAGTGAAAATTGTGGTGGTATCACTAAAAGATTAGCACAAGTAAAGAGTTTTAAAAACTGAAAAACTTCTAATCAAGGCTTGTTTGAGTCATAAGTTTGTAAACACAATACTTATAGTAGTAGCATGATAAAGGGTTTTTTTTTACTTGATGAGTGGTATGCAATTCAACAAAGTGTAAAAATTATGAAGAAGACTTTATTGATTACTCGATAATACTTTTGGTATATTGAGTTGTGTTTGAATAGAAAACGCCTAAAAGGGCGTTTTTTTAAGTGCTTAGAAGCTAACTTCTAATTGGAGAACAAACTTCTAAATGAAATGTTTGTTTTGCTTCTGAATGGACTGATGATTAGAAACTGTAAAATTAAAAGGTGTTTATTTTTAGGTGCTGAATGAAAATTATTTGACAATTTTGCCCCACTGAGCTAAAAAAATTTATAACATAAATATTGTGCTTAAAATCATATTCAATAATTATTCAAATCCTAGAGAATGTTACAATACCTTTCATTACAAGAATATCAAAATATGACGAAGTACATTTAAAAAAATTATCAAACCAAATTTCTTACTAATATTTCATTTGCAATACGATCTTGTAAATTAACCATATCAGTTTGTTCACGTGATCCAAATACTTGAGATAGTTGTAGTTGTCCACTATCATTTTGCTCAGGAGAGTTGGAGAGATGAAGAAAAACTTAAAAATAAAGAGAAAAAAAAACAAAGATGATGAGAGAAATAAGATAAGTTTCTTATCGAGTCATTGTGAAGGTACGTAGAACTACAATGCTTGGTGAAGAGAATGAAGGCGTGCCATAAAAATTGATCCCTACTTATTTTTAAGAAGATGGGGCAACAATTGTCATTACAAAATTATGTTAAGGTTATTATTGAAATAATTTTTTTATTCAGCATTAAGTACTAAGTGATCAACACTTTCATGTTGCTTATTCCAATCAGAAGTAGAACTTCTAATCAGAATTAAAAACAAACACTCTAAACAAGGTAGTTCACTTATTATTAAGACTTTTGACTCCATTTAAGCAAAAACAAACATCCTCTAAGAGTTCGATAGGAAAAAAAAAAATACTTATTAATCAAATACAATCACAATCACAATCAAATTGATTCATTCTAAATCCTTGATTCGATCTCTCCATATCTTTATCTCCAAATATCTCTAGATCCTTGATTTGATCCAGTTAATCACAGTTCATCATACATTCTTACAACAATTAGCTATAAAAAGAGATTGAACTTAAATCATGTCCGATAACAACAATTAACCATAAAAAGATGACCGGGCCGTTTATTCAAAATTTGGACCAGATTCATTCCATGGTCAAATGATCTAGATTATTGACTTAAAAATAGAAGCAAGTAGACCTATCCTAGTCGTATTCCACCTCCCAACGACCTTTCTCCAATTTTTTAGGACGACTCTCTTTTCCCTAGTTTCGATATAAACCAAAAACATAGAGACCCCTGTTGTAGAAAGTTGAAACAAAGAGAGAGCGAAATGGCAGCTACATCATCCGTGATCAAAATAGCTGCTCTATGTGGATCCCTTCGTAAGGGTTCTTACAATGGTGGCCTCATTCGCTCTGGTATGCTTTGCTCTTGCTTTTGTTGTTTTCTTGTTTGCTGGGTTTTGTTTTGATGGTGATCTTGTATTGGTGGTTGTAGCTATCCAGATAGCTGAGGAGTCGATCCCAGGGTTGAAGATCGAGTATGTGAACATTGACGATCTCCCATTCGTCAACACGGATCTTGAAGTGGATGGGACTTTTCCTCCAGTTGTTGAGGCTTTTCGCCAGAAGATCCTCGAAGCTGATGGCATTTTCTTTGCTTGCCCTGAGTACAACTACTCCGTCTCTCGTAATACTCTCTTCCCTATGTTTTCATTTATTTTATTCTTGTGTGTCCAAAGTGTTTGAATGGAATGTATAAAATGTTGTGAATTAGATTGAAAACTAGAAAGCAGTGTTTGAGAGTGGTGAAGCAAGTAAAACAAGTGTGTTAAACTACGGTTTATTGACCAATATCATGAACTAAGGACCATCCAGTAGTGATGTTAATGATTCCGGTAAACTGGATCATTTCGGATCCAAGAAATTGTCCTAGGTAGTTTATTGTACTGATTTGTTTGGTTTTGGACCTTCAGTAGCCAGATCTGATAACACCAGCCATTTTCATTGACCAAATATACTATCATACTATGTACAAAGTTTTCGTGAGTTTGTGTCATTACAAGCAAAGTTTTTGGTAGTGTTAAGAGTTTCATTACCCACATGAAAGTTTGAAGTGGCTTAATAATGGTCCAAGGGAAAGTTGGAAGCTGCCAAAATGTTGGACTTCATCGACACCTGTGAATTTTTTTGTGGTTAGGACTATAAAGTTTGAGCAAGTCAAGCTAACATTTAAGCATTTTCTTGAGAACATTGCCTAGCAGCCAATCAAGTCTGCCTTAGATTACGCATAGAGAACCAGTGCCAGGGCTGCCACAGATATATCTTCAGATATGCTTTACCATTTGAAAATTTTCCCATAGAGGTTGATGCATGTACTGACATATACCCCTGTAATAACTGGAGACAAATTTGGCTCTGTCATTCCAAGACATTGGGGAATCCTTGCAATGCATCTAGAAATGCGTTGGACCTGCACATTGATCTGATTGAAGCACTGATAGACGGTTCAAACATTTGTAGGTGTAGAAATCGACTTTTTGGATACCACTTGTAACCAATTATGCATAGGCTTACTGAATTTCTTTGAAGTAGAGATTAGTAATATACTGCAATCTGTAGTAACTAGGAAGAGATTAGTAGAGCATTACGATTTTTAAATTAATCGTCTGAATAATTCCTTTTTCTCCTGTAATACCAGCCTCACTGAAGAATGCACTTGATTGGGCATCTAGACCACCAAATGTTTGGGCTGACAAGGCCGCTGCTGTTGTAACCGCTGGAGGAGGCGGTGGACGTGCACAGTACCATCTCCGTCAAATTGGAGTTTTTATTGATCTTCACTTCATAAACAAGCCAGAGTTTTCCATTAATGCATTCCAACCTCCACAGAAGTTTGACAGTGATGGCAACTTAATTGATGCTGGCACCAAGGATAAGTTAAAGCAAGTTCTTCTATCCTTGCTGGCGTTTACCATCAGACTCAAGCGTGGCAAGTCTGAGTAAACCATAGCCAATTTAAAAACTATGAATCTGTAATGTTATTACTTCAAAAACAGAATGTTATTTTCTACGAATTTTATTGGATGATTTGGTCGATTATAGATTGTTTATTGTGCTGTTGGATATTTAAATATTCATGACCCTGAACGTAAATCCAAATCAATCTCATGGTGTTTAATTCTCTTACTATGACGTGTTAGTTGATCTTTTTATGTTTATGTTTTTGCATCTATTGGGGTTAATAGCTCTCAAAAGCTACCATCTCAACTTGGACCTTTTAATACTTAGTTATACGACACAGCTTTAGATTCTTAAAGGTGGGAATGGTTCTATTGCCAATATTTTTGAATTGGAGAACGAAAGATCTGTAAAAATATTTAAGCTCATTTAGAATTCATTTCTATGGGAATTCATCAACCGTTGCCAAATACATGGTAGGAGCAGGGGCCATAGGACATGAGCTTAAGAAATCCTTTGCTTAATAAAGGCTCGGCGAGCCAGGTTGACCAACCCAACCCAAACTTGATCTTTTTTATGCAATAAATCAGTATAGTCTTTGTATTAGCATAGACAAAATCCATCTTATATGCTACTTCGGTCTGCCATACATAAATCTTTTACATGGTTGCTTATTTCTCTGGTTATCTTGTTCAAGTGTGATTTTCTTTAATATTAACTAGTAATTCACTATATGATCAGCTTTATATAATTATTTCTACATGTTTTCATTAACAAAGCCCATCAACAAAAAGTAATAAAGCTGTAGCTATATGCATCATCTTTGCTTTAATCTACATTGTAATTAGACAAGTCCATAAAAATAAAAATAAATCTAAATGTCAATGTACAATAACAAACTCATGATAAAAATATCAAGCAAACACAGCCAACCAACCCACCTGGGATAACTAGCAACCTGATCGAGTGAGTTATCTTAGTGTTAAGAGTTAGGTTTGACGTTTACCAACATTTGGTTGGGGTAACAAATGGCTCCTGCTAATGAGTATATGGAACTTTTAATCGCCTATATGCAGATTATTGTCCCACTTTTGTGTCCCCTTTATGGAAGCAAAAATGCCATGGATGTTTATACAATAACATAAAAAGATGGTTAGATGGGAATTCAATGGGTTAAGATGGTATGCACTGGACAGTAGAATCTATCGCAGTGTAGTCAAGTAACAAATATCTTAACATTTAGACCTAACACTGATTCCATAAAAAATTTGTAAATATGGTTAGAATAAAATAAATTTATTAACTACTTATGCGATAAGTAGGGAAGATTTCCCTAAACAATGTAGTCACAATTAAAAGTACAGGAAGAGAATTGAATACCCCTGAATTTATCTCCATTACAATCCCAAAGCCACAGAGTAACTTTTATATTTGTCCACAAAGTGTCAACAGATTTTTGAATGTTTCTAAAGATTTTACCTGTCTGCAGTGTCAACAGCATTGTTTTTTAGGCCCTTCGAGCAAGGATTATCCAGCAAAGCACCCTATAAAACATGAAGAACCCTAGCATAATCCCCACATTTATCCACCTAGTGTCTTTCTACAGTCCTCTAATCCTCAGAACATCACTACCTGTAAGAGTACAGTTTAAATGATCACTAGCTTTCCATGAAAAACACTTCCCTTTCAAACTCCAGTATTTGTTGACGAGTAGTGCGTCCAAGGGATACTCGTAGAGAGAAACATAGTACATGAAAATCCAATAATTCGGGATGTTATCTTTGGGAATGAAATAGCCAAAGAAGAGGAAGAACGCTCTCAATACTGTACATATGAGTGAATTTCCAGAAATGAAATCAGGGGAGACTGCACTTAGAAAGAGTACTAGGGAGCTAGCCATCAAGACTATCATCCATACTATGAAAATGAAAAAAGTCAAAAGCAGTGAATGAAGGGTTGAGTCCAACGAGCCAGTAAACTGAGACTGAAAGCGAACAGACCCAACTGTCCTGCCACACCATCTTCATTCATCTTCACCCTGAGGAAAACACTACCTAACCCAAATCCTCCGCCTAGAGCTTGCATTGTTCTTGCCAAGAAAAGCTGTTTTGTCCTGTAAATTATCTTCCAAAATTTTAAGCAGAGAAACATTACCTCAGATGGTCTTTTGAACTTTGAAAACAGCCTATTTGTCTGCCGTTGTTGCTATCTCTTTGCTCTTCAAGTTCTTGTCCCCATATTATGTTGGAAGAAGATGGCGCCTTGTTATCTTCCACCAGCAAATAACTTTTGGGATTTAATTCTTCCAATGGCCTTATAACCTCCATGGCAAACTCGAGAGCATTTAGTTGCACTGGAATTCTGAATCCCATGTTCGTTCTAGTATCCTCGAGCAGTTCAAAGCTGCCATTTTAGACAACTGAACCATGGGACAGGAGCAAGAAACTAGAGATGTATTGAAGTATCCTGTAGCTCGGTTGGTGAATAGTTAGAATTAGAGTTCTCTGCTTTGATTTAGCCATGGAAGAAAGCAACTCAATCACTTGAAATGCTGACGTGCTATCAAGGCCTGAAGTGGGCTCATCAAGCAGAAGAATCTTTGGATCATGGATGACATCAATTCCTATTGATACCCATTTTCGCTCCCGCCTGATATTCCTCCAGTCTCTTCATCTCCAACAAAATTATTCGCCACATGCACAAGGCCTAGTTCTTGCATCAGACTCTCCAACTTTCTCTTCCTTCTCTTTTGAATTCAACCATTGAAGCCTAAACTTGGCACTGAACATCAGGGTGTCCTTCACTGTTAGGAGAGGCAACAGATTGTCCTCTTGTGCCACGAAGCCACAAATCCTCCGTAACTGAGTTGGACTAGTTATAGGCTGATCATTAATGGATATGCTGTTCAGGTTGAACTCTTTTTTTTTTTAATCCTACCAGAGAGTATTTGTAGAAGTGTAGATTTCCCAGCACCACTTGGACCAACAACTGCAAGAATCTCTGAATTCCTTGCCTCAAAAGAGACAGAATTGAGAACGCAGTAGGCAGCTTGGGCTTTTGCAATAGGGAGTAAACTGGAGTAAATATGGGGCTATTATGATAAATAGTGTACGATAAACTTTTTACAATAAGATTATAGGTTATGTAAGATGGAGGAGGCGAATTGTAGAATGAAGAAGAAGATAGGGTGGTGGAGTCATGTGAAGACTTGGAGTTGGAAGTGGAATTAATATAGTCCGGTCATATCGACATCAAGGTGTGTTTCCTCAGGAAAGGATGCCATTGTTGAAGCAAACTGATTTCTGCAGGAGATGAATGAAGCATGATTTGATCAAGAGTAAAAAGGAAAGAAATGTAGTCATCTTGGAGGACAAAGAAGTTGAACCAACCAAGTTGAACATTGAAAATAATTTTTTCCACCCCTGGTTTTGCAAATTCTTCCTCCTTCACATCTTGGTTGGCAATGAACCAAGCATTTGTCATCGGTGCAGTTTGGATCATGATAGTCTTGACAACACTGATCCACATCAACGCCAATCTGATAGTCTGCAAGGACAATAGATCAAAGTGTCAAGAAAAAAAAGAGAATAATATTCATCGAAATGGAAACACTAAGTAGATGGAAAAGGTTTTAACAAAAAAAAAGTAGATGGAAAAGGTGCATGCAATTGTGCCAAGAACTGGAACTGTTAATTTCTCTCACCTGCATGAATCATAAGGAAGAGCATAAGAAATGCAACAACTCTCACTGTTGAAGCCATTTGGAAATTATACTCGAACAATGACTGTTTTGGTTTGGTTTTCACTATGAAGTTATTTGTTTATTCAAGAGGAAAAACTAATTTATAAGGTATAGAAGCTGGAAATTTTAGCTAGTTAATTTGCTCGAGCATATAAGGAAACCTTATTTAAGGACCATATCATATATTGTCACGTCTGTATAACTTCAAATTTATGGTATTAACTCCAGATTGTATTAACCATAAAGGCTATAGGGAGATACTTTGTTAACACTCACTCATGATTTGAATTTATTGACAAGAGGTTTTATATGTTTATGCTTAGGAAAAATGTGCTTGGTGCTTAGGGTTGCAATTTGGACAGGCAAATGAGCCGATCCCAAGTCGGTTTATTATATTGAATTGTAACCTGTTTAAAATAAAATAAAATTTGTAACCTGTTTAATCAAGCGGGAGAGTCAAATTGCATATTAAGAATATGGAGCCAACAAATTGAAGTTTGACTGAAATATCGCTTTATTATCAAAAATAAATTTTAATTTGTTAAACTTGTTCAATATCATGTGAATCTATTTTTTTCAACTGAATAAAACTCTATCCATTCTATAATTCTCCGTAACATCTGCAATGATAATAATGTTTTCCACCCATTTCCTTGCAAAATCCTCCTCCTTCACAACTGGGTTGACAACGAGTCAAGCAAGTAGAATTCACGCAGTGAGGCTCATGGTAGTCTTGACAACAGCTAATTGCATTCGCTCACTGATAATCTGCAAGGAATAATATATAGACACGAACAAACGAGTGTACTATGGTTAAAAATACTATAAGATTAGATAAATCAAATTGCATTAAAAATGAGGTAATTCATCACCCATGAAATATCACTCACACCAAACTAAATGTGATTATTAAAAAAAAAAAAAAAAATAAAAAATAAAAAAAAAGAGGAATGAATGTGTATTTTCTTCACCTGTGCATATCATAAGGAAAAGCGCAAGGAGGGCAACAACTCTCAATTTTGATGCCATTTCGAAGTTCTGATTATACAGAAACAAAACTTTTCTTTTTCTTTTTCTTTTAATTCTTGTAAGAATTATGGTTTTGTTTGACCGTGGCAAATGAATTTTATTTGTAAAACGTAGCGACGATACTTTTGCCGTCGCTAAATATTTATATATATATTTAAAAACCCATTAGCGACGGTATTGGACCGTAGTTAATGAGTTTTATTTGTAAAACTTAGCGACGGCTAAAATACCGTCGCTATTACAAGCTTTAGCGACGTTTTTATGCCGTCGCAAATTATTTAGCGACGGTTTTTTATACGTATGTGGTGAAACAATATCAGAGACAGTAGCGACGGTTGGATGCCGTCGCTAATCTTTTAATTTGCCGTCGCAAATCTTATAATTAGCGACAGTATCAAAAAACCGTCGCTAATTTCCGTAGCTATTAAAGCTTTTTTTGTAGTGTATGCAAGAGGAATGATCAATTTATAAAGTATGAAGGTGACTAAGTTTAGCAAGTTAATTAGTAGCTCATTACAAATTGTTGACCAGTAATCTTAATTTCATTTATTTGACTATTTTCAAATGTTAAGTTTCATTATTTCATTAAACCATGTGTCTCGATCATAAACTTGGTAAGAATATATGGTTCATTTATGTCTTTCGACTTTTAAATTGTTATTATTATTATTATTAATTTTTTAATGTATTTATATATTTTTGTTAATCCAAACCTTTCATTGAAAACTAAACAAAGGTATGCAGATATAGTCTTTTACAAGCTTAGCCAAGTCATGGGTGATGGATTTCACAATTTCAAAAGTCTAGGAATATTATAACCAAAAAAATCCTACGGGTACTAAAATATGTGTCAAAAAATAAGACACAAAAGTTTTTTTTGGAGCCAACCTAAATGATCTATGATGCCTTGGAATACAACAACTGCCCATTGGATTTCAACTCTCTAAATGTAATCAATCGATTCATATGGTGCAATATTGTATGTTTTATGCCTTATCACTTTGGCTTTAAAATGCGTTATCACACATATATGTAGTACATCCCCTTATTTCATTTAGGTGATGTGAAATTATAACACCAAGATAGTCTGTCAGTCTCTAAGTTCACCCACATATGATAGTTTGTCAGCCTCTGAACTCTCCCACGCACAGAAATGTCTGGTTCAAAGCCCGGCCATACAAGATTGTTGCACTAAATTCAAGCTCAATAAAAAAATTATAAACTAAAAACACTTTCACTTCTTCCCAAACTTAAGAGCCTCCTCCATAGGCTTTATGTTCAATTGGGAAGATAGGTTCAGAGTGATAAGAGTGTTTTCGAAATTAAAGAAAATACGAGCAAGAATGAATGGTTAGAATCGAAGAAAAAAAAAACTGACAACCGAACCAAAACCAATCAATTTGGTTCGATTTCAATTTATTTTTATTTGCAAGACTTTAAGATTGAATTGTTCCATTTGGTTTTCGATTTTTAAGTGTATAACCATAGAAATTGAACTGAATTGATACATAGTCAAGTATTCTAGAATGTAATATGTTTGTTTACAAAAAATTAATTGAGTTGGTCGATTTGATATTAAGTTGGCTTTAGTGTAGTTTTTATCAGTCGGTTCAATTTTTGGTAAATTGAATTTAATGTACGTTAATTTGATTTGATTTGATTACACATTCAATCCGATTTGGTTGAGTTGGATTGGGTTGGATTTGATTTTTGTCAAACCGACTAATTTGATTCAATTTGCAGTTTCAAGCTGAAACCAAAATGTGAATAAGCCTAAAAATGTAATGTCACAAGTCATGACAAGACATTAAGTTGGATTGGAGACAATGTAATGATGCGTGTCTAAGCTTTGTAGTGTAAAAATGGCAAAATTTTTGGTTTATTTCACAACCTAATAAAGCTAAGGGAGTGCAAGCCATATACGTTTGATAATGATATGTCAGATGTTGGGTTTGGAGGGTTCCCAAGTTCTTGGGTAAGCTTTGTTTTGTTGATAATTTTTCCTACTTTTAATTAAACCAAGTGTCCTCTTGATATCTCCAGCTGTGGTGGTATTAATCAATACAATGCAACAGAAATAGAAATAAAACAAATATGTTGTCTGTGTGCCACCACAGCCTTTTGCTTAACATGGTTGGTTAGAGTTTTGGTGGTATTAAGTTTCCTCAATTAAAAAAAAAACGCTTTCTAGCTTATGCATACCTTCAACATTTTGAATGGAAAAATTATACTCAGTCTGGTACTTATATCTGGTTAGTGTCTGGAGAGCATGTTCTGTATGTGAATGCCAATTCTACCCCTCTTTTCATGGATTTAGAGAAGATGGAGATAAATGCCCCTCTTTTCATGGGTTTGGAGAAGATGGAGATAAATGTAAAGTTGGCACTCACGTGCTGAACACCCTTCTTAGACACTAATCAGTGTTTTTCTCCTCAGATTGTGTAGAAAAGTTATTTTGATTGTATACAAGATTTGTTTTATTTTCAATGTGACACCCTACCCTAGGATCACGCTAGTCAAGTTTGGTCCTAAGATTTAAGGGGTCTTGTGCGAAGACTGTTGTAAATATGACCTTTTTACTCGTTGTAAATCAAATAATCTAAATGCAAAAATTACGAGCCCTTTTAGCATACAAGGTATACTAAATATTCCATCTAACATAATATTTATAGATTTTTTAAGTTACTTAAAAAGTGTATTAAGTTATGTAAGTCTGCGGATACCTTGGGACCTAGGACTATCCTGTGATCTATGACACCCATAACAACATGGGTGCCACGAATAATAAACTTGTTATATGCTACAAGCCACCCCGTAAAATCGAAAAGTGTCGTAACACGAAAATTTTCAAGGAGTCGTTTTTGAAAACTCAGAAAGAGGATGTGAAGGATTCGGAAGAGCTGAAATGATCCATGAACCTTTCTACGCAGCGCAGCTTGGTGAAAGAATACTGATTAATGTTTGGGAAGGGTATCTAGCAAGTGAGTACCAACTTTACCACTCTCTCAATCATGGAGAGAGGGGTATTGTTGGCACCAAAGATTGTGATTTTATTTTTTGAATTAATTTCGGTCTCATGATTTTAAGAAATATTTCAATGTTTAAAGAAAAAACGTAAAAAAATTCGAGTATATAAGAGGCAATTAATTTCGAGTATATGTCGAAAGTAGTTAAATCTGTGAAAAATAAGAGGCAATTAAATAAATCTATTAAAACAAATTAAATGAAGCTTAAATACAAAGAAATGAAACAAACATGAAATCAATATATAATTATAAATTAGAGAGTGGTTTAAAAAATCTATAAATAATTATAGGAAATGATAACTATAAAAATAAATAAATAAACCCTTGAAATTTACAAAAGAAAAACTCAGAAATTTTTCTTAAAAAAATGTAATTTTGGTAGTTTTTGTATTTTTACAAAAAATCTCGAAATTTACAAAAAAATCCTCAAAAACTTTGGAAAAAACTCTCGAAAAAATGTAATTAATTTTTTTTTCGCTTTTTTTCTTTTCGTAGTTTCAAAAAAAATAAAATTTTGCGAAATCTCATTATTTGATTGACACTCACGTGCTGGACACCCTCCCCAATCACTGATTAAGCACATGAACCAGGCTGAGTAGATTTTTTCACGATCCATCCTTTCTTTCACTATTTGTAATGGTGAAAACATTTTGATGCCATTTGAATATGCTGTCTTTTAAATAATAGTGACTTTCATAAGAATATGTTCTACATTTCAGTAGAATATTCTCACATTATCAACCAGCAAACCATAACTCTCGGGTGTCTCACTTCCTCCTCCTCCTCCTCGCTGGTCTGGTGGGTCCAAAAAACAAAAGAGAGACTTTTCGTTTACGTGATTGAGAGCCACATGCGCTTTTTCTCCTATTGTGTAATGTAATCTCAAATCTGACCTTCCACCTTCTCTTCTCACCAAATATTTTGTTTCGTTATACACCACCACCACATCTTCTACCTCAGACCGCCTTAATGGATCCTCCCTCTCTATGATCGAATCTCTTTTTCTTCTATCCTCTTTCTCTCTCTCTACTCTCCTCTGAGACCTTCTCCGTGTTCATCCAATCAATCCATGGCCATGGCGGACGAGCAAGTTATGTTGACTCAAATCGCTCATCTTTCCGTCCAAAACAAGGAGGTAACTCAAAAAGGCTTTCTCCTTTCTTTGTTTTCGATCGATTTAGGCTTATTCAGATTTGGGGTTCTCGAAATTTGGAATAAATCGTTGTTTCCGAGATTCTTGGGTGAATGTGTGTGGGAAAAAGTTAATGCTTGATTGAAACTTTGCAGGTTGATATGATGGGGGAGACTAATTATGTGGGTTCTTCTTCTTCTTCAAAATGTTCTGATTCCACCACCATTTGTGGAAGTGGAAGTGGAAGTGGACATGGAGATGGAGTGTGTGTGATCTGCATGGATAAAACCCCTCTTCAAGAGACTGCTCTTGTCAAAGGATGTGAGCATGCTTACTGGTTTGTGTCTTGCCAACTCTTTTAATCCCTAAATTTTTGAAGTTTTTTTTACTTGTTTTGATATGTTCTTGATTGGTAGATTGTGCAATTTGTGCCCCTTTTGAGAATGAATGAAAAACTACTATTCACTACCAGCAACTCAAACTTACAAAATACACAAATAAATAGCAGCTTACAAAAATTCTCAAAGACAATACATTTGAAACTAGGCAATCTATCACATGCACATATAGTCTATGGAACACCATTCCTTTATCAAATGAAGAGATCAAATGATTCCTAGCATTCCAAATCACCCAATTTATTTTCGAGGATTAAAATTCATTGGCATCTTTTAAAGGTCTTAGATCGTCAAACATCAAAGGTACGTTGAAGGAACCCCATGGGTTTGAGGGAAATAAAAACAGAAGAGGGAAAGAGAAGAGAAAGAATAAGAAGAGAGAGAAAAGGAGAAAAGAAAAATAAAGAAGAAATGAGAGTGGAGAGGAAGGGTATGTTGAAGGAACCCCATGGGTTTGAGGGAAATAAAAACAGAAGAGGGAAAGTGAAGGAAGAAAGAATAAGAAGAGAGAGAAAAGGAGAAAAGAAAAATAAAGAAGAAATGAGAGTGGAGAGGAAGGGTATGTTGAAGGAACCCCATGGGCTTACGATATCTGTGAGCCATTTGATTGAGGTTGTTTTTACTGAGGTCATTGGCCGAGTATCATTTAGCCCTGATAACTTGATGGTCATATTGAACATCAGATTATAAGCTTCAGTCTAAACCAACTAAGCCAACAAGAAATCTTGGCCATGTAGCTTTGCAGGGAGGACAATATTATTAAGATGAATTGGGAAACTGTGTGTAGTATGGGGAAAGGTAAAAGGTTTACGAAGTGATTGCTTATTTGATATTTGTAGAGCAACAGTATAGTAGGCGAGCGGCTTGGCCCTAGACCAAGTTGAGTTTTAAATTCCTCACAAGGTTGTACTCGATCTGAATTAATCGGTTGAGTACTCGGGTGAGCCGATCTGTTTTGACTTGCTCAATCACCTTTTTCCACTTTTTATTTTTGACTCGCTCAGTGCAAGGGGATCTAAGGATGTGGGATGAAGTACAAGGTGAACGAGTAGGTTAGTGACACTTCTTGGTGATGCCTGACGAAGAGAAGCATGCATATGTAGTCTGTAGATAATGCAAAGGTGAATGTGGAAGGTGATGAAGGAAGCCCGAATGATGATGATGTTGATATTGAAGTTGAAATTTGTAGGCATCACTTGCATGTGGAGTTACCATTGAGTGATTTTTTTTTTGACTTATTTGTGGTGTTATGTTTTCCAAGATGCAGCATTTTTAAACAATGGGTGGAGAAAACCTTCTTGGATGAGTCAGCCAAGAACCTCCAATCATTTGAGTTACTCGATGACTTGGTCCTGGAGTGATCAATGAGTAATTTATGAGTAAACTGCTTAACTTTGTAGGACAACTGAAGTTAGAGCGTATTCAGTCTGTCAGTTCTGGTTTCTACCTTTGTTATTCAATCATTTAGTAGTGACTAGGATGTTTTGAAACGTTTAAACTTTGAAGCTGGTAATGAGTTTAGGCGCTCTGCTTGTTCATTTTAGCCCTGAATTGAACACCAGCATGAATTTGGATTCAGTTTCAGCCTTTAGCGAAATTGGAGTTATTTTTGTCAATTCATCTCTGAATTTGAGACCCAAAACAGTATCTATGTGAATGTGCACTAGACTTGAGAAAAGAAGCAGGGCATTAGAGCCGCTGATCATAGGGCTTTCATTTAACTCCTTTGTCAAGAAGCTTTCCCACAGGCTATATGAAGTCATACTGATAGTCTGATATAGGAATGATGCAATCAGATCTATTCACGATATGTATCATTATAAATTATATAGTAGTAGCTGACCAAAAAGTAATGTCTTCTCAAAGAATTGTCCCATATACTTGAAATTTTTTGCGGTTGTCAAACCTGCAGTCAAGAACTAGAAGCAGCATTAATGCAAAGTTGCCCCAAGTAATTTACATGATTTTATATACATGCCTAAGTTCCTGTTTTTTTTTTTTACATGATTTTTTCGTTAGACTTTCATTGTGAGCACCAGCATTGGATCGTAACGATTATCTTTCAATCCGCTTAGTCACTATCTCCGCAGTTAAGAACCAATTGCGTCAATTACTATATTCTGTTTTTTTATGCAATTTATAATATCCTGTTATTTATTTTTTAAATTTAAAGTATCATATGATTTAAACTTTTGTTCATGTTTTGAACTGTTGTATGAATGCTTTATAGTCTTCTTGTTTGTCTTCAAACATCTTCAACTTGTCTTTCCATCAGGCGAGAACTCTTAGTTACAAATGTTTTACTTTTTTCTTATATTGAACAGTATTTAGCTGTGATTTTGAGTTATTTACTTTCTTTCCTTCCAGGTTACTGTTTTTAAATTGGTGATGAAAGTCTGTTCTCACATATATGGATATAAAACGTGAGTACTAACTGGAGGTCATTTTTTTCCCTCAATTTGATACTGTGTAGTGTGATTTGCATCTTGAGGTGGGCAACTTATAATCAAAATCCTTCATGCCCCCAGTGTAAGCTACCATTTCTGTTTCTCAATGTTCACCGTTCGCTTGATGGCAGGTAAGACTAATATTCTTACTTCTTATTTGAAAATGTAAACAACAAAGCTTCCAGTATTACATTAACTTTATTGTGTTTCTATAATTTTGACAGAATCCATGATTATATGTTCGAGGAGAGTGTTTGTCTGCTGCTAAGGGCAACTTGGTTTGTTCCAGTGCCTTTGGTACCTCAGGAGGAAAACTGTGATGACCTGGATGATATTTATCATTATGCTGAGTACGAGGATGAGGATGATGATGATGACCTAGATGATATTTATTTCAATAGGTCACCAAGTCTTCGTATTGGCAATCGAAGATGGGGGGACAATGGTTATGTTAGGGCAGGGCACAAGGAAGCAAGACCCATAAATAGAGAAAGTCACCAAGTTCCTGAAGCTGGTAGTTCCAGTGGTTCAAAGCAGAAAGAGGTTGCGAAAGAAGCTACTGGACGCCGGGCAAAAAGAGCATTGAAGCGTGAAGCTGCTGATAAGGCGGCCGCAGAAAAACACATCAAGCATCTGCAAAGGTTTGGGCGAAAGTGATTCCTTTCCCCTTTGACAAGGCGAAGGGATGTCTCCCCTGCCTGCATATATTTAATCTTCTCATTGTACAGTGGTTACCTTTTACATGACTTGTGAATAATGAGATCTTAGGTCCTTTGGGTTGTAAGCAACATGGCTTTCACCTTGAAACCAGTTTCATTTTCTTGCATTTCTGCAGTTAACGTTCTTCGGAATGCAAATGTTAACAAGCATTATGTTGGTTCTCGAGTATTGTTAGGATTTTACTTGCTTCAGTGCTGAGACTGCATTACCACCATTTTCAACAGCATTAGTCAGATGTGCCTGTTCTAAGTGCTGCTTTGATTGCTATCTTCTGTGTTCCAGAATGATACTACTGTCGTAAGCAAGTCAAAACCCCATTTCCCCCTTAACATCCCCGTCAATGTGCCTCTTTCAGTTCTGATAGTTCTCATGTCCGACATAGCTGGATGAAGAGTTCTGGAATCAGTGCTATTCTTCTTTCATCTATTCAGGGAGTTACTGCATGTACCCAACTATTTAACTAGGTCGCACTAATTCTTTGTTGCACTGGTATTTTTGGAGTGTTTTGACTTTGTTGCACCAATCTATCATTTTTTTTTATCCCTTAACCCCTCCTACCCCAGATGCCGTCGGTTAGGATCGATCCCGTGACCTGGTGATACTATCCGACATTGCTCAACGACTGAGTCATCACACCTTTAGCACACCAACCTAACTTATGTAACCAGGGACGGAGCCACATGGGGGCAAGCGCCCCCACTAACTTCAATTTTTTTTATTTTTTATTTTTTTTTAAGATGGCCACCCTTGTTGACAAGTCTGTCCTGCCCCACCCCTTTCTCTCTATCGGTTCTCATTTGCTTCCTCTATCTGTTTACTGCAACATCGGCAATCGCCATTTTTGCTTGACTTAGTTGTTTTTCCCACCATCGCCATCAACAACCAGCAACCACATCAACCTCTTTCTTCTTTGAGGAAGAAGTTTAAAAAAATGTATTTTCTCGATGAATTTGTATTTCGAGATCTAGTTTTGTATTTTATTCATAGGATTTTTCTGGAGATACATGAAAATTTTGATCCATTAAATTTTTTCTCAAAAAACATGTTTGTATCTCGAGGTTCATCTGTGGGTTATTGTTTGAAGGACATTTTGGTAATCAACGTGAGCATTTTGACAATCAATGCATGTTGATTACTAGTCCTGAGGGGGAAACTGTAATAGTGTTCAATGATAGGGTAACCTCTAATTAGTTATTTAAGATAGGTGGCAAATCGCAATAACCCATTTTTTTGTCTACATCTAATTTTACATTTGAAATTAATTTTATATACCAATTTGATTTGTCTCCAATATATTTATCTTTTGTGCACCTACAAAGTAACTTGTTGGATTCATTTTCTTTCCAGTAGATTAGATGGAGTTTTGTTTAGCAATTGATGTTTTGTATAGTTATTTATGTATTGTTCAAATTAATTTTTTTGTTAAAGTAATTAGTTATTATATTATCATTAATTAATTATGACTTGTTACTCCGCCCCCCTTCAACATAAATCCTGGCTCCGTCACTGTATGTAACATCGACTAATTATTTTTGTTATTAATAGAAATCATTTCATGGTAGAATTTTCATGAGCATTAAATAATACTTAAATGAAAGAATAAAAGTAACTATTATCTGTAAAACTAAAATACAGTCAAACATTCGTTGAATTTCACTTTATTCATGAACCAACAAAACCAATACATAAAATTTTGAAATAGTTGCAACTATTATATGTATTCTAAAAAAGTTGCGCCACTTGAAACATAAAAAAGTCTTGCATCCAAAAATTTACATTGAAAATCCTTCATACAAAGTCCACAATTTCTCCACTCGGTGTTTTCTTTTAGGATAAACATAATGTAGTTGGGTACACCAAACAACTTTTACAAATTAAATACAAAAAATAAAGTTGGAGGCATTGAACTAAACAATCTGAGTACACGTATGTTAAATACTCAATCATTTCAAGCAAAAATTAAATACAAAAGATAAAGTTTTGTTCAGTTATCAGATTCTCAGAAAAAAGGGAGAAATGTTGGAAGTCCTTAACATAATCCTGCTACCAAAAGGGGAATCGGTTCTCTGCTACATTACAAATAACACTACTATAGGCATAAGTGATTATGGAATAATGAATTCATCCCTGACATTAAAAATATAATTTGATATTGTTTTCTCTTGGTTATACTAAACAAGATTTGTGGCTTCTCAAGGTGGCTTATCGAAACTTCGTATGCATATGTTTCTTTTGTTTTTGATAGAATGCTCTATCACACAGATGGGATAGTTAAGTTACTGAACGCTTCTGTATGGATATGTCAAGACATTGAATTTGCAACAAATCTAGGGCTGAACAAAAAACTAATCAAACCGATCGAATCAATCTAAACCGAATCGATTGGTTCGGTTTAAATTCGATTCGGATCGGTTTCGGTTTTAAAAAAATTTAAACCGAAGTGGTCGGTTCGGTTTTCGGTTTCTATGTGATTTTAACCGACCAAATTGAACCGACCGAATATATATAATAAATAATATATATTTTATATATAAATAATACAATATGTTTAAAATAGTCGGTCGGTTCGCTTTTATTTTGGTTTTGATTCGATTTTAGTTGGTTCGGTTCGATTACGGTTTGCATAAATTAGAATCGATTCGTTTTCGGATCGGTTTTGTTAATGGCCGGTTCGGTTTCGGTTTGAAAATTTTAAAACCGACCTAAGTCGATTCGATTTTCAGCCCTAAACAAATCTGACAAAACCCCTTATAAAATTATTCCAAATCAGCTATAGTTAATGGGCATTGGGAGCATGTAAAATCTATTAAGAAATTTCGAGTTGGAAACTTGCCTAGGGTTTTATATTTGGGCTCAGATCTACATACAACAAGAAGGATAAACTAATTCTTCATGCTAGCAAGTCATGGAGAACTAATGCATTTCAGACTCTCTCTCTGTATCTTTACTATAAATACTTCATCAACACAATGTAGTTTTCATCCTAAGTAGTTTGAGCCTTAATTTCTATTCCAACAACTAGACACAAAATGGTTACGATCATAGTTCGGAATGAGGCAACTGGTGAAGATCATACGCTGGTGGGAGTAGGGACCATCGGAGATGTCAAATCTAGAATTGAACTGGCTATGAAAATTCCATCTGAGAGCCAAATCCTTGTCGGCCGCAATGGCCAAACTCTGTTACTCAACAATGACATGGTGTTGAACGTTCAGCCTAACACAATAATTCAAGTCCCTCAGCATGTTGATATTGAAATAATTCATCTGGATGCTCTTTATACACATGAACTTACTGTTCCGAGTTACCAAACTGTTGCATATTTGAGAGGAAAAATTGACAGGATACTTGAGTATCTCCATATCGCCAACGTCTCATTACTTTGCAAACTGTAATGTCAAACGACGACGATGCTAAATTGAGCGAGTATTTGCTTGTCCCCTTGCTAATGAAACAACTGATTATTGTCAAGGAAGAAGAACATCCACTGTCAACCCATGATAATGCATGTTGTCCCATTATGTAGTTCAGTCATCAGTGAAACAATACTAGAATATCATGTTTTATGTTGGAAATATGGATTTTTAAAATAAAAGAAAATGGGTGTGTAACTGGTTTTGATCTCTGGATCTCTCTCTAATTTTAGTCTCACATCTTCTATACAACTCATTGTGGAAGAGTTTATAAGGAGACTGTTAGGACTTGAGTTTGGACCCCTTGGGGGTACCACACTTTTGTGAGGAGGGGAGAGATAGACTATCGCGCCCGCCGCCGTCGTCCGTCAAGTCATTTAGAGAGCAACTCATTCTTTTTGATAAAAATTTATTTAAATGAAAATAAATTTTCAAATTGCTGAGAAGGGAGACTGAGTCAGATGCATCTAGACTGGATTTTGGCTGACTCTGTTCTCCATGCGTTGCGCCAACAGTAGCGTGATTTTCTCCCCACGTTTTTCATGCAAATGTTTTGTCAATGCATCTAGACGTTTTTCAAACAAATGTTTTGTCAATGGATCTAGCCGGGATTTCGTATTTCAACGAATGTGTTTTCTCCTTATAAATACAAACACAATTCAAAGTTTACAGGAGAAGAGAAAAAGCAAAACATTTTGGCAAAACACTTTTAGCTTAGTATTTCAATCAGAAAAGGAACTCTTTCTCTTCGTATTTCAGAGATTTCTTTTTTGTTTGAAATTTACACATTGTATTGGTGATTCCGAACAAACAAGAGATTAAGGGTAGATAGTATTTCGTTCATCAACAGTGCAATTGTTTGAACGAGACAGAGAAGATTCTGGGCTGTTTTATCCTGGGGACGACGGGGCTACTAGACTGCTTGCACACTTTTGGGCAAAGCCGTGAAACGTCTTAAAGAGAACGACCTAGTCCGCGACTCAACCCAAGAACAATTGGTACCTTCATTCCTATCTTTTAATTTGAATTTTTACAACATATACAACAATTTAAGACGATTACATATCTACCATGTCTACTATTATTGAACTTGCTACCCAATTTTGTTTTCTCCTGATGATACCCAGTAAGCCCACATCCCTTTCTTTCAAGCCTTCCAGATTATCAGAAACACTTCAAATTCGCACCTTGCAAGTTAATTCTTCTTCAAGGTCTGAACTTGGGATTTCTGCTTTCGACTCTTTGTATTTCTGTTCATGTATTGTGGTTTACATCGTATTTGTTTATTGATGCAATAGGACTTCTGAAATCTAGCTTGAATAGTTGAATGGTTCTAATGAAATATGCATAGATAATGACATAAAGTCTGAATTATCAGTGTGGGAAATCTGAAATTTAATATGTATGGTCTGCAAGGATGAAAAACCATTCCAATTTGTTTTGGGTAATTTTAAGAATGATGATAGAAGGGAGTAAGTGAAATTTTTGGGAGTAAGTTAAATTATTGTTAAAAAGAAAAATACAATTATTGGAATAATGTATATTCAATGGGCAATAATATACATAGTAGAATGTGATACACAGTTACTGGAATTACCAGTTAAGAGTGTTAGTATGAGTTTCCAATCCATGGGAAATTGCCCTTTTAAGTTTTTTGCAAAGAGCAAGCTAAGGTTACACAGTACACCGTGTAGTAGGTCATCATCCCTATTGGATTCTATATTGGCATGAGTGGGTAGCACTTCGTCGAGGTGATCTAGTTTTCTTGGAGATGATCTCAATTAATTGTGTAGAAAAAACTTGTGTCCATATTTGGATAGATTCTATTGGAAGCAGATATCATGGCCTGAAAAAAAAAATTGTTGGAAGCTCATTGATGATGATGGGGTTAATGGAGACATGATTACCTTACATACAAATAGCATTCCCACTGTGGACCCTAATCAATCTTCTGCAGCCTGTCTTAATTCAGTCAAACAATTATAATTAGACAAACCCCACCAAGGATATCACTTGAAAAATGTGAATGACAGCGGGTGTAATGGGTATGTTCCGATAAAAGAAAAGGCTTTGGTGTCCGTGCCTAGAAATCTTGTAGGTTTTGAGTCCAATGAGCTCTCAATCTCATATGCTACGCTTTGAACTTTTAAGCGTTATTGAAGATTTTATCATTTTCTTCAAATCCAAATTGTCCTTAAATGATTTTGAAAAGTGCAACTTTTGTAGTCAAGCTAAGATAACCAAAACACCACATAAATCTATTGTTAGAGAATCTGAATCCTTAGATTTGATACACTCAGATATATGTGAACTTGATGGTGTTTTGACTAGAAATGGAAAACGTTATTTTATTACGTGTATTGATGATTGTTCTGGTTATACCTTCGTCTACTTAATGAAAAATAAGAATGAAGCCTTTGACATGTTTAAATTATTTTTTACTGAAGTTGAAAATCAATATAATAGAAACAGACATTACACGCACAACCTTACCAGTGTGAAGTCTAAAAAGCCCGTGCCTTACGGCCATGCACGTATATCCCAGTATAGTGAAGGCTCTAGGAATTTTGCCCACGTATATCACTTAGGTGGGTCTATCAGCAGTACTCCTGTAGCTAGTTACTCCACTCCACATAGAGTATAGATCTCATTAAGAGTTTTTAACTCATCCTACTATCACTTCAGGAATTCATGCTTTAATCTAGGAATGAGATTGCTATTTTGTCAGCATGATTCACATCATATCATTCACGACTTGTTATTACCCATTGAACCTATTTCTTGGGATCTCCAGTCTATAGGTTGGGTTACCGTCATGAATAATTCATCAATCTAAGGGCATTAGTCTCATTCCTTTCGAGGTTTTGAAAACCTTCTCTCTAGCTAATCCTTTCGTCAAAGGATCAGCCAAGTTCGCATCAGTTCGTACATGATCCACTCTCACAGCACCAGTAGATAGAAACTCTCTAACGGTACTATGCTAACGACGTATTTGTTGTCTCTTGCCGTTATAATAACGGTTCTGTATTTTTGCAATAGCCGCGGTACTATCGCAATGGATCAAGACAACTGAAATCGGTCTTTCCCATAAAGGGATCTTTGCTAGCAGGTTTCTTAACCAACCTGCTTCTTCACTAGCTGTGGCTAGTGCTATCATCTCTGACTCCATCGTGGACTGTGTCAGAATGGTCTGTTTCTTTGATTTCCAAGAAACAACTCCCCCAGCTATACTGAAAATATAGCCACTGGTGGCTTTTGAGTCATCTGAGAGGGTGTTCCAATCAGCATCGCTATATCCTTCAAGGACAGCGGGAAACTTCTAATAATGCAATCCGAGGTTCTTAGTCCTCTTCAGGTACCTCATGACCCTTTCAATTGCATGCCAATGTTGTATACTAGGTCTACTGGTAAATCTGCATAGTAATCCCACGACATAAGCTATGTCGGGTCTAGTGCAATCGGTAGCATATCTAAGACTACCAATGATGCTCACATACTCAGATTGTCTAACACCGTTACCAATGTTCTTGAACAACTTTACACTAGGATCATAAGGAGTACATGCAGGTTTACAGTCAGAGTAATTATATTTATTTAGGATCTTCTCTATATAGTGTGATTGATCCAAAGAAATTCCCTTTTCAGACCTAGTAATCTTGATACCAAGGATTACACTTGCTTCTTCAAGGTATTTCATATCAAAGTTAGCACACAATAAAGCTTTCACCTTATTCACGGCATGGATATTAGAACCAAAGATAAGAAAGTCATCCACATATAGACATATAATAGTGCAAATGCCATTTTCAGCTTTATAGTAAATGCATTTGTCACTTTCGTTCACTTTAAAGTCATGTGCGATAACAAGATTATCAAATTTTTTATGCCATTGTTTTGGAGCTTGTTTCAAACCGTAAAGTGATTTATCAAGTTTGCAAACTTTATGTTCTTGCCCTGGAATAACAAAACCTTCAGGTTGGTCTATGTAAATTTCTTCTTCCAAATCGCCATTAAGAAACGCAGTCTTAACGTCCATTTGGTGCAATACTAGATTATGTATTGCAGCAAGAGAAATTAACACTCGAATAGATGTAATCCTAGTAACAGGAGAATATGTGTCAAAGAAGTCAACATTTTCTTTCTGTCTATACCCTTTGGCTACAAGACGAGCCTTAAACTTTTCAACATTACCATCGGGTTTCAATTTCTTCTTAAATACCCATTTACATCCTATTGTCTTGCAACCTGGTGGAAAATCAACTAAATGCCAGGTTCTATTAGACTCAATATAGTACATTTCATCATCAATAGCCTCTTCCAAAAAATTGGCATCTATAGAGGATAAGGCTTCTTGAAAACTAAGGGGATCCTCCTTGACTGAAAAGACATAGTAGTCGGGGCCAAAGTTTTTAGAAGTTCGTTTCCGTTTACTTCTCCTAGGCTCAGATTCTGTGGCTTTATCAGTTTCATTCATCCTGATCAAAGGCACGTTATTTGAGGATGTACCCCCACTATTCCTCGAAATAAAAGGAAATTTATCTTCATAGAAATCAACGTCGTTTGATTCTTTAATAACGTGATCTTTAAGATTATAGAATCTATAAGCTTTGTTGTTCATGGCATATCCTATGAATACACATTCATATGCCCTACTGGCAAGCTTATTCCTTTTAGGATCATGAATTCTAACATAAGCTAAACAACCCCAAGTTTTCAAATATGACAAGTTTGGTTGTCTATTTTTCAAAATCTCATAAGGAGAGGTTTTACTTTTCGATTTAGGGACTCTATTTAGCACGTAACAGACCGTCAAAATAATTTCTCCCCACCAGTGCGATGCAGCACCGGAATTAAGTAGAATGGCAACTACTAACTCAGTAAGAGTTCTATTTTTCCTTTCAGCTTTGCCATTCATCTCAGGAGAATACGGTGCAGTTGTTTCATGAATAATTCCTTGAGATTTATAGAACTCTATGAAAGTACTACTGTCATATTTAGTGCCTCTATCACTCCGAAGTCTCTTTATCTTTCTATTATATTGATTTTCAACTTCGGTTAAAAATAATTTAAACATGTCAAAGGCTTCACTCTTATTTTTCATTAAGTAGATGAAGGTATAATCAGAGAGAAAATGTTGACTTCTTTGACACATATTCTCACAGACCATAGTGGGAAGCACATTAACATCCGACATTGCACTGTATCTTATAATTCATTTATGAAGACGATCAAATTATTTACTCTGCTATATACTCTCATTAATTTAGACTAATTTTATAAGTCCTTGTTTCCACAGTTCGGTTCAAATGATTTTGTCTACTATGCATGAAGACAACCAATTTTCTTCAATCTTTTAGAATTGATACCAAATTAGGGTTACCAGACCGATTAAATCGACCGAACTGATCGATTCGGTTGAGTTCGGTTTTAAAAAATTCAAAATTCAAGTGGTCGATTCGGTTTTTGGTTTCTATGTAATTTTAACCGACAAAACCGAATAGTGGAAGTAATATATATATGTTTAAAAAGTCGATCGGTTCAGTTGGGTTACAGGTGTGGTTCTAGCTGTATTGACCACATCTTTTGGTTTAACTGGTTATTCCTTACCTCGGGACCAAATTGATTATTGGGCAGTCAAAATCGTGATAGGTGTACCCGACACTATTCATATAATCTTTCCATTATTCATATGGTTCTTATTTTATGAGCCAAAAAAAAATCATTGAGGTGCAATAACTGAACCAAGTGCTATTTTAACCCAAGGCTTTGCTACTTCACTATTTCGGTTTTAGTTTGGTTTTAGTTGGTTCGATTACGGTTTGCATAAATTAGAATTGGTTCAGTTTCAGTTTGGTTTTGTTATTGATAAGTTCGGTTTCGATTTGAAATATTTGAAACCGACCAAAGTCGATTTGATTCAACCTAAACCGAACCGTGGGTTCGGTTTTTCAACCCTATACCAAAGTGGTGACTAATGTATCTGTAATGAGGGAAATTGAACTCATGTAAACTAGTCATATATTAATCTCCTATTTGCAACGAGACCTTGTTACTACGAACATATGACAAGTATGATAAACCAACCCTTCTCCTAATTTCATGTACAAGACAAAGCCCATTCTCACAATACAAACACTGTGTTACACTTTAAACACAATACACCAATGATTTCAAGTACACAACATAAATGGTGTTTGTTATGGTCATCACAAGTTCTTCATTGGTAACAGATCATGGAGAAACAAATGCTTTATGAAGTTTCTCTATGTCTCTACTATAAATAGTTCATCAAAACATACGTAGTTTTTTCATCTCAATCAGTTTGAGCCATAATTTCTAGTGCAACAACTAGACAGAAAATGGCTGCCATTGTAGTTCGGAGTGTGGCAGCTGATACAAATCATATGCTTGACGAAGTGGTGACCATCGGAGACGTCAAAACCAAAATTGAGAGTACTATCGGTGTTGTAGCTGGGAGTTATATCCTCGTTGGTCGCAAGGTTCAATCCATGGTTCAAATTCTGTTAGCCTACCCTAACAATATGCCTGGTCACACTCTGTTGCTCGACAATACCTTGGCATTGAACACTATCCCTGAAATAACGTCGATTGACATGTACACCAAGATTGATCCCCCTCGGCCTATTGAAATTGTAATAATGCACGTTGGTAATGTTGTTCCACTTACTGTTTCAAGTGGCCAAACTGTTGCTGATCTGAGAAGAGAAATTGACAACCAACTACCAAGAACCACATTTCCGCGAAGACTCACCACTTTACAAGCAACAATGTCAAATGATGATCATCAACTGTGCGAGTATTTACTTGACCCCTTTCCTGAAGGATTAAAACAAATTATCAGGGTCACCGAAGATGCACCTCCACCATCCCACCAACAGAATCCGCCATCATCCTGTTGTCGCAGTATGTAGTACTTGAATATCTTGTTTCGATAAAGAACAGCCATCAGCTTAGTATTAGTGATTATGAGTAAGCTAATTAATAATAGGATAAAGAACAGCCCATAAGCTTAAGTATTAGTGATTATGGGTAGCTAATTAATAATAGGTTAATCAATATGAGTCTTAGCGTGAGGAAGATTATGGATTGGTAATTTAGTAGGATTATTAAAATGAGTCTTAAGTTAATGAGAGTGTTAACTCTCAAAGTATGCTTTTATGTTAGGTGGATCTCAAGAGTCTTATTAGTCAAATTATAAAAATTAGTATTTATTTTATATGTTACTTGAACAATAATCCAAGAGTCTTTTATTTGTTCAGAAATGAAAAAAGAAACACGGATGCTTTATTAGTTCAGCCAATTATGAAAAATTTAGTCCCTTCAAATAAATTTCATAGATATAAAATGAAAATTTCAATCACCTCAAAATAATTTTTCTTCAAAATTTTAAAATTTATGCCAAGCTAGTGAGTAAGATGAGGAAACATTTAATCTTTAAGATTCAATGTTATACTCAGTTAATTTCTCTATAGTTTTAAAGATTCATCTTACTTAATCAATTAAGATTGATGTATGAGTACTCATCTAATAATCAATTTAACCTACTAAAGATTCAGTGTATTGTACTCCTTACCCGTTGCATCCAAAAGTGTTCATGGCACTAAACAATATTTATTGATGCGATCCAACTTGGCCTAACCTTCGACATAGAGTTTATGAATCTTTCTTCCAATCATATTAGTAGCAAACTCCAAAATTCATATCTGAGATTTCAAAATCACATTGGCGTTGATCTTAGTTCGAATCACCTTGAGGACTCAATAGTTTTTTTCTGCATGGAGGGAGCATAAAAAACTATAACTTAGTCTACTATAACATTATGTCAAGAACAAAAATCTGCAACAGTAAACTTCGATTCCAGCTAAGATGTTCAGAAACCCCCTTGAGAACCTGGACTACATCCAGGCAATCAAGCAAGACATGGATAGACTGCCATCCTTTCTGCTTTCAACCCAGGGATCGTGAACTTGCCAAGGAAGTTTAAAAATTATATCACGGTGTTGCCTACAAAAAAAATTTTGTTATAGCACACAGGCATATGAGGCAGCAGCATTTTTTGCAAGCTCTTGAGCTTTAATTTGCAATTAAATTCGTGCCTAATATATTTACATAACCAAAAGCCATTAAACTTCAAAAGAAGCTTAACATTATATACAATAGGCTTCCAGACCCATTCTAGGGAATTAGAATCCGCTCCACTGCTTCATTTCGAATCTCATTTAGAGTACTAGCTAGAATCACCAAACAACAAACCTTGCCGCCATCCATAAGATTGGACAAACATTAGGGCAAAGCTCTCTGCCATGGTACTGCTAAGAACTCTTACCTGCGATTCTATAAGCATATTGAGCCAAAATACACTTTGTCTTGCACACATACACCAATAGCACCCTGTTGAGTCAAACCAAAAAAAATTTGCATCATAAGTGATCACCACAAACTTAACTTAGGCCATTCAAAAGCTATATTGACCTCGCCGCCTATATATGACGAGTGTGATAAACCAACCCTTCTCTCATCTTCATGTACAAAATTTAGGACTTGGAGTTTGTTTTAATGTTAAGATTATGTTACTATTAAATTTTATTTGATGTACTTGAGAGTTTTATATGAAATTATATAATTAATATTTAGTTATGTGCTATTTGAATATATTATAGGATCAACGCGTTATGGTTATGTTTAGCAACTTGACTGTGAGTTCGTGAAGTTAGTGCAAAAATTTGTAGCCTGTAACGCTCATTTCTCAGCCAAGGAAGGAACTTATTACAGGTGTTTGAAGCAAGCAATAAAAGTTGATGAATATTTTCAAGATCAGTGGAGTCATTGATTAATAAATTGCCAGAGAACTCATTAAGGTTTTTGCTCATGTTTAGTTAATGCCATTTAATCAAATCAGTAAGAGGAGGTAATCCTACTCTAACCTCAATTCCATCTCCTTTGGTGATCTCGGGCTAACTAAAAGATTAGACACAAAATTGTCATTCAAGTGTCTGTTATTCTATTATAATGTTTAATAATGATAAAATTATTTGAACCTTCAAAATTCATCAGGTAATGTGCTATGTGATATAACTAAACTTGATATTCTAATTGAATCTAGATTGATTACCCCTGAAAATTTTTATAAGATCCTACATCTGCAGCATAACACCATATATGTAGATGTCCAACAACAGGATGTGAAAGAGATGCCAAACATGGTTGGTCGACTTAAAATTTCGTTTTGCAATAAATCAGTGTGATATAGAACTTGTTAAATCAGTGTTAATTCAAGTTCAGAATTTGGAAAAATAAAAATAAAAAAATTATGACAAAGTCATTTGTTTTGTCACTTACGGGATACCGTAAGTAACAAAAACATTTGTCACGTACTGTTTACTAAAATGTAAAAACTCATGCATTCTATACAAAATAATGAATTGAAATGAAACAACACTTGGAATTCATGATGATATGAAAATTTAGTCGAATCCCGGTTTTCCTCTGTACAAATTATTCAAATCTAGCCCCCAAATCTCATACTATTTGTCTTCTAAGACAAACAAAAAACAAAAAAAAATGGGTACAAAAGAATGAATGCTGATACATACAGGTTTACCCTTGGGCAAATTCATTTAGAATGCGAATGGGTTTAGTGACTGGTAATGATATTTGTCATTACCTCTGCCAAGACATATTAGATATCTATAAATTATATATAAGCAAAACGACGAAGAGTGATGCTGAAGTACCATTGTGAGTAAAACTGGACCAACCAAGGCCTTCTCAAAGACAAAATTGGTGACTTTTTGTGTATTGTGACTATACAGAGAAGCTGGTCAGCTGCAAGCCAAATCCTTTGGCCTGAACTATTTGGCACTGACGTGTCCAATCCAGAAGAGCACCGATGAAATTAGCTTTCAGCAGAACCTTCAAACATCTTCTGCAAAGACTTTATATATAAAATCACGAAAGCGTCTTGAATACTGCCTTGGATCAACAGCTGATATTGAGGTAGGGTCATACTGAATAGACTTGTATGCATGTTCTAGCTTCTTACTGATGTCATAGTCTTGGAGTATGTCTATGATACCAAAGAACAAAACCACATCATAAAACTCTCCTGTTGGTTCACCGACCAGTTGATTTTCACAATCACTCCTTATTGTGTGCTCAACTCGTGCTGGCATGTTAGTGCCCAATTTGATGGTTGCCCACCTGCAGCAAATGTAAAAATAATGTTCAGAACATAGCAAGTTTTTCACTATATCTAATGCAATATTTCACTATCATACAACTACTCAAATATACCGATTGGGGTCAAAAAGAAGCTGATCCAGGTCTACTCTAGAAAGACGTGGAACTGCAGGATCATTGTCAGATTCACCATTAGCTGCAAGGAAAGGATGGTCCTCCAATCAACAACCAACCAAAATTTCAAGTCAATGTCATGGAAAATAAGAGTATGAAAAGGATAGGAAATAACCTGTAGGAGTTCGAACTCCAGAAGTTGGTCCATCTAGCGGAAGTAGATCAGTACAGGATGATATAACCCTGAAGTGGAGACCTACCAGAAGACTGTAATCCATAATTCTTTCTTGTTCAAGAAATTCACAGTCCCTGTCCACTTGCCTGCGAAAAGGAGAGGATTAAGCTTAAGTAAGAAAACAGAATTAACAGAAACAAGTACATTAAATTTTTTGGCGGAACATGAAGCTGAGGTGTTTCTGACAAAACTTACCGCTGAAATTCTTGGAACCATGTTTTCTGCAACCTGAATATGAAGTTAAGATCAAGGTCCTTAAGGGTAGTATATTCATCAATTTCTTCCTCAGGCTTATCTGTTGTTCGACCATGGGAAGATCCTTTCAAATCAAAACGCCTATGAATCTTGTACTCAGTACAGAATAGGTTCCCAATTATGATGAAGCGCACCTGATTCATGAATCAAATTTTCAAACATACAAACTGCTCAAAACCACCCAAACTGTTTCGAGGCATAAATAGGTTGAAAACCAGCAAACGGAGCCCCCATTCTCACCTTTCTCTGAGTAGCCCCAGTTAATTTCACACAGTGCAGACCAAAAAATTTGGTCACTAAAGTATTCTCAAAAGCTCGAACATGATTATAGTAAGCAGGTAGCATCCTTAGAAGCACCTACCAATGACAAAAGAAATGGACATCCATTGGTTACAAGCAATGTCGGCTTCAAAAAAATGGACAAAGTTACAGATAACCCACTTTTACTTCTGATTTCTTCATTGTCTTTATCATGTAGCGGTCATCATTAGTCAGATAAAAGAAGCTTCCACTTTTTCCAGGAGATGAGAGTTCACGGAGTGCATCATTCCCACAGATTGATATCATGTAGTCAGCTGGATCCACCTTAAACAACTTCCGCATAGTCCTGAATGGGGATTACTATAAAGAGTTAATCAGAAGTGTATGAAGTTAACATACAAGTAAAACTGCACCACTGAATCTACAGGAATCTAATTCATGGTCGGACCTGAAAACCAATGGGCAGTAATCTTTCCATCTAAACTCGCAGGATTGATGTGGAGGAGTGTGTTTGGATCCTTCCGGGGGGAATCTTGTCCATACCTTTTCCTTGGGGTCAAAAGCTGAAGCTCTAAGATCAAGAGATGTGTTTGGAGCTGGCCTTCCTACAGAATGCCTGTAAAGATTCACCAATGTTACAGGAGCAAGGAGAAACGAAAAACTAGAGACTAAAAAATTGACAAAGTTATTATAACTGCACATCCTGTATAGGTAAACACCCTTGGTTGGTCAAATAAACACTCAAGTAGAACTGGTTAAACACAAAAGAATAAGAAGAATAAATAAACCATATTATAATTAATCTTGAAAATCTAGGATATGAGTATGGCAATGACACGTCATTTCTAGTTTTGTTTAGCTCATATTAGTATAGAATTGAAACTTTTTTTTAAAAGATATTTGAAAAAGTTGACAATCTAAGCGTGGACTGTTCGATGAGAATATCTATGAGTGTTGACACACATTTTTTTTTTTAGAAATAGAGTGTCATTGTTACAACAACAACAAAAAAAAAAAACCTACATTCCATTATCATTCATTCAACTAAATTGAAATAATAATTGTAATTAATATAAAATTGAATTCATAAATCACAACTCATATGCTACATTAGGTTTATGAAGAAAAAACACGATTGAACCAATAAAACCAACCAAACTGATAAGTTTTTCTTTCCATATCATGGTTGGGTTCGGTTTATAAGGAAACCAAAGCTCATGGTTCAATTGTCCGACCATGCAAATCAAACACAATTTACTGAGCACAATTGTCCACTATATTATAGTGTTAAATAGTTCAAACATTGTTCTTTTGTAGGATAGGAATATACTAAACTTCTTGTTAATTACAATACACCACGTAACACATTAACTGGTCTTTTCATTTGTTTGCTATTTTGAGTCTCATTTTGTGGTATTTATTATTATTGTTACATCGCATTTTTTAAGTTCATTGGGAAGTAAAACGTGAGAGAAATTTACTGGATTCTTTGGCTTTTTGAAAAATTGAGGAGAAACTAATGGAGTCTTGGTTTGTTGAACAAGAAGCTGAAGAGAGATCTTAAGGGGCCTTGGTGGTTTGCCTTGGGCATGAATTGAAAACATTGAAATTTTTTTATAAAATAAGGGTAAATGAAAGAAGAACTCTTATTTTTTCGTCTTCTAGGTCACCATAACTAATAAGTAAATAGATCACGCGTAACAGATCAAAGCCGTTTGAGACACCTGATCAGAAAATTTTCTGGTAATTATTTTGTTATTTGTTTTGATTTTACAAGTGGATTTTTCTCCGACAACATTTTCTTTTGACTCGTTTGAGAAATCCAAAATAGAAATCCCGCTACTACAATTTTTTTTAAATCGTTTGCAGCCTTGGAAATATTATCAGGTAAGGTAACTTTCTTTCCCGCCTTCATGTAAATTTTTGGGATTCAAATTTTTGTTTGGATTTTGTATATTCTTTGATGCTTTTTTAATATCATTCCATAAGTGTTGTTCAAATCGTTAGCGAATCTCCCCCATCTCGAGTTGAATCGGGTCATAAATCGTAACTACCCTAAATTGTGACAAATTGTTGAAATCCTCCATAATGAAAAAGAAGAAGCAGGAGGAGATCCACAAATCTGTTATGATATGTTGCGATCTAATCCGATTTGTTCTGTACTTCTGTGCCAAGCTAGAAGGAACATATCAGATCGGAACAATTTTGTGCCAGACTAGAAGAAAAAGAAGGGACATATCATATCATGTGTCTGACTAGAAGAAGGAGAGGAGTTTATGTTTTGTTTTTGCTCTGTTTCTTTCAACAGAGCCCTTCTTTTTGGGCCTATTGGTTTAGGCCCTTCTTTTTAGACTTTTATAACAACTTTGATCTTCTTGAGTATATTTTGTGGATGGAATGTTGGAATGAACATGAAGTGTTGAAGTCTTATCTTTTTTGGCAAATGAAGTCCACTTTGCTCTACTATATTATGTTTGTATATATCCATGTTTATGGCTTATATATATATATATATATTAATAAATCTTACTATTTAAGATTAAATCTAAATTTACGATTTACAATATGATTCACGATTCACTAACACTTCCATAATCTTATACATATCAATGTAGCAATAAATCATCAAGGAACAACCCCAAATCTTTGGGATGGCTTTAAAAATAAAGATAACAATAAATGAGTGGAAAGAAGAATGAGAACTTGCATGTCTATTTTCCAAGACGGTAAGACCTCAAAGTCTAAATTGAAAAAAAGAAGCTCAATAGCAACAGAGGAACCAACGACAACATGCAGGGTGGAGTTTTGGGGGTTGAAAGCTATGATTTTGAATGTATTTGTGAGAAGAAAAGTTGCTTTCTTTTGAAGAAGAAGAAAGAAGAGCTTTGTGTTTGATTGGGTTTAACTTGGGTTGTCTAGCTCTTTCTATTTGACTTTTTTTTTTCTATGGGGCCAAGATCACCTCACATGAGGGTGATTTTGAAAAGCTTGTGGGGTCCAGGGAACTCGTGTGCCCCCTTGGATCTGCCCATGTCAGCAGGTTGACATGACTGCAACATGAAACGGCTAGAGTCAACTCAAAGGTCCCAAACCCTCTAATTTTCTATCATGTAAACAATTTCAGTTGAAACTGCCACCCTTAGGTTGATACAACATGACTCAAAAATAATATTTGATGTGATGTTTTAATATGATCTGAACTCTTTCATAGTTCAAGGACTCATATCAAACATTTTAATTTGATTCAAACCGTTGTATGGTTGAGGAGTTGTGTATGGAGGAATTGTATCTCAATAAAGGATCATAGATTTAACTGTCCATGCACAAATGTGGTTGAAAAGCATCCTCCAGCTTGTTTTTATAGAAGCTCTTCTCGTTTTTTAATTTTTCTGAACAATGTGGGACTAGAAACATAGTCTGTAGCTCACATATAAACTTACCAAGTCAAGTGACCATGGAGTATAGCCTCTTTGTTTTGTCCCACCTGGGCAATTGAAGCCAAAGATCGATAGAAATTGATATTGGCTTAGCGTATAATGCAAGCAGGGAATACATTTATGGAACATGGTTGCTAAAGAACAAGGATGATTTAGTAACTTGGATACAAAACTCTAACCCAAATACAATCCATTTAGCTTAACAGGTTGGTGGGTTTGACATGAACCCAACAAAGTCCCTACCAAACCTATCTATGTTGTGTCAAGGTTCATGTAGGGTTGGCTGGTCTGGGTCAAATCAACGTTGAGATTCACATTGTCAGCACTATAAACCAATTGTCTAATGCTTCTATCTTTGCCTCCACTGTCTGAAAAAAGAAGTTGAATATCCACCATAATAGTGTCCAGAGTGGAAAATTCTCAACCACTGGAGTGGAAGTTCTAACCATATTTAACAATTGAGAAGCAACCACCAGAAGTATTGAATTAACTAGAGGACATGGAGGATGCTCCTCCCTCCCTCCCTATCTGACTGAAATCAAAAGACTCCAATTTCTAGAAATTCCTTCAGGAGCTTTAAAATTTTGAAGACCCTCTTTTGCTACTTGCCTCAACCCTAATCTCATTTTTATGCCTCCAGGTAGGGCATGAAATTGTCAAGGATATGGTTCTGACTTAGTGGATCCATATTCATAAGCTAATTTTTCAGGTTTGCATTCAGATAAGGAACTAACACATACAAGTCGACGAAATCATATCATGACCATGTCAGATCTATAGCCATTTTGGATTCGCATCTAAATACGACAAAATAAATAAATAGAATCGTAATTATTTGTGCTTATGTTAAAGTGTTTATAGTATATCAAATTTCCTAGAAAATGGGATGGAATTTTTAAGAAAAAAAATCATATTCTATCTATTAGTTAATAATACCAATCAATGTTATGAAATATGCAGTAAATATTTAGAATGTGGCGAATCTTGTCACAGTTTGGGTAGATCTCGCTGATCAGTTTACAGTTTGAATCTTGTAATCCAGCCCATATTAGCTACATTTCAAATTAACATCTAAATTTAGGGACCATATGCATTAATTGAGATTCGGATTTTGAATAGTCTGAACCATTTTATGCCCTACCACCAAGACTCCATTACGTACCCCCTACTGTTAGAACTACTAAAGTCAATACTTGTACCATTGGAAACCCCTGTTTCAACTTCCAAGCACAAACTTCTCTAAGGGATATGGGGCCAATCAATTCCATTGCCAAATACCTATGCTACACATGTACTTCCAAGCCAATCTCCCGTTCCTCATCAATCGTCATTTCATCCTTTACCATTGTAAGCTCCTGAGCACCTCCTTTACCTTGCTCCTTGGAAATCATAAACAACTATCCCCATTGTAAACTTGAGACGGACTATAAAGTTATGGTACAAATAATGTAAAAATGGTTTAGGTCAAGTCTGTAGCATATGAAAGTGATTGGATGTCCAAATAATTATGTAGTTAAAAACCACAGAACCAGGGATTAATCTTTATCACTACTATTTCAGTATACAATGACGCCAAGCAATCACGTGGACAATGCTATGCTGTCAAAGCAAATAAAAACATTGATATTGAGGTTGATTTTCAATTTATCCCTGGAATCTGATAGGCAAGCACACTGTTTTACAGTATAAGGAATTCAACTGTAATCAAACTAATAACGTAATGTTTCAATCAATAAAGCTTTGCACAGACAAATAGAAACAGAATAAAGAGACCATAAAATGAACGTTACCTGATACCGAGCTGCAGATTGAGCATGAGCTCATAATTCCTATGCCCTCTTGAGATTGTTATCCCTTGCTTTTTGCTCTCCTTTTGTTGCATTCTTATGATCTGTTGTCGCATCCCCCTCGAATCACCATCTTCAAGCTGAAGATATTCCAAGCTCTCCTCCATGTCCCTCCCAACCATCAAGTTCCCATCAACAATATCGCAAGTGATGTCCCCATCTGATTCCCAGATACAAAGTCTATCAAAAGACCTATCTGGACCACTTATTCGTCCATCCACAGACATATTCCGAGGCCTACCACTCGGATCAACAAGCTTTGGCTGCCATGCTCCCGGCTTCCCTAGGCTAGCTGGCTCGATGCTAGACCAATTAAGCATTTTCTGTGATGGCAGTATCGATACCTTCTCATTAGGACAAATTTTACATTCATTCAAATCAATGGAGAAAACCTCTTGAGGATCCCAGTCAAGATTATTCCCTGGAGAACTGCCTGATGCCGGGTAATAGGTCCCATTCTGTTCTTTCAGGTCTTTACTCCAAAGGCCGACATAAAAGCTCCCATCAGACCACCTGAATGTCCCATTCCCTTTAGGCAATCCATCTTCCCAAGAACCATCATATCGATTCCCATTAGACCAGATCAAAGTTCCATTACCATTAATCATACCATTCTTCCACTGCCCAATATAATGATTCCCATTCCTCCATTGGTAGCGTCCGTGGCCATCTTGTACTCCACGTCGCCATTCACCCTCATAGTAATCCCCATTGGCAAAGTGCTTAATCCCTTGTCCATGCTTGAGGTTCATCACCCAAAATCCGCGGTAAGTGTCACCATTGGACCCTGTGTAGGTGCCTTTACCATCCATATAACCACTCTTGAACTCACCTTCATATGTAGCACCGGAAGGCCATGAAAATTTTCCTTTGCCCATGGTTTTTCCTTGGAACCACTCCCCCACATACATGCACCCATCGGTCCATAGATATTTGCCCGTTCCGTGGGGCATATTATCAGCCCATTGGCCAGTGTAAAAGTCACCATTGGAGAGCACGCGCTCGACGTGATAAAGCTCCACATCATTGCCAGTGGGGGTCATGGTGTCATCACCAGCACCATCTTCATCGTCAACATGAGCTACTGACATTGATGGGAAGATACTATTCATACGCTTCTTAGCAGCCGCTTGCGATTTGCGGAAAGTTGCCTCCCAAGCTTTGGCACACAGTTGTTCTCTTTTCATTCTCTTGAATCCTATAACAGTTTATATAAATTAAAAATCCCCCCTTTCACATCTTTTTCTTTTTCTCACCAAATATCCATCACCAAAACTCAATCAAATGTACTTAACTAAATCAAATAAATAAAAGCTTAAAATCTAAAGCCACAAACTTAATCTTCCTTTCTAAATCCAAACAACCCCAATCTACAAAACCTGTCAACAATCAAATCCAACAACCAAAATGTACCCAATCTCCATAACCTGCAAAGGAATCAAACAAAACAATCAAAATAACAAAGCCCAGACCTTCTTTTTCAAAACCCAACCTTCTACTAACCAAATCAAGCAAAACAAAGAAACCCCATTTCGCAGAACATTCGGAAGCATTCAAGGAAGGAGAAGACACCAAAATGCAAAATCCCCAGACCCCTTTTTTTCTGTCTCTTTTCCTCTCTCTATAAACCCAAAAAGAAGAAGAAAGAAATTGTGGAAGAGAAGAAGTAGGAAGAGTAGCGTTGAATGGAATGTTGAAAGCGAGAAAGTGAAAAACAAAAAAGTGGGATGGAAGCAGAGATTGGCTTTTTCTTTTGGCAAGGCAAAGGAGATACAAACACAAAACACAAACACAAAACAACAAAAGTGACTGTTTTCCCCTTTTTTGGGGGAGGAGGAAGAGAGGAGAATAGGTGGGCGGATGTATGGGTTTCAGAGTTTGAACCACCAAACGAAATCCATTGTTGGAAGACTTCCGATTCCATCTCCTAAGATTGCTATGGAGCCTAACATTTGGAGGAGAAATAGAGAACAGAGTCAAGTTTCCGTTCTTGTGTTCGGTTTCAAAAAACGGGATTTTTTTAGGACATAAACTTGATTATCTCTCTATCTCCATTTCTGTTAATTCATTCGGATTTCTGGATTTGAATTTGGGATGTGGTGGTTCCAAGACCCGCCCATTTTTTGTGCTTATTATAGGTGGATTGCAACTTGAGCAACCCTAATTCTACGGTACCAGGCACCGTAGTATTACTCCTTGAGCAATTCAGACATGAAAAAGATTAGCAAGTTTGGGTCTTAGTCTATTCCTTGCTTGTCTATTTTTGCTCAAGTCATAACCTATTTTCTCACATTTTATCTTTTCATCTTTATTTTTATTTTTATTTTTATTTTTATTTTTTGCCCGAGTCGAGTCACTAATTCGTAAGTTTGAGTCATTTATATTTGAAAGTAATGTCGTGTTGGATTGGAAATATAGTTGGAGATTGAACAACTAAGCTTTAGTGGATAAAAACAACGAGGTGATGATAAAAATGTACAAAAGAAAGAATTCGTTTATTTTTTGTTTTATTTAAGTTGTTCTGTACTAACATAAATAACTACTTCTTACTCAAAATTTTATTTCCATTAAAGTATGGAGTGTGGAAGGGGGAATGACCATTTGAAGTGATTTTGGATTACAAGTTTTTGCTAAGGTTTTCGAAAATGACATTTTACTTGCTACAGAAGCTTTTACAGCTTTCGGCTACAAAAATTTAACTACTAATTCAAAAAACAAATGGATCCAATAGAATTCTCATTATATCTGATCCTGGGATTAAAGTGGCATTTGTTTTTTGTTCTGATCGTAACCTTGGTTTTGAATAAAAAGTGGTCTACTTTGATTGGTTTTTTTTTTTTTTTTTTTTTTGTCAAACAGAACCAGAAGTTGTGAACTCAAAACAACTTAATCAGCACCATGGAGATGCTTAACACTTAGTGTTGACCACTGAATGCTTAGCATTGAATGTTAAAAAAAACACCCCCTAAAAGAAGGATTAGTAGTCACCCTAGACCCTGCAAGAGCTATTATTACAAATTATCATCTTATTGTATTTATTACTATAAGATTTTTATGTCCTCACTTTTAATAGGTACTCTTATCGTGGAAGCCTCGGAATTGTGATTTTATTTTATAATATTACAATATTATGAATATTATTGTTTGAGGAAAACCCATATCCAAGTTCCTTGAAGGAATTTCAGAGTCATGCTTGAACGGATAGGCCAATTTCTATTCCACTTCATGTTGAGAAGATAAACTCTAAAGCCAACGACAATCGTGTTTTGGTTATATGTAGAGATAATATTAGGAAAAAAAAAAAGTACACACATTAATGACATTTCGATATGGAAGGTTCTAGTGAGAAAATTATTTTACAAAACATAAATCATAATATTATAGCATGATCATTCCTAACATTGTAGATTTTCCCATAATTGATACCATCCACCAACCATAAAGACTTTAAACAAACCCTAACCAAGATATATAGCCAAACTCGATAACTATTATGAATCAATGTGTTGTTAAGATGTCAATGATTTTTAATTAGATTTGCATGTGTAATTTAAGTAATATTTAGTCATTACAAAATTGTTGCAATCAAACACACTAATGGCTAAAAATCCAACTCAAAACTTTCTTCACTCACCAAATTGGATATAATGTTTACACACCAAGAGTGAGAAGGAAAATGAGAAATGAACGAAGAAAGAAAAGGAAGATGGAATGAAAACAACTATCTCAAAATACGGGTGAGATCGAGGACAGATTTTGTACAAAGAAAGTTACACATGCCTACTTCACTCACTTAGAAATTTCAGAATGATTTGATTTTTTGTGGAGATGATCTTTTTGCGAGCAAAAAATCACAAGCTTTTAAAATTTCGAACTCCATTAGATGCACTCATCAAGTTTATGGTGAAATTGAACGGTTGAAAATTCTCTACCCTGTGTAATATGTTCTGGAACTCCAAATGAGTTCATTTTTTTCTAAGAGTGATTCATATGTTTAAAAAATCATCCCCACAAAATACCAATATTTTGAATTTTCTATGTGGATAAAATAGTTTGGTGAAGTAAATACGCCGTAACTTTTTTTGTTCAAAATCTTTGTCCCCAAATCTCATCCGCTCAAAATTGATGGTCATGTCCAACCTTTTATTTATTTATTTTTAACTTGAACAAATACTAATGTCCCTCCTAGTCCTAACCCAAAATTCAAATTAACAAATTTCTAAATCAAATTAAAAAAAGAAAAAAGTGAAACACATAATAACAAAAACATGTGACCCTTTACATGGTACATTAGTCAAGCAGAAGAATCACGGAAGAGGTTATTCTCATTCATTGTGTAAAGTCCAAACTAAGTACAAGTTGTAAACCAACTTTATCTACCAAACAAACTTAGAAAAACCACAAAAAAATCATCATGAAATGGATGATGGAAGAACCTAACAAGAAACGCCACACTAAGCTACAATTAGCCCACGGATTTGCAATGCCATCAAATCGATTAGGGGAAAATAAAGTCTAGCTCAGGTTTTAAACCTAAATTCTAACTTAACAACATACATTGCCCCCACCCCTTGCAACCTTTTCTTTGAATTATTGAACCACTACAAACTACTTACAGTCACCAACCTAAAAACTTTGTGTTTTTATATTTCAAATTGCATACTTGAGTAATGAACTACTCAATGATGTACTATTCCCTAATTTTAGTGAAATATATATGAGTTTGGGCTAAGAGTAATGATATATCTAATCTCGCAATATATCTTGAAAACTGATCTTAATGACTAGCTAGCATTTCTAATTTTTCATGTAACTTTGAATTCTCCCTGCCTACTAAAATCTGCATGCTTATAATCTCTTCTGAGGAAAAAAAAATCTTTGGACATTGCCAATTGCCATCATCTCTGTGATGTGCTGAAAACTTCCAATTTTACTTATATATCCATTAAGTCAGCCTTATCTTCAAACCTATGGTCCAAACTACAAACAAAAATTTGTATCATCCTCTACCAATCTATCTTCTCAAGAATTCTCATTCAACTGGAAGTCTAAAACACCTTTCTCAGTTTTACACTATACCCATGTAAGGCTACTCTCCCTCTCCCTCTCTCAATTCTCATTTTTTAATGCACAAATATATGTTCATGGCAAAACTTACCAAATTCACCACTCCATTTCATCATTGATAGATTTCTAGCTGTCAAGGGATTTATTTGTTTACTTGATTTTAAAGATTTTTAAGCTAATTAACGCCAAAATGTATAAAGAAAAGACTCAGAACATGATGATTGAAGTAATTTAAAGTTTTAAACATTCAAAGACTAATGTTTCAGGTTATTTCACAAAGAATGTGCTACAAAAGTTATTTGAATAAATTTACCTGAAAAGTGATGTTTTGGCCTTTCAGGCGAAGCTGAGGGACTTTTATCTAATAAATAACACAATTAAATTGTGAAATTTAAATATATATATAGTGAACTACTCAATAATGTACTATTCCCTAATTGTAGTAAAAGGTGTGATGGCTAAGTGGTTGAGCTGTGGTAGCGGATGATATTACTAGATCATGGGTCGATCCTAGCTAGCGGCATATGGGGTGGGAGGGATTAAGCGATAAATAAAAATAAAAAAGTAGTGAAAACAATATGTTTTTTTTTTTTTTAGTGACACAATTTTTCTATGATAATGCGAGAAACTAAGAAGTTTTAATTGCAAAAAGCTAACTAGGAAAAAGGGTAATGAGCTTTTCTTCATCATCATCATAATTCAGAGTCCTGTTTTAACTATTTCAATAGTGCACTTTAGGAGGTGTTTGTTTTAGTCTCTTAATCTATCTAATCAGTGACCTGAACTTTGTAGCTAGATGCAGTACGATTTTCAAAAAAATCAGACCTTTAACTAGATTAAGAAGCAAAAAAACACAAACACTGTTGTATAACTAACAACTTACTGCGACTGTGAACAAGCTAAAGAATATAGCTTACAGTTTTCAAATGGCAACATAGTACTAATCATATTCTGTTTTTTTTCCTCAAACTAGTGTTAATAGCTCAAATGTTCTCTTGAGGTCCAATCCATTAGGGTGGATTCAATTTTGGTAATTAATCAAACATAATTTCAAGTTTGGTTGAATAAGGAAAAAGGTTTTCAATATACTCGGCCAAGCGGGCGAACATGCCGGGCTCCGGCTCCGGCTCCGGCTCTGCGCGTCAGCGCTCAGTCCGTTGCTTGTTCCTTTCGAAGCACTTTCTAGTGTGAACCACCAATCAAGAAAACGTATGCGCGTTAGCGCAACGGCTTTCGCGGTAGTACGCTCATCTGTTGCTTGTTCGAATCGCGTCACGAGTCTACAAGCCTTTCTCCTTTCAGTGCTCGCCTTTTAACTATTCCCCCGTGAAAATTCCGTACCGTCACGTTCCGTCAGGGGCCTTTAGTCTTTTGATTAGAGTAGGGGTCGCGAGAGAGCAAAGCGTTTTGTTTTGAATAAGGAATGAGTTGGCAGTTGGTTAATTAAATAGAAACAAAGTTCCATTTGAGGCGGTGTTGGGCGGCTGCAAACAAGTATAAATAGGTGCATTAAACAGAGTTTTATTGATAGTGTTTTCAGAGAAGCTGCTGCGTGAATAAGCAATAGAGAACATAGTATTCTCTTTGGTGTTTGGCGCGGTTGTGTGCGCGTGGACGGTGACTTTGTGTCTAATTCTTTGGGCGCGATTTTATGCAACAAAGTGTGACGCGTGGCTATGATATCGACTTTGTTTTGTCGATTGATTTGGTAGAAGAAGTTGAAGGAGCTTTTGGGTTAATTTGTTGTGAGGTAACCCGTGTTATTTACTCATTGTATTACTCAAGCTTTGGGCAAAGTGGATTCTCTCGGATTTGCCCCGTGATTTTTCCCTTCACATTGAATGGTTTTCCACGTAAATCTTGGTGTCTCGTTTATTATTGCTTTAGATTATTTTCTTGGTATTGTTTGATTGGTATTTGTCCCAACAAAGTGGTATCAGAGCAATTGTTGGGAGATTGTCAATTAAGATGGTTGACATGGAGAATAACAACAATATAAGGATGATTAGCCTTAATGGCTCAAACTATGTTATTTGGAAAGCCAAGATGGAAGACATATTATACTGTAAGAATTTGTACCCTCCAATTGAAGGAGATGTAGCTAAACCCAAGGATATGTCAAAAGAATAGTGAAAGAAATTAAACAGAAATGTTATTGGTCACATCAGGCAATGGTTAGATGATTCGATATTTCATCATGTGTCAGCTAAGACATCTGCACAAGTTCTTTGGACTAAACTCCAGAATTTATATGAAAGGAAAACCGCTGCAAACAATGCCTTTTGATCGGAAAGTTAGTGAACTTGGAATTCAAGGAATGTAGTTCTATTGCTGAGCACTTGAATGAGGTGCAAAGTGTGGTGAATTTGTTGTCCAACATAAAGATAGTGTTAGATGATGAAATACAAGCACTATTACTTTTTAGCTCGTTACCAGATAGTTGGGAAACTTTGGTGGTGTCGGTTAATAATTCGGCACCGAATGGACAACTTACCATGGAGTTGGTTACTGGTAGTTTATTTAATTAAGAGACTAGAAGGAAGTATGCCAGTACTGATCATTCCCAAGCACTTGTGACTGAAAACAGGGGAAGAGAAAAATATAAGAAATATCATGATTATGATAAGAACCGTGATAAGTCAAGAGGGAGATCAAAGTCAAGAGATAGAAGTTTTAAGTGTCATTATTGTGGTAAACCAGGTCATTTTCAGAAAACAATATTATAGTTACAAAAGAGATTTGAAATAGAGAAAAGTAAAGAATGGTGATAGTAAAAAAGCTACAGCTGCTGTTATTGATGAACCCGTGGATCTTTTGTAAGGCGAAGGTGAATGTTTGCATGTTGCAAATGAAGGAAGTGAATGGATTATTGACACTGGTGTATCTTATCATGCAATCCCAAAGAAAAACTATGTCACTACTTATGGAGCAAGAGATTTTGGCAGTGTGGAAATGGGAAATACTAGCAACTCTAAAATAGTGGGAATGGGTGTTGTGTGTGTCCAGACTAATACGGGGTGCACGTTGACTTTGAAAGATGTACGTCATGTTCCTGATCTTCGTCTGAACCTGATTTCTGGACTTGTTTTGGATAAACAAGGGTATATTAATTATTTTGGTAATGGTGCATAGAAGCTTGCCAAAGGTTCACTTGTTGTGGCAAAGGGTAAGGCGTGTTGCACACTATACAAGACTCAGGTGAAATTCTGTAAGACTGGTTTGAATGCAGCTGAAGATGGTTTCTACAAACTTGTGGCATAGGCGACTTGCACACATGAGTGAGAAATGTATGCAACTCTTAGAAAAGAAGAAATTGATTCCCTCCTTGAAAGGTACTCCTCTTAACCCCTGTGATTATTGTTTATTTGGTAAACATTATAGAGTTGCATTTCGTAGATCATCAAAAAGAAAATATGACTTATTAGATTTAGTTTACAATGATGTTTTTGGTCCCATTGAAGTAGATTCTCTTGGTGATAGTAGATATTTCTTGACATTTATTGATAATGCATCAAGAAATGTGTGGATATATTTTCTCAGATCTAAGAACCAAGTTTTTCAGCTATTCCAGCAGTTTCATGCCAAGGTTGAAAAAGAAATAGGTATAGTTTTGAAATGTCTCCGCAGTGATAATGGTGGTGAGTACACATCAAAAAATTTAAAGTTTATTGTAGTAAGCTTGGTATACGGCATGAAAAGACGGTTCCTGACACTCCACAGCATAATAGGGTAGCAAAAAGAATGAACCGGACTATTGTAGAAAAGGTGAGATGCATGTTTCGCATGGATAAATTGCCAAAAGAGTTTTGGTTTGAAGCTGCTAGTACAACTTGTTATCTCATCAACGGGTCTCTTCATTTCCTTTAGATGATGACATTCCAGAAAGAGTGTGGAGAGGGAAAGATAGTTCATACTCTCATCTGAAAGTATTTGGCTGTAAAGCATTTGTTCATGTACCGAAGGAAAATAGATTAAAGCTTGATGAGAAGACATCTCCATGTATTTTCATTGGTTATGGAAATGAGCAGTTTTGGCTACAGATTATGGGATCTTGAGAATAAGAAAATTATTAGAAGTAGAGATGTGGTATTTTATGAAGATCATACCATTGCAAATTTTGAGAAAATTGAAAAGTCCAAGCAGATAAATAATGAGGTAGCAGATCTTACACCACTTCTTTCTCCTTTGTTGCATGTTGAAAATGGGGGAGAGATGCCAGATGATATAGTTGGTGACCATATGTCAGAAGATGAAGTTGTTAATAATGATCATGTAGAAACAGATGAGACTATGCATGAAAAGCAACCCCTTCAGCAATAAATAGTAGAGTCTCAATTAAGAAGGTCTACCAGAGAGCGCCAACCTTCAAAGAGGTATCCCAATGATGAGTATGTTTTTCTTAGAAGATGAACCAGAAAATTTTCAAGAAATATTAGATCATAAAGATAAAGATAGCTTGATAAAAGCTATGCAAGAAGAGATGAGTTCCTTGCATAAGAATGATAATTATGATTTAGTTGATATTCCAAAAGGTAGAAAGCCTTTGAAGAACAAATAGGTGTACAAATTTAAAAAGAATGTGAAGCACAAAGCTCGGTTAGTAGTAAAAGGTTTTGCGCAAAAAACGGGATAGATTTTGTTGAAATATTCTCACCCGTGGTGAAGATGACATCCATTAGAGTGGTGTTAAGTCATGCAGCTAGCCCGGATCTTGAGATTGAGCAGTTAGATGTTAAAACTGCATTTCTTCATGGGGATTTGCATGAAGAAATTTATATGGCACAACCAGAGGGTTTTGAAGTGAAAGGGAAAGAACATATGGTTTGTAGATTAAAGAAAATCCTTTATGGATTGAAACATGCTCCGAGACAGTGGTATAAAAAGTTTGACTTCTTTATGGTAGGACATGGCTACAAGAGAACACTTCTAGACCATTGTGTTTATGTCAGATATTTTCGCCTGATAGCTTCATTATTCTCCTGATTTATGTTGATGATATGCTAATTGTTGGAAAATATGTTGATACGATTGACAGGTTGAAAAAAGATTTGTTTAGCTCTTTTGATATGAAAGACTTGGGGTTAGCTCAACACATCCTAGGGATGAAGATTACACGTGACAAAAAAATTAAGAAGTTGTGGTTGTCACAAGAAAAGTATGTTGAAAAAGTACTTGTAATGTTCAACATGAATGATGCTAAGTCCGTGAGTACTCCACTTGCTAATCACTTCAAGTAAAGTGCCAAGTTATCTTCTCATGCTGATGAGAAAATAAGCATATGTTAGGTATTTCATACTCATCTGCTGTAGGGTGTTTGATGTATGCTATGGTTTGTACAAGACCAGATATTGCTCAAGCAGTCGGTGTTGTGAGTAAATATTCAGAAAATCCGGAAAAAGAACATTGGGCTGCAATTAAATGGATTATGAGATATTTGAAAGGTACTTCAAAGCTTTGTTTAAGCTTTGGTAATTCAGGAGTTGTGTTAGAAGGGTACACAGATGCAGATTTTGCAGGTGATTTAGACAAGAAGAGGTCGACTTCAGGTTATGTTTTCACTTTTGCAAGGGGAGCTGTAGCTTGGCAGTCTAGATTGCAAAAGTGTGTTGTTTTGTCAACTACTAAAGCCGAGTATATTGCCATTAATGAAGCAGGGGAGGAAATGTTATGGTTGAAAAGATTGCTCAAGGAGCTGGGTGTGAATCAAAATAAGTATGTGGTGCATTGTGATAGTTAGAGTGCTATTGAGTTGAGTAAGAATGCCACATACCATGGACTTACCAAGCATATTGATACATATTACCACTGGATACGTGATGTGCTTGAGAAAAATTGTTTCCAGGTTGCAAAGATTCATACTAGTGAAAATCTCCTTCCGACATGACAACAAAAGTAGTTACAAAAGGAAAACATGAGCTCTGTAGAGAACTCATTGGAATTGCCTAATATGATTAGGCGGTGACTCTTCCCTAATGGTCTGGAGGGGGAGATTTGTTGAGGTCCAGCCCATTAGAGTAGATCAAACTTTGGTAGTTAATCAAACACAATTTCAAGTTTGGTTTAATAAGGAAAAAAGTTTTCAATAAGAAACAAAAACAGAGTTTTTGTTTTGAATAAGGAATGAGTTGGCAGCTGGTTAATTAAATAGAAACAAAGTTCTATTTGAGGCAGTGTTGGGCGGCTGCAAACAAGTATAAATAGGTGCATAAAACAAAGTTTTATTGATAGTGTTTTCAGAGAAGCTGTTGCGCGAATAAACAACAGAGAACATAGTATTCTCTTTGGTGCGGCTGTGTGCGCGTGGACGATGACTTTGTGTCTAATTCTTTGGGCGCAATTTTGTGCGACAAAGTTTGACGTGTGGCTGCGATATCGACTTAGTTTTGTCGATTGATTTGGTAGAAGAAGTTGAAGGAGCTTTTGGGTTAATTTGCTGTGAGGTAGCCCGTGTTATTGACTCCTTGTGTTACTCAAACTTTGGGCAAAAAGCTTGAGAAGTTATTGTACTTCTTCTTATTTGATTAGTGGATTCTCTCAGATTTGCCCCGTGGTTTTTCCCTTCACATTGAAGGGTTTTTCACGTAAATCTTGGTGTCTCATTTATTATTGCTTTAGATTATTTTCTTGGTATTGTTTTATTGGTATTTGTCCCAACATATTCATGTCTGCAGGTGGGAATCTCAGAGGAAGAGGATTGAAGTATGGATCTGGCTTCATAGATGGGATGTTTCCTGTGATGAACCTCGCAAGCAAGGATGCATGGAATCTTCTAAAAATCCCAGTTTCGAGAGTTTGATACGTGTCGGACACGGACTCGCGTCTGACACGCGGCTAACGGTCAAGACACGTTGACTGAGACCGACACGACCAGTGTTTTTGTTTCATGTTTTCTTGGTTTTTTTTTCTTTTTTCCTATTTTTCTCAGCTGGTTTTCGAAAGTAGTTCTTGAAGAAACACCAGTTCTACTACACTTAATTGCAATCGCCAATTCTTCGGTTCCTTCGGTCGGGGAGAGGGGTTGCTTCAATTAGAGCACCTCTTCACACCGTACTCAATCTGAGGGTTCTTGACTGACATTTTCATTTGATGGTACATCAGGCGTCATCAAGGTCGTTTCTTCCCTCGCTCTAAATTAGATACAATACACACAAAAAGGGTATTTTGCTATGTAATTTCTCTGTAATTTGATTTATCTGTTTCTGATGACTAATTTGCTCTTAGATACACAATTACACACTATTTTGAAACAAATTGTAAATTAGATACACTCCTCAGTAAATTTTGACTATCCGAGCATTTCTGTAAATTTTTCTATCTCTCTTGTTAAGCTCTCCTCTTCTAGCTTCAAAAGTAAAAAATTTAGACAATTTTAAGCTTTAGGTTGTTGTTTATGTTCATATGAGTTATAAAAAAATAAAAAATTAATAAAAAGTAAAGTTTGACCGTTTAGCTGTGTCGCCGAGTCCTAATTTTTTGAAAATTGCCGAGTCGCCGTGTCGTGTCCATATCCGACACGACACACGTGTTCGTGCATCCTTGCCCGCAAGTCAATTGGTTTTGAACATTTTACAAAAGAAGAAAATGCAGATAGTTTGGGCTTCTCTTGATACTCTTCCTCAGACTCATGAAACTTGGGATGACCTCATTAATGTAGTCGTTCAACTTCGTCTAACCAAAAAATGGGATCCCATCATCTTGGTAAGTGGAACTCTTGTCATTCTATGTTTCGGTGACATTTTTCATCTTCAATTCCTACAGGAGACAGGAGCAAAAATGTTTGTTCTGATGGTGTAACGACCCGATCCGCACAGTAAAATATTGTCCGCTTTGGGCCCAACCGGCCCGCACGACTTTAAAAGGCCTCTTACTATGGGGATCCAGCCTCGCACATATATAACACATCACCATCCCGCACTCAGGCGATGTGGGACTATGATCTTCCCTTGGTAGCTAGTCCAACCCCTCTTGGGATCCACAGGCCTATTGGGCTCCAACCCTCCCCCTCCCCCTCAGGTCCGCCCACACAAGGGTCTCACAGTCCACCCCCCTTAGGGCCCAACGTCCTCGTTGGCCACACAGGCCCAACGTCCACGTCGGCACACTTCCGGCTGGGTCAGGCTCTGATACCATTATGTAACGACCCGATCCGCATAGTAAGATATTGTCCGCTTTGGGCCCAACAGATCGGGAGAGGTTGGACGAGCTACAAGGGGAATCATAGTCCCACATCGCCTGGGTGCGGGATGGTGATGTGCTATATATGTGCGAGATTGGATCCCCATAGTAAGAGGCCTGTGGAGCCCCAGTAGGTGGGTGGAAGCAACAAAACCTTGAGGGGGAGGGTGAGGGTTGGTGCCCAAGAGCCTGCGGATCCCAAAGAGGACAATATCTAGATGAGTAGGGCCAGAAAGGGGCCCAGTGTCCGCTGTGCATACTTTGAAAGAGGTTTTTTAAAGCCGTACGGGCCGGTTGGGTAAAAAACGGACAATATCTTACTGTGCGGATCGGGTCGTTACAGATGGACTGTGTGACCTTAACATCCCAATAATTTGAATTCTATTTCGAAATTAAGTACTATTACACCAATTGAATGTGCTATATGTGAAATATTTTTGCATTCAACCATGTCCACTTCGACTAACTAAACCTTTGGTGTTGGTTGTAACATCTCAAACATTTTGTTTCAGGCATGTGAATGGATATTGTGCAGGAGCTCGTTCAAATTAGATGTCATGTGCTACAAAATACATATGGATAGAAGTCTTAAGTATGAGAAGGCTGAATCAGTTTACTTGAGACTTGACTTCTTGAAGCCCGATGTGTTCCTACTGAGGATACTTATGCTCTTCTGTTGCGAGCCTACTGTAGAGTTGGGTTGCTAGATAAGGCAGAGGCTATTTTTATTGAGATGAACAAATATGGCCTTCCTCCAGACCTAGTATGTTATATTCGTCAACTTATAAAGACATGTTATATTTGCATAATTTAGACCTCTGGAAGCAAAAAAAAAAGACACCTCCTTAGTAATATTTTATTTGTAAATACATATATCAAATGGATTAAAAAGTGTCATTCCTTTATTTAGGTACAACTTTATACAATGCGTGATAGAAAAAGTCCAAGATAGGATGATAGAAAGAGTCCAAGATAGTTTGTTAGCATGAGCTGTAATTAGTTAGTGTATTATGATAAACTATTAGTATGACATGTAGTTTGTTAGTGAGAGTTCTTGATTCCAAGATGTAATATGCAATGCCTATAAATACATATAAAGCTTTATGTATTGCTCAGTTAAGCAATTGCAGAGTTTCACTTTGTTCATATATTTCTAACTTGGTATCAGAGCTATAGAGTTTCTCTTATCAATGGAAACACAATCTTCTTCTGGTTCTCTCAATACAGGTCAGACATCCACTGTGTCTTCCACTCCTTATCAAGTTTTGAATCACACTTTGCCAGTAAAACTAGATAGATCCAATTACGTACTTTGGAAATCTCAAATTGAGAATGTAATCTTTGCAAATGGTTTTGAAGATTTCATTGAAGGAGTTTTAGTTTGTCCAACAAAAAAACTAAGTACAGGAGTTATCAATCCTGTTTTTGTTGCTTGGAGAAGACAAGATCGCACAATCCTAAGTTGGATTTATGCATCTCTTACACCGGCCATAATGGCTCAAATCATCGGTCACACCACTTCTTTTTCAGCCTGGAAGGCTTTAGAACAAATCTTTTCTTCTTCTTCAAGAGCTAGGATCATGCAATTGCGATTAGACTTACAATCTACAAAGAAAGGATCACTGTCCATGATTGATTACATCATGAAGATCAAGAGTGCAGCAGACAATTTAGCAGCCATTGGTGAGTTAGTCTCAGATCAAGATCATATAATGAATCTTTTAAATGGTTTAGGCACTGAATATAACTCAGTAGTCACAGCAATCAATGTCCGAGATGATCAGATCTCACTTGAATCTGTACATAGTATGTTGTTGTCCTTTGAAAATAGGCTTGAGCAACAAGGCTCTGTGGATAGTATTCCACCCATTTCAGCAAATTTGGCCAATTCTGGTTATAAACAGCAATTTGGTCAGCACTATGGTCAGTAATTTGGTCGAGGCAGAGGAAGAAATTATGGTGACCAGTCTAATAGGGGACGAGGTCAAGCAAGAAACTTCAATGGTCAGCACTATGGTCAGCAATATGGACAACTCCAATCACAGTCAACAAGGTGGTCATTCCAATAATCACAGTAATAAACAGTCCAATGATCGACCACAATGTCAGTTGTGTGGCAAATATGGACATATAACGCTTGCCTGTTATCATCGCTTTGATGTTAATTTTCAAAATTCTGGTTCTTTGCATTCTAGTTCTTCAACTGACTTCAAACCAAGCATGCCAGCCTTAACAGCTGTTTCAAATCCTTTCCACAATGAAGGCTAGTACTTGGATTCAGAAGCAAGTCATCATTTAACAAATGATCAAGCTTGCCTTGCTAATTCCTCTCCATACAATGGCTCAGATAAGGTCACCGTTGGTAATGGTATGTCTCTTCCTATTTCTAGTGTTGGTTCTCTAACCTTTTCTTCTTCTTCTCATAGTCCATCTTCGTCTTTCCTCCTTAAACAAATTTTTCATGTACCTTCCCCATCCACCAATCTGATTAGTGTTGCTAAACTTTGTTCTGATAACAATGTGTTCATTGAATTTTGGTATGATCATTTCTTTGTGAAGGAACCACATTCGAGGAGGGTTCTGGCTCGAGGCAGACTTGAAAATGGCCTATACAAGCTGTCAGTTCTTCCTGTTCCCAAGACTGTTTTTGCCTCCTGTTCCAGCATATCTGCTTTGTCTACTTCTTCTAGTTCTCCCTACTTCGTGTATTGCTAACAATGAGCAGTTATGGAATTATAGACTAGGCCATCCTTCAATAAAGGTTGTTCATCATGTATTGAATCTTTGTAATGTTCCATTCAATAAATCTCAGTCTTCTATTTGTTCAGCATACCAACTTGCAAAGAGTCATCGTTTACATACTTCTTTATCATCTTTTCATGCTTCTAGTCCTTTAGAACTTGTTCATACTGACATCTGGGGCCCTGCATTTGTAAAATCCACCTCTGGTGCTCACTTTTTTATCTTGTTAGTCGATGATTTTTCAAGGTTTACTTGGTTGTTTCCACTTCAGACCAAAGAACAGGCTTTGCCCATGTTCAAGGTGTTCAAACTTCGTGTTGAAAACCAATTTAACACCTCCATTAAATGCCTTCAATCTGATAATGGTGGTGAATTTAAGGTTTTTAAATCCTTTTTATTAGATTCTGGCATTGAACATCGATTCTCTTGTCCACATTCATCTTCCCAAAATGGTAGAGTGGAACGTAAACACAGACATGTTGTTGAAACAGGTCTTGCTTTGTTAGCCCATGCTCATATGTCATTCAAGTTTTGGCAATATGCTTTTCAGGCAGCTGTTTTTCTTATCAATCGCATGCCAACTAAAGTGCTTAGTAATAAGTCCCCTTATTAGGTTCTTATAAATAGACTTCCTGACTACCGTGCTCTTCATGTCTTTGGTTGCTTATGTTTTCCATTCATTCTCCCATATAATCAGCATAAGCTCCAATTCAGATCAGTTGCTTGTGTCTTTCTGGGTTATAGTTTAGATCATAAGGGGTTTTTGTGCCTTGATCAAGCTTCTGGTCGAGTATATGTCTCTCCAAATGTAGTGTTTGATGAATATAGTTTTCCTATGCACAATTCTACTTCATTGCTTCCATCAGTTCCCATTCCAAATGAGTTGTCCACTGTGATTACTTCTTTTGTTCCTTAGTCCTCCACTAGTTCAGTTCCTTTGCCTCCAACTAATGCTCCTTCTCCTGATCCTACATCTTCTACTCTGTCTTCTACGCCTAGTAGTTCAGTCTCTTCGCTTCCAACTGATGTTCCTCCTACAGAATCCATACCATCATCTTCTCTTCCAACTCGCATGTTTACTCGTTCTATGGCTGGCATTTCAAAGAGGAAACAAATCCTTGATATATCTGTTGTTAAACTCTCATAACCTACTACTTTGAGACAAGCTCTTAAGGATCCATACTGGGTTCACGCCATGGAACAGGAAATTTTTGCTTTACATAAAAATGGCACTTGGACTTTGGTTGATCCACCTAGTAATGTGAACATTATAGGTTGTAAATGGGTTTATAGACTCAAATACAAGCCTGATGGGAGTGTTGACAGATACAAAGATCGCCTTGTTGCCAAAGTTTCAATCAGACCTATGGCTTGGATTACTTTGAGACGTTTAGCCCTGTAGTAAAATATGCAACTATTCGTATTGTTCTTACCATTGCGGTCAGTTTTCAATGGGATGTTCGACAACTTGATGTTAATAATGCCTTCTTGAATGGAGATCTTGAAGAACAAGTATTCATGACTCAACCTCCTGGTTTTTTAGACAACCAATTTCCATCTAAAGTTTGTCAACTACGGAAGTCACTGTATGGTCTAAAATAGTCGCCTCGTGCTTGGTTTTCTAAGCTAAGTTGTGCTCTTCTTAGATGGGGTTTCACTGCTTCTCGGACAGATAGTTCCATGTTTGTCAGGTTTGATAAACATTTTGTTCTTATCATGTTAGTCTATGTGGATGATATCATTGTTACTGGCAGTTCTTCGAGGCATATTTCTTCGCTTATTGCTCAACTGAATTCAATCTTTGCTCTTCGTGACTTGGGTCCTTTTGTCATACTTCTTGGGCATTGAAGTTCATTACTGTAATGGTGCACTACATCTCAGCCAAGCCAAATATGTTGCTGATCTACTTACCCGTGCTGATATGATGGATTGCAAACCTTCTCCAACTCCAGGAGCCGTTGGCAAACCCTTGTCACAGTCTGATGGAACTCCCCTTATGAATGCTACTGCCTATCGCAGCATAGTTGGTGCTATCCAATATGTCACCATGACCAGGCCAGACATTGCTTTTGCGGTCAATAAGGCTTGTCAGTTTATGCAAGCACCTACGACATCTCACTGGTTGGCTGTCAAGCGCATTCTGCGTTATCTGAAAGGCTCTTCTCATGATGGATTGCTCTTACAACCTGCTCGTGATCTTGCTATAGAAGCCTTCTCTGATGCTGACTGGGGGTCTAATCCTGATGACAGACGCAGTTTCAGTGGGTACTTGGTTTATTTAGGTGGTAATTTGATCTCTTGGTCTGCTACCAAACAGCGTGTTGTCTCTAGAAGTAGTGCTGAATCTGAGTATTGTGGTCTTGCTCTTGCCACTTCTGAGGTAATCTGGATCCAGGCTTTGTTAAAGGAACTTTGTGTTTCTCTTCTCAGTTCTCCTATTCTATGGTATGACAATGTCAGTGCTTACCACCTTGCCAAGAATCCAGTTTTTCATGCAAGGACCAAACATATTGAGTTTGATTTGCATTTCATCCGTGATCATGTTCTTCGAGGTGATTTGCTTCTAAAATTTGTTCCTACTATTGAGCAGCCTACGGATCTTCTCACAAAGCATTTTACAAGTGCAAGGTTTACCTATCTCAAGTCACATCTTGGTCTTGTTCCCTGCCCCTTGCACTTGAGGGGGGATGATAGAAAGAGTCCAAGATAGGATGATAGAAAGAGTCCAAGATAGTTTGTTAGCATGAGCTGTAATTAGTTAGTGTATTATGATAAACTGTTAGTAGGACCTGTAGTTTGTTAGTGAGAGTTCTTGATTCCAAGATGTAATCTGCAATGCCTATAAATACATATAAAGCTCTCTGTATTGCTCAGTTAAGCAATTGCAGAGTTTCACTTTGTTCATATATTTCTAACTATGCGTGCATTGATGGATTAATAAAGAGAAGAAACGCTCAAAAGGCATTGAAGATTTTTCAGACAATGAAGAGAGACCGCTGCCAACCATCTACAGATACGTATACCATGCTAATCAAATTTATATGGGAAGGCAAGTCTACTTGCCCGTCCTCATTGTTTCTTCAACTTTTTCTGCGCTTTTGGAATGTGAAAATTTATACATGTTTATCTTAACGTTGCAGGAAAATAAATCATATATGGCATTAAAGATGTTCCATGAAATGAGATCTTAAAAATGTAAGCCTAATATCTGCACGTATACTGACTGCTCTAATCAATGGGATGGGCTATGTGAGAAAGGAGAGGAATTATTTGTGGAGATGCAACAGGCTGGGCACGATCCTGATGTGTATGCCTATAATTCTCTAATGGAAGCATATAGGTAATCATGTTCGTCCTTCCGAAATCCTTTATATGAAAGTAGTTGTGGTTCAAACCATGTAGAAAGTAACCTTCTCAATCCAATAGCCGTGCAGGCTATGCACATATGGTGCGTCTGAGGTATTCTCTCTTATGCAACATATGGGGTATGATGAACCAGATATAACTTGTTATAATATAATGGTAGATGCTTATGGGAAAGCTGGTCTTTATGATAGGAGGGTAAGAAACCTTCTTTTTTTCTTATGCATGCTTTCAAAAAATTCAGCGAGTATAAACCTTTGCGTACCTTTTCTCATACAGAAGCGCAGAAAGTGTTTGATGAACTAAAGCGACTTGGAGTGACTCCAACTATGAACTCCCGCATGCTAGCTTACTCAAAAATCGGAAACATTGCTAAATGCAAGGAACTTGTGAACCATATGTATAAATCCGGACTTGAACTAGACACATTTGTCCCAAACACCTACGGTTCGAATGGGCCTATTTTCGAAAATGGAGGAGGTTCTAAATGCAATCAATGAAGATAGAGTGAGGTTAGAAAATCAGGTTTTGTAAACATGTTTTGCAACCAGGATCGTTAGAGGAGTTTTTTACAACCTCAAGATACACATAAAATCTTTGGAGATTTCATTATTCTTTTCCGATTATAACACGTCGTCCTGGTTACAAAACATGATTGCAAAATCCTGGTTTCCTAGCATGAAAATACCATTTGAAGTCGATATTAGCAGATACTATTATATGGTCGGGCAGGCTACTATGAACAAATGGAATAAGTGGTCCAATCGCTTCCTTCAAAAAATCACTGAACACATTGCAATCTCCAAATCACAAGGGGGTCGTACCACATGATGCACGTGGAGGGCTAAGGCGTGCTTGGTTATTCGTAAATTTCCATTTTTTTTATTTCGATTTGATTTCCATTGTTGGTGAACATAGTCACTGTTCACCAAGTCTCTATTTGGGTTAGTGGGATGTTTTTTGTCGTATAAAGCACCAATACAGAGCCACCCCACCGCACTTCACTCACCACCGAAACACAGAGAGAGAGAAGAGGAGAGGAGGGTATTGTGTTATAATGGCGTCGAGATTGTGGGCATCAAGAGCTGCTTCTTATCTCAGAGTCTCTGTCTTTCAAACCAGAGGTTTTGCTACTGGTAATCAATCTTAAAACTCCTTCTTTGTGATCCCATTCTCCACCTTTTTCTTTTCAAGTATGAATCATGTTTATATGAATGAATCCAGATCTTGTTCATGTGTGTGTTTCATTGTTGGATCTATATGCTTTCATTGAAAGATCTTATTTTTTTAAATAAAATAGGGTTTTGTTAGTTTTTTTTTTTTTTTTAAGTTGTATGATCCAAGTTTGGTGGATTGAATCAGAGTACTTGATTGGGGTTTAAAATGAAGTGTTGATAAATTATCTGAGCTTTCTTCTAGGCTCCTTCAAATTAAGATCACAGTTTAATATGTTAATGGTTCTGAATCATGATGCAATTTTTCTTTAATTTCAGATTGCTTGTGCAATGTAAATATCCATAAGTTTTACTGATCTAGGAATAATTATATTTTTTTATTAGCGTTTTTTATTTTACATTTATGATAAAACGGTCTAAAACTTTGATGCATTGTTTATAGTGTTAATCCCTAATTTTTCTGAAAATTTCAGCTCAAACGAATTAAAAAAAAAAAATTCAAATTTAATATGGTCCTTAATTTACAATAAAAATTAAGAGGGTCCTCCTGGGTTAGTAAAAATCATTTTCTATCACTGAACTTCCAATGCCCCTTTATATAATCAACAAAACATTTGGCAGTTTTACTAAAAAGGCGAGTGTGAAACTCACAAACGATATAAGGTATTACCTTATGAGTTTAAAAGTAGAGATTTGATTCCCAATTATAAATACAGTCCTAATATGAACCTACTTTAAATACCCTCCAATCAATCATCCACATCCAGACCGCTATTTTGATGTTGGTTATAATAGATTTTATTTGATTGGCATTTCCGTCACACCAAATCACCCCAAGAGTTGCTGAAAACAGCTGATCCCATATCCGATACCCTGTGGCATTGTCGTTTTTGCTATCCATTGTCCCAACCATTGTTGAAATTTAAATCCCCACTAGCACCGCTCCTCTACTTTGGCTGGTCATGCTTCTCCACACCACTTTTGTGAGTGTGCAATCAATGAAGAGGTGGATATGGATTCTTCTTGGTTGCCAGAGACACCACAACAATTTTCAATGGTCATCCCCTTTTAATCAGATTGTCTGTAGTTAATGCTAGCTCATGAATGATCAACCAAACCAGAAAGCCTGACTTTGGAGTTGGCATAAGAGAGTATTGAAAAAAAGCTGCCTGTTAATATTGTTTGCTGGCCTGTTGCCATCTTGACCTGTACTGAACTTGTAAGCAACTTTTACTGTGAAAACATTAGTTTTACCCACCCAAGACAGTCATCCTTTTTGTTGTCCCTGATTATCAGATTCAGCAATTACAGCAAGTTTGCCACCATCTCAATATCCCAATCCCTGAAATGTCTTTGAAACTGAAAATACCAAGTGTCTCCTTGGATGAAGAAATTTGCCATTATCCCAGTTTCCCCCTTGGTGGAAGAATTGTGTAATATCTTATCGGTATCACTAGTCAAGTTTATCTTTGATTATGTTTATCAACTAGCTTTAAAGCCTGTGTTAAACACGGGCAATCCTTAACAAATGTGAAAAGAAGACAAGGGACACACAATGGTTGAGTTGTCTTCTTTAAGCAAGTGTGTGTTTTTTTTTTTAATTATTAAACTTCATGAACAACTTAAAATAGAACATAAGTCAAGCAAATTTGGGAAACACAAAGCTCTTCAACGTGTGTTTGTAGATCCTAATCTCTTCAAATATTTTTTATTTCTTTTTTAGAAAAAAATCTTTAATACGTGAAAAAAAAATAACCATATAATTCTACATCCATGTGGCAACTTGAGTTAAAGATCAAAGCTTTGGAGAAGATGCCACATGGTATTTGGCAACAAATTTTCTCTCCTTGAGCTTTAATAGATTATAATAGATGTCATTATTTTACTCTCACGTATTTTGATATTATACTATTATAGCATTTCATATAAACCAATTTCAGTCCCATGGTCCATGGGGTTAAAGAAAATTTTTAATATTTTCTTGGCCTCAAACCCACTCTAATGTTATAGCACCAACTATAAGCAATTATAGAAATTGGGCTTAATAAAAATAAAATAAAAATGTAGGGCATGAGAATTAATTCGGGTTCCTGGGTTTCATGGCAAGCAAATTTGGGCGTTTTTCAACATAGCACCCAAAGCTTGTGTTATTTCAAACAATGCCTAGATCTAGCCCTAGTGGTGGTGAAGTGGTATATACCACTTCAAACTCCATGGGATCTCAATACTCACTTTTTCACCCACTATAATCCAAACGGGGTTTGGAGACCTTGGGGGGTCTGGGTTTGGAGGAGGGCATTGTTTCAACGACCAACTTCATTGCCTTTTCGTTGACGTGTTGGGATCTGCTTACTCATGAAAAGGTTACTCATACTTTTACATTAGATCTGGCTCTTTATTTTGATCCAATAGTACATAAGGACTAGAATTGTTGATTTGTTTATTAAGCAAAAACTGTTCATTTTCTTTGTTCTCCTAATGTTACTTTTAGACAGTGTTCGAAAAAACACTAGGCGGTGGGTGAGCGGCGAGCAGGGAACTAGCGCCCAGAGGACTAGGCGGAGCCTAGGCGGCTATTTATTTATTTATTTATTATAATTTATAAAAGTTAAGCAGAATAACATATAAATTACTTCTAATTCAATGCTAAGATACATACGCAAAATGCATAAGAAAAACAAAGTCTTAATTTTTTTTCGAACTAGAAATATAAAAAATAAAAAACCTGCCTAGGAGGCCGCCTAGCGCCTAGACCGATTTTTAGAACACTGCTTTAGGAAAAGAAGGAAGAGTTGACACGTGTCAACCAATTTAATGCATTGATACCTAAAGATTTGTTGCCCTCATTTGAGTTAAAATTGATCTTTCATCTCCTAAGAGAAGTTTTGTTCACTGCTTTGTCATGGCTCTCAAGAGTTAGACCTTTGAAGCTCATGTCTAATCTCTTATTAATCTTTTCTTTTTTTCCCCTCAGAGATCTAATCTCTCATCCATTTGATGGGTGGATTCGTTCAATGGTATTGACGAGGAAGAGAGAGATTCATTTGCGTAAGTGGGTATCAAGAATGTTATGAATTTCGAAGTTAAGGCGACTATTTACGGAAAATTCTTCACACCATTATGCAGCAGGTCTTGTACACTCCCATCAAAACTCCACGCCACCACCCGTAACCACGCAAACACGCGGACTATTGTTAAGTAACCCACCAAGACTACTTTCGTTTTCCATCTCATAAACATTAATAATGAAAAGTAATTTACCAAATTGCTTGAGGGTTATCATTTTGATATCCCAATAAGCATCCAATGGGTGTTATTAAAAACCCCAAAGTATGATCTCATCTTCATCTTCTCAAATTCTCAAATCCTTCTTCTACTTCCTTCAAGAATGATATTCATGAACCGGGGTACATCAAATCATCCTCTATAGGGTACATTGAATCTCCCCTGCATCAACGATAGCAATTATCCCTCTAAGAAAATTTCGTTATTGCAAATGTTGGGGTGGATTGTAGAAGCACCGTAGGATCTTGATCTATTGAAGTTGGTTTGGGTGAGAGAGATATGTTGGCTGGGAGAGGGATTTGCAAGGAGCGAGTGGAGAAGCCATAATTGTGGCTTGCAAAGATATGTTAGCTGAGAGTTTCTTGGGGGTGGGGGTGGGGGTTGGCAAAGTCAGTGAGTGAGAAATGAGAGTTAGTTTTTTTTTGGTTAAAAGAGATGAGTTGCGGGGCAAAAAGTCTTTAGGTATCAATGTGCTAAATTGGGAACCTTTCTAACTGTCGAGGAAACTAGCGAGGGGGAGGGTGTCACCATTCATCTCCCTTGAGATTCGCGCTGTTGCGCATCTCGAGGGTGCATGCGCGCATCTCGAGGGGGTGAGCGGTCACACCCTCCCCCTCGCTGGTTTCCTCGCCATTTAGAATTTCTGGCTAATTTGTTGACACGTGTCAACTCTTCATTCTTTTCCTAAAAGTAACATTGGGAGAACAAAGAGATCAACATTTTTTGCTTAATAAACAAATCAACAATTCTAGTTTTTATGTACCATTGGATCAAAATAAAGAGAGGACCCAGATCTTATGCAAAAGTATGAGTAACTTTTCATGAGTAAGCAGATCCCGACCCTTCGTTGATAATCTGCCACACGATGGAGACCCAAGTTCAATTCCCATGCCCTGCACCTTTTTGTTTTATTTTGACGTTTAAACTCGTTTTTTGTAATTGCTTATAGTGAGTTGTAAAAACAAAAGTGGGTCTGAGGGTAATAAAAAGTCAAACGAATGTTTGTACCCATGGGAATTAGCTTATAGGAGATGCTCCTTGTTGAAATGAAATCGATATGCACTATACTTAAATTCACAATCAAGGTTGAGATTCAAATATGGAAATGTTTCAAACCCACTAGGACTAATGTAAACTGCAGCTGCATACAAATTTTGCTAAATGAACTCAGAGTTGAAAGAAAGTGTCTGCTATGCATGTTGAATCTGGAGATGGTTTTTCGTTGAGATTGGGCTTAATCTTTCTTTTTTGCCTAAAGTATCTTGCGTGCTTATGCTTATTGCTTACCACTCCTCCCTGAAGCAAAACAAGGTAAATGTGACCAACCAAGCATTTGTTAGGTTCATATAGTGCTTTGTGTTGAGTGATAAGCGTGCACAACTGTTGCAGGTACCAAATAAAAAATGAGTCTGCTACATGTTAGCTTAGTTCCATCTTTAGTCACCGGCATACTGTCCTTGCAACATTAATTTATCTTCATATCTATGTTTTCCCTAAAATATTGTGTTGATGAAAAGTTTCATATGATGGGTGTGTGTCTTTGTTGGGTTTTCACTGAAATTTCTCTTTTTCATCATTTGCAGTGGTGAAAGATCTCAAATACGCTAATTCTCATGAGTGGGTTAAAATTGATGGTGGTTCTGCTACCATAGGAATAACGGACCATGCACAGGACCATTTAGGTGATGTAGTGTACGTTGAACTGCCAGAAGTGGGAACTGCCTTGACACAAGGAGGCAGTTTTGGTGCAGTCGAGAGTGTGAAGGCAACTAGTGATGTTTATTCTCCTGTTTCTGGAAAAGTAGTTGAAGTAAATGAAGAGCTCACCAACTCTCCTGGTTTGGTGAGTCATCTAATACCAGATTGTTTCATGTTGATGCCTTAATCAAATGTTGGAATATTCTATATATAAGTTATTCCTTTAGCATTCAAGTTTGAAACTTTATCTAGCCCACCCAACTCTGAACCCATTTTCAGCTAGTTAGTCAGTATATTGAAGAACATAAAACCTTACAACTGTTTTTGTATCTTTGAAATGGTTCAGGTCAATGCTAGCCCGTATGAAAAGGGGTGGATCATAAAGGTGGAGATGAGTGATGTAAATGAAGCTAACATCTTGATGGACTCTGAGAAGTACACAAAGTTCTGTGACGAAGAGGATTCAAAGCACTGAGTTGATCCGGTTGATTATCTTTGGGTGGTTTGCGCCACTTAGAAAGGTTGGGCTGCACTGTTTCTTTATAGAGACGCAGCATGCAGGTGTGGAGTCGAACCATAGTCTTGAGGTGAATTATGTATCTAGCATGAACATCTTCGTCCTTTTCCAGTAGTTGAGTTGTTATGTTTTGTTCTAGCAAATTCCGAGCTGAGTTGTATACATTTATTCTAAAGAAGCTGCAGAAATGCATCCGATGACTGCTGTCTTTGTGTTGCATGATCTGCATCATTGCAAAAAGGCTGATCAAAGACAAAGTTTGTGTATGTCACACAGCATAAACCATGGGAGTAAGTTGTTTTTTCTTTAACCAACTCGTCTCTGCCTTACAGTCTTTTTCACTGTTGATATTACTTTCGTTTTTTTTTTTTTTTTGGAATTGCATCGTGTAAAAATTCATTTTCCTAGTGGGTTTTTCATGGCATACACTAAATGCGCAGTAAAATGGAAATAAAAGCAAAATATAGGCTGTACAGCAAATTTCGGTGCCTACTGTCACTGTCTTAAGATCATGATCATGTTCTCGATCTACCACACTTGATTGTCATAAGATTGTGATGAGTTAGCAAGTAACATGCAATCTTTAATTTGCAAGTATGGAGATGCGAATGCAGATAGCATAAAACCGACTTCACACTCTCAATGAAAAAGGGCAGACATAGTACCTTACTTGGTCTGGAGACCAGAATATATTCCTTTAGGCATTAACTTCATTGTTCTAAGTTTCTTTTCATTGTCAATCTCCACTTGTGCAGGTCTTGTAGTTCATGTATTGCATGGTAATTGCCAAAAGCCTTACTCCATGATGACAATGACAACCTAGGCTTTTTTAGTGACTATCATACATCTTCATCATCCACAGGCAGTGGTAAGTGACATCTCCCATAAAATAGGCAATCTATAGGCCAACCATATAAGGGATGAATCGAGCACTTAAAGAACATATGTTTAGCAGTTTTGTCACATTTCCTAAATTGTTTAGTAGCCTTGGCTCCGAAATAATCCTTCGGAAATGTATTGCAATCTCGTGTATTGGGAGCATCTCCCAGATAAAGACAAGAGTCAAAGAAAAGGGCGATTTAAATCCAGCAAAATTGATCTGGTAATCTATGTAGAAAGTGAAATAAAAAAAAATCCAATAGAAGCGAAAGATACCGTATAGTTTAGCAAATGTGAGTGTATTTGAGGTTGTCTAACATTTTATCCTAATTCTTTTGAAAAGATTATTGTTTTTTTGTATAAAGTTTTGGATGTTTAGTATATTTATATTAGCTCAGCGCATTCTAAGTGACATAAAATTAATGAACTTATCATTAGTTTATAGTATACTTTCTGTATAAAGTTTTGTTAATGAGAGATTGGAGTAAACAAAAACCATTGCGCAAGACAATAATGGCATGTGTAGCTATAGCAATGAAAATAATCGTAAAATACTCATTTGTGCATATATTCCAGCTAAATAATGCGGTGTCATGGATGCTGAAAGATAAAACTAAAGAAACATTATGCATAAATGAGTTATCAATGATCCATATGAAAATGAGAATGAGAGATTTTTTGCACTACTCGTGTACTGTAAACTGTATTGATATATCTATCTTATTAAGAACAAACATTCATTAATTGTATGATTAAATAAAAACATGAAACCCAATAATGATAAGAAAATTCAATACTCACTAATTACTTGTGTAAAACAACAATTAGGACTGGATAATGACATTAAAACCTTCAAGTAAACAACCAAACTCAACAATTGTCAACCTCTAATAAATAATCACTTCCATAGTAACAGCCTGCAGAGAATGCTAGTCTAACCCCCCACATATATCATTGTATCATAATATATGATGCTTTCAACATGGGCAAGAGTTGAAGGGAGTTGTGGGATGTTTTAAACTGATGGTGCAGGTTATGTTGTTCACCTAAATGAATGGTAGTACAGGTCTTTTGTAAGATCCAACAGCGTCAAAAGGTGTTAAAAGTTGCATCAGAAGAGATTTGAGGCCGTGGTTCATTTCATAGACGGTGTTGACTATTTCTACAACGATCAATGGGCTCAACACTGATGCTTTCTCTAAAGCAATCTACATAACCTGAAGCATCGTTGAGTGGACAAAGTTAATTAAAGTTTGATTTTGCAAATCTACTACAAAGGGTAAACTTGGAGATGTGAATGCTTTTACATTTTAGCATGCATTTTTTAAGGGATTAAAGAAGTCTTGCAAAAAGCAGTCTGGTCTAGATTCTACATAATAATGTGGCGCTGAGGCCACAACGATGTTTCACTTTTTAAATACTTGGAAAGCCTGGTTCAACAAGGCATGATTGGAGAAGGATGACGAAATCCTTGCAATAGGTGTAAACCTTCTCATATCATACCACATCACCCTAAGCGAGCGAACTGTAAGAGATTATGCTCTCAGTTTCATACACTTTATTATATTCTCATCTTAATTGGAGGAATTTGATAAATGTCCAGTATACTTTTATTTGGCAAAAAGAAGGGTTTTTTTTAGTGAAACCGATGATGGAATGAACTTTCACGAATCTAGTACTTTTATGAAAGCATGACCGTTCTTGAAATCACATTACAATATTGAATCGAATCAGGTGAACTGTAGGGTTTGAAAACTGAGGGCCAGTTGTGTGGGATATGGTAATCTCCCAAGACAATCAGTTCCCACTAACAACTATCATGCACCGATGATGGTACTTGTCAGGACCGAGTCCCAGGCTTCCGTTTGTTTTACAAGCAGAATAAGGAATGGTAGCACATCCTGAATGATTGGAAGATGAGGAAGAGTCTCCCTCCCACCTAAGCACTTAACATGAACATAAAATGAACAGATCTTACTCATTAAAGAACATATACAAATATCTTAAATTTGAATCTCAAAAATACTACAACTACAGTTGCTTCCATGCACATCTCATGCGAGTTTCCAGTTGTGGGCAGTCCGAAGTCCAGCTGCAATGCCTTCATAATATCGATGATCTTCGAGCTTTCCTGATGAAGCCAGAAAACAGGTTGCGTGCATCCTCTATTAAGATGTAGTCGGTAGTTATTATTCAGTTTCAATATATGTAGGTGGTTATTCAGCACAATGTGGGTGGTTTTGGTAGTTTCAGTCGGTTCTTGTATTTGTACATAAAACTATATTGCAATGTAGAGAACACTGGGGAAAAATAAAACAGAACATGTTAGTTTTTCTGTCTGTGAATTTACATGGTATCAGAGCCATGAATGGCTGGATGATCAGGCTTGTTTGAGCATATACAGAACATTCTGAGAGTGTAGTTATTAGTTGTCTTGACATGGCTGGAGGATCAGGCAGTAACAAGAACAAAGACTCTTTTTCTCCGTACACACTGACCTCGGCGGACCATCCAAGGAGCCTCGTGATGCATGTTCAGTTAAAGGGAACAAACTTTGAAGAATGGGCAAAAGCCATGAGAGTCGCGTTGTGGGCTAAGAAGAAATTGGGTTTTGTTGATGGAACTATAACAAAACCTTCCGAAAATAATTCAGAACTCGAAGATTGGTGGATGATTAATTCCATGCTTGTCGCGTGGACGTTCAATACCATTGAACCAACCCTGCGTTCAACCATAACGTATCGGGAAACGGCGAAGGAACTCTAGGCTGATCTTCAACTGCGATTTGCGGTTGTCAATGGACCGAGGTTGCAGCAAATGAAGGCTGAATTAGCTGACTGTAAACAAAAAGGCCAGGCTGTTGCAGCCTACTTCGGGAGAATGAAGATGTTGTGGTACGAGATTAACAACTACGAACCCATTCTCACGTGTGACTGCAGTGGGTGTCAATGCAAGATCACTGAGAATTTGATCAGGAGACGAGAGGAGGAGCAGGTTCATCAGTTTTTAATGGGTCTAGAAGACTCAGTTTTTGGCACAGTCCGCTCTACCATTCTAAATTTGGATCTCTTACCCAACTTGAATCGGGTTTATGCAATGATCGTAACCGAATAGAGACATCGTGATGTGGCACGAAACAGAGATGACAAAGGTGATAACGTTGTGGCGTTTTTCACTCAAACAAAACCCCAAAATACGTGCAGAAATTGTGGACGTACAGGACATGAGTCGACTTCCTGTTTCCAACAAAATCTATTTTGTTGGCAACTTTTCTTTATAAAGAGGTGGCGAAAAATATTCATTCCAAAACCAATTTCCCACCAAAATTATTTAGCAACAAAATATTTCTATTTCAACGAAATTTTAGTTATAATGACGTCATTTACAATAAATTATTTCATTGCTAATAAATATTAATATTATTGACAAACATTTTCTTAGTAAATGCACTATAACAACAGTTTGTGTCTCTTCAACAATGAAACTAAATTTTGTCTAGTTAAATACCACGTTATTGCAACGATTTATTTGGTTACTTATAATGAATTTTTTTTCATGAAATTTTTTTTTTATTTAAAGCTCCTAGCTTCTTTATAGTGGAAAAATATAAATTCGTTGAAATTTTTTATTAGTAGCATTGATATTATTTCATCTGAAAAATCAAATAAAATTTATTTAACAATACAACATTATTTTACTGTTAATTATAATATTAATGGTAACAGTTTATTTCGTTGCTAAATATTGATAAAATTTTCATGAACTTTTTTCTTATTAAGGCTCATTTTATTATTTACAACAATTTAATTTTATTTCATTGGGGATATAACCAATTTCAATAACAGATAGCATTGAAATGCTATTACTATTTTGTTGCTAATTATAATGGTGTTATTGTGAAAAAAAAATTCATTGCTAAAAGTGGTAAATATTTAACATTAATCTTATAATCGTGTAAATATTTAGTTCTAATTTATAGTGACGAAATATTATATATTGGTCTCTATTATATACGTAGCAATGATTTTTTTATTGCAAAAAATGAGTAATTTGATTTAATAAGCTATAAAGTTGTTTCACACAACACAATTATTCAAATAGCTCAATTGGTAAATATTGCAACCTATTTTACTATAGGTCAGGAGTTCGATTCCCGTTGAGCCTAAAAATAAATATATTATATATGAAATTTCATAGTGGGGTCTTATCATCAAGAGTGGTGTCCTTAGAGTTTGGGACCTAGATTATGTCGTCTCTTAGACAACTTTAATATATAATTTTTTTATTGAAAATAATTTCCTTGATAATTGGTAACGATACCGATGACAATTTTTATTGATATTCATGCATTTTACCAACGAAAAAGTTCTATGATAAAGGTTGTTACCTTTGCCAACGACAATTTTCCTTGATGATTTAAAGATTTTTCGAGAAAACTTTTGTAGGTAAATAAAATAGTTCTTGCAACAAACAATTTGTTGGTAACGATATTTGATTTTTACCAACGAATTTCCTTGGTAGTTGTCAATATTACCAACAAAATATTTTCTTGACTTAGCATCCTTTTTACCAACAAAAATTGTAATTCTTTGGTAAATACCTTTAGCTACGGGGATGCCTCTAGGAACCCACTAACGAATTTTTTCCTTGTTAAAAGTAGTTTTCAACAAAATTTTGAGTTTTGTCAAGGACATTTTTTTTTTAAAAATGTCTTAATTGTTGTAGTGAATCAGACTTTCTAGAGAAAACTCTTTGGTTTTATGCCTAAGTGCATTCTTAAAGTCTTTCTAGCTAGGGGGAATTTGTCTATCACAACAGCTACTTGAAATTGTCCATCTAAGGTCATTCCTTCAGATATGATATCATGAGCAATTTTCTGTAACTCGTAAAATTGGGTTTTCACAGATTTATCATCAGTCATTTGGTATTTCAGATAACGACTTACGACATATTTCTTTGTGCATGCTTCCTCAGTGTCATATTTTTTCCTAAGGGCTTACCAAATATCCTTAGCAATTTTTTTAAGAACAGTAATAATCATACAGTTCATCAGAGAGACCATTCAAGATAAAATTCTTACACAAGAAATTATTTTCAATCAAACGATCTAATTCCTCAGTGAAGGTTTTATCAGGTTCAGTAAGCAATTCAGATTTTTCAGCATTACAGATATAAGCGACCTTTTGCGTGGTTAAGAAAAACAACATTTTTTGTCTCCACCTTTTAAAATGTTGGCCCTCAAAACGAAAGGCCCTATTTAGGTCCTTAGAAGCAAGTTCAGATATAGTATACATGGCAAATATAAACGTCTTAAAATTGTTGAAAATATAAATGTTGCAATTTAAAAGACAGAAACGAGTTACCAATTTTTCTTGCGTTGAGTCGCGGACTAGGTCGCTCTCTTTAAGACGTTTTGTGGCTCTGCCCAAAATTGTGCAAGCATTCTGAAAGCCCCACCATCCCCAGGATAAAACAGCTAAGAAATCTTATCTGTCTCGTTCAATCAAATGAACCGTTGATGAACGGAATACTATCCACCCTTAATTTCCTATTAATCACAAAATCATGCTAAAAAACAAAGATTCTGTAACTTGTTGCTTAAAAGCTCTGAACTCCGAAGAGTTTACAGGAAACAAAAACTGTAGAACTCTCTCTGATAGAAAAGATTGTAAAACAAAATTGTATTTTGATGTCTAAAACTCGTTTTTGTGTTTGTATTTATAGGCAGAAAGCAAATCTGTTGAAGGCAAAAATCTCGATTTTGGCGGCGAATTTTGCGGATAAAATCAGGAACAAATCATGGAGGGCGTGGGAGAGAAGATTGACTTAGTCTTCTTCTCTTTAGCAAAACAGCAAAAAGATATTTTTATTTTAAATAAACATTTTAGTAAAAAGAATGGGGTAATATGAAAATAACCTGACCCAACTCGGCTCGGCCAGATGGCGGCACGTGGAGTGGACTAGCATTGGTCTATCTCTCCCCTCCTCACAAAAGTGTGTGTGGATGGGGTTCGAGCCCAAGTCCAAACACTTTCCTTATGAACTCCACAATGAGTTACATAGAAGATATGAGACTACATACGAAAGAGAAATTCAAATATCAAATCCAGATTCAAACCCATTTATTTTTGTTTTAAAAATTCATTCATTCAACATATACTGTCACTAACGAAATACAACCAAGGAACTTGACCACAGATATGCAGTTTCAATACAAGGACAATATGATCAAATACATTCGCCCCAGTGACTTGAATGAACGTGGGATAGAACTATATACACATTCAGTTGTCCAGTTCGGTAGAGATGTATGAAGTTCTACAATTCATTGGAGAGGATTTCCCAGGTAAAATGTACAAGATGGATCTAGCCATGTATATCTCCCATGGTTGGAGATGCTCTAACAAATGAAATGTGTCAACAAATGCAAGCTTCTGCATAACACATGATTTGATAGGCAAATGGCAATATACTTTGGTTTGAATGGTGAAACGATATTCATATCTGCTGAGTTATCTGATTTGTACATTCACTACAAAATCTCGCAAAAAACTACTCAAAATTGGTGTCTCAAATGTGGCTTACTAACATCAACATTCATGTAATCTTGGGGCAAATAGCAAAGTTGAAAAAGGGGTTCAAACCATACTAATATGTTGCCAAGGGTTCCTGGGCATATTTTCTATTATGTTTCGGTTTTGTTCAGAGTTGAACATGCATGGGATCAAACAACTATTTGCAAGAGACTGGTAAAGATTCAGGGCTGAAAATTTTGCAATCAAGATATCCTTGTCTCATAAAAATAAACTCAATTGATCAAAAATCGGTCTCAAAACTTATATACTTAAAGATGAATGTAAAAGGAACAGTATAGTTCTTCACCTTATTGATTACACAATGTTAGATACATATGACACATCCAACTATAGAAGCATAAGGCAAATGATGCATTGTAAAACCACTTTAGGTTCCTTTCTAAATGCCCAAATTGTCCAAAATTTGGTGATGATTGTCCAAAATTTGGTGATGATCACGACATCCCTGGCCTTCTACATATACAATACTATTTCATACTCCCTAATCACATGATCAGATTATATATATGATTTTGAAACGCAGAATCGTAAAGCTAAATGGAATAATCAGGGTAACGGGATTCTTGAAAACTCTGTGATCAAATATACATCAATATTAATCCTATTGAGTTTGATTGTGGCACAGATTATACTTGGGGAATGAGTACGCAAAAATTACAATTATTCAGCCATTTTTCCTACAAATTCTGCACAAGTATGAGTATCTATTGTACACATCCGGTCAGATGATATGAATGAAGTGATTTGTATGTTCAAGGAATTATAGCTACTACAATTACAGTCTCAGTACATGAACAACGAGTCTTACCCTACATAATCAATTGCATGTTCAGATTGAAAATCAGATAAAAATATGTACACAGACAAGGACAGATTCAGCACACTATTTTTCACATCACTTCCCCTTTAGATAAAAATAAATAACCCTGTTCTACAGAGGCTACTTTTAATATATAGTGTTGCGAGGAGGAATCCTAAACGCTTTCTTGCACCTCCAAATATGCTTCAAAGCTGGGTGGAGGAGTTAAAGTAAAGGAAAATGTATAAATGTTCATATTTGGTATACACTGCCATTGCATTCAAGGGATGATCGACAAACCATGTACAAGTGAACTTTAAGCACCAAGTGTCCAGGAAATAGATACTGGGTAAATCGTAGCAGGACATGGAGAAGCAACACGACAACATAAATTAGACATTAGTCATTCCTTATGAAATCAGTCCAGTATCACTAATACATTGCACACGCATTCATACTATACACAAGGATCTATCAATCAAGAGTTTCAAGGAATTTGAACATGAAATCTCCTTGCTAAAATGTAAACATATGGCGCAACATCATATAAACAGAATCTTTTACAGGAGATGAAAAAGTTGAACACATTCAGACATAAGCAAATACGTAATATGATTTCACAGTACAGGTTTGGCTATACAATGAAGTAGAATACCAGATCTATTATATATTTGTTACACTGAGAAGATAATGTCTTGTTCGGCACATTATCCTTATAATCATGAACATAACATAAACAAACATCACTTCCTATTGAATTCTTAGTAACTTTCGGCTTATGTCTCTGACTTTGGTGACATGGTCAGCATCACCAAATTATTATAATTCCTTATTACAAGTAATAGAAAGAGCAAGAGTTGTAACCCAATGAAAAATATTGAAAATGTGTTCTTAATTTGGCAAAAGTTTACTGCATATACAGAAGTCAAGAAAATATTAGATTATTGCATCTAAAATCATTGTATTATCCACAATAGTCAGCATGAGACACAAAATTGTTAGGCAGAAATCCTGCAGAATCCCAATGAACAATATAAAATCAAACCAGTGTGGCATGGGAAGGTTGAATCAACCATAACAAACAGCAAAAGATAATACATATACAATCGATTTCAAGTATTTTATGCATTTTAACATCACATGTTAATCAATTTGAATAAACAACGATTAGGAACCAAATAAAATGTCACAAAAGGGAAAAAATGGCTAATGGGCTAAATGAGTGTATCCTATAATAAAAATTATGGTGCACATACAATGCCTAATAGGTGGAAACATGGGGTGCATAAACTTGAAGATGACTAAACTAAAAACCCTAATGATAGTTACAGTTTTAAGGAAATGCTTCAAGTTCAAGTCCAGCTCTAATTCCAACAAGAACTTGAGAAGCATTAATGGCTATGACATCACGTATTCATGGGAGCTTACAGAGAACTGCTCAAGAAGTAGACTACTAGGTAGATAGTTATATAGCATATAGGAAGACCATAAGGTATGGGGATAATGACATCCATGAATTGTTTCCTTTCTCTACTTAAGAAAATGATGACAGTGACTTTGCAACAAACATGTGCTCTTGTTTGTAAACAAACAAAATTCCATGTATCAAGCTTGATCTCAAAAAAATTCAACAGTAACTCACTTAACCACAAATTTATTTCTAATGAAGCTTGAGAAGACCCACAACCTATAGGTCTATAAAAGAAAAGATCAACCTAGTGAAATAGCTGGTCCGAGTCAGTACACACTAACATCAAATCCATCAAATCACACTCACTACAATTTCACAAGAATCGTACAACAGGGAGTGTGAACTAGGGAGGGGCATATGATAATAACATATATTAATTTAGGACTAGCAAGATGTTTACACTATTAAGTACAAAAAAAAATAAAATAAAGAAGAGATTCAAACTAGTTTATATGATATCTATTTAAACATAATTTTTTTAGCTTTTATGACATAACAAGAATTATTTGCTTGCTTTATTTGCTTCCTTGCATAAAATTTAAAAGAAAAGGAACCAAAGAAACAAGAAGCTATTAAGAGCTGCTTGCTACAGCAAGCAAGCTGATCAAGTTAGACTAAACGTTTAATTACATGAATAGAAACTTGAGTAGCATCATAATTAGTAGAGAATTAATTAGGAGAAGATGACCATAAATGATTGAAAATTATCTTCTCCTAGATCAATTTATTGGGTTACCATAGGGAGGTGCAGAAGCTCCTCCAAGCAATCCACCACCAGAGGCTGCAGCATAGACATCAGATGGATCAATAACTGGAGACGAAGAAGAAGGCCCATTTCTTCCATTGACATTGACATTGACACCACCATTACCACCTCCTCCCAAATGCAAATCAGATATATTTGGAAACCCTTCTCTCCCTTCAATCCCTTGATCATAAAGAAAACCTTTAAACACATGCCCACCAATCTTCACTACTGCTTGGTATGCATACTCATCTTCTCCATCGTCAATGGCTGTCACTCGCACACACTTGAACACTGCCGGTGCTCGCACTTGCCTTGGCAATGTCTCTTTAAAACTTGCATCTGTACATACAAAACAAACATCCATAAGATCACAAAAGAGAGAAAACCATTCAACATGTATATAAATTTGAAAAAAATATGAACAAGAGAATATAGTACATCCCATTGTTTAACTTGTCCTGATCCATAGATCATAACAAGAAAATCCATTAAAACTTCTTTCATGTATACATTTATAACGAGAGACCCATTTCAACTTCTATTGATATATAAGACTGCATCAAAAGAGAAATCTATTTCAACTTCTTCTGACCCTATAAGACTACATCAAAAGAGAAACCCATTTCAACTTCTTCTGACCTATAGTACTAATTTGGATTTTTCATGTATAAGATGTGAACAACAAAAGAAAACACTCATTTGAAGTTCTTTCAATAAAAAAGAGAGATACCCATTGATCTACAAGATCATAGGAGAGATACCCACTGAAATTTTTTTAGAATTTGAATTTGATAAAATAACAAATAAAAAACAACACCATTTGAAGTGTTTTGATCTATAAAATCACAACCAATAAAGAGCTAGAGAAGAATCTTAACATACCTTGGTGGCTAGAGCTAGTATCTAAGCTTCTAGGGGGAGTAGTATTAGAAGTTGAAGTATGTGAATTTGTAGTGTGAGACAGTTTAGGTTTCTTGACAGCAGAAGAAGACCCAGAAGAACCAGCAGCAGCAGCAGCAGCAGCAGTGGTGGTAGTACATAGCTGACGTTCACGACGCCGAGCCGCAGGGACCCATGTGCTTTTCACGTGAGTAGCACAATCAAACCCACGGCTCTTGCAGCAAGTCCTACATCTCCTATGAGTACAATCCTTCTTTGCTTGGTTCCCGCAATCTTGGCATGTCATGGCTGCTGTTTGCACCACCACTCCTCCTCCAGTACCACCACCACCACCAACCCCAACCCCAACCCCAACCCCACCAGTTAGAAAGTTCATAGAAGTGGCTGTGTGATCAAACATGGATGTGGGTTTCTTCAGATATGATTGTTGTGTGTTTTGCCAGAACTGAATTCCCCCACCACCACCACTGTTACGATTCCGATTATTGTCCCCATCTTCGATTCCCATGGTTGGAAGACAAGGGGCAGTGGTGAGGAGTGGAATCACACCAACACCAAGGGCAGTGTTGGAATTTGAAATGGGGTCATGGTTAATTTGGTGGTGGTCATTGTGGTGGTGGTGGTGGTGGTGGTGGAAGGATGAAGCTGGTGCAACCACCACCACATCTCCACCTCTAATACCCACCATTCCCATGTTCATTTCAGGTGGGAGCCCATAGTTGATTGGTCTAGTTGCTGTAGATGAAGATAAACCCCAACCACCACCACCACCACCACCTGTATTGGTGCCTCCACCACCCCCACCACCAGTCGAAAAGCCGAGGGAGAGATCATCAGCTCTCCCAGTGGGTGAAGAGGAAGAAACCCAATCGGCAAAAGCTCCGGAATCTGAAGGTAGCCTCCTTGTAGTAGCCACAACTGCTACAGTACTGACAACAGGCTGCTGTCAAAACTTTGTGAATGCTATTGTTCTTGTGCAAGTGATGATCACCTTTCTTTCTTTCTTTCTTTCTTTCTTTCTTCAACAACAAAAAGCAGTTCAGGAAACAAGGAAAAATGGAAAGATCAGAGTACTCTATGTGTGTGGGGTGTTAGATTAAATTCCATCTTTCTTCTACGCTTCCATTACTGCTCTGCAACTGCAACTGTTGCAGTTTGTGCAGCTAGCAGAAGAAGAAGAGTGGAGAGTGTAGTAATAACGACCTCTGCTGTTGTTTCTTGTGTTTATGCTCTCTCTCTCTCTCTCTCTCTCTCTCTCTCTCGTGAAGTTGTTCTTTCTTTATTTCTTGTATGTGTGTCTGTAGTGAAACTTAGAGTGTGGTTTGGTCCCCTAAAAAGGGAGACTGGTGTTGTATAAAATAATGAGGGTGTAGATATGTTACAGTACGAGTGGTGCGGTAGCTAACAGCAATATATTGCTTAGATCCCACGTTCTTGTCTACTTGCTACTACACTCAATTTTTTTTGGCAAATATTATGCCCATTTTTATTTGTGTTTTGAACGTGAATTGATGATTGGTATTTATTAGGTCATCATGCATGGATCGGATATATATATATTATTTTTATTTTTATTTTTATTTTTATTTTTATTTATTTTCCTTCAGTTAGAAGCATGTAAGCATATAAAAGTACAGAATCGTTGGATTGTTATAGCAATGAGGTTATGAGCCTCATCATAGCCTCATAATTAAGGTTTATACAAATAAAATTACAAATCCAGTGGATGTGAAGAGGAAACGGTTTTTATATACTGCTACTGAGTGGCCGCCACGCCCAGTTCATGACTGTTTTATGTTGTCGTTGATCATCATGTAATAGAGTAAAGCGTCCCTGAGTCTCCCATCAAAAAATATGTTCTCCACTGCTTAGCTTGGATAAAAAGAATGGTCGCTTCAACTGCATAGCACTCCGCCATGGTATTATCCATCACCTTTGCTGTAATCGTTTAAACAACTCGTGCTAGCACCTCACCATGCATATTGACCGCAAAAACTCTATCGCTCCCTGATATTAGGCCCAAAAATTAACATCGTATGTGACCAATATTATGTCTGAATCCAAGGAATGTGGAATAGGTTTGAGCTGTAAGGATCTAAGGTTAAGTCTATGATATCTAGCTGAATGGATTTGAGTTTGTATCATTATTATCTGGGTATTTGCCAACTCAGCATGGGCCAATAGGAGATGTCGAGGAGGAAACAAAATTATCCCGAGTGTCAATCACAATTATTTAAAGAGTCATGAAAATAGAGACCGAATCGTTAGCGTCTCCAGAGGTAAGGATGCCCCCAATGACTTGCAGTGATTATTTCCTTATATAAGATAGTTGAGAAAAACACGAATGCTATCATTTAAAGTAATGCAAAGTTGCAAACGAATTGAAAAATAAGGCATTTTTATTTTGAAAACAATGAGTGTTTACAAGTGGAAAGGCATTAATCACACTGTAACCAGAAAACTTTCTCAATTTCGATTATGCAATGCTTAATTTTACAATGGCCAACAATTACAATAATTAGAATCAATTCAATAAATCAATAATATAATGTGTATGATTCCTATCAACAGTATTCATAATATACATTAATTTTCTATATCATAAAGTTGGATTATTCAAGACTTTTTACTCGGTGGTCCAGCTATATTATTGTGCTGCATGAGAATAGAATCAATGTTATGATTTATTATTGCTTATGGTTTGAAAAAAAAAAGTGTATCACGGAATAATGATAAATTATTTTGTTTTTATTGAATGCAATAAGAAACCAATTAATTATTACAAATTTACAATCATGCATGCATTTCATCAATTCCAAATAGATTTTGGCATTCCACACTCTGGTGTAGACAATCCTTTATTTTTTCTTTTTGTTTATGAAAATTCGCATACAATTAGGAAATAGAATTACACGGGGTACTCCTAGTCGACTGAGCTAGGTTACGGGCCTCCGAATTGAGTTCCCTAATAAAAAATTTACAATCCCATTAAGGGAGCAAAAACAACATTCGCCTGATATTACTGATTATAGGTCGCCAAGCCCAATAGTAGCAAAAGAAGAAGGATCCTCTCATGGATAGCTGTAATGAGGTTTGCAGAATCCTCTAACAAAAAGCCTGACTTCCATTGTCGTGCAAGGATCATCAGCAGGGTTGTTTCTGCCGCATAACCTTTTGCCATTGTTCTGTCCACCACTGATCTGTGATTGGGCTGGCCAGAATAGCCAAAATACTACCTCTGAGATCCATAGCCATCATTCCCACCGTTTCCTGCTTAATTTGATGAATCAAGAAAACAAACATCAAAACTGACAATAATATAATGGGGCTGGAGGTTATAAGGCCCGAGTCTTCTATTATTTGTTCTATTGTTGAGCCTATGATTTATGATCAAAGACAATTGGTCTTGCAGAGTGGCAAGCTGGATCATTAGCCTGTAGGGGTTCCAGATCCGAACTATGGGAAGGGTCACCAAAAGATTTGGTGGAATGTGTGTTCGTGATGGATGTGGAGAGGATTCTTGGAATAGAGGGGAAGGTCGGAAGGAGAGTAGAGGATGGTATGGAAAACCAGTTCTTCAACCAGGAAGTCTAGGTTTTGGTCAACATGGAAATAAACATCTAAACATTTGCTTAGTCCCCATTGAAGATAACACCATTATGGATCCTCCAAATAGCGAGGAAGATAGTCGTGAATTGGGAGAGAATTTCATGAGTCTCGGGGGATCGGGCTTTGGCAGTTCTCCAAACAAAATGGAAGAAATCAGTAACTGTGCATAACTAAGGATCAGTGTCAATCCAATTGAATGGGAGACAGGAACATCGCCAAAACCTGAGAATGACCGGACAGAGAAAGAAAATATGTACAGCATCCTCAAAGTGGTGTTGACAAAAGGCACATACATTATTAATTGGGGTGTGCACCCTGACTAGGTTTTGCGCAGTGGGGAGAAAATCCTGGTAGATTTTCCAAAGAATGAGGAGAGCATTAGGGGGCTTTGATCCTCCAAAGAGCTTTGAGGTGGAAGAATTGGTTTTGGTTGCTAAGGTGGGAGCTGGAGGCTTCATATCTGTCCAGGCTAAAGGCGAGAGTGGCACTCTTAAACGAGAACAAGCCTTTTTTATTGGCTGTCCAGATAAGCTTATCTTGGGAAGTGGTGTGGCGGATGACCAAGTTCTGAATATCCTTGGAGACGGGCTTTGGAAAGATAGATTGAAGAAGATCAATATTTCAAAAAGCAGTGTAATTTGCATGAATAATCTAGAGATCGGTGATAGATTGGGGGAGATATGGGTTGGAGGTGTCGGGAACACAATCAGCAAAAATGAGACTCGGCTTCACCCAACAGTCATACCAAAAAGTGGTTTGAGTTCCTTAAAGGATTTGCCAGAAGATGAACTGTTTTAAATGGAAAAGAGTAGTGAGATGGCACCGCCAAGAAAATAAACCTGAGATGGGGGTTTGGAAAGTTGGAGAAAACAGAAAGAAAAAAAAAGATTTAAATAAATTATCCAAAGTTCCCTTAAAGAATCTCCATGGGAGAAAATATTTAGTCTCTTCGTGAATAACCCCTTTTGAATGCACTAGAAGCATTATAACCTTATATAAGAGGATCACCAAATAACATCCAGCCACGAGAGATTGATGTCGTTAATTATTGAAATTGGGTATTTGATCTACGCCAGAGAGTTAAACTAGTAAACTTGCTGAAAACAAGCTTGTTTTACTAGGACTTTATGTATATAAATAAATTCATAGATGACAATACTTAAGAACATTACTATCCAACACCCAAATGGCCAAATAAATAAATAAAAGGGAGCTAACAAGGAATTTCTATATTCCTAACAAAGGTTTGAAAAATCATTTCTCACTGTTCCATAATCAATGAATTTCCTGACTCTGGTGGAAAATATCGGCATGAGAAAATATAAATGATTTTCTTATAAATTTCATGCTAACGGTCTTGGGAATTAATGTAATTTCCTCCTAATATTGCACACTAGCATCATTACAACACTACAATGACTATAAATAAGAAACAACCATAAGCCCCGCCACTATTAAATTTCCACGTCATCACTAACACTGAGCGATACGCTAGCCACACTAACCAAAATCGTTTATAGAAAATTGTTTTAGCGAGCTGGCACTTGAGCACTGGCTAAAGTTTAACATAATGGGTGGTTTGGATGAATTCTCATTTTCCCCAAAACGTAGGTTTTAATGAAAGGACCGGATATTAGATGAAGGTAGATTCATAATGAATAGTTAAAATGAGGTTGTAGATGACATCCGTTTCTTATTGATTGTTGAGTGAAACTTAAACACACACTTCTTGATCCTCTAAAGAACTCAATTCTTATATTTTATGAGAAAATGAGAATTTATTTACTCTTTTTTTTGTTAAAAGTAAATTTCAATGGAACGAGATTGTGATAAAAATATCCAATTGATATCAAAATACTTTTAATTAACTAATTTATTAGAGACTATCAAAGCAACTAAAATTATTTTATTATTATATATTATGGCAATAGATTTTTCTGAATCAACAACCCAAGATTATCAAATATTTCAAAGGGAGCTACTATTCACACACATAGTATTCATTTTCACATCCACTCACTCAACGCATCCACATATAAAAAGGTTAAAACCCATTTTTATATGAAGAAAAAAAAATGGTTTCAAAGTGAGGTTTTCTCTCTCAAAACTCTCATTCTTCACCTTCTATCTTTATCTGAAAGGTTACTCCGACTGCTTTATCTCTTTACGAAGTTCCCTTAGATTGTAGACCCAATCCTTTATGTCATACCAAGCCAACAAGGGTTGAACAACATTTTTTCGATCTCTCCAGGCGATATTCTACACATTAGTAGTTCATTTTCAATATTTAAGCAAAAAATTCATCTATTATACCTGAAAATCAACTTCTCTAAATTGAAACTCGTCTACGCTCACCTTAGTAAAGAAGATGACCCATATGACATGCATATAGACGTCACTGAGGACCCAAATAACAAAAAAAAAACTTCATTTTTTTGGATTTGAACACGTTCAAATTGTGAAATGCTCCTGAAACTTACCATGAATATGTACACACGAACCGTGAGCAAACATTGATATCCATGCGGAAATTTCATTGAGTAAACAGTGACACCCAAAATATTTGTGTTTTGGTGTTTACCAAAAGAAAATTACCAAACACACAAACTAAAAAAATTATGCGTGAAGACAACCTTCTACTCACGAAAATTTCTGCATTTGTACGTTTCTAAATTTGTTTGGGTGACTGCCTGGACATGAAAATTTTCGCATAGGTGTCATTGTTTACTAATTGAAATTTTCGTGTAGATACATTTTTTTTTAGCATGATAATTTTCGTGTGTACTTGTTTATGATAAGTTGTAGAGGTGTTTCACACTTTGAATGTGTACGTAAATTTTTATTTATTTGTTATTAGGTCCTTATCAACGGCTATACGCATGTTGTATGGGTCATCTTCTTCACTCAGATAGTTTCAGGTTGGAGAAACCTCCATGACGAGAATGGCGGAGGTAGAGATATCTGACAAAGATATTTAAAAGAAAAAAATGAAGAACGGACAATAGAGCGCTCGAAAATTGAGTAGATTGCTTGTGTTGGGTTCTCTGCGACAAAATCCTAGGGGTTATTGAAACCAAAAGTTAAAAAAAAAAAAAAAAACTTTGATTTGAGTCTACAAAAAGTCAATTATCCATCCAATCCAATATTGAGTGAATGTATGAACAATCCGAGACTTTTGTGAGTCTGTATACGAAGTATCTTATGCCCTTTACATCTACTAGAAAGAGAGATATGAGCTATCGGATGAACGCTTCAGAGAACGGAAAATAAATCTATCGAAAGAACCCTTGAGAGAGCTACAAAGCAGTCAAAGTTGTTGGAGCAGGGTGGATGAGTTTTTATTTGGTGAATCCCTGATTCTAGGGAGCGAGGGAGAGAGTGCGACGGAGGCTGGCTCCCTAGAAAGGTTCTTGGTGAATAAGGGCTTCGAGAGAAGAAATCCTCCTATGAGACTCCTTATTTCTCTCAATAAAAAGGTTTTTGATATTTTTATACGTGGGTGTGAAAAGAGCAATTTGTGGGAAAAAATGTTTATGTGAGTGTGGAAAGAGGAACACGTGGTTGCGAATAATAGCTTCTTATTTCAAATAGAATCAACCAAACTTTAAAAAAAAAAAAAAGTACAAGAGAGCATAGTCAATGCATTTATTAAAACAAGGGAGCTAGCTATCTAACTATTTAGCACGTGAAGGACAAGACAAATTTTTTTATTTTTTGGTTGATTCTTGTTTTGCTCCCATCTAAACCATTCCTTTTTCTGCTCTATAGAAACCATAGACAGGCACAAAGCTTCAGCTCACTTTGTCTCATCCTTTCAGAGAGATGAGATGTGAAAACTAAACGGGAAGGAAGGATGCATGAATGTGGCCGAATGAAGCTGCCCTTCAATCAATTATGAAAGCTGGGGAGCACTCTCATTGGTCACAAACAAAACCAAAGCAAGCCAAACATTTTGATTTTCTCTTCTGTTTGTTCAATCAATATACAGTGGGGTCCTATTCGGAACCGATTAATTCTACGATTATGACATTAATGTCAAACTTTATTTTCTTATCGCACATGTTAGAGCTTGACATTACCAACATGCTTATTTCTTCCTCTCACAGCCACCCTTTACCACTTTTTCTAAAGCCCTTTGATTTTGATGTTGGTAGCTAGGTTAATCAAGAGCCATATTTAGTTAATGGAGCACTAAGGCATTTCCAATATAGAGGAAAAGTTTGAGGGGAGGTCCCTATTTTCTAACCTTGGACTATATATCATATTTACATTCAAACTAAATGTGTAGTAGTAAAATGGCCTATGAGGTCGATTGAGTTTTGCTTCCAAAATACTATGTGGTTTGGCGTGAGGTCTCGATCGGAGTTGTGTTGCTCTTAAACCTTATATATACGAATAATTCTAGAGGGTCCGTGTTGGTAGCTTGGGAGATTGTTCGGACCCTCTCAGGCACGTGCCTGGGAGGGTGTTTGACACGTGAACCCAACACATCGGCTCCAAGAAACTCTTAACCTCTTCAAGCTCCTCCTCCTGCGCAAGCGGAGCTTGTGCCTCCTCTGGCAAGCTCTTCCTCCTGCGCAAGCTCCTCCTGCGCCTCCTCTGGCAAGCTCCTCCTCTTTGGCAAGCTCCTCCTGCGCCTCCTCTGGCAAGCTCCTCCTCTTGCTCCTCCTGCACAAGCTCCTCCTCCTACTCTGGCAAGCTTCTCCTCCTGCGCCTCCTCTGGCAAGCTCCTCCTCTTTGGCAAACTCCTCCTGCGCAAGCAGATCTGCGAATCTGGCAAAGCTCCTCTGCTCTGCTCGCTCCTCCTCACGCCAGATCTGTTCCTCGTCACGCCTCCGCTGCTCGGCGCCTCCTCACGCCTCCTCCTCTTCTTCATCTTCTTCTGGTACGTTTTCAAACCTGCTTAATATCTTGAAATTATACTGAAAATGCTGCAAAATCTGGTGTTTGGTTTGATAATCCTGAAATTATACTGATATAATCCTAAAATTATACTCAGTCTCCCCGGGGTGTTTGGTTTGATAATCCTGCAAAAACATGGCGTGAAGTAATATCTTGCAAAAACCAACCAATTCATGATAATCCTGCAAAAACATGATGTGCAGGGTTGGATTTTATTAGATTATGCTCTTTTTTGCACCCAAAATCTAGAATGTGTTTGGTCTATATTTGGTTTGATAATCCTGCAAACGTCCCTCTCGATTTATGCTTTTACAATATGAAGCATGTATCACAATGCATTGTAGACAGTGTGTTTTTTGTTGTTGTTGTTGTTGTTTTTTTTTTTTTTTTGTATAAACCAATCATAATTTTAGCCTAGTTGTAAAACATTTTAAATATTAGCTAATTTGTACAGTCTACTCCTTAAATGTGAAAATTTGTGAGAATAATAATTTTTTTGTCATGGAATTATATTTTTTATTGCGTTTTGATATGTGTTTCAATACACATGTAGATACTCTTACGTACATATCTGATGATAACTACCCCTTTAATAGGTTCAGTAAGAAGAAACTTTAGAAGAGATAAGGGATGGATAGTGTAGAATATATTGAATTGATGGAGAATGAAAAAAATTTAGAAAAGATAAAGGATCCTACAGAAGGGATGAAATTCAGCGGCATTGATGAGTACAAACGTTATTATCATGATTATGGTAATAAAATAGGATTTCCAGTGAAAATAAAGAATACAGAAAAAGATGAAAATGGAAAAACTATATTCTTAACGCTTGCATGTGGTCGGTCTGGGCAGCATACAAGTAAATCACAAAGTGTTGTAGACAAGCGGGGTATAGCTAAATGTGGATGTATGGCTAAAATTAGAGGTAAAATACTCTATGATGGTGATGTGTTAGTGACAAAAGTAACAGTTGATCACAATCATGAATTGAGCCACGAAAAATCAAGATTTTATCCAAAAAATAGAGTTATGAGCTCATATGTGAAGAAGAAGCTGGATTATAATGATAGGGCTGGTATTAGGCCAAATAAGATTTTTACTTTATGTGTGGTTGAAGCAGATGGTCATGATATTCTGCAATTTTCTCAGAAAAATTGTTACAATTATCTAGATAAAATGAGGAGGTTGAGACTTGGGGAGGGGGATGCGGAGGCCATTCATAACTACTTCCAAAAAATGCAAGCTAACAATGCTAATTTCTTTTATATGATGGATTTGGACAATAAAGGGAGATTGAGAAATGTCTTTTGGGCTGATGCATGGAGCAGATCAGCTTACAAGGAGTTTGGAGATGTTGTTACATTTGACACTACATACTTAACAAATAAGTATGATATGCCATTGCTCCTTTTATTGGGGTGAACCATCACGATCAGTCAATTCTTTTGGGATGTGGATTGATATGTGGTGAGGCCGTTGAAGAGTTTGTTTGGCTTTTCAAAACTTGGCTTGTGTGTATGAATGACAATGCTCCGACCGCTATAATCACTGATCAAGATAGGGCAATGAAGAGAGCCGTTGAAATTGTATTTCCCAACACACGACACAGATGGTGCTTGTGGCATATTATGAAGAAGTTGCCTGAAAAGTTGTCCGGTTGCAATCAATATGAGGCAATCAAGTTTGCAATGCAAATAGCAGTTTACGATTCCTTGTCTCATGAAGAGTTTGAAGTAAATTGACATGGTTTCATTGAGAAATATTGTCTGCAAGAAAATGATTGGTTGAGAGGATTATATCTTGAAAGAATGCGTTGGGAGCCAACATATAAAAAATCTACTTTTTGGGCGAGGATGTCTTCAACTCAAAGGAGTGAAAGCATGAATGTTTTTTTTGATGGTTATGTAAATTCGAAGACCACTTTGAAGCAATTCGTTGAACAATATGAGAATGCACTACGAAGTAAGGTTCAAAAGGAAGCTGAATCGGACTTTAAATCGTATAACCGACTGATCCCTTGCATTACTCCTTATGCAATAGAGAGAACTTTTCAAACGTCCTACACTACAAAAAAATTTAAGGAGTTCCAACACGAGATAGCAGGGAATATATGTTGTACAATAAGTAGTAAAGTTATATATGAAAGTGGCTTTGAGGTATACATTGTTAGACAAGACTTGGTGATAGGAGATAGACAACGTTCAATCAATTTTATAATATATTTTAACGTTGCCGACTTCAATATCAAGTGTAATTGTCAATTGTTTGAGTTCAAGGGGATCTTATGCAGACATGTATTGAAAGTGTTGTTTGAAAGACATATTCATACTATACCAGATAAATATGTTCTTCGGAGGTGGAGGAAAGATGTGAAGAGGGCTCATACAAGGGTTAAGATTGTTTATTCAGATTGGGGAATGAAGCCTGAAAATCAAAGGTTTGACAAGATGTGCAGTCACTTCTATGAAATGGCTGACTACGCCGCTGAGGATGAAAAGAAGACATGCCAAGTTCATCAATGGATCACTTTGAAAATGGAGCAACTCAAAACTGACGATGGTGATGAGGGTGTTGATTCACACGGGTTTATGGAATTTGGGTCCAACACTACTAGTTCTGGGATGCAATCCAACATTCATTGTCCATTATCGGTTCGTAGCAAAGGCCGACGCTCTAATTCAAGGATGCAACCCACAGTTGAAAATATTTGTAAAAAAATACAAAGGAAAAAAAATAAACAAGCAAAAAAAGATCACGCCCTTTAGAAGAATGTGGTATGTTCTGCAATATGTTTTTTTTTTTTAATATTTAATTTCTTAAGTCTAGAATATTAAATTTATATGTACACATGTCATTTGTAGGGTTGTTCCCATAGTGGAATTGAAGGATCAGAATATTTGACACCGCATTCAATAAATCCAAATACCCAGGTTTGTTTTTAATATATTTACTGATGCGTAACTATCACTTATGATTGTTTACTTATGATTTGTATTTGTCGACTTCAAGGATGAAACAATTGTGTCACAATCTGGTAACGCATTAGCAGGAATGAATCATATTTATACGCTCATCTCACAGGTATATAAACCAAGGGGCACACTATTTCGTAATATTGTTGTTATTTTTGCAGTGCAATTCTTTATTGTTTATTTATTTATTTATTTTGGCAGACACCAACTTCAAACAACGACATGGAGTTGCCAGACTATAGATGGTTGTGAATTCAAAATGTTTTCACTCTAGGTTAGCTTCTTGTTCTTTCAAGTTATTTCTTGTTCTTCTTTCTATGTAAAATATGCATAATTTAGATTTGAACTCTTAGCTGAGTTTTCCCATTGGTTAGGCAGGGCTTGATTTGATTAGAACCATGAATGCCAAACCGAAGAGAACCTGAAGCCCTCTTGCACCAGCTCTTGTCGGACATGCATTTGAAATGCATTTGAATGTTGTCAGAAAGAAGGAAGTTGAAATTGAAGAGCTCTGCAAGCTCCATTATGAGGAATTCATTCTTGCAGTTGATGCTGAAGAGCTCAAGAGTGAGGCCATTAAGATGTCGAAGGTCTTCCCATTTTCAGTCCATATAAACACATTAGTTAAGAGTCAGGCATTTTGAACTTATGGTTATGGTTGCAATCAGTGTTTTCTGCAATCAGTTGATGAGTTAAGTGTTTTCTGCAATCAGTGTTTTGAACTTATGGTTATTGAAAAATGAATTATATTATGAGATGTGATTTGCAAGTGTTGTAAGTTATGGGATGTGATTTGCAAGTGTTGTAAGTTATCTAGTGTTGTAAGTTATCTGTTGTTGTAAGTTACAAATATTTGCAAATGTTAAGTACATTATCTGTTGTTGTAAGTTACAAAGATTTGCAAGTGTTGTAAGTTAGGTCAGCATTGTTGTAAGTTAGGTACATTATCTGTTGTTGTAAGATTTGCAAGTTGTTGAAAATTACATACTACTGGTAGTATTACGAGTCCTTTGTGTGGGCTTGAGAACAAGGAAGTCTTTGGAGGAATAGAGGCAGAATAACTTGAAGGCTGAGATGGAAGTGATAATGACCATGAAGAAAGTCGCAGTGAAACCACAAACGAGACCTCCACCTATCTGGATGCAGAACCTTGTATATATACTGCACAACTTTAACCACTGGAGCTCACTGGAACTTGTTATCGCTAAAATAGAAGCATGTGTTGCAGCAGAGTTTGCACCTAAACTCAAATATGTCACCACCTGTTTAACTCCACCATGCACCCTAACACATTAGTGATCTTTCTTCTACTTTCCAACGATTGTTGATCAGATTTAGTTTTCTTATAAACATATTGTACATAAACATCTACAAAACTAGAGGTAGAACACTAAAATGCAGTTGAAAATTAGGGCAATTCAATATAAGCCAATATAAGCATTCCAATCCAATATAAGCATTCCTGCAACTATAACATATAAGCATTCTTATTCCTGATATTAACAAAATGTACATTCATTCATAACATAACTGAATACACGTTTGAAATACCGTTTACAGAGTATTCAAAAATACACAAGTTTGGACAAAAAAACTACCATTATCATAAGAAACACCACTAGCAGTGCATTAATCAAATCCCTTGTCAATGCCCATTTATCATTGTTCGCTTGAGCTTCACCCGCGCAAGCGTGATACTGATTATTCATATCTTCGAAGAAATTTCTTGTCTCGTAGTTCTTATTTTTCACCTCTGCAGCAGATGATGAGTTTGCCTCGTCGTTATATTCCACCACTTCTGAGCGAACCCACTCTTTATAACTAGCATGAGCCTCGGCAGCTGAGGCAAAATCCTTGTACAAATTACCTTTATACCCTGTTACTTGGATTGAACAATCTTGCCAAGTTGCGTAAATTTCAGGGACATGACCGCGATATACCACATATGCCTTGTATGTCATTGTTGGGTTAAGATCCTTATTTCAACATAAAAAAATATGTTATTAAGCTATAGATGCCAATAATACAGTAAAAAAAATTCAACTAATCTTTAAAATGTTTTACAATCAGATTTTTTCGACATGGTGGTTGTTGATACCAACCAGCATTTTGTACAAATTAGCTAATCTTTAAAATGTTTTACAACTAAGTTAAAATTATGATTGATTTATAAAAAAAAAAAAAGCATAATCTAATCAAATCCAAGCCTGCACATCATGTTTTTGCAGGATTATCATGAATTGGTTGGTTTTTGCAAGATATTACTTCACGCCATGTTTTTGCAGGATTATCAAACCAAACACCTCGAGGAGACTGAGTATAATTTTAGTATAATTTCAGGATTATCAAACCAAACACCAGATTTTGCAGCATTTTCAGTATAATTTCAAGATATTAAGCAGGTTTGAAAACGAACCAGAAGAAGATGATGAAGAAAAAGAGGAGGCGTGAGGAGGCGTCGAGCAGCGGAGGCGTGACGAGGAGCAAATCTGGCGTGAGGAGGAGCGAGCAGAGCAGAGGAGCTTGGCCAGATTCGCAGATCTGCTAGCGCAGGAGGATGAGCTTGCCAGAGGAGGCGCAGGAGGATGAGCTTGCCAGAAGAGGAGGAGGAGCTTGCGCAGGAGGAGCAGGAGGAAGAGCTTGCGCAGGAGGAGCAGGAGGAAGAGCTTGCCAGAGGAGGGGGAAGAGCTTGCCAGAGGAGGCGCAGGAGGAGCTTGCGCAGGAGGAGGAGCTTGAAGAGGTTAAGAGCTTCTTGGAGCCAAGGTATTGAGTTCATGTGCCAAACACCCTCTCAGACACATGTTTGAAAAGGTCCAGACAATCTCCCAAATTACCAACACGGGCCCTCTAAAATTATTCATATATATATGTTCTCAAAACTTGGATGATACTTGCTATACCTCACAATACCTTGAATTCCCATAGTAGCACTAGTAATGGGAACTATCAGCAAGAGCGAGAAAAATTTATACCTTTGGTCAGTGGACAAATGAGTTGGATGGATTAAGTAAGCACTTAGACAATTCAACACAATTTTGAACTCCAAATTCCAGACACATTTGAGTTTTATTGTAACATAGGTATAGGTCTTCCTATGTCACCCGCATAACTTCCAGCCTAAACCATAGTGGCTAGAGTTGGGCCGGAGATAAAGCTTAAAGAGCTAAACAAAAATACGAAAATTCTAAATGTCGAGGAAGTGGGCAAGGAAAACAGCGAGGGAGGGAGAGAGGGACCGCTCATCTCTCTCGAAATACGTGCATAAAAATGTTGACACGCATCCGAAGGAGATGGACGGTTCCTTCCCTTCATCTCTCCCTCCCTCGCTGTTTTCCTCGCCCACTCCCTTGACAGGTAGAATGACTCAAAAAAATAAGAGCAGTTCTACATGGCGAGGAAACGAACGAGGAAATGAGCGAGGGGAGGGAGGTGGCGGAGAGGGACCGTTCACCTCCCTCGAGATACGCGCATAAAAATCGATAGCACATATTCCGAAAAAGATGAACGATTCCTACCCCGCCACCTCCCTCCCCTCGCTCGTTTCCTCGTCCACTTCCTCAACATTTAGAATTTCTGAAAAAATAAAAGTGAATGAAAAACGTATGCACTTAGAGAGGATATAGCTAGGAGAGATCTTGAACACTTCCCACGCCATTGTCACCTTTTTATTATTCTGACACGTACCATCTCTCGCTTGCATCAGAAATTCTAGCTGCATATGATGTCTACACCCTATAAGAGACATATAGGCTAGTGTAGGCTAGTTAGTGTAGTTAAAATGATGTAGTTGGTTGACACAAGATCTATTTCCAGATTTAGCTAACCCTATGTCCCTATTTCGGTTTACTTCACTTCACCTCACACCTTTAAAACTTATTTTTATATAAACTTGTTTTTGGGCTGTGTTGTGTGGGGGCCGGCCTGGTCACAAGGTAATGCAGCATGACAGAACAACAACTACAGCAGTAGCAGCAAAGAAACCCAGCATCTCTATCTGTTCTGTTGGAGTGTCTGCAAATACCCCGTATTTAGTGAAAGAGAACACAACACAACCCAAAAACACTACTGTTTTCATTCATTACTTCTGGATAGAAGCTAGTTGGGAATGTATGGTAGGGTGTAGGGGGTATAAAAAGTGGGGGCATGTCATGGATGGGTTAGCAGAAGGGCAGGAGAAGAGTAGTTTGATACTGATTTGTTTTGTAATAAGAAAAGAAGAAAAGTGGCATAGTTTTGTGGGGCTCAAGATATTCTATGGCTAGAGGGACTGCATGGAAAGATGGGATGTGAAGAGAAGAAGGGGTGTGCATTGAGACTTTTCTTTCTCTCTCTCTGTCTGAGTCTGAGTCTGACTCACTACTTTTAGTCTAGCACTCTAGTAGTCTAGGGAGGATTGTAGCTAGGTGAGCCCTACTCTAGTACCTAGAGTTTTTAACCTTTTCTCAAGTACGGATTCTGAGCCACAGAGCTGTCATGAACTCTATTGTACTGTACATGTCTCTATTATATTCATTTTTCATTTTTTAAGATGAAAGGTAGCCCATTCTTGTGCTCCATGGGGATTTTTCTAAATGGGCCAGGGGTTGGCAGTAGAGTAGGGAGTTGGATTTGAAATCATATTCAAGTTAGGCTAGATGGTTGAAGCCCACTTCTATTGTCTATGGTTCTTGTATCATCTGCCTGAAAATTAATTGAGATCAGTTTTTGAAACTCCCTCCCCATTCCCCATTAAGGTTGAAGGAAAAGTTTTTGTGAAAAAACCATTGGATTTGAAGGTTTTTTCATGGTAACAAGATGTGTTTGAAAGTGTTTTCGGGAGTTCAAAGTGTTTGATCCCAATAATTGTGTTTTTAGATTGGATCCAAAGTTCAATGGAGCTTAATTATATAGACAGGTTGGGTTTTCATTTGATTGTAGATTAAGTTGTTAACATCGTGCAAAAATTTTCACGGGCCTTTCATTTATGGCAAAAAAATAAAATAAAACAAAATCCTAGGAATCGCGAGTTTAACACTACTGTTTGCAAAAATGTAATTTCTGGGTGAGTTTTGCTCCTTTCACTCGCACCAAGGCACTTGGCCCCACCGACTTTAAATTTTTTTTTTTTTATATTTTTTATGTTATGGTCGCCCTTGCAATGCCGACTAGTCCGTCCCATCCCACCACTTCCTCTATCTGTTCTACCTCCTCACTCTGCCTGTTTCCCTTCTTTTGCTCCTTCACTTTGATTACTGTGACACCAGCAACCGCCATGTCTCATACTATCTTCCTCTCCCTTCCTTTTTGCTTGATTTAGTTCTTTTTCCCACCATCACCATTAACAATTCCAACCTTTCTTTCATGCTTTGAGAAAGAAAAATGCTTTGAAAAATGTATTTTTTCGAGGTCTAGTTTTGTCTTTTATTCATAGGATTTTTTTGGAGATACATGAAAAATTTGATCCATTAATTTTTCCTCAAGATACATATTTGTATCTCGAGGTTCTTCTGTGCGTTATTGTTTGAAAGGCACGAGCCTTTTGAAAATCAATGCACGTTGACTGCTAGTCCTGGGAGAGATTGCAATAGTGATTAATGATGGGGGAACCTCTAATATCTATTTATGATAGGTGAAAAATCGCAAATAATCATTTTTTTGTCCACATCTAATTTTACATTTGAAATTATTTTTTGCTACTTAACTTTGAGTAGGTCTAGGGAACCATGTTTGGTGGTCATTTTTGGGTCAGTTTTGGTTTTTTACACTTTTTATCATTCTCTTTAAAACACAACCACAAATACCATTCATAAAATGAGTAAAAATATTAAAAAAAATCCCAAAATGACCAAAAAGTGGCCACCAAATATGGCTCCCTAGAATTGTTGCTTAACTTTATATACTAATTTAATTTTCTTCCATATATTTATCTTTTGTGCTTCTACAAAGTAGCTTGTTAGACTCACTGTCTTCCCTATAGGTTGGATTGAGTTTTGTTTAGCAATTGGTGTTTTGAATAGTTATTTATGTATTGTTCGAATTAATTAGTTTTTGTTAAGGTAATTAATTATTATATTATCATTAATTAACTATACTCATCACTTCGCCCCCCTTCAACAAAAATCCTGGCTCCGTCACTGCATGTTATGATGTATATGCTCAAAAAATAAAAGAGGGTGACATTTGTAAACCATACTCACAGTCTATCTGGCGAGTTACATGAACCACACTTTCATAGATTTGTTTCTTGAACAAACACATAAATCATCTTTGTACCACCATTGAAAAATGTAGAATTCTTGCTCACGCATTATGATTTTTTTTTTGAGTTAATTTCGGTTTCCTAATTTAAAAAAATATTTCGATGTCTAAAGTAAAAACGTAAAAAATTTCGAGGGTACACATATATATATATAATAAATCTTAAAAGTATATGAAGTATGTGAAAAAAAAAATAAGATGCACACAAGTATATAAATATATTAAATACATTAAATGAAATGTAAATACCAAGAAATGAAATCAATATATAAACAGAAAATCAGAGGGTGGTTTAAAAAATCAATATATAAGTAGAAGAAATGATAATTAGAAATTCGGAGGGGCAAAAATCAATAAATAATTAAAAGAAATGATAATGAGAAAAAAAAACCCCAAAAATTTATGAAAAACTCCTAAAAATATGTAATTTCAAAAAAACGAATTTTTTGATGAAATTTTGCGGAAACGAAATCCTTGCTCTTGGTTGTTTTAGTATACAAACTCAACTAAAAGCTTTTCAGTGTCTTTAAGATACTCCACTAAAAGTTCTCTAATGGTTATTTCAAATTTTTTTTTGGGGATAGAAAAATATTTCTATGTAATTTTTCAAAAGAAAATTTGTGTGAGTTTTGGCGCACAAACTCAATTCAATGTTCTGGAGTGGCCAAAATAAATTCGTCAAGTTCTAGTTTTTTTTCAGAATAGTTCAAAATCCTCTCTATTTCAACCAATCTCCTTTTCAAAGGTTTTGGAACACATTCAAAAGTTACAAAGGTTTTGTCTCCGAGCTTCTCTCCATGGCAAACACACTCAAACAAACCCCCAAAGCATAACTTATTTACGCTCTGGCTCTAGGAGATTTCAAAGGCACTTTTGGAATAATCTTAGAAAAATTTTCTAAGTCGTAGGATCCGTTTTTCATGCGTCATGGACCGTCCAAGATAGGGCAGTGAGTTGCTCCTGTGATGGCAAAGCTTGCCACAGCAACTCCCCCGGCTAGGCTTGGAGGCGGCTCGGCGGGGAACCTCAGCCTCCACGTACTTTTGTTCAAGCGATAGGGAATCTTCATGTGGGAAAGATAGATGATATGCCGATTGAAGGCACAAGGTTTCGCAATGGTGAGTCTCCCGCAATATCAGTCATTGGTTCGAATGAATCGAGGGGTGAGCATTAATGGAGAAGCACGTTATTGTGTTGAAGTTTTCGAGTTTCTATCCATCTCTGGAAGCTATCCGGTATTCTATTCATCGAACTTGGGGAGTTTTAAGAGATCTCCATGGGTTTGTTTGATCAATGTCGTGTTTTGGTAAGGTTTCAATCATAAAAAGAAGTTCCCTATTGAGGGACTCTTCCCTCATACGTGGTGCTCGGATCAAAGCTTTTCGATGGCATGTGGATTTTAGTTTGAGAACAGATCAGGTGGTTGCTCCGCTTTGGGTTGAACTCCCAGGTTTACCATTACAGTTTTTTCATCCAATAATCTTGAAGGCGATCGAGGATGCTTTTGGTACCTAATATCTTTGGATGGATGACAACACCTAGCTAATGCTTTTCACGTCCTCAATCCGCCCATATGCGTGTAAGGATGGATCTATCCGAACCTTTCGAATCAAAATTTTGGATTGATAGTTCGAACAATAAGGGTTACTAGCAAAAACTAGTTTTTCCAAGCTTTAAATATTATGATAACTGCTCTTTGATAGGTCATGACGAGGTGAATTGTAGGGAAAAAAAATACATGGCCAGTTCCAAAGATTGAAAACTAATGTCAGCAAACCTAACAAAGGGAAGGAAGTGATAGAAGCCAAACAGGTTTATCGTCCAGTGAGCAAAAAGGAGGAACAATCTTTTCCTGACACGGGTACAAGTGCAAAAAACACGCAAGAAAGAGATAGTTCAAATCAAGGCGCTACTGGGATTGGTGCAGATGTTAAATGGAGCTCTCAAGACGTAAAAGATCTTACTAGCCCATGCTCTGTATTAGTTGTGAAGAACTCTTTTGATGCGTTGATGGGAGAAGAGATTGAAGCAATTGAAAATGCTGACATTACAGAGGAACCCAAGAAGAAGGGACAAGAACCTGGTTTATTTGGGAAAACTCAGATATTGGAGAAGGAGGGACAAACTCCTTTCACACCATCAAAAGGTAAGAAAGTGGATAAGGAAAATATTGTGGCTTATCTTAAAGAGGTTGAATACACAAGCAGTGTGGTGGAGCAAGTTGCGAGAAATCATGTGCCTGATATGAATTTTTCTTCTTTAGGACGAGTACCACACCTATTCCAATGATAACATCCCTTCGTCTGACCACATTAATGCAACAATGGAAGTGTAGACCAGCTTCGTGGAAGACTCTTTGAATATTTCGGGCACAAACTTGCGGGAAACACATTCTGACAATGAGGTAACAAGTTCCAGGTCTAATGATGCAGAGTTAGGCGCATGGTACAATTTGGATGGTGACAGAAAAATCAAAAAGATAAAGGGTGGTAAACCAATTGTTGGTCTTGGGGAGCGTTGGGTGACTAGAACCACGACTATCCAGTCTAGTGTGAATGATTGGTAACATGATGTTTTGGAATGTGCGGAGTGTGGGGAACAGAGCAACTTGGTGCGTGATAGAAAAGCTCGTCAAAGATTATAATGTAAAAGTTCTTGCAATTGCAGAACCAATGATCGAATCTAACAGACACGTGAAAATGGGAGGTAAGGTTTTTTTTTTTTTTTTTTCTTCCAATGAAAGTATGGGTGGAAAAATATGGTTGCTTTTGGTCTAACGAATTACAGGTAAATGTACAGAGCTCATCGAATAAGATCATTTACTGTCAAGTTACTTTGGCTTCTAACAACAAGCCTTTCTTTGAATCCTTTGTTTATGCCAAATATTCCATTTTGGAACGACAAAGGCTCTGGGCAGACATGGAGGTTTTTGCTTTAGGTTTATCTGATCCATGTCTTGTGGATGGAGACTTTAACATAATCACAGAAGATGTAAAAAAATTTGGACGAAGAGAACCGGTTATTTCGGCAATGTCAGACTTTTCGAATTGTATTTCTGCCTGTGGTCTTTCTGATTTGGGTTTCTTTGGTCCCAAATATACTTTGTGTATGATTCAACAAGGACTTGGGCCAAACTTTATAGAATTTTAGCGAACTCATAATGGTCATGTTCCAGGTTGTACACAAGAGTTGAACATCTTCATAAAACATGCTCGGATCACGTCCCTCTTTTGGTATTTCTTCTTACAGTCCCTAGGGTAGGTATGTCTCCTTTTAGATTCCAACGTATGTGGGCCACACACGATGAATTTATGAAATTTGTTGACACAAACTGGCGATTAGATTGCTTTGCCTCGAGGGCTATGGACATGTTGTCTTTCAAACCAAAAAAATTGTGTAGTAGGTTAAATATTTGGAATGATGAAGTTTTTGGTAATATTTTAGCCATATGAGAAGTCTAGAGGATGAAATCAAGCAATGAGAGTTTGCTCAACTCAATGATTGGGATGTGAATGTGAATGCTAATCTGAATAGGTGTCAGACATAGTATAAATTGGTTTTAGTATAGGAGGAAATTTATTGGAAATAGAAGTCAGGTGAACGTGAGATGATAGAAGGTGAGGCTTGCACTAAGTATTTTTTTGCCACGTCTAAGTCTAAACAGAAGATGAGAACTATCTCCAAAATTACCAATACAGAGGGGAACTTAATTACGAATCCTAAGGTAATCTTAAGGGAGGTACAATATTTTTTATTCCAGTCCTTGCTCACATCATAAGGTAATAGGGAGGATCCTGCTCTACTGGAATGTATACCTCACCTAGTTAACATAGAAGATTGTGATAATATCTTGAAGGAACCGAGTTTAAAAGAGGTTAAATCTGTCATTTTCAGCATTCCATTTGATAGTGCTCATGGATCGAATGGGTACATGTTAGGTTTTTTTTTTGTGCTGAAATATTATTAATATAGACCTCTGGGAAGAAACGAAAGAATTTTTTCGGGGTCATTTACTACCCAAGACTTTTACTGGTAATCTTATTACCATCATACCTAAATCAGAGGAGCCCAAATTCTCTTCAGAATTTCGCGTAATAAATATGTGTAATGTGGTTTATAAGGTGTTCAATAAGATCCTTTGTTCAAGATTGACACATCTCCTTCCAAGCATTATCTCACATGAACAAGGGGTGTTTGTCTAAGGGTGACTTATTTCAGAAAATATTGGGTTGACTCAAGAGTTGTTGAGAAATATTGGAAAGAAAACTATGGGCCATAATGTTATTTTTAAGCCGGATATGAAACAGGCGTATGACAGGTTAGAATGGTCGTATATCCTTGCAGTGCGTAATTTTTTGGGTTTTATAACAGATTATGTTTATTAGTTTCGAATTGTATTACCTATTGTGGCTTCTTAGTGTTGTTGCAAGGCAGGTATGATGACCATTTCCGTGTTTCCCAGGGTTTGAAATAGAGGGACTCTTTATCCCCACTGTTGTTTGTGATAGCTGCAGAGGTGCTTAATTAGTAGGGTTTCACCAGAGCATTTTACAATGATGAAATTAAAATCTTTTACACTCCCAGAATGTGTCATCCAATCATTCGTTTACTGTATGCAGATGACTCCCTAATCTTCTAGAATGGAAAGAAAAAAAATCAATGATGAGGTGTCTAGATTTCCTTAGGAGATATTGTGTTATTTCTGGTGAAAAAATAAATGCTAACAAGAGTTTGTTTCTACTGGATAACAAAGTTCCTTTTGAGAGAGTTGTTCTGCTAAAGCAATGGACATGATTTCAAAGTCGTTAATCTTCGATTAAATACCTAGGCGTCCCTATCTACCAGGGTCATTGTCGTATCAATTTCTTTATTGACCTTGTTTTGAAGATTCAGAATAGGGTGCAAGAGTGGAAATTTGGGCTATTATCTCCTGATGGTAGGTTGATCCTAGTCATGCATACTTTATCCTCTATGCCAATTTACACTATGGCGGTGACATGTGTTCCTATTACGGTAGTGGAGACAATTCAACGCATCATTTTTGAGTTTTTTTTTGGGCGATCGTGAAGGGAGACACAAGCATAAATGGCGGCCTGGAGCCTTCTCAGTGTGTCTGTGGCAGAAGGTGGCTTGGGTGTTGGGGAGTTAGCCAATGTGACAAAGGCTTTCAAAGTTAAGTCTTTGTGGAATCTACTGTGCACTAACTCCTTATGGGCAGTCTTGATGAGAAGAAAATATTTATTGGCGGGCGTTCCTATAAGAGTGCATGATGATAAAATTGGAATGTCGTAATTTATGAGAAAACTATTGGAGGTTTGAGATGTGTTGGTAGATTCTTCGACCTGGAAAATTGGTGTTGGGCATGTCAATTTCTTTAATGCAAAATGAGCCCCAAAATATTTTGAACGAGTTGGCTGGGCAGCAGAAGAAGATAAATGGTGTTTTCTCCATTGTATAAAGAGTGAGCAATTTTCCTTTCTTGGTTCTGAGTTGCAAATAAAGGCTATAGAATTCTATGAAAATAGGTTGCAAAAGGAGGCAAGGGACCTTGATTCCAGAGTTTGGACGTTGACCATTGATGGTGGCTTCAGTCTTAATTCAGTTTTCAAGATTCTTAGAAACAGGGGAATCAAGGATGGGGCATGAAAGCTTCTATGACACCCTTTGATGCCAACAAAAATTTATGTTTTGGTGTGAAAATCGATTCAGAGAGTGCTGCCATTAAATGGGGAGCTTAGACGTATCAGGTTCAGGTTGGCATTGAAGTGTAGTTGTTTTTCCGGATTTTGAGTCCAAGAAGCATTTGTTCATTGAAAGAGAATTGGCTGGCAAGGTATTGTCTCATTTTGAGTTGGTATTTGATATATATACTTATGCGTAGGCCCATTGAAGTGTCCACTTTACTGGTAGAATGGTTCAAAAAAGCGAATAGATCACAAAGGTCGGGATTCTTTATAATTTTACCCCCTTATTCATACTGTGGGAAATCTGGCTTCAAAGGAATAAAAAATTATACGAAGGCAAGGATTGGTCAGCCAATTATGTCATTATAAAAGATTATCATTGGCTTAAATTAGTGTCGAGATTGTTTATTCCCAAGAAAAAAGAATTCTGACCTGGTTTTGTTAAGAAGACTACGGATGAGGCAAATTTTGACAAAATCTCGAGGCGCCTTTGGGTTTTTTTTTTTTTTTCTTTCCTGAACCTTCCATCCATTTGGTTTTTATGCATTAAATGCTGACGGGTCGCAGTAGATAATAAAGCACCAGGGGGCATTCATTCGAGATAAAATCGGTGAAGTTTTCGAAGCCAAACAACTTTTCTTCGGGACGAGATCCAACAATCTGGCATAATCTGTCGCCCTATTAGAAGGTCTGAAGATGTGTCGACATAGAAATATTAGAAGAGTTTTTATACAGATAGATTCTATGTTGTTCAAGCAATGGTTTTTTAGGGAAATCAAAATCCCATGGTTCCTCCAAAATTTTTGGAAGGAGATCTGGGAGATTGGCGATTCTCTTGTTTGCTCTTTCTCTTATAATTTTCAAGAAACTAATTCGGTTGTTGATGCTTTGGCTACTTTGGGTCAATAAGAAGAGCTAACAAGAACATTCAACTCATATAATCTACCAAGTCGTCCAAATAACTTGGCAAGGTTAGACAAGAATATAATTGCCTATGATAGAAAATGCAGATTAACATATAAAGAGAATGAGGCGATTTGAGGGGCACGATTGGCAATATTTTTCGAGTTTGAATCACCCAATCTTAGCCGTCCCAAGAAGGTTGGAGAAGATCTGAGCCATTGTTTTATGAGGCGGCTAGGTTTCGTGAGGAACATCTAGGGCGCCGTTTTGTGTCGCCGGCGCTAGGTCGCCGTCCTTCTTGGTCGTCTCTGCCTTGACGGACTGACATTGCTTGGCTGGACGATTCCTGGCATCGCTTCCTGTTGCATTGCTTCCTGGATTGTTTTGCTACCTGTTGCAGTGATTGGCCTGTTTTGCTTGGCCTGGCATTGCTTGGCTGAATCTGACCGCCGCGCCATCCGACTGGTGACTGAATCTTGGTCTCCTAAAGGGCTGGCGAGATCACTTTTGTTTGCAACATGACGGCTCCCCTAGCCGTCAACACTTCCTTTCCCCCGTTGGGGGGCACAGAACCATCGGAAGAGGCTCCAAAGCTCTCTTTCGCCCAAATAATAGGAAAAATCCTTGTGGATGATGTTAAGGAGACCCATGTGGAGGGAACGAGATTCCGGAAAGAAGGTGAGCCAGTCATTGGGCTCACGGCATCTGATGAATCCCGTGGGGAGGCTTTCATGGAACAACACGTGATAGTTTTAAAGTTCTCTAGCTACCGGCCAACATTGGTCGATATTCGAGATTCCATTCATCGAACTTGGGGGATTCTAGGTGACTTCTCTCTAGGTCTTCTTGATCAACGACACGTTGTCGTCTGGCTTCAGTTTGAGGTGGAAGCAAAGAAAGTCTTGTCCAGGGACTCGTTCTTGATCCAAGGAGTGCGTTTCAAAGCCTTTCGCTGGCATGATGGTTTCAGTCTAAAAGCCGATCCGGTCTCGGTTCCTCTGTGGGTAGAGTTGCCTAACCTGCCTTTGCATTTATTTCATCCTCCTCTTTTAAAAGCTATTGTGAATTCTTTTGGTGGTTTATTACGCATGGATGATCATACTCGTTGTTTATCACGTCCGGGTTCTGCCCGTGTTTGCGTGGAGATGACGTTGGCAGAAAAGTTACCAAATAGGATATGGATTGATAGGTCAAATAATAGGGGTTTCTGGCAAAAAATTGAATACCCGGGTTTCAAATACTGTGACTATTGCTCTTTGCTAGGACATCATGAAGAATTCTGCAGGAAAAAACTAGGTCTCAAGGGACATGTGAAAACATCCCAAGTGGGGAAAGAAGCGAAACATGAGAAACATACGGGGGAGACCAAGGTTATCAAGCAATAGTATGTTCCAGTAGCCAAAAAAAAAACCAAAATGCAAAATCTGGTGTGGGCACAAGTGGTGCAAAAAATAATAGGGGCGAGGAGATCAAGGAGGGCTTGAATACGGCGAAGTTAGTGAACAAAGAACCGGTAAAGGTGGATATGTCAAACAAATTTGAGACCCTTACAGAGAATATCAATGTAGATGAGGACGCTTCGGCGGATAAGCAGCTGATGGGTAAGAACATGGATCATGCCCATGCCGAGGTTAGGCCAGAATCTACGGAGGAATGCCTCCTGGCGGCGGGGTACACAATTGCGGAGATTGCCAATGTTATTGAAAATCAAGAACAGCCGGTACAACAACATGATGAGGTCAATTCAGGGGCGCAGCGTAGTCGCCTCGACGACACGAACAAAAACGGCTTGTTTCAACCTATTCATGTGGCAGCGTCGCCAGGTGCGGCACGTGACTCAAATGGCGAGGGTCAAGTGGGGCAAGCTGATTCAGGAACGTTGCCAGCTAAAACTGCAACGAAGGAGCAATTGCGGCGCTCTGTTCTGCCCCAGCCAGAGCTCTTCTCGTCCCAGCTTTCGCCCCGGTCTGTGCCCTGTATCGAAATAGGGGATCCTGATTCGCCCTAGCCTGTGCCCTGTATCAAAACAGGGGAACCTGTTTCATCACAGCCTGCCCAATGCACCACATCAGGGGATGAGTTACCCCCGGCAGAGCTTGATTATCTCGCAGAACTCGCTCCCGTAATTGGAGTGGTTTCTAATATAGTTGCTCCTAGATCATATTCTCCTGCGCCGCAGACCATGATGACTATATTGACATAGAAAACAGGGGCTGGAACGGCGAAACCGATAATGCTGGAACAGTTGACATCATAAAATGTTATGCAAACACAACCCGCGGCCATTTCAGTCCCTGTGGCAGCCGGGGACGACCAGGAAGGGAGGGTTTTGTTTGATGTCGCTATCCAGCTGGTGAAGGAGAATCGAGCTTTGCGAAAAAAGAAAAAAAATGAATATCAATACATTAGAAAGTGCCACAGACGATAGTGACGAGGCTGTGTTGGATTTGGAGTTAGGGCCGGAATCACAAGCTTTCAAGGATTTAGAGTTGGGGGCGCAGTCCGATGAGGATCTTCAGAACAAAGTCAAGTTGGCGGTACCTCCGGGCAATTGTCGTAAGACTAAGAGGGCTAACTGGGATGTCAATGCTATTTGTAATTTACATCGTTGTCAGGCAGAGTACAGATTAGCTCTCAAACAGGAGGAGCTTTACTGGATTCAGAAATCAGGTGAAAAAGAGTTTAAGGAGGGGGATGCTTGCACCAAATACTTTTTTGCCTCCCCCAAGTCCAAACAAAAGCGACGAGCCATCAATCATATTACTTTACCGTGCGGTAGGACTATTTCGGAACCTGGTGAGATTCTTGACAAAGCTAATGAGTTTTTTGCTAATTTGCTGTCTTCTCAAGGAACTTGTATGGTGGATACGGATCTGTTAAATTGTATTCCGAAGTTGATGAGTCCCGGTCAGTGCGACACTTTGGTCAAAAGACCTTCTTTGGAGGAAGTGAGAAATGTTGTTTTTGACATACCAAAAAATAGTGCGCCAGGTCCGGATGGCTTTACTGCTGATTTCTTTCAGTTTTGTTGGGAGGTTTTGAGTATGGATATTTGGGAGGCAGCTATCCAATTTTTTGAAGGGGAGGCGATGCCGGCTTTTTTTTCGGCTAATTTCATGGCTTTGATCCCTAAAGTTGAGAATCAAGGTTCCTTTTCTGAATTTCGCCCAATAAGTCTGTGTAATGTGATTTATAAGATTTTCAGTAAAATTCTCTACAATAGACTGGTAGATCTCTTGCCAGGTTTGATTTCTCAGGAGCAGGGGGCTTTTGTTAAAGGCAGGTTCATTGGTGAAAATATTGGCCTGGCGCAGGAATTGATTAGAGACATTAACAGGAAGGTATTTGGAGGCAATGTGGTGCTGAAAATTGATATGGAGAAAACCTATGATCGAATGGAATGGAACTTTTTGTTCGCAGTGCTTCAAAAATTTGGCTTTACTGGTAGAATCTGTCATGTCATCTCCAACTGCATTACTTCTTGTGGCTTTTCGATTCTGCTGCAGGGAGCCTACAAAGGTTTTTTCAGATCCACTAGGGGTTTAAGGCAAGGCGATCATCTTTCTCCGTTTCTTTTTATTATTGTGTTCGAAGTGTTGAGTAGGGGATTGAAAGAAACTTTTGATAAAGGAAAAATTGGGTATTATTATACACCCAGGCATTGCAATCCTATTTCTTACCTCCTGTATGCAGATGACACCCCCATTTTTCTAAATGGAAGAAAATCCTCAATTATGGGTTGCATGGGTTTCTTGCAACGTTACTGTAAGACCTCGGGGCAGAAAATAAACGAGAGCAAAAGTTCTTTTATTTTGGACGATAAGGCAGTCGAGGAGAGAATTGTGATGTTAAAAAGTTGCATAGGTTTCCAGTTTAAACATGCTCCTTTGACATATTTGGGCGGGCCAGTGTTCCAAGGGAGAGTTAAATTTTCATATTTTGAAGATTTGATAGCTAAAATTCAAGCTCGTATTCATGGATGGAAGGCTAAATTGTTATCTCCGAGAGGACGATTAATCTTGATTAAACATGTCCTTAGCTCGATTCCAATTTATATTCTTAGTACCATGTGTGTACCTAGGAAAGTTTTATCTCGGATTAACCACCTGTTGGCGGATTTCTTTTGGGGGGATTGTGAAGGAAGACTGAAGAAAAAATGGGTGTCATGGGATAACATCTGTTTCCCACAGGATGAAGGAGGTTTGAGAGTTAGAGACTTGTCGGTTGTGATGAAGGCTTTTCGAATTAAGGCTGTTTGGAGACTAATTACTTCAGACTCTTTATGGGCTACTTTTATGAGGAGCAAATACTGGTTACATGGAGTTGCGTTGAATAGCCAACTTGTGAAAGATGGGTCTTCACCTTTTTTTTTAAAGAGATCATACTGGGAAAATATTTTATTTTGAGTAATTCGCTTTGGCGTATTGACATGGGGAATATCAGTTTTTTTGAGAAAAATTGGAATACGGTAGTTTCTTTCAAGAGGTCGGTGGCTTTGGTTAGTCAAGGTTTTTGGCCTTCAGTTAGCGAGGTGCTTTCAACAAATTTTGAATTGGTCCATCCAGATCTCAGAAGCTTGGCGCGTACTATTTTTGCAGACAGATTACGTGGTGAGGAATATGGTGAGGACACGTGTGTATGGGTACCTAACCCGAATGGGCTATTTTCCCTTCAGTCGTCTTATGAAATGCTACGGAGACATGGGAAGTTCAATGCACTAAGTAGGACGATTTGGCACGACATTCTTCCATCCAGAATATCAGTTTTTGTTTGGAAATTACTCCGTAGAGGGGTGCCAGTGGATGGGAAATTATACAGAAGTAGTTTGAGTCTAGCCTCTAGATGCCGCTGTTGCAGCTCGCCAAAGAGCGAAGCTTTGAATCATCTTTTTTTGGACGGAGAATTGGCGGTGTGGAGACACTTTGAACGGGTTTTTGACGTACACATAAGGAGACCAGCAGAAATCTCCACGGTGCTTGTTATTTGGTTCAAGAGAGCCCAACGAAATTCGCAAACATGTGTGTTATTCTTTCTTACTCCTATGTTCATTATATAGGAAATTTGGAAACAAATGTGCAAATGTGTATATGAAAATGCTTCCCCAAATCCTGCCTTTGTGATTTTGAACGTTAGGCGTAATCTGCGATTGGCAAATAATTTTATAATTCCCAAGCAAGTTAGCAGTCACAAGGCACCATTACGGGCTTTGGGTTTGCATGTGATACCAGTTCGAAGGAAGCTAGTTAGAATTGTTTTTTGGCATCCCCCTCTGGTAGATTTTGTTGCTCTCAATGTGGATGGATCCTCCCGTAAGAACAAGGCGTCTGGCGGTGTGATCATCAGAGACTCTAGGGGTGTCTGTATTGTGGGAAAGCAACTTTTCTTCGGTGCATGATCCAACAATAAAGCGTAAATTTTGGCTCTAGCTGAGGGCCTCCGCCTTTGTCTCGCATTGGGTTTCAAAAAGGTGGTAATTCAAACGGACTCGGAACTTGTTTGTGGCTGGTTTAAGGAAACTTTGAAAATCCCTTGGCATTTGGAGAATATTGTGAAGGAAATTAAGTTGTTGGCGACAACAATGACCTTAGATTGCCAACATATTTATAGGGAGGCCAACGTGGTGGCGGATGCGTTAGCGAATAGAACACAATGAGACTATAGGACTGTCTCTTTCGATGGGAATGATTTTCCTAGGCGAGTGGCAGGCTTGATTGTGCTTGACAGAATGCATACGGCGTACATTCGCCATGGGGAGGAGTAGAGGCAGATCTACTTGGCTCTGGAACGGATGTGAGGAACATGCAGGGGCAGTCTGCAGTGTCGAGACAGTAGGGCTGGTTATGCTGGAATTTTTGCGTCTTGGTGCCAGGGTGCGCAGCACTCTGGTTTTGGTAATGCAAGGGCGTTTTTCTTTTGTAGGGGACGCAGGCGCAAGGCTCACTCGGTGCGCAGGTACGAGGTTTTTCTCTCGGCGAGGTGCACCCTGCCTTGGTTTCGGACATAAGACCTCTTTTGGACTTGTGTCGGCTGGAGCTGCAAAGACATGCATTGGCACAGTTGCGAGGTTGCAGGCAGGGGCGTTTTCTGTGGTGTCGCGACAACGTATCTGCAGAGGCGAGCCTGGCTTGCGGGATGCAGCAAATTCATGCTGCCTGGATGCTTCAAGCATTGGCACAGAAAAAAACAGGGTGCGGTTTGAGGTCTCTGTTTCGGCTCTGTGCGAAACAACGTTTGGGTTGTTGTTTTGGTGGGACTAGGCATTGCTCTATGCGGGACAGAGTGCGAGGTTATATTTTGTTGGGCGGTGGACTTGCTGATGTTGCAGGAAAGTGTCGGGTGATTGGCTTTGTGCTGCTTGAAAGCATTGTGTTGGCAATTTGTTTCCCTCATAGGTTATAAATTGATATCTGCAAGTTTATTTACATTTGGTGCAAATGTGGCGAGGAGCTGGATTTTTGGCAAGGCTTGATGAGTAAGTTTGAGGTCGGACATTGTTTTGACTATTGATTTTGTCATTTGGATAGGCATTTGGTCTAGTTTTTTGTTGCTTGGCTATTTATACGGGTAAAGTCGTAATGTACCCCCGTTTAGTTTGTAAATCATTTTTTAAATAAGTAATAAAGGTCTGGCATCCCATAGCTGCCCCTCCCCACCGGAGGTTTAATCTAAAAAAATAAAATAAAAAATAATTGCCTATGATAGAAATTAGATGCAAGATTGTTTATGCGCATTTGGTTTTTGCAAATTTTTATTTTCCTAAAGACTGATCTGGAGAGAAGGTTGAGTGTTGTTGTCATCTTTCTTTATAAAACATAGCAGCTAGTACTGATTGGGGTGATTTTCAGCTTGTTGGAGGCTGATAAATGTATTGCAAAACAAAGTTATTAGCGAGTTAGTCTGCAGAACAGATCTGCTGTGTTTTCTGAATTGGAGCTATGTTTTGGTTCATGTTTAGTAGTGTCAATGAAGTGGTTCTGCTGATGAATATAGTAGCTGGTGGTTTGGATGAGTTTGGCAAAGGCAAACTGTTAAAGTTTGTGCATTTTGCTGGCATTTCAGATTAGGGGTGGGCATCCCATCCCGCGATTCCGTTCCCATCCTGATCCCGTCCCGTCCCGTCCCGATTTTTCCGGGTCTTAATGGGATTGAATAATTTCATCCCGATCCCGTCCCGTCCCGATCTAGAATGGGATGGGATGGGATGAAAATTTTCAATCCCGCCAATCCCGTCCCGTCCCGAACTAATTTATTAATATTCAAATCTATGTGATTAAAAATTCCATCTTTATAATGGACTTTTGTCATGTCTAAATTTGATTTTGAAGATTGTAATGTGGTGTATTACACAACTTGGTGAAAAATCATTTGTAATTTTATCTAAGCCAGATTGGTGTTTTAGAATATCCACGAGATATCTACTTTTAACAAGTCGGTTATTTGTGGATGTGTAGGCATATTGACTATTGTATGCATCGGGTAAATTTGCTACGCTACCATGGTGTCAAACCCATTCTTGTTTTTGATGGGGGCCATCTGCCAATGAAGACTGAAGAAGAGATCAAGCGTGCAAGGTGATGCTTTCTTTATCATGCATTTCAATATCTTCATTCATATACTAAACTTTTCATTTTTCAATTCTGAGGTGATCTCTATTTCTCAAAATTTAGGAAGCTTATAAATAACGTCCCACTCCCAACTTCTTAAAATGGAAGATGAAATTTGTTACCTTGTCCTTAAACTTCAATCTTCTAGCTTATTCTTGTTACGGAGTTCTCCATGGAAAATTCTTGTGTTTCCTTTCACTACTGGCATAATGATGGGTAAAATCGCATGATACAATGGCTCTACTTATCAACCTATCTTTAAGTTAAGAATTTTCCTTTCAAATATGTTTCCTTTCAAATATGAACATGGGATGATACTAATTGCAGTACTACAATTAAGTCGATCTATAACCTCTGTATAGGGAATCTGTCCTGTTAATGTATGTAGCAATAACTAGGTAGAGGTAGAAGGCATGGTGAGCTTCTCGAGCTGATGTTTGAAATAGGCCAATGCCTTGTCTGGATCAGGAAGTGGAGAAATCAGTTGGGGAAATCAGTTGGTTTTAGGAGAGATTGTGGAGATTGGTGGAGTGGGTTTTGCTAATTTCATTTGATTGGAAGATTGACACGCTGATCCCGTCCCGTCCCGTCCTGTCCCGAACCCGTTTGGGATGGGACGAGGTCGGGATGAGGTTTTTCCCATCCCGTCCCGTCCCGATCCCGTATGAACGGGATGGGATAGGGATGGGTATATCTCGTCCCATCCCGTCCCGTGCCCACCCCTATTTCAGATAGTAGGCAGGAGGTAGAAAAAGTCTGGTTGGATGTGTGTTTGTCCACGCAAAATTTATGGTTTTGTTTTGTTTTAAGTCATTTTTTGAGTAAAGTTGTAACGTATCCTGGAAGGTTTTGAAAGTCCTTTTGATTAGAAATCAAATTCTGGCATCCCACAGCTGCCCCTTCTTCCCAGAGGTTTAATTAAAAATAAAAATAAAATTCAAAGTCCAAAACAAAGAGAAAACTGAGTAAAGGACCTAAAAGCAGTTTAATTGTGTCTCCTTAAAGAGGATTAAAGCTTTATATCGAAAATCACCTTTTTTTTTTCTAACAAATGGCTCGAAGAAAAAAATTTCCTCCAAAACCGCAGTGGTGAAATGAGGAAAACATGGGTGTACGTCAAAGATGCCTTTTTCTATATTTTTATTTACAATAATCTACATTGGATTTTATCATTGTAGTTAATTTTTTTCTTTTTTTAATTAATCCTTCGGGAGGGAGGGGCAACTTTTGGATGTTAGACCTTTATTACTAATAAAAAAAGATTTACACGCTAATCGGGAGTGCATTATGACTTTGTCCGAGTGAACCAAACACAAATTTGCGACAAATAAACCTATAACAATCTGTCTAAGTGAACTCTCCAAAGGACCTAAAACCCAAATGGCCCCAAACTTACCGCCAACTCGCATCAAAACTGTGTGCTCAAATGACCTCCCACAGCTCCGATCAACACAACAGTGTCAAACTCAGCTGAAGCATACACTCAGTGTTGTACACAAACTAAACTAACCATTGCAGAGGAAAATATCGCACATCTATCAGTCCCCAAGCTAGCAGTGCGTCAGCCCTCAAGGCAGACCAAGAGACGCCACTAACTCCACATTGGCAGCTCAAGTAGCAAATAGACTCTGCCATTCGTCTTCGTATAACCAGTCATTATAAAACATGAACCTATTTATACACTACACCAAATTGACATTTTTGTAACAACCTCCAAAACAGTATCACTTTTGAAGTGTAACAATCCACCTAACAATTTTACACATTTATACAAAACAAAATGATACAATAATTGTATCACCATGAAGAGTATGGTTATAAAAGTGATACTATTCATGGTGATCCAACTTATTGTATCATTTTTTTTGTGTTATTGTTTTTCATTTTTTTGACTAAATTTAGTTTTGACTTGACATTGTTTGGTGGATTGTAACATCTCAAAAGTGATACTGTTTTGAGAGTTGTTACAAAAGTGTCAATTTGGTGTAGTGATAGAGTTAGTAACGACTCTTTCAAACAGAGTATAGACCACAAGAGTCTGCCATTCATCTCGCATAACTGGTCATCATAAAACAAAAAATGCTACTATATTTTAAGCCGATCAGAACCCAAAAGTGTGTTGTACGTTCGAACTAGATATAACTCTAGAACCGCCACCAAACCTTGTCCCTGTCATGAAAAAACAGAGCACAAAACTGGTCATGAAAACACCTGCAAAGCTGTCGCAACCCCGTGGATTAAAATCTGTTTCATCACCTCCTAAAGCTTGCCCAAAACCTGCAGATTTTTATCAACATCATCTACGAATATAAGCCACCCTATTCTTGTTAAGCCTTGCCAAAATTTTCAATTGACCTGGCAAAGTATATTTGGTATAAATTCTAGTTACTTCTTCTTTTTGCACCACTCTGGCCAAGGAGTCCGCTACTGTATTCGGCTCTCTAAAAATATGAAAACAAGAACATTGAAAGACTTCTCCCAAATTTCTATCTAGTAATTTTGTAAAAACAACAAAATTTTAATTTTTCTAAAAACCAAATCAAAATGAGACCATACCCGGATAAAAGATGTTTCATAAACTCATCACCCGGATTCAAACAACTACATTTTGATGCCAAACTAAAACCAATACGGCGAATCTCCCCATCAACTTGCAAGGCCCTTTTAATCAATTTCCACACAAAAATTTGAAATTTTTATAGGCAACAAAGGGTGTCATGGAGACTTCCAAATCCTATCCTGATCTCCCCCTATATCTGACTTTCTCAATAATTGAACTAATGCTGAAATTACCATCATTGGTGGTCCATATTCTAGCATCAGGTCCCCCTTCCTCCCATCTCAACCTCTTGGAGTACAACAATAACGCCTTCCTTTGCATATTTGGACCCAACGAGATAAATTGCTCCTTTTTTTTTATTCTTTGGAGGGAAGATAATCTATCCTCATTAGCCGATCAACCCACTCGAACAAAATTTTCATTTGCCCAGTTTTCATTGAAGAAGCTTGTTCCCTGCCCAATTTTTCCAAGTCAAAAAATCAGCCAATAAATTACACACCTCCAACAATTCTCTCATAAATGGAGAAATCTCAACTTTACCTTCATGTTGTATGATAGGAATATCAGCCTTTGAATATTTGCGCCTCATGAAAACAACCCATAGGGAGTTTGTGCACAATAAATTCCATAAGGATTTAACTCTGAAAGTCATTATCACATTTGCCAAATCACTCACACCTAGACCTCATTCAACTATTGGCACACTGAGGCATTTCCATGCTACCCACTTGCACTTATGTCTCCCTTTGTGATATCCTAAAAAAAATCAACAATGATATGTTGGGTGGTCTCCAACACTTTGACAGGCACACATGTCGCTGCCATAGTATAGATTGGCATGAAGCATAATACATGGCGTACTAATATCAGTTTCTCGCTAGGAGAGAGTAAGTGCGCATTTCATCCTTGAACCTTATTCTGAATCTTTGAAACCAAATTATTGAAAAAGTTGATATGACACTGTCCCTGAAATATAGGTACACCTAAATACTTAATAGGAGAAATCTGACATAGGAACCTAGTCGATTGCTTAATAAGAATAATCTCTCACACCTCACTGTCTATCATAAAGAAGTTCTTGCCTGCATTCATCTTTTCCCCTGAAGTGGCACAGTATCTAGTAAGCAAATTGAAGCATCCCTGATGCGCTATTTTTGTAGCACACAACTTAATACCCTGCTTTGTAATTTGTAGTATAGAATAAATAGGGATCGTTCTAGACCGGGGATTAGAGGGCTTGTTAATTACACTAATAATAATTAAAAGACAACTAACAATCTAATTAAATAAAAGGGGATTGGATTTTCTAAATTAAATTATGAAAATAACTACGAAAATTAATATAAAGATAATAAACTAAAGAGATGACAAAGATGAGAAATTAGCTAAGGGTTTATCTCCACACACCAAACATATGCTTATAAATTAATATTCAATAATCACTTGCTAACTCGTGAGAGACAATGCTCAAGACTAACCGTGACCGCACTGCATTAATCTTATTATTTTCCCAAGTTCGTTGAATTAAACTAAGCGTCGCTTTCAAACTATTCTTATCATGCTATCTAAACAGGAATCGCAAGTTAAATAGCAATCTAAGATCATTAAGTTTTGTGGAAAATATGAACACTGACTAGGCAATCACAAGTATGATCAGCATCTTGTTCTTGCCTAGGTTTTGACTTAACCTTACCAACGTTCCTTGGTATTTACTACTTGTGAGTATAAAATCATAACAATTAGGTGAAACTCTCCTATACTCTAGCCCCAAATCCTAGCATGCTTACTAAGTTGGCCACCTTAACAAACATAAAAGGAAAAGTTCTCTATAAAGCAGTTAAGTAAAACACAATCACTAATAACAAGGAAGATTAAAGTCAATTAATTTATAAAGCACATGTTTGGGGCTTCGAATCCACCCCTAACTAAGAGGAGTTTAGCTAGACATATTAATTATGTTCAAACAGTAATCCATAATTAATAATCAAACTAAAATAAGTAAAAGAGTTGAGATGTTTAGAGATGAAAACAAAACACTGATCCGTGGTGGTCCTGAGTGGAACTGGGGTGCGAATAGCGCGAAATCTCCTCCTTCCTTCCTCACGCGAATTTCTCCTTCCTGCTTCCTCAATTCCTTTCGTTCTGCTTCAGCTCTTTTCTCCAGAAGAAGATGTGAGTGAGGGGATAACGAGGCTGAGAATGGGAAGAAGGGACGACGAGGGACAGTGACGGTGGCTACTGTTTGGCGAGGTGGCGATAATCTGGGAGGTCGATTGGTTGATTGGGAAGAGGATGAGGAAGGGTTGTCGATAGGAGAAGGGGTCTGCGATAATGAGGGTTCGATTGGGTTGATGGAGATGATGAACTGAGGACGACAGTTGAGGTGAAGGAGGACGGTGAAGATGGGTGATGATGGCTTGCTGCGACGCTGGATGTGGATGGTGGGTGACGGCGGCTAGGGTTTTTGCGAGGATGATTAGGGAGGAAAAGGAGATGATGGAGGCAGTGGATCAATGCTATTGCCCGATGGGTGGTTGGATGATTCTTCAAAGCCAGGTATCTTCCCCCTTTTATTCTTGTTTTCTTCTTTCTGTGGTTTCCTTGTTGGTGTGGTTTCCTTGCTTGTGTGAAGTCCTTGTGCAATTAGTATTCCTAAATTGCCAATTTGCTTCTATTTTAAAGTATTGTAATTGGAAACCTACACAAACATGAAAATAGCAATTAGTACCATAATTAACAAATAATAGCTAATAATACATATAGAAATATGTACTAAAAATAGCATAATTATGCCCCTATCAAATTCCCCCACACTTATCTTTTGCTAGTCCTCGAGCAAATCCAAGAAACAAAAATAAAAGACTCAAATGACTCAATCTATACTTTCCAACATTTGTCTCAGAGATTTTCAACGGATCATGACATGTTAAGATATTTTGTAAATATGAGATTAAATCCACATCATTCGAAAATTAATACACGTTCATAGCAATGATATAAAAATTTACAATTAAATCAATCCAAGTAACTGTGAAACTCAAGCGCGTGCCAAGAAGAATTAACCCAAAGATCTCACTGGATGCACTCTTTTCTTTTTCACTGATTATTTGGTAAAATCACTCTTCCTATTCTAGCTATATGTGAGAGGATTGATGTGAAAGGGAAACAAATAGCTCACATATGATATAACAAGAAAGAATGGCATTTTCTGACTTTTTTTTTTTTTTTTTTTTTTTTTTTTTTTTTTTTAGATATATGATCTCATGGAAGGAATGCTACTACTTGAATGCAAGAACTAATGACACCATATGCTCATATCTCATTCGAATCTCCACATTGTGACATTGCAAGACACACTCAATCAAAAGGTCTTAATTCAGGTTGTAATGGGGCCAGGGGGTCAAGGGAAGAGAAAGAACGGATATGAAGTTTTCAAAGGGCTTGAAGAAATTGTGAAAGCATGCAATAAGATTAGAGACATTAGCAAAGAATCATATGGTTCAAGACATAAGTGGAAAAATGACGAGGTGGCCCATTGATAATGAAGAGCTTCAGCAATTATTTTGTATCTACTTAAAAAGAATTGAACTATCTGTATGGTACTGTAATACTGAATTGATAAAGATAAGGACTTGTATCTCTTTTGTAACTTCTTCTTTTTTTTTCTTTTTTTTCAATTTTTTTTTTTTTTTTTTTTTTTTTTTGTTTTTTTTTTGTTTTTTTTTGTTTTTTTTTTTCAACTCTTTCTTTTTGAACTGTCTACCACAAGGGTCTTCCCCCACACTTGCTTTTCAAGATACCTTGAACCACAATAAAGTATCTGCAAATCGAATTATGCTCCACTCGTTTTATTAGGATAGAGAATGAGGGTAATGAAATAAAAGGCTTAATAATAGGTTCAATGGGGTTAACCTAAAGGAAAAATATTATGGATCAGGCTTATTTGGCAATGGTGGAAACTAGGTGCCTTTATCATGTCAAACATGTCATGCAATTCAATATGATGCTTTGAACGAAATTAATACAAGTTCTAGTGTTTCATTCTTAATTTTGAAAGCAATTCAAGTAGCAACCAAAGCAAACAAAATTGAGATCATGCAACGAATTATTATTGACAAAATAAATAAAAGATGACCTAACTAAAAACTCTCAAAATCAAAGGAAAAATAGGCTCAAAACTCACATATGGGTTATAATGAGTTAAATTCAACTAAGCATGCTATGAGTACAAATTACTAAGTTGATTACATGTGAATCTGCATATGATAACCATAAATAAGCATTAACCAAAGAATAATATTAGATCTTGAATCATGTTTATAAATCATCTTAACGTCAAGCAATTAAAAACCAAATCTCATCATTGTGTTGGAAAGTATCCTAAGACTCAAAACAAATATAAATTTTTATTTTTATTTTTATTTATATATATATATTTGTTTTGTTTTTTTTTTATTTTTTTATTTTTTTATTTTTTTTATTTTTATTTTTATGACACTAATACCAACAAAGAAAATAAAAACCAACAATTTTTTTTTTTTTTTTTTTTTTTTCAAAATAATTCAAAATAAAACAATGTTTTGTTCCCCCACACTTAACCTAACATTGTCCTCAATGTTAATAGATTATAGCACATGCAATGAAAGATTTAAACGCGGAAAAACAAACTACTAACAAACAAAAACAAAAACAACGAAAATAAAATAAAATGATAAAGAAAGCAAATCTGATTGGGTTGCCTCCCAAGAAGCGCTTGTCTTAACGTCTTGCAGCCTGACGGTATCTCCAATTAATCCTCAGAATAAGTGGGAACATGGAGTGATACGTCCTCCACGTCATGCTCCACAAATGACTCATAATAGGGCTTAAGTCGATGATGTTTCACTTTAAACTCCTTTCCGGTTGTGACACTCTTAATCTGTATAGCACCATGAGGAAAAACATTAGTAACAATAAAAGGACCAACCCATTCAGAACGTAACTTACCAGTTCTAAGACATGATTGGAAAAGCAAGACTTTCATTCCAATGACAAAAGTATTTCCATGGATCATCTGATCATGAAAAACTATAGTGTTCTCCTTATAATTGCTTTTACTATCATAAGCATCATCCTGAATCTTTTCAAGCTCATTCAACTGAAATTTCTTCCGCTTCTTTGTGTCATAGGGAACTCCATTGCTTTCATATCCAACGGCAGTAGTGATGTTGGTCTCAAGTTCATCCTCATTTTTTAGGTCTGGCAATTTCTGGGCCAAATTGTCATTCACATTAATAGAAAAACAAGAATGATTTTTATCAGAATATCTCGTGGCTTCAAAGATGTTGAAGCCAATCACATCACCATCAAATTCCATGGTCAGTTTCCCCGCATGTACATCAATATTTGTCTTCGCAGTTTTCATGAAGGGGCGCCCTAAAAGAAGAGGCAAAGGTGCTGAAAATTCCGAATCTTCCATCTCAAGCACATAGAAATCTGCTGGGAATATCAAATGGTTAACCTGCACTAACACATCTTCCAACAAACCTCGAGGATATGCATTAGAACGGTCAGCCAATTGAATAATAACACCATCATTTTTTAATTTCCCAAGATTCATAGATCGATAAATAGAATACGGCATAACATTAATTGAAGCACCTAAGTCTAACATTGCATTTTCAATTTTAGTATTACCGATAACACAAGGGATAGTAAAACTACCTGGATCCTTACACTTCGGTGGCAATTTCCTTTGAAGAACTGCGGAGACATTCTCACTTACCTTAACTACCTCTCCATCTCGAAGACGTCTCTTTGTTGTGCAAAGCTCCTTCAAAAATTTTGCATACTTAGGCACTTGCTTAATAGCATCAAGAAGCGGAATATTGACTTGGACTTTTCGGAAGGTTTCCAAAATTTCCTTATCATGTTCATCTTTCCTAGATTTGGCAAACCTACCTGGAAAAGGCACAAAAGGTGGAACAAGATTAGCAGAAACTGAATTTGGAATACTCACCTTCTTACCTTGGAGTTCTGGTTTTTCAATGATGGATGGATAATCCTTCTGTAACTCAGCTTTCTTATTTTGACTCTGTTTAGGGACTATCGGCTCATTCTCAATCTGCCTACCACTCCTCAATGTAATTGCTTTTGCAGTTTCAAACCTGCCCTTCGGATTTGGAGTGGTAGAACTAGGAAGTTTTCCTTGCTCACGAATTTGTCCAATAAACTCAGCTATTTGTCCCATCTGTAGCTTCAAATCTGCTATATCTTTTGCTTGATTCTGCTGAGAAATAGTTAATGATTTCAGTATCTCATCATAATTAAGCGGCATACCTGAATTGTGCTGAGGTGGTTCAGGTGGTCCTTGAAAGAAACCAGGGGGTGGTCGATTCGAAGTCTGTTGTTGAGGTTGTTCTGAATTTCTCCATCCAAAATTGGGGTGATTTCTCCAACCTTCATTGTAGGTGTTTGAATAAGGATTATTCCTATAGTGATTTTGCCCTTGAAAACCTATTGCATTGACATTCTCCCAACCGCCATTCTCGATCAGTTGAGGACATTGATCAGATGGATGTCCTGGCTTTGTACACACGCCACAAACCTGTGCAACTCCTAGCATATTCGGCTTCCCTAGGGCCTGAGTCACAAGTGAGGTAAGATTAGCCATTTGAGCTTCCAAACTAGAATTAGTACTTACCTCATTGACTTGGCGTGAAGGTTCTCCAATTCCTTCATACTGCTGAGCATTTAAGGCTCGGTTTGCAATCAAAGTTTTTGCTGCTGCTGGAGTTTTATCAACCAAAGCTCCTCCTGCCGCTGCATCTAACATCTGTCGCTCAAGAGGAAGCAATCCCTCATAAAAGTATTGAATCAGGAGCTCCTCTTTCATCTGATGCTGCGGGCATGATGCTATGAGAGTTTTGAAGCGCTCATAGTAAGCCGGATATGATTCTCCTGGACCTTGCTGTATGCCACTGATTTTCTTCCTCAATAAGATAATTTTGGAAGTTGGGAAAAATTTCTCTAGAAACACCTTCTTCATGCTTTCCCAAGAATATACTGTTCCGGAAGGTAGTTCATAGAGCCAATCCTTAGCCCTATCAGTCAGAGAAAAAGGGAATGCTCTCAACTTTAGGATGTTTTCATCCACATTTATTGGCGTCATACTGGAGCATACTATTTCAAATTCCTTTAAATGTTTATTTGGATCCTCCATAGAAAGACCATGATACTTCGGAATATGATGAAGTAGGCTGGATTTCAGCTCGAATGACTCAGTCTTGCCCTGCGCGGCTAATGGATACTGAATGCACAATGGTGCGGCATTGTCCAAGGTGGATGCCGAAAGTTCTTTAATAGATCTATTATCTCCCATGTCGAACTCTTCAGATTCAGATTCAAAGCTAGATGTTTGTAGTTCTTTTGTTTCTCTTCTTCGCCTTCTAAATGTTTTCTCAGGCTCTAAATCGTATTCTACTAAGTTTTCGCTGGATCTCCTATTGTGCATGAACTAGTACCTGAAATAAAGAAAGAAAGAAGAAAAAAAAAAAAAATCAATAAAAATAAAAAATAAAAATAAATAAAAACTAATTAAGTAATCAACAACTTTTCTAATCCCCGGCAACGGCGCCAAAAATTGATGCGCTATTTTTGTAGCACACAACTTAATACCCTGCTTTGTAATTTGTAGTATAGAATAAATAGGGATCGTTCTAGACCGGGGATTAGAGGGCTTGTTAATTACACTAATAATAATTAAAAGACAACTAACAATCTAATTAAATAAAAGGGGATTGGATTTTCTAAATTAAATTATGAAAATAACTACGAAAATTAATATAAAGATAATAAACTAAAGAGATGACAAAGATGAGAAATTAGCTAAGGGTTTATCTCCACACACCAAACATATGCTTATAAATTAATATTCAATAATCACTTGCTAACTCGTGAGAGACAATGCTCAAGACTAACCGTGACCGCACTGCATTAATCTTATTATTTTCCCAAGTTCGTTGAATTAAACTAAGCGTCGCTTTCAAACTATTCTTATCATGCTATCTAAACAGGAATCGCAAGTTAAATAGCAATCTAAGATCATTAAGTTTTGTGGAAAATATGAACACTGACTAGGCAATCACAAGTATGATCAGCATCTTGTTCTTGCCTAGGTTTTGACTTAACCTTACCAACGTTCCTTGGTATTTACTACTTGTGAGTATAAAATCATAACAATTAGGTGAAACTCTCCTATACTCTAGCCCCAAATCCTAGCATGCTTACTAAGTTGGCCACCTTAACAAACATAAAAGGAAAAGTTCTCTATAAAGCAGTTAAGTAAAACACAATCACTAATAACAAGGAAGATTAAAGTCAATTAATTTATAAAGCACATGTTTGGGGCTTCGAATCCACCCCTAACTAAGAGGAGTTTAGCTAGACATATTAATTATGTTCAAACAGTAATCCATAATTAATAATCAAACTAAAATAAGTAAAAGAGTTGAGATGTTTAGAGATGAAAACAAAACACTGATCCGTGGTGGTCCTGAGTGGAACTGGGGTGCGAATAGCGCGAAATCTCCTCCTTCCTTCCTCACGCGAATTTCTCCTTCCTGCTTCCTCAATTCCTTTCGTTCTGCTTCAGCTCTTTTCTCCAGAAGAAGATGTGAGTGAGGGGATAACGAGGCTGAGAATGGGAAGAAGGGACGACGAGGGACAGTGACGGTGGCTACTGTTTGGCGAGGTGGCGATAATCTGGGAGGTCGATTGGTTGATTGGGAAGAGGATGAGGAAGGGCTGTCGATAGGAGAAGGGGTCTGCGATAATGAGGGTTCGATTGGGTTGATGGAGATGATGAACTGAGGACGACAGTTGAGGTGAAGGAGGACGGTGAAGATGGGTGATGATGGCTTGCTGCGACGCTGGATGTGGATGGTGGGTGACGGCGGCTAGGGTTTTTGCGAGGATGATTAGGGAGGAAAAGGAGATGATGGAGGCAGTGGATCAATGCTATTGCCCGATGGGTGGTTGGATGATTCTTCAAAGCCAGGTATCTTCCCCTTTTATTCTTGTTTTCTTCTTTCTGTGGTTTCCTTGTTGGTGTGGTTTCCTTGCTTGTGTGAAGTCCTTGTGCAATTAGTATTCCTAAATTGCCAATTTGCTTCTATTTTAAAGTATTGTAATTGGAAACCTACACAAACATGAAAATAGCAATTAGTACCATAATTAACAAATAATAGCTAATAATACATATAGAAATATGTACTAAAAATAGCATAATTATGCCCCTATCAATCCCTCCACATATATCTTCTCCCCATTAAGAAAAATTAAGGAGTCATCTGCATAGAATAAATGTGTGATTGGTGCACATACTATGGTAATACAATTCGAAATCAATAAACAAAATCTATTATTGAATCCGAAGATATAAGCCCACTCCAATATGACATGCATTTCCATGTCGAGTTTAAAATAACATTATGTTCCACAAACTTCTTTCCAATATTTCTCAACAATTCTTGTAGCTACCCAATAATTTCTGAAATAAATTTCCCTTTAACAAAAACACCTTGTTCATGGGAGATTATACTTGGAAGAATGTTTGCCAACCTTGTGCAGAGGATTTTGCTGAACACCTTATAAACCACGTTGCACAAATAGGACGAAACTCGGAGAAGAACTTGGGCTCCTCTGTTTAGGAATAAGGGCTATCATGTTAGCATCGAAAATGCCCCAGGGAGAGACTTGCATCAAAAAATTCCTTCACTGTAGAACTAACAATATTCCAACAAAATTGAAAGAAACCTGAAGTTAAACCATATGATCCAGGAGCTCTATCAAAGGGGATGCTCAAGATGGTTGATCTTACCTTCTCTAAACTAGGTTCCTCCATTAGCCTATCATAGTCTCCGGGAGTCACCGGGGAAGGAATACAATCTAGCAAAATTGGGTCTTCCTTACATCATTATGAAGTCAGTAGATTGCGGAGAAAATTATTGCCCCATTTCAAAATCTCTTTGGGATATTTAATCAAATTCCCCTCCATGTTGGTAATTTTTGAAAAATCGTCATCCTTTTTTTCTTAGATTTAGCCAAAGCAAAAAAAATATTTAGTACAAGCATGTCCTTTTTTCATCTCCCGCTCCTCAGAATTTTGTTTTCAATATATTTCCTCCTGGACAAACGCCAATTTATATTCAACCTGGCATCTGTTCAGGTTCACATTCACATTCACATCCCAATCATTAAGGAAAGCAAACTCACACTAATGAATCTCATCCTCCAAAAACTTCCAAGTTCCAAATTTTCAACCTGCTCCTTAGACTTTTTAATTTAAAAGCCAATCTATCTAAGGCACTTGGGAAAACACATTCTACCCACTAGTTTGAGTCAACAAAATCTATGAAAGAATCATGAGTTGTCCACATACGCTGTAACCTAAAAGGGGACATACCTGCCCTAGATACTGTAGGAAGAGTCACCAATAGCGAGGTGTGGTCAAAGCAAGTTTTGTGCTGATGTTCAACTCTAGTGTTCATTCTGGATGTTAACCAATCTGAATTAACCAAGAATCTGTCAAGTCTAGCCCAAGTTTTGTTATGTCCCTGCTGGTTATTACACCAACTGAATTTTGGTCTGAAAAACCCAATGTCTGAGAGACCACATGCAGAAATACAATTCTAAATTCCAACAACGCAGAAGTCGCCAAATTTCTATTTCCAAATTTCTCTCCACTATCTGTGATCACATTAAAATCACCACCAACCAACCAAGGCTTAGATAAACTTGGAGCAAAATTTTCCATCTCCGACCAAAGCCTACGTTTTTTCCGAAAATGAACATTACGCATACACAAAAAGTTGTGTTGACTGCAAACACATTAAATTCACAGTGAATAATTTGATCCGTAGAATTTAAAACATTGACCTAGAAATCATTAGACCAAAACAACCAAATTTTTCCACCCATAATTTCATTGGCATGGATTCAAATAATGGCAAATGATCTTACCTCCCACATCCATATGTCTGGGAATCAATCATTGGTTCTGCCACTGCTAAGAATTTAACATTGTAATCCTATACGAGCTTTTTAATTCTGCAACGGGTTGCTTTATTTCCAACTCCCTGCGAATTCTGAAACATCATGTTATCAATCATTAGCATTCCGTCTTACTTCTAGTTACCCGACACTCTCCTAAGCGAACATTATTGTTTCAACCTTACCTTTTCTTTTTGTGTTTGTCGTCCTCAGTTTTATACCCAGCCTCTAAATCAGAGGTAACAGAAGAAGCATTGGATTCCTTATTATTTGATTGTGTTTCCTGTATGCCTATTTTAGTTCTAGCCACCCCCTGCATCTTAACTAAGTTGTCTTGCTTCTATATGGTAACATCATCAAACCCTAAACACTTATCAGTTGAAACTTCAGTTTGCCTGGGAGTCCCCAAGCTTGCGGTCAGATCATCCACAAAAAGTACTGGTAAAACTGGCACAACATTTGTTTCAACCGATCTTTGTATTTCCTGCTCCTTCCAGAAGTTGAGGAACTAGTAATGCCCACATGATCCTTTGCTACCTAGCTAGCAACACTACTTGAATACCCCACTTCCTTAAGGTTAATCACAATCTTCTATTTCTCTTCTTTCTTACCCTCCAGAAGAGACTCTCTCTCCAGCTAAGGTTGAAGCTCCCTACCATGTATCTAATTCATATCATCATCCCCATCAACATCTATCTCCAAGACACTGAATGCATTAATGGTAGCCAAACCTACCTAAACAACACATGAACCTTTCACCTCACCTGAGAACGAGGTGGGCTCAAACCTGGATCCACCTTTTTAACCATTGGTTTGTAGACTAGTTTTGCTTCCAATGTTTCCTTCCCTTTTCCCGACTTACTCTTAATAGGTTTCGATTTTTTACTCTACCCAAGCTTTTTCCTACAGTTCATAACATCATGTCCAATCAAAGCATAATGCTCACAGTATTTGAAACCTGGAAAACGCACATTTGCCAGTAGCCCCTATTGTTTGATGCCAATCTAAAGTTTTGTCAGAAGAGCGACATCTAGTGTGATTGTCCATCCGAAGATAGGTTCCAAACAAATCTCCTATCGCCTTTAAAATCACCAGATGAAAGAACTGTAGAGGAAGATCCGAAAGTTCTACCCAAAGAAGGGAAACTACCGGATCCGATTTCAAACTGAAATCTGCATGCCATCTGAACTCCTTGAAACATACACCACAAATGAAAGAGGAATCCCTCGAGAGGGCTTTGTTCACTTATGTTTCCAGCTGAAACCTTACCAGAACATGTGTTTGATCAAGCAAACCCATGGAGAATTCACCTAGCACCCCCAAGTTTGATGAATAGAGTCTTGTATGGCCTCCGAGGACGGCCGAAAACTAGAGAATTTCAACATGATAATGTGCTTCTCCATCAAGGCTCCCCCTTGAATCATCTTCGTCAGTAATAGAGATCGCAGGAGAGCCTTCTTTGCAAAAACGAGTGCCATCAAAAGGAAAATTGTGCGTCTTACTGGAGTGAAGGCTTCCTAGAATCTAACCGAAGGTACGTGCAGGCTAGGAACCTCAGCCGAGCTGCTCCCTGGCCTAGCCAAGGGTGGTGCACTGGCAGTCGCCGCCATCAAGAGAGCTTGTTAATGCCCTATCTTGAACGAACCAGATCACACTGTGAGAGCGATCAATGCTTCAAAAAAGTTTCCAAGGTCTGGACCTTAATACCCTTGAAATCGCCTAGAGCATAGTTTTTGTTTTTCAAAAATTAACCTTCGGAAGGGAGGGGCAACTATGGGATGTCAAACCTTTATTACTAAAGCAAAAAACTTTTACACCGCATCGGGAGCACGTTACGAATTTACCCGAAATAAAAACAGTGGTAGCAATCCTAGAAAAATGCAGAAACCAAGATCTAGTTTCAAAACCTAATCTCAAATTGCCTCTCCAATAGCCACGATGTTCCAAGTTCATTGTAGTTAACTCTATCATCATCATAAGTTGTAGTCCCACACCTCTCTTTCCGCTTGATATGTTTGTAACTGGATTTGTTGCTCTCTCCCTCTATAGGTGTCGACTTTTAGACAAGATCAGAATTTATCAAGGTATGTGTCAAAATACTTAATCCGTATGGTGTATAGTTTGTACTGATTGCATAAACGTTCACAGAGTGTTAGTTCCAATTTCATGCCTCATGTTCTCAACATAATTATAAACATAAAAGGATACGTTTATTTGTTCTTAGGCCGTACCAATGACATCATTCAAATTTTGATTTGAAGCATAATTTGGTGACAAGATGTTACTGAAATAAATATGTTCAATCACGCCAAATCGTGTTTGACACCCTAAAAATTGTCTCATCAGCTAAATACATGCTTAATAATATGATTTAAAATTTAAATAGTGCTCAAGTCACATTGATATATCAAATTATCACACCGGCTTAATCCAAGAACAAATAAATGATATGTACTGCTTCAATTATTAATATGAGACTTTGAGTACGATCGATTGGGTTTATTTGTTTTGCTTCAGCTTAATATCACGTTCGACTGTTGTGTTTATTTGGTTTGATAAGAAATGACATTTATTGGTGAAATTGAAATTCTCAATAATCTATACCTGTATAAGTTCATAATTAGTTGGCTATACATTTTGGCCAAATGATAAAACTTATAATCCCCCGATGGTGCATTTTGGGCAAAAAAAAATTATAAACACCCTTTACAACTTATATACATTCTCGGTAATTGAATTCTTGGAGATCCACTAAAAAAAGTTTATATAGTAAGAAAAGAAAAATCTATCATTTATCGAGTAGTCAGTATATGCGCTTATAAACGCTAAGTAAACTTTAGTCACACAAGCAAAATTTTACAATACATTATTTATTTATATATTCTTTCTTAAGCACAGATCTATTGAAAGGTTCCTTATATACAGGTAAACTGGGGTTTTACATCTTAACTATACATCAAGAGATCAGTAGTAACAACACCATGTATGAAGTTAAGATATACATGAACTCCTTGAAAAAGAAGTTCAGATATACTACATACACAAAATACCCTGTTTCTTCATTTTGAGTTCCAATCATCTGGATCATGCATGGTAGTTAAAGTTATCATTTCAGTGCCTAACTATTTTCATCCGGAAAATGACATGGTTGGGTTTAGCCTTAAGTAACTCCTTCGAGCTCAAAATTTTCATTTCTCAGCAAAATGAGAGGATCTTCTTGCTCAGTGTCTCACACTCCATCTTTTGAGCTTTGTTCACCTGTTGATTCATGACAACAAGAAATGAATATACTAGGCCAAGTCTCTAGCTTTACTATAAAAAAAAAAAAAACCTAGCTTTATTATAACTGAATTAGGCAATAGAAAAAATGAGATGCAGAGTGAGCATACTGGAATGTAAGAAGAAAACATAAACCAATATCCAAAAACTATTGGAGTAGAATCAGAACATCACACTATGCCATATACATACAAATACATAGTGACAATATGCGTATAGGTATATTAACAACATTTATAGATTACTTCATTCGTCTACATGTATCAACATATCGAATATATGGTATACAAAATAGTTGTCAACTATAATAATACAATTTTTATATGAAACAACAAAAAATTAGAGGAAGAAAAATGTACCTGAAGATGAAGAGTGTAGAAGACCCTATTCTCACTTGAAACAAAAGATGAAGCATTAAGAATTTCAAGCCCTTCTCCTTCCAAATTCATCAAAACTTGAGAAAATGGGTTTCTCTTCACTTTAAATGCACATATTTGAACCACAACCTGTCCATCATCAATCCTTCTTGTGGAAACTGTAGGTAAACATCCTTTACTTAGCTTATTTGGAAAACAACTAACATCACTTTGCTTAGAAATGCTTGATAAGATCTCCTTCCTTTGTATCAGTCTCTCAACTTGGCTTTGCAGCTCTGGTATATATTTTAGTACTTGAGAGATCATATTCGGAATGCTTAGTTTCTTCTGCAGGATCAAATAAAATTGTCAACTTCATGTGTGTATATAAATATAAAGGCCATTATAAAGGTGGTTGATTATATCTATATCCATATGACAAATCAGGATGGTGTTCAATGAAGGGTGGTGACTAATATGGTGAGATGATAATACCCTTTTATCTGTTCCAGGAAGTAATGATCGAAGCGAGGAGTATAAGTTGTTCAACTTTTTACGACGGTCTCGTTCACTAGCATTGTGGTTGAGTTTCTTCATGTTGGAGGGATCACTGCTAGTTGCACCACTGCTCCTAGGGGTATCAAACTGATCTGTAAGTACTTGTGGTGGTTGATCAGATGCTTCTATAGGATTGAATATGTTCATCAATGGATCAGTTTGTATCCAACTCTGGTCATGGTTCATCTGATCCTCTAATGGCCAACCAAAGCTTGTAAAGAGAGGGGAGAGGGATAACATGATGGAAGACTAGTTTAGAAATTGTCTTGCTTACTGTGTTGTTCAAGGCTATTGTATATATATGAGTTGCTGCTTATATCTATCATGCATGTCAGCAAATACCTCATTGATAAACAAATGAATTGATTAAGAGTAACATATTGTCTTTTGTTATTCATTAATTAAAAGTAAGACTTATTTATAAAGAAAAAAAATTAATATTAGAGGCATAAATTTTTATTATAATTTTTAATTTATTATGTCTTTAAAAAATGATTTTGTTCAATAGATTTAAGTTGGGCCTCCTCGAGCTATATGAGGTATAATTTTATTTTATAGTTTATGTTAGAAATATCCAATGGAGTTGGTTTTTGCGGGGATGGTCTCCATTTAGCATGATCATATATCATTTAAATCCCTCTAGAAACACATCATATAAATGTACGTGAAATTGCAAGTAAATGTTGCTCATCGATCATTTGAATTAACTTTCAAGCAACAACTACTGATAATCATAATATCACCATAGTTTCAAATGTTAATATGGTTTGGGAATAAATAAAACTAGCTTATATTTCCTTAAAAAATAAATTATAATTTGTAGTTGGGATAATAGATTCACAAGTTTGATTCATATTTTCTCGTGATCCACTTCATCTACTAGATATCCCCAAATCACATGATTTGTTGTCAAATTTCTCAATTTTACTAAGATTCTCTATTATTTATTCAGGCATTTTATAGTTTTCTCTGTGTTTATCTACATTCATAAATATTTGTTATCTGATCCAGCATCCTTTTTTTTTTTTTTTTTTTTTTTTTTGAAAAAGACTTCGAATAACTTATATTAAATTGGGGAAAAAAAAACATAAATCAAGGTGCCATTTTACATTTTAGAGATAATATAAGCAAGAGAATTTTAGTTAAATACATATAACCAATTCTTCGTTGCACCAAGGACTTCATATGTATGTTATGCATGAATCTCATCCTTTCATTGCACCAAACATTGCATCACAATGCTTGTACGGATCTCCATGCAGGGATCCCACCGCTGAGATTCACATTGACAACATACATCCAAACTCCTTGGCGTACCGAAAACGATATATATATATATATATATACATAATATGTATAATAATATACACACATTAGAAGATTACAATCTATATTATCGTATGGTATTAAAGTATAGCAAATGCAGAACCTATACCAAGCTCGTGCCTTGCAAGATTTCCACAAGCTTTTCTATGCAGAAGCTCACCATTCTTGTGGAGAGCACACGCCCTCATCTTCTAGAGTGTTTTGGTTTTCTGATCTCAACTTGTATAAGAAAATGAAGAGTCTCTTATAATTTCATTAAAAAAAAAAAAACTAATTAATAGTTAGGTTACTTTGATAAGAGTATCATCATATCTTAATATAGTAGAGTTAGTATACTTTGGTAGTTTGGTTGTATCTATTTAGTTGATAGTTACGCAACTTTGTTAGTAAGAATGTTTTGTGTTGTCTTTGGTTGTTTGTCGAAATATGAAGCATCTTTTGATAAGGAATGTGTTCACAAGCATTTTTCGAGGCTGAGTCAAATCGGTAGTCGGTGGAAATGTCGTAAGAATAATATTTATAGGCAAATTTTTTTTTTTTTATATGTTTGTGAATTACTAACGAGTGGACATGCTCGTGCATTGAATAACATCGATTTCTATTTACTCATTGCTACGCGGTCAATTAGATATTGATGTTTGTTTTGCTAAATTTAGAAAGGGGATTAAACATCGAATAAGATAAAAAGGTAAGGTGTAGCTGTAGATGAAAGGAAAAATTAACAGAACCAGGGCGAATACTGAATACTTTCTTGCTTTCAGAAGGAAAAGTTATATTAATCCATCTTACAATTCTCAATTTCACATAGTTATTATTCATTACTGACCGAGTCAAACATCAAATGAGAATCAGACATAAAAGATGGCTAGAATTGAAAGTTGGAAAGATGTTGAGGGTTGAGATTCATTCTCCTTAACAATGACATGTTTGTAAATACAAAACATGTAGAAACGCAATGAAAATGAAAAAAATTGTGAAAAAGTTGGTGGAATGTACATATGGCGAAGACAGAAAGTATTAAGGCTGAACAAAAAACCGATCAAACCGACCGAACCGATCAAAACCAAACCGATCAGTTTGGTTTCGATTTTAAAAAATTCAAAACTGAAATGATCGGTTCGATTTTCGATTTCTATGTGATTTTAACCGACAAAACCGAATCGATGAAATATATATAATAAATAATATATATTTTATGTAAAAACATTATAATATGTTTAAAATAGTCGATCGGTTTGATTTTATTTCGGTTTAAGTCAGATCGATTCGGTTACGATTTGCATAAATTAGAACCGGTTCGATTTTGTTAATGGTCGATCTAATTTCAGTTTGAAAATTTTGAAACCGAACCGTCCCCGACCAAAGTCGGTTCAGTTTTCAACCCTAGAAAGTATTGTGTTTTCCTTTTTTTTTTCAAAATGAAAACTACAATTACATAATTGTCGAATTTTGGTAAACTTGGTATGATTGAAATGCAATTTTAAATATCTTTATAATAAAACCAATGATCAATACAAACACGTAAAATTTCAAAATATATATTTTATTTTTAAAACATGCAAGTACTTTTAAGATTTTCATGCCTAAGTATAATATTTTTCAAAGAAACGGACGAACATTTTGTTGAACATTCAAACAAAGACTCCGAACATTCAATCGATTCTAATTTTAACCAAGTTTGACTTAAAATTTTTTCTAAAATATGATAGTTTTATGAAACTAATTGAGGGCAATGATGAAGATGGTGATGTGGGTGTCAAGTATATGATAATTAATAGTAAAAATAAACAAACATATGTGAAGTGCCAACGGCACGGGTAATATCCTAGTACAATTACAAAATACAACTGGGCGATTTTATTGTATCGGTCATCTGTGGCCCAGGAATAGTTGTGGGAGGGAGACTTGAACTTGCAAACCTCCCCCATTATGCACAAATTGTACTGTGTAATTTCACTATATATGAGCTCATTTTGGTTACAGTTTTATGTGCTTCTCACCTTTGATCTTCATAAGCGCCTGGTTACAACCTAAGTCCAGGAAGGTAGAAAGCTCTCGACGTTGTCATTGCATCAGAGAGCCTTTTCTTGGTACAATTAAGTCCCCTGCTTCTGGACTTGAGGATAGGCTTGCACACCACCGACATATGTTGCCTCGACAGATGAAGAAGCTTCTGCTGCGAATTCTTCCCATGAATCAGTGGACAACACAACAAAATCTGCCAGTTTTCCTGGAGATAATGATCCCAAGTCATGATCAAGGAAGCTCGCATAAGCAGCTGAAATGGTGTGCCTGCCATAGCAAGGTTCCAAATCAGTAACAGACACATAAAGGAACATGACTAAAAGGGGTGAAAATGATGGGCAGGCAGAAATAGTTAAATGAATGGACATCAATGACATTGCACTTAAATACTAGCTAAAGGAAGTAAGCTGGTTAATATGGCTGACGATTAAAATTTTCGGCTTATTAAGGTGTTGGTACACAAAACACTTGGTGATTAATGCAGATATCACCAACGGTGCTTTAGCAGGATGCTTTACTGTATTCATTCATTTAGTAGATTCATATCTTTCAGCTTAAGATATTAGCACATCACTTTTCTGATCAAGCAGAAGAGCAAAGTGTATGATAGGACATGAAAGCCACTTACGCATTTAAAGCATCACTTAGTGTAACACATTCTGATGGAATCCAGGGCTTGTCCCAGTGAGGAGGCATTCGCTTCACAGCAGTTTTGATTGCACCTAGAGGATCCATGTCTGCTACCTGGAACAATAATCTCATTAATAGGTCAACAATTATGCACCCGCATCACATGTTCTCCTTAATGGAAGGCACCTAAAGCTGGGCCAAGAACACTGTAATTTTTTTTTCCTATTTGAAAATTACAGGAGCAAATAGTTTCTTACAGTTCCTAGTATGGCTGAGACGAAGAACCTTGTTTCAGGCCATTGGCCCCATGAAGTACTAGCATTTTCAACAAATAAGAACTGATAAATCTAGTTTTCTAGGATGGTATACAAAATTGAAACTTTAAACAAGGGTATTTTGCACTTTGTGCCCCATTTTCTTGCAAAACTGGCTTTCCCTCTCAAATTGACACTTCCATTGGTCCAACTTTAACTGGCAATTGAAAAGAAAATAATTAGCCTTGCTGAACTGTGTGAATACTTCACATGCCAAACGAAGGCACTAACTTAATCCAATGGTCCAAATCATCAAATTCATAAGATAAATGTATCTCGAGAAGTTGGAGGGTTCAAATTGTATTTTATTAAAGAAAAAAAAAATACAAGAAAAAGCATAAAGTCGTGGCAAAGGTATAGAAGTTGGCAACGACTACACCACACCACCATTGAGTTTGTTTTTGTTTTTAATTTCTCACACCACCAATAAATATGCATAAAAGGGAAATCCTAACTCAAAATGAAAAAAACGCAAATCAGGGTAACTTTCGACCAATTTAAACCCTCAATTGAGACTGATTCTCAAGTTCATCAAAACACGAAAGTTGTAATACTATGAGTTATCTAATAAACACAACTTGAATCACTTGAAAATGTTTTGAAATGAGCAAGTTATGATATTTTACTAAAGTCGCGCAAATCTATCTTGCAATGAAAACATGATAGTGTTATTGACTTTCGGCCAACTTATGTGCTCGATCAAGACCGATTCTCAAGTTGATCAAAACACAAAAGTTGTAGTACTCTGAGTTATCTAATAAACACAACTTGAATCACTTGAAAATGTTTTGAAATGAGCAAGTTATGGTCATTTTACTAAAGTCGCGCAATCTGTCCGAAAAATGAAAACGGGATAGTGTTTCTGACTTTCGGCAAACTTATGTGCTCGATCGAGATCGATTCTCAAGTTGAATAAAACACAAAAATTGTAGTGCTCTGAGTTATCTAATAAACACAACTTGAATAACTTGAAAATGTTTTGAAATAAGCAAGTTATGGTCATTTTACTAAAGTCGCGCAATTTGTCCGAAATTTTTTTTGTTCACAGAGTGCACTGCAGGGTATCTCAAATATTTTTCTGTTCGCATTGTGCAATGCGGGGTATCTCACCCCGTAATGCACTCTGCGAACAGAAACTTTTTCGGACAGATTGCGCGACTTTAGTAAAATGACCATAATTTACCAATTTCAAAACATTTTCAAGTGATTCAAGTTGTGTTTATTAGATAACTCAGAGTACTACAACTTTTGTATTTTGATCAATTTGAGAATCGGTCTTGATTGAGCACATAAGTTGGCCGAAAGTCAGGAACACTATCCCGTTCATTTTTCGGACAGATTTACGCGACTTGGGTAAAATGACCATAACTTGCTCATTTCAAAACATTTTCAAGTGATTCAAGTTGTGTCTATTTATTAGATAACTAACAGTACTACAATATTTGTGTTTTGATGAGGTTGGAAATCAGTCTCAATTGAGGGTTTAAATTGGTCGAAAGTTGCCCTGTTTTGCGTTTTTTTCATTTTGAGTTTTGAGTTTCTATGTTATGTTAAGTTATGCATATTTATTGAGTTTGGGTTTAAGGGTTTCGAGTTTGAGGGAATTTTGGGAGTTTTCAAGAGAGATGAAGGAGATTTGTAAGAGATTTGAGTGTGAGGAGAGATTTGAAAGAGATTTCGAATGGGGAAGGGAGGAACCATTATCGATTTGAATGGTAAGGGAAAAAAAATGGATGGTTTTTGTTTATATAGGTGGTGTGAGAAAAAAAGTAGGTGGTGTGAGAGAGAGGAAATGGTGGTGTGGTGTAGTCGCCACCTTAAACAAAACAAAATAAAATAAATTTGGCAGATGAATTTTCCATCTCCAAAAAAAAACTCCGCAAATTCAAATTTTCTCATTCTATTTCCCGCTACCCATTCTCCATATAATCCTCTGCTTCCCTTTCCATGTACAATATGGCAACGGGATTAGCTAACAAATAATGGAGACTGACTAGTAGATTTGATATTTAATTCCACACAAATAGATATGCTAAAAAAAATTACTAGGAGGAAAATGAAAGAATCTTACTGGCCAATCTGAACCAAATGCTAGTGGTGCGTTGCTCGCTAAGAGAGATTCAAACAAATATGATCCCTTTTCAGCTCTATCCACCCCAAGCTTTTTTGCCACTGAATTAGCATCATCCAGTAGGTGTTTTGGCTGTTGAGAGGTAAAAGTCAATTATGTCAAACAATGTGTGGATTCTTCTGAGTGAATACTTATGGAAATGACAAGAATCTGAAACTACCCATCCACTACACGGATGAATGAATGGTCCACTAGGAAAAAGTATTACAATTCAAGCTTGTCAGCTGTGAATTGTGACCAGCAATGATGAACCAGACAACAAAGATTGATGGGACCATAGCCAGACAAATTTTACCATCACCGTTGGTGGAGAAAACAATAAAATATATGAACCATTCATGACAGGAAAATAGATTTATTATGAGAAGGCTAAAAAGCAAATAAAAATGAACAAAAAATTAGAAAAATATAGATAGTGTCTTAATGGACCTGCACTGAAGCAACAATCCCTTGCTGACCAAATCGAGCTGCAGAACCAGGCGCTAGATGTTGGCAATGTTCAATCTGAAGACAATTTTTTTGCATAACTAGTCAGCTTCAATAAATCCACAAACACAATATATAATCTTCTAATCAGAAGCAAATATTATTACATAAGATATCAACCATCCAATTTTAGTAATGACTCACCCTGAATCTTCTATCCCTAATCTCATTCGAAGATGCCACCGATTCGTACATATTTAGTATCAGGTCATTTGCTTTGTCCCCTATAGCGTGAATAGCAACCTAAGATAAATTGGAAATAAAGATTGACTTTCAGTGCTTCCAACTACAAACACACAAAAAAAAAAGAAAAAAAAAAACCCGAAACACAGAGAAAACAAGATCTCTAGAAGACAGGAAAACCTGGAGTCCTGCTTTATCTGATGCCAGTGTCATGTTGTGGAGATTATCAATCGGAGTAACCATTAAGCCATGGTTATCGGGTTCATTCAAATAAGGCTGAAAAAACAACATAACACTATATATTTAGGAATCCGACATCTCCAGAATAGTAAAGCATCATGCAGCAATACAAAAATGAACATGAAACTCAACACTCAACATTCTGAACAACCAAGTAGAAGACGGGAACTGAAATTACTGGTCTACATTCTCAAGAAAGTGACTAGTGATGCTTCTGATAGGATCTGAAAGAAATGAACACAGGAATTATTTATTGATGAATGAATGTGTCTTTACAAGAGAATTGTACAAAGCAAGCTTTCGAGAGGCTTGACCTCTCCTAGTGAGCAGCAGCTCTAATGACAAGAAAGATTTTGTATCCCCCTTCTACTTTCTCTGTTCTTATTTATAGAAGTATCACCCCTTATTGCCAGCTTACTGTTTTGGACAGTGTAGCCTCTTTCTAACAAACCTAGCAACTTGCATTTCCTAACAAACATAGCACTTTCTTATTACATCAACTAGTTTCCCTTCTAACTACCTGACTTATACTTTCTTCTTGCATATAGGGGGCTATCAATACCCCCACCCCAGAGACGTACCTTGTCCTTAAGGTGGAAAGAAGGAAATTGCTGTTGTAACAATTTGAAGTCCTCCCAAGTTGCTTCATAAGCCGGTAAACCCTGCCATTTGATCAAAATTTTCATTGTTCCTGGCTCCCCCTTAACCGCGTGACGCACATCCAGCACTGACTCAGGTTGGACCAGTAATTCATACTCACTGTTGAGTTGTGGAGGAAGGGAATTTATATGAGAACAAGGCCCTTTAGCTCGACGTAGCTGCGACACATGAAACACAGGATGGATCTGTGTGGCAGACGGTAAATCCAATCTATAGGCAACCGACCCCACCTTTGCTAAATTCTCATAAGGCCCATAGAATCTTGCCGATAATTTCTGATTAGCTCGACTCACCAGTGACTTTTGGCGATAAGGCCAGACCTTCAAAAAAACTCTATCACCCACTTCAAATGTCTCATCTCGTCTAGACCTATCAGCATGTTTCTTCATACGTTGTTGAGCTCGCAATAAATGCATTTTGAGATTCTCCAATACGCTGTCCCTATCCAAGAGTAGTTGCTCCACTGATGATACAACAGTGGTGCATGTCGTATACCGTAGTAAGGGTGGTGGATCCCTTCCATATAGAATCTTAAATGGAGTGTACCCCGTAGCCGAATTCATGGAAGTGTTGTACCAGTATTCAACCCAAGGTAACCACTTATACCACTGTCTGGGTTTTTCAGAAGTAAAACATCTAAGATAAGTTTCAAGGCAACGATTAAGTACATCCGACTGACCATTCGTTTGAGAGTGATACGCCGTGCTATGCTTCAACTTAGTGCCTTGCACTCAGAACAACTCACGCTAGAAATTACTGAGGAAGACCTTATCTCTATTTTGGTATCCCATGAAGTCTAATAATCTCCTTAGAAAATACGGATGCCACCCCTTCAACTGTGAATGGATGTTTCAAACCAGAGAAATGAGCATACTTGCTAAGGCGATCCACTACGACCAAAATGGTATCAAACATTCCTAAGCGTGGCAACTAGGGGTGGGCACGGGACGGGATGGGACGAGATAGACCCAAACGGGTTCGGGACGGGACGGGACGGGATCAGCGTATTCTACTTAATCAGAACATACTACAACAATTACAACATATTCTGAGCAGTATCACCATGAAGACATAACATTACTAAAAAACTAAAGATTTACACACTAAGCAATATACTAACTGAATACAACCATGAACATCCATTCTGCTCCTGAATCTTACATTCAACCTGATTCAATCCCATTAGATCCACATGCATACTTACAATGCAAGTGTTGTGTTAAGCTAGATGTAGAGAGTCTAAAACATCTTATTATTGTTGATCGAAAGCGACCTTACAAGGAGAGTTTGGAGATATTTTGAGCCATTATGATGTGGAAGTCCCGAGATCAAACAAAGTTGTACTCGCTGCTCAAGGCCTGGTTCATAAGTAACAAACGGGTTCTCTCATTGTGGCTGTCTATTTAATTTGACACCTATGTTTGTGTTATAAGATATGGCTTCAACACAACAGGGAGTTATTTGATAACAAATATGGAGCACATGCTGGCTACGTCATTCTGAATGTGAGGCATTGGTTGAGGGCTTGCTATGTAAGTGTTTGTTCCAAAGAAAATCAGTACTAAGCCAAAAATCTTACATGTTCTGAGGCTGGAAATTAAACAAGTCCTGTTAGAATTGGTATTAAGCCTTCATTGAAACTTTGATAGGATCTGACTTTGTTTTATGGAATTCTGCAGATTGGAAGCAGTTCACTCAAAATTGAAGACAGAAACCAAAGAAAGAAATAGAGGGAAGACTTGAAGATTCAACAAGCAATTGCTGAAGTAGAAATTGTATTGATGATGCTGAACTTGTAATTACAAGATTCAACTCAGAGAGAATGAAATACAATGTAATATGAACTGAATGAATGATAAAGGTTGTTCGAGATGCCTTGATCTCCTAAAGAGCATTTGCTCAAATGTACAACTTGTTTATACAATCAATCCCCCCAATTCTATTGCTATTCTCCTATTTATAATAGTACCTCACAGAGGTCTTTGCAAAGCACTAACAGAACATTATTTTTAACCACTAACAGAGCACTGAAAAGCCCCTTCTATTAAACCATCTGCCAATCCATCTGCAACCCCCTTGAGCACTTGCATTCTTTTGCATTACATCTGCGACAACTTGAGCACTTCCAATCTGTTAAGCATTCCTGAAAGCCACTAACAGCATTGCATTCTATTAAACCATACTAACAGCATTTCATTCTGTTAAGCATTCCTGAAGGCCACTAACAGCATTGCATTCTATTAAACCATCTTATTCTTTCGCCTAGTGTATGTGAATCGTATAGGGGGCCTATCATTACTCCCTCCCCAAAAACGCACCTTGTCCGCAAGGTGAAAATCTGGAAACTGTTGGTGGAGCCGATCAAAAGCTTCCCAAGTAGCCTCATAAGCAGGCAAACCCCACCACTTAATCAACACTTCAAACTCACCTGGACTGCCCTTAACAGCCTGTCTGATATCCAAAACTGACTCCAAGTCATCTGTCAATTGAGAAGGAAGAGGAGTCATATGGGAACAAGGTCCCTTAGCACGCCGTAATTGGGACACATGAAACACAGGGTGAATCTGAGAAGAACCAGGCAAATCCAGTCTATAAGACACTGACCCGACTCTGCTCAACACTGTATAAGGCCCATAAAATCTCGGTGACAACTTCTGATTGACCCACCGCGCTAAAGATTTTTGTCGATATGGTCTGATTTTCAAAAACACTTTGTCGCCAACTTCAAAAACTTCATCCCTTCTGGATTTATCAGCAAACTTCTTCATTCCCTGTTGAGCACGCTGCAAGTTCATCCGAAGAACTTCCAAGACACTGTCCCTATCAGATAAAAGCTGCTCCACTGATGACACTGCTGTCTTCCCAGCGGTATACCGAATCAATGGAGGAGGATCTCGTCCATACAGCACTTTAAAAAGAGTAAAACCTGTAGCGGAGTGACTTGACGTATTATACCAATACTCCGCCCAACACAACCACTTAGACCATTGTTTAGGTCTGTCAAAAGTGAAGCATCTGAGACACGTCTCCAGGCAGCGATTTATCACCTCAGATTGCCCATCTGTTTGAGGATGATAGGCAGTGCTATACTTCAACTTAGTACCTTGTAAGCGGAACAATTCACGCCAAAATTGACTCAGAAAAACGCGATCTCGATCAGAAATAATGGACCTAGGAGTCCCATGAAGCCTGATGATGTCTGTAGAAAATACTTTGGCGACCCCTTCGGCATTAAACGGGTGCTTTAGTCCAGAAAAATGAGCATACTTGCTGAGGCGATCAACCACGACCAATATAGTGTTCATCATCCCGGAATTAGGCAACCCTTCAATAAAGTCCATTGTAACCTCATCCCAGACTTGAGTAGGCAGAGGAATGGGTTGAAGGAGCCCAGCTGGACTAATGGCCAAACTTTTATTCCGTTGACAGACTTCGCATTCACTGACTAACTTGCGGATGACTGCCTTCATTCCAACCCAATAAACTTCCTTGGCAATTCTCTGATAAGTCTTAGTCTCCCCAGAATGCCCCCCTACTGATGATTCATGAAATTCCCTAAAAATTGTAGGAATAAAAGAAGAATTTTGGGGAAGAACTAACCTGTTTTTGTAATATAGTAAGTCTTGTATGATCCGAAAACCAGGTCGACCCGAACCATTGCGCACTGACTGAATGAGAAGTTGTAAGTCAGAGTCACCCAATATTTCAGCTTTCAAAGCATCCCAATTTCGCCATGAAGGCATACTGAGCTGAGAACAAGAGATGATGGGAGAAATTCTGGATAACGCATCTGCGGCCCGGTTAGAAACCCCTGGCTTATACTGTATCTCAAATTGATAACCCGTGAGTTTACTCACCCACTTTTGATACTCCGGACCAATCACGTTCTATTCCATAAAAAATTTGAGACTTTTCTGATCCGTTCTCACAATGAACTTAAGCCCTAACAAAAAGCAAACACTATTGCCATGAGTTCTTTTTCATATATCGGCTTGAGTCTAGCCCTTTGCCCCAACATTTGACTAAAGAAAGCAATAGGTCGTTGTAATTGCATAAGAACGGCCCCCACTGCAAACCCGGAAGCATCTGTCTCGACAATAAACTCTCTGGAGAAATCCGGCATTGCCAATACAGGCGCCTTAGTCATGACCAACTTGAGTTTCTGAAATGCCAACTCAGCTTCCTGATTCCAAGCAAAGCAATCTTTTTTCAACTGTGACATCAACGGCCAAGCGACCTGACTGTGACCTTTTATGACTTTCGGTAGTACCCTGTAAGGCCCAGAAACCCCCTCAACTCAGTAATATTTCTCGGCTGAGGCCAATCCAACATAGCTTGGATTTTGGACTGATCCACTGATACGCCTTCACTTGATATCACATGACCCAAATAGTGTAACTTGGAACACCCGAACTCACATTTCTTCTTGTTCGCATACAGTGTCTGTTTTCGTAAGACACCCAACACCACATCAAGATGCTCCACATGCTCTTCCAACCCCTTACTATAAACCAGAATATCGTCGAAGAAAACTAATACGAACTTACGCAAATACAGCCGAAAGATGGAGTTCATCAGCGACTGAAAGGTGGTCGGCGCATTAGTGAGCCAAAATGGCATCACAAAAAACTCATAGTGTCCATCATGAGTGTGAAATGCGGTTTTAGATGCATCCCCTTCCCGTACCTGAATCTGATGGTAGTCGGCCTTAAGATTCAACTTCGAAAAAATTACTGACCCGTGAAGCTCATCCAGAAGCTCTTCTATAATTGGAATGGGAAAACGATCTGGTACCGTTTGTTTGTTCAAGGCACTATAATCAACACAAAATCGCCATCCACCATCTTTCTTCTTCACTAGCAAGACCAGACTCGAAAATGGGGACACACTCGGCCTTATAAGTCCCGCCTCCAACATTTCTGCAACTAATTTCTCGATCTCATTTTTCTGAATTTGGGGGTAGCGATACGGCCTGACATTCACTGGATTGGAGCCTTCATGTAGAACAATGGAATGTTCGTAACCCCGTATGGGAGGCAATCCTGATGGAGCCTGAAACACCTCTGAATACCTAGCCAATACCGCCGATACCACTGATGGAGCTTCTAAAACTTCTTCCACTGCCACATCCACATTTCCTAATTCTATCAAAAATCCATATCCCTCTTGTTTTATAGTATGAAACATTGTCTTCAAGGAGACTAAACTCCGTCCCAAGGATGGATCTCCCTTGAGAATAATTGTATCCGACCCCATCTTGAAACGCAAAACCTGATCTTTCCAGTTAACAGAAGTCGTCCCCAATGTTTCAAGCCACTGAATTCCCAGTATGACGTCTGAACTCCCGAGCCCTAATGGAAGAAAATCTTCCACAATCTCGACTCCTTGCACCATCAACTGCACTTTTTGACAAATTCCACTTCCTTGAACCGATTCACCTGATCCCATTGTTACCCGTACACCCCCGTAGATGTGATTGGCAACCTAACACTATCAACTAATTTTTGTGAAATGAAGTTATGAGTCGCGCCGCTATCAACCAACACCACTACGGACTGGCCTGCGATCTCTCCTTCCATCTTCATGGTCTTTGGGTTTGTGAGTCCCATGACCGAACTTAAGGAAACTTCAATGACTTGGCTGATCTCGGCCATTTCTAACTTTGTTTGTTCCTCGCCTTTTTTATTCTCTTCCTCTTCGGATTCATCTTCTTCTTGAGCAAGAAGGATACTCACCTCCTTCCTCTTACACTGATGGCCCGGTGAGTATTTTCCGTCACACTTGAAGCACAAACCCTTCTCGCGTTTGGCTTGATACTCTGCATCAGAAATCTTCTTGAACTCTCTGCCTGAAGAATTCCTCTCAAAGTTTCTTGAGATGAAAGGTCTGGAATAGCGATGAATTAGGTCATTCGCTGGATTTCTATCGAAATCTCTCGAATGTACTGGTTTGTGAAGCCCTAACGGATCGGACCCAAAATTCTTTTGCCCTACCATGGGCCGAGTTTGGTTATTTGGAAAGCCCATCTTATAAGAAGTTAACAAAATTTGTTTTTCCTCCACCCGATGGGCAAGATCCATCGCCCGACCCAAAGAACCCGGCTCCAGCATCCTCACTTCCGCCCGAATTGCGGGTTTCAAGCCATTAATGAACTTGCTCAGGTAGATGTCTTCAGTGAGTGTTTCTAATGGTGCCGCCAAGGTGACGAATTGCCTTCGGTACTCTGCCACTGATCCCTCTTGCTTAAGAGCAAGAAATTGTTCACAGAGGGATCCTTCTTGAGTGGTTCGAAATTGCTTCAGCAGCAAACCCTTAAGCTCTTCCCAAAACAAGATTGGACGTCTTTTACTTTCCCATTGATACCACAGAAGCGCATCAGCTTCAAACGATATAACCGCGGTTTCGATCTTTTCATCATTCGAGTACCGATGTAGGTTGAAAAACCTTTCAATTTTGAGGATCCAACCATTAGGGTTTGAGCTTTCAAAAATGGGCATGTCTAATCTTCTGGGCTTCCTATCAAACTGTCCTCCTTGTGAAAAAGAACCACCTATCCCACCATTGGGACTCTGTGTTTCCACATTGATTGGTGGAATTTGCTTTCTCACTGTAGTAGAAGCTGTTTTCTGAGTGTCTTGTTGTGCCTTTATGATCTGATCCAATCTGTTCATCACTTCTTAAAAACCCCCATTCAAAGAATTTAGTTTTTCTTGCATACTTGCCATCGTTTCTTCCATAACTTCCATTCTTGCATTAGCACCAGCACATTTTCCAGCCATCACCCCTAGGAATCGAAGTGCTCTGATACCAAGTTGATAGGATCTGACTTTGTTTTATGGAATTCTGCAGATTGGAAGCAGTTCACTCAAAATTGAAGACAGAAACCAAAGAAAGAAATAGAGGGAAGACTTGAAGATTCAACAAGCAATTGCTGAAGTAGAAATTGTATTGATGATGCTGAACTTGTAATTACAAGATTCAACTCAGAAAGAATGAAATGCAATGTAATATGAACTGAATGAATGATAAAGGCTGTTCGAGATGCCTTGATCTCCTAAAGAGCATTTGCTCAAATGTACAACTTGTTTATACAATCAATCCCCCCAATTCTATTGCTATTCTCCTATTTATAATAGTACCTCACAGAGGTCTTTGCAAAGCACTAACAGAACATTATTTCTAACCACTAACAGAGCACTGAAAAGCCCCTTCTATGAAACCATCTGCCAATCCATCTGCAACCCCCTTGAGCACTTGCATTCTTTTGCATTACATCTGCGACAACTTGAGCACTTCCAATCTGTTAAGCGTTCCTGAAAGCCACTAACAGCATTGCATTCTATTAAACCATACTAACAGCATTTCATTCTGTTAAGCATTCCTGATGGCCACTAACAGCATTGCATTCTATTAAATCATCTTATTGTTTCGCCTAGTGTATGTGAATCGTATAGGGGGCCTATCAAACTTCCTTCCTGTAAGCTGGTATATATGCATTCCCTTAATATATATGCAATCCTAAAATAAATAAATAAATAAATAAAAATATTAATAATAAATATTAAAAAATTAGCTCGGGACGGGATTGGCGGGATTGAAAATCTTCATCCCATCCCATCCCATTCTAAATTGGGACGGGATCGGGATGGAATTATTCAATCCCATTAAGACCCGGAAAAATCGAGATGGGACGGGACGGGACGGGATCGGGATCGCGGGATGGGATGCCCACCCCTAGTGGCAACCCTTCTATAAAACCCATGGTAACTTCGTCCCAGACTTGAGTAGGTAAGGGAATGGGTTGAAGAAGACCTGCTGGGGTGGTGGCCATGGTTTTGTTGCGTTGACAAACTTCACACTCACTGACCAATTTCCGAATGTCTGCATTCATCCCAACCCAATATAGTTCCTTAGCTATTCTCTGGTACGTTTTTGTTTCTCCAGAATGCCCCCCCTACAGCTGAATCATGGAACTCCTTGAAAAGAATGGGGATGAGAGAAGAAGACCATGGTATAACTAACCTGTTCTTATAGTGTAATAGGTCCTGAATGACCACATAACCAGGATTGCCCGAGCCTTGCATTATTGTCTGTTTCAATTGTTGTAGAGTAGTGTCACCAAAAAATTTTGATCTTAATGCCTTCCAATCTCGCCAAGTTGGCAAACTAAACTGGGAACAGGATGGAGAAGAAGGAATCCTAGATAGAGCATCCGCGGCTGCATTGAAAGACCCCGTTCTATAATGAATCTCAAATTAGTAGCCAAGTACCTTGCTTACCCATTTCTGATATTCTGACCCAATTACCCGCTGCTCCATTAAGAATCTCAAGCTCTTTTGATCAGTACGAATGATGAATTTTTTCCCTAACAAATATGCACGCCATTTTGTAACTGCCAAGACAATGGCCATAAGTTCCTTTTCGTAGATGGGTTTGAGCCTGGCTCGTTGCCCTAAGACTTGACTAAATAAGGCTATTGGTCGTTGCGCTTGCATTAATACAGCCCCCACCGCATCTCCTGAAGCATCAGTTTCCACTATGAATTCCTTAGAGAAATCGGGCATTGCTAACACCGGAGCCTTAGTCATTATATGTTTCAAGCTTTGGAACGAATTCTCTGCCTCTTGATTCCATGCAAACCCTTCTTTAATTGAGATATTAATGGCCAAGCTACCTAACTATACTCCCGTACAAACTTCCTATAATACCCGGTGAGACCCAAGAACCCACGTAACTCAGTAATGGTTTTGGGTTGTGGCCAATCCAAGATAGCCTGAATTTTTTACTGATCCATGGAGACCCCATTAGCTGAAATTACATGCCCCAAATAGCTCAACTTCGAACACCCAAATTTGCATTTCTTTTTATTCACATACAAGCAATGTCTTTGTAGTAAATCCAAAATTGTCTCCAAGTGTTCCACATGTGCTTCAAGTCCTTCACTGTACACTAATATATCATCCAAGAAGACGAGCACAAACTTACGCAAATATGGCCGGAATATGGAGTTCATCAATGCTTGAAACGTCGCCGGCGCATTTGTAAGACCAAAGGGCATCACTAAAAATTCGTAATGTCCCTCATGTGTACGAAAAGCAGTTTTTGATTCATCCCCTTCCTGAAGCCGAATATGATGGTAGCCCGATTTAAGATCCAACTTCGAGAAGATGACTACCCCATGAAGCTCGTCTAACAGTTCATCGATAATGGGAATTGGAAATCGATTCGGAACTGTTTGTTTATTTAGTGCACGATAATCCACACAGAGTCTCCACCCCCCATCCTTCTTTTTGATTAGTAATACCGGACTTGAAAATGGACTTACACTGTGCCTGATGATTCCCGCCTCTAACATCTCTGCTATAAGCTTTTCAATTTCATTCTTCTGAAACTGAGGGTAACGATAAGGCCTTACATTGATTGGACCTGATCCCTCATGCATGACAATAGAGTGCTCATGCCCTCGTTTTGGAGGTAGCTCTGATGGTGTCTGGAACACTGCTTGATATCTCCACAAGACCTCAGACAATACCGTTGGTATCTCAAAACCCTCCTCCAACGGTGCTGACATACTTCCCAACTCCACCAAAAAACCATGTCTTTCCTACTTAATTGTACGAAGCATTGTCTTAAGCGAAACCAAACTTCGCCCTAGAGAGGGATCTCCCTTGAGAGTGAGTGTTTCTGACCCAACACAAAACCGTAGCACTTGGTCCTTCCAATTTATAAAAGTTGTACCCAAGGTCTCCAGCCACTGAATTCCCGATATAACATTAGAACTACCGAGCCCTAATGGAAGGAAATCTTCCAAAATTTCAACCCCCTATAACATCAGTCGCACTCCTCGACAAATCCCACTCCCCTGGACTGAATCTCCTGAACCCATGGTAACCCCATAAACTCCAATGGGAGTGATTGGTAACTCCACTTGCTCCACCAACTTCCGAGAAACAAAATTGTGTGTCGCTCCACTATCAATCAAGACCACCACTGGTTGATTCGCAATCTCTCCCTTGATCTTCATGGTCTTTGGATTTGTTAGACCCATAACCGAGCTTAAAGACACCTCCACCACTTGGCTTATCTCAGCCACTTCCAGCTCCTTGTGCTCCCCCCACTCCTGAACTTCTTCCTCTTCCAATTCACCTTCCTCCTGAGCGATGAGGACAATGACCTCCTTCTTACACTGATGGCCTGGCGAAAATTTTTCATCGCATCTAAAACACAGCCCCTTCTCTCGCTTTGCTTGATAATCGGCATCCGAGAGACGTCTGGTTTCTCCTCTTGGAAACGAGTTTATCTCAAAACTCTCTGGAAGCTGCTGGGTGGTGGTGGTTGTAAGAAAGGTCTTTAGCTATAAACTTATCAAAGTCTCTAGAGGGTACCATCGTTTGATGCCCTAATGGGCCATTGCCATATAGCCTTTGACCTCCCATGGGCCGGTTATGATAAGGTTGCAGGCCCGTTTTAACTAAGCCCATTAGAGCCTATTTCTCTTCCACTCGTTGGGCTAAATCCATGGCCCGACCCAATTGACCCGGTTCTAGCATCCTCACCTCTATCCGAATCGAGGGTTTAAACCCATTGATGAACTTGCTCAGATAAACATCCTCAGTGAGGGTTTCTAATGGGGCTGCATGCGTGACGAGCTTCCGGCGATAATCAGCCACTGATCCTTATTGCCGAAGAGCAAGAAATTGTTCACACAACGACCCTTCTTGAGTCGCTCGGAATTGCTTCAATAGTAGCCCTTTGAGCTCTTCCCAAAACAAAATTGGTCGTCGTTTACTCTCCCATTGATACCAGAGAAGCGCGTCTGATTCAAAAGAGATGACCGTTGCCTCGATCTTTTCTTCATTATTGTATCTCTGTAGGGAGAAAAATCGCTCAGCCTTCAAGATCCAGCCATCTGGATTCGATCATTCAAAAGCCGACATTTCCAATCTTCTATGTTTTCTGTCAAATTGGTACCCTTGCGAAGAAGATCCTCCACCTACCACACCATTTGGACTCTGCGCCTCAATGTTTGTGGGAGGTATTTGATCTTTCTCTGCTGTAGAAGCAGTTTTTATAGCCTCCTCTTGCATCTTCATCATCTGCTCCATTCTTTGCATCAATTCTTGAAAATCTCCTCTCAACAATCCCACTTGTTCCTGAACATTTTCGACAACTTCTTCCATGGCATCCATTCTTGCAGTAGCACTCGTTCCAACCCCTTTTCCAGTCATGACTCCTTAGGATCTGATTGCTCTAATACCAGACTTGATAGGATCTGAAAGAAAAGAAGAACACAGGAATTATTTATTGATGAATGAATGTGTCTTTACAAGAGAATTGTACAAAGCAAGCTTTCGAGAGGCTTGATCTCTCCTAGTGAGCAGCAGCTCTAATGATAAGAAAGATTTTGTATCCCCCTTCTACTTTCTTTGTTCTTATTTATAGAAGTATCACCCCTTATTGCCAGCTCACTGTTTTGGATAGTGTAGCATCTTTCTAACAAACCTAGCAACTTGCATTTCCTAACAAACATAGCACTTGCTTATTACATCAACTAGTTTCCCTTCTAACTACCTGACTTATACTTTCTTCTTGCATATGTAAATCTTATAGGGGGCCTATCAGCTTCCTAGCATATCAGATTTTGACGACAGAGAAAGTATATTGCACAACCACAATAGTTAGAGTGTCCACAATAAGGGAAGGGTCAGGCAACCCTCTCTATGTTTTTTTTAATATGATGTAACCTAAACTACGAATTAAAATAAATCTACACAAAAGATAAATAAAACTAAATATTCTACATTGGGGTTTCTTCATTCATCAAAAACCAATTACAACCAATGACCTATAGACCCTATTATACTAAACCTAACTTGAAAATCAAACAATCTAACCTAAATGCTATGGGAGCCCTAATCTCCACTTATTCTAATGGACTTACATAGGCCCAACCCAACAACTAAACTAAATTAAATAAATAAACTAAATCCTACGTTATATCACCTTCACTGGGTTGAAGAAGCTCATCCTCGAGCTTGAAGTCGAAGAAGTCCGACAAACACAAACAATTGATCACGGAACACTAGCCGAAATGCACACAAAGTAGACAACCTCGAAACTTGTCACAATACACACTTTCCATAGATAACACCAACTTAGAAAAGTGGCAAGTGACTCAAAGAACCATAAGTTGTAATAAACATGTGCATAAGCTCGTGCCACAAAAATTTCCCAATATGGATCATCATAATCATCGTCACTTACTGTCTTTGCCTCTATAGAACTCCATCATCCTCTTGACTAAAAATAGGGAAGAAATCGCACAAGTCAATGATAAGAACTGAATGATTTATTGAAAAGAACTGACCTGATTTACTAAGTCTGAACAGATTCTCTGTATTTGCAGATTAGATTCAAGCAATGCAATGCTGATGATATAGAGCAGCTACAGCAGGAAAGAGTTCTAACAGAATGAAATACTTGTAGAATTCTCAACAATTGGAATGAAATGTAATGATCTGTATTGGATAGAAAAGCTGATTCGAGAGAGCTACTCTCCAGAGCAAAAGCTCAATGTACAATTTGTTTATCAATCAATAGATGCCTTTGTTCTCTCAGCATTCTCTTATTTATAGCACTTAGCTAATTACAATTACTCTCTCACCACTACTGACAGCTAATTAACCAATTACAACTGTCCTTACAACTGCTGACAGCTCATTTAACCACATAACAGAACATCTAACAAACTGCAGAGCAATCTCATTCCTCAACAGACATTTGCACTTCAGAGCACTTGCATCAAGCATTCCTCAGCATTCCTCTGCAGCATTGCAGTTCAGTCCTCAGCATTCCTCAGCATTCCTATGCAGCAGTCTCATTACCCTCTTCATCATTCTTTTTCTTTCTCCTGGAGTAAGTATAATGAATAGGAGGTTTAGAATGTATAATCCTATCAATACCCGGCCCCCAAAGACGCACCTTGTCCTCAAGGTGAAAAGAAGGGAACTGCTGATTCAACAACTCGAAGTCTTCCCAAGTGGATTCAAACGCAGGTAAGCCGTGCCATTTGATCAAAACCTCAAGTTTAGTTGACGCACCTATACCCTTAGGCCTCACATCCAATAAAGACTCCGGAACCACCAACAATTCACCCTCATTACTAAGCTGATCAGGCAGAGGATTGACAGGTAAACATTGTCCCTTGGCACGCCGCAGCTGAGAAACATGGAACACAGGATGAAGCCTGGAATGGACAGGAAGTGCTAATCGATATGCCACAGCACCGACCTTATCCAAAATCTTATAAGGGCCATAAAAACGAGCCGATAACTTGTGATTATTCCGAGCAACCAGGGAATGCTGACGATAAGGACGCAACTTTAGAAATACGTCACTACCCACATCAAAAGATTCATCACGCCGGGACTTATCCGCCTGAAACTTCATGCGCTGTTGCGCCCTTAACAAATGCTGTTTTAAATCAGCTAACACTCGATCCCTGTCCAGTAATAAATGCTCCACTGAAGATGTAACAGCTGAACCAGTGGTATATCGAATCAAGGGAGGAGGATCCCTGCCATAAAGAACTCGAAAAGGAGAATAACCGGAAGCCGAATGGACTGACGTATTATACCAATACTCAGCCCACGAAAGCCATTTACTCCACTGTTTCGGCTTATCCGAAGAAAAACAACGGAGATATGTTTCAATGGATCTATTAGTTACCTCAGTCTGCCCATCGGTTTGTGGGTGGTATGCGGTACTGTGCTTCAATAAAGTGCCTTGTAAACGAAATAACTCTTGCCAGAATTTGCTAAGAAACACCTTATCACGATCTGAAATAATAGACTGCGGAATGCCATGCAAGCGTATAATGTCCCTCAAAAAGACTAAGGCTACCCCTTCCGCCGAAAACGGATGTCTCAATCCTGAAAAATGAGCATACTTGCTCAGACGGTCGACCACAACCAAAATGGTATCATAACCACCAGAACGCGGTAGACCTTCAATGAAATCCATTGTAACTTCGTCCCAAACTTGAGTGGGTAAAGGAATCGGCTGAAGCAAACCAGCTGGAGATAAACCCAAATGCTTATTCCGCTGACAAATATCACATTCACTGACCCTCCGTCGAATATCCGCTTTCATTCCCACCCAATATAACTCCTTAGCAATCCGTTGATAAGTTTTGGTTTCTCCCGAATGACCGCCCACAGGAGATGCATGAAATTCTCGAAAAAAGATAGGAATGAGAGAAGAAGAAGAGGGAATAACGAACCTGGATTTGTAATACAGCAAATCCTGAAGAACTGAGTAACCAGGTCGTCCTGACCCTTGCAAAACCTGTTGTTTCAGCTGTGTCAAAGCAGCATCCCCTTGTATCTCAGAGCGCAATATTGACCAATCACGCCAAGCAGGTAACGTGAGGTGAGAGCAAGAAGGAGATGTAGGAAGTCGGGACAGAGCATCAGCTGCCATATTCGAAGAACCCGTTCTATATTGAATTTCAAATTGGTAACCCAAAAGTTTACTCACCCATTTCTGATATTCGGCACCAATGACCCGTTGTTCCAGTAAGAATCGTAAACTCTTCTGATCCGTTCGTACCACGAATTTTCTGCCCAACAAATATGCTCTCCATTTTGTAACTGCCAACACAATCGCCATCAATTCCTTCTCATAAATTGGTTTGAGCCTAGCACGGTGCCCCAACACTTGACTAAAATAAGCTACCGGACGTTGTGCTTGCATCAGTACCGCGCCCACTGCATACCCAGACGCGTCGGTCTCCACAACGAACTCTTTGGAAAAATCTGGCATGGCAAGTACCGGAGCTTGAGTCATGACGAGCTTTAATTTCTGAAACGCTTCCTCAGCCGGTTGTTGCCAATTAAATCCGTTTTTCTTCAACTGGGCAATGAGAGGCCAAGCTACCTTACTGTAGTCTTTGATGAATTTACGGTAATAACCCGTCAGACCCAAAAACCCTCGCAATTCCGTAAGATTCTTTGGTTGAGGCCACTCCAACATAGCTTGAACTTTTGACTGCTCCATTGCCACACCATTAGCAGAAATTTTGTGTCCCAGATAGCTCAATGTCAAACAACCAAATTCACATTTGTTCTGATTAGCAAACAGTTGATTTTCTTGTAACAACTTCAAGACAATCTCCAAATGGTGCGAGTGATCTTCAAGTCCTTTGCTATATATCAGTATATCATCAAAAAATACGAGGACGAACTTACGCAAAAATGGACGGAAGATGGAATTCATCAGGGCCTGGAACGTTGCGGGCGCATTCGTCAAGCCGAAGGGCATGACTAAAAACTCGTAATGCCCTTCGTGTGTCCGAAATGCCGTCTTGGCTTCATCCCCTTCTTGTAATCTGATTTGATGATAACCCGATTTCAGGTCTAATTTCGAAAAAGTATCCGCTCCATGGAGTTCATCTAACAGCTCGTCGATAATGGGGATAGGAAATCTATCCGGCACCGTTTGTTTGTTCAGTGCGCGGTAGTCGACACAGAAACGCCACCCTCCATCTTTTTTCTTCACCAACAAAACGGGACTCGAAAATGGGCTCACACTATGGCGTATGATTCCTGCAGATAACATTTCCGAAACCAACCTTTCGATTTCATTTTTCTGGAACTGGGGATATCTGTAAGGACGCACATTCACTGGACCGGCTCCATCATTCATCACAATGGCGTGCTCGTATCCCCGTTTTGGAGGCAACCCACAAGGTAGCTGAAAAACATCGTTGTATCTTCGTACAACCTCCAATATGGAACTCGGGATGTCTGAAACTCTACTTTCTGAGAGAGCCATCTGACCCAATTCCACTAAGTAACCATGGCCCTCCTGCCTTATAGTGCGCATCATAGCCTTCAATGACACCAAACTCTTTCCCAAAGATGGATCTCCCTTAATTGAAAATTTTTCAGACCCAACTTGAAACTGCAAGTGTTGCTCTTTCCAATTTACTGAAATTGTTCCCAAAGTCTCCAACCACTGAATCCCCAATATAACATCCGAACTGCCTAACCCCAATGGAAGAAAATCCTCCTGAATTTCTATACCTTGTAACAAGACTTTCACCCCTTTACAAACCCCACTTCCTTGTACTGAATCACCCGAACCCATGATTACACCGTATCCTCCCGTAGCCGATATCGGTAATTTCACCTGATCGACCACTTTGTGAGAAATAAAGTTGTGGGTGGCACCACTGTCTATCAAAACCACCACCTCATGACCCAAAATTTCACCAACCAGTTTCATCGTCTTTGGGTTTGTCAAACCCATAACCGAACTCAGAGAAACTTCCACGCCTCTACTGATCTCCACCACCTCAAGCTCTGTCTGTCCTTCATACCCCTGATTCCCTTCATCTTCTTCCTCACTGTCGGCTTGAGCGATAAGAACACTGACCTCCTTCCGTTTGCATCTATGGCCCGGAGAATATTTCTCATCGCACTTGAAGCATAATCCTCTCGCCCTCTTTTCTTGGTATTCAGCATCTGAGAATCGTCGAAGCTCCCCTTTTGCAGCCGCTTGTCTGTCGTTTTCGATTGAAGAAGTTGAAGACGTGTGACCAGATGAAACCTTGAAAGTTGGTGGGTGAGGTGTAGCCAATGTCGTATTGCAAAGTATCGCTCTCAGCTGCTAATAGCTTTCCTCTGCCCTTGTTTTTTCTTGTTCTCTTCAAGTATTGAAAAATGGGGCAATGTGGGTGCCAATGCTAAATCTCTCAAAAATTTCTCCCAGTCAATCTCAACCTGCATCACAGCGGAAGTGGTAGTGAGGTGTACATCACTAGCAGGTGGGGGAGGTGGTAGTGGTATAGGGGGAACGAGTTCAAGTTGGGGATAAGAGGGGATAGGTGTATTGTTGTGAATAGTAAAACTAGGAATAATCGCTATAAGACATTATAGGGGTATGGATATGAATTTGGGTTTGGCTATATTAATATTGGTATGGGGATGAAGAATTGTAGGGGTACGAATAATAATATGGGTGACTCATCCTTTTTCGTTTACAGCTGGGTGCTCTCACTGGTTCTGGGGTGTAAATAGTCTGGCTAGTGAACAATGTTGATGAACAATACTTGTGAACAATACAACGTCGACCTTGATTTTTATTTTTTTAACAATCTTCAATCAAGCTTTTCTTCTCCTCCCTCTTCTTTCTCTTCAATCTTCTTAAAATAGAACCAAAGAATTTGAGAGCGTCGGCTCTGATATAAAATAGTGTAACCTAAACTACAAGTTAAAATAAATCTACACAAAAGATAAATAAAACTAAATAAACCTAAATAATCTCTATTGGAGTTTCTTCATTAACCAAAAACCAATTACAACCAATGATCTATAGGCCCTGTTTATACTAAACCTAACTTGTAAATCAAGCGCTCTAACCCTAGATGCTATGGGAGCCCTAATCTCCACTTATTCTAATGGGCTTACTTATGCCCGACCCAATAACTAAACTAAATTAAATAAATAAACTAAATCCTACGTAAAATCATAATATAAATTTTCTACGCAGCAAGACATGCAAACCTTCCCCAAACTTGTCCACAATAGGCATCGCCGGGACTGAACAAATACCATTAGCCACGTGGGCATATGGTTAGCCACTTGACTCAAGTCAATTGGCTGGTCAATGGCACCCCTGTTGTTATTAAAAAAATATCAAAGAATCGCACAACCATTGTCAGTCTTGGCAAAATATCGCTGTTGGCATCAACAGATGAAAACACTGCTTGCAAAGGGTGAAAAGGTCTAGGCAGCTAATGACATGCCGCACAGTGTACCATTGTCCGCGCTGCTAATGGTATGCCACGCGAAGCTCAGGCAAACCCTTGCCAAGGGACTTCCTACAGGCAGGGCTGTGTGAGACATCCGCATTCCTATGTCGCATACCTGTCAGGATGGCTATTGCGGTTGTTTTGGGACTGAATATGGAGATTAGACTTGCCTGGGTCAGCAGGCAAGGCTCTCCAATCTCCAAACATGCCTATTGTGGATGATATTATGATGATAATAATGATGATGATGGTGGTGAGGCTGATGATAATAGTAGTAACTGACACAGAGTAGATCAAGAGAGCAGGACAGAAACAAGAGTAGGTTGTCTAGGGTCGGTGCTCAACACTAACCTAACCCATGATTTTATAGTCATTTCAAACTAAACCGTCGAGGCCAGAAAAAACTTTGGATTTATATGGGTTCAAATAGTACTACCCATTCAAGAACATTACCTCATAAAATAGTGCACTGTTGGAGCCCAACGATCCATCAACAAAGGCTTTAACACCACCCAAATAAATCCATTGGCTCAAAACACGTCCTGTCTTGTGGAAAAGATCCTACAAGAGAAAGCTATAAAGTTTCAGCAGGAAATAGCTCATAAAGTAACAAACTTAGGTGTCAGCTCTAACCAAAATAATGAAAGAAAATGCAATCTCAACAACAGAGAGAACAAAATGGAAGGCAAGTGAATCAAAGCACAGTTTTTTCCTGGTAATACGATTGCATCCTTGTGATGTAGCTATTAAAAAAAACAGTTTCTCAAGTAAACTATAATAAACTTATCCAATGGATTTCCTCAGCTGGCTACAGAGCATGGTATTGTGATGTAGAATATTGTCATAGCAGTGGAATTCCTGCAGCCAGCTACAAAGTATGGTATTGTGATGCATATGATATGACATCAACATCATACTAACACTGTTTTGTAAACAACAAAAGCAATTTGGCAGCTGCGCACTCTATAAAAAATAGATCTGTACTCAAGAACTATATTGCTATTGCATCATTTACGATTCTTTAAAACCTACAGAAAAAGAACCAGATGTTTACTATTATCTATCTGAACAGATAAAGATAATTGAAACGATGAATGGTCACTCCCATTGCTTGACTACTGAGGCAGTCAAGACGTTTTGAATAAGGACATGCTTTGTAACAAAACCCTAGGCTTTGCTATTTATTTATTATGTTCTTATTTTAGAGAAGTTCAATTTTATTGAAAGAACAAAAACTTCCCAACAAACGAATATGAAACCGTGCTCTTTCGCACCCCAAAACCAGAAAGAGACCCTATTGGACCCTCTTGAACTGCTTCCACTCTAATATGAATTGAGCAAAACAAACACTCCTGACAGCAACAGGAATCCCATCTCTAGCTAGGAAGGAATTCTCAAATATCTGGCTATTCTGTTCTTGCCAAATGACTCAAACAACGGCGCAAGGGACAAGAGACCACACAATCCCCCTTTATCCTTAGGCAAATGCTTGACACTTGCAACCATGGAGCACGTTCTTGATGGACGGAGGCATTACCCAATCACTCCACACACCCAAATAAAATGGTTCCACACAGATTTAGCAAAGTCACAATGGATAGGCAGATAGTACATGGTCACGATTGGGCACTCTGGATAAAATCTATACCTCTTCTAATGAAAATATCCCTGCACAGTTCCTACAAACCATCGCAATAGGTAAGTTATTTTCTACTCCTGATGACCAGGCTCACATTACCAATTATAAGACCACCTCCACCTCCAATCATTCTCATATCTTGATGAAACCAGCATGGTTTAAAAAAATGCACCAAGGCTAGCCTTTCAGTACCTCACACTCCATGAGCGAATTGAGGCTTAAGCCTCAGACAGTCCTGATGAGGCTTTAATTTTCGACCCCTTCCCCTACCCTAATGATAATGTTATACTTTGTGTTGTTTTTGTTAGTTTTCTACAACTTGTAAGTTCTCACTACTTGTTAACTTTTTGTTGAAGTTTTTGGAAACTTTAAGGATATTGACGACATCTGATGTGTTTTGGTTACTACTTACGATTGTGTTCTGATAGAGGCTTGATTAGACACAACTCAACACCTTTTTAAGGGATGTCTTCTTTATTATAGTCGCGTCATGTTTCTTTTATTGAATAGTTGATACATTCATGATGTTCTCATTTATTATTTATTTATTCTGATTTTCCACTATTTTTTAGCATTTTATCAAACAACATAGGCTTATGCCTTAGTTTTGTGAGGCTTATATACCTCACGTGCACCTCATGCCTCGTGAAGGTGATTATCGTCTTAGTGCCTCATTAACTTTTTCTAAACCTTGGGCAACGTGAGCTCAAAGGCCACCATCAAACGCCCTGCATCTTCGTCACCCCTCCATTGAGAGCTCCTCCTCAAATGAAGGTTCCATCCATCTGCTCCTTGTACCCTTTTGATCAATATGTCTTTAGCTTCTCTCTCGCACACAATCTTTCTCAAGAGACTAAAAAAGAATGAACACGTTCATACGGAAATTTTTTTATTTATAAATAAAAAATAGTAAAATATGAACAACTTTAAACAATTAAGGATATGTTTGATAGCCCCCAGAAAATCGTTTTCTAGGGAAAATAACTTTCCTGAGAAAAATGACTAGGAAAACTATTTTTTACTGATTGATTGCACCCAGAAAATTATATTCGCAAATATTTTGTCATGGGTATATTAGTAATTTCATTGTTATAAACTTAGTCTTAAATCAGCTTTTACTGTATACTAGCTTTCAAGCGCAGGGTAGTCCACTTTTATTGTTATTTCCAATAAAATAAATAAAACAAGTAATTTGTAACAATTATCCCCAATTTTTAGGATTAGGAATAGTAGTCCATTGTATAGCCTAAATTATCTTATTTTAATTGTACAACTTACTTATATTACAAAATTTAAACACTCTAACAATGTAAGTTGTAACAATTATCTTTTTTATACACATTGCCTATTCTCAACTTTAAACATAACGAAAATTATATTATCAACATTATCAGTATACCAAGTAGAAATCCCAATGACGTAGTACACTGTCAAAATAAAGCCAATCTTTAAATTACAATGTAATTCGTAGTTGTACAACATTTTGTGGAGTTGTTGAGAAATTATCAAGTTTATAGATAGAAACTCTACTAGAGAAAGAATTTGTCATGTATAAAAAGAGCATGCCTTCTTTAAACAATATGCAGACAAAAGGAGATGCAAAGGCACTAAGTTGAACGACGTGCATGAAATATGAGACATAAGAATTTGTAGTCTCCTTTCTATGAGTGATAAAAGAATGATCAAATGAATATGTATGCGTTATACATAAACTAAAAATTTATAAAAGAAAATTCCAATATTATTTTCCAACAAAAAATAAAACACACAGTAGAAACATTTCTAATTTGCACCTATCAGAGTGAGAATGGGCCTTTTTTCTCAACTTCATGGTTCAAATTTTAGGATTCTCAACTAATTTAAATTAATGGCATCCCTCATAATTTAAAATAATTATCTAGAGCGACAAGCATATGCACCTTCAGTATTTACTATTATTGTCTGAACATACTAACAAAAACGAGAAATCAAAGTGAGAAATAAATGAAATTCAAACCTACCTCAATGAGGAATCACTTAATCTGAACTTTCAAATACCTAAATTCTAACCAGTCCAATAGGAAGACAGAAACACGGATACATTAATGTTGTTTTATTAGAGAATTTTGGGTCACCCATCGAAACGTGTCCAAGGACTATTGAAGTCTGGATATTGATTCTAGCACGGAAGGTCGCAATAGTCACAATGGAGGAATTTTTTGCTCATTGGGGTTTTTCTCCTTGTGTCATTGCTCACTGGGAGAATGAAACGTGGTTTCGAATGCATACATAGGCAAGTGTTGATTGTAAATAAAAATAAAATTCAAATAAAAAACTGTATAACAAGTCATGATCATATTGGATACTGCAAGGAGAAAAAAGCCCAAGGAGCAAAAGTTTTTCATCGCAATGAGTAAAAACTCCATCTCACTGTTTGTACGAAGTGAAAACATGGTTGGAACGAGATAGTGTCGGTTCCAATGAGTTGCATGGATGTTTTAATCTACACCGTTGCTTTTTAGATCTCACAATCTCCACCGTTTAATTTTGAGTTTGGTTATGAGATAGATATGTCATAAACTCCACCGTTTAAAGAGGGATATGATAAGATATGTTATAATATGGACCATCGGTTTCTTCAAGCCTATAGATCAATTAATCCGACATAGACGGTTTCATCTACACCATAGCTTTTAAGATGTCTTCATTTCCGCCGTTTTATTTTGAGTTTGGTTATGAGATATAGATAATCGATCCGGATCCTAAAAATAATAATGCTTTCGAATAGGTATGAGTAATTAATTGAATAAAGATCGATAAGATGATAGAGATGTTATAATCTAGACCATTGGTTTTCTCAAGCCTATACATTAGTTAATCTGACATAAATGTTTTAATTTACACAGTCGCTTAGACAATTAATTTGACATGGATGTCTTAATCTAAATCGTGGCTTTTAAGATGTCTTAACCTTCACCTTTTAATTTTGAGTTTGGTTATGAGATATAGATGTTATAATCTCCACCGTTCAGGAGGGATATCATCACGGATATGATAGAGATATTAAAATCTTAGACCATTGTTTTCTTTAAGCCTATAATTAAGTTAATCTAGACCATTGATCTACCAGGCTACCAATTGTGAGCGAGTGACAGTTGAGAAGTGTTTACATGCCCCAAAAGTTACTTCTGGCTTTAATAGCAAGATAAGTGTGAGAGTTATTTTTAACAACTTTTTCTGTTTTAAAATTTCCATGCTTACTTGCAAAATAGTTTTCTTAGGGGGGAGGCAGAAGAAAATAAATAAATAAATAATTGAAGGAAAATCAAATTGACCCAAAAAACTATTTTTCTACTTACATGGCTAATCAAACACTGGAAAATAAGCAGATTGTACGTGTTTTTTTTTTTTTTTTTTGGGAAAGAGAAGGTTCAAGCATACTTTATTCAAATAAAGAGAAAAACAATACAAGACGACGATAATAATAATAAGAAGCTCTTCCTCAAGTAAAAAATGTTTCTCAACTAAGAAGTAATTGTTGAAACCAAACCCCTTTCAAACTCAAACTCGCCCCAGTCCAATGCCACTGTAATGATCTGAATCTACCTAGCATGCACCCTTAAAAACTCCAGTTATTTGTTTTAAGTCAAATGCCCCATATTATAACATAAAGAAGCAACACCCACACGGCCCCTTTTCTATGCTAGTAAAAAGTGTAATGTTGTAAAACATTAGATGTACAATCCTAATTTTAAGTATCTCAGAATCTTCTTGGTGGCCATGCTGTATCAAATATCAAATAGCTATGACGTTTTTATAAAGTTGGTTGTATTTGATCAAGCTTAAAAACTTCCTAGATGGATTGTGCAATAAAGAACACACGATTTTTTTAGTACTTAGCAATTAAACTAAGTATAAAACAATGAATAAATCATGGAATGGGGATTATTGATGGGCATTGTTAATACCTCCCCACTTCCAATTCCTTAGCAATTAAGAAACAAACTTCTTGCTCCGACAACAATGTCTGATTTGGGACTTTCAAAGCCCGGCTTTTCTGGTGTTTTAATACAAAATATGATTTTGATTTTTTTGGCCGATTTATCCATACATAGTATTGGGTTGACTACTAATATTGGCTGGGCTTTTCCTGAATTTGTATACTCATGACAATTACTTCTTTAGAACAAATCAATCAAGCTTCATTAAATCTCCATAAGTTGGCCAATCAGGAAAAAATTGTCAATACACACCAATTTGGAAGGAGTTGCAATAAAAAAAATCTACAATAAGAAAATGTAAGACGCCTCAAAAACTTAAGAGAAGAAAAAAAAAAAAACTGATCATAGCATCCAATACGCTCAGCTCCCAAGATTTTTCTGGCTTAACAAATGTCACCTTAAACCATGTGTATTAAGTGACGCTATTATGTGAGAAAAGTGAAGAAATGCATTTTTACATACACAAAACTAACGTTTATAATCAATTCAAAGTTTCAAGCATATAGATCATGATAATATAGAAAATTTAAAGTGAAGAAAGAAAAAAGAGAAGTTCAACATCATACAACCAAACCTGTAAAAGTGACCATGTTGGCATTGGAAAAAATAAGCACACTCTGATCAGCATTTGCCCCTTAGAATCGGCCCACTGATACACCTCTGCAAATATCATAGAAGTCAAGACTGCGATATACGATCTAATCATGTATACTGAATGAAAATACATACGTTTCACATGGGAACGCATGAAATGGAACAAAGGGAAGTAATCACTATCCAGAAAATGACAATAATGGAATGCAAGTTTGCAACTAAAACCTGAAAATTCATCCCAGACATCTTTCACATTTTGCCCAGGAAGATAACTCCCCATATCAACAACTGTAGTCACCCCCCTCATTAGTGCACGCTTGCTTGCTCCTACCAAAGCATCCCTTTTCTCATGTATTGAAACTTCCGGGATACGAGCAACAAGAATACTCATTGCAGAGTCAATCAATAATCCTGTAGGTTCTGTAGATAATAGTTCAGAAAATATATATATCAGCGACCTTGTTAAACAAACAGTATCAACACACTGAATCAATTTTGCAACTGTATACCATTTTCCAGGATGTTGTGAACTTTGACCAAGTATAGTCATGGGGAAACATACAATATAGTATACAAGATAAAAAGCAAAGTTCCAAAGGCTAACCATCAATAACAAGGGCTTCTAAACATGTCCTCTCACTCACTAGCTAGCAGCTTCAACATTAGATGGTTTTCCTTTTTTTAAAAACGGTATTTCCGTTCTAAGCAGGCATGATGAGCAGAAGAAACCTCCAAATAAAACCAAGACACATTGTTCTAGAAATCTTTCATGATACAACAGGTACAGATAAAAAGATCAACTAATCGTATGGCTGCATCCACTTGATGACCTCTTCCAATAATTACAACACGTGTGATAGGCCCCCTATAAGATTTACATATGCAAGGAGAAGGTATAAGTTTGGGTAATTAGAAATAGCTATTGATAGTTGGAAATTAGTTGATGTAATAAACAAGTTGTTAAGCTCGTTCAGAATAGGTTATACTGTCCAAGTGGTGAGCTGGTAAAGTGGGTGGTACCACTATAAATAAGAACAGTAAGCTTAGAAGGTGTGTGTGAAATTTTTCTTTCTTGTCAAGAGAGCTCTTGCTCAAAGGAGAGCGCAAGCCTCTCGAAAGCTTGCTTTGTACCTTTCTTCTGTAAAGAAAATATTCATTCATCAATAAAAAGTTCTCTTGATCTTTCTTTCTTCTTCAGATCCTATCAACGTGCAAGCCCACTTCATCATCGAATAAGGTGTCATCCACCGGGGCCGACCAGAGATTTGAGAGGCCCGAAGTCAACTCATCAACAATTTGGCCCAGTATATACATATATATATATATATAGTGATTTTTCTCTAATAGCCAATACATACAGTCACATAATTTCTTTTCAAAGATCAAGGATCCAATATTCTTGATTTAAACTGTAATAACAATAAACCTTTAGGTTAACTAACCTTTAGCAGTAACAACAATCCAAACTACACTTTAAGTAGTTGGGTTGGTTGTGAACTATGCCAGATGGATCAAATTGAATTTGAACACAGTTACGTCTCTGATATCCTCTCTTTTTTACAAGCAGAACTCAAGTATATGGAAAGAAGAAGAGTTTGAATAGCCAAAGGATGTTCAAAGAAAAAAATAAAATAAGTCAGGGATGTGCATAAACAAAGGATGGGAATTGGAATTCTATTACTGTTTGGAAGAAAGTGTTGGGACCGACTTATTATATAAGAAAGAGATTTATAACATTTGCGAATCGAAGACCTTTTGTGAATCAGAGTGGCGGGACCTACTGTATGAGAATCAAAGTTTCATCATACATGGTAGGACCTACTTGCATGAGAATTGGAGGGGCCAAGCTTAGTCCTTCCCCTCAGAGCCAATATCATCCTCCACTAAACTTGATAGGAAGTCCTCTGCCATGCAGGTTATTATGAAAAAAGTACAGTTTTCCATGAGCCAGAGGATATTATACTACTGCCTACTGTTGGGTCTTTTGAAGCCACGAATCCAATCTGACTCCAAATGGGCATCTGATATAATGAAAAGGCATACCTCCTCCTTTAAAGTGTTCGATCTTTCCGAGGAGGTTGAATGAAAGTTGAGGAAGATATAGATGGTTAAGATTCACTCTCCACAATGACATGTTGGTAATTAAGATGCACGAGGAAGGACAATAGAAAATTATAAAAAATAAAAAATAAAAAATAAAAATAAAAAAAACTTGTAAACAAAATGTGATGTACATGTGTGGAGAGAGACAATGTTTTCCTCAAAAATGAAAATTGTCATAACTATCTACTTAGTTGTCGAATTTTGATAAACTTGGTATCGTTGAAATACATTTTTAAAAATCTTTCCAATGAAACCAATGGTCAATCCCAAGGCTTAACATTTAAAATGTGCATTTTATGCTATGCACTTAAAACGGATAATGGTCTAGGAGCGTTACGATTATAACGGAATATTTTTTTAAATATATTTTTAATCCCCCCATAGAATATTGATGTATTATAGAGACAAAAAAATAAATCACGTTCATAACATTAACTTTAAAAACATCAAAACATTAATAAAAAACATCTTCCCTACGTATGACAGTGAGATCACAATAGAGTGTATCGACTCTTCGTCTTCTTCCCTTCTTCTCTCGTTTACTGTCAACCGGCAAGGTCTGGTTCTCTGTCGATTGACGATGGCGAGCTCTAGTTCTTCTTCTTTGATCGAGAATGAATGGGTGATTTTTTTTATATATTAGAACAAAAAGTTAAAACGACGTTATTGAAAAAAAATATCTAATAACGGCGTTATATCGGAGCCATGATACAAAAACGTGATAATCTCATAACATAACAGCTCACCCCCGTTAAGCGTTATATCATTGTTAGAACGTTTTTTAACTGCATAAATTTTACGTCATATGCATTTTTTTAAATAAGTGTAATGCACTTTACGCCGTAAGTATCAACATCTATCAAACAATCAGACATACATCTTAAGGCACATTCAAACATTCTGAACTCCATATTTTGGAAAGTTTTATGGAGAACTACTGCAGTAGTTTCAAATTTAAACCAAGCTTGAACCTAATTCATGACCCACTTTCTATAGTGGCAACGGCATGGATAATACGCTAGTTTAAAACTTAATAAAATGGATTAAGTGGAAATTGGGAAGAAGAAGTAGAGAAGGCACTGAAGGTTGATGCAATTTCAGTTGAACAACGGCAACAACACTAATCAGCAAGATCAAGGTCGGAGATTTGAACTCTTTCTCTTCATCTCTATTCTTCTCTATGTTCTCTTTGTTTATAAGTTTGTTAGGAGGTAGAGCGATGGGATTACGGCAGCTGTTTTTTTTTTTTATAAACCAATTCTTCGGGTGAGTTGGACATGCCGATTTATCCAAAACCGTTCAACCCAAACAAAAACCAGTCAAATCGTATCGGCCCATACCCGTTAATTGATTACCGGCGATTTTATAACACAATGATCCAAAACCCCATGCGGAAGGGCTATCTCGCTCAATAGATCAAAGGTACACTCGGGATAACATAATGATGACTCCCAAGAGCTCATCAACAGAGTCATGTGGCATCTTAATATCGACTCATCACATGTTGGGGTTGAACGCCGTGATATAGTTCAATCGACTCATCATAAGGGTTCAGTTGTTCACCAATTCAAGTAGTACATGAGTTGGGTTTAGAACGTCGTGATATAGTTCGATTGCTGCATATCTTTGGTGTTAAAGGGAGAACTGTGAGGAGCCAAATCTAGTACGAGAGGACAGGGTTGGGCCAACCTATGGTGTACCTGTGTATCAGTTTGCAGCAAACTAATGATCTGATATTACACACATTTTCTTGTTTTATATTCTGTAACAATATTTGATTCAATGGAGACTCAATAATAACGAGCATCGAGCCATGGAACCTTCAAAACAAGCCAAGGGGATGCTAGAAGTTGTCATATGAGTTTGTGTTGCTGCTATGTGGGTGCCTACTCTCTGTTTCTTGTTACCATGTTATTGTTTAACATAGATATAAATTAGAATAATCAGTAGAAGCATCTAGACATCAAGTTGATTCCTTTATAATTTTTCAAATAAGGAGAAAAGAAGATGATGAAATGCACCTCCACTCATGGTTCTCATAACAGTTCCACCTACTGGATCTTTTGTGTCTTTAGTGATTCCAGCCATCTGTAATGCCAATGAGTTGGCAAAACCCATATGACCATCCATCCTGGAGAGCCAAACCTGCATCAAATTAGAATTGAAGATAAGCCATTCCATAATACCAAAAAAAAAAAAAAAAAAAAGCTCATCTAGCTCTACCATCGAAGTTAAGATTTCTAACAGGATTTTTGGGCGTAACATCATCAATCCAAGATGCAACTGGCAAGTCTCCTCCCCAAAATTCATTGTTCCATCCACCACCTAATACCCATTGGCCTTCATGCTTATCTAGCATAGGAAAAATTTGACCACTTTAAAGCAAGTTGACCATGCATGTATCCTAACAAAAAGCCAGATATGACTTCACATATGTTTTATCCAGAGAAGAACAGTATTATCATTATCGCATTAGATATAAATCTCTACAGTTAGGATATAAACATGGATGTTCGTGTTTGACATGACTATGAAGAGTCTAATCATTGACCCCCATTAATGAAAGGAAATGCCTTTGGAACCTGGGCTTTAGGATTAGCCCCATTCGCCTTATAAAAAGGTCCACTTGAGTAATGGTGAGGAAGTATGCCACAGAAGAAAAAACAAAAGATAAAAACATCAATAACGCGATATTTTCCCTATTCTAATGCTACTGAGATTGCCCCTACTGTAACACCTTACTCTAATGCTACTGAGACTGTCCCTATTTAGCCACGCCATGGAGGTGTGGTCAAACCAGTAAGGTGTTGCGGTGTTACAACTGCTGATCTTTTCTTTTTTTCTCTTTTTTGTGGTAAAACAGCAGATATATTCACAGAAAAGAGGAATACAAGGGACCAAGTGAGAAACTCAAACTACACAACAGAAAGCAAAGAGATTATACAGAAGGGATGGCAATCAAACAAGAGACCCATTGACAATGATTCTAAAAATAGTCAACTATAGTTCTTTGGATATATATATATATACATACACACTATAACTTAGTCACTTGTTGTTCGAACATATAACAATATAATTATCAAAAGAACAATATCAAAGATAATCACCTTTCACAGCTTCTTTAATCATTATGATAAATTTGTCTTTGCTTTTTGCATCTCGAAGCTGCACTCGAGCCATCTGATTTACGACAATAAATTACACACCATCAAAAAGTTAAGAAATTATACCAGGTATTAGCAGATCTCTTCTACATTAAACTAAACTTTTTATTAAATAAACAAATTAGAAAGAGATGTATATATTTTTGAAAACTAATTATTAGGCTTCAAACTTAGGTGGGAACCTAAGCTTTAGAATGGCATATTGATGTAGTATGGGTTAGTTTAGTAATATTAAGTGTAATTGGGTGTATTAAGTAAAGCCCATAATAGTTAGAGCATTATTAGAATATTCAGGTTATGTTAGTAAGTTTGCCAAAGAAGTTAGAAAGATTATACATAAGGCAAAACATTGTTCATTGTTCCTCTGTTGATTGAATGAAAAATATTTGTTTATTATTTATCTTTGAATTAGGGTTTATATAGATTTAGCATGGTTCTAGCTTAGTTGTTTAAATCTATCAATTGGTATCACAGCCAAAGCGTTCCTTAGTAAATGTTGGCAGTGGCACAAACCAAATCTGATAGGTACGAAAAAGACAAGGTCTAGAAGATGACTTTATAAGAGAACCAAAGCAGTTGAAGCCATGGAAGTATGGAAGATATTGAAAGGTTTCTTAGATGCAGAGATTGAACATGATAGACTACGCAGAGAATAAGAGAAACTCAAGAGAAAAGAGGATTGGGATAAGAAACTAGCAGGCTTGCAACAATGGATTCAGGCATATATCAAGAAGGTGGTAGAGAAGTCAGTAGAGAAGCTAATAGAAGGGTAGATGGAGAAGATGGAACCGATGATCATGAGACTCCTATCAGCCAACAAGGAGACCCGCGAGCACCCACAAGGGGTACCCATTAGCACCCATGGACCGCATGGCACCACTAGCAGCCACCATGCATCCAACGGTATAGCCAGTGGCGGCGCACCACCAGGTGGGTCAACTGGCCAAGCTGATCGCTTTCTCTTCCCCCTCTAGCGTCTTTTCCCAACCCGCACCACCTTCCACCGCCGCTATCCAACCACCACCACCCTCCTCACAACCCCTTCGCCCTCCCTCCTAATCATCCCACCCTCTAACAGCCCTCCCCACCATCTTTGGAGGTTCCAAACCTCAACAACCCCATTTTCACGCCCCTCCTACACCTCGTCCTCATCCCGAAACCTTTTTAGAATCCCTACGCTATCCCCAATTATTATAATCCCTACCAAATCCTTGGATATACAATTTTTTACCACACATTGAGTAGTTTGTTGAATCCTAACTTCCTCAATATCAACTTTAATGGTTTACCCACCTCAGCAACTCAATCCGCCTCAGATTAACCTAATTGAATCCTATAATGAGGTTCCTACACGATTTGGGTATAGCACAATCCGACTGAGTTTCCATAGGAGCATGTCAAATAGTAGATGGAAGAACAGGCGAATAGTAGAGAGATCTTAACCCGCCTTATCCGCCTGCGCATAACAGAGGACAGTTTTGACCTCCTTTAGGTCGTGGTAGAGGATTTGGAAGAAGTGAAAATCCTCCTTTTCGCACTCTTAACTTAGGAAGTTAGAACTACGGCGGAGGTAATTTTGTTGATAATGATCAATTATCGGCTGATCACAGTGATGGATGGACGAGATGATACATGATTGAAATTAGAAGTGTCTTCTAATGATGGAATGGAGCTTGGTGACGCTTTTATGGATTGGTCAACGGAAATTGATCATATTATTGATTTTAAGAACATGTGAGGACCGAGGGCGGCACAGTTAGTGGCTACCAAGTTAAAGGGCACTGCCAATCATTGGTGGCAGGAGGAATGTGTACGTCGAGCAACTATGAGACTCTTGTAAACACTTGGGATGACATGTGATGTCTACTGCTTTTTTGAATTATGAGTGAGATCTCTTTGGGCGCTTGATGGTAGTTACCAGAATGGGATCACAGTTACTGACTACGCTATAGAATTTCGCATTTTGTGTATGCGCACCAAGCCCAAAGCACTAATAACCAGAACGACAAACCGCTTTCTGTTTCTACCATGGTTTGGATGTGAGGATCACGTCTTACTTTGCATTGAAGGAATTTAACACACTTTTGGCGGCTGAAAATGTGACAAAACGTGCAAAAACAAAGTTGCAGATACAAGACCACTCCGAGAAGAAATCTTTGGCGACTCTACACGCACGTCCACTTCCTACCCACAACAGCCTACTACTGATGGACATCTTAAGTGCTTTAGATGTGGTCAACTTGGCCATGTTCTGAGTTATAGTCCGAAGAAAAATTTGTGTTGTTGACTGATAAAATTGATGAACAAGTATGCATGAAATTAGCACCCCCAGTTGATGGTGAAAGTGAATTTTTATCTCCTTGGTGGCAGAGGCACAACTTGTACCCTTGAAGCTTGTGGACAAGCTTCTTCAACCTGGAGAGGTTGATATAAGCGGGTAGTAGTATGGGCTCGTTTAGTAATATTAATTGTAATTGGGTCTATTAAGTAAAACCCTATTAGGCATTATTAGCTAAATAAGGCTAGGTTAGTTAGATAGCCAAAGAAGTTAGGGAGATCACAAATAAGGCAAAGCATTGTTTATTGTTCCTTGCTTGCTTGAATGAAAGAATATTTCTTTATTTGTTTATTATAGATCTTTGAATTAGAGTTTATCATAGATTTAGCATATTTCTAGCTTAGTTGTAGTAGATGTTATACATCCTGAGAACCTAAGTAAACTGACCTCAAATGGACGTCTGATAGTAATAGGTTGATAGTAGGGTTGAAAACCGAACTGACGGTTCGGTTTTCACCTAAACCGTGAACCGAACCGACTGACTATTTTAAACATATTATATTATTTTTATATAAAATATATATTATTTATTATATATATTCGGTCGGCTTGATTTTGTCAGTTAAAATCACATAGAAACTGAAAACCGAACCAACCACTTCGATTTTGAATTTTTTTAAACCGAACTGATCGGTTCGGTTTTGATTGGTTCGGTCGGTTTAATCGGTTTGGTCGGTTTTTTGTTCAACCCTAGTTGATAGTAATAGGTGGTCAAGGATTTTTTTCCTCCCGGAGAAGTGACTATCTCGTTTCTACCTTGATGACCTAATCTCTATTCATTGTGTTGGATAATGAAATAGATATTATATATAAAATAAAGGAGGGAGGGGGATGTTAGTTTGAGACACTTTCCCAGCGACCGCATCAAATAGAACTACGAGGGTTTTTTTCTGAGGATATGGAGATGAATAGATGATTCTGAAAAACAACTCATTACAATATTTCTAGCCCATCAAACAATTATATAAAAATTGAAAGATGTACAATTTTAGATAAATTTCAACTGAACATTTAATATGGCTAATAATGTCAGAGTGGAGTCAGCTCACATGCTTATAACATCCAAGGCATTCAACTTTGATGGGATTATTTGGAGTATGTCAAATAGTAGATCTTCCCATATTTCGCCACCCAACCGTGCAACTAGGTGACAGTACCAACAAAAGATGCAGCCTACCATTCATCGACCTCCAACTTGAGCTTCAGACACTTCCTGACCTCCTTCTTCACCTTCTGAATAATAGGTTCATCTTCTCCCTTGAAACAATTCAATTCATCTTCCATAGTCTGTTTGTGCAACCCTCACATACCAACCTTCACACACCAATCTCATTGACAGACCATCATCAAGATCAAAAAACCCTGCCACCACGTCAACCACTTACCTGGAAATTATTCTCATACCAAAGGACCCGAGGAAAGACACAAGCCCGCCATAGACTTCACGACGACCAACCTTTACACCAATTTCATCAACAAACCATCATCAAAATTGACCTGGAAGTTCTTCCCACCTCAAGGGCCCGAGGACGAACATACACCCACACTACCCACCACAGACTTACCTTACTCCCCATGTTAAACAACCACCAACTTCTCAAGCTAACCTCCAACTTTTACAAAATCGTTCACAGCCACCAAGTCCAAAAAGAACTTCTGTGAAATAAGTTATGAAACATCCACGGATAGCCACCATGTTAAACACTATTGTCGGTTAAGGTCCGTGCCTCCACCAAGTTGGACGATACACTCAAAGATACCATCCATCCTAGCCCTTGCCTAGTCAAACATTGAATGAATCTTTCTAAACTCAGGCGTCGTTGCCACCACCAATTCCAATCTCCATTCGACTATTGCCTCCTCATCCCTCCATCTCAAATAAACCCCCTAAAGAATACAAATTCAATTTTTCAGTCTTTGAGTAATTTCTCTTAGGTCTTAGAAGGGAGATCACCCCAATTCTTGTTCCCCGTGACTATATGAGACAGGATGAGATGACGAAAGCTCCTTCCTAAAGGACTTATTGTAGAACTCGAAGAGAACACGAGAGTCAGGTCCCGTTCTCTTTAGAAAAAATTTCAAACAATGACCCAAATCCACTCGCTTACTAAGGATTTTGTAAATGGTCGCAACCTCTTGATCTTAAAAACTTCTTCTCTACACCAATCCACACACACCACTCTTAAACAGATTAAGTCATTGCGAGAGATGCACTTAAGAGATGAGAGGGAAAAAAAATAAGAAAAGATCAGAAAGGAGATCATTCCAACCCTTGGGAAGTGAAGATATTGGAGCTTCCCTAAGCCCCGTAATGGTAACACACAAACGAACCGTCAACAAACATGTGTTCAGCTCATTCTTGCCCAAAAATCCACTCTTCACCATAAAACAGTTGCAATTATGAATTGTCTTCTAAATCAATCTCCTTGCCTTCGCCTTAAGTTCAAAGAAAAGTCTCTTAACCATTTGAGAGGCCACCATGCCATCAATTCCTTCTCCCAGCGCTTCTATGCCCCTCACGTGTTGCACAATCCCTTAAATCTAATGATATTTTCCAGAGTGTGAGTTCGCTCTTAAATCTAATAACATTCTCCCAGCGCTTCTATGCAGCTTTAGGGATATCAAAATCGCGTTAGGGGAACAAAGATGAATATTAGCATGAGATGTTTGTTAAAGACAAAAGATAATACTCAATGGTAGGTTTCCCATTTTTAAGGAATGAAACCCTTAACAATTAGTGGCAGTGCATTTATCCATTTATACATTGATTAGTAACCTTGATTGCAAAAGTTTATTAAAGCTACTTTAATGAATTGTTCCTCTGATGACACCTAAAAAATATATTTGCTCCAGGAAAAAGAGCAAAAGTAGCTCCTTAAACCCATCACATCATCCAGTATTGTCACAACTAAGCTTATAGATACCGTATCAATCAATATAGATGTAGTTCATAATAAAATTTTGTAAATTAATACTAAAACGAGAAATTGCTAAAACCTGCAAGCCACCCCAGAGCACATGTGCATGAGAATCAATAAATCCTGGAACCACAACATTCCCATGAAGATTCAAAGTCTTAGTTCCATGTCCATGTGAGTCCTGCATTAAAATTGAGAAAAAAATAAATAAATAAACAAAATTTATAACACCCTTACAATTTTAATCAAAGGAAAGAAAACCAACCAATTAAAAGTATGGCAATAGTAGAGAACCAGGTTTTTGGCAATCAGGGTGAGATGGCACTCATTGTCGAGGAAGCTAAGGGTGTGTTTGATTGCATGGAGTCCATGAGGGACCATCATACAATTTTGATCAAAATTTGGTGGAGCACTTATCATGGATTCTACATTTTGTTCAAAGGTGGGAAATGAACTCTCATGAAACATGAAAATCCCAACTCCTTACTTCCCCAAAGAATTGAATTGCATATTGAGAGTTGAACTTCCCACCTTTGAACTCAAACAAGAATTGTCCATCGCATTTTGGTCAAATTTGCTTTAAATGCAAATGATTTGCCCATCAATTCAAGTGGCCCCTATGGATTCCATGCAACTAAACACACCCTAAGTATAATCCTACCCCTAATATTGTTGATGGGGCAGATTATTATTATTATTTTACAATCATTTTGTAATTGCACATGGCATAGCTGATTTTTGTGATAATGATCTAAATGTGGCTAACAATATCAAAAGTGAAACATGTTATTCAAATTTCGTTTTATGCCTTTCGTCTTCATTATTTGTTGGGTCGTGGAAGGATTACAATAAGGACTTTCCATAAGGCCGGGGATTTTAAGGAAATTGTGATGGAGGAGTTGACCACTCTTTGGAATTGGGCTCTGGAGATGTTATCACTTTTTGTTATTAGGTTTCTCCTCACCCAAGCTTAAAGACAGCTTCTTTGAATCTTTGTATGCCAATTGGCAGTCTAGTGTTGTTAAGATCCTCCTCTTATACGCTCTTTTCTATCTAATATTTATCTTGTAAAGAAACGCATAGAAAATATTTTGTGACGATGATCTTCATGATAGGGAGAATGTACTCAAATAATCTTAGTGGTAAATTACATGTGATGAGAAATCAATGGCAGTACTCTACAACATACAACTAACAAAAAAGTGTGTAAAACCCAAAGCCAAAAAGAACTAAAAATGACACATTTTTCATCCACTTTGATAAAAACGAAAATGTGGGAAAGCTTCACTCTTCCAACCTGAATAGAAGCGTAACTCCCAATCCTCAGAATCCTGCCGTCTCGAACAGCCATGGCTTGAGCGAAAGGGAGAGTGGGGTCGCTGGTGTAGATGGTGGCATTCATCACCACCAAATCTGCAACTTCCGAAAATGGCGATTTCAGAGACATCCCTGCAAAAAAGTTGCAAAATTTAGAGCTTGGAGAACATAAAGAAAGTGTGGGGTTTGAGAAATAATGGTGGGGTTTTGAGAGGGTTTTTACATTTGGTCGAGTTCAGAGCGGGAAGATAGACAACTGCGAGAACTGCAGCGAGAAATGATGTTAGGAAGATGAGGAGGTTCTTCCCAATCTCCATGATAATGGAGAAGAGATGGCAGAGAGTCCCAAGTGAGAATCCTCAGAAGCTCAGCTTTGGAGGAAAAACGTCAACTGTTTTGATAAGCAGTAGATGTTCTTCTATTTTCGAAGGGTAGCCATACACACAATTAAATATTTGAATATTTTTAGTCATTTTGGCTTCAGGCCTCTTTAGGTTTTCTTATCCTCTAGTTGAGTTCCTCGACCCATATTGTGGTCATCTTTGATGGACACAATTTGGGACTAGTAAATGTTTATAGTGATTTCATTATTTGATGAGATGGTTAGGGTTAAATATCAATGTTGATGTGCTTAGATAATAAGGTGGATGTTGGTATCTTTTTGTTTGGAGATGAAAGGACCTTTCGGTTTCAATTTTGATGTGCTCAATCAGTTCGGGAAGGGACAATTTTAAGGCATTTTTGTTTCTAGATGCGAGCGTCCAACTCGTACAAACGCTTGATTAAATTTCTTTTGCAAACTCACCAATATATTTTGTCAATCATATGGTGTCCATCTGTTGCAGATAAATATTTGGTACATCAAAACGGGTAGGGACTAGGGATCAATTTTTTTTATTCATACAGTACTTTGAACCAACAGACTTACTATGACTGCGACTCCATAATCCGAAATTCTCATGAATACCAGAAATGTCATAGACGCATTATTGCATACATTCTTGCTAGACATCCAAGTGATACATAACTTGGGAACTTTACAATGTCATTTAAATTATGCAAAAACTTGTGTCGGGCATAATTAGGAATTTAATGAAAATGCTACTAAGACTTTGAACCTCCAATCCTTGCCCAATGATATCACCCATTGACTAGGGATCCATAAGTATACAAGGGCATAACAATGGACGAGCATAATGAAGAGTGGCGTCGTCAAGAAAAACCTTATGAATGCCATAATTAGCCGCGTTCCTGGAACTTGCCTAACCCATAGGAACTCCATCCATGTGAATGTGATTCTTATTCTGCAATTGCCAATGTCTATGCTGAAGACCCATCTGTAGGGATGAGATCAACTTGGGAGTTGGGATTTGTAAAGTTCATAACAAGAAGTTGCTTTGCAGACATAACCTCAGAGAAAATGAGTAAGGGACCGGTGGGATTAGATATTTATCATGGACACACGGAGTCTAGCTATCATCCCCACCCACTACCATATGTTTATGGTCAAGATGCACCTGTAACACCATAACAATAGAAGAATATAGTAAGTAATTATCCTAATGAAAAGATAGATAATTCACCCCGATATTAAGTACAGTACAGAAGGGCACTGATAACCTGATATACTACCCTTTTGGTAATGTTTGGTAATGTGGCGATTCAAAGCCATTCTTGGTGATCCTAATAAGACAAACACATCAACCTAAAGCCTTGTTATTCACAGTTGAACCAAGACTGTAGTTAGGCTGTCTTCCAGAACCCTAGCAAATGAAACCCTCATACTAATCTGCCCATGACTCAGATGACTAATAGGTTCAGATAAAACAATCGTGGCACCCCATATCTGATCTCTGATGGTCATCATACACCACCCATAATAAGTCTAGTACATACATGATATATGCGAAACACTACTAGTAATTTGACAGAAACAAAGTTTTACCTCAATGTCATCCCCTTTGACAAGCTCTTCCTTGCGTGTTGCCCTATCAAGTTCCATTGTGCTGTAGTAGCTCGCATTCATTTGCATAGGAGGAGAGCTTCCATATACAGAAGCAAAAATGCCAAGACCATCCTTATTTTGGAGTGCCATCCATCTCACATCTGCTCTACCTGAAGATTCTCCAGGAACAATGTAGGGCACATGCATATCACACACGTTCTACTCATATACACCAACTTGTGCAGCTTCTTTTCTATCTGGATAACATTCAAATGGCCCTTTCCCATACCATATTATCTGATCAAGGGATTTGTCAACATGGAATTCAACTCCAATGCGTGGCAAAGGTGGAAGATCACTCCTCGGTTGTACGATGCATTCCACAATCACATCTCCAGACCCATAGATTGTGTATGTCACATCAACCTTAAAAGTAATTTCAGATACTGAGTGTGAATCTCCCGAGTCTTTTGGGGCACCAAGATAAACTACTGCAATCTGAACCATACGATCTGTCATGTTCTGTATGGTACAACTCTCAGTACAGAAGACCACTTTATCGAGGAGCGCAGCCTTCCACCTGGAGGCGTAGCTAGTTGCCTCTCCACCTTTGTCATTGTCTGTAGGTGCACGCCATAAACACGGGAGCAGCCCCTTGGTCATAATGGGAACTCCTTCAACCTGCACTTCATAATCATGAAAATTGTTTAATACCTTCTTGTGGCAGTAAAGAAAACACATAAACAGCATTTGGGAAGATCACTCTTCTTCTTTATATGAAACTTTTAGGGCAAGAGTGAAAATTAGGGTTCTCACCCCCCAGTAATTTCCAAACAGAAGGCATGTGTCCGATTTCCAGAACATTTTAATTGCATTGTGGGGACTCAGAGATGAAGTTATTTAGGTTGAACCTTTTATTAATATATCAGCAAGTATGCAAATATAAGTATGACCAAGTTAAGAAAGCACGTATGAGACTACCTCCCAACTCTCAATGTCCCCTGTTCGAGAGTTCATCACAATGGCCCATTGATGTTGCTTGCTAACTCTGATAGTATCACCAAGACGTTCTCCAAGTAAAATGGTATCCACAGATTTGATGACCTGGAAGCAAATGTCCATGTATAATAATTTAAACTGTGGTAAAAAAATGTTTAGCACTAAGTAGTATGTATCTGTAAGGTGTGAGAAGAGAACTTACAGAGGGATGAGAGGCTCTTTTGGCAGGTAAGTGGACTTGCACAGAAGCAATAATATGACCAGCTTCAACCCAGCGTGTGGAATTGAGAAGCTTAACAGTTATTGTCAAAAATATTTCTGCTGCTGAAGATGATGCCCATAGAGAATGCCAAGGAAAGGATTTTAATTCAATATCATAACTGCCCTGGGGTTCTATTTCTGGGACAGAAAGCACCCCAGATCCAAGGCTGTGACCATCCCCATGAAGAATCCAGCTGAATTCCATCCCATGCGTTGTATCAAAGTAGTATCTGTTCATTATCTGCAGAACAAGCATCACTGCAATTTAGTATTAGCAACATAATCAGGCAAGTTCACAAGTGAAACATGAAAATACCTTAATCATGCTTCCATCGTACGAAACCTTGATTGGTTGATATACATATTTTACTTCTGAAAACCATAATTGATGATATGAGCAATGACAAAATGCAAGCATAGAAATTAAATATAGAAGTTATGACATTATCAACAGAACTATCCACAACTTACCATTTAAAGCTGGGTGAGGAGTTCGATCTGGCCATACAAGACCATTCAAGCAAAAATTCAAATCATTAGGTGTATCACGAAAGTCCCCACCATATGCCCAGTGCTTCATACCATCTCTACCTTCCTTGAGTAGTCCTTGTATACAACTTACTTTATTAAGAAAATGAACCTATCTGTATAACCAAAACATGTCAAAATCGGATATGACAGGAGTATATGGCAATAAAATTTTCTTATTGTAAATATAAACTTATCCAAATGTTTTGGAACCTGGTAAAACAAACTGTAATCCCATTGTCTGTTATCTTAGAGCTAGGTTTTCTTAGTTGAATATTGGGGAAATTGCTTAGTGTTAATTACTTTTGGTCTTCAACAGAAAGTTGCTAAAAAATTGCAAACTGTGATGTCTAGATTTGTAAGTGCAGATTATTGGGTATTTTTTTAATGCATGAAATTTGAAGGTCTTTTTAGACACAAGCTCCACTGCAACTAAAACCCAAGTAAAAGCCCAGTGCACTTGGAACCTACGTAACAAGGGACACCTGCGCTGGATGCAGATGTGTCCATAGTTGTAGACTCGTAGTGTTGAAGAAGTCTCCAAAACTAGTTTCTTAAGGTATGAGATATGAGACTTCGGCTCTTTACTAGCTAACTTAAATATTTTTCAGGCATATAAATACAGTGTGAATGTAAGTTAAAACCTAGTCAATAGTATTGTTGCAGCCTCTTAAGCTGAAAAGTATAATCCCATCCCATCCTATCATGGTGAGACAGGGCCCCAAGCACATTTCATTCATTACAGAAAGAACCAGTAAATATCAGCGCTGAAGGAAACAAATCCTAGAAGAAGAAAAAAAAAAAGATGGAAAATAAAGCTTGCCTCCATAAATACTTAAAAGTTATAATTTTTTACCTGATCGACCCAGTCCCATATAAAACCTCCTTGAAGACCAAATGTATTATCAATTGCTTCCCAATATTCATGAATATTTCCACTGCTATTCCCCATCGCATGAGAATATCTGCAGTTCAGTGACATAATCATTCAGTATATTAGGAAACAGCTCTATGATGCCAAGAAGATCATGTGCTGTAAGAATTTGAACTGTTATAATAAAAATAAAAATGATGAGGAACGTACTCGCACAAAATCAGTGGTCTAGTTTCAGTTGGATCCTTAGCAATTTTCACTATGTCCCAAACACGCATATACATGAGGCATACTATATCTGTTGATGAGGTTCTGGATCCACCCCCTTCATAGTGTACTACTACCCTTGATGGATCTTTCCCTCGAATCCAACCTAAGTTAAAAGGCATGTCAGATGATACAGAAGTAAGTAACAGAATGAAAATGATGGCAAATTAAAGAAAAACTCCTATACCTGCTAAAGCACAATGATTAGGTCCATATCCAGCTTCATTTCCCAAGGACCAACATATAATGGATGCATGATTTTTGTCTCTCTCCACCATGCCAATAACGCGGTCGAGCATAGATGAAGCCCACGTGGGTTCCAATGTTGGATGCTTTAGATGTTGAGACATATCAAAGCCATGTGTCTCGATGTTTGCTTCATCAATCATGTAGACACCAAATAAATCACACAACTCATACCACCACGGATGTTGGGGATAATGACTGTTTCTCACAGCATTTATATTGCTTTGCTTCATTAAAACCAAATCCTACATTGTTGAACAAGACGTGATGCGTTAACAATATCCTATTTGAACTCTCTCCATAGGTAGTTCTATGCATTAAAAAAAGGTTTTAGTAAATGAAGAGAAACAAGACATTACCTTAATCATACATGCCTCCAAGTTTGTTTTTCCCAGACGTGGATGGTGTTCATGTCTATTTACGCCTCGTATTACTACTGGATGACCATTAACTAGTAGTTGTTTTGTGGCCTGAGATATTCGCCGTATGCCTACTTGGCACGACTCACAGTCAACAAGTTGACCAGATGCATCTTTGAGGACAATGACGAGAGTGTATAAGTTTGGCTGTTACAAGATCTAAACAGTCATGTAACAAAAGATAATGGTAAACAATAAGGGCAAAATTATATGTATAACAAAAAGAAACAGCGAAAGTTGGAATCAACATATGCATGGTACATGCACAAATAAAATGATCGCAATTGAATATTCTAAATCATGTAATGTTTGCAGTTCAATAATCCATTAGAAGCAATGTGATAGCAGATCCTGTTCCTATAAAGGCTGCAATGACATTCCCTTCTGAGTCCCTTATTAGACCTCCTAAACATTAAGGGCAAAATTATATGTATAACAAAAAGAAAACAGTGAAAGTTGGAATCAACATATGCATAGTACATGCACAAATAAAATGTTCACAATTGAATATTCTAAATCATGTAATGTTTGAAGTTCAATAATCCATTAGAAGCAATGTGCTATAACTGCTAGCAAATCCTGTTCCTATAAAGGCTGCAATGACATTCCCTTCTGAGTCCCTTATTAGACCTACAATCCCACTATCACTATCTCTAGCATAGCCATCAGTGCTGAGTTTCAGATCTCTAGAAGCGTACAGATTTTCGGATCTTATATATCATATAGGTAGAACCAAGTCAGAGACTGAGCCTAATACTGCCAACCACTTAAGTTCTGGGAGAAGGAAGAGATGCCAATGTAACTCATTCACGTCTCTGACAGGGAAAATTGTTCTATGGCCATTCCGTGCTATCAGGGAATGCTTTTTATGGTTTGGTACGTATCTTTCCCTGAATAACTAGATAAGGGGGGCTCAAAGTGGGAAGAAATATGCGGTTTCGTAGGAGAGCTCATCTGATTCAGGATTTGACCATAACATCTGAGAATGTGTATACCTAAAGGTCGCGAGTGCATGACCCATCGACCCAAGGAGTGGCAGAACCGTATAGGTTGATGCATTGGTGTCTGACACTGAGTTTGAAACTTTTTTGTAAGTTCTTACAAAGTGGAATACCTTGTTACATATGTTCTCATTCATGTGTTCCTTCCTTATGTGATGTGACCCAGGTATGGAGGGTCACTTGTTGGCTAAGCTTTGGTTTAAATTGGACAAATGGAGAGGTGGGGGAAGAGACAGGAGTAGGGTCGAGGAGAACTCAGAGTATGACTCAAGAAAAACCACAGAAGTCGGAAATGCTCACAAAGGCAAGGCAAAGGTTATGGATCTGATGAATGAAATATCTGCCCCAAACTAGTTGAGAGCTAACTTTGCCACACATGCCAGGGTAAAAGGAATTGGGAGGTAAATGGAGTTTATTTCGATAAAATCGGATATAAAGGATTGGTTTGAGATCAAGAGTTATGAGGTGTTTGATAAAATCTGAATCGGACAATAAATAACCTCCTACACTCAATGATATGGATGGATGGGATGACTCTCTTCTTCAGCAACTGAATCTTCTACCCTAGAAAGGAAAGGGTCAAACGATGATGGTGTCAAGCATTCATCATCTATATAGAACCTTGTACACCGAATCTGCAGGAAAACCTGATGAATTTTTCATAACGTGTGCATTGTTGGCGTTTTATTAGTATTCTCTGAACTGTCCGATTATGGTTCCGCCATTTAATAAATATTTCAACAGATGCACCAGGTTTCCACATGGTTGAAACCTTCAAAGTTCAAATGCAAAGCTAACATTTTTTTAAATGTCGAAAAGTTGTTAATGAACAAATCCTCTTTTTAAGAATCGTGAATTACTCAGTCATTGTCTTGGAATCTCTTCAGCCAACCATAAAATTGATATCTTAAACAATACAATCTGAAAAGATAGTATTTAATGGTAAAGAGAATCTGAATGAAGCGAGATCCCACCTGCTCTGCTGACCAAAGCTTAGGCGTTTCAAATCTTCCTCCAAGTACATATCCATGAAATCCAGGTCTTTCACTAGGGTGTGAAATGAGTTTCATATGAACTGCGTCAGAGGACAGCAGATCAATATTGTTGTTACACTCAAAGCACTTTTGAGTATCGTATACTGTAGCTTCAATAGAGAAATTGGCAAGCACACTGTCATTTGCCAATTTCCCTGAGCGATCAACTTGCACTTCAACCTGGATTGTTGGTCATGCAAAAGCATTTTGTAAGATGAAACAATAACATATCTATGGTCAATAAAGAATATTGCACTTCCCAAACCATCAAGAAACCCTTAAAAACAAGAGTATCGCACTTTCTACATGCAATGACTTCAACCTTCAATTTATAAGAGGTTGGTCTGAATAAAATCACAAAGTTGCCCAGAGAAAGAAAACAGACAAAAAATAGTATAATTTTTAAGTATTCAATTAAGCATTACAAATATATCCCAATTGAGATAGACATGCATACATCCCTACACAAAAAGAACAAGGGAAAAGAAAGGGAGTAGAGAAACTGATCAAAGAGGCTAAGATAGCCCAAACAAAAATAGCAAAATAACTGAACCAAAAAATAGAGAATTACAAAAGGAGGAGATTTCTCCACTTACATGGTTCTCAACAAGGAATGAGATTTCGCGAAATCTCACTAAATTTCACCGATACTTTCGTTTTTTTTGAATTCCGAAAAGACAAATGGCGAAATGTAAGTTTACATTTTTTAGGGTTTTTTCGTAAATTTTCTTTTTTTTCATAAAAAATACAAAAACCAACTACCAAAAATTACATTTTTAGGGGTTTCTTTGAAAATTTTCGGAGTTTTTTTTTTGTAATTTTCGAGGTTTTTTCTAATTATCATTTCTTCTACTTGTATACTGATTTTTGAAACCACCCCTTGATTTTCTAATTATATATAGATTTCATGTTTCTTTCATCTCTTGGTATTTAGGCTTCATTTAATGTGTTTAATAGTATTAACTTACATCTTCTTCTTTTTTCACATATTTTATATACCTTTGAAATTCATTATACATATTTCAGGTATCCTCGAAATTTTTACGTTTTTTATTTACACGCCGAAACATTTCTCGAAATATTTTTAAAATCAAGAGATCGAAATTAACTCGAAAAATGAAATCACAATCCTTGGTTCTCAAAGCGATAACCTCTGGACTCTACAAGGATATCCCCTCTATCTGATTTGTGTGTTTATCGGATCGGATTTTAGTCTCATTTTGGATTTCACAAAGGTCAATTTCCAAAATCAATATCCATCAGATATTCATCAACAACCCTGCTAAATGGGAAGATTCCAAAATCAATCATGCCACTTTTTCAGTCAAATTATCAAAATTTCTTCGGTTTCTCCAACCAGTTACCCGTCAAATGGAAACTAGGCCTCCAGGCAAGTGAAAAATAAATAATTTTTTAAGCAACAAGGCCCGTCTTGGGCCTCCGGATGTGGGGCCTTATCTTAAAAGAGATAGCCAACTAATAGGGAGTGAACCACCCATTATATTCTTCTTCGATAGTCGAAACAAGATGTAGGAGCATTCAACCCAACAATTACAGTCCCTGTCGTGACACCATCTTGAAGTACACCTCTCCTAGAGCGACTTACAAAACCACCATTTAGAGTAGCACTTGGCATATGGATTTGACTAGAATATTCTAAAATCAATTTACAACTCCTATAATGGTCACACACACAAATAAATAAATAAAATCATGATTTTTCAATCTTTTCAAGTCTTGTTACAATTCAGTAAATATCCTTTTCATTACTTGCATCACTTTTATTTTCTTCTTATAATTTTAGGAGGCACCAACTTTCTAAACTCAAGATATAAATACAAGCATAAGGCCTAATATCAATAACCTAAGAAGGTTATTTTAAGGAATCAATCCAATGCTATAAGTATGCAAAAACATAAATATGAACAAAGACTAAGTTTTCATACAATTTTCATCTTAGTATAGATGAATCGTACCTGCATATCTGCATAAGAAAAGTTGTCATCCGAGCTTGATTTGAAAAAATAATCCTTGATGAATTCCTGCATTTCCAATCAAAATAGTTATAACCACTGGCATATAAAGAGTTGAATATTTAGTTGTTATCTAGTGAACTGTGAATTTCTTTTCTTTTCCAAGGAAAACAACTTTGATAACTGCATTGTTGTTCGAATTATTACAGAATTGTAACAGTAAAACCCTCAGAATCTCCTGTAATTTCATACAACTAAATGCTATGGAAGATTTGCAAAAGAAGAAGACGCTTTTGAATCTCTAGATTGCTATTATAGTATCTATTTCCCAAATCATGGACAGATCGGGAATGGGATGTTTTAATATTTTAACCTGGTACTATGCATATGAACTTATGAACTAATAATTGAACATTCTAACAAGGCTCTTATATGTGCTCCCTTTAAAAAGGTTTAAAAACAAAGCCCAATGTGACTTGAATGTGTTGGACTTATACAATTAGGACCATGGTATCCATGTTTAGTGACTCATGGACGTGCTGGCTCAATTCAAGCCTAAGATAATAGTCCCACTTGCACACACACACAGTTAGGAAAATTAGTAAAGTAAAGAACATTGATCGCATTGAGCTACATACACCCACTCTAAAATCCCAGCCATGCAGCTAGGCTATTGCTAAATTACCCTCGCCACTTGGAGATATGTTTACCTGAGAGCTGCTGGCTATTTTTTAACAACTGGCTCCTACTGCTCGAGGTTATTCTTGGGTGCAAGATAATAAACAAGTAGAGAAAATGGTTCCAACCTGTGGCTTAGATAGAAGCAGCACATCCCGATGAATACCAGATACCCTCCAATGGTCTTGATCTTCAAGGTAAGAACCATCACTCCATATGAATACTTGAACAACTAGTGAATTTTCATTTTCTGAACCAGAGGGATGGCAGTAATCGGTGATTTCAAACTCTGCGGGAAGCCTACTATCCTGACTGTCCTATGCACGAAATTGAAAAATATCCGTCAACCAATCTTATAGTAGAAATCATGTGTGAATATCATATAAGTACAAAATGCATGAGTGTTTACACAAAGCAAAAGATGTGATATTTCCAAATGGAGTATTATGAACTCGATGAACGAATGATTAAGTGAAGCTTAAACCATACAATTTACAAATCTGCGAAAGAAATTACAATTTACATACATGACAAGTAGGAATTAGGAAGAACAAATATTTTCCCAAGTTAACTTATTGGCTGAACTGACTATTACTTTGGCTTAAAGAATAAGTAAACCTGATATGAGTTGTTTAGCCTAGCAGAAACGGACTCCTACTAAGCATTAAACTTGTACATGAAGCACTGGATCTTCCTTAGACATGCCAACTGATGGAAGATCTTCTTGGATTCATTCCTTAAGAGGGTTGGTCTAGTGTGTCGCAGCACACTTCTAAAAATGCATACTTCATGTTTGGGCCCAGATCATGTATTCCACCCCCTCCCCCCCAATGGTGAGGATTTCCTTGCTTTCTCACCAATATTAAAGTCCTGACCTACTAATTCATACAGGCAAGCTTGCAATTGGAGAAATTATTTCTTCCATACAGCTTCCTATTAGGTACATGTAACCTTGGGTGAAACTACTATTGGCACGTAGATAACTTGAACGAAATAATCAGATAATAAAATGGCCATAGACAATGTTCAATGAAATCATCCTTAGATGCATAATACGAACCTATATCCAACAGGGATCCCATTTACCCATGCGATAAATGCAGAGTCCACAGCTTCAAAATGCAACAAGATACGTCGATCTAACAAAAGCAACAAAGATATCAGTTATTAATATTATCCTTCAAAGAATGAGCATAAACAAGAATAAGGATGATGGTATGGGTGAATATTGTCCACTAGTTTAGAGTTTAACACTGGAGTTAAGTGTCTCAGTTATAGTGGGTCATATAATGTACTTTCTTGTAGTTACATGTTCCTTTTACTTGTGACTAATCCTATTCCTACTGAAAATGAACTCCTGCATGCCATAAAGGTGTATTTCTAAACTCTAAGCAGCATATTATAACAGTCATCAGTAGAATATTGTAATTACATTATTTCTTACTTGTGGACTCCAAAAAACGGTCGTTTTCTGAAATTTAAGCGACTATTTGGTGACCAGTGTTGCTTTAGCCATTAACATCAATGCACAAAAAGAAGAAGTGAACTACCCAAGGGTAAGAGAATTCAATAATTATATTAAAACATGGTGAACAGTGACAAGTAGTCAATTACCGCCATGTTCAAAGGATCATACCCTTCCATTCTTTAGGGATACTGAAGTGTGTCCTGTAACAACCAGTTGGATTGTCAGCAAGAACTTTAGGTGGATCGGCGGGAAATGTGTATCCACTATTCCTATAAATCGGCGTGTCAAATCCATGCAACTGCCAATTAGAGGGAACTGTTCAAGGCATAAAAAAGGAACATATAAGTGTAACTTCTAATTGTGAACTTAGAATTATACATGCTACTAAAACATATAAATCTTGATAAACGAGAAGAAACTGAATTGAAAAAACTAAAGCCACTGAAACATTTGGTAACAAAAGAATAAGTCATTAATTAATGGTACATATTTATTCAGTTCATTAGCATAAACTCAAGGAATATATTCTTACCCGGCAAAGTTTCCCATGCAGTATCATCAAATGTGATATTATAAAAATTTGTTGGAACACGTGGGATTTGGGGCTAAGAAAAATCTCCAATATCCAGACAATGACTTAACAAAAGGCAATCCCTTGACCCAAGAGGCAGCACAATCTAAAGCTCCAGAAACCGCACCATCATTCCAAGTAGCTGAATTAGACACCAGAAAGTCCACTTTGCTACGATCATACCAATATTTAAGGGATCCTGCGCAACTAAAACAATGAAAGAGTTTACCTCAACTGGTTCTATACTAACCATTACAAAAAATACAAATAAGAATTCAGAATCACGATCAGCTGCACATGAAATCATAAACAAGATCTAGAAGCAATGCATGGAAGCATCATCGATAAAAATAAATAAATAAATGGACCATAGACCATATTGGCAAAAGTGAAACACTGTTGCAAATGTTACACTCTTTTAAACAGTGATAAAATAGCTAAATAACTACAACCGAGAAAAAGGAAAGAGAAACACCATTGAAATTCCAAAAATAGGATTCATTAAAGAAAATAACAAATCATGTGATCGCCGAATAGAATAGAAGGCATCAAATAAATGGGAGACATGATATTGAAACACTGTCATTTTGGTATTTCAAGACATTGAAATTGTAGAAACTGGTTTCGGTTTGTATATGTGGTAATCAGGTACTTAATAATCTGACAAAAATCAGAATTAAACTAAGCCGCATTGGTCGAGTAGCATTCAATTCTTCCCACCAAATTCATGAATACTTAACAAATGATTGTCCACCATCATGTTATATCAAAATCGTTGGAAAAGAAAGCTCCAAGCCTTAGTTATTCCAATCAAATCATTCTGTCTCTCCTTGCCTAATTTTGCTTTGGGTTTTATCCAGATTACAAGATGGACTATTTTGATAAACACTAGGCCCCGATTAGTCCAGTGCATAGCTGAAGAAGACGGTTAATAAAAAAAATGAGACTGATTTTGCCACAGTGCTTACAACCAAAATCTTCATTCAATAATTTCTCAGTGAAAAAGGAAGAATTTACTAATTCTAGTGGCCTACTATAAACAATTAGTAACTATATGTCAAAAACAAACGACTGTTCCAAATATAATTAAAAACAAATCATAAATAGCAATGAAGAAACACAACTAAACAATGGGTTTGGGTCTAAACAACAAAATTCAAATTTCTAAACTAATGGGGTTTCTCAAAAACTATGAATACAACAAAATCAATAGAAACAAAGGGTGTGCTCTTGAAACACAAATACAGAAAAAGGGGTGAACATAAACAACAGGCTTAGGAAGTAAACAATGGGGTGGGGGGGATTTGAATTGACCTTCAGTGCTTTGATGGGGGCGGAGAGGAACATGTGCATCTCTCTTTCTCCACTTGATGAATGATGGATCTTCCCACACTTTGTATCCATTGTCAGAACAAGAGAGAACAAATTGCCCATTGATAGCAGCCATGATCTTCTTCTCTCACTAAACAAGTAAACAAAGAAAGAAATAAAGAAAGAAAGAAACTGTTAGTTCAAATCCAACATAGATATAGATCAGCTCATCATCAGCACTAAAACAATAAAGACTTTCTTCTTACTTCACACTTGCATTCTCCTTTGCTTCTCTCTCTCTCTCTCCTCAACTGAAGTGATTTCAGGTTAGATAGAAACAGAAGGGGAAGGTTTATAATTAAAGGGAGTGTATTGTATCTGGATTTTGTGGGCAATTTAATAAATTCTATGGATTCTGAAAATCCAAATGTATTCAATTTGGATTTTAAAAAGTTTACAAAAGTCTAGGGGTATTCAATCAGGATTTTAAAAAGTCTTTCTGAAATCCACAAAGTCTAGGGGTATTCAATATGGATTTCAGAAAGTCCACAAAAGTTTTAGGGTATTCAAAATATCATTCATATTTATGGATTTGGAAAATCATGGATTCTCATGGACTTTGTAGTGTTAGGTATAAATAACAAAGTTCAATAGTTTGCCAGCCTCCATATCAAAGATTTCAACGTGAAAAAAAGTCTCTCAAAGTTCTTCCTTGTGCCAGCCGCGAAGAGGTTGGTTCCCATCCTCTTGTTTTCTCGATTCTTTTTCTATCTTTGCATAAGTGTTCATAGTTGCATCGTTGATGATTTTGGTTTAGGGTTTGGATTAAATTAGGGTCTATAAATCTGGAAGTTGTGTTAGGGTTATGGCTTACAATCCCTTGCATATATGTTTTTGATGATGATGAGTCTACTCCAACGAAACTATTTGGAGTAGAAATTCGTTTTCATCAGTAGAGAAGAGCAGCAACAATACTAGTGCTAGTTCTAAGATAAGGCTTTTTGGAATTGACATTGAGATAAATGGTAATAGTAATGGAACAAAAGAAGGATGTAATCCCCATGGTGATGATGAAGGGGTACAAGGAGATTCGAAGGAAATCAGCCACGGTAATAAGTATGAAGTAGTACAAGAAAAGACTGGCTCTAATACTTCATCCACAAGTTTTAAGAGGAAAATTGATCAAGTTGTTTCTGTGGATGGTATTTCACAGCAAGAACGCAAAATTAAACAAAGTCGAATTGATGCTATTGCTGCTTCACCACCACCACCACTACAAAGAGATGCAGTTGTTGCTGCTCCTCCAGTAGGCATGGCTGTGAACCACAATGATCAATTCAATATCAGAAAGATACTTACAAAAAGTGATGTGAACGAGAATGCACGACTTTTATTGCCTTATGACACAGTTAAGGACCTGATCTTACCCACCTTGACTGCTCGCGATGAAGAAATTTTTAAGAGTGGTAGGGTAATATTGAATGTGGTGATCAATGATCATGATACCAACACTCGGCATAATCTCAAGTTCAAGCTACAGCCTAGCACTAAAAGCTTCATTCTGATTTCTAACTGGAGGAAGAACTTTGTCAAACGCAGGCAGTTGCGCGATGGAGATGAGATTGGCATGTTCTGGGATTCAAACAATTTGAGCTTCGGGTTCACTGTCCTTCATCAAGCAGGCCCAGATAACTGATTTGATAAGTTAGAAATCTAATGGAAATTGTACATTTTTTTATTTTTATTTTTATCTATAGTAATATAAGTTCAAAATGGTTGCATTTATTTATAATGAAATTTTGTATAGATGCTGTGTTTAGGTCCTTTATGATGGAATTGCATGTGTAGTGCATCTATATCAGTCCTTTAACCATCAGCTTTTCTCGAGAAAATTGTGTCCTTTGCTATGAAAATTATCTCTTGAAAAGAAAAATACGGCTATAGTCTTATTCATTCTATTAGATGTGCAATATGAAATCTATCCGAGATCAGCAATAACCCTTTCTTTAATCGTCACCTAACATCCTTAACACTTACAATGTTGACATTAACGGAAGAATCTTTGAGAAAATATTTAACCTTCCCATAACCTTAGTGCATAAGATGCTCGGTGCTCTTGTCATATGCTATATATATGATATAGGCCATTTGGATTTTAAGTCATGTAATTTGATACTTTTTTACATGCATAAGGCTAAATACTGTGTGTTGATTTTATTTTGCAAGTGATGATTTTTAATTTGGTTGTGTTGAATGATTTGATTTTGTTGAATGTTGGATTGCGATTTCATGTCATTACCTGCCTGGTTATCTTCTTTTTTTTGTCATAATACAATTTTATGGACGTTTATTTCTTATTTTAAAGATGCTAATTAACGACCTTTTCTTTTTCTAGTTTTTTTAGCACATGTATCTCTCACTTTTGTTAATTATATGCAGACGTTTTTTTGTTTCATCACTATTTACCAACTTCTTTTTTATCTTGCAAATAATTAGAAATATGTAAAAGTCGTTGATACAAAGTCCGTGGATTTTCATAAATCTCTAGAAAGTCTGTAGCAAAAGTCTATGGATTTAAGAAATTAGCAGAAGTCCGTGAAAAATTTAAAGAGTCTGTGGACAATTTAAGAGTCCGTGGACTTTTCAAATTATTTATCAATTCCATAAGAATCCATATACAATACACCCCCCTAAGTAGATTTTGGGCAGGAGTTGGGCAGTGGATAATCATCCCCATTTTAAGATTACGGTACACTTGAGTGGCTGTGCACGTGCATACTTTTTAACCCTCCCTACTTGGAATGGACTGGTGCTAAATAACACCATCACCATCGCTTATGCTGATTGACACGACCATCCATCACTTTTTTTTTTTTAAAGACACCACCACTATATAAAATAAAAATAAAAATAAAAAACCTTAACCCTAACCCTCATATTCTCCTCTCTCTCCCTTTCGTTTCCAACCGCCGCCCCCTCCTCCTCCCATTCACCCCACCACCTTTCATCCTCATCCCCTTCACTCCACCATCTCGCCACCCACCGCCACATGTCCTCCTCCCTCTCCTTCTCGCCACCCACCGCCACTTGTCCTCCTCCTCTCCTTCACTCCACCATTTCGCCACCCACCACCACCTCTCCCTCCTCCTCCCTTTCACCCACCGCCTCTCCTCATCTTCCCCTTCACCCCACCACCTCACCACCCACCGCCATCTTTCATCCTCCTCCCCTTCACCCCACCACAACTCCTCCTCCTCCCATTCACCCCACCACCCCTTCTCCTCCCCTTCACCACCACCACCTCACAACTGCCACCTCTCAACCCACCTCCTCCTATCTTCTTCTTCTCCTATTTTTTTCGCCGTGTTGTTTTCTCATTCGCATCGTGGCGATTCCTGCGAGTGGGGAACCCACACTTGCCGAAACCTCCGCGAGGGCAACAAAATTTGTCGATGGTGCAGCAAGAACAGAGTTACTACCTAAATTTGTAAAAAGTACTATGCAAGGTGCACTCGTATTTCTCCACTCGCAGGTGTCATAAGAACACAGTTATCACCTGAGTTGTGAAAAAAAATGGAAAAAATGCATTATTTTCGAGCGTAAATGTTGATGAGGACGAGATGCTAATATGTTGATCTTGTTAGCCAATTGTAAATGTTGATCTTGTTGATCCGAGATGCCGATATGTTTAGTTTGTATATATAAAAATTTTGGGATGTTGGTTATATAATGTAGTTAGAAATTTTGTGAGTATTTACAATTGTATTTTCATTGCTTATCATATTTGCATGCATAGTATATAAAACACCCAAAAAAAGACAACAAAAACAATGTGATTTGCAAAATTGCAAAATATTTTATCTTTTCCATCGTATTCAAAATATAAAATTTTGCCTTTAATTCATGTTCAAGACTTCAGTTATCAAAATGAATAAAAAATGGGAGAGGGGGTCTCCATGTCTATGACCTCTCGAGGATTTGAAAAAAACATTTGTAAGTGTCGTGAAACATAACCGACTAGTAACAGTTTGTACCCAAACGCAACGGCCTCTGCACATTATACACATAAAGTCGCAACGGCTATCGCGACAATAATCAAGTAAATCACAGCGGATCATGCGCACTTGTCCAAAATGCCTACAAAGAACCATATGCAGTGAAAAATGCGAGCATAGGACAATGCATCATACCAACCGTTGCGGTTTGGGCAAAAACCAGACACTAATTTTCTATCCAAAAGCAGTGGGTGCTGCGAGGATTTGTATTCCACTCACAACAGTCAATGCGTCTGAACAGAAACCAGAATCTGCCCATTTTTTGTTTTGTTTTTTTTATTTGATTAATTTTTTGGTTTTTTTAGGTCCTATGGGTTTGATACAGTATTGATATATTTGATTTATTGCTAAACCCCACTTTTGAACACCCCCAATTTGAGATGATCGAAAATGGGGTTTAGCAATAAATCAAATATGTAATTACTGTAACAAACCCATAGGAATTGAAAAAATGAAAAAAAAATATTAAAATACAAAAAAATGGACAAAGTCTAGTTTCTGTCCAAACGCAGCGGACAAAAGTCTATGAATCTCTTTCACATTTACCGTTACGTTTGGATAGAAACTAGACAGTTTTTTTGCCCCAAACGCAACGGCTCGTGCAAGTTGTGTTCATATCCTTGTCACTACCGTTGTTTGGATAGAAAACATACTCTGTCAATTTTTTAGATTTTTTGTATTTGAATATTTTTTGGGTTTTTTTAGGTCTTATGAGTTTGTTACAGTAATTACATATTTGATTTATTGTTAAACCTCACTTTTGACCATCTCAAGTTGGGTGTTCAAAAGTAATGTTTAGCAATAAATCAAATATGTCAATACTGTATCAACCCCATAGGACCTTAAAAAAGCCCAAAAAATATCAAATGCAACGATAGCTGCGATGATATGAACACAACTCGCATGAGTCGCTGCGTTTGAGGCATAAAAACTGTCTAGTTTATGTCCAAACGCAGCGGCTCCAGCAAGGCATTGTCTTATCGTCGCCTAACCCGCTGCGTTTTGGCAAAAACCTGACTCTGTTTCATAAAATTGCTTAATTTCAAGCATGCTTGGAAAAACCACCATGGTTGCATAATCACAAGGAAATTACTTGGGAAGACAAATAAAATTTCTTGAAAAGGCAAATAGAATTGGTTGGGAAGATAAATTCATAACCAATTCATTTAAGTTGAGCATTATAAAATAGAAGTTGTCTTTTACTATTCAACAACAATTGAAAAGAAATAAGAGAATATGAAGAGAAAAAGGAAAATGTTCGAAGAAAAAAATTCTGACGACAAAAAATGGGATGAAATAGGGGATCCCGAAGAAGATGACTCCTTATTGGCTTAGGACCCCCCCCCCTCCCCCCGTCATCGTCTTCAGATGATGATAAGGATTTATTGTCCGAGAAGGAGGATATTAAATCACCATCGTCCTCTGATGAAGATAATGGTGATGGCGGGGCGTTTGTGGACTACTACTCGTCTGATGAAGAGGGTCGCGAACGTCACACCATGAAGGACTTTGTTGAGTGCCGAGACTAATGTAAATTTTTTATGTTTTTGTAAAAGTTTAAAATTTTACTGGATATTAATGTTTACTGTTTATTTTAATGTTTGTTTTTGTGCTTTTGCCTTTGTAATACTTTTTGTATTTCTCAAATTCTAAATTTTATTTGTTAATTTCGTTGTCAATAAAATAAGATAATAAGAGTTGAAGTGGAAAAGAAAAAAAACGCCAGCCAAACACAAAAATTCTGAGGGGGAGTGGAGAATAGAGGGAGAGAGGAGAAGAAAAGAAGAAGAAAATCAAATAAAAAAATAGAGAATAGAATAAGAGAAGAAGATGAATAGAGGAGAAGAAGCAGAAAAAGAAATGATAATAATAAGAAAAAGAAAAATGAAATAAGAGGAGAAGAAGAAAAGAAACCGGCGGTGTGGTGGTGGTGGTGGGGGTGCTTCATGGAAAAGAGAGGGATAGAGGAAAATGAACAGAGAGACGAATGAGAGAGGAAAATGAGTTAGGATTTTATAGGTGGTGTCCTTCAGCAGGTGGTGGTGTGGTGTCCTTCAGAAAGTAGCCTAATGGTGGTGTCCATCGGGAGAAGTGGTGGTGTTATTTAGCAGCCGCCTTTTGAATAATCTTCTTGTATTAATGTAGTGTGTTTTCCTCGAACCTAGCCACCTAGGGTTGTAAAAAAAATTGTGTTTGGTTTTGGGTTTGGGCGAATCCAAATAAAACCTAATACGACATAGGATCCAAATCGAGGTTCGATATTTTTATTTTGAGCACTGTTAGAGACCTTGCACTAGTAACTTGTTTTTCGTCTGATTATTATGAGCACATGTTTCTCTATTGATTGATCTTTGAGTATTGAATATACCTACTTAAATGGACCAAAACCAAAACGACGCGAAAGCAAGTCTTCAAATGAGGTGAAAACAAGACTGATGCTAAGTGGCAACAATTATGTAACCTTCGGGCATAGTTTGGTTAAACCTATTGGGCCAATGATGTAGCCTTTTGGACATGATTAAAAAATAATGAATGAAAGATCAACGACCCAAATTTTTGAAAAAAAAAAAAAAAAAAAAGACACCTTATGTGATGTGGCACATCAACAAACACACATAAGCAAATTTGTTTTATCTCCAAAGAAAATAAAGTGGGGTTTGAATGTAAATCATGAGTTTGCAGCCTTGTGTCCTTTCCGTCCATCTTCTCGATGAAATATTCTCCATCTCTTCCTCGTTTTCTCCTTCCCTTGACTCAATACCCGCCTTGTCGATGTTCTTGTCCATATTTTGCAAGCTAAGTTAGATCCTTGTGAAATTCATTGAAATCCCTTCTATTTCTCTTCTATAATTTATACAAAATTTCATGGAATATATAAACTTCACATGATCTAATACTGGTGCAATTAACTTCTCAAAGAATCCAGTCGAGCATTCAAGGACAAAACATATTGATATCCATGCACTTCACTGCTCACTTTTTTGGATCATGCATTTGTGTTGGTGCATCATCGTGGAGTTATTTTCAGAACTTGTCTTTTTAAAAAATAGTTGGAGTCACTTTCATTTCAAAATTAAGGAGGTTTTCTGCTCCATTTTGCTAATTTTAGTCGATGAGAGTTTTGATTATCTTGTAATTGTTGTCATGTGTCAAATTACAACATGGTTCTCACTTGAGGAGTGAAATATTAATGCCATTTGGGCATATGGTTATTGGTTAAATGTTTTTTTTTTTTACCCTTTTTAGTTATGATCATTGTTGATCATTCATTAGTATTGGAACATCCTTATGTGTTCACAGTGGTTATTTGATATAACATGCTCTCTTTTTCCTATGAGAATGAAAATAAATTTGATTTTAGGCCTCATGCTCATCAACACCTTGAAGAGTTTGTTTTTCAATGACACGTCTACACTTCCTTTCCGAACTTAGTAACCAGACATGTCAACTAGAACTTGACTATTGTTCTCGTAAAACGGTAAGGAGCAGTGCACACTATTAACCATGCATGCTAACTCAGACATGGCTATTGTTCGCATCAAATGGTGTGTACCGTATAAGGGCATTTATACTGTAGATAAATTATAAGTAGAAATAAAATACAATATCCAAGAGGCCCCTTAATCTTGGTACCCTAAAGTTGTCTAGCTTGGGAGTTATCGAGCACATGACCACTTGGGTTGCACTTTTCTATCAATATATTATCGTAATTTTTTTATAAGCATGGAAGATTAATTTTTACAAATAATAATAATAATAAAACAAAAATGATGAAGGGAGAGACTTGTGTTCGTCATGGAATTGCTTTGTGCCTGCTTTGATATTTCAAAAAGCATGACTTGATTTTCTATGTTTTAAATGATTTTGATATAGTACACGCATTAGCGTTGAACCTCATATCATGATATTCTAATTCTAATCCTTTTATATGATCATTTTTATTTACATTTTTCAATATAATGACGGTGCTTAAGGTCTTTTCAAATAATTGTGAGGTATATTTTTTTCAAATGGGAATATTCTTTTATATTTTTTTAGTCAACTAGTGCTTTTGGAAACTCCACACACATTTTTTCTTGGGATCCTACACTACAACAGATGAGGCATTTAGCGACGGTGGCCAAAGGCATTTAGTGACGGTTACTGAACCGCCACTAATAAAGGCGTCGCGAGGTCATTTAGTGACGGTTTAATCAACCGCTGGAACAACCGTTGTTAAATGAGGGACACGTAACAGTGGTTTTAGCACTCTACCATGGTTTCACCCGTTGGTAAAAATTTGAGGAACGATCCAATTTTTGCCTTTTTGCTGCAATTGAGAAACCACGGCTAAGTTTCCTTTGATAAGCCTTTTAGTAACAGTTACAACCGCCGCTAATGACAGTCATCAGTATCATGACTATTCTAAAATGCATATATAACCACATTTTCCAACCTGTAATCACATTTTTACATCCAACAACAACCCACAATTTTATACATTTGTTTTATGCAAAAACCATTCAGCAAAATTTCACTTCAACTATATTGTCATCAAAGTTAACAAAATTTCAAAGTATATGTAGAATTACTTGAAGTTTGATAGTTTAGAGATCAAGTCAAATTTACTACAGCAAATGATTCAAGCATCACCACGCGTTTGAAAGAAATTAGCAGATAATGCTATGGAGTGTGGAGTCGATAAAGATCATCATTATTATTTTGACTAGATGATGAGGGTCTTGTAGTTGTTGGTGAAGCTTGTTCGCTTCCTTCGTCTTTTGCCTGAAAATGATGAGTCAACAATATTACTCTAATCTTAAACAAAATTACAATTGATGATACATCAAACCGTTCTCTGATCAACGCCATACTCGTGTCATGATAATCTCGTCAACAAAACTAAGTAGGCCCGATTGCACGCTCAATCTAGCGAGGCCCAGGCAACAACAAACCCATCATGGGCAAAATCCAGATAGTCGAGTTCGAGTTGCAATAAGCCAGTAAGCCCACACGTCACGCGGTCAGGCCCAATACTCGTAAGACCTCTAAGGCAAGTATATGAGAGATCTACCCAAGACAGACAAGCCGGCAACATATTGGATCCGATTATGAAACATATATTAGAGTATAAGTCGGGCAAGGAAACTTCCTCGCATGGACAACTCAGAAAGGGAAACCCCTCCCTCAGATCTAGGAGCATGAGTCGTGTAGGAAAACTATCCCACATGGACAACTCTCATTTAGGAAATGATTTCCACAACAAGATCACTTTTCTTAAACTACGCGACAAAGGTCTAGCCGAACAAGGACTCATTCACTATAAAAGGGATATAAGGTCGATGAACTATAGATACGCAATATAACCCAGTTTACAGTTTTAAGCATCTTCTAAGCCTTATCTAACTTAAGCATCGGAGTGTCATTGGCAACCATACAATGGTCCTTGGCTCATGTTTTTTACATGTGTAGGTCAGGTAAGCAACGAGGAAGGAGAACAACTACATCAACAACAATTAATTGATTTATATTTAGTAAATAATCAATATCATTAATAACTAATATATATTCAAATAATGTAAGTGCAAAGAAACATACGGTTGTAGTGACTAGGTTTGCAAACTCAGCAGACACATTTCCATTCAACTTCTGAAAAATGTATGTTAATGCTCATTTAAATGCCTGCCTTTTTAATGTCTTTGTCTCTAACTGTGACTCCAGCTGGTGAACTCTCTGTTGCAATTCAGAATCAACAGTGTTTAGCGATGGTTGTGAGGATAATATCATCCCACTAAACCTACTGGTGCTATCAAAGACTTGAGATGAATATGATCCAAACCGATGCTAAATAACCGCCGCTAAATTGTCAATTTCTTGTAGTTTTATGACCTAGATTTCATTGGTTGAATATTGTATTTACATACAACTAGCCTCAAATTCAAAACTCTCAATTAGAGTCCAAACCAATTTGGATGGATGTTCTTCTTGGAAACTCTTTTAGGAAGTATTCCAAATGTAAAAACTCTCATTGTATAAAAAAATAGGAAGCCATTCATATCTTGAAAATGGTTAACAATAGAATTTCGACAGATTTTTTTTACATCATTTTTTTTGGAAATTGTTGGTAAAATCTATTTTTGACGCTGTGTTTCTTAAACCGTAAGCTAATTTATTTTTGGAAACATTGTCCCATTCAAATACTTAAAATATTGGACACTTTATTTGTTCAAATACCAATTAAGTCTTTTCAAATTGGAAAATTTTATTGTCCAATTACTAGGAAGGTAGTTTTTTAAAACTCTTGTCGCTGAGTTTTTCTCTGCAAATTTTTTTTTACGAACAATACATTCAAATTGGCAACCAACTTTTTTTTAAAAGAAAACTTGTGTGTTGCATGTCTATGTGGTTATTTCCTTAATACATATTGTTTACATATACAATCATTGTATGCTGCTTTCTAAACACAATATAACCGAACACCACAAGGCTTGGCGTCCAACATAGAACAATTCCTCTATTTCAACCTGCCATTGTAAGCTGTGAGTGGTTTCTTCTCAAGCTTTAAGGCGGGTTTTTTTTTCTTCAGTTTATTTGATCAAGTTTTTATGGTTTTTGTGTTTTTTTTACAAGTTTTTCAAAGTGTTCACCATGAATCAACAACCCAAAAAACTGGTTGTAAGTTCACCTCTTCTCCTTGATTCCCTCTCCTTCTCTTTGCGACTTTTAGTCTTTGTTCTACAAATCACACCTGAATTCTCTATACAAGACTAGATTTTTTTACACTTTGCAAGAAAGTCTTGAACTTTGCAACTTCTTCACTTCAAAAGTTTTAAACTTTTAAGGCAAATATTGTTCATATTAGTGGATCAATTTGTTCTCATACGTGTCATGAACATATTGCCTCATATGAGTTTTTGTGAAACACATTTGGCCAAAATCAATTAGTGCACACATTGCCAAAGTCATGTTTTGTCTTGTACAAATCGGCAATTCCCAGTCGCTGTATACATTGTCACAATTATGTGTTTTTTGTAAAACACGGTTGGCCAATACCAATTTCATTGTATTATTTTTATTAAAAAACACTCGTATATTTATTTACTATGTGTACACTTTGTACACGACTATGCACAATCCCCAAATTATGTGTGGTCGTCCACACTTGGGTGCTTAATTAACCAATGGGATTTTACAAGGACACTTAATTTTTGTCCTATTAATATTTTTTTATTTGTGCCTGAATTGATTCTTGAATTTATTTCAAGTTAAGAACTAGAAATGTGACACCAAGCATTGTCTTATATCCTCTCCTGAGAATCCTATACGACAAAGCACAAGTACTAACTCAAATTCTTCTAATCCTATCATTGTTGATAGTATTCATTTGGTTGAAACGGATTTTTTGGCTCCTAATCAGCCTTCGATTGTCATTCATCCTCCGATCACTCCTTAGTCCTCGACTGTTTCGGTCATGCCTCCACCTTAAGGTCTATGCACATGACTTACTGTTTCATAGTAACCTCTAATTTAAATACACCATAAAGGCAATTGAGACTCATGAACTTAAAATCTAAAAGGATTTCAATGTCATTTTTTCTCAACTGATGTGACCGTTGGGCATGCCTGAGTCATGATGCAAACCATGGTTAGTTGGGGATGGTAGAAATTGTTCCAAACAAGTGGACCAATTTATGCATGTCTCGCCTACGAGTGGTACAAATATTTAGAACTTAATTCTTTTATCACCTTTAAAAAACAATCTTATCGGGAAAGCTTTACTATGATCATTGATCACACTCAATATAAGATCAAAACATCTGTGACTACAGATGCTCTACGTCTACCTTCTAAATCCATAACAGGTCCACTCCTTTGCTTAACTTTGGCCCTGCTGAAATTACAAGTGCTATTAATGTCATACCCGTGCATGGTGAGAGCGCAATTAAGAAGATGATAGTATCATTGCCCCTACGGTTGTTTTTCGACATTGTCATTCAACAATTGTTATCCAACCAGACAAGATTAGAGTATCTCAGGTACATCTACTCAATTGCATTGTCGTATGTCTCAAGGTAAGCAAATTGATATCTCGTGGCATATTTTACATTTGATGATTGTTATGCCTAATTTTCGTCATAATAAGTTATCTTATCATTGGTGCCACAAATTGATATTTCGGTAAGCAAATTGATATTTCGCCATCCTATTGCCGAAACAGAGGGGATCCGAAATGCTAAGATTGTCTATGGATCCAATGACTGCAAAGTTTCTTGATATGGATTTTGGCCCATTTGAGCATCATTCTCAGCCAATTCAAATTTAGAATTTAAATAAATATATATATATATGTATATTACTTTTAGAACTGATGTTCCAAATGACATTAGTTCTACTCGAGATGCTCATGCATCATCTAGACCAAATTATAGTTTTCAACCTACTCGGGTTACTCCCACCAATTCACCTACACATAAGGGTGGGCATCCCATCCCGTCCCAATTTTTTCGAGTCCTATTGGGATTGATCAATCACATCCCAATCCAGTCTCGTCCCGATCTAGAGTGGGATGAGATCAGAATGGAGATTTTCAATCTTGCCCATCTCGTCTCGTCCCGAACCGAACCGATTTTTTTAATATTTAATATGAAATACGTAGTATGAAACTATGAAACTATTTGTTGACATGACTTTTATTTGTTGTTTTATTTATTGACATGACTATTTATTGAATCTAACTCAAACCCTCTCCTTTTTTTAATTCCTAACTCTTGACACCAACAATGTATGTTCCTCGTAGTTTTTAAATGACAACCCCATTGATCATTTTCACCAGCAATATAAAAAAATGACTATCTTCAACAGTAGTTATAAAAAAAATGAGTAAAAGCTAATAAAATGGGAAAATAATAATCAATGGTTTAAAGCTATATAGTTGTTCTTAGAGTTGTGTGTTTGGTAAATCCAAAATTTTCAATCTTGCATGTTAAATTTTCAATCCAAAATTTAGTACATGCTCATCCCGAACCCGTTTGGGATGGGACGAGGTCGGGATGAGGTCTCGTCTTGATCTCGAACAAACAGGATGTGATAGGGATGAGGTTCACCCCGTCCCGTGCCCACCCCTACCTACACATCATAATGTTTTTTTCTTACTTCAACTGATTCTCATATCACTTCTTTTATTGTCTCGAATGTGTAAGTCACTTGACGATATTTAATATGAGCAAGCTCATATCTCTGCTGATTTTAAACATAATTTGACTATTGTTGATGGGCATTTCATGCAGCTTACACGAGTTTAGGGAGTCCATGAAAATGGTGCAAAGCGTCAACGACTTGCAATTTTAACATTGAATCAATGGTGTAGTCTTACATTGTATATTCACCTCCATCTCTTACTCCAGCTCCAACACATTCAGTTCCCATGACTGGTGCTCGGTATTCTTAGAACGACCTAATCATTCATGTCAGATAATTTGTTCTTTATGGGATTCACTCTAGTTAGCTCACAGTCTGAGCTACTTTTGCAACTACAAATATTGTTAATGCTCGTAGTCCATTTCATTATCACTTGACAAATAACGTTTATACATCTAGTGAGACTATGGATTATAAAGGTTTATTTTGTCCATTGATCTTTGACACACAAATAAGACATTAAGCCCGCCAAAACAACTCTTCAAGGATGGTCAACAAAATTAGTCTGGTTATAGCTCCGGGTTTTACTATTTGGTTTTGTTTTCACCTATATTAAGTTTCAGTTTTTGTTTAGGAATTGGTGATTGCACCAATATTTTTGTTAGTTGCATTTTTCTTTGAACTAACGCTTGCACCAATAACTGTTTGAACCCAATGAAGTCAAGGGGAGCAAAATTAAATGTTTTATTCTAATTCTACCATTTGCTTATTTGTGAGCATGGGTTATAACATTTATATTTGTATACTCTAACCCAATGTGTCACAATTTTCTATCTTTTGGTTAACAGGATTTGACACGTCAATATGACAAGTCACATTATGCATGTTTTGAAGACCAATGATAAAAATATATATATTTTTTCCATTGTAATGTACTTGTCTCAACTTGAAGTTTTGTTAAGTGTAGGTAGATGTTAGGGTTTTGTCATGAAGTAAATCATAGGGGGAGATTAAAACCTCTAGATTTTAGGTTGATACTATTTCGTGTCAAAATGGGTGTTAGACTATGTGAGTTCCACAATGAGTTGAATGCGACGTATAAGTCGACAAGTCAGAATTGTGTTCATCAATAAAAAACGAGAACACAAAGTACAATACCCTTGTGAAAATGGATTGAAGGATTTCAATTATAAAAATTATTTGAAAATAATTCAATTGGAAATCCTAGAGAAAGTAACGTGTTAGATCTTTTCAAGTGTCGACTGCATCGACTTAAAATAAGTCAATGATATAGCTTGATCTGTTAAGCAAACATGTCCAGGTAAAAACTCGACCTATCAAGTAATAACATCGGAAGTTGAGCTCGTCTAGTTAAGCTGATATGAGCTCAATCTATCATATATAAAAGTCATGTAATCAAGACTAATCGAGTGCAATAAATTTTCAGCACATTATTTCTATTTAACTCTTATATTCTTGGCTATTTCACAACTCTATAAATAAGATAACCAAGGGATGTTGAAGACATATCTTTGGAGTTTAAAAAAAAAATTCAACATAAAAAAGTGTTTCTAAGAGCCTTTATGCATATTTTCTAAAGAGCATAACCCTGATTTTTCACAAGGCTTTCATGTATTAGAAACTTCACACATATTCATCCTCATCTGAATTACTTGTGTATAAACAAGTAGTTGTCGTGCTCTTGATACATTGCTGAGATCGTGGAGAGAGATCATTGAAGCAAACTTCCGTGTATAGAAGTTGATTGTAAGTAGACAACTCATTCATTGTGAAACCGTGTATGGTTTGGTAAGTGCCTTGAGTGAATATGGTTTGGTAAGTGCTTTGAGTGAACAATCCTGTAATCGTGATTTTGTTTTATAGCGGATCTTTTCTCCATGGATGTATCTTATAGAGTTGGTGTTTAAAACTCTATAAGTGAACCATGTCACATTGTGTGTATTTTTATTTTCTTGCACTCTATTCATCATTGTATGAATATGCTAATAAAATATCTATTAGAACTACATTCTAAATCCTCGAGCAATCTGAGTTCACAATTTTATTATTAAACTTAATCATGGAGAGTACTAATAGAACAATGATAACCCCTTTATTATGTTTCCCCTCCTGGGATTTCAACTTGTCGAGCAACAACAATCTACGGTAGGTTAATTGGATTCTTCAATAAAATCCTCAATATTGGAATTCCCTAGATGGATAATCAGTGAATGTAAGATCTAGCTAGTAATCCATATCATAAACTTTTTCCAATCTAAAGTGTTATGTGATTCAATCATACATTTTTCTCCAATGATCTTTCATTTTTTTATTCAAGATTTTTGCTTTTTAATTGTACCAATCCCTTAAGCAATAAGGTTTTAATTCAAAGCAGGACTTGTAATGAATTTGTACCCATGGAGAACATAAACCCATTGATAGTATGTCGCTATTTATTGAGAAGAAAATGTATAAAAATCAATAAGCTTGTGTAAAACTCATGATGACTCCATTCATCACTTGCAATTTTGTAAGGCAATAAAAAATAAATAGAGACACTAGGCTAACCAAGAAATAGACCAATAATATAAAAAATAAAATAAAAACTTACAAAAGATTCTGATGCTTGTAAACTTCACAATAAAAAAAAATAAAAAAAAAACATCTTCAAACAATCATAAAAATGAAAATTTTGAAAATACATAAAAATTCAGTAAACAATTAAAACCTATAAGCGCAATGTGCATGTCACAAATAAATTTGGAGAACTTCACGAGAAAATTCCCCTTTGCAGTTAATGTTCTGATCATGTGCGCTCATATGGTCAAAACCATTTTTTTAAAAGTATTATTCAATTATCATAAATGTATCCATTGAATCGACTTTCCAAATCAATCCAAATTTGCCACCAAAGTTTTCTCAAGTGGTTACAGAGAGTGCATGATTCTAACCATTTAATGCTAAACTTCAGAATATTGTTTTGAGGAGCAATTCTACAGGGCCTGGGAACCAGCCTGGTTTTCCCCGCCGGCGGGGGGGGGGGGGGGGGGGGGCGAAAATACAATTTTGCCCCCCTATTTAAACACCTTTTTGGAGAGTGTGTTTAAAGAGGGGGGCAAAACTGTATTTTCACCCTAGACTGGTTCCCAGGCCATTAAGAATTTGCCTGTTTTGAGTGTTCAAGTATCACAAGCCAAACAATTAGTTCCTATAAGTGATGAGAAAACTAGTTAAATGAGAATTGATTTATTGTCGTTAAATAGACAACTAAACAACAAAAAATTGATTAACATGGGAAAAAAAATTCCTTTTTCCTATGGAATATGAGCGGCTACCAAACAGACCCTCAATGAATTGCGGGACTTCAATATATTGTGGAGTTAAAGGTAAAAGGTGAACGGAGTAGGGCTGAAAACCGAACCGACGGTTCGGTTTTTCACCTAAATCGTGAACCGAACCGACTTAGGTCGGTTTTAAAATTTTCAAACCGAAACCGAACCGACCATTAACAAAACCGATCCGAAACCGAACCGATTCTAATTTATGCAAACCGTAACCGAACCGACTAAAATCGAACCAAAACCGAAATAAAACCGAACCGAACCGAATATTTAAACATATTATATTATTTATATATAAAATATATTTTATTTTTATATATAAATAATATAATATATTTAAATATTCGGTTCGGTTCGGTTTGGTCGGTTAAAATCACATAGAAACCGAAAACCGAACCGACCACTTCGGTTTTGCATTTTTTAAAACCGAAACCGATCCGAATCGAATTTAAACCGAACCAATCGGTTCGGTTTTGATCGGTTCGGTCGGTTTGATCGATTTTTTGTTCAGCCCTAGAACGGAGGCAAGTAAAACTTGTTAAATTAAATAAATATTCAATAAGAAAAATTTATAATATCGAGGAAAATATAATCTTTAATAAAGTCAAAAATAAAGGAAAGTTACAAAATTTAAACCAATTAAAGATTGATTTTTTTTTATCCCCTTTCTTTGTTTACTGATCGCATTGTGCGTTTCTCTTCTCTTTAGACCTCTCTCCCCCAAATGAACCTTTCTCCCTCCGATCTGTAACTGAAATTTCATCAAACAGAGTATTTGGGGGATCGAGGTCTTCTCAATCTTTAATTCTCAGGTACGTTGGTTTCTACTTCGATCTGTAAGTAGAACCTCTAAACTTTCATGTTTTTGAGATTCAAATTCGATTTTTTTTATTTTATTTTAGGGTTTGATTGAGTTTAGTGTGCATGTTTTCGAATCTGGGGTTCTGGGGTTGAATTATATCTGTTAATGTTTCGAATTTGATTGGTTTTACTGGTGAAAGCAGGTGGTTGATTTTGTCTATGCAACCACGTCAAACCGAGCGTAATTTCCTTATTTACGCTCTCATCGTGTTATAGTTGGTACCGTTTGTGTTGGGTTTTCAAAGATGATGAGCAGCGAACGTATTGCGAATATAGCCTTAGCAGGTATGATTTTTTTGGCTTAATTATGCAAAAAAACGTTAATTTTTAGTCTGGTCATTTGTAAGTTGATTGCAAGAAATTTTGATTTGTTTTGGAGGGGTTTTCATGATGGGGTTGGGGTAGAGGGGTGTAACTTTTGTCACAGTCGGTAACAAAGAATGCGAACATAGGCGATTTCCAGAGAGTAATGAAGGAATAAGAATATGGGTATTTTTTAGGTATACCAAGACCAAGTAGGGTACTTCAATATTGTTAACTTTTGTTTTGTGTTTGGAAGTGATGGTGGGGGTAGCAGATTTGGGGTAACTGTTGCTGATTGGGTGATCAACAAAATATAGATACCCAATGAATTTGTTGATTTATGGACAATTAAAGGGAGCAAAACATGTGCACTTTTTTTAGTTCATAAGAATATCCATTGTTGTATTGAGTTGGGTTTAGCAAAAGTTTAGACTGTTGATTTTGTTGCCGATTTCTGGGAAATGTTAAAACTTGCCAAGTGGCTTACGTGCTCTGTGTAACAGGTTTGTCTTTGGCCCCACTGGTGGTGAAGGTGAATCCTAACTTAAATGTAATTTTGACTGCTTGCTTGACGGTATATGTGGGTTGCTACCGGTCAGTCAAGCCAACACCTCCCTCAGTAAGTATAGAAAAGAAATATCTTTCGGCTACTTGCTGAATTTAATTTGCTTCACATCTTGATGTTAAGATTATAGTGGTTCTCTTTAATGTGGCTTGTCAATCTTGCAGGAAACAATGTCAAAAGAGCATGCTATGCGCTTCCCTTTTGTTGGAAGCGCAATGCTTTTGTCGTTGTTTTTGCTCTTCAAGTTTTTATCAAGAGATTTGGTGAATGCTGTTCTCACATGTTACTTCTTTGTGCTTGGGATCATTGCACTCTCGTATGTTTCCTCCATCTTGGTCATTCTATGAATTTTATTTTTCTGAGTTAATTATTGAAACAATGTTAAGGTGTTAGCTGACTTTGTTAATCCTTACTGGACAGTGCAACGTTGTTACCCGCTATTAGACGCTTTCTTCCTAATCACTGGAACGATAACCTCATTGTCTGGCATCTTCCTTACTTCTGCTGTATGCTCTTTCTCCCCTTTGAACTTTTAACTGTTGACGTCTCCTAATTTATTTGTTTAAGCTCTCTACATTCACTGTGCTTTAGGTCACGTTTAATGGTTTGTGATTTGATTAAGATACATTATTTGAATCCTATTTGACTAACTTATGTCAAGTCACATGCTATTGTGTTGCTTAGGGAACAAATATTTTAAGTTTGCATCTGATTTTTGTTATTGAATTGTACTTGCATTTCTAACATATTCTACTTTAGATATTGTCGTTTCTTTTGTCTATTCAATCAAAATAGTTGGACTCTAATTATATCCATATCATGCAGAATGACATTTCCCTTTGTGCTTTTATTACACAGCGGTGGAGATTGAGTTCACAAGGTCTCAAGTTGTTGCATCAATTCCTGGAGCTTTTTTCTGTGCATGGTATGCTAAACAAAAGCATTGGTTGGCCAACAATGTATTGGGACTTGCATTCTCCATTCAGGTTTGGTGGCTTTACATTCATACCTGACTTGCATTTATTTTAAGGGACTGTATATGAGCAAATGGGTATTTTATTGCTTGTAAAAGATACAACATCAGAGTGAGCTATGCTATAGAGTTGACCACAAGTGGAACTCTTCATAGTTCAAGGGACCATTTACCTTGCATGTTGTGTATGCTTCTCATGCTTGCATACCAAAAATAAGCATACCAAAAATAACGAAAACATAACTTCATTTTGACCTTTTGAGATCAGACAATGGATACAAATCATGGGAGTTTTGAGTTGCAATGATTGGTAGAAGTGTACAACTACTAATGGTTTCTCATTTCCCGAATTATCTAGTTATTCCATTTGTGATTTGACCCACTGCAAATAAAAATAAAGATGCAATAGTCAACTGATCATCGTGTCACTTTTTAAAACTAGCCATCTCTGCTTTCTTCCAGCTTAAACTGTTAAAATAGTATCATATTGTGCGACTAAGAGGATTCTGTTTTTGTTTGCAGGGTATCGAAATGCTTTCTCTTGGATCTTTCAAAACTGGTGTCATTCTCTTGGTAAGGTTAAACCTTTATGGTAAATTATTTCTGGATGAGTATGCTTCAGTGGACTAGATAATAACTGAATAATAAGTTCTTGGTTAACTACTACCACTGCAAATTTTTTTGATATGCCATGTTTCTCGTCCAATTGTCTCCGGGCAGCTTGCTGGAGCAGTAACATTGACTTCTTGTATGCGTTGATAATGGGATGTTTGAAGTGATCTACACAGTTTATGCTAATTCTATAACTTATCATAAGGCTGCCATAAGAGATCACTCTTGAGAAGGCAGTATAACAAACATAAAAATTTGATACATATTGCTTCTGTAGCGCCGTATGCCGGTTCAGATTGAGATTCTGATGTAATATTGGTTATTTTATTTATTATGTAATTGGGTGAGTCCTTTTAAGGCCCAACTTGGAGTACGAGTCCAATTAGATTAGGTTTAGGGTTTTTTGTTGGTTAAATAGGCTTATTCAGTATTTGTTTTGATTTTGAGAATTAATTGAATTTGTGAAACTTTTTATGAAGCTTCGATTGTATTTAGTTAATAAGCTTTCGTTGAACCTATCAATTTGGTATCAAATCAGTAAAATCTTTGGACAAAGGTGTCACGAAAATTCACCGTTGATTAGGAGAAATCACCCGTGTTTGATTTGTGCAAAGGGTATATGGTTATGTGAGGTCGAAACACATCACAAAGTTTTTGCAGATTTTCACTTTAAAGAAAATCTAGTAATCGGAGAAGTTTGAAACAATGGGGTGGTTGTCTATGATAACCCTAATTTCCCTAACTTGTTGGATTGCGATTTGAAATTTGGGAACCCTAACCCTACCTAAATCAAAAAAGGAAAAATAATAGAAGATATAAAGATGAATTTGAGAAGGAGAATAAGGAAAACTTACCTGAACTGAGTCGAAGCGTCCACCCATCGCCGTCAACAACTCCGGCGACACCAATGATTCGAACCAACATCAACCCTCCACCACAACCGCTTGACTCGCCTCAGCCACTCGCCATTGTTGGGATGCCCATGACTTGCTCCGCCGTCTAACACAACTAGTGCTGGAAAATCAACGCCGACAACATGTTTGGCTAAACCCCATCTTGGTATCACCACACAGACGATGTCGCTGGAAGCGACGAAGTCACCTTTCGTTGGGGTCACTTACAGCTCATTGTCCATGCTCCAACATCTGATGTTTATCCCTTCTTTTGTCCAACTTCCACCATCATTGTTGAAGAAGATGAAAGAGCAGGTTCTGTTCGAGAGAATTAATTTGTAGATGAAGAAGCAGGCCGTGAAAAAATGACTTGCAGGAGACAAAGTTATTTGCCCCCACTCAGTTTTCAAAATCCTATTTTATTGAAGATCAAGTTATTTCGTACCACACGAGTGACTTTGTCACACCTCAGGCTGGTGAAGAATCACATCATGATATTAAGTACGTTCACCATGTCAAGATAGATTATATACCACCGTGGGACAACTTTTGTGATCCAATTTGTGCGAGTTTTGAAGCTCAATTCGAGAAGAAGTTTGTATGCAAAAGCATTGAAATTTTGTAATGGATGTCCTTTAAGCCTGATTGTCATTTTCAACTTTATATTTGGTGGTAAATCTGTGACTTGCTTGTTGGTTCTAGTAGCTACTACAGAGGAAGAGTTTGAGGTCGACTCTTACTCATGCATTTTTCGAAGATATCATCTTCAAAACTCGAAGATGAGCATTTCGAAGTAGAAGAGAATGATGTAATATGGTTTATTTTTTAGGTTATTTCTATTTATTATCTAATTGGGTCAACCCGTATTAAGGCATAGGAGTGCGAGTCCAATTAGATTAGGTTTAAGGTTTTCTTTTGGTAAAATGGGCTTACTCAAAATGTAATCAGTTTTTAGTTTTGATTTTGAAAATTAATTGAATTGTGAAACTTTGTTTATCAAGTTTCAGTTATGTTTAGTTATGTTTAGCTATCAGATTACGTTGATGTTCTTCCAGAGCATTTGAACGACCATCTCCAACGAGACTTTCCTATTCTAGTAAATGTGGGGGTTGTGCTCTCCTACGAGACAAACTTTGATATGCATGATCAACCTTTCTCAATTGCAGGCAGGGCTTTTTGTATATGATATCTTCTGGGTCTTCTTCACTCCAGTGATGGTTAGTGTTGCAAAATCTTTTGATGCTCCTATAAAGGTTAGTTCTTTGGGAAAAATTGTTCCTTCGTGCAGAATTACTTTTTTCATATTTGTTATATGAAAATATGCGTTCTTGTTTAATGTTGATTTAATTGTTAACTTTGTAAATTCCCTTTGTAGCTTCTGTTCCCAACAAGAGATGCTGCACGACCATATTCCATGCTGGGACTGGGTGATATTGTAATTCCAGGTGAGAGTTTAAAGAAGAATGCATTCCTATCTTTGTCAGTGTGGAAACTTGTGTTCCACGTTTTTTTTTCTTCCAATAAAACTGAGCAAATTGTATTAAATAGAACTGGGGTGAGTATCTTGCTAGAAAGCTACATTGGTAGAAAAAAAGAGAGAGAATACATGGGAATGTTAGGGGTTGAACCAGTTGAAGTTGCATTTGCTAAATATGACCTTACCAAAATATTTTTATATTCCAAGACATAATGAATTGGGTGTCAAACAGTTGTAGTTGCATTGCTAATTGATATCATTGTAGTTGCATTGCTAACCACTAAACCAAATCCCTGGAGAAAAATAGTATCCCATGAGCAGATTTCATCATTTTTTAGTTAGCGGATTTCATCATTTTTTAGTTAGTGACTTAAATAGTTATTAAATAAACTAATAATAATTTAAACTAACTTGAGTCATTTTATTAAGAAAAAATGTGATATTAGCAATAGCGCCCCAAACGCCCTAACACCTAGCGTCTCACCCGAGGAAGAGTGTCTTTTGAAAAAAATAGCGTCTTCGCAGCTCCCTGACAACTTAAGTGTTTCTCTCTTAAAATGTATAGACCTGTTTAGGCTGTTTTCATACCTTATCAATTTTTTCCTTTTCCTTTTCCTTTTTATTTTTTATTTTTATTGCTGTAGAATAATTTGTAGAATATTGGAATATGTACATGATTGTGTTTAACTCATCTTTAAAGGTGGATTTCTTTGCATAATTTATTGCCTTGAATCGATGGTTACCTTAACATTTTTTTGAAGGAATTTTCGTTGCACTGGCATTGCGTTTTGATGTATCAAGAGGGAAAGAGAATCGGTATTTTAGAAGTGCATTTTTCGGATATGTAGTTGGTTTGATCCTTACCATCATTGTGATGAATTGGTTTCAAGCTGCACAGGTGAGCTATACATTTTTTGTTCTTGCACTGCATACATGTTCAATTTTTTGTGATAGCCTAATACTCGATTAGTGGAGACCATCGTGATATTTTGAATGTTTTTAAACTTTTATTTTGTGACACATTATAATGCATTTTTCTGATTTTCTCTTTTGTCGATCATATATGTCTTTAAATATACTGATACCCATGTCTTCTATTTGTTAAATTTGTTTATTTTTGCTCTTTCAGCCTGCTCTTCTATACATCGTACCATGTGTTATTGGGTCCTTGGCAGTTCATTGCGTATGGAATGGTGAAGTCAAAGCGGTATGTTATATACTCTTCTGTATGCTTATTTATTTGCTGCTCTTTCGTTTATTTTCCAGACAATGGCTATTTTATATCACCTAATTGCTTTGGCAGTGTAAAATTATCACTCACGAATAATCATTATCCCTGAGCATTTTTTTGCCACATGTGTATGTGCGTGTCTTGCACTGGAAGAGATTTGGTATGTATATACGTCAATTGAAGATATACTATAAGAATGGAAGTTTTGCTTTGACAAAGGGTAGAAGAAATACTTTTTAAACTTAGTACTATGTCAAGAAGCAGTGAAGGGCAGGGATTATATTATGCTGGTGAGGATTTAAAAAAATGTGGGAGGTCGATTATCAAAACTTTGAGTGGGTTGTTGGTTCATGGGCAGAGTCATTTGTGCCATGTGATTTGGTGGGTGGAGGAACTCCTAAGCAACGCTCTTTTTGGAGCTTTGCAGGGAGCTTAGAATGGTGATCGTTCGGAGTTTATGGAGAAAATAGGGTGGATAGGCAAGACATATGCTATCATATGGCTGTGCAGCTTTCTAAAAGAATAGGTAGAAATGCCTCTCTCAGCCATGCAAACCTGCAATTTTGAGAAAGGTTTCGTAAACCGCTAAGGCTGTGTTGGGAAAAGGAACAACCAAGAGGATGGAGACCATCAACTTTGATCTCCATTTTCTCTTCGTCTTTCTCTCCTCTTCCTTTTCACTTTTGGCAAATCTTGAAATTTTTATTTTTATTTTTTATTTTGAACCATAATTTTTTACTTGGTCCACCCCATGGTCGAAGTTGGAAGAAGTGTTTTAGTATATAAAGAGGACATTTTATTTTTAAAGTATATGAAATTGCCCATTTTCTAGTGGTGGTGGTTGTAGCGAGGAAACTCATCGCTTATGCAGTAAATGCGGATAATGGGATCCTTCATGATCCATGACCGATTTAAGATTAAGCGGATTAATCAGATTTAATCGGTTTACTTTTTCAAAGTATACATTTTTATACTCTTATTAATGTAAATTATAATAAATAACATATCTTGACAATAAAGAGTAATAAGACAAGTATTATAGAGCAACAAAAGTCATATTATAAAGCAAAATTTGTAATCATGTGCAAAACATCACAAATAATAGAGCAACAACCACCACTCAACAGGATGACAACCACCACCCAACAGAACAATCTCGATTTATCATCGATTTTTTGGTGACTCACCGATTTCTCATCGATTAATCGGTGACCGCTAAACCCAAACACTAAATACCTAGTTCGGATTGGTCTACCTCCGATTTACACTAAATCGCCTATTAATTGACTATTAATCGCCGCATAAATAACCCAGCTCTTCGCCTCATGCAAGCATTGCAAAATCATATTCTATATAACAATTTCTTTTTTTTGTTAGAAAAATCATTTGGATTTGCAAAACAACTTGCCGTGAACAATTCAGGGCTATTAGCTCATTTTTAAAAAAAATATTTCTCATACCTTGTGCGATTGTTTTTGATAGAATATTGTTTACTAGGCCTTTGTCTCAGCCTTTCAACTTGTTGAGCATGCCTTTGCAATTGTTCAGAATCCAATCTTTTCGGGTTTTAAACCATGAAGTTAAAGGGACTTTTATAGCATTGTAGGCTTGAAGTCTAGCTCAAGCATAATCCAAATTCTAAATCACTTGACATTGGGATTGAGTATATTCAACCTAAGCTGAAGGGATAGGTTGGGTTATGTTTTACATAGTTTTTCAATAACTTATATATTTATTTATTTTTATAATCAATACACATTTTGTTACATTTTATGATTTCCGACAAATAATATACATGGTAGTATTATTGTTATTATTATTAAAACCTTTGCTAAATCCCAAATTCTGCATCACCATGCCTTTAAAAAAACCAAGGAATACTAAATTCTCTAACAACTGTTCTAGAGTGATCAAGGAATCTACGATAATGAGTGAGAACTAGCACTAGGTCCCCCCTCTCACTCTGCCTGCTCGCGTTTTTTATTCTGTTTTATAGAGATCCATCTGGAAAATAGTTTATTATTATTATTTGGGGGTAGGGGGTTAAAACCAAGATAAAAGAATAAACAAAATTCCTGCACTTTAGAGGCATAATGATTAGGTTGGGCCAGTTGGTTTGGATGACAAACCCAAGTTCGTGTCAGGTGAAAAAATCTCAAGCCAGGCTCCAAATGTGTTATCCCAAGCCCTATTGAGCCTACTGTGGTTGGATTTGCTTGCCCATGTTGCACCCTAAATTTTTTTTATGGCTTTTGTGTCCCTTGTATAAAATCTGCCTTCTGAGGATTTAGAACGGAGAAGAAAAGAACATCGTTTGTACTAAAACACGTCTTCTGAGGAAATGAAAATGTTCAACTCTCGTTTTCCGTTTGCAAAATTCAGACTTAAAAGAGAAGTAAAGAAGATAAAATCCTTTGCAAGAAAACCCATGGCTTTTTAGAAAAGTAAAGTGCATCCTTGTTAGAAAAACTAAGGGGAGTTACTTTTGGTCGCTTTGTAGTGGATTGGACTACTTGCTTCTCGCACGTTAATTCCTGTTTTAAGGTGTTGATCTTTTATATGTGTTTCCAGGATCTCTTTTTGCAGTAAAACTTTGATCTTAGAAGTTAGAAACCCCGTCTTCATTTCCTTCTCAGGTTTGTTGTTCGCCTCTCTCTTAGTTAGCTTAGATTCTAGCTTTTTCCAACTACTTGCGACTTTTGAGTTTGTTTTCGAGAAGGTAAATTGGTGAAGGCAGATAATTGTTTAAACCCTGAAAAAGAGAGGAAAAGAAAAAGGAAAAAGATGGGGGAAACACATTTCACGATATGAACACATTGGATTCTAAAGGACATGGTGTTGTGGTCCAAGCAACGGTTGCTTGATATATTGGAGGTGGAAGGTTAAATGATCATGAAGATTGTGCGAGGCAAGAAGGCGTTAGAGTATTGACCATTGGAGTTGGGTATTTCGTTTATACAAGTCCCTTTTTTTGTGGTTGCAACTTTTCTCACTTTAATGGATTTTGTTTGTGTGATTCAACTACATTTGATGGAGATTAATTTTCTTGTCTTTGTGATTGTTTGATGCTGGAAACTGTTTATGTATTGGATCATTGAGGTAAGCACTTCAGTTCTTGGGTGGATGACATTGGAAGTGTCATTTGATGAAATTCCCTAGAGTAAACTTTTGTTAATTTGGACCAAGTTGTGTATTTAAGTTGGAAACTTTCTATACACTTGATGCTGTGTTTGACTCATTACCTTGGAGTTTGAATTTACTAAAAGACAATATACTTAATGCTATTTTGATTGAAAGTGGAATTCCATGGAAACTCTAGATGTTTCTTGCGCTTGATTGAATTCTAACTAACGTGATGGCAATTGACACAAAATCGATGTGCAGTGCAGCAGCTTTAACTAGCTGTAATTCCATTTGCCCCCCCTCCAAAAAACAATAAAAATAATGATAATAATAAATTAAAATAAAATTGGAGGGCGGGAAAAGAATAATGATTCTCTGTGAAAGAGTTGATAATAATTTTCAAAATTTTGAGAACCACAATTTTAGTATGAAGATAAATTACTTGACATTGAGTAAGTCTAGCCAGCAATGTTTGCTAGCATTTTTTTTTTTGTGTTTTTACACTTTTTACCCATTCTCTTTAAAACACAATCACAAGAATAATTAGATTTATTTTCATGTGCTAATCTTTGTTTCTATTGTTTGGTAGAGTTTCTTGCTGATTTGCTTGTTTTATGCAGCTTTTGGCGTTTGATGAGTCTAAGACTGCTGCATCTCAAGATGGGGAGTCCAGTGGTGATGATGCCAAATCCAATAAGAAAGTAGAGTAAAATGTTGAACATTTTTTGGCTTCTAGACTTTTTTTTAACATTTTGGTAAAAATGTGGTTCATTACATTTTGAAGACTGATACTTTCGGAGCCCTGACCCAAAAACTAACTTGTGGAAGTGCCATCGTAACAGACCATGGTACTTGGTCACAGATTATACATAGTTTCATGACAATAGCCCATTTGTTATCAACATGCTAAGTAATTTCTTCGATGTAAATTTTCCTGGTAATGTTTTTGTTTTGTTTATTTTTCTTAAGTGAGATTGACTTGAATTGTTGAAGAATATGGCAATTTTAGGGGGTTTTCAGGGCACCTCACTTTTGTTCAAAAGGTACGTTCCCCTCCAATTTCATTTCATGCTATCGTCAGTTCACTGCCAGTCTACGGCCGCGCAGTCATGTTATCAATTCTTTTGCATTTACCCCCATTGGATGCGAGCCACATGCCCAATTTTAAAAACAAATTCTCTTCCACTGTTATCAATCAGAGGATGTTTGTGGAGATTTAGATTGATTGATTGTTCAAGGGTGCAGGTTGGGGTGGCATAGGATGAGGTTTATCCTGATCTTTGGGATGGGATCGGAATGGAAAAGACCTCATTCCGATCCCATCCGATTCCAAACGGGTTCGGAACATGACGAGATTATATGGTACAAAAGAAATTCGCTGCAGCTACAATTTTTTTCAAGTCTAAAATTTACACCAAACGTGATTCAAGTCTTGCACATCGATAATCAAGTCTGAAATAGTCTAATACTACATAATTAAAATATTAATATTAATAAATATTAAGTAAATAAGTTTGGAACGCGATGGGATGGATGACATTGAAAATCTCCATCATGATCCCATCCCACTCTAGATCAAGACGGGATAAATTGGGATGGTTTTGATCATTTCCAAAAAAACTTGGAAAAAATCGGGATGGGATTGGAGTCGCATGATGGGCAATGAATTTCAACATAAACTTTTTGAAGTCATGTTTTCCAAAAAGCAAGACTTAAAAATCATCCCTTTTTCCTCTCTCTCCACATTCATTTGATTCTTCAACAATGGTAGGCAGGCTAGAGTGAGACACATGATTTGCAAGGTTTTATATATTCGTCACACTGAGTTTGGGTACGTAGTTTGTGGGGTACCCCAAGTGCTTCACCTTCTTGCTCAAGCATTTACTACTTTGTGGCACCTGGTATCAACATGTTTGCAAAGTTCTTGTTCAAGACTAAAAATAATTCAGTGCTGCTAGGTTAAGATGTTTTCAACCTTATTCTCATGATGATCAGTTTTTGCCCCTCATTTGAATGGATTCATTATGATTCAGAAGCATATCCTTTGAACCGTCAACCAATGATAGATTTCCGCTTGAGCTTGTTCTACATGGGCACAGCCTCACCAAAAGATATTCTCATGAGTAGGGGTATGATCATTGGCAATCCTCGCGATATAGGATGAATCTATTGATAACGTATATGAATCTATTCCCTGTGGAGTTTAAAGAGAAAAAACTTGCATTGGTTCGTTTCATGATTTTCTTGCATCGTGGTCTGATAGCAGTTTACTAGTTGAGGGTGGTTGGTTGTGGGTGAGAATTCCTCATCTCCTCATATGGAGTGTTGGGAAAGAGAAAATTTTTGATGCTCAATGCAAATCAGTGGATTTGATCTATGTAGGGGGGTGAGAGGACTAATGTGGCGATTAGGGGTGGTTTGTTTAGGGATGTTGTCCTTGGATCCCTTTATGGTGTCTTGCTTTTCAATTATTCATAAACTTACTGTATTGAGGTGTTTCACTCGCATTCCTTTCTAATGAATATGATTCTTCTCTAGTTTTGAAATAAAGAAGGAATTTATGATATGATGAACTCAGTCATGCATTTCAAACAAGGTGACAAAATAATTAACCCTTGAAAACACAAACAAATTCGAATTAAGGTTCTACACCACCCACCAACTTATATCTACCAACAAAATTCGTCAAAACTGATCCAATCCATAACTCTCCATTCCTCTCTTCAACCTCACTAACAAATCTCACACTCTTACCTAAACTATCTTCCAACACTTCCACAACTTCACCCTCCTCACTCACCCTTACAATACAAGCATGAGCCTTCCCTCCAACCAACAAATAATGCATTTGTCTTAAACCAAGTGGAAGCTTCAACAAAACCTTCCCCAGCCAAGGGTTCTTAAGTGCCCAATTTGTAGCACGTCCTTTCTTAGAATGCAAAGCCACCCAATAGTCCCCTTTGGGACTCCTCCTTATGTTGTCAGGGAATCCTGGAAGGTCTGCAAATATGTCCCAAGTCCCTGCTTTTGGTCCTTGAAGCCAATATCTTAAAATTTTGCAATTTAGTGTCTCAGCTACTAGAACAAATGAATGGTCCTTTTCAAGTGCTACACCATTTGGGAAAGTGAGGCCTCTCATTAGCACCTTAACTTCCTTGGTTGCAATGTTGTACTTCACTAGTCGCCCCGTGTTGTCGCTTGATAAAAATGCCGACATAAACTCCCTGTAATGGGAAACCAAATCAAATAAATTCTATGTACTCCAAACTTCTCGATCCATGAAATTGAAACACCGACCTTCTTTGAAATATGGCACTTGAGTCTGTGAAATAAATGATGTTTTGATCCTCATCAATGTCCAAGTCATTGGTGAAGAGAAAGGGCTGGTTCTCAGCTTCTGTGATCACCCGTGTGGCTAAGCCTCCATTAGGTCCTACCATTAGAAGCCCAAAGTAGGCATCAGCAATGTACAAGTCCCCAGTTTTTTTATGGAATCTTAAGCCCAAGGGTCTTCCACATATGTGTTCCATTGCTGGTGCGCTTGGATGACCACAATTCTTCCTTCAAATAAAAAAAGTTCAATGAGATAACATCGTAATAAAAAGTACCGATATCGTTTACATTATGGTGGGTGCAAAGCCATAAAGAATTCATTATATATATTTACCCAACCAAGCGTCTATTCTGAACAATCGTTTATAGTTTTTGGTAGCAATTAACTGTTTACAACTGATGTGATGCAGAGACTGAATCTCTGTACCATGACACATATGATCCATCTAAACTCTAAAAATGATTTGAGTTACCTTTGTGCAGGAGATGTAACTGCAAATTCAACCCACCCATGGCCATCACCTTGCCATTTAAGGATCCGACCGTCACCAACACCTGTGTATGGACCTTCTCCATTGGCATCAAAAGCCATACTTTCCGGTCCAAACCCATTCACCAACTGAATTACTTCTGAACCATGGAGAGTATCACGAGCTCCAGGGATCACAACTGCCCTAAGCGCATGAAACACACCCAAACCCAACAATATAGATACTATTGCCAGTGTTGTTGCACTCAAGAGCACTGGTTTCATTGATGAGTTTACCATTGCTTTTTAGGGTTTGGCTTTTTTTAGGGCAGTTGCATATAATTCAAAATTTAGTTTGTAAATTTAGAAATTATATAGTGATAATTCTTGTTGTTGACCAACCTTAACACAAGCTTGATGTGATTCAAGGGATGGGATGACGGTAGAACACAAGTTTGATGTGGTTCCGGGAATTTGGTTTGACCATAAGTTTGAGGTGATCACATCAATTTGAAGGTTCACATACCATGGATCAACAAGTTCCTGAATCATAAGTACACACTTTCCGTGCCCAATATATAATACTTAATGTGTTGAATAAATTCCCATAAGCGTCATGCATTGTGTGTTTACGTGGTGTAGGTCATCTCAATATTCAGATAAATCGTCATGCAGAAAACCAAAGCTTGCATTTGCCTAATTCGTGTCATCAACATTCGAGCCAGATACCCCAACAACTTGTAGTGGTCATTAGTCATGTAAGACTAGATGCATTTGGTAACAAGCTTTGAAGGAATGGAGACAAGGAATTGTAGAGATTTGAACACACACTAGCACACCAACATGTTTCTTATGTAGTAAGACTATTATCATAGCAAGTGCTAACTTTGTAACCATGTTGGGTTGTTCTTTGGTTTTGGATACACATGCCTAGTCCAATATAAACCTGATAACTGAAAAATCTGAAATTATCTGAATCTGGAATAAAATATGTTATTTTGAAACAACTTTTATCGATTTAGATCGAACAGATTGAATAATGAGTTTTATTGGGTACGTTTGGGGGTTATGTTTGTTGCATACAATTACCATTACTCACAGAACACATCTAATTACTCAACTACGTATTTGAAGCGAGAAAGATTAGAAACTTGCTAAAATCTGCCATAATGCAGAACTGTACTGCAATTACCATTAAAAAGTGGTGGGATAAGCACCCAATGTTTTTAACTAGAAAAATTATGGCATTATGTATATTTTTCAAGAGGGTCAAAATCTTAGATGGATGTCTACTGGTGTATCTCACAGGTTCATGTCTTAGTGTATTTTTCCTTGCTCGATGTACTGAAGAAGTACATTATTTAAAAAACACATCCTGCATTGTCCTTGTTGTTTACATATTCTACATAACACATATATCCTGCATTGTCGCCTGATTAGTCTGCCTGAATATTTCATTATGTGTAGTAGTGTCGAGTCTAATCTAGACTTAAGTTCTTGAATGGAATGAGGTTTAGACATGCAGCCAAGGGAATGCTCTTGGTTCTTTACATACAATCTTCACTACTGGTAAGGATTCACTTTGGAGGGCAATAATATTGTGATAATGATTCCAAAGATTAAGGGCTTTATGGATGGCTTGGAGCTCCAGCGCAAAGATATATGTACTAATGGACACACCTGAAAACATTAGATATAAATCAACGTAGCATCCTCAAGGATACCACCTGAACCTGCATAATCTGGCTGAAGAGATTTCTGTGTTGATAACAAAGCATCCTTCATTAGGAAGTTGCTAATAGCAAGTAGTTTCCTCCACTCCACTTGGGTGACTAGGCTCTGCTTACAAGACTGGCACAAACACAACAGAAGCTACATGCACAACAATCTCTTTAAGTTTCCTATTCAAAATAACACTCACTAAGTAATGCAACAAAAATATCATGGTGTCATGGAGCTAGAAGAATATGGAGATCGATGCGTCTATGACCCTGCAAGCATATTTTTTTAGTGCTGGAACCAGCTCTCAAGTTTCACTAGACATTGAATCTCGCTATCTAGGGACCATTTATGAATAATAATTTAATCAAGCATCTTGGTTTGTACATGAACCCCGAGTTGCTTATCCTATTTTCCAAGTGACAATTGATATAATTCTTTCAAACAGTGCTTGATCAAGTTCTATGCTTGTGCCTTTGCTCTTTAGAAATAATGGTTCAAATTCATAAGTTGGAGGGAGACACGAGTTGAAGTGTTAAGCAGACGACTACTTTTAACATGTTTAAAACTAATTTCAAGCAAATCCTCCTACTATAACATGTTTAAAACTATCTTGCGCATTTTCATTTGAAATGTTGCAAATTCATTACAGGAAGGGATAGTATTTAGACTGGAAAGGAGAAAATTGAGGTAATGCATGACATGAATATGATCACGATGCTTATTATGGGAGGAACTGCTACTGATGACCTATATCAGACTTTGGTAACTAAGTTTTCAATGAGTACCAAGGGCAAATGGGAGCTCAGGGAAATGGTTGTTTTTATACGAAAAAGACTATAGTGAGAAAGTTCCTAGTCCAAGTGCCTATCTGGATTTGGTGATTCTGATCTCAAACAATATCGATGCTTAATTTCCTTGTCGAAGGATAGACGATAAAGATCTACGGTGGTGTGGATGCAGAGCTGAAGCCTAGTATGTCTAATTGTTAATTTCCAGGAGATGAACCTATACATTGGCTCCGCTTGGTACACTGTAAAATGATGCATATGCATTAGTTTGTAATGCATTACTTTACGGACGCTTGATATTAATTAAAGAAAATCAATGTAAATCAGACAAATGATTGTGAGTGTTGTTGATGATGGTAGTAGTTGTAATTGTGACATGGTCATGGTGATTGTGATTGTGGTGATGGTGATTGCGAATGTGGACAATGATGGTGGTGGCTATGGTGGTTGTGGCGGTGGTAGTGGTAGTGGTGGAGGTGGCGGCGGTAGTGGCGTGGTGGTGGTGGTTGTGATGGTCATGGTATGGTGGTCGTGGTAGTGGCGACGATGGTAGTTGTGAAAGTGATGATTGTTGGAGTGTTTATGAAGGAGTTGAAAATACTTAGGAGATGATGAGAGTTTCGTAAAGTAATGCGAGAGATTTTGTCCCGCAAAGTTTTGTAAAATTTTATAACTAGGAGATGCAAAGGTCTTGAATTCAAATTCTAATAATCGTTTTCCGAAAAGCCAACCAAACACCAAATTTATGTAACCGCCGTAAACTTTTGCATTATACATTATTTTACCGTGTACCAAGTGAAGTCAGTTAGCAAGCTTACGCTATGCAGAATACTTGCATTACTTTTCAAGTCCTTGCATGTATTCCATGTATTTTCACAAAACACACACTTCTATAATATTTGTTGGCCAATACTCCTCAAAAGCCCGAGCTATCAAGGAGTATCAATTACTTAACGAGGCTAGTAATACAGACCTAATAATTCATAATAACGAGATAACTACAAGCAGGTCGGCGTGATGAAATGGAACAAAAGCCAATGTCAGTTTGAAGCATGTTACCAATAATTAAATCGTGGTTAGGAAACAAGCATCACAATCACCTATGTTAGAAAATCTGGTTTCCTTTCCCAACTTCAAACCACCCCCAGTGAAATGCAATGTCAGAATGGCAACTTGAAATCCAGTTTACCACTATAGCTACCAACATTTGAATGTTCCAGTTGGGTCATGCATCCGATAACAACTCTGTTTAGTAGATAGTTTTGATCATGTTGTCCCAAAATTGATCACATTGTTTCCTGTCAGTGCATTTTCAAAATTTTCATCACCAATACCCTTTGACTGTCATGGGGTAATACATGTTGCCACCCAATACTATAGCTTCGCTATTAATCCACAAAGTTACCTGTGGAATTGTAGGTAGTAAAACAATTGGAGAACTTGCGTGAAACACATTTGATTAATGAAAGAAAGAAGACTACTAGCAAGCAGGGGTAGGCATCCTTTCCCATGATCTTGATTACGTTCCATCTCAAATTTTTTCGGGTTCTTTTGGAATTGATCAAATTCATCCCAATCCTGTATCGTTCCGGTCTAAAGTAGGATGTGAGATCGGGATGAAGATTTTATATTTCGCCCATCCCCAATTTATTTGTTTAATATTTATTATTATTAATTTTAATCAAATTACTTTTCTAAAAGAACGTTTAGGATGTGTTGAAATTAAATCAAAACATCTAATGTTTGAAAATTACTTGTTTGATTTTGTAATCTTTATTTAGATAGAAACTTCAATTTGGATATTTTAGGTCAAATAGAACCCATGAAAATTTAATTTTTTTTCCCACATTTTTATTGATTATAAGACAATGATTCTTGTAGAAAATAAAGGCAAATGATGGTTTGAGTTTGTTTTGCACTATGAGTTATGAAGTTGGAGATTTGGTAAATGAACAATATTTTTCATTTTTGAACTTATATTAAGATAACTTGAGAAAATACTAAAAAATTGTATCTTCTATGAATGATATTTCAACTCTTGCATGCATATGCAAGACAAATCTATGGAGTGGCTCATTCCATTTGCTATCATTCACATGACAAATTTAACTCCATTGTAAGGTAACGCTCCACAAATTTTATATGACTTTAATATTATTATGATGAAAGTTATACGTACATAAATTTGACATTTATTGGTGTGTGAGCATTGTGAGATGAAATTATTTTGTTATTCTTCATTGGCGGATTATTTAGTACATGTTCATCCCGTCCCGTTTCACCCCGAACCCATTTGGGATGAGGACAAGATTGGGATGAGATCTATCTCATCCCGATCCCAAACAAATGGGATGGGATAGGGATGAAGTCCGTTCTGTCCCATCTCGTCTAATGCCCACCCCTACTGGCAAGCTCCTGAAGACCCCCAAAGTCTCTTAGTGTGAGCTAGTTACTATTGTTCATAAAATGATGTTCATGTTTCTTCAAAATTACAGTTTAAATGGAGCATTGGAAAGTACAGAACATGTACAAGTTGTCGTTGGTTTGAATTTGTCCTTAGAAATCACAAAAACCAAACTGTTTTTAGGGAACCAGGATTTTGCAATCAGGATGAGATGGCACAATTTGGAAAGTTTAAAGCGTAGCTCGAAGAATGCATAATCCTGGTTGCAAAATCCTAATTACCAATTTTATTTTTTTTATTATTATTTTTTTTTCAAGCCCTTAAAATAAAAATATTGTTTTCTAAATTGTGTCATATAACAAAAAAAAAAAAAAAAAAAACGAAAAAAAAATGGTGGAAACTTCAGAAACTTGTTTGTTTAATTGTTTCAACTCTCAACCCGGGCAGAGGGATTTAGGGAGAAAACCAACACACCCTACCTATATAAAGCTTGATTTTTTCGAGTGAGACACTTGAGAAGAAGCAACTCTCTCTCTGTCTCTGCATATGACTACGGTGGGGTTTCTAGCCTAGTTCATTCCATTGCTTACAATTCTCTCTCTCTCTCTCTTCTTCAGTGATGTGAAGTTAGAGCAAATCAAGAGAATGGGGGTCAGTAAAGCAGAGCTTAAAGGCCTTCTTGAAGTTCTTCCTCCTGCTGAATTCGCTTGTACTTATGGTTCATCTCTTCTTCCCAACAACCCTCTTGACAAGGTTACTTCTTTTTACTTTCTTTTTCAATACCATTGGGGTCTTTACCGCTCTGGTTTTTTTTTTTTCAAACTTAGTTTTGTGTTTCTCTCAGAGTTCCATGGTAGATTACATAATAGGTGTCTCAGATCCAATGCAGTGGCACACTCAGGTAAAGTTTCAATTTTTACATGATTTTATTGTATATTGTATTCTCTATTGAAAACAAATTTGGGTTCTAATTTTATTGATGATTGTATGACCTAGAATATGGAAATGAATGAGGATCACTATTCCACATTGATGGTGCAGCTTGGTGGGGCAAAATTGGTACCCCCTTTCAGTTTATTTCATTTTTTTCATGGATTATTCATTGGGTCACTTTTATAAATTAAAAATAACATCCCATTCATTAGATATTGTGTTTTGGTTGATTCGTTATGTAGATAACTCAAATTGCAGATGAAATAGGGGTTGGGGTGCACTTCAACCCTTATGTGAAATTAGAAGACAGGGTACCCTCTTTTCCCTGTGCTACCGTTATTTTGTGTCATTAGAGTTTATGATGCATCTCACTGGACGTCAATCATTAAGCCTTTTTCTTTCCCTTTGTTGAAATTCACACAGATGGTAAAGTACGGGGTGGTGCGAATGCATGACTTGGTTCAAGATGTATTGAAGTGGGAGCATTTCTACTTGAGTGGTCGCTTACAAAAACCTGTATGTTCTCTATGAAATTGTTTTTGCTTTATGTTTGTGTGATCATATATATGAACATCTTAATGCCTTGTACTCTTCATGTTTGTCACTCTTTGCATGGTTTGGATGACATGTTCAGAAAATGTCTATTGATCTTAATCTTTCTCAGCAGAGCCTATAAAAATATTCTTCAAAAGCAGTGTTCTAAAAAGTGCTAGGCGTTGGGCGGGTGGCGAGCAGGTGCCTAGCCCAGGGGCCTAGGCGGCACTTAGGCGGTCTTAGGTTTTGTATTATAACTTTAATAATTTACAAAAGTTAAGCATAATACCTTATCAATTACGTCCAATTTAATGCCAAGATACATATGCAAAATTTAAAAACATAAAAAATTAACAATCATGAACAAAATTTATTAAAACTCAAATGACTGAAGTTGGTCATGATGAGTACTTTATATAAAATTGAATTTGTTGACAAATATCCAAATCTACTCTTTTATTTTTCTTCAAATTGCATAAATAACCTTAGTCATGTTTGATAAAATCTACATTAGTAAAATTGGTACCGGCAGATCCTTTGAAAATTTCATTAAATAATCATCATTTGCTACAATTAGACATATACTGAATAAAAAACAATTAAATAGTTTATTTCTAAAAAAGAGGAAAGAAAAATAAAATAAGAACACAATCAGCCTTATTAAAAAAAAAAAAAAATCGCCCAGACCCCGCCTAACCATTAATCTGGGCGGTTTTCTACCTAGGCACCGCCTAGGCCGATTTTTAGAACATTGCTCAAAAGTCCTTGATTTCAGGAGTAGCTCAATTTCAAAATGCTTGATAAATAAAATTGTTGTTCTAGGCTTTAGAACCGATGGATATCAATGGCATGAGAAGTCACACCAAATCGAATGAAATCCCACCCAAATATCTGGAAAGTACGTTGTGAAATGAAACTAGGGTTGGGGACAGTGCGACTTGATTCGGTAATCACCCCACACCGATACCGTTCCCACAGTATAATTTTGGTATAGTTCAGTTCGCTTTTTTGGGTTTTTTGAAGTTGGTACCGTACCGGTTGGGATCGATTCGGTACCAAATTCGGTCTGTCCCGATCCCCAAATTTATGCATATAATCAAGTAGGTAAAAAAAAAAAAAACCAACTGATCTTCCCCAACTTACCGCACTTCCAGTACCACCCCACCTACCTATGTCCTCCTTGTACTCACCACCTCCCAATCCATCAACCTCTCTAAAGTCAATGTAGATGGAGTGGTCAACTCAAAAGAAGAAGACAAGGACACCAATCAATTCTCTGCAATTGTTTTCACTTTCAAACAACAAAAATACCCGCTTGAATTTCTTAGATTTAGGAAGGATGAATCCAAATTGATCATCCCTAAATCTTTGGATTTTTGTGGTTTCGATCTCTTTGGGGGGACAAAAAGGACCAATATTGCTTTGTAATTGTTTTGAGTCATATGAACTGGTAGAAACCAAAGGCTAGAAGTGTTGAATTGAAACAGAGAATGAGAGAATCCATGACAGAAACAGAGAGTGAACAGACAAAGAAAGAACATAGATGAAGAGTGAGAGTGAATAAGGGAAAGTGAAGATCAGAGTGATATGAATTTGATCTCCCCTCCCCAAAACTTAACCCCACCACAAGACCTCGACTCCTTCCAAATCCATTTTTTATGATTAAATATAAATTTTAATTAGATAATAATGGGTAGTTTCCATGGCCGACGACATTATTATTTGGCAACTATACCTTCTTTTTCCCATGTGTTGATTTATGTATCTTATAATAAACTAGGGTATTTCTTGTGCCGTTGGCACTCTATATACAATTTTTTTTTCTAAATATCATGTACTCAACACCCCCGCTACCATCTTCACTTTCAACCTCTATCAGTTTTGAAGTGCAAGCCTATTCTAAGGTAAAATATATATTGTAAACTCAGTCAAAATTTGAATCAGCTGAGGAAAAAAATTCAAATGCCTAAAGTGAATTCTCCCCTAAACTGTGAATTCGCCAAAACATGAAGTTCAACGTTTTTGTTTAAATGTGCACCAAGATGCTCGTATTGTTTCTTTGAAAAATACTATTGATGAGAAATGCATTATACATTTTAATAATAAAATATATATGTAAAATTTTTTAGCGCTTGTATTGATAATTGGTTTCATTAGAAAGATATTAAAAAATGCATTTCAATGATATCAAGTTTATTAAAATCCGACAACCACGTAGATAGTTATGACAATTTTAATTTTGAGAATAAAAAACACAATTTTCTCTCCCCGCCACATGTACATTTCACCAAATTTTTTCACCATTTTTTTCATTTTCTTTGCCATTATAAATGTTTTGTATTTACAAATATGTCATGATAGGAAATGAATTTCAACCCTCAACATGTTTTCCAACTTTTAATCTTAGTCATCTTGTATCTCCAATTCCTTATGAAAAGTGAAACACCTTTTGTAAGATAAAATTAACATATCATATATAGTTTGGTTCGGTCTGGGAAATTCATAACTGTTTAATATTGAATTCTTTGTAGTTAAGGCGTTGAGACCTGAAAATGCCTGAGCGTGAGGTAAGGCGGATGCCTCAGTGTAGTAAGGCGATCTTAACATTTTTTAAAGATTTTTTATAATAAATTAAAACATATCAGTATAGTAGAATACATCATCATTTTGACAAGTATTATAAGCAAATATATACAAAAAGTGACACAACTACCTAAAATCAAAATAGAAATATAATAAAGTTGTATAACATAGTGAAAACATGCACTACATAAGTGTCAAGTAACTTGCAAACATCCACGAAATTATTCAATAATCTTGAAAGAATAGAAACTTGATAATATTGAGCATCTGTTAGAAGAAATTGTTAGAATGGTTGGTAAAAATCCACAAGTATGATCACTATTTGTATTCTAAAAGTATAAAAATAATTGAACTATGCTATGAAAAATCAAGATTGATGTTGATCACAAACTGATCAAAACATGATATGTTTTCTCTAAAAAATAATAAAAAAAGTGACAAATATATCAAAACTTAAAAATGTTTTATCTTGTTAAAACCAAACTTATCAAATGTTTCACCAAAAAACATAAAACCCTATTATAGAGTGGGTTGTAACTCTTTTTGTTGCAATTGAGCTACAAATGAGCTGTAAATGGGTTGCAATTGGGCTGGCTACCACCATTTTTTGGGGAGACAGTTGAGGCGGACGTCTCATTTCACCGCACCGCATTGCCTCATTTTGAGGCAAAATTTTGTAAAAACGCCTTGAGGCACGTCTAGGCGGTCGCCTTGACTACACTGATTGCATTAAATCGGTACGGTACCAAAACATAAAAATACGTTCGGTCGATTTGTTATGGCACGGTTTCGTATTTCGGGAAAATGTGCCCACTCCTAAATGAAACAACTATTTTTGTTAGAAGTTTTGGGGGGTTGCATAGAAGAAAATTGTTAGACCCTCATCTATCATATATGAACTTTGAGTGTTCCCATTAGAGATAATCTTAGATCGGGGAGTTAGGAAGGTGCACACATCAAATGCAAATATGATAATTTTCTGATATAACAAATGGAATCATGTTGAAAAATGATGTCGAACATGTACCACAAAAACATGCAAATAACTAGCTGAGGCCGTTATGAAGTTGTTTTCTTTAAGGTTATTTTGCGCCTATGCGGGCAAATCCGATGCATTAGACGAAACACGTAGCCCCAGGATACGACTCCAAACTAATCTTCTTCACCATTTCTCTGCACTGAAATGAAGGTTTCACACCTTTTCTTTCTTATTGATATTTGCCCAACACTTAGAAAACAAAACACAAAATTTGTAAATCGAATGCACAAAAGAACAAATATAAGGGCGTATTTAACACACGATCCATAATGTCCAAAGAAAGTGGGATTCAGTTGCTGGAATCCCGAGAGAGTGGACCGTAACTGATTGCAACGTTAAGTAAAAAGTATGACTTATCAAAACCCTAATTAAAAAGTCCAAATACATTTTTACCAAAAAGATAGGTTTCATGCAGAACCACGCCCGAGCCCAACTTGGCGGTGGCGCGCACGTGAGTTTTTCACATTTCCATTTCGTAACACCACAAGCAGCCATTGTACCCCTTGGGGCACAAGTCCGAGATGAAAGCCACCCAGCCACCCTGTAAGAGCTCTACCACTAAGTTTCTCAAGAGTGAAAACATGTGAAGAACACACACCTAAAGGTCATGGATTCCATTTCATGAAACACCAAATACTAATTAGTGGGGGCCAAAACCAAGTCAATGGACAAAGTCAAGGGGTTTAAGACCCATAAAACCTTTTACAATTCTGTTTAAATACAGCAACATATCAGCATAATGATGACAGATTCACTAATACACACTGGGAGTTTTCATCACTGTGGAATGTGATGATAGAATGATGAATGGAAACCTAGTTGTACAGTGTTTTTCTTTTTCTTTTTCCTTTTAGGCAATCTTTTGTGGTTTCTTGAGGACTAAAACAAGTTCAATCCAGATATATATTATATCTAGCGAAGAAACCTCATCCCTACTGAATGTGAATAGTATCTGTTGTTGTCTGCAGATTTCATGACTGTGTTACCAGTTTAGAACAAATTGTTGATGAAGCCATCATAGGAACACAAACATGGTGGTGAATGCAAATTAGTTTCAATATATGCAGGTTATGTGGTGTCTTTCTATTTACGTGTTGGCTTGAATCATACTGTCTTGTTGATCCTCTACTACACATTGCATGAAGTTGTACCTTTAACTTTGTAGACTTGAGGGGGTTGGGAATAGTCTCAATATGAGATAAGATGAATTCGAATTTTCAATTAAGATGGTTTGAGTGTGTACCATTGCCAAAGAGTTATTTGGTAGAAGATATATCTGTCTTGATTTGAATGATGAAGAAAAGTCACGTCTCCAATTCCTAGTATTTATAATAATTTGAATATATTGATGATTGCCTTTTTTACGTAAGCAATGTCTGTTCATAGATAGAACAGGTAAATATTATTTATGATTTTTTGGCATGACCTAATACTCAAATGCATTATGAAGACTTTTTTTTTTTTGCTAGAGATTCTATAAAGTATAGTTCTGTGCATGGTGATGCCCTCATCTACATACGCTTTCTGTTATTAGCAATGCTTTTATCTGTCCAATTTGATAAAGATGTACCTTTTTTTTAAGGGCATAGATACATTTGTTTTAAATACCATGCACGTTTATCAGATATTATCTCAAGGGAGTTTCATTTATGATAAAGCTTTTCCATTCTTGCAGGTTTTTGTACTTCTAGATAATTTAGATATAGAAGAGGTTAACTCAGTTAATTTGAAGGCGGCTGCTTCTGCTGCTCTCCTCCTTTTGCCATCTGAGTTTTCTGAGGTTGTGCCATGGCTACTTTCGTCCACACATAATCACATATATCCGACTTATATGCTTTGTATTCTTTCATGTATGCAGGAAGAGCTATACGCGAAAATATGCAATCTCTCGTATATGGGTGATTTGCGGATGCTCTTTGCAGAAGACAGGAACAAGGTCAGGTCTATAAGAAAATAGAAAAAAAATAAAAAAAATAAAAATCAGTATCTAAACAAAAGAGAGCACTTTATTGTCTGAATATTTAGATGTCTTGAAGTAGCATGAGTGAATGGAGCACACTTGAATGTAAATGCCTATCGCGCTTGTCACCAAGTATGCTTTCATGTCCTTCGTGTTTAGGCTTATTTTTCCCTTCATTTTAACTTTTAAAAGAGCATTATTCTCGTCGTCTTTTTTATAGATAAAATATATATGTTACTATCAAAATCCTCAGAATCAATAAACTAATTATAAAACTTTTTCAAAACAAACATATCATATAAAACTCACTCTTAATAAGTGATGATAAAGAAAAAGAGTTTGTATCATCACATATTTACATTTTAATTTTTCCTTGGATTTACCTCTTCTAAAATTAAATAGAACATAGTAAAAATAAAATCAAATAATAATAAATGAGAATTTTGTAAATATTGTGTGTTGTGCGCTTGAGGAATAAAGTCAATTATAGTTTGATAGTTTAAGCTCTCAGCGATGGGGCTTGAGAACCTAATAAGTGTTATTTCGATCTCCCCCTTCGCATTCTGATAGATGAAGAGTTGTTTCACCATCTCAATCTCAAGTAAGGAGAGGAAGATGAAGAACAACAATAGTTTTAAAGATCCAATCGTTGAGATAATTTTCAGATGAAATGATATATATATATATTCAATTCTATCAATTTGGACTTATCTGTATGAGGAAATGGTTTCTTGTTGGATTTGAATAGTTATCAAATGAAATATTATTTGAGGTTTGTGATTTCAAGATAATTGAGACTTGAGAAAGTAGGGGTTTGCAGTTTTGAAGCCTCTTGAACACTGGAGCAATCTTGAGAACCAACCAATGATCTGTTGATCCTTTTGGATTTGTGTTTTAACCATTAATTCATATCAACTTAATATACTCCATACTAAGGGTTGCAGTCTGATATTGGTCAAAACCCAAAATCACACATTTCAACCCTTCTTCCAAATATTGTTATACTTTTCATTCATTTATTTGAATCTGAATGTTTTGGTACCCTTAAACTGACCCCTTCTCGAAGTTTCTGACATCTTTTCCGTAAGCTGCCACAGGTGAAAAAAATTGTCAGTGGTCAGTTTGATTTATTTCAAAAATTATATAAGCCGTTTCTGGAAGAGTATGCTGCCGAAGACTTGCTACGCATTCCATCATCTGGTGTCTACAAGGGAACTATGACCCAGGTATCTTCTGACCGCTTTTTAACTCTTGAAAATTTAGTTGCTTGTTGTTTCTGTACCAGATAACCTGAGGATAAATATTTTCAGCCACTAAAGCATTTAGGGTTCCGGTTCAGCATAACAATGTGGCGACTTCACCCTAGTTGGGTTTAAGAAACAAGTGCCAAAATATGTATTAGAACATGCAAAAAATTAGGTGAACTTTGAATGCAACTAAAAATTTCTTTGACCATTTGCTTGTTTTTGCAAAACTAATTGAGTTGGCTTTGTGTATACCTGTGTCACATTTAACAACTTTGATTCAGCTACCATAAACAAACATGCCTTTAACTCGTGTTAATATGATGGTATGCATAATGATATATTGGATTTCACCCCTTTTTTTTTTATAAGAGATTTCACCATATTTAACTTCTGAAGGTGGGTATAATTATGTAACTGAAGAAGCCACTAAGTTAATTATAATTATCCCCCTTACCTTGGAATGTTTAGTTTCTTTCAAATTGATATCTTGGCAACTTTTTAAAGTCCTCATCAGTGTTATAGTTAGAGGTTGTAGGTTTGGGCACGGGACGGGATGGACCTCATCTCTATCCCATCCCGTTCCTTTGGGATCGGGACGGGATAGACCTCATCCCAACCTAGTCTCATCCTAAACGGGTTCGGGACGAGATTAACAGGTTTTAATTTGTAAATAGAAGAAAATACAAAATACTACTCAAAACTAACGCGTGGGAGGAAAGCGATAGGCCCATGTGCGTATAAGCAACGACAAATTCCTCTGGTTGATGCCAAGTTTGTAATATCAGTTAAACAAATTTGATGCAAGTATTTATAAATAATCAATTTTACGAATTCAAGACCAGACTAGGATGAATAATTAACTCCGTTTAGAGTAGTTTCGATTGTTAGACATTGAGCACACATGAAGGAACAAAGGGATTAAATGATGAACCAATTTAAAATGTTTTCAGAGCCTTGATACACCTTTTTGTTTGGGTTCGTAATATAAGACTAAATTTTAATGAAATTCCTAATGTTTTTGATAGATATTAACATGCGTTCTTGCATTTGTGACTGTTATGATCTTTGTTTCTCTTCTAAATGTTTTTTTTTTTAAAGATGCCGCAAGTTGGGTTTGAACCCATGGCCTAGTGGTACCATCCGCCAAGCTCTAACCGTTGAGCTGTCATGCCATTGGCTTCTCTTCTTTTCTAAATGTTTGCATGACCTCAACTAAAATTTCTATCCAAATAAACAAAACAACATATTAAACAGGGGAGATCCTATACAATCTCAAAAACTCACTTCATAGAATCAACAAGAAAGCAACATAAACTGCTAAGATTCTACAAAGCAAATATCTAGTGAAAATATGGTAAACAATGAGTAAAAATATCTAGTGAAGTGTAAAAACACACAAAATGTATGTATGTTTTGGGGACAAATAAGATACATACACCGAAAAGTTGCACGTTAAAAGAGGAAAAAATACTACCCACCCCCAACTACAAGAGCATTCTTAATGAAAATGTTAAAATTATTAATAGCAAATATTAAAAAATGAAATTCAGGACGGGATGGGATGGGCGGGATTGATAATCTTCATTCGGATCCCATCCCACTCTAGATCGGGGCGGGACAAGATCGGGATGGGATTGTTCAATCCCAATAAGACTTGGAAAAAATCGGGACGGGATGGGATGGGGATTGCAGGATGGGATGCCCAGCCCTAAGAGGTTGAGCTCTTGCTTTCAGATCCAAGATGTAACATAGACACAAAAATTGCATTGAACATCCCAATACCTTACTTTTAGTCAACCGTGTAGTAATATTCATTCTCATGGCATTCCAAGTTCAACAATTTGTTGTGCACGATTTAATAGTAATTATAAGCCATATAACCACTCATATGGGCACGGGGGAAGTTGGCAGTCAGGGAAAGAAATGAACTGCATCCTTGTAGCTGTATCCATATTCTGTCTGCTACTTGTATCAGCTCCTTTATATTGACGCAAAGCACTGATAAAGAAGTATGTAGCCAGGTTACTATATATATTGCTTGAGTAGCAACGATTACCATGACTCCGTTCATTAAATTCTGATTTGTTTTAAATTTTCTACACCAGGATTGTGGTTTATCTGCGACCCACTCACTTGTTTCTTCTCTACCTTCAACCATCAGAAGTGACATGGGCACGAAGTTAGGGCAAAATAAAAAACTGACTGAATCTGGTATGAACTCTATGGATTTCTAATGTTTAAATTCTGCATACACTATTATAGAAGATCTTCTGAGAAACATGCTATCAAACACTAATTCAGAACTTGAATGCATGTCCAGTTATGTAACCACTGTTTGGATTCACATTCAGCATTTTCTACTTGTGAAAATTACAATCTCTCTCAGGTTGGATTTAATGCATGGATTTACACACGACTATATTCACAGGTCGACTTGTACATGAAGTCATTATCAATTCAAGAGAAGAGGCTGCAGAGTGCATGCGGAAAGTGTTGAGACGTATAGTTTTGGTATCAAGCACAAGGCAAGCTATCTCAGGTTTGCTGGCTGCCGGAGGTGTCAATGCTGCTAGATATGTTGCCACAAAGATGAGGAAGGCATGGAAATCATGGGCATGATTGAGTTGCTTCTATTTGTAAACAAGCAAGGTCCTTGAGCCAGAGAAGATGGACGGTTTTCATCTATATCAAGCCTGGCTTCATGTGTTTCCTTAATGCCATGAGTTTTCCGCTCAGCTATGAAGAGTTCGGAAGTTTTGTCTGACTGAACTTCGAGATGTGAGTGGTATTGCATGCAAATCACACTCGACAAATCTTTACAGAGTTGATCAATTGGTATTTATTTCAAATTATAACTGTGCCACAGCTTGGCAAGGGTATAAAAGATTGCACCTTAAAATGTAAGAGAGATGACATTTGACATTGAGGAGGCGGGAAACATGTACGCTATTCTTGTATCTTTGCAGTTTTGAAATGAAAATGAAAAACTTTATAGAATTGTTGCATTTAGTTTAGTATCTTTTACCTAAAAGACCATATGGCAGGGCATATGTTCCAAATTATTTACGCAATTTTATATTAAGCAGGCACATTTTGTTTAAGCAGTATGTTTCTTGCAGAGATTGAAACCTTGTTCCACAACCAATAATCTGAACAGCTGTTTGACTTCAATTACCCACTCTTCCCATTCAACCATATCATCCAGATGCCCTTCCATATTCTCCCCTTGACCCTTGGGATACCCAAGAGGCATTCGAAGAGGGCTGCAATTTACTATTGTGCCTATGGTGAGTTTGGAACAGCGCCATCATGCATGGCCCGACGAAACTAGGAACCCTTCGAGAGATATACCTTTGGGCTTTGGGTCTTCTTGGATCGATGTCATTACAGTGTTATATTTGTCTAATGGCTTTGTCACGACTTATTATGGGGTGGAAGTACATACAAGGATACTAATATAGCATGGCATTGTTCCTGTGTAGTTGGTCGCGATGAGATGAATATGATTCTACTGATAGGACAATATAACCAAACACGTTGCAAGAGCACACATGAGCAATCCCACTGCATGTGGTTTGCTTGTCCACCAGACAACAGGACCCTTGCAAAGTTTGGTATCCATCAACAACTTCTTTATCTTTATGATGATGGCTGTTATACTCTAAAAAGGAATTTGATCACTCAAGTCATACCAACAAAGCAAGATGAGAGTACCAAACTTCAACTAATTTTGGAGATATACGTACACAGCCACACAAGATATACCTAGCAAATTCTCTAAAAATTTATTGATTGATTCACTTCATCCAAACCAATTAAGATAAACACTGTTGTGCACCCACACATGAATTTAGCTAGTTATATCACTGTGGGGAAAAAGCCATACTACAGCCCAAGGAACCAATATACGGATCTAGTTACCTCAATTGGAGAAGGGAATAATTTCAAAGTGCCAACATTCTCCCTCTCAAAATTCTAGATTGGTTTTCCCAAAAAACATAGAGTAATAGTTACATATTTTGTTCAACTCATTTGATGATCCCATATAGGAAAGCTAGCTAGCTCAACCATCCATCTAAAGGTGGTTACTGAGATTGACAGAGTGGCTTGCATTGCATGTCAAGTGTGTACGTATGGTAGCAGAGTTTCTCCTGCAGCCGGCCTTGCCTTGCCAGGGGAATGTCTTTAAACATGCACAAAAACCTTACCTTTACCAGAGGATGTCTTACCAGGCCTCTGTGTCTCTCTGAAGAAATCACCATGAGTAGACTTCAAGAAACCCCATCTAAATTAATTAAATTTGAGATAACAATACTACTACTCATGAATGATTACTAAATTACTTCTTCTTCATCTTCTTTAACTAGAAATTAGTGCAAATCTAGATGTGAAACATTCAAACCAACATGAACTGATTATATATTTTTTATTTTCTGTTTTTAATTATTGTTTTAAGTGATCAAGAAGTTGATCTCCTAGTTTAGTTTGATGATTAATAGATACATACATGGTTTAAATGATGAATGGTAGAAGGGGTCCTTGAGAAAACAAAAGGATAAGCATTCATACCTAATGCTACCTTCTTCCAATGGGGTGTTGTGGGTGGGTATGATGAGGTTTGTTCATATGTTCCTTGCTTTGGTACTAATACAAAGACATGGACAGCTCCACAAGGTCCCCCACTTAAATAAAATAAAGGTAAATGAATATATGTGACCCACAAATCCCGGCAAGAATCAAGTTTTGAAAGCACTGTTTGTGGGATCCTTGTCTTCTAAATCCAAACACCAAATCCACCTTCAAATTTTATGGATTTTGACAGCCTATTTAACCAGACAAAAAGTTTGGTATTTTCATTATTACAGGTCAGCTTGCCCTCCCCTCTCAATTAACACTATTGGTTGGTTGTCTTTGAAAAAAACCTATTGGCTAGTTGCCTCTTCTTCTTCTTCTTCTTATTGCCCTTGCCATGTAATTATTAGGTTTACATATTGGTCATTTTAACGTAATCCTTTCTGTTTATATGTACTTTCTACCTTATTTTAGGGGTTGGGTCAACTTAATTAGGACAGTTTGGGGGTCATAATCATAGGGTTCATTTTCAATTTTTTTTTTTTTTTTTTTTTTTTTTTTTTGTAGTTTTAGAATGTACTCTCTTACTTAGGTTGTAATCCAAATCTTATGTCAACATCCCAAAATACTCGAGCCATATCAAAAAGTCATGTTGTTACGGGTATTCTTGTTAACAACACCGCGCTAGAATATAAGGGTGCCCCATGGACGCCTTTTTTTGTTACGGGATTTTAACTAATAGTGCGACATCTTAAACAATGACAAGTCGGTATGATAGGATGAATGGTGATAGTAGCTAGGCAAGTATGGTAGAAATCATCATCAGATGATGGCTTCTGATCTTTCGTTTTGAATAATTAAATAGCTTAAACTTTGGAATAAACACCATACATTATTATAATCAATAAAATAAGAGTACTTAGCAGATCATATTGATCTCATTTTTGCTGCTTAACTGAAAAAAAAATATATGCTTTTATGAAATATATAAAAAAAGCTAAAGTAAAAGAGAAAAGAAATACTACACTATGCATCTTAATTGATTTGTTTTATTATTTATTTTCATTTAAAACAACAATTCTAGGCGGCAAATTTTTTTTGTTAGCGTTGATTTTTTTTATAATTTTACCCATTTTATAAATGATATTTGTGATTGTGTTTTAAAGAGAATGAATGAACTTATAAAAAAAAAAAAGCCCAATCCTAATAAAAAATGGCTGCCTAGACTTACTGCATTTAAAATAGAGATTTCATGATGGCCCGGCTCACCGAGACTATCCTTCTGAGATCATAAAATCATCAATATTTGAGAGGTCATCTCATTCTCTTTTTTAATTCATATCATATTCCAAGTGCTTTAGGATAACCTTAATTAAACCTATAAATTTGGGTAGTTGGAAGCATATGAATTGAGATTGTTAAATAATGGGAAAAGATTACCTTTTTAGTAGTAGTATTTAAGACTAAGTTTGTATTAGTTAGTTGAAAATGGTGCTAAGTAAGAGGGTTTTTTTTTTTTGACAATGCCCTTCAAAATAATGTTGACCCTCCATTTTGTTTAAATGGAGTTTGTACCCCAAAACTCAATTCTTGGTTAGTTTAATTGTAGAAGACTAATCTTATTTAGTCAACGTTGTTTTTTTTAATCAATGTTTAGGTTTTGCTTAAGGTATTTTGGATATTTAGACTTGAGATTGGTAAATGTATTGGATATTTATAAGACTAATTATGATCATGTTTGGGCGGGGTGGAGTAGCTGGGGATGTAAAAAAAAAAAAAATCCCAAAATAAGATTAAGGGTTTATTTAAGACCGCCATCGAATAAAGGACCAATGATGTATGCAACTAACAACTAAATATAGCAATTAACTTGTAAATTATTAAATCAAATGATTTTTCTTTACTTCTTATTGGTAATGGTTTGGCAACATCCCTTCCATTAATTTGGTTTACAAATTCATGATTAGTGTTGTTTAACAAACTAAAGAATCAATAGTATAGAAATTGCAAATAATGTCGATCTGTCTTCAAAACCAACTTGGGAATGAAACTTTCTTGGTGTAGACAATCTTGATTCTTTTGTGAATTACACACTAATAATTGCATTTAGAAAATACAAAGACAAAAATATGGATAAACTCAGGATAGATAGAGATACATCATCATCAATCAACAATTCAACGAAAACTCATGCATTGACTAATTACAAAACAAATAATTGATGTATTGTTATGTGCCTATGAGATTATCACCGTTTGACTAATAGAAATTAGAAGTCAGCGCATAATTATAGTGTCGTAGATGTATTTAATTGGCCTAGTCTAAAGGTTGATCATACCATGGTGATCGAGATAAAAAACAACAGAAAACTCTTGATCCATAAATGAACAAGACCGATTAGCTTCGTTGTTTTAATTGACCTAACAATTTGATTGATTAACTATTTTTTGGTTGGTTTAAATTAAAGTTTATAAAATAATAATAATAATAATAATAATGTGAATCATAATTTATAGATTAATGCATAATGAACAAGTAAATAAAATAAAGTAAAGAGTGTCGGGCAAAGCTATTGACAACAAATCGCATCTCTTGAAAATATTCCTTCTTATTATCAAAATCTTCAAATATATGATATTTTAAGCTATGCCTCGTTTTCATATTTTGAAATCTTCTAGTAAAAAACATGTTCAAGTAAAAAAAAATGACTTCTGAGTAAAATGAGAAAAGTTAAATAAATCAAAAGTTATTTTCCTTTTCTAGAAGTAATTTTAGGGGTTGCCGACTCGACTGGCCCCATTTATTGGAATTTCACTTTCAAACTGAAAAAAGAAAAGAAAAGAAAAAAATAAAGGTTCTCTTATAAGAAGAAAAAAATCACATCACATATACATAAGCAATATGCTAATTACTAGTAAGGTTAAAACAAATATAAATTCATGTTTCATTAATAGTTAGTAGGCCCACTTTTGTTGTTTCTTGCTTGCATATTCTCTCTCTTTTATTTTTTATAAATATTCTATGAGGATAACCTAATGTGATGATGCGCGATTTTGTCATTCAAGTTATAATTTTCTAGATGTTTGTGTTTAGTATAAGAGGGTATAAACTTTTATTTGTTCCTTTTTTTTTTTTTTTTTTTTTTTTGGAAGAGTTAGGTTTTTAAGGATCCCATAACTTATTAACAAGGTGCGACCTACAGGTCAATACTTATATCTATCTCGTCCAAAGCTTTTTCGTTTTCTTGAAAAGTAATGCTTTTGTTTGAATTCTCGATTTTTTTTAGTGAATTTCAAGATATATATATATATATATATATATATATATATATTGATGATACATAAAAATGGTCGCACTTTTGAGTCGTATATGTGTCATGATGATCTCGATGAACTATAGGCCCCAGCATCAGCCTAATGCTGATTTGGCTCGAGCGATTCTAAGCCCGCTCAGTTCACTCCGCCATGCAGATTTGAACTCTCACAGCACGCTAGGCCCATACATCTCACAGTTATCTTCAATACCCGTAAGCCTTCGTTAGGCAAGTATCTCGATAATCAATTTCGGATGGGCAACTACAATTGCTCTCTGTTTCCAATTAGGAAGCAAACACCTAAGTATCTTTTACTCAAGGAAACTCTCTTTTACGAATTGTTCTTGGATTAGAAACTATCTCCCGCGTATTTAGGAATACAGAGCTAACATGAAACTTTCCTCCTACAACACGATTCCTAATTAGAGAGATATCTCCACAAATATCTTTTCTCTAAACTATGTTTGCGATGACCTGGTTAAACTAGGACTACTTCCACTATAAATAAGAAATGAGGTTGGTACTTGTGCAAGTCATATATGACTTTAGCATGTGGTGACATAATGTACACTACAAATTCCTTATTACAACATTACACATTCTTCAAAGACATATATGACTTTAGCATGTGGTGATCTGTGGCTCACGTTTGCTACTTGTGCAAGTCAACAGATCAGCAGGAACCGGGTTAGAACATGGAGCGAAAAACGACTGCAAACTCCTTTTTCCCTTCACACCCCTCTCAAATTCTCTCTTCCATGCATGACTAATGTAATAGACGTCGTAATGTCTAAATTCGGAACCACAATCATATTTGATTGAATATGGGGAAAAATCCCCCATGGAATTAAAGTTATTTGAAGTGTTATAAATGGAGAAAAGAAACAAATTAAGAATATCATAAAGCGTGTCAAACCACTAAAGGGGAAAAAAAAAAATTATATGTAGTACAAAAGTAGCACTGAAATAAATAATGTTATTTTCTTTTGAGTAAAATGAGAAAAGTTAAATAAATCAAAAGTTATTTTCCTTTTCTAGAAGTAATTTTAGGGGTTGCCGACTAGCCCAATTTATTGGAATTTCACTTTCAAACTGAAAAAAGAAAAGAAAAAAAAAAAAAAAAAAGTTCTGTTATAAGAAAAAAAAAATCACATCACATATACATAAGCAGTATGCTAATTACTAGTAAGGTTAAGAAAAAACAAAAAAAGAGGAAAAACTTTACGTGTCATGTGTATCTCACATTGTTGATTAACCAACTAAAACCAATAGATATAAGTGATTGCATATTTTCTCCTTTTTTTCTTTAAATAAATATTCTATGAGGATAACATAATGTGATGATGCGCGATAGTTATAATTTTTCTAGATGTTCATGTTTATTATCAGAGGGTAGAAACTTTTATTTGTTCCTTGCTGTTTTTTTTTTGGAAAGCGAGCTGGGTTTTTATAGGATTCCATAACCTATCAACAAGGTGCGACCTACAGGTCAATACCATAAGAAAGTAACCATGCGGCCGGCGGGTCTCAAACCTAGGACGTGTGGAATAAACCCACACAACCCTAATCATATGGAAACACTTATATCTATCTTGTCCAAAGTTTTTTTTTTAGCGAATTAAAAGTAATGTTGATCCGGCTCAAGCAGTTCTAAGCCCACTCACTTTAGTTCGCTAGGCGGATTCAGACTCTCATAGCACGCTAAACCCACACGTCTCACAACTATCCTCAATATTCATAAGCCCTCCTTAGGCAACTATCTCGAGGATCAGCTTCGGACATGCAACTACAACTGTTTTACACTTCCAACTAGAAAGCAAACACCAGAGTATCTTTCACACAGAGAAACTCCCTTCTACAGATTGCTTTTGGATTGAAACTATCTCTTGCGTATCTAGGAGCACAGAGCTAACATACAACGGATGTTTCAGACTTTATTAACGGATTATGGAGAGGAAAGTTTTACAACTTTCTTACGCTACACACTCTGGCGAACATGACAAACCCGACGAAGCAATCACAAAACTTCATCGTCGTGAGAGCGGAACAGAGACAAACCGAACCATGGGAGCCATTGGTCAACAGAATACATGTGCTTCACGGAACACATTTGAATCTGAGCTATCCAACAGGTCCAGAAAAATGGCTCTACGAGATATGAGGATCCAAGCAATACATGGCGAACAACCGACGCAACATGGTCGGAAGCAAGGCCCATCTGCGCCTCTGGTATTTTCGAAGAAGGATCTCCAAGGCATACAACTCCCTCACAATGATGCCCTAGTGGTGACCGTTTCCCTGGCAGGTTGGGAGGTAAGAAGGTCCCTGGTCGATACCGGGAGCTCGATGAACGTCATTTTTCCTTCGTACGCTCCGCCACATGCAACTAGACGAAACAGCATTAAGTCCTGATGGTCGTCCAATGACCGACTTCAGTGGCCAAAAACGATTTCCCGTGGAAATGATATAACTAACAATAATAGCGGGAGAACGACCAACTCATAAAACCCTGTTTCAGGAGTTCGTAGTAATTGACACGCCTTCGGCGTACAACGTAGTTTTGGGAAGACCCTGGATACACCAGATGGGAGCGGCGGTCTCCACCCTGCACCAGTGCCTCAAGTACCCATCGAATCAAACGGTCGGTACATTGAGAAGAGATCAGTTGACGGCCAAGGAATGCCAATACATGACGACTTTGTCACCCGAAAATCCTCAATAGGCAGCCAATCCAACGGCCAAGACTACCCTTTGTTCAACCCGAAGCATCGAGGAAGAATAACCGACACCAGGTAACGAGGCACCGATAAGCCCTTGTCGCCGTTAGCTGGCAAAAAAATTCTCCTTGTTGCCGTCGACTACTTCACCAAGTGGGTCGAGGTCGAGCCCCTATCCAAAATAGGGTAGGTCCAGATCAAAAAATTCATATGGGCTACCATCGTCTGTAGATTTGGCATCCCCAGAATATTGGTCAGTGACAACGGAATCCAGTTTGAGGGTAGCAAAGTCAAAGAACTGTGCAAAAGTCTAGGAGTCAAACACCACTTCTCCTCGTCAGGACACCCCTGACCAACGACCAAGGGAAAGTTACCAACTGGGCGATCCTAGAAGCCATCAAAAGAAAACTTGATGCAACTAAAGAAAAATGGGTTCCAGAGCTACAACTAAAAGAATCCTACCGAAGAGACACCCTTTGCTCTAGCATACGGATCGGAAGTTATGGTTTCGATAGAACTCGAGGTGCCAACCTTTCAGACGGAAGAGTTCAGACCAGATGGTAACGACGAAACCTTGCATATGGGACTAGACCCCCTCGACGAAAAACAGGATCTAGCATCCGCCAAAATAGCCACCTACCATCAACGAATGATGCAATACAACGAATGATGCAATACTACAACAAGAAGGTCAAGCCACGGGAATTCAATGTAGGAGACTGGGTACTCAGGAATACTCAACAAAACACCAAAAAAGCCAAAACGGAAAAGCTAAATCTGAGCTGGGAAGGACCCTATAGAGTTGCCAAAGTCAATAGACCGGGAACATACTGGTTGGAAGACGCCGACGATGACGGGCTTAAACAATCATAGAATAGAGCATCTCAAAAAATATTATCAATAAAATATTTTGCTTATACCAAAATTTCTACTGCTGTTCGTTACAACCCTCCACCAACCCGACTATGACCAAACTCGAATATCACCCCAAAGCCTAATCCGCTATGGCGACGGCTTCTGATACACGAGACCTGATCCGCTCGACGTGGATCACAAAAGCTAAAGGAATAAAGAGCAAAAGTCAGTGCTAGTTCGCTAACTCTTAACGAGTCATTACAAACAATGACCGAGGAAGCCTGGTCAACCCCTGACCAACAATGGTATATGTTGGTAAAACCCTAACCTGTAACATAACAACCTAAAGCAGCAATATATTTCGACTAACGAAGACAAACATTCCACTTAGAGATCAAAAACTCTATGGTCTACAAAGTGACTAAAGTAAGCACGACAATATGAGACAAAAACAACATTTTCATTAAAAAAAAATGTGTCTATATATTCTGTCTGAGAGACGACATTACAATCATTCTAAGGAAAAACATCATCCTCATCAATAAGCCTCGCGGAGCCCTTCCCTTTATTGATCGTTCCGAAAGCAGCCCTCTTATAGCGAGCGAAATCAAGATCAGTACCGGGATGCTCCTCCCTAATCAGCTCTAGGAGCTCCAATCTACCACGAACAACCTCGGACGAGATAAAGGGCTTCATGCTTGACACATTGAAGTCCACCGCTCCCAACAGGGCCTCATAATGTGAACGCTCATCTGCATCAACCGCTTGCCTCCAGAGCGCGGTGAAGTCCCTCATCAACTACGGCTTCTAGCAATTGCCTTTCGATGACCCATTTCGCCTCTGCTCGCTTCCTTTCGGCCTCCATGCCCTCACGATCAACAACAATGCCAGAAGCCTGCAACCTACCTTCCAAGGAGTTCACCCGATAAAGAGCGTTCGAATATAAAGTCTGCAGGTCCGCGAAGACCTTTTCCAAAACAAACACCCTTCCACGGGCTTCGGGATGCAACAAGACAAGATCATGTAGCTCCGGGGTAATAGTAGTCGTTCCAAGACCACGACGATGCAAAACCTCTACACGCGCTCCAACCTCTTCCCCCGCTAAATCAGCAGGAGTTGGAGTGCCAAGTGAAAGGCTGCGACCCCCCTAAGGGTGTCACCTGTGCAGACCGCGACACAATAGGGGGAGAGGCCGCCCTGGCAGAAGTCTGCCTCTTCCTCGGAACAACAACAAGAGGTATGTTCACCTCCAATTCAGTGAGACCGAAAGGATTGGGCAAGGCAAGACCTCTCTTCCTCAAGCGACGAACAATCACTCCCTCAGCCGGTAAACCTAACATGGGATGAGCATCATAAGAACATTGTAGCAGACCGCAATGTGAAACATTGCCTGGCATTATGACCTCCTGAACGGAAGTCGAAGAAAGCTTGAGAAACTCATTTTCTAGCCACTAAAACGAAAAAACAATGTTAGAACCAGTATCACAGAAGGGACATACAGAAACGCCCATATCCCGACAATCGAAAGACTCACAAATATCAAATTGGAAGTATCGAGACACTCCACGACTCCCGAGCTTAAAGTAACCAGAATCTGCTGAAGCAAAGAACCCCGCTGCCAGTTGTAGACAATGAGGGCACTTCAACACACAGATAGTCCTGAAATCCAACCGAGCCTCGATCAGGTGATGAATCACCTACGAAGATAAGCGAATGCCAGCGTCATGGGCCCTCAGGAGAATCGCGCGCGGGGGGTATTCGAAGACGAGTAAGGAAACACCAAACGTCATCTGGCGCTGGAAGTCGGAGCCCAGACTCGAACATGCCTCGGTGCAAACTTATGAACCCATGAGGAGGCACAGTCGGACCTAAAACTCCAGACGGGGTAACAATTTGCAAATCTTCAGGGATACGATACGAACTACGAAGCCTGATCAACTCATTTTTCTCGACCAAATTATCTTCAAAGAAATTGATACAAGCAAGGGATAACGGGTTCTTAGAAGAAAATTTAACGTTGTCGGCCATTAGAAGATGAAACAAATACTACAATTCAAAAAGATAGAGCGAATAACAATGAAGAAATCCTCCTCAAGATGGTGAATATTTGTAGGGAAGGCAAACTGCACTTTCCTTCCTTGAACAGTTGCGTACCCATTAATGTCATGCGCCGCTTAAGATGAACGCTTTGAGTCCAATCATCACGACGATATAGTTGTCTTTTCAAATAGTCAGTGGACCGACTTAACGCCCCACTAACTCGGGTGGAGTAGCTGATGATACATAAAAATGGTCGCACCCTTGAGCCGTACACGTGTCATGATGATCTCGAGGAACTACAGGCTCTGGCATCAGCCCAATGTTGATATGACCCAAGCGGTTCTAAGCCCGCTCACTTCAGTCCACCAGGCAGACCCGAACTCTCACAGCATGCTAGGCCCACAAGTCTCACAGCTATCCTCAATACCCGTAAGCCCTTCTTAGGCAAGTATCTTGAGGATCAGCTTTGAACGGGCAACTACAACTGCTATCCGCTTCCAACTAGAACGCAAACACCAGAGTATCTTCCACATGGGGCAACTTCCTTCTACGAATTGCTCTTGGATTGAGAACTATCTCCCGCGTATTTAGGAGTACCGAGCTAACATGAAACTTCCCTCCTACAACACAACTTCTAATTAGAGAGTGATCTCCACTAAAATCTCCTCCCTAAACTATGTCTATGATGGTATGGTTAAGCCATAACTCCTTGTACTATAAATAAGACATGAGGTTGATAAACTAAGATACGCTACAAATTTCACGTTATAGCATTACACCTTCCTCAGAGCCATGTCCGACTTTAACATCGGAATGCCATCGACCACTACAACGGTGATCCATGACTCACATGTCTACTTGTGCAGGTCAACAGGAACCATGTCAGAACAAGGAGTGAAAAATGATTGCATTATATAATATAAACTTTTAAAAACTCCTTTTTCCCTTCACACCCCTCTCAAATTCTCTCTTCCATGCATGACTAATGTAATGGACCTCGTAATGTCTAAATTCAGAACCACAATCATATTTGATTGAAGATGGGAACCCCGAGAAAAGAAACAAATTAAGAATATCATAAAGCATGTCAAACCACTAAAGGGGAAAAAAAAATTTATATGTAGCACAAAAGTAGCACTGAAATTTATTTTTCTTTTTTTGGAACATGAAAAGAAAATGTAACTAAAAATAATAAAATAAAAATACCATGAGATAATGTGTAGCATTCAGTAGCAGAAAGTCCTTTGAATTATATATTTTTTGATATCTTAATTTTGAAAAGAATAGACGATAATTCATTTTTCAAGGAACATTTAAAGGGTATGAGTTTTTTTTTTTTTTTCAAAAGTAAAGATGGCTGGACTCTTTTGCAATGGAATGGAAGTCTGAAAGCTTGAAAAAGAAGGGAATCCCATGTTGACCCTAAAGATAGAAATTCAAGTATTACTATGATAACTCATAATGAGTGCTCATAAATTTGATTTCAGACATTAAGATCCCAATGGAACAAATCAAACTAGTAAGATATGGTAGGGTCAATTTGAATTATAATTCTTAGCTCAACAATACTTTTAAGATTCTTCATTTTTATTTGAAAAATTCTATGTGACCCCATTGTTCAAAAGCACCATTTATAACGACTTGATGTGAATCATGTTGTTATAAGAATAATAATAAGCAATATCTAATTCATATTTTATAAAGAAAGATTTACAAATTTATAGAATAATCAAGTCTGAATTTCTCTTAGACTTGTCCTGCGAATAGTATCATATCTAGGGTTATATCTCTGATGCGTTCAAATCTATTCTCTTAGAGATTTGATCTGTAAAACAGGGTTAGACTGTCAAAGATCACTTGTTTGGTGGTCGAAGACACTCCGATGCTTAAGTTAGTTAATCTGTGGGAGTAAATGAATTTGGACGAATTATAGTTCAGTTGTATTTGCATACCTCTGGTCCAATGTTCTTTTTACCTTATATAATGTACGTAATTAACTCCCTACATGAATTGAGCATGTAGGGCGTGATGAGAGGAGACGTTCCACACAACGGTCTCCTCCTTCATTGAGATACGTCTTTGGGAGAGTGATTCCCTCCATGACTTGTCTCATTCTTAACGTCTCTCTTCTATAAGGGAAGAAATTCGTTGGGCATTTGATTATGGTTTATTATAAATGACATTTTTGTGCTTTAATGACCGGACCTACTTTTTGAGCTTCTGGGACCCGGCCTGTTATCGTGTTGAGATTAAAATGCATGTTCTTCGTGATAGATGATCTTTGCCACGTGTACGATCGTGATTAGAGAATTATTATATGTATCATCACCTCGTCAAAGACATTTCAAATGGTTCAAGAATCCATTTTAAAACAACGTTCGCTCTTAAATAATGATATTACAAATTATTGTGCATTTGGTAAATGCGAGTCTTGACTTAATTGCATGCCGGGAATAACAAGTGATACATGTACATGTTTACACCACATGGTCATATTGACGATGATACACAAATAATTGTCACCGGACTAAATGATTGAAAGCATAGAATAGGGTTAGATCAACATAGAGGTTATTGGATGACAATACTTACCTAAAGTGTCACAACTATCGACATCACAAGTGCAACACAGAAAATATGGATAAAGCAAGGTCTAGATTGTAAAAGATATGTATAGTAGATCGAAGTATGAGCGGACATATAGGAGGTATGATAAGTGAAATGAGACTAAAAAGAACTGCCTAAAGTATTACAAGCATGATAAGAAGAATGTTGAGATAATGTTAACAAAATAGAGTTAATTACCGGAGGCAGGTAAATTGATCAATTACTCATATAATTTATGTCCTGTTTATTTTTTTGTTTAAAAAATAGAAAAGTACACAAGAATACCTAAAACCATTTTCTCTTTCTTATTTAGCACAAAAAAAAAACTTATTTATAATTTGGTAACTGTTTTCAAAAAAATTGAAAACCCTAGCACATGAATTTGTTCCCCTTGTCATCTTTTCATCTTGATTTAGCCACCACCACCACCGACGACCACCTGGGTGGAGCCAGAGACTTCCTTAGGTTGGGGCACTAGTAGTATATGATGCGTCTAAAAATTGTCCTCTTGTGAGTTTGACCTGCAAAATAATCGTTAAATTGTCAAGGACCACTTTTTTTGTGGCTGAAGGCACTCCGATGCTTAAGTCAGCAACTCTATTGGAAAAATGAAGTAAATCTGGATAAAACTCAGTTAAAGTTGCATACTTGTGTCAAATGTTCTCTTTACCTTTTATGATGGTCATGGTTAACTCTCTACGTGACTTAAGCATGTGAGGCGCAACTGAATGTAATGTTTATTGTAACAGTCTCCTCATTAATGGAGATGTGTTTGGGGAGACGTAATTCCCTCCACGACTCTTTTTTAGTGCAACGTTCATCTTCTTTACAAGAGAACTCGTGTCAGGCCTGGATTCGAGGCATGTTGTATCTCCTCATTACTAGACCTCGTATGGGCCTCTGTAATTGGTTTTATTTTTTTTGGACTTTACGAGCTGACCTAATAGGCTGAATGCTATATCCTCGTGATTAATCTCTATGCCACGTGTATGGCCGTGATGACCAGTCCATTTTGATGTATCATCAGTATATATGAATTCTTTTATATTAGGTCTTACGAGTATGAGAACCACCATTTTTGCATTTCAACATATTTATCTGCTAACTTAAGAAGAAAATGAATATTTGCTATATATAATTACCAATGGTTGTCAAATTTCCCTAAACCATTTGATAACTTGCACAAAGACTTAACAACATAATCAAATAGTAGATATTATATAGTTTTAAAATCTTGTTAATTGCAAGAATAAATAAGGATTAATATGAATGATTTTGGTTCTAGAAAATTAAACAACTTATAAAGAAACTATGTATATGTTTTATAAAAGTAAAATACAACATTTTAATTTGCTTTAGATAAACTGGGTTCTTGTGGCTAAAGTACTCAAAGTCAAAGACACAAAAACCTTCACAATAACTTAGTACATGCATTTGTTGCATACAAGTCTAGTGATTGTTTGTTTCTTGAGAAGACAACTGATGCCTGGCCCTATGTCTGGTGATGTGCCTGGTAGGTGATAGACATCGTTGATCTTGCCTGGAGATGGGTGTTACACTTATCCCGATGCAATATCAACGGTGCTTGGCCCTACCAGGCACAACACCAAGCACAGGGCCAGGCATCGTAGTAGTGCTCTTGTTTCTTTTGGTTGTTCTTCTATCTTTAGGTCCGCCCCACCATTGAGTATTAATTGGTTGCACAGAAAATAGATATGGAAATTGAAACTGTTTTTGTGAATCTGATTTCGAGGTCTTCTCTATGAACTTGGATTTTCATGAATAATGGAAAAATAATTTTATGGAGAATCAATTTTCTATCAATAAATAGACAACCAAACGTCGAAAAATAGCTAACCAAACAAATCCTAAATTACTAAAAGATAATAAGTATATAAAAGATTTTGGGGTGGGGCACTTGCCCGACCCCATGACACTGTGGCTCTGCCCCGACCTCCCCCAACCCCTCGTAATACCAGTGGGGCATTTCCAGCAACAACAACACCCTAAATCCTAGATTTGGCTTTTTCTTCATGATTCAACCACCATTACTCACCATCAACAACCACCACTCCGGCCTTTTAGGTTAGGTTAGGTCCGCACTGATATGCCACCATCTTAAGTTGTCAAAACTCTGATTTGCAGAGTTTTAGGGTGATACGTGCCCATATTAGATGTGCAGAAGTACCAAATTGATATTAATTTTTTTTTTTGCTTTTTTTTTTTGTATCTTTCTGGTTCTTCTCTTCCGATAATATACAAATGTATTGAGTTTTGCTTGCTTTTTATTTATTTATTACATTTATTAAAAAAAATTCTCAAATGAATATCATTGAATCACAAGATCCTATTAAGTTGTAGTTAGGCCTAATGCCATCTAAATTTACCACCAACTACATTATTGTCTTGAACTCCAACTAATTTTTGCATGTTAACATATCCACAACAAAATCATATTTTTAGGTAGAGGTAGAGAGAAATATATGATATTGAGTTTAGGGTTTCAATGTTCATGTTCATGTTCATGTGAGGCAACCCATCCTGCATTCAATGAATGGCCATGGGAAGCAAATCTCAGGGGGAATCAAATATTTAACTGGTCCCTTCCCTTCCTTCCCTTCTATCTTGCTCTTCACCACCACCACCACCCCACCTGCTCAAGATATGGTAAGTGCACATGATTTCACACCGGTGCAAACAAAAAAAGGCAACATTTCTGACGTCACTGTATCTCTTGGGAGGATTTTCTTGGGTCCCACCACCTTCTCCTATCACTCCCACTTATATTTCTTCTTCATTTTGTTTTTGTAATAAAATCCATCCATCCTTCCTTCCCATCTCTCTCCCACAACCAACACTTCTCTTCAGACAATTTATTTATTTTTATTTTATTTGTTAATTTTTTCCAATATTGCTTGCTCTCTAATTCAAAGATCAACTTGGAAATTTTGAGACAAGATTTGGAGTGATCTCTTTCATTTCATGGGCTATTAATTGTATTTCAATACAAATGGCTTCTTTTATTTCTCTCTGAAATCCCACCATCAACCCATTTCTTCTTCTCTACTTTCAACTTACCTTAACCTTTCTTGTTCATCCAATATTGCTCCAATGGGAATGGCAACAGAGACCCAATTTCATGTTTTGGCTGTTGATGACAGCCTCATTGATAGAAAGTTGATTGAAAGGCTCCTCAAGACCTCTTCTTATCAAGGTGAGTTAATGGGCTTTCATTGATTTTTTTCTGTGCAAGAAAAAAAAAAATTAGAAGTCAGTCTTTGTGATTGATTATGCATGTGAAGTTTTGATATAGTTGTTGTTTTGTTTTTTCAGTTACTACAGTTGATTCTGGCAGCAAAGCTTTGGAGTTTCTTGGTTTGATGGAGGAGGGTGAGCAAAGGAACCCAAATCAAGCTTCTGTTTCTTCAAATCATCAACAGGTTTGTTTGATTTTTGCACCTTGAATTTTTAGTTTATCTAATTGGTTTTTTTTTTTTTTTTGAGTGGTAAGAATGAAAATGGGAATTGTTGATTGATCTATATTATTTTTGTTGTAATTTGATAGGAAGTGGAGGTGAATTTGATAATTACAGACTACTGTATGCCTGGAATAACAGGCTATGACCTTCTGAAAAAAATAAAGGTAAGAAGAGATAGATTTGCATTCTGATCTTTTGGGAATCTTTCACTTTCTAAACTTGTAAGATTTTCTCATAGATTTTGTGAATAATATTTTTCAGGAATCTTCTTCTCTAAAAGACATACCAGTTGTAATCATGTCATCTGAGAATATACCTTCAAGGATCAATAGGTAAATCAAATTCAAATTTTTTTTTTTAGATCATAAAATTCAATTTACAGAATTACCGTGTTCTAACTTGAAATTGGTTAATGTGTATTTTTCAGATGCTTGGAAGAAGGAGCAGAGGAGTTCTTTCTAAAACCAGTGCGATTAGCAGATGTGAAAAAGCTTAAACCCCATCTTCTCAAGGGGAAATCCAGAGAACAATTACAATCGCCACCACCACCACCACCACCTCCTCCACAACCACAACAATCACAAATACATGAACAAACACAAGCACAAGCACAACAATCACAACTAGCCAACAACAAGAGAAAGACCATGGAAGAGGCACTTTCAACAGAGAGGACTAGGCCAAGATACAGTGGATTGACTGTAGTTTGATTATCAATAATAATTTTTTCCCCTGGTACAGAAATAACAAGTTTTGATTTTTTTTTCTTTTCTTCTTCTTGATGTTTGATAATATAAATCAAGATAGGAAGTCTGACATATAGAGAGAACTATTCATGGTAAAATATGGATGCAGAGGGATGGAGCTAAATTTTACAAAAAAAATAGCATCTTTGCTAACCCTGAAATTTCTGTTTATTATGTTCCTTCAAATTTTGAAGATTTGATCAAATGGTGTGATTTTTTATTCTTTAATGGGGTCAAAGTATTTGGGAATTTATGTAACCAATAGGTGAAACTCAAGCATCTTGACTACCAAATTGTTGAAAACTTTTTTAGGCTGTGAATGGAAGTTAGAATAAAAAACAAAATTAAGGAGATTTGGTGCAAACAAAAATCCTCTTTGCCAGCAGAGAGTAGCATGTAATACAGTTGAATCTATTGAGAGATAAGTTGTCTAGCAAGGAAGGCTTATCTTTTGTTTGAAGTCATGGTAGGGGATATTGAAATGAAATGAAATGAAATGAAATGGAAGGAAACTAGGTATCCAAAGAAGAAGAAGAAGAAAAGAAAGAGTCTACCCTGAAATTTAGTGTAAAGCAACTGCTGGTACTTCCACTTGAAGAAGCTCCCAATTCCACTTGAAAGAGGGAAGGGTGGCTTTTTTGACTTGTGAAAAGCAACATAGATAGGTGGAATCTAAGCTAAGGTTAAATGCTTTTTACTTTTTGGAGGAAAATTTTGCATCTTTGGCCTTGGTTGGAAACTTGGAGCATCTCTAATTTTGGGAGGTGAATGAACATGGAAATGCAGGCTGCACCTTTGCATCTTCGTTTACCTTTTTATATATACCTATATTAAATTCTGTGATATTCAAACTCATTTGCACTGTCCTCGAATGAGTGGTGGAGACACTCTGTGGTGACCGAATTTATGTTTGTGATTGTGAATGAGGATCTAACTGATGCGATTTGTTGCCACTCTTTGTGGCCATTGGTTCGAATGCAAAACTTCGAGATGCCCATTCCAATTTGGAATATGGTCGTTGGCAAGCAAGTAATTGATGGAGAAAGAATGGGGTCATATGCAGAAGATGTGACCTTAGGGTGTGTTTGGTTGTATAGAATCCTATATCATGAAAATTCATGAGGGGAGACCTATATTTTAGCTTAAATTAATGTATCATTCCTCATTCACCATTTTATTTTGTGATCAATGGTGGAAATGAAAGTCTCATGCATGTGATTTCCATGTTTATCGGACTTCCATTTCCACCATTGATTACAAAATCTAATAGTGAATGTGAGTGATACCTCAAATTAGCCTAAAATATAGAAATCCCTCGTGAATTTTCATGACATAGGATTCCATGCAACCAAACACACATTTAGTGGTTTTAGTAGCCAGAAAACTGGGTGCCATATAGATTTTCCAATATCATTTGAGAGGGAGTTTGGCATGTGAGTTGGAGTGAAAATTTGTCATGGATGTGTTTTCATCCATGGTTACGTTCAAGCACCATTTTCAGTTGTTGTGGTTAATATCGATTCAGTTGCACCCTTTGATGAATGAGGATACTCGTGCTATTGATCAAGAGGCGGGCGATCAGATGGTAACCCCATCAAGGTAATGAATGGAAGTCCCAACCCACACCATGAACATTGTGGATTTGGTCATTGAATGAAACACAAAACGTATATAGACATTGGTCCTGAACAGGTCCACATTCTTTCATTCTTCTTTGTTTGTATTCTTTGAGGACCTTTTTTACTTTGAAAATTTTTCTTTCATTCAAGATGGAATGATATTTGGCAAATCCTTTCAATGTGAGCAGAGGAAACATTTTGATCAATTCTGAGACAACAGCATCACAACTGCCTACAAAACAGAGTTGAAGCTTTGTTGTGTCAGTAAGCTTAATGTCAAGGTGCAGTTTCTAACAATTCGTTTTGTTGGGGGTGGTGTGAAATTGAGAAAGAAAAATACATTTGTTAACACAAATGATTTGCAACCCGTGTGCATTATTCGTTATGATGATTTAATTGTTTTGGTTAAAATGCTTAAACGAATTGTGAAGTTGACACCTTCTAGTATTTGATATTTGCACGCACTTGTTAATTATGTGTCATAATCTACTATGGCCTTGTTTGTATGCTTTGTGGAATACATGCAAGGACTTAACAAGTAATTTAAGCATTGCGTATTCATGCTAACTTAATGATACAGGTAGACATGATAGGCTTCCACTTCTGTGTTGATACCATAATAAATCGTTAATTCTCTAAAAGTTCGAACTTGTAGAGAATGTGAATCCAATCATATATCAAGCAAGAGCGGGGTCGTAGGATTACAATATACATTATTGGGTACCAATCGTACAACTACACTATAAATTCACACGATACTACCGTGGATAAGCACATGGGCAATTTAGGCCCATGGATAATTGAAGTGTTCTTAACATTCCAACAGATTCCTTAACCAAGGCGAGGATTGGTTTGTTAAGTTGCACGTTCGAAGACCAAGGCATAATTAACTTTCTCTCCTAGCGTCGTTTCAAGGGCAATACGTGATATTTGTAGTTTTAGAATATGTAAATCCTTGTTCAGTTAAAAGTGTGAGTTGCTTTTGCAGCCCTGTTGGTTGTTCAGATATTGGTTTTATCCCTTGTTTGTGGCTTTTGTTTATGTTTCCCGTGGTGGTGGTGGTAACCATAGCTTGTGGTAATTCGTGGCTCTCACCAGTGTGGATTTGTTCACAGATAGATCAATCATGTTGGTCTATCAGGATCTACGGAGTCACAGAGCATTGGTGATGAGCTTATCTTGGGCTTTTTACAAGGAGATAGATAATCGAGTTTTGTAGGAGGTAGAAGAGAAGTGGGTCAATCCAAGGAGCAGTTGATGTTGACACATTCATGCTAGCTAGCCCTTCTACTGAGAGAGCTGATGATGTTGACTTGCGTTGATGACACTTTTCCATACGTCTCCAGGAACCAAGAACAACCTCCTTTTGACAATAAGAATTTTGTAACATACATCAAGAGATATATCAAATTATTGGCACTCAAATTGGAAGTGGAGCAACAATAAGTCTTCGAGAAAAACATTGAGCTAACTAAGCTAGAGAGCGACCAAGTTCCCTTCAAGAACCTCCAATTATTTGCCTAGGGCTTGAAGGAAATCAAATGTTAGATTAAAGGGAGGTTATGATGCTAAGCTTATTGTAAAAGAAGGTGCTTTTTATAAAGTTAAAAAAAAAAATACATTGATATATATCTTTGCATTAAAAATATATGCATTAACACCACACATCACGGAAACAAAGGTGCAAGGGGTATATATATATATATTACCTGTTGTTGGCACAATAGAAAGTGGGTCATGGGCTTAGGTCAAACTCGATTTAAAAAATATATTTATATATTTAAAAAACCGCTGCAGTGAAATTCTCCCTCAACTTTGATTTTCCAAAATATGGAGTTCAGGGTCTTTGCTTGAATGCGCTTTAAGATCGTCTCATACTTTAATTAATATTGAATATTATGACATGAAATTAATGCATGTTTTGAAAATGTATGTGTTTGTATTGATTATTAATAAACATATAAATGTGACATTTTATGCACATAAATATAAAATTGCTAAGTCTATTTATCTAATAAAAATATTTCAGTACGTGTACTTTCTGTATTTTGTAGAAGTTCAAACACTACTATCAATTCATACACAAAATGGCACAATAAGGTTAAGTTCAACAACTAGAAAGTTCATTGGAGTTTTGACACATGCATTGTCAAAGACCAAAGATTTTCAAGTCCAAGACCTATGAAGTTAGGGGTGGGCATAAACCGATTTAATTCCGGTTAACCGACCGAACCGATTTTTAAATACGGTTCGGTAACCGAACCGAATAAGGGATGATAAGAGAATTTGTAAAACCGAACCGAAACCGGTTCCAAACGGTTCGGAATCGGTTCACAATTTTAAACCGTCCGATTAAAAACCGAATCGACCGATTGGTGCATATGCTGCATACTGTCGCACTGTATCACACCCCAAGGCAAAAGAAAAAAAGGCAAAAACGAAAACCCAATCTTTCTGTTTCTATTTCTTCTTGCAGAAATTCTAAATGAAGACGAAACCAGCGAGGAAACCAACCTTAAATTCAATATCTTGGTTTCTCAATATCTTACCGTATCTCAGATTCACTCAAACTCAAACTCTCAAACCCTAAATCCAACCTTAAAACCTCATCCTCTTCTGCAATGAAAGGCTTCCTCTTCTTTGCAATCACTCATCGAAATCCTTCCTCAACTCCTCTGCAATCATTCATTAAAACCCCATTGAAGCCTCATTTTAAACACCCACTGAAGCCCTTTCTTGTTGCTCATTGGCTTCTAGATATTCTCCAATAACTCAGGTTAGTCATTGAAAGATTTTATTTTTTATGTGTTTTCTTTTTCATTATTTATGATAATGGTTTGATCTGATGGATTCTTGTTACCAAAGATTAAAACAAGTTGGGGAAATGAATAAATGACTAATGAAGAATGTGGGGTGGTTTTTGTTTGTATGAGAGGTGTGTTGTAGTTGTATGGTCTAATAGTGATGTAGAAGGGGACATTGCTATGGAACTATGGGTATTAAGTTGGAGTGTGGAGACTGGAGAGAGATCAAATCGGCGTCTATTACACTAGATTTTGAAAATTATACACATTGAGTTTCTCCACCACTCCACGGCAGTTGGCAACACAGATCACAGTCCCAACCATGGGCAATTTGTTGGTTTTAAACAGTTGAAGCATGCTGACCAAACCTAGGGACTGAAACCTTCAGCATGATGATGTTAGTGAAAATTATTTCTCTATTGATGACCGAGGAAACCCTTCGCATGGTTGAATGTGTGTGTCTAAGTGAATGCTTTTCAATTTTCAAAAACTACCAATTTTATCATAAATTGAATGTAGACTAAACGATGACAAGTTTTAAATGTTCAAAGGTAAAGCGATTTTCCTCCCTACCACATGGCCACTTTCTTTATCCACAGATAATCATATAGCTTTATGGTTGCTTTCTCTATGCCAACACATAATATTTACTCATGCGTATGATATCGAATGCCTCTCAACCATCAAGCGCACTTCACTAATTATTGTGAGATGATAAATTTTTCAGCCACTCTCTATCTCTTACCCCTAGACCATTCTACCTTTTTATACAGATTATACTTGTAGGGGGGGAATTCATCATTGGAAGAAAAAAAGGGGCACATTTATTAAATTTCAGCAGCACTTCTTTCCAATATCTTCTCGATTTCTTATCAAAAATTCATTGCCCTTACTTTCCCAATCTTACCACCCCACCACCCCCTCCCCCAATTCTACACTTGTAGTGGGGAATTCATCATTGGAAGAAGAAAAGGGGCACATTTATTAAATTTCAGCAGCACTTCTTTCCAATATCTTCTCGACTTCTTATCAAAAACTCATTGCCCTTACTTTCCCAATCTTACCCACAACACACACCACCACCAAATTGCTTGTAGCGTGTCTCAATAATTTTTTTTTACAAACCAATAACAACTTAAGTACTTAAACAGACACATTTGCCGTTTGTGTCAATATCTTACACAGGCATGTAATTGCAGCGATGCATTTCAGGATTTCAGCATAACTCAACTAGTTGCTTTATTGTTGTTTTTTTGGCATGACAGTAGTGATGCTCACCAGCAAAATATTTAAATCCTTTTGAAATAGGGTAGTAGGACCAGTGAAAAAAACTCATACAACTTTCCCTGAAAGTATCTACCAAAAATTAAGTAAAAAAATTTGCTTTATATATAGGGATCATTTACTCCAATCATTTATATATAGGGATCATAAACCAGTCATTTATATATAGGGATCATTTACTCCAATCATTTATATATGCAGTATGTACTTAATAGTGCTTGAATATTCATTTGTTGTTGAATGAATAAGTGTAATGTCTGTCGGGTAGTTTGTTGAATATGCATTTTTCAGATTGTGTATGTACGTTCCATTGTACAGATTATGGAAGGCAACTGTGAGACTCCAACACCGATTATGGAAACCAATGGAACCACACCATTAACTACTCCTGCAGCAAGTGGTTTAGTAGTCAATCCAGCTGTCCAGCCTACTGAAGTTCCTCGTGATAATTCTTTATCCAAAAGGAAGAACAAGAGTGTAGCATGTGATCACTTCACCAAGCTCACCAACCCAGATGGTTCTAAGATGGACAAGCCTCAAGCTAAGTGCAACTACTGCCCCCAAGTCTACAATGTTCATTCCAAGTCTAATGGGACTTCAAGTATGAGGACTCACATGCTTTATCAATGCAAAAAATGTCCCCTCTACATTCCAGGTAAAAAACAAAGGTTTCTTACTTTTGATTCAGCTGAAAATGGTGGTAATAAGAGGTCTGTTAGTTATGATGTTGAGGTTTCTAGGCTTGCTTGTGCTAGGATGATAATTAGATATGAACTTCCCTTTAGTCATGTTGAGGGTCAAGGGTTTGTAGATTTTATGAGGGTAACTCAGCCTCTATTCAAGCTCCCTTCCCGTAGGACTCTAGTGAAAGATATCTGGGATCTTTTTCAAAGTGAGAAAACTAGGATGAAAAAAATATTCAGTACCTATTCTCAGAGAGTGTCCTTGACAACTGACACCTGGACTTCAATCCAGAATGTCAATTACATGGTCCTAACAGCACACTTTATTGATGACAATTGGGTTTTACATAAAAGAATAATAAACTTTGTTGTAATTCCTAATCATAAGGGCAAGACCATTGGGAAGCTTGTAGAGTCATGCTTGATAGGATGGGGAATAGATAAGATTTTTACTATTGTGGTTGATAATGCTAGCCCGAATCAAGTTTCACTTGATTATATGAGGGAAAAAATAGGAAATTGGAAGGAGCTAGTGTTGAATGGGATATTTTTGCACATGAGGTGCTGCTGCCATATCCTTAACTTAATTGTTAAGGATGGCATGGAGGAGTTGGATGCCTCGATAGATGCTATTAGGAATTGTGTGAAGTACATCAGATCCTCTTCTGTAAGATTAGAGAAGTTTAGGAAGTGTGTTGCTCAGGAAAAAATAGAGTACAAGGGTGGGATTGTTCCTTTGGATGTTTGCACAAGGTGGAACTCTACCTATTTCATGTTAGATATAGCTGTGAAGTTTAAGAAGGCTTTTATGAGGTTGGAGGATGATGATACTCAGATGGAGAGTTATTTCTTAGAAAGGGTGGGTAGAAAAAAAAGGGATGGGCCTCCAAATTCAGTTGATTGGGATAAGGCAGCAAGACTTGTGAAGTTTTTGAAGATTTTCTATGATGCAACACTACAATTCAATGCTACCAAGGTTGTGACAGCAAACCAACCTCTTCTTTGGATGTGCACAATTGTAGGAGAGATAGAGAAATGCATCAGTAGTGATGATCCCCTATTAGTCAGCATTGGAACATCAATGAAGAAGAAGTTTGACAAGTATTGGAGAAGGCTGGAGGACTTGAACAAAATATGTGTGATTGCTGTAGTCATGGATCCTAGGTACAAGTTGTTGTATCTGCAATACTTCTTTCCCAAGTTGCAGCAAGACAAGACCATGGTTGGAGTGATGGTTGAGAGATCAAGACCATGTTTTTGCAGGTTTTTTATGAGTATTCTGATGCTGATCCAGAGGCTGCCCAAGCTTCTATAAATGCCACCATGCCAAGATCAGAAAATGCACTTGTTGATGTTGGTGAGGACATTCATGCTCAAACATTTTACGAGTTTATGAAGCTCAGGCAGGAGCAGGATGTTGTGGAGATTAAAACTGAGGTGGACAAATATTTGCTAGAACCAACTGAAGACCCTTCAAATAGCAATTTCAATCTTCTTGGCTGGTGGAAGGAGAATGCAACTAGATATCCTATTTTATCTCAGCTTGCAAGAGATGTATTTGTTGTTCCTACCTCTACTGTTACATCCAAGAGTGCTTTCAGCTTAGGAAAAAGGGTCATTGATCCTTTTAGGGTCAGCTTAACTCCCAAGATGGTTGAATGTCTAGTATGTTGCAATGACTGGTTGATGGGTAATAGTATGTGTTCCCTATATAAAGAGCCAACCAAGACTGAGCTTGACTTGTATACCGAACTGGATAAACTTGAAGCAGGTAATCTTACTTGTTTATTATAATAATATTTATTTCTCATTTCTAGACTTTACAGATTTCTAATTCTGGTTTTGTTTTTATTTCTATGAACTAGAGTATGGGGTTGCACAGATTTCTATTTCTGAATATTGAATTGTTGGTTGCTGAATTGCTGAGTTGCTCAAAAATGAATTTCTAATTTTTAGTTGAAGTTGTTAAGATTTCTATTTGGGTTTATATTATTTACTTTCAAACTTTCAGTTTTAAGATTACACGTTTGGTTATTAGGTGATTTCATGTTCAATCAACTATACTTCAAGTTCAAGGTGATTTTACAAATATACTTGTACTTTTACAAGTATACTAGTGTATTTTCAAGTCTAATTGTGATTGTACTTGTCAGAGGTGTGTTTGTGCTAGTTTTTCATATCAAGAATATATGAAATCTGCAATCCTTCAGTTTTTCATATACTGTTTTACAGAATACTGTTTTACAAGATTACAGAATATACTGTTTTACAGAATTACAAATACTGTTTGTCAGAGGTACAAATATTGTTTTACAGAATTACAAATATACTGTTTTACAGAATTACAAATACTGTTTTTCATATTGCAATCCTTCAGTTGGGTCATGAAATTTGGCTTGGAATCCTTCAGTTGGGTCATATTGCAATCCTTTAGTTGGGTCATGATTTCTGAGTGTTTAATGCTGCAGAAATCTGCAATCCTTCATTTGGGCTAAAAATGGAGTTGAGACAATATGCTGAAAAAGTTAAAAACATGGAGTTGAGACCTAACAGCTTAAAAACATGGAGTTGAGACCTAACAGTTAAAAATAAAGACAAACGAATCTAGCCTAATTTCATTGTCAATTTTCATTTGGGCTAAAAATGGGCTAAAAAATTTCATTGTCAATTTTCATTTGGGCTAAAAATGGGCTGAAAAAATTAAAACCGAATTTTCAGCCCAACCGAACCGAAATTCGGCCCAACCGATTTTCTCGATTTACCATATACAAAATCGGTTTCGGTTTTGGATTTGGGCTAACCGATTGAAAATGGTTCGAAAGCGGTTTGGGCCTCAAACCGAACCGAACCGACTTTGCCCACCCCTATATGAAGTCAAGCCTACAAAGCACCACCATCTACGGATCTCAAGAAAATTAATATGAATATTTGGACATCCACATGGCCAATTTCATCATAGCCAAAAAAAAAAAAATCTACAAACTCCAAAAGTGTTAAGTAAACCTCCACTCATTCTCACATTTTTACCCGTTTCCTTATTGCATAATTCACATCCAAGTCTATTTTTCTTTATTTCACTCCATCGCTTTTACCCATTTTCCATATTTTGCTCCACCTTCAACGTGGAACATTTCGTTATTCTCATTCATAAACAACTCCCTATAATTTCATCAAGCCTATGTGCATGCTCAAAATACAAATCGCTCTATTATTCCTACACATTTTCACATATCCATATAATAGTCTCACCCTTTTTCACCTACAAATAACCTCATGTTTGGACACACTTCATCTCACATGATCATACTTTGGAGAGAACAATTTTGAGAGATAAGTAGTTGTAGTATTTGTAGAGTTTAGAGAAAAATAAGTAGAGTGGAGGCTTAGAGCTAACCATGTGTGGTTAACATCCCACCTTAGGGTGAACCCATGAGAGGACAGCTCCAAGTAAGCTATTTTAAATTAAATTTTTTTTCCATTTTCATGTATTAAAGAATTATATTTAGTTAGATTGGTCTTGTAACTTGGTTATGTCATGAACCTATGAGGTAAGTTACATGGTTTGTGTTATGTTACATGAATTCAACTCGTGTTTTCTTCTTCTACTTCTTAAGCTCAAGATTAGATAAGTTTCTATACTTGCAATTTCTCTAAAAAAACTCAAGTACAATGTTTACATATTATTAGTCTAAGTTTTATTATGATTTGTTAGATATTGATATTGGGTGTTTCTTTTTGGTGGATTCGTTTTATGCTTTTAAATCCATATTTGATTACTAAGTTTCTAATAAAACTTTGAAATAACTTTGTTTGTAATGCTCTATTTTCTATCCTAAGGTGAGATGAGAGTCTACCTTAGGATGCGCTAATGAATTTAAAAAAGATTAATCTAAGAGTGGCCTAGTGGTGTCATTTACTCAAGATGGTAAACGCAAAGCCCTACTCTCACATTTAGGTTTTACTTTGCATTTTTATTATATGCACTTCTATTTATCTTATATTTTCATCAACAACTCTTTATTTTACTTGGTTAAGTATTTCAAGTTTGATTTTAGAATCAGATTTCCAACTTCTATTTACCCTCATTGTGGGATTCGAGTACATAACCACAACGATATAATGCACACTCTGATACATCTCATTCCAGATCACCCAACAAACAAGAAGGTACTAATCCACACAAAACTCCATGTTTGAACCAATCAATACTCTATCCAACTAACTCAGAAACTGGGAATCATCAATCTAACCTACTAGGTGTTGAACATGATAACTAAAGTGTTCTAACATAAGGACATGATGTAACAACTGGTTGACGAACTCTTTAGTCCCTCTGTAAACTGCATGCCACTTCCACCTATGTTCCTTTTGACTACAACATCCCTTTTTGTTCCATGCTTGCTTGAGCCTCTCTAAATTTCCTAGACCATAAGCCATATATACTTGGAAAGAAAACCGTTAACTACTGTCTCACTATGGCACACATCCAATTTTTAGGATTAACCTTGCAAGAAATACTGCTAAGGATTCAAGATAGTCACTCATTTGTTTGTTTCATATGAGTTCCATGGGTGTATTGGGATCCACTTTAACCTTCTATAGACATATTTTCCCTAAATTACTTTTCTCTAAATTATACTATGTAGGCCGATACTAGGACTCAAGCTCAAAGCTTAAAAATGCATATCCATATGTTTTTTTGTTTGAGATTATATGCATTAAACCGTGGTTATTTAAGTTTCCAACACATGCAGAATCTCATGTTCCAAGATGTACTTGATTCACAAAACAAAACAATAGTACCTATAGTCGAATTTGGGGTTTGCACACAATCTGCAACGGAGGTATATGTCACATCATATGTTGAGCTTGAATTAATAATCAATTAGAGGAGATAACTTAGGGAAATGATTGATTCAATGGAATTAATAATCAATTAGCCTTCACAACAACCTTTTGCCTGTCCATGTACAATCCACATGAATTTGCCCCAAAGAACCACTTGTTAGTGGTTCGAAATCAAATTCATCAAAAATCTGCATGTTCATTGGAAAAATGTTTTGCTCAGTAAGTCAAAATCCATAATCGTTGTATTGAATGTAGCTATGCTATATAATCCACAACTTTGAAATATTATTATATCAAGAAGAAGGCACATTTACATTCAATCAAACAAATAAGCGGTTCTCTGAATGGAACAGAATAATTTAAAACACACTTACTTCATCTAGCATTGCGTCAAACTTTTTTTTGAAGACCTCATCACTCGGGAATATGGAGAAAACAAACATCTATAAAGCATGGAATACATGTTCATAATTTCTAGGTACTTTATCAGGAACCAAGGAGGCATGCTGAGCAATGAGTTGACCAAGTTTCATATAAATCCCACCATTCTTTAAAAACAGGTCGTGAAGCCTGAATGCTAATCGGATACACACTCGGTGTTCGACTCTAGTTCTCTCTACACTTGCTTCCGAAAGCCCCAACAATGAATACTTATAATATGTTAAACAAAAGAAATAAACACATTATGTTGTATGTAATTCTAAGCACTAAATTTTCGTTGCGGAATTGATTTGATGCACAACCAACTGAAGGCTATGGCTGTAGTGGTGACAACACTGAAATAGAGGCGAGTGTAGACTTTTTAGGTGGGATCGTCGTCAATGAGGACTTTAACAACTACAAATCCATCCAGTACCCAAATAGCTAGCATCCCCGACTCTGCACAATATAGATCTTAAGAAAGAGTGAAGAACCAAATGGAAAAGCAACTAGCACGCCAAGTCAAGTGAAGAGTGAAGAAATAAAATAGTAAGGCACCAAGAAGAAAAGATATCTCTCATTCAAACGACACACTCAAGCGGCTACAACTTGTTGTGGCATTTGAAGCGCTTCTAACTACACCTATGAATTCTTCTTCTCACCACCACCCACCTGAAATTTCACCTTACCACCACATTATATAAATTTCACCTTGCCCTAATTGTATTATTAGCCTATCATCAATAATAGAATTATGGTAGGGCTTAAATTGGTATTTATACATAAATAACCTTCATAATCAATTTAGTAACGTCAAGACTTACAACATGTAACTAGAAACATGTTTATGACACTGGTTTTGTTTCTTAATGATTACAATTGATCGGATTTAATCAAACACCACTCACTTATAGTTTAATTGTCTACAACGTATAATAATATGAACTATGTAGGTCTACCTTAAGGAAATTTTCTAACACCGGGTTGGTTTAGAGAGTGTTTTGCTATTAAGAATGAAGAAATATTGAAGCATTCCTTATGAAGGATTAAGAATTTTGTGGACTCGAGAATGATGTTTTAAGCAAGTGAGTTTTCAGATTAACTTCTTCTATGTCTAGTAAAAAATTTTGTAAACAACAACCACATCTTGAAGAATTCACCAAACCACCAACCAATTTTAGATAAACAAGAAGAAGAAGCCATCAAAAGCTATGTTAGATGTTTGAATACGACTCGAAAAAAATTCAAGTAGTTGTTATTGGACTTGCCATGTGGGCAACAAGTTTACTCGCCATTTTTTGTTTTTTTTTTTTTTTGCATCAAACCAACTCAAATTTCAAAAAATAAAAAATTGAGTAGTTGTTTTTTAACTTGCCAGATGGTTTGCGAGTTGGTTATGGTTTACTCGCCAATGTTTTTTTCACATCAAACCAACTCGAGGTGACACACATCTCAGTTTAAAAAAATCGACTATACCTCCCTCTACTCGCCAGAAGGGATGCGAGTTGGGTTATTCTTACTTGTCGGTTTTGTTGATTTCTTCAAATCGAACCGACGAACCAGATAACACCTCTCGGTTTTCAAAAAAAAGAAAATAAAAAAAAATTCAAGTACACTTCACTCAATTGGACCAATAGGATGTGAGATGTGTTATTCTTAATCACCATTGATTTATTCTCGAGAAATTCTAGATGTCGAGGTTTTGGGCGAGGGATGGCGCGTCGCACGCGAGCAGCTGACGTGGTGAAAAAAAAAAAAAAATTTGCGAGGGAATGAAAAATTTGGGCGAGAAGAAGAGGGATTCATTTCCCTCTCTCGCTCCCTGTGTCTCTCACTCCCTCTGTCTCTCGATCCCTCTCCCTCTCCCTCTCCCCATTATCGACACATTCGACCTCCCTCTCCCCATTTTCGGCAGATTCGACCTCTCCCCCAAACGAAGCTCCTCCTCTCTCCATCAACACTAAAACGAACGAGAAGAACGAAAATTTAGGAAGAAGAAGGAAATAAGGAGAAGAGAAGAAGGTCTCCTTCGTCCCTTCCCTCTCGCAAAAGGTAAATTTTCCCTCTCATTTTAGGTTTTAGGTTTTAGGTTTTAGGTTTTAGGTTTTTGGTTTTTAGTTTTTGATTTTCCCTTTACTTGGGTGTTTTAGGTTATTGGTTTCGGACAAGAAGTTGGTTTTCATCGCTCGGACGCAGAGGTAAGCCCATTCTTCTTCTCTTCGTTTCGTCTTCAGATCTAGGGTGCATTTTTTTATTTATTTCAGTGTTCTTCAGCCGAAGAGCTTCATCTAGGGTTTTTTTTTTTTTTTTTTCAGTGTTCTTCAACCGAAGAGCTTCAGTGTTCATGTGGGTTCATTTATTTTTTTTCAGTGTTCATGTGGGTTTTTTTTTATTTTTTTTTATTTTTATGAATTGTGGGTTTTTTTTATAACTGGTTCATATCTGTAGAATTTTTCTTTTCTTTAAGATTTGTTTTCATCAAAACTATTCTTAGATCTATATTCTTAATCGTGTTAAGGCACCACATGCGAGGTAATACTCGGCGAGCCCACGATTATTAAGATTAGATTAAAGAAGAATCTTCAAAATCATGACTATATTCATGATATTTATATCAGATCTAGGGTTCATTTTTTTTTTATTTCAGTGTTCTTCAGCCGAAGAGCTTCATCTAGGGTTCATTTTTTTTATTTATTTCAGTGTTCTTCAACCGAAGAGCTTCATCTAGGGTTCATTTTAATTGTAATAATTTCAGTGTTCATGTGGGTTTTTTTTTTTTTTTATGAATTGTGGGGTTTTTTTTTTTTTTTTTTTATAATTTCAGTGTTCATATCTGTAGAATTTTTTTTTTTGTTTAAGATTTTATATATATAAGCATCTTTTTATCTCTGTGTTTTCATCAAAACTCTTCTTAGATCTATATTCTTAATCGTGTTAAGGCACCACATGCGAGGTAATACTCGGCGAGCCCACGATTATTAAGATTAGATTAAAGAAGAATCTTCAAAATCATGACTATATTCATGATATTTATATCAGATCTAGGGTTCATGTAGGGTTCATTTTTTTTTTTAATTTCAGTGTTCTTCAGCCGAAGAGCTTCATCTAGGGTTCATTTATTTATTTATTTATTTCAGTGTTCTTCAACCGAAGAGCTTCATCTAGGGTTCATTTTAATTGTAATAATTTCAGTGTTCATGTGGGGTTTTTTTTTTTATGAATTGTGGGGTTTTTTTTTTTTTTTTTTTTTTTTATAATTTCAGTGTTCATATCTGTAGAATTTTTCTTTTTGTTTAAGATTTTATATATATAAGCATCTTTTTATCTCTGTGTTTTCATCAAAACTCTTCTTAGATCTATATTCTTAATCGTGTTAAGGCACCACATGCGAGGTAATACTCGGCAAGCCCACGATTATTAATATTAGATTAAAGAAGAATCTTCAAAATCATGACTATATTCATGATATTTATATCAGATCTAGGGTTCATCTAGGGTTCATTTTTTTTTTAATTTCAGTGTTCTTCAGCCGAAGAGCTTCATCTAGGGTTCATTTTTTTATTTATTTCAGTGTTCTTCAACCGAAGAGCTTCATCTAGGGTTCATTTTAATTGTAATAATTTCAGTGTTCATGTGGGTTTTTTTTTTTTTATAATTTCAGTGTTCATATCATGTATTCTATTTCCTACTTGAACTGTAAATTAGTTGAACCTGCCACTAAGGTCCTAGATTTTTTTTGTTTAATTTCAGTGTTCATGTGGTTTTGTTTTTTTGTTTTTTTCATTTCATTTCTGTTTTGATTTCTGCTTATCATCTCCCTGTGATTTATAAACAAACATTACAGGAATGGATAGTGTAGAAGATAATGATTGTATGTTGGTGGAAGAAAATGTAGAAGAGGTGAGGGAACCTAAATATGGGATGGAATTCGTCAACCTTGACGAGTTTCAACGATATTATCGTGAATATGGTAATGCAAAGGGATTTCCAGTTAAAATAATGACTACTGAAAAAGATGATGATGGAAAACCTTCGTTCATTCAGCTTTCATGTGGTCGGGCTGGGAAGCAAAGAGGTGATGGAAAAAATGTTGTTGGATTGCGTCCGTCGACCAAATGTGGTTGTCAGGCTAAGATTAGAGGTCAAATACGGGTTGATGGAACAGTTTCAGTGAAAAGAGTTACACTTGATCACAATCACGTGTTAAGCCCTAGTAAATCAAAATTTTATCGAAAGAACAGATATATGAGCTCGTATGTGAAGAAGAGGCTTGAATATAATGATAGGGCAGGTATTAGACCAAATAAGAGTTATTCGTCATGTGTGGTTGAAGTTGGTGGCCATGAAATGTTACCTTTTTCCCAAAAAGACTGTTACAATTATTTGGACAGAGTGAGGAAGTTGAGACTTGGTGAGGGGGATGCGATGGCTCTTAATAACTACTTCCAAAGAATGCAAGCTAATAATGCTGATTTCTTTTATACGATGGATTTGGATGATGAAGGTAGGTTGAGAAATGTATTTTGGGCTGATGCATGGAGCAGGGCTGCTTACAAGGAGTTTGGGGATGTTGTTACATTTGACACTACGTACTTGACAAATAAGTATGAGATGCCATTTGCTCATTTTGTTGGGGTGAATCATCACGGTCAGTCAATTCTTTTGGGATGTGGATTGATATGTGGTGAAACGATTGAAGAATTTGTATGGCTTTTTCAAACATGGCTCGTGTGTATGAATGACAATGCTCCGTCTGCTATAATCACTGATCAAGATAGGGCAATGAAGAGGGCCATTGAAATTGTATTTCCTAGCACACGACACAGATGGTGCTTGTGGCATATCATGAAGAAGTTGCCTGAAAAATTGTCTGGTTGCAATCAATATGAGGCGATCAAGTTTGCAATGCAAAGAGCAGTTTATGATTCCCTGTCTTATGATGAGTTTGAAGAAAATTGGCATGGTTTTATTGATAAATATAGTCTGCATGAAAATGACTGGTTGGGTGGATTATACTCTGAAAGGATGCGATGGGTGCCAATATTTCAAAGAAATGGTTTTTGGGCGGGGATGTCTTCAACTCAAAGGAGTGAAAGCATGAATGTTTTTTTTGATGGTTATGTTAATTCAAAAACCACATTGAAGCAATTTGTAGAACAGTATGAGAATGCACAACGAAGTAAAGTACAAAAGGAAGTTGAACAAGACTTTAAATGTTTTAGCCGAAGCCTTCCATGCATTACTCCTTACGCAATAGAGAAAAAATTTCAAAATGCTTACACTATAAAAAAATTTAAAGAGATCCAAAATGAGATCCAAGGGAATCTATGTTGTAGAATTGTGGGTGAAGATATGGATGGGGGTGGCTGTGAGTTGTACACTATTAAACAAGACTTGCTGATAAATGATAGGCAATGATCGGTCCATTATGTAGTCTCTTTAAATGTTGACGACTTTGGCATCAAGTGTAACTGTCAATTGTTTGAGTTCAGGGGGATTTTATGCAAACATATATTTAAAGTCTTGTTTGAAAGAGAGATTCATGATATACCTGATAACTATGTTCTTCGGAGGTGGAGGAAAGATGTTAAGAGGGCTCATACGAAGGTGAAAATTATTTATTCAGATTGGGGAAAGAAGCCTGAAAATGTGCGATTTGAAACGATGTGCAATGCCTTCTATGAAATGGCTGAATTCGCCGCTGAGGATGAAAAGAAGACAATCGAAGTTCAAGAATGGATCACTTTGAAGATGGACCAATATAAAATTGTCGGTGGTGATGAGCATGTTGATTCACATAGGTATTTGGAACTGGGCACCACTACTTCTAGTTCTGCCATCCAGATTCATAGTCCATTAGCGGTTCGTAGCAAAGGACGACCGTCTAAATCAAGGATAAAATCCACCATCGAGAAGGTGTGTAAAAGGAGACAAGGGAAAAAAAAGAAAGACACGCAAACGAATCAGGCCATTGAGACTAATCTGGTATGTTTTGCAATATGTTTTATGAATGTATATATTTTTATGTTACATATATTGAAAATGTTATTTACAAATGTCATTTGTAGGGTTTACAGTGTATGCCTCATGTTATGCCTCGTGAAAGCAATCCGATGGCTAGTCAAAGCAATACACAGGTTTGTTTTTTATATTTACAAGGTATGAATCAGTAACTATGTTTGGCCACTTATGATTTGTATGTTTGTTATCGTTAAGGATGATAATACGGGGTCACGCGATTTACAACCTGGAAGCGTTGATCAATTCAACTCGCTCCTCTCACAGGTACATATTATGTAGTTTGTATGTATCTCTTTGTACGGTTTGTTAGTTATGTGTTTTGTATGACTCCTATTATTTATTTTTGCAGCCGCCTTTGCAGCCACCCGGTTCAAGCCACGGAATGGACTATACAAATTATAGGTTATGATAAGGTTAGTCATCGTTGTCTGTGTATGGGACAGGCTTACCCCTTAAGTAACATATTAGAGAAACTCTTTATGTTGTTGAGCATCTATGGTATCACTTTTTATTTCCTGTACTGGTGAGTTTAGTCAGAAAAGTTATTAGTGTTGTTATCTGATATGTATGTTATATTTCTACAGAAATTCTAAATGTCGAGGAAGTGGGCGAGGAAATGAGCGAGGGGAGGGATGTGGCGGGATGGGGACCATTCACCTCCCTTGGGATGTGTGTTGTCTTTTTCGGCGCGCGCATCCCGAGGGAGGTTAACGATCCCCATCCCACCACCTCCCTCCCCTCGCTCATTTCCTCGCCATGTAGAATAACTCATATTTCTATATACAAAATCCATAAGATCTATTCTCATAAATAGACCTCCCCCCATTATAATAATAAGATTAGATTGGAATAAGTAAAGCGTAAATACGTCACTAATGTTTTGCTAGGGCGTTCAAACATCAGAATGAAGCAGTTGGAAAGTATCTTGTCGTGTTATTTAGTGATTTGAATACAACAAAATCGTGAGGGATTACTTAAATCTTAGAGAATAAATTGAAGGATAATTACAAGTTTCAGTTTGAAACATAAAACAGTTTCAGTTTGAAACATAAAACAGTTTCAGTTTTGAAACATAATTTGAAAAGATGTGAGTTTCAGTTTCAGTTTCAGTTTCAAAACATAAAACATAATTTGTCTTAACTTATCAAAACATAATTTGAAACATAAAACAGTTTCAGTTTTATTGCAAAGATGTGAGTTTCAGTTTCAGTTTTATTGCAAAGATGTGAGTTTTTTGTCAGTTTCAGTTTTTTGTCAGTTTCAGTTTCTATCTACCTGATGCTTCTACCTTGCTAGATGGTGATTGACCATTTTTCGGAATGAGATATGGGCATGTTTCACTATCTGAAGCAATGACAAAGGTCAAGCTCGTGGCTTCTCTTGGGGCTTCACTGGTGTGGTTTTCTGCTGGCTCCAGTCTTGTTCATTCCTTGATCCAAGAAACTCTCCCCTCTTGGTTTCTATCAGTGCATGGGTCAGAGTAGGAAGAAGGATGGGAGCAATGCTGGGAGGTTATGCACTTGCATATTTTGCAGTTGATGTAAATTCAGTTTTTATCTTCAGTTGATGTTCAGATATTCAAGCTTTTTTATCTTCAGTTGATGTAAATTCAGTTTGCAATGTGTAAATTCAGTTGATGTAAATTCAGTTGATGTAAATTCAGTTTGCAATGTCAGTCGTTTTTATCTTTGAATGTGTATTTGTCGCATTGTTTGATAATGTGTAAATTCAGTTGAAATGTTCAGATATTGAGGTCGTTTTTATCTCAGTTGTTTTATCAGTTGAATGTGTATCTGTTAGGTGCTCTATGAGTTAGATGTTAGATGTCTGTTAGCTATATCTGTTAGGTGTTAGGTACTATTAGGTCCTATATCTTAGTTATCGGTCTGCCATACATTTCCTCGTCACCAAAACCAAGGGGTGATGGAAGTGCTAATAATGTCATCCAAACTTTGTAACTTATCTTGTGTAAACCATTCTTAAAACTTTGTATTCACTAATAATGGCATCCAAACTGTCACAGAGGTGACGAATTGGCCAGACAAAAACAAAGAAAACTGGATTGAATTGATAGAAATGAAAGAGAAGTAAACAATATATCAAGTTCCTTCTTAGAACAAGAGCCTCTTGAAGTGCTCTATTAGGAGAATAGCCTTCTCGAATTGGCTTGTTACAATACATTGTGTTACAGTTCTTTTCTATCAAATAAAATCTTTCTTTGCTTCACATCAATCTTGGTTATCTGTCAATGCAATACAGTCTTCAATTCAGCAGTTCTTTAGTATGTCCTCTTCATCTTGCTTGAGTGAATTGCTTCCATTGCTTACAATCTGCTGATAAGAAGATAAATATAGGTCAGACCTTATCAGTATCCTGATTCAATTCATAGCAACAATTCATAGAAATGAACAACTAATACACTTAACATGTTTCCTGATTCAATTCATAGCAACAATAGAATGGTTAGCAACAACTAATACACTTCTACAGAATGGAACTTGCTTGGCAGTTTTGATATGATCTGACAGTGAATGGAAAATCAAAAGGGTTTATGAGGACCATTCAACCCCAAACCCCAGATATTAAAACAAAATCATGAAATCAAATATGGGATAGAATCAATGAACAGATTAAGGTGAGTAAAACCCACTCATATTTCATGGAAATCGAAACTATGAACAAGAAAGTGAGAAAACTTACCCACTAAAAAGGTGCACCTCTTCCCTCTTACAACCTAGAGTGGTCGAGTGAAAATTTTAAAGTCCCGAGGGTTCCATCCATTGATGTTGCTTTGCAGTGACTATGAGCATCCACACATCCGCCTAGTCCCACCACTAGTATGTTCCAGTTCCACTGCAACATAGAATTACTTTAGAGTAGGCAATGGTGGTGGTGGACTGGTGTCTGACAACTGCAAAAAAACACTCCTTCCTAAAGAAAATGGCAATCATAAAGTAAGAAAACTCTGTGGCTTCATGAGTTCTTAATGAGAAGAATAGAAGGTTAAAACACAGAGATGAGATCATATTGAAAGATATAGGGAGAAGTGGATAATTTTCGCTCAAGGGAAAAGAAAGCTTGCAAAATCTGAAGTTGTCTAGATCGTATATTAACCTTTTTGGTTCTTCAAATCTGACTCTCATTTGTGCGGCTCAACATTTTCTACCATACAACAAAAAAATCACTGAATACAAGGGAACTTTAACAAATGAAAAAAATTAAAATGAAATGAAAAATTTTCATTTCCAAGGCAGTGGACTCTTTCCAAGGCAGTGGCCTATAATTCCTTATTATCCAACAACTAAATTATTCTTGTTTCACTTACTAGAAGTCAAAATATTGGTACCTCATGCATCAACTTAAACCTGCCACACGACTATGAATCTCAAACAAGATGTAAAAGTTGAATCAGTTGTCAAATGTGTAAAATAGTTTTAGAACATTGCAGAACTTATCCTAAGTAGGTTAGGTAACTTATTACCATACATACACCGGTATACAAGTCAGAGTTGGATTTACAACAACCACTGCTTGTGCATGAAGATGATATGGAGCTAAAAATGGGGAAGTACCTTCTTTGCATCTTTTTCATAAATAGCGTAGAACAGTTCAAGCAATCTCTCCTTGGTGAATGTTTTGATCTCTCCCATCATACTGAAGTCATAGTATATGAGGGTACCATCCTTGTCAATAGCGAGGTTTCCAGGATGAGGATCAACATGAAAAAAACCAGTTTTCAATATCTGAAACAGTACAAAAGGAAGCCGTATTGGTGTGACAGAAAATGCAAGCTTGATAAAACCAAGAAAAAATAAGATAATTATAAGTGATATTTAGATGGAAGATACTTTGATCATCATTCATCCATCATTGTGCAAAGAGTGATCCTGTATAGTATGTGCTAGCAAGAAGTATAGTTGTTGAAACAAGAAAAGCAAGTTTGCAAACCTGAATCAAGTATGACTCGATAGACCGTGAGGCAATCAAAGAACGATCATATCCCCTCGCATCAAGCACATCCAATTTGTTTATTTTGATACCTATTCACAGGGTTTTCAATAAGAAATTAAGTTAAACTTAAAACAAAACACAGACAAAGACGTGCAGTATATGGATATGATGTCACAGAGTTATGTAAATTCAAGAACTAATATCTACAATGAAGAATATCAAGTATACATGTAGTTTAGCTAGAAACGTACAGGTACACGAACCCACTTTACGTTGCGGAAGTCCCTTCGGAATTTATCAGCATTTTCCCCTTCATTTATGTAATCAATTTCCTGATACAAAGTCCTGAAGAGGGATACTGAATGATCAATATCGTGATCAAACATGCATGAAAATGTGCACATATTACAGGCCAGGGACGTTACACAACAAAGCAAAATTAAGTTATGATCCAAGTTGAGACACAAGAAGCATAAAGAATGATTATTTCTGTCTTAAATGTAAATAGTGGATCGTTATTCCAATTCTAACTGATCACTGCAATTCCTAAGCTAAGATTGAGAAATAAGAGTTAAAACTCAAAAATAAAAAAGTGATGACATTTAGGCATATCCATCCAAAAGCATTTCCAATGGACACCAATATACAAACAGGCATGAGCTTTCTTGGTTAGCAACTATGTTCATAAAAATGTTGATAGATAACAAATTTGTGTAGTCTGATTGATACAAACAGCCACAAACCTGAGGCTTTTGATGAACTGGACTGATTTTGTAATAAAAAGTCCATCAAAGCAGCCTCTAGGAGGTGTAGTTGCAATAAGATGATATCATCCCAGAACAGTTTTTCATTAAGGGTCAGGATCCAGTGACATAAAATGGAACACAGTATCGGAAATTGAGAGAGAAAGAGAGAGACCGTACTTGCAAAGATGATATGCCACCCCACGCCTTTATGAAGTCGCCTTCTTCAAAAAGTTTAAGCTCTGGTGCTGATGGTGAATGATCAGAACTTAACATGTCTGTGCCCTTCCTGCAGTGAAATGCCTTCAATAACGTGCTGCATTCATCTCGTTATGATCAAATAGCATTACAGAATTGAAAATTTACCACTAAAGCATCCCATATCTTTTCTTTATTGTCTGCATCTCGAATTGGCGGAGCGCACTTGAAACGAGTATCCCCAACATGGAACTTCAAGCATATTCTTAGTGACCTGCAAGTCACACTCAACACATCCCATCATTCAAATAACTTGAATGTAATCTATAAAGCAATTAAAGATACGAGAGCGATTCATTTTAGATGTAATCTATAAGCAAATCAGTGCACTTACAGAGAGTAGGAAGTCTGATGAAGAATCCTGGCAGAATTTGGAATGCAAACAGCAAGCGACACAATGAAATGACAAGCATACCATACGGAAAAAAAATATAACAATATGAAACACAAATTTAATTGGAATATGAAATATATTCACATCATACATATTTATGTACATATTACATTACATATAATTCCATCATTCGTCCAACTGCTTAAGAATATTTATTATACCTAAGATAATAAGTACAATTATCAAAGTATTGATTAAGTCCCTCGTGAAAGCCCAAGGATCATTGTTCCCTTGACTGACATTCGATGGACCGGCTTGATCATTCGATGGACCGGCTTGATCGTCAACAACTACATTGTTAACTGTGACATCTTCATTGTTGTGGGATTCCTCCGAATCTCTCCTCGCCGCTTCTGAGCGAACCCACAACTTGTATGATTCCTCAGCTTCTTCAACTGACATAAACCCCTTGTAAGAAGCACGACTATACCCTGATACCGACGAAAAACATGCGGGCCAGTTTAGGTATACTCCTGGCTGACGACCTCGATAGACAACATACGCTCTGAATGCCATTCCTGCAACAGGAGGGGATATAAGGAAGAGGGAAGTATAGTGTGAGAGGCTGTTGGAATTCAGGCGTGCGAACAAAGTCGAAACTCACACAAAGGTCTAAAAGTTCATTAACATCTTGAAACTCAAGTACATAAACCTAAGATGTACAGACTATTTCTGAACAAAAATCGTAAACCCTAGATCTAAAATAAGAGGAGAAAAAATAAATTGAAGCTTTGAAGGTTGAAGACGAAACGAAGAGAAGAACAAAGGGAGTTAGTGTTGCATACGATTAAACCTTATCGGTTGTTTCTGCCTTAATTTCATTATACATTACAACAAGACTTTATTTAGTTAATATGTACAATAAATACAGAAAGATGAAAACTTAAGAACAGAAGGAAAGACTTACAAATAAAAGGCTAAAGGTTTTTAAGCCATAATTTTATTTGCATTACCATATTCATGATAATATCGTTGGAACTCGTCAAGGTTGACGAATTCCATCCCATATTTAGGTTCCCTCACCTCTTCTACATTTTCTTCCACCAACATACAATCATTATCTTCTACACTATCCATTCCTGTAATGTTTGTTTATAAATCACAGAGAGATGATAAGCAGAAATCAAAACAGAAATGAAATACACAACATAGAATAAATATCATGAATATAGTCATGATTTTGAAGATTCTTCTTTAATCTAATCTTAATAATCGTGGGCTCGCCGAGTATTACCTCGCATGTGGTGCCTTAACACGATTAAGAATATAGATCTAAGAAGAGTTTTGATGAAAACACAGAGATAAAAAGATGCTTATATATATAAAATCTTAAACAAAAAAAAAATTCTACAGATATGAACACTGAAATTATAAAAAAAAAAAAAAACCCCACAATTCATAAAAAAAAAAAACCCACATGAACACTGAAATTATTACAATTAAAATGAACCCTAGATGAAGCTCTTCGGTTGAAGAACACTGAAATAAATAAAAAAATGAACCCTAGATGAAGCTCTTCGGCTGAAGAACACTGAAATAAAAAAAAAATGAACCCTAGATCTGATATAAATATCATGAATATAGTCATGATTTTGAAGATTCTTCTTTAATCTAATCTTAATAATCGTGGGCTCGCCGAGTATTACCTCGCATGTGGTGCCTTAACACGATTAAGAATATAGATCTAAGAATAGTTTTGATGAAAACAAATCTTAAAGAAAAAGAAAAATTCTACAGATATGAACACTGAAATTATAAAAAAAAACCCACAATTCATTAAAAAAAAAAAAAAAAAACCCACATGAACACTGAAAAAAAATAAATGAACCCACATGAACACTGAAGCTCTTCGGTTGAAGAACACTGAAAAAAAAAAAAAGAACCCTAGATGAAGCTCTTCGGCTGAAGAACACTGAAATAAAAAAAAAATGCACCCTAGATCTGAAGACGAAACGAAGAGAAGAAAAATGGGCTTACCTCTGCGTCCGAGCGATGAAAACCAACTTCTTGTCCGAAACCAATAACCTAAAACACCCAAGTAAAGGGAAAATCAAAAACTAAAAACCAAAAACCAAAAACCAAAAACCTAAAACCTAAAATGAGAGGGAAAATTTATCTTTTGCGAGAGGGAAGGGACGAAGGAGACCTTCTTCTCTTCTCCTTATTTCCTTCTTCTTCCTAAATTTTCGTTCTTCTCGTTCGTTTCAGTGTTGATGGAGAGAGGAGGAGCTTCGTTTGGGGGAGAGGTCGAATCTGCCGAAAATGGGGAGAGGGAGGTCGAATGTGTCGATAATGGGGAGAGGGAGCGAGAGACACAGGGAGCGAGAGAGGGAAATGAATCCCTCTTCTTCTCGCCCAAATTTTTCATTTCCCTCGCAAATTTTTTTTTTTTTTTTCACCACGTCAGCTGCTCGCGTGCGACGCGCCATCCCTCGCCCAAAACCTCGACATCTAGAATTTCTCTTTATTCTCATATCTAAACCTCAAACATGCTCTCACTTTACAATTAATAAATAAATAAATAAATAAATAATCGGGTAATTTTCATCGAAAGGTAATCATGGAAAATATGACAAGGTTGAAGAAAGCTACACACGCATTTTTGGACACATCAAACTGCAGTTTTATCAAATGGTTGGACAAGGTTTCTCTATTTTTTTGAACTTTCCACTTTTCCTTATATCATGGTTTTTGAAAGTATGGGGCATACCATTTGTGTTCTATGATGTGTAGGATTTTTTAATTGTGTTATCCTTACTCTATTACCTATAGATTTCTCAAATTACTAAAGGTTTTGGATTTGACTCGAGAATTGATGGAAGTTGAACTTGATTAGATCATGGGGTCATGACTCAGTGGAATTGTTTAGGGACTCTTAAGAAGATGATAGTTGAATCTGAGGCCAAGAGAGGAGATATGGATGTCAAGAGAATTGAATCATTGCCAATACTCTCGCGCTCATTTTTTAACTTGCCACTCATTTTTGTAACAGAGAGGGAGATGGGAGAGAGGGGGATTGTTGAGAGAAGAGAGTGAAGAATGAGAGGTGATTGTTGAGACGCAGATGCAGAGAGGGAGATGGGAGACGAAGTCTCGTAGAAAGATATGGGAGAGGTAGGGTGATTTTTATATTATGTGGTGGGAGCGTGAAATTTTAGGCGGGTGGTGATGAGAAGAAGAATTTGTGGTTGTAGTTAGAAACTATCGACATTTATTTGTTTTTTTTTTGGTTTCATGGAGTTACCCCATTATTGATATCCCAAAAGAGCACTACTACAGTGCCCCCTGGTGTTATGCCTGTTGCTTGATGGCACCAGGCTATTTGTTGTGAGATATGTAATAATGCACATTTCGAAGCAGATGGACAGTGCCTGGTGGTAATCAGACACAACACCAGGCATACCACCAGGCACCCTAGATTTTTCCATCCCAAAAATGTTAAAACAAACTAGAGGTGCCCCAGATTGACATAAAAATGTCATGTTTGGCATTACTATCATCACAAGAAATCAACTACAAGGGAAAATCAAAGAAGTTTTAAGTGCTGTGAAAACTACCTCTTATTACAAGGGGTTGTCGAATCAGACGTGGAAGGAAAAGGAAAATTTAGTTGTTTTGTGACACCACTACTTCTTGATGCCACTATCTGAGTGACACTAACACCTATTGAGTGACACCACCAACATAAACCTCCTTAACAACCCATCCCCTATCACCTATTGCATAAACTCTCCACTGTCAATGTCACCACCAACCACATCCTCCACTCCTAATTTTCAATATTAAACAAAGACAGGGGAGTGTAAAAATATGAGAAAACCAAGTAATCGATCGAACCAAACTGAATCAATTTGGTTCGGTTATCCATATGTCAAAACCTACTCCTTCAGTTCACTTTTCAATTTTAGTAGGTATATATATATTAAAACATTGGAAAATATCGGTGCAGTTATGTCTATTTTAGGCTGAAATGCCAAATTTTGGTTCAGCTGCGGTTACGATAGATTTAAGGTCGGTTTTGTTCGGTTCAGTTTTGCTAAGAGGTTCGGGCCGGTTCGGCTCAATTAACAACATAGCCAAATCGAGATTTTGAACAAGTGGGATTGTGTGAGATGGGGTTTCTCCGAATTGCCAGTAAACAATTTGATTCAATGATAACATGGTGGTGAAAAAAAGGGAGAAGGATATGAGAAGAAGGGAGCGAGTGGAGCAAGGCAGAGGTGATGGTTTTGAATCGCAAAGGCAATCACAATCACTTCAGTAATCAGTTGGGTTTCAAGAACTTTTCTTATTGTTTAATGCCCATTGAAGCAAACATCACCATAGCCAAACTGAAGCTTGATAGCCAAGCTATTATTTCTGGTAGAGGCATCATTTCCACACCCTTGGTATCTATAAGCAACGACTTATATTGCCACATGACGCTTGAAGGCCTTAACACTTGTAACATAAGTTTGAAGAATTCTCTCGAGGTTAGTCAAAGAAACATTGTGATAGTTTCGAGACATCATTATCACAACTTCGTGCCACTTTGTACAGAGTATGCTTGAAGAATGTTATTGGTCTTAAACTAATGGACGACCCAACTGGAAAATTCAAGTTTTCCTATATAAACCTAATTTCAAGGGTGCCATTTATGAGATTTCATTTCACTAACGGTGATTTGAAATTGAGAAAGAAAAACACAGGTTATGCTTGTCCATTGTTCCTGTTGCTATGCTTGAAATTGAGAATTATTTCATAGATTGTAATTTGGTTTGGTTTCAATAACAACATGAATCTTAGAAAATTCTCAATACCGTGTGAAAATACCGAATCACATAGAATAGAACAATTGTATGGAGCATCAATCATTGTAAAGTCTGAAACAATTGTATGAACCATCAATTATTGTCATATGTTTTTTTTTTTGCTTATTCTTAATTGCACCAAGTAACTACACACTTTCTTAAGCATAAAGCTTCAAAAGATAACTAAGAATTAAACTTAATAGCCAAAAGAGCAATTAAGGAACTCATCAATCGATTTTAATACGCTTGTAATGCATGCCAAATTTTATCGCAATAAAAATTATGCAGTCTTTGCTTTCTCGATCAGTTTCTCTACAACATAACATAAACGGTTATAGTTAAAACTTAAAAAGATAATATTGATCTTCAAAATTAGGAAAGGCATATCGAAGTCTTTCGATTTTTCCTCTCCACAACGGTAAAACAAACCCACCTGATCATACCATCAAATTTGAAAATTATCAAACTTTGCTTTGATGTCATGACACTAATCCCAATGTATCTAAAACATTATAAGTTTCTAACAAAAAAGAAATTATCCATATTTTTTTTTAATTAGAAAGGAGCCCGGAGCGAGGAATGGATCCCTCAAGATAAGTGATATTGTGCATCTTGAGGCAGTTTCACTTATCTCGAGAAGGATGGGTGGTTACTCACCCCTCGCTCGTTCCCTAGAATTTCTTGATTAGAAAGTGGTTCCAACAACAAATAGGCTACATGGCGAGTTATAATCCTACATATGCATGGTACGAAAGATTCCAAAGTTCTGAACAAGAAAAATGATGGAAAAGATGGCAACAACAGCAACAGCAACAACCCCAATGTAAAATTACATATATCTCTCCTCTTTACGGTTCTCTCTCTTCATCATAAATTAACTTGAAGGAGAAGAGAATAGAAGAAGAAGAGGAACGAAAAACCTCGAAACCGAAGACAAAGAGAACCACCAAATCTCTTCACCATGGAAGGTAATCGATGATCCCCCTTCAATTCTGTGAATTTTGATTATTTTATTTGTGAAATTTCGGTGATTTCAATCGGTTATAACGCATGCAATTGTTTGATAAATTGTGGGGTTTTGTTCAATTTTGTTTCGATGCATGGTTTTGTGTGAAAAAATTGTGTTTTTGGTTGTTGATTGTTATTGGTGATCGGTCTCAGTTGGTGTTGCATTTGCAAATTTTGTTGGTGAATTGAATTTCTAGGGTTAGGGTTATGTTTAGGTTAGAATTTTGGTCACTGGGTGTTGAATGTTTGATGCTTTTGTAATGCGGCTGTAATGTTGAAAGAAAAGTTCGATTTTTTTTTTGGTTGCTTGGGTTTTGTGTTTTAGTAGTTTGGGATATTGGGTATAGGATGTGATGGTGGTGCTGTGTAAATTAGATTATATTCTGTGGAGAGAAGATTGATTGGTTGAATTGATTTTCAATCCACTGCAGCAAGAATGGAATTTTTTTTATTAATCAGAAAAATTAACCACACAAGGAGATGAAGAGAGAGAGAAAGTCACTTCATCTCAGCCATATACAATGTAATGAAGCTGACTATATGTTGATCAGTCTATCCCATACATAAATACAATTGTCAAAAGGAATGTCCTCGTAATGGACTTTTTGATTCATATTGGTTTCTTGAGGGGCTAAACATCATAGACTAGGGAATTTACACCAACCATGACTTCCCATGTTCCTAGATCCTTTAAGTTCCATTTCTCCATCTCCCCTTTGGTTTCCATGTGACTAGTTTTGTCTAGTGTTCTAAAAAATGGCCTAGGCAGCCGCCTAGGCGTTAGAGAAACACCCAGATTAATGGCTGAGTGGGGTGAAAAATCGGGTAGGCGCCTAGGCGGGGTTTTTTTTTTTTCTAGTTGCAATAATTTATGTGAATAAGGAGTTGAGATTGGTTGTTCTCAGGTCGACGAAAGAAGATGCTGAGACTAATTTGAATAAGGTTGATTGTGTTCTTATTTTATTTTCTTTCCCCTTTTTTAGAAAGAAACAATTTAATTGTTTTTTATTCAGTATATGTCTGAATGTAGCAAATGATGATTACTTAATAGAATTTTCAAAGGATCTGTCGGTACCAATTTTAGTAATGTAGATTTTATCAAACATGACTGAGGTCATTCATGCAATTTGAAGAAAAATAAAAGAGTAGGTTTGGATATTTGTCTGCAAATTCAACTTTGTATAAAGTACCCATCATCACCAACTTCAGTCATTTGAGTTTTAGTAAATTTTGTTCATGATTGTTAATTTTTCATGTTTATAAATTTTGCATATGTATCTTGGCATAAAATTGAATGCAATTGATAAAGTATTATGCTTAACTTTTGTAAATTATTAAAGTTATAATACAAAACCTAAAACCACCTAGGCCCCTGGGCACTAGGCACCTGCTCGCCGTTCGCCGTCCGCCCACCGCCTAGCGCTTTTTAGAACATTGGTTTTTTACTTGAGTTGAACCTGCTCAAGTTTCAGTCTTGTGTTCGACATATTGTGTTAAGCATGATAAGGTATCCACATACTCAGTCTTTGAATTTTTCTCATTTCTAGAAATATGGCGTCTAAGTTAAAAACGTATTAGGATGCCAATATTTCGTCAACTTATGAATCACTTTTCATCAAGGAATATAGAAATCTTCTGGATTCTAATATGGTTGCTATGATTAGAAGTGCTTTCTAAAATTTCCTAGTTTGTATTGACTTTGAGTGAAAGCGTTAACCAAATTTGTTTAGGATTTATTGATTTTTGTGGTCGAGCCTACGAATTAACATATATAACCAAAAATTTGATATACATTGGTCTCAATGACTTTCTCGAATATACACATCAACATTTTTTTAGTAAATTTGGCAACATGTGATCTTTATGATTATGCCTCCACGGACCGTTTGAGGCATATGGTTGATTTTGATGAAGGTGACCTATGTAACCTTGTCAAGTTTAGATAAACATCAATGTACGTATCGAAACTTGTAAATGATTTTGGAGTACTATGTTGTAGTCCTGTGTCGTACTTTAAAGAACCGCGTGGGAAACTTATGTATCCTGATTATGAATTTATGAGACAAGTTATTTCCATGTGTGATATGTCGAAGTCGGCGGCCCTTAAACTTGAGAGACTGATTAGGAATTTTCTCTGGTATGGGGTGAGGAAAATAAGGATTCCATGTTTAATAGGGAGATTTTGTGTTTATCTGGAGAAATGGCTTAGGGATTTGTCCGCTTCATATTAATGAAGCAGTTTTGTGCAAGTTGGTGTGGAAGTATGGCACCGAGAACGAGAGTTTGTGGAAGGAGGTGATCAGGGCTAACTAAACCCTTTGGCAACAACATTTGGAGGAGCATTTGTAACCATAGGCATGTTGTTCTTCAAGGTGTGGAAGTGGTTCCGGGTAAGGGAGATAAAATGAATTTTGGTGAGGAGCTTATGAAGGATATACTTAACGAGTATGCTTTATCTTCTAAGTACTTTGGTACCATTAACAATGGGGGTGTCTCCTGAAATCTTAATCTTTATAGGTAAACTTTATCAGTTAGAGAAGATGGCAAGTTCATGGGATTATCAACAATCTTTTAGGAGGGGAGTAAGATATTTAGGAATGGAAGGGTGACAAAGGAGAAGGTTTCTTTGCTTCTTCTTATTTCTCATGTTTGGCCTGCATCAACGCGCCTATTTACCACTCGCCCAATTTTCTGCTGATGAAACTGGTTTGGAAGAAGGGAGCCTTGCAAGAGTTAAATCTTTATAACATACTTTGGTTTGGGATAGGATTGCTCCCAAAGAGGTTCCCTCAACAGATAGATAAACATTGTTAACCCTGTCATGTTTGAGAGTTCTAAACACCTGATCGTCACGGGCTAGTTTGACATGGAGGCATTTTGGGGCACTTTTTGGGCTAGACTTACTAATGTTCTGGTCTATGGAGGTATTTTAAGATGTGGAAGGCACCATAATGGCCTCAACATCAGTTCCTACTCGCTGCTCCTAAAGCTTCTTGTATTCTTTCTGCCCTCTAAAGGGAAAATTCTTTGGGTACCATTGGCAATTTGTTGGATGTAAATTAGGATTTTAGTCTTCAGGTTTTAATTCTATTATGGCCATGCGATGTGTTCTTATTTGGATTTTACAATAAAAAGTAACAAATAAATAGATGAATGAATTAATCAATTAAATAAACTCCATGTTTAGTATAGTCATATCATATATATAAAGAAACTGGTTTTCAATATGCTCACTTTCATGTTTTACCAAACAACTATAAAAGCATATTTTCAAGACTTTTCCTTGTCACTCCAAATAAAACAGACATCAGATCAGAATTACTTATCATCTTCTGATAATGTTTCAGATGCGTGTGAGGTGCTTCCTCAATCTGATATAGTTCTCCCGGAGAAGGACAACAAGAAAAGAAAGTTGAAGACGCCATCCCAAGTTGAAGCTTTAGAGAGACTATATAATGGTATGAGTACTCCTCTATTTCACATTATTGTCTATTTACTGTTGTGCTAGTCCCGTTTCTAATCTGAATGAATCCGATGATTTTGTTTCCTCAGAACACAAGTATCCAACAGAATCACTGAAGTTACAGCTTGCAGAGGAATATGGTATGACAGAGAAACAGGTTTCTGGATGGTTTTGCCACAGAAGATTGAAGGACAAAAATATGCTGAAAGATGAAGTACTTGCGAGTGGAAGACAAGAATTCTCCAGTGCTATCATACAAGATCGTGGCAACGCGCTTAAGCAGGATGCATGCAGTAGCACCAAACAAGGGGAGTTTAAGCATTCTGATGTAAGGGAGGTAGAGAGCGGAAGGTACTATGGACTAGATTATCCTGCTGCAGACATTTCTTATGGAAGTAGGAGTCAATATATCAATACTAGAAATTATACTACAGTGGAAAATGCTTCTTCGGACAGTAGCTCAGCTTCACAAGGTCCTCCGGCTAAGGATCCTTATGACTTAAAACCTTTGAGTTTCTCATCTCGAAGTAGCTACTACAATTCAGTAAGTGTCAAGGCTCCAGATAGCAGAGGATATATGATGACATCAGGATATTTTCACTCACAGGATGAGATTGAAAACGCTGCAATTTCTGCCGTTAAGAGGCAACTAGGGAGGCATTACAAAGAAGATGGTCCACAACTTGATGTCAATTTTGAGGCCCTTCCTCCAGGGGCATTTGATTCACTCGTTGGAGATGCAAACACTGGTAATACTTATCTCACTTGGTAAAAGGAACATTTATTTATGTAGAACTGCAAGCTGTTGAAATTGTTGCGTGGATCAATTCATTCACTTGAGCATTGGTCATGAGCAATTTAGGCCACTAATTGCCTTAAAATTTCTTATGCACCTATATAATACACCTCAACTAAAGAGAATGAAAATAATGGATTCAAAAACTTAAAGGGCTTCTTATTATTAGCTTCACATGGGAAATTCCTGGTAAAATGAATTCAATTCAAATAATTTTTCGTGTTTTGAAAAAAGTTTAGGTTTGTCCGAATGTGGATCACACAACATAAATTATGGAAGAGAAAATTGGCAACTACTTGTCTAAGCATGCTTTAGAGTGTCCGTTCACATTAGATTAAACATGTATGTTTTTCTTGCGTACATGCCTAACTTACCTCGTTTAACTGTGAATATAACTTCCCATCGAAATAATGAATCTAAGATGAGGAGTCTAAGATGAGCAGAGCTATGATTTAGAAGTTTAACTAATCATGCAAGTATGCCAAGAAATGTGCTACTAAATATGTTAATATATTTTTTTTATCAGCAAAACAAAAGGAATTGTATTTATCAAAATTGGCAACATTCAGAGTATTTATGAGACCAACAGAAGTATAATTGTTAAATATAGGAAATTTCCAACTAAACGTATAAGTGATGCCCAACTAAACATACAATCAAACACTCTAATATCTCTAAATTTGTTCCAATTACATCCTCAGAGCCATAAGATGACCTTTGTATCTTTCCATAAGGTATATATATTTTTATGCACATTCGTAGATACTCTATTGTTTGTCTCTCCAAATGATCCACACGTCTCTCCAAATGATCCACACTGAAGCATGAAAAAGTCTTTCCCAAGTCCAACTGTCAAACAAAGAGAAGTTGGTGATTGACATTCTTGAATGTATCTACCCAGTCAATGAAGGAGTTGGAGAGTTGGGGAGGTGGGGAGAGAAGCATCAGATGATACTCAGAAAAAACCTTAGACCAGAACTCAAGGTGAATGGCAGGAAGTCAAAATATGATCAATACATTTCTCTGCAATCCCACACAAGACACAGTGGTTAGGAATAGAGAGGTCCTTTCTGTTAATGTTGTCAATGTTGTCCACAGTGAGAGCTCTACCATGTAACACGGTCCAAACTAGAAGGTAGCCCTAGGAAGAATTTCCTTGATCCAAATCCAGGAGTGGATATTGTTAAGCCTGACATCTAAGGGGGAAGGGATGATCCTAGGAGCAAGGTGCTGGTAGCATTCAAAGACAATAAAATCAGTCTTTATCACACCCTTTCCACTCATCATGCTTTTGTCGCACCCTTTCCACTCCTCATGCTAACTGTTTGGCTGGAGTTGAACTATAATTCCCATTAACTCTGTCACTTGATTAACTTCTTTCACATAATTGATGACATAGAAATCTTCCACTTTTGATATCAGCATAGTATTTGGGAAGTTTTCTTTAAATATATTGAAATTTCGTGAATATTGGAACTTTTCGGACTTTATTACATTTAAAATCCAAATTGATGTGACTCTGGTTTGTCCTTTTCTGAAGTGAAGTTCAGTAATTTCTGTCGAAACTATTCCTGTGTTGTTCACTATGTTGTCTAGAAGCTTCACCGCGACAGCGTTGCAAATCCTGAAGCTTTATTTTTTCAATTTATCGTTTCGGTTCGAAAATTCTTACCCCCCCCCTCCTGAGAGTTTTTGGGGTTTCCTGGCACCACAATGAGCAGTTCAGCTGGGGCGCACCTAGGGGAGGTATCATGTTAACAACTTAATAAGTTACAATAGCTAACAACATAATCAAACCTTATTTAATAGAATAATATTAACTAAATAATAATTAATATAAATACAAATATTGGAACCCAATTGAGGAATAAACCGCCTTAAATCGACAGACTTAAGTCAACTTCATTATAATAACCAATAGCATACTGATACTCATCAATATTGTCTTATTTGAATTATGGTTTATTATTAGTATGGGATAATCATAAATTATGTAAAATTTATAAAAATATTATGGTTGCACCTCAAACTTTGTTGCGACTCCGCCACAACTCTCCGGACTCTTGAAGGACAACGCTTCGTCCACTTCACGCCCAAGACAACATGGGCCGTTCATTATTGTATGCCATAGCTGGATCAAAATTGCATCATTTGGGAGTATTTGTTAGTTTTCTCTATGTGAGGCAGAAGGAAGAAAGCAGAGAATGTATATCTTGTAGGCAGCAAGGTCTACTCTAGTCTGAATTGAGTATTCGCTAATACACCAAGATATTTTCTTATGGGATTTTATATTTTAGACCCATATTAAGTACCAGACTTGTGTAGGATCATAGATGACTTTAGACGCTATTTATATGGGTGACTTTACAGAATGACTGATTTTATGTGAAACGGTGAATCCTCATCTGCTTGTGTCACATTTTCTAACTCAGATCATCACATGCATTACAAGACATAAAGACACTAAAGCTCGATGTTATTGAAGTTGATAAATGAGACTGAAACTGAGAATAAGATAATACGTTCTTATAGGACAGAAGCTCCTAGAGAGGCCAAGTTACGTTGGATAATATATGCTTAAGCTGTGCTATGTGAATGTTTTAGATGCTTTGGTATGTAATACTATATTACTGAAGATAAAATGTTAAAGTTTTGAAACTCTATTTTATTTGTGGTTGTTAGGGATGGCAACGGGGCGGATTTAAGCAAATCCATCCCCGCCCCGCTGAGAATTGCGGGGATTAAAATCCGCCCCGCATATCCATTTGGTATTATTTTTCAAAACCGCCCCCGCCCCAGACGGATTTGCGGATATCCGCCCCGCCCCGGATATCCGCATGAAATAGGTTGATACCCGGGTTTAGAATCCCCGACCCGCCCCGCCCGATATAATTTTTAGTTTTTTCTCTGAACACTGCGATGTTTTGCAACACTATAACAATATCTGCAGATTAAATTATGTGAGTGAGAGGGGGAGAATGGGTATATTGTTGCTATAGTGTTGCTTAGTTTATACATCTGCAACGATCATTTATACATTAAAAAAAAAACATACAACAAATTTTAAAAAAAAAATCAGATATCTGAATCTCTAATATAAACAAATTACAACAAATTACAAAAAAAAAAAAAAAAAAAAGATCTAAAAATTACAAAAAATTCGATCTAAAATTACAACAAATTACCAAAAAAAAATCAGATCTGATCAGATCTGAACTCTAAGATCGAGATCTGATGAGATCGAGATCGAGATCAGATCTGATTAGATCGAGATCAGATCTAATGAGATCGAGGTCTGATCTGATGAGATCGAGGTCTGATGAGGATGAGAATGGAAAGGTTTGTCCTTTCAAGTGAATACAAGTGATCAGAATGGAAAGGATGAGAATGGAAAGGATCAGATCTGGATCAAGGATCAAAGATCAGTTCTGGATCTAAGATCAAAGAAGAGATCGGATCTGGATCAAGGATCAAAGATCAGATCTGGATCTAAGATCAAAGATCTGGATCTAAGATCAGATCGCAGATCTGGATCTAAGATCAGAGAAGGAGATCTGGATCTAAAGGAGAAGGAGAAGGAGAAGGAGAAGGAGAAGGGAAGACGACCGGACGACGACGCCTTCGCTGTGAGAGAGAAGAGGCGGCCGACGGGCCGAGCTTGAGCTTCGCCTTCGCTGTGAGCCTGTGAGAGAGATCAGAGAAGAAGAGGCGGACAAGCTTCGCCTTGAGCCTTCGCTGTGAGAGAGAAGACGAGGCGGACGGCTCCGCCTTCGCTGTGGTCCTCCGCCTGTCGGCCTGTGCGCCTTCGGCGCTTCACTCTCGAATCCCTCTGTGTGAGTGTGAGATGTGAGATGTGTGAGTGTGAGAGGCAGAGAAGGCTCGAATCTCTCTGTGTGAGTGTGAGATGTGGCGGGCGTGTGAGGGAGGGAATGAGGGAGAGGGAGGGATCAAGGGTTTAATCCCTTTATATATGGGAAGGGTATTGTTGTAATGTTTCCTAATAAACGGATAAACGGATATCCGCGGGGCGGATATGGCCAAATCCGTATCCGCTCCGAATAGTGAACGGATATTTTTTGGATACCCGAAACCACCCGAAAACCCATTCAGCCATATCCAAAACTGCCCCAAACGGATTGGGTGGGGCGGATATCCGTGAAAATCCGCCCCACTGCCATCCCTAGTGGTTGTGATGTGAACTGCAGGAGACAAATTAGTTGCAATACCAAATATGAATGACACATCTGATATCAAGAACTTAGGGTTTCAAATCCAAAAACATGAACGAACTTTTAATCTAGCATTCTAAGGGGCACTTGCTGACATAGTGCAAATGCAATTACATGACTCTTTTATTGAATACTTTGTGTTACATACTTTAGAAGTTATGATTGCAGGTAGATGATGATATTTCTTATTTTATTCAATTTGCTCCCTACATCACATTTTTAGAGTGTATCCTAAGACATAGCGATCAATGAAAGCTTTTGTGTATCGGGGATTTATCTTTGCTGAACATGTGATAAAATCTGGGCTAGCAAATGGTTGATCGATCCCCAATCGTCATCAATTACTCGCTATTCAAACTTCAAGCAATTAGATTTCATAAAAGTTGATTGTGTAAATATGCCCATTAATCAGCTTAATCGCAACTCAAATTGCCGCTGAACTAGGATATTAGAAAAGTAGAGTTAAAGAAGTTCTGTGCCGAGCCTTTTACACTGGAATTAATTTGAATTGTTCAAAAGGCTAGGGAAAAAGAAGTGACGAGTGAAACAAGACTTGCGTTAATAATACTCACTCTCATATTGGTTCTCCTCATTAATTTTATTATTGTATGACTAATGAGTAATGATGCTAAAAGTTATTTTAGTCAATAAACATCAATATCTTCATAATTTTTCTGTATTACAACATAACATAGACGATGTAAAGAAAAGTATATGTGGGCAGAACCAGCCAATTAATTCCACTTACTCCCGGTTATATGTGATAAAATAGTATATGAGCTGCTATATGTGCACTTCTATATTGTGTCCAAACAATTCTTGTGTATAGAAGAATCGACCAATCAAATTATTAATCACAATACACCATGTGATATGATCCTCAAAATGGAAAAAAAAAAAGGGACTAATAAAATGGTGTTAAAAGTCCAAACAAGCTAAATAACGTGACTGTCCTTGTATTCTTGTTGGTCTTAGTGCATCTACTTTACAGAAAATGTAAACCTTATGCTATCTTTACTATGATGTTAGTCATACCTGCGTATTTGGATAGAAAAATGTGAAATGGATATACTTTTCATAACTTAAGCCTGTCTATTGGGTTATCTGGAATCTTACGTTTGTTTTCTTCAAATTTACTGACAGAGCCATACTTTGGGGATGATCCCATTGTTCAGAACTCAGTGAGTTCCCCTCGTGCTCGTAAGCAATCTACTTTTGATACAGTAAGTATGCCTTTGGATAGATGTCTTTTCAAATCTTTGTCAAGTGAAATGTATCATCTGCTATTTTGACCTCAAAGGATTACTGATTTGGAGTGATTGTGGACACTTGCCTTGTCAATTTAAGATACTTGGCTTTTACATACAAAGATATTCTTCTTGGTCATATATGCAACATGCTTAATTTAACTATGTACATCCTGATATAAGAAGAAATTGCACATGGTTGGTATGTTGGCATCTTCGTGATAATTGTTTGTGACAGTTCATATTTGGATTGAACTAGGAGTTTTCATGTCTTCTTGACGTAGTTTTGTCGAATAGACGACAGCCTTGTGTTTCAGATTTTAGGCATGATTTTTGTTGTATGCTTGTGCTTTTGTGTGTCAGTGGACACAAACTTCAATGCATGTTTTTAAAGTAATCGAGAAAAAGAAGGGGGAAAGGAGGGAAGCTCCTTTTCATATGCAAATATTGTATATATATTTATTATTATTATTATTATTATTATTATTATTATTATTATTATTATTATTATTATTTTTATTTTTATTTATTTATTTTTGAGAAAGAGAGCATACACTGGAGTAGGAAAGAGAGAGGATTACAAGGAGCTATTATAAGATTCCATGTAAGGAGGAATCATGGAAAAAGGCCGCCAAATGGTAATGTCTAATGATGTCTACGTCATCAAATCCCAACTTTCTTTTAATTCAGCCTTTGACTTTTCTATTATATATTTCAAGCCAAATGACCCATAAGCTAGTACTAAGTTGGTAGAAGGTGTCAAACTTACATAACAAATAGGTAGAGCCTCACACCTATATATATATATATTTAATCAATAAAAACAGAGATTTCATTGGGAAAGCATATAAAGGTCAGCTAGCAAGACCCCCAGGGAGAGTAAACCCTTGAGCTATTATTACAAATAAAAAATGTTATCCCAATTAAAAATACACAAGTGATAAGGATGAGCAATAATGAGACCCCAAGTGGATACCCCATTGCCAAACTAGTGACTTAATTGAGTTTGTGAGCAGAAGAACATCTCTTTGTTTCCCTTTGAAAATTCTGCTATTTCTTTCCTCCCAAATCACTCAAATAGTAACAAGTAAGACTTTGTCCTACAAGCAATGAGATTTGTCCTTCTCCACGTTGCCACCCATTGGAAAACGTTGAAAGCAATGGGTGGTTGGTAGGGAGCTTCATTGCAAACAGAGGTCCACAAGCTAGTAGTGAAAGGGCATGAGAATAAAATATGCTCAATAGATTCTGATTGATGTTGGCATAAAATTAGGTATGGTCATGCCACCACTAGTTAAGTGATTTACTGTTGGAATCTTCCCTTGACCCATTGCCCAAACAAAGAAGTTTACTCTTGGAGGAACTCCTTTTTTCCAGAAAATCTTGAGACCAAACAGAGAGGGAAGAAGGACAGATTGAGACCTTGCCTTCTTGTGGGAATGTAGCTTGAGGTGGGAATCTAGAAGAGTAAACTTTCCAGACTCATCATTCCATCGCCACATATCTTTTCTGTCACTCAGGTGAGTGTGTTGTATGACTTCCAGAAGCATGAGAAGGAAGGGTAGTTCTTCATCTTTTCTCTCTCTTTTGAGCTTTAAATCCCAGTTAGGAGTAGAGGCTGTTGTTATGAGAAAAAACTGAGAAGTTTTGAAACCGAAGCTGTCTTAGCCAGTGTTCTAAAAATCGCTAGGCAGTGGGCGGGCGGCCAGCAGGTGCCTAGGCGGGCGCCAAGGCGGTTTTAGATTTTGTATTATAAATTTATAATTTTCATAATTTACAAAAATTTAGCATAATACATTAATATTTTATCAATTACTTCCAATATTTTATCAATTACTTCCAATTTAGCATAATACATTAATATTTCCCCTTCTTCTTCTTCTTCTTCTTCTTCTTCTTCTTCTTCTTCTTCTTCTCCTTCTTCCCCTTTTCTTTTCTCTCTGTTTTGCAAAACCTAAAAATTTCGATGGGTATTTGGTCGATTGGTTTTGGTTATTTGCAACCAGAGAAAGAAAAAAAAAACGCCCAGACCCGCCCAGAACCCGCCTAGGCACCCTGACCGATTTTTCCCTCCGCCCAGCAACTAGTCTAGGCGTCTCTCTACCTACTAGCACCTAGGCGCCGCCTAGGCGGCCGCCCAGGCCGCTTTTTAGAACACTGGTCTTAGCAAGAGATAGCCTGTAAATGGGATTGAACATCTCTTTGAAAGGCTTGGGGACGCACCAGCATTGCTTAGTTCAAAAGAGAAGCGAGCCTGAAATTTGTGCATCAGGTTCATTATGGCCCTCCACCTGGAACACTCATAAAGACTGACATATTGTTAAGTGTACCAGCCACCTGATTCAGTTCCATATTTCTGCTGTATAATAGCCCTCCATAAAGCATTTGGTTACACTCCAAATCTCCACATCCATTTAGATAGAAGAGCTTGGTTGAATACGTTCAACTGCTTGATACGTACGCCTCCTTCCTCTTTAGGTTTGCAAAGGTCTCTCCACTGCACCTAGTGGTAATCCTTGGAGGTTTGCCTTGTTCCCCACAAGAAATCTCCACAGATCTTGTCAATATCTTGCTGGATGGAAGAAGGCATGATCACACAAGACATAAGGAAAACAGGGATGCTAGCCAAGGTGCTTTAATGAAGGTGATTCTTCCTGCTTTAGAAATGTATTTGGTTTTCCATACAGCTAGCCTGCTTCTCAGTCTATCAATGGTAGGCTCCCAGACAGCTCTGCTTTTATATTACCTCTAAAGGGAGACCTAAGTTTGTTGTAGGCGGAGACCCAAGTTGGCAATGACAGATGTTACTCATCATGTTCAACTGATCCATCACCTCCCCTACAGGATTAAGGATGGTCTTGTGGAAGTTGATGCTCAACCTGAGACTATTTCGAATCGAACCATAGGAGGACAGATTGAATGTGTCTGATGTTTTTGAATATTTGGCTAAAAAGGGATGGTGTCATCTGCATATTGTAGAATAGGAATAGAGGCTCCATGTTCCTGACTTGGAAACGAGATCATAATATTCAACAATAAGTATCATTTGGGTCAGACGTTCAGCAACCAAAGAGAGAAGGAGAGTAGACAAAAGGTCTCCTTGCCTTGCTTGATACCTCTAGAGGCTTTGAAGAAACCTTCCACAACTCTATTAACTTTGATTGAAAAATGAGCTGAACGAAGAATTGTTTTAATCGAGCCTCTCTATCTAATGCCAAATCCCATTCTAACCAAAATGAAATCAAGATACTCCCAGCTGGTTGTGTCAAAAGCTTTGGAGAACTCCAATTTGCTAACAGAGGTCCACCAGTAAGTTTTCCTTCAACAACAGTTGACTGGTAGGGGGAGGCTAAAGTATGCACGTGAGATTTGAGTCTCATAGCTAGCACTCTGGAGTTTATTTGCACACTGAGTATATCAGGCTAATAGGTCTGAATTGGGAGATGTTCATAGCACCTCTAATCTTTGATATGAGGGTGATCAGCGTCAAGTTTAGTCTCCAGTTGAGAAATTGATTGCTATTGAACTCGGCAATAACTTCATGAGGTCTGATCTGACTGTGTCCCAACATTCCCTGAAGAAATCCACTGTATACCCATCCATCCCTGAAGCTACTTCTTCAAGATCTTTGAGAGCATTCACCACTTCTGGTTCTGAAATATCAGCATCAAGATAATCACTTCTTTGAAGGTCCATTGTGTTCAACACTGCCCTGTCAGCTTGGGTCTCCAACTTTCCTTTTTCTGGAACATGGCTTTGAAATGCTCAACTATATGGTTAGCAGTCTCAATTTTATTATGGATAAGAAGGGCTGGTATAGAGTTTAGTTAACCTTATATCTTTGATGATCAACTTTTGACACATCTTTGAAAAGTTTCAACCTTATAAATGTTACAAGCATATTATGGCAAGTTAGTAGTACATGTGTATCAATGTTGACCTACAAGTGAATGAATTTATAAATCAGCTAGAGGTTTCACTAAAATGGAGATAAAAGATGGCAAATATCGAAAGTTAGGGAAGATGTTGAGGATTGAGATTCATTCTCTATAATGGCATGTTTGTAAAATATAAAACATCTAGAAGGGCAAAGAACATGAAAAAATGGTGAAAAAAGTTGGTGGAATGTACATTTGGCGGAGAAAGAGAAAATTATGTGTTTTTTTTTTCTCAAAACTAAAATTGCCATAACTATCTACGTAGTTGTCGAATTTTTGTAAACTTGGTATTGTTGGAATGCATTTTTTTAAGAACTTTTCAATGAAATTAATGATCAATACAAATGCTTAAATTTTTAAAATATGCATTTCACGTCATATGCATTTAAAAAACCCGTGTCTAAGTGCATTTCACGTCATAATTTTCAATATTAATCAAAGATGAGACAAACATCTTTTAATTTTAGAAAATCAAAGTTCGAGGAGAATTCACTACGACACTTTTTAAAAATATACTTTTTTAACAAATCGAGTTTGACCTAATCCCATGGTAGCTTTTTTTAAAATGTTTTTTTTTTTTTACAAAAAATAACTAGGCTAGGCACACTTTTTATCATGCCAACCGCACATGTAATACACTAGCATAACTAATAATTAAAATCTTATTGTTGAAAATGCAAATAAGACTTATATGTACAGGCGTATCCCGAGCATGTTGCGTATTGTGTTTTTTTGCCAACGTGTGTGGCACCTTGTATCCATGTCAAATACTGATACCTATGTCCATGTCGTTGTTACATAGCATTTTGGTTATTCATATGAAAATCATCTTTCTTGTGCTTTAATTCTTCTCTTTCTCTTGATGAAGTAAACTTTCTTTTATTGGGTCCTAGAATCAAAACACGTGTCCTTTGGTTTTTCTAATGCTCCCATGAAACCAGAGTCGCATGAGTTGTGTTAGTGCATACAAAATCATGGATTAAGTTTCACAAACTTCTCTGATTGAAGCATGCAAGTTGTATGGATATCAAATGTGATGAATTTCATCGAGATCTTAACAACCATGCGCCAATTACCATAGACTTCAAATGGTCAAAGCGTTGGAGGAATTATGTCAAAATAGTTGGTGGAAGTGTTAGATTTCGGGTTAATCTAATGGTTTTAACTTCTAAAAGGAACTAACGCTGGTTTGATTGTGGGAATGCAATTCCTTGGATAAGGGCCATTTAGGGTCATTTCCCTTAGTAACGAATCCCTGGAAGCCTCTTCTATGCAAATAGGGAATTCCTGTTTCGGTTGTAGTTTTATTTCATGGGAATCTGCAACTTCAATCTAAGATGTCTGTATGACTGATTGGGCGGAGCGGCAGATTTGTTGATCGTATTGGCCTACTTGAAGGGATAAGGATGAGTGAAGAGGAAGACCAGTAGATATGGCATAACAAACCTGATCCCTTTGCCATGAAGTCCTTTTATCATCTTCTTCAAGAAGACGACCAGTGGATATCTATTTGACACAATTCCCCAAAGGTCTTCCACCTTTTAAGTCTGGATTACATCTGTCATAAATAATGGTGGAAGCTATTCTTCGTACTTATCATTTCTTCAAGACTACAACCACCTAGAGTTATAATTCTGAAGAATCACTTTTCATTTTCATTGATGTTTGATGAAGCTTCTTCATTTATGTTTCCATGTCTTTACATGATAATCTATCCTTGTGTTCTTGATCCATTATCCTTGTGTTCTTGATCCTCGTCATATTAAGTTTTTAGTTTTTAGTATACTTTTGAACCTTGATGGCCATCGTGATTGATAAATTCTAGTCCATGTGGAGCAAGTTGGTGCCAGTGGGTTCCATCATGTTCACACCTACAACATATCCTTGGAATAGTTTGTTAGTTAAGCTGTTGATCAACTAAAGCTTTTGCAATATATATATTGTTGATTTGGCAGGTCCTCAATTGAATTAAGTCATGCTTCTCAATATTCATTTGCTTATGAGCTCCTTTGACATATTGTTATAAATATTATTCTCAGATGTATTATCATGTTTTTCTTCAGGATTACACTAGATACAACCGCTCGTGTCCTCAAGGTTCATATCCTAAAGGATCACTTGTAAAAAAATTCAGTTGTAAGTCTGATCTTCAGAATGGACATAGCAACCATGGATCAGGGAGGAAGTCTTTTCTCAGTGGTTATGACAATGGCTTCTCTGACCATATTTCTTCCATGGATGGTATTATTGGCATTCCTACAGTAGAAGGCAGTGCGCTTAACAAAAGCAGGAAGCATGGGTCATTGTCAAAGCATAAAGTAGATGGAACTCGATCAGGTTCCATGGCAAACTACCAATCCCATTCATTTGCTGGTAAAGTTACTACCAAAGACAATGATGATTCCACCTCTCATTTGTTACAGAGAGGGGAATACCTCAATGGTAGACCTTCAAATCTGATACTTCCTAGCAGTGAACTTCTTGATTCAAATGGCAGAGAGTATACTAGAAGGATGGAGAAGGTCTGCCTTAAGCTTTTCTATGAATGTGTTCTTTATTTGTTTTCAATGTGAGTCTTTTTTTTATGATAGGGACTGACTGTTTATGTCTTTTTTCCTACTCAAGGAAGAAAAACTTCGTAAAAAAAGGAGAAATGGCAAAGAGAGTTTGATTCCAGTTAGAGCAAAGATACAACCAAAAGATGAACTAAGAGTGAGTTTGTGCTTATGTTCCGAATTTTCATTAGTTAAATTCCTGTTTACTATCTGTTTGCCTTTTTGTTTACTTCCATTATATTTTCTTTGTATCTTAAGAGGGGGAAGAGAATGCAAGGGGATGAGTCTTTGACACATGGTTATGCTTCAAAAACACCTTCTCCTCAACCATTATGTCCATGGGAATCCCAGGTTAAAGGGTTAGTATCACTGCCTTTACTTGTTATTATCAGCTAGGATTTAGGGTCTAGGGATATAATAACATTATTTTTCCTGTGGATCTTGTTGAGCAACAAATCTTAACTTTTGAAAAATTACTCCATCGAGTAAGAAAAGGATCTGCCCCATCGTTCTTACTTAATAGGGTGTTGGGTACCACAATCCAGTTCATGAATGGTTGAATCTTTCAAAAGTGTGTAACACCAAGTGCGCGCCCAGATGGGATGACAGCCATGAAAAAATTTATACAGAAATAGCTTAGTTAGTTCTCAATTTATGACTCGTTCATTCCCAATAAGCATAATTTGCAACTCATTCCTTCTGGGCTTGTCTCTCTTAATTCTACAACCTGCTATTTAATCAAGAAATGAATGTGTTCAAGACTTCAAGTCATATTTGAATATTTTATTTATACCCCCTCCTCTCCCCCCGTGCGAAAAAATAAATAAATAAATTTAAAAAAAATATATATATATATATATATATATATAATAATAATAATAATAATAATAATAATAATGATGATGATGATGATAATGATTAAAAAAATCAGCAGGTTGCATACAATAGCTGAAGTAGACCATTTACATGTTCTACTGTTTGCCATCCTTGAACCGACTTGGGTACCTAAAATAAACAATAGAACATAATAGTCTTAAGTCCGTTAGTTTACATTTCCAATCAGCTAACTATGAGATATCTGCATTTAGGTATACTGCAGAGGTGCCAACCAGCTTTAGTGAAGATGAAACTGCAGCAACCACGTCTACAGACTGAGATGATGGGAGCTTTTGATGAGATCACATGAGCTTGTTGCCTCTAATGTGCAAACTTCATCTCGAAGAGTTTTGAGTGGGTTGATTGGAAGGAACAAAAACATGATCAGAACCACAGTTGCTTCCAAATAATGGAAAATTATCTTCAATTCTAGTTGACGCTGACCTTTTTGTAAGGGCACATCCGAAGTGAAAGTGTAGTGAACTCGTTTACATAATTGTGGACGATACACCAAAATGCAGATGGTGTCGATATTAACAGCAGGCAAGTTAGAACAAGCAACCCACCATTCACAATATCAAGGCTACTTCGCCACATGCCTCTTTCAACTCTCGGACACATTTTCAGCCCACCCTGTTGCCGTATATGTACAGTTATTTAAAGGCTAAGTGGTGGACAAGGGCAGCATATCATTAATAGATGCGGTTTTGAGAGAGAAACTATTCTCAAGCGCAAATCTCATCTGCGATTTGATGAAGAGAGAAACACAAATGAACTAGTCACAAGATTCATGGTTTATGACTAAGTTCCTCTTGTAATATGACCTGAAGCCTAGAGCTATAATTTTTGTATTGGCAGAGGATTTGTATCAGAGAGTTTATGTTAAAGTGGAATGAACCTGATGGGAGGAGTTCTAAATTATTGGGGTAATATTAGGCTACAAGGCAGAAAAGTTTTGGTCATTGTCAGAACACATTTTGCTTGTTAATCGATATCTGTTTTAACAGAAGGGTGAATGTAAGACTAACGGATGTTAGAATTGGTTTTGCAAGTGAAATACATTACCAATTTCATTGATCGGATACAAATATATGGCTCTTTTATTTTCTACAAATATGTTTTGAAATGTGTTGATGTAGATTTCATTTTGACAGGGTATTCTTCCAGTCATATATAGGTTTCTAATAAATTGTTTTCTCTGACTGACGGACCATTTGACAATCTTTGGTGCCTTTGATCTCCTGTCATCTGTTCCTTTTAATACTGATGGATTGGATTCTATACACTTGACAGAGGAATGAATCCTATATCAGCAGTTGCTAGCAGTTTTACTGTTTCTCAGGATGGTGGCGGCAACGGACTGAAACCTGGGTGTGCTGATCCAGATCAGTTGAACCAGAGTTGGGCATAGTAGAGATATGTCAGACCCAAATTAAGGCTTGAGTTAGGAAATCTCGACAGCACGTTCGACATGCTTGTCTGCAGGCCTCAGTTTAACCCAACCCTAATCTAATCTAGAACACTTTGCAATTTTAGTTATTTATCGATATAATAAACTTCTAATTCTTATTTCTTTTTAGATTCTTGCAGATTTTCATATCCTCAGAGTGCATTCATGAATAACTATGTTATCATAGGAATTGCTTTCCAAAAAAAATGTTATCATAGGAATCTGTCCAACTCACTTGGGTCAGGCATGGGCTATGAACCCCCCATTCAACTAAATTTGGGCTGGTGTAAGGAAAATTTCAGCCCTAGGAGACAGTTTCACACTAGCCATTCTGTTCATTGGTTTTAGAAAATTTGGGTTGAATGGGGATTACTAGAGGAGGGTACTGAGGGATAGTCTTTTGCTGTGCTGTGTGATTAGACTGTGCCTGTGTCTAGATGGTGGGCTACAGGTTTGGACTCTGACTCATCTATGGGCTGTATGTCTCATACCTGATATGCATACGAGCTTAAATAATCTTTAATCATGTAATTTTCCAGTTAAGTATTCATTTAAACATCACAAGTATCTGAAAGTCTGTATTTTGAACCTTTTACTGGTTAAGACTATAGTCATTTGTTGCTTTACTGAAGTTATGTGCTATGATTTACAATCTAACTGTAACCTTTCGTTTGGAAATTACTAAGATGTTTATATAATTTGGCCAAGTATTGATTTCTTACCGTTGCTCATTTATTTATTTTTATTATAAAGGTTTTTGTAATTGCACAGGGTCATTATCATTATAGACAGTTCAATGGGGAGTCTTAAGTAACCAAGAACATGTGCATGGGTCTACCTTCCTGGTGAGAATGGGATGTCTGCCATTGCTTTTTAAGATTTGAGCTCTGCTTTTCTTCTTTTTGCTCCAACCACAGACCCCTAACCTTCTTTTTCCACAACATATTCTTTGCTAAATCAAATATTTCATAATTGAGGTATAATTCATCTTGTGGAGAGGACTTCCAGAATGTTTTTTTTTAATCCCTCTAATGCATGAACCTTTACAATGACATTAGGTATGTAAGTGATTTTTCTAGGCACATGCTTTGCCTTATTAGTTATGAGTACCTAAATAACCACTCTTATCAACATCTCTACTTGAACCTAATTTTCTTTAAGCAGTTCTATTTGAATCCCACCCAATCAAGGAGAGCAGTCAATGTACTCAGTTCGTTCTCTTTCGACTGATGATATGAATGTTCCTTGGAGTTGTTCTCTGTCACTAAACTTCCTAATCTTGGCTGCTTGAGAATAAGGGGGTGTTTGATTGAGGTAGACGATTGTTCGTCTTAACCTGTTATTAAGAGGGGACCTCTAACTAGAGGCAAATGTCTTACTTTTGTTAGCCTTTGATAATATGCATAGGCAACCTCTAACTAGAGCTTGTCGCCAAATATGTTATTTTAGACAATAACTATTATTTTTTTTAATAACCAGACATACATAATATCTGATTCAGAGTTGTACACAAACACCCCCTAGTAGTGAGAATTGATGAGAAGTGGCTCTAATTCAAACCTTTTAACTCATTGGTTCAAAGGTTGTTTAAGTTTTATTTGTGTTTGATGAAGTAGAGGCATTGTTAAATGAGTAAGTCTAAGGAGCTAGGTTTGAGAGTCACTTTTGAGTCAGATTTTGATTATTTTATATTTTTATTCTTCTTTTTAAAACACAATCACAAACACCATCAATGAAAGGGGTAAAAGTGTCAAAAAAAAAACTCTTAACCTAGCTCAAAAGTGGCACCTAAACCTCGCTCCCTAGAATTGTTGTTATTGAATACTTGAATCAAACATTTACCAAATGCATCATTTAGACACTAACTTTTTTTTTTTTTAAAATATTTGAATATTATATCTGTGATCAGAGATGTAAACAAACAATCCCTAAATAATGGTTCGCGGAAGTACTTGAGATTATTTTTATTCCCTTTGATAAATAAGTATAGTGTCATGATATCTTGTTTCGTAAACACATGATTGGGTATAGCATTTTGAATTCAATGTAAAACCATGTTCTTGCAGCCCGATCGATATAGGATTTTGGGCATGCAAAACCCTAACCACAAATCATTTTGTAGATTTAATTATCTAATTAAATTGAGAGTTTATGTACTTTTCAAAGAAGCAGATAGTGAAATTTGATGAAAAGAAGATACATTCACATGGGGGGTTAAAGTGGTCCCAAAAAAAGAACTCCCTTTATTTGTTGATGCAATCAACTCAGTCACCATATGCTAAATGCCCCACAAAACAAACAGATTTATATTATTGTGTTAATTCGTGGTCCCTAGATGCATGTTGTTATTTAGGGAGGATTTGGTTGTTAATTGATCGGGGCTTGCTTTTACCTATAAGTCCATTTCAATCTCAACGAGTTTATGCCAATGTGCTAAATTTGTGCATATTGAAAAAAAAATATATTAGAATATAATAAGTCAATAAGTGCAAATTGAAATGTTAGAAAATTTTGCGATATATAAAAATTGATTTATGAGTTTTACCAAAAACCAAAAAAAAATTTAAAAAAATGTCAAAAGGTTAATTTTTAAAGTTGTGTTAACATTGCAATAAAATCGTCTTTTAGCATGCGTAACGTGACTAATTTTTATCGAATTGGAGACTTTTTTATAATTGAAAAATAGCAAAGGGTCTTAAAATAATTTGTGTTGAGGGATTAGATGTAATTTATCATTGTTTAAAAGGTCTTATGGTCTTGGTTTTGATTGTAAAAGATTTGACTTTTGGAGAGCATTTTCATAATTTTAGATGCCACACCAACGCATGACACCAGTGATTGAGCTAGGATATTTGTTGAAAGGGCGCGGAGTGAAGAATCATAGTTAATTAATGATAATATAATAATTAATTACTTTAACACAATTTTTTAAAAAAAAAATTGAACAATACATAATTAGCTATACAAAACATCAATTGCTAAACAAAACTCCATTTAATTTATGGAAGAAGAAAATGGATCCAACAAGCTACTTTGTAAGAGCACAAAAAATAAATATATGAGGGACAAATTAAATTGATATATAAAGTTAAGAGGCAACAATTAATTTCAAATGTAAAATTATATATTTACAAAAGGGTTATTTGTGATTTGTCCCTATAAAAAAACTAATTGGAGGTTACCTCCAACATTAATCAGTATTACAATCTCGGACTAGCAGACAACGTGCATTGACTATCAAAAGACTTACGTTGATTACCAAGATGTCCTTCAAACAATAACCCACAGATGAACCTCGAATTCCAAACATGTATCTTGAGCAAAAATTAATCGGTCAAAATTTTCATGTATCTCCAGAAAATCCTAGATCTATATATACAAAACAGATAAGAAAAAATATTTCAAAAAAATATTAAAAAAAAATATTCTTCCTTCCAAAAGAGATTAAGAAAAGTTAGAGTTGTTGGTGACTGATGGCGATGGTGGGAAAGGAAAATAAATCAAGTAGAAAGGTAGGGGGAGGAAAAAAAATACGAGGCGGGGTGGTTGCCAGTCTCACAATAAACAGAGACTGGGAGCAGAAAAGAAGAAAGAGACAGAATCGTCGATGTCGCAGAGAACATAGGGAAATAGGAAAGAGTGAGGCGACATGGCGTAATCGGCATCGCAAGGTTATTAAATCCCCAATAACCCGAAAAAATTCCAAATAGTTAACGGGAGCAAGCGCCCCTATGTAGATCTGTGCCCGCATGCCACTGTGGAATGACCTTCTTCAATAAAAAGCAGTGTTCTAAAAAGCGCTAGGCGCTGGACGAGCGGCGAGCAGGTGCCTAGGCGGACGCACCAGAAGTGGTGGGTCATTCCAACCAACCTCCCACACATGAGCTACTCATCAAGTGGAAAGGATTGCCAGAAAGTGAAGCTAGCTAGGAGCCAATCCAACATTTGTGGCAATTCAAGGAGCAAATCCAAGCGTACGAGGATTTGAAGGCAACGAGGACGTCGCCTGATTAGGTGGGGGAGAATGTCACAACTATTTTCTTGCCTAGCCAAGTGAGGTTTGCAAGTATAAATAATGTAGAGTATTCCACATTGTTCTAGAGAGTTCTCTAGAACCTTCCATAAAATTCCATAGAGTTCCATAAGATTCTAGACCTTAGATATTTCTAAGGAAGTGTGTAGAAGTTCATTGTAGATCGTTAGATCAAATTGATCACCACCGTCCATTGAGGAGGTGGAGTTGTATAAATAGGCTAAGGCCTCATTTGTTGTAATAACCTCAGAGAATTCAAGCAATACAAGTTCTAGTTCTCTTAAGCTCTATTGTGTGTTCTTAGCTTGCTTAGCTTTCCAAAGTCTAAGTAAGTCTTTTGTGGGCAAGACTGACTAGCTTTCTTTGATAAGTCGGGGCAAAGTTTGCTAGTGCCGCACGGAAAGTACTTGTGAAAAGAAAGCCCGTGACAGTTGGTATCAGAGCCAAGTTTGGCAATATTTGTGAAATCATTCTACACAAGAAAATGTCGTCAGAGGTCAACAACCCATCAATTGGCAACAACGACAAAGGTGGGAAAGTCTGCAAGGACAAGTCAAAGGACATGGATGAAAGGTTGGCTAAGATTTGTGCCACTATGTCCGACTTGAGGGAGAAAGTCGAAGACATGGACCAACGCATCGAGGGGCAAGCGTCCAATGGGGAGGACCAAGAGCTCTGGGAAGAGATGCAAGTAGCCTTGAACGCAGTAGTGGACATGGTGTCCAGAAAGATCGAGTCCCTTGAAGCCAAAATTGTTGCCAAAGATGCGAAGATGCATACTTACAGGGAAAGAGTTGAGAAGCTATAAACTAAACTCAGTGTGTGTATGGCTGTGGTAGCCAATGGTGGGACAACACCAGGGACAATCACCCACAGAGTCGAAGCTTCCAAACCTAAGGCCTATGGTGGGGCAAGGAGTGCAAGGGAGATCGACAACTTCTTGTGGAACATGAAGCGCTACTTTGATGTTGTTGGCATAATAGATGAAGCATCGAAGGTACGTAGTGTCTCCTTATATTTAAAAGATGTTGCTACAGTTTGGTGGCGCAGAAGGTTCGATGATGTCAAGAAGGGATTGTGCACCATCGACACTTGGGAAGAATTCACGAAGGAACTCAAGAAACAATTCTACCCGGATGATGCCGAAAACGAAGCTAGGGCCAAGCTTCATCGCCTTCAACAAAAGGAAGGCCACATAAGGGAATATGTGAAGGAGTTCTCGAAGTTGCTCTTGGAGATTCCTGACATGGGAGAAAATGATGTTTTGTTTAGCTTCCTTGATGGCCTAACGAGTTGGGCCAAGTTGGAATTGAAGAGGCGAGGTGTGCAAGACCTTGCAACGGCTATGGCTGCGGCCGAATCCTTGATTGAGTTCAAGAGAAATGACTCATCCAAGGGGCAAGGGAAAAGGCCGAGTAATGATGGCAAAGGTGGGGGACACAAAGAGAATTCCTCCAAGGAACACAAGTACTCCAAAGACAAGGGGAAGGAGAAAATAGACGGATCACCCAAGAAGATATCTTGCTTCTTATGTAGTGGACCCCATCGGGCATTCGAGTGTCCCAACCGGGAGAAACTTGTCGCGCTTGTCATGGAAGAAGAAGCAAAAGAAAAAAGGAGGATCACCTCAATGAATCTCCTAAGTGCCATTCAAGATAAGGTCGAGGAACAACCACGTGGAAGGATGTACGTGGAGACCGAGATCGAGAACAAGACTTTGAAAGCCATGGTGGATACCGGAGCCGACACAGTCTACATGGCCAAAGACCTTGCTGAAGAAATTGGCCTATCATATACTAAGGAGAAAGGATATATCAAGGGAGTCAATGCTAAAAGTCTCTCAATTGAAGGAATAGCTCGTGGCACCGATATTCGGCTTGGACAATGGCGAGGTAAAGTCGACATAACTATTGCTCCAATTGATGATCACAAGTTCTATTTGGGTATAGATTTCTTGGACATGGTGAAGGCGTTCCTGGTCCCATATGCCAACACCATGTGTATCATGGAGAATGAACAACCTTGTGTTGTGCCCGTGGTACGGGAGATAAGTAAGGAGATAATGGTGCCCGCTCTCCAACTTTCTAAAGGAGTAAAGAGGAATGAGCCTACTTACTTGGCTACACTCAAGGAAAACGAATGTCCCATGGATGGAGAGGTGAATGTACCTAAGGCCGTCCAAGATGTTCTCAAGGAGTACAAAAATGTTATGCCTACCGAGTTGCCTAAGAAGCTTCCACCAAGGAGAGAGGTGGATCATTCTATTGAGTTAGAAGTTGGAGCAAAGCCACCCGCATTTGCTCCTTATCGTATGGCACCTCCTGAGCTCGAGGAGTTAAGAAGACAATTGAATGATTTACTAGATGTTGGTTATATCCGACCCTCCAAAGCTCCATATGGTGCGTCGGTCTTATTTAAAAAAAAACATGATGGATCCCTACGACTTTGTATTGACTATCGGGCACTCAACAAAGTCATTATCAAGAACAAGTACCCGATTCCACTTATTGTGGATCTCTTTGATCAACTTGGTGATGCAAGGTACTTTACCAAGCTTGACTTGCGCTCGGGATATTACCAAGTCCGCATAGCTGAAGGAGATGAACCAAAGACGACATGTGTTACAAGGTACGGGTCTTACGAATTCTTAGTCATGCCATTTGGTTTAACTAATGCGCCGGCCACATTTTGCACTCTAATGAATAAGGTACTAGCTCCTTACCTTGATCGGTTCGTAGTTGTGTACCTTGATGACATTGTGATCTATAGTAAGACATTGGAGGAACATGTGGATCACTTGAGGCAAGTGTTCCAAACTTTGAAGGAGAACGAACTCTATGTCAAAAAGGAAAAGTGTTCATTTGCCCAAGAGGAGGTGACATTCTTGGGTCATATCATTGGCAAGGGCAAGCTTCGTATGGAAAAGTCCAAGGTACAAGCCATCCAAGAATGAGAACCACTGACCAAAGTCACCGAGTTAAGATCTTTCCTTGGCTTGGTGAACTATTATAGAAGGTTCATCAAAGGCTACTCTTCCATAGCCGCTCCATTGACGGACTTGCTCAAGAAGGGACGAAGTTGGGATTGGAATTCAAAATGCCAACAAGCTTTTGAAGGATTGAAGAAGGCAATTGTGGAGGAACCGGCGTTGACACTTTCCAACCATTCTATGTCTTTCGAGGTACATACGGATGCTTCCGACTTTGCTATTGGTGGAGTATTGATGCAAGAAGAACATCCTATTGCATTTGAAAGTACGAAGCTCAATGATACTGAGAGGCGGTACACAGTGCAAGAAAATGAAATGACTGCGGTTGTGCATTGCTTGCGAACATAACGTCATTACTTGCTTGGGAGCAAATTTGTGGTTAAGACCGACAATGTTGCCAATAGCTACTTCCAGACACAGAAGAAGCTCACACCAAAACAAGCTAGATGGCAAGATTTCTTGGCAGAGTTCGATTACACTTTGGAGTACAAGCCTGGCAAGGCTAATCTTGTTGCGGATGCTTTGAGTAGAAAATGAGAACTTGCTGACATAAGTCAACCTCAAAGCAACTTGAAGGGACGCATAAAGGAAGGATTGGCACATGATTCCATGGCTCAAACCATCATAGCTCTTGTCAAAGATGGGAAGACAAGACGGTTTTGGGTGGAGAATGACTTGATATACTCTAAGGGAAGGAGAATCTATGTTCCACCTCATGACAACCTAAGGAAGGAAGTCTTAAAAGAATACCATGATAGCAAGTGGGCGGGACATCCAGGTATACATCGAACTCTTGCTCTTGTGGAAGATTCCTATTATTGGCCACATATGAGGGATGATATCAAAGCATATGTGAAAACTTGTCTTGTATGACAACCAGACAAAGTGGAGCAACAGTCACCTGCCGGCTTACTTGAACCCCTCCCCATCCCAGAGAGACCTTGGGAAAGTGTTTCCTTAGATTTTATAGTTGGGTTGCCCGCATTGGAAGGTTGCAATTGGATACTTGTGGTCGTGGACAGATTTTCGAAGTATGCCACCTTCATTCCCACACCCAAGGAGTGCACAGCCGAGCAAGCCGCACATTTATTCCTCAAACATGTGGTGAAGTATTGGGGTGTGCCCAAATCTATCATCAGTGATCGGGATACTCGGTTCACGGGAAAATTTTGGACTGAGTTGTTCAAGTTGTTGGGTACCGACCTTAACTTCTCTACTAGCTTTCATCCTCAAACGGATGGTCAAACGGAAAGGATGAATGCCTTGCTGGAGCTATATCTTAGGCACTATGTGAGTGCCAACCAGCGAGATTGGGCTAAGTTGCTAGATGTTGCCCAATTCTCTTTCAACTTGCAGAAGAGTGAAGCGACGGGTCGTAGCCCATTTGAGATTGTCATGGGACAACAACCTATGACCCCGAGTTCTTTTGTCACTAGCTACACTGGAGTGAGTTCATCAGCCTATAAGTTTGCCAAAGGATGGAATGATCAAGCTGATGAGGCTCGAGCTTACTTGGAGAAGGCATCCAAGAGGATGAAGAAGTGGGCCGACAAGAAGAGACGGCCTCGAGAGTTCCAGGTTGGAGACCTTGTGCTTGTCAAGATGCATGCTCATGCCAGACTTTCTGGACTGCATCGTGGCCTTATCAGGAGATATGAGGGTCCTTTCCCCATAGTCAAGAAAGTGGGAAAATAAGCATACAAGGTCGAGTTGCCGCCGAGGATCAAGTTTCATCCAGTCTTCCATGTGAGCCTACTGAAACCGTATAAGGAAGATCAGGATGATCCAAGCAGAGGAGTTTCACAAAGAGCACCAATGGGCATGAGGATCCAACATGACAAGGAAGTAGAGACTATCTTGTCAGATCGTGTGGTGGGTCATTCCAACCAACCTCCCACACATGAGCTACTCATCAAGTGGAAAGGATTGCCAGAAAGTGAAGCTAGCTAGGATCCAATCCAACATTTGTGGCAATTCAAGGAGCAAATCCAAGCGTACGAGGATTTGAAGGCAACGAGGACGTCGCCTGATTAGGTGGGGGAGAATGTCACAAGTATCTTCTTGCCTAGCCAAGTGAGGTTGGCAAGTGTAAATAATGTAGAGTATTCCACATTGTTCTAGAGAGTTCTTTAGAACCTTCCATAAAATTCCATAGGATTCTAGACCTTAGATATTTCTAAGGAAGTGTGTAGAAGTTCATTGTAGACCGTTAGATCAAATTGATCACCACCGTCCATTGAGGAGGTGGAGTTGTATAAATAGGTTAAGGCCTCATTTGTTGTAATAACCTCAGAGAATTCAAGCAATACAAGTTCTAGTTCTCTTAAGCTCTCTTGTGTGTTCTTAGGTTGCTTAGTTTTCCAAAGTCTAAGTAAGTCTTTTGTGGGCAAGACTGACTAGCTTTCTTTGATAAGTCGAGACAAAGTTTGCTAGTGCCGCACGGGAAGTACTTGTGAAAAGAAAGCCCGTGACACTAGGCGGTCTTAGGTTTTGTATTATAACTTTAATAATTTACAAAAGTTAAGCATAATACCTTATCAATTACATCCATTTAATGCCAAGATACATATGCAAAATTTAAAAACATGAAAAATTAACAATCATGAACAAAATTTATTAAAACTCAAATGACTGAAGTTGGTCATGATGGGTATTTTATATAAAATTGAATTTGTGGACAAATATCCAAACCCACTATTTTATTTTTCTTCAAATTGCATGAATAACCTCAGTCATGTTTGATAAAATCTACATTGCTAAAATTAGTACCGGTAGATCCTTTGAGAATTCCATTAAGTAATCATCATTTGCTACAATTAGACATATACTGAATAAAAAACAATTGAATAGTTTATTTCTAAAAAAGAGGAAAGAAAAATAAAATAAGAACACAATCAACCTTATTAAAAAAAAAATTGCCCAGATCAGCCTAGACCGCCCAGAACCCGTCCAGCCATTAATCTAGGCGGTTTTCTACCTTCTAGCGCCTAGGCGGCCGCCTAGGCCGATTTTTAACCGATTTTTAAAACACTGGTAAAAAATAGGTAGGTAGATTTCATCAACTTCGAAAATTTTAATAATGGGTTAAACTTTTTGTTAGCATCACAATCATGGTGAAATTCAAGTGTTTTTTTTTTTTTTTTTTTTTTTTTAATTATTAACTGGGGTTTTATCCAATGATGGATTGACCCTTAAATGGATACCATCTCAAATCAAAGGAGAATTGACTCAAGGTCATACACTTGATATGGAAAGCGTCAAGAAAGAAAACTACATCGTTCGAAGAATTGGAACATTTGTTTTTTTTTTTTACCTTTAACCCTTCTTCATACAGTCAGTTGGGTTTGAATTTGTGACGTGTGATACTATCCGTCACACCTCTACCAACTCAACTGGTACATCTTTGACGAAGAATCAGAACATTAATTACCGTTAAAATCAGTGTTCTAAAAATCGCTAGGCGCTGGGCGGGCGGCGAGTAGGTGCCTAGCGCCCAGAGGCCTAGGCGATCTTAGGTTTTGTATTATAACTTTAATAATTTACAAAAGTTAAGCATAATACCTTATCAATTACATCCAATTTAATGCCAATATACATATGCAAAATTTTAAAAACATGAAAAATTAACAATCGTGAACAAAATTTATTAAAACTCAAATGACTGAAGTTGGTCATGATGGGTACTTTATATAAATTTGAATTTGTGTACTCTTTTATTTTTCTTCAAATTGCATGAATAACCTCAGTTATGTTTGATAAAATCTACATTAGTAAAATTGGTACCGACAGATCCTTTGAGAATTCCATTAAGTAATCATCATTTGCTACATTTAGACATATACTGAATAAAAAATAATTAAATAGTTTATTTCTAAAAAATAGGAAAGAAAAATAAAATAAGAACACGATCAGGCTTATTAAAAAATAAAAAAAAATAAAAATCGCCTAGACCCCGCCTAGATCCCGCCCAAAACCGCCCAGAACCGCCCGCCCAGCCATTAATCTGGGTGATTTTCCACCTTCTAGCGTTTAGACCAATTTTTAGAACACTGATTAAAATTAGTATTGTACATGGTTGTTTTGAAGAGAGTCGTCACCCATACATGCAATTAGGCATGAGCACTGACTATATCAAACATATAAATATTATTAATAAAAGACGATTGGACTCGAAGGCTTTTTCAAAGTGAATTTTACAGATGATTCATTATTTACTCCTTCCTATTCAATTTCAAATCCAGTCACCCATGTCATCATATTTTCAATGGGGAGGAAAAGACCATAAAGATGAACTTTAGATTGTCAAAATCAAAATGACATGTATGAATTTGTCCATTTTCAATGTAAGCAACATATAGTTTAACCTTCAATCAAGCAATGCTTTTGAATTAAATTTTTGTATTTTCGTATAACCTTCACGAAACCAAACCAAACCAAACCCCTACAAGAAACTTGCGAATATCCAAAGAGGTTTCCCTCAACAAATCGTTCATTGCTCTAATAATGTCAGTATCCCCAATATCCAGGGCACGAGCTCAGAATTTGGGTTGAGGTAGCTCATTTATACTATATAAGTTTCGGAAAAAAAAAATGAAGGTTAAAATTGTAAATGGCTTCGTTTCAATTTTAAATATTAATTTTGTATGTATTTTTATTTTTTATTGCAAGCAAAACTTAAGAAATTTTTATTTTTTAAACTTAAAGGAAAAAAATATCATAAGTTTTACTCAAGAAAAATTACAAAAACAAACATGTGAAATACGCGCATTGCAAATGAGGTTCATCTAGTGTTAATAATTGAAGCATGTTTATTTATTTAGGAAAATTTTATTTTTTAAAGAAAGTGAAGATAAGCATTGTTAGTTGTACTTTGATTGAGTGGTTTTTAGTTTTGATTAGAGAGAATTATGGTGGGTCTCATAAAAGGTTTTAGTTATGTAGTTTACTTAATAAAGCAGGTGTCCAATAAATTTCATATTTGATTGGAACAAGTATGTTTTTGTGGCATTACCTTTTATTTACCCACCAACTTCCATGGAAGTTAATATATATATATATATATAACAGAAATTCTAACTGTCGAGGAAACCAGCGAGGGAGGGGGTGGGAACACTCCATCCCCCTCGGGATGAGTGTCTTCATCCCCTTTTGTGCATCTCGAGAGGGATGGAGGGTTCCCACCCCCTCCCTCGCTGGTTTCCTTGCCAGTTAGACAAGCTCTGTATATAAACACGTTTCATAAAGTACCCACACACAGACTTGGTCATTTTATTGCCATATTAAGTTCAATATCATCCATTTATTCCCTTGTGCATCCATCCACCAACACAGCCATGTCAAGGAACACTTGATGCAACTCGGTTAAGCGCATTTGTATCCCCTTTACTGTCTCATTTCTCTCCTTATTCTCCAAATCCAGTTCATGATACCTCAACCCCTCTTTGTGCTCTCACTCACAATTCAATTTCTCAATCCCTGAAAATCATTCATCATGTCCCTCAACTTAATTCGATGACCATTCGTGACCGCATTCTAGTCCTATCTATCGATGGTGCTCCCTTTCTCTGTAACTACTCCTATTAGCAAGCAACATTAGACTAATCCAGAGACTCCAATCTGGCCTTAATAATCTTCGCCTTTCGAACAACTGTCACCATGTCTGAATCCATCCGGTCTCTTAACCCACGAAGAACTTTAGAACTGTCAGTTGACTTAATCTCTTCGTTCAAGTCCTGAAGATTTGTAATACACTTTTGATCACACCAACTTCTTCAAAAAATCCGGTCATGTTTTCTTCTTCAGGGGGTGCAAGTTGCCCCATTTCAATGTCCTTCAAATCAACATAACTGAGAAACGATTTGGTCATCAGATCATTCATCTCTACTGAGTTCCAGAACAACCCAAACTGCAAAACATGGGAGAAATATCAAATATGTAAAAGTTCGACGAATTCAGACGATTAGTAACAAATTTCATGAAATCGAAAAAGCAGTCGAGAAGTACATAAACAAAATTTTGTGATAACTTCACTTTCTCAAACAACAACTCTGTTTTGATGTTGATGTTGATGGGTGCTAAAATATTCTTAACAAAAGTAATAGTAATTTTAATTTGGGGGTTTAGGAGTTGACATCAGGAAAGGATTTGAGTGGAATTGTTTTGTTTGTTTGATGAAAGAAGGAAAAAAAAAGGTAGAAAGTAAAAGAAAGGGATTGATTATTTTTTGTAACATTAAAACAAACTCCATTCAACATTAAATTGAAGGGAAAAACCAGTTGAACCCTTTAAATTATAGGAGGATACTGGCGGTGGGAATTCAACGAGGAGATAGTAGAGGAGGTGAATGAAAGAGTTGGAAAAGAAGACAAGGGCACTTCTGACATTTAAAATGTTTGGATGTTTTCAACTAATAAAAAACCTTGACTTAATGGTTGAGACTCAAAATTGGGACCGACTAAGTTTTGAGAACTAATAGAGGTTAAAGAAGAATATACAATAATTAATAGAGGCCAAAAGATAAATAACCTTAAAATAAGAATGCTAAACTCAGCAATGAAATGACTTCTATTATATTATAATTAATGTTTAAGATAAAAGAAAATTGGATAATCCAAATACGGTATCCATAAACATTTAGTAATATCTCAAAATTTCAAATTTAATTAAAAAAATCATAATTTCGACTATCCCTTCTTAAAAAGTAGTTTCCACCATAAAACCTCCACTAGATTATGCTCGAATGGGAACCTTCAAATCACAAATTGAAAAAAAAAAAAAAAAAAAAGTCAATGCGGGTCAAAGTAGAGGTTTTTATATACTCTATACTAGAGAGGGCCTTCGAGATGCGGGGCATCACGTATCTGGAGGGGATGAGTGGTTACACCCCTCCCTCGCCCTCTAGAATTTCTGCTCTACCACTCTCCGTAACACTCATTTGACTGACTGACATCTCAACGACAGACTTAAAATCAGTTCACACATAACATACATTTTGTCTTGTCGCTTCTAGTTTTCAAATGCAAATCTCAAGCTTATGAAGTCGTTATAATGATAGGACAAGCATCAAGTAGTCAAATCAAGGGCATTTCCGTCATTCCATACTTGCCCAATTTTTTAATTCCCATTTTACAACATGGTGGTTTCGTAAATATCACCCAAAACCTTGCCCTCTTTGCTCCAGTTCATCATCGCTTTTTCGATTTTTTCGGTTCTTGTTTTCGGAGAAGAGACGTCAGAGACCCAGAGAGGAGAGGAGAGGAGAGGAGAGAGAGAGAGAGAGGGGGTTTTGTATAGAGCTTTGCTTACTCTTCTATACTCTTCTCTTCTTTTTCTTCTTCATTGGATCGACGAGTTCAAAGAGAGCTTCAAAGACTCTTGATCAACTTCTCGTCCTTGTCTAGATTCTCGCCTACTTTTCTCAAGTTTTCACCCCGATTTTCTCGCGCAGACAGGAATCTCGAGCTCATCGAGCCCAAAATCATCGAAAACAGTCGCGTTTCAGTCCGATTCTTGCCCACGTACTCTCTCGTGTTCTTCGTCTGCTCAAATTCGACCGCCAAGTCGTTCGGGGGACGATTCGAGGAATGTGAATTGGGTCACGATTACTGAGTCCATCTTTGGCGAAGATTTTGTGAGAATTCGTTGATACTTGAAATGATTCGGGAGTTCCTGATGGTGAATGGAAGGGTTTCGTTACGAGAATGGTTGATGGTTTGATTGCTTTCGAGAGTTCAAATTGAGTTGGAGAATTCTTGATGTCGCGGACGGAGAGAATGACTTCGGATCTTAACAGGACTGGACCTGTGGAGCGAGACATTGAGCAGGTAAGACTTGCTACTTTACTGAATTTCATTCTTTCACTCTAGTTTGAATCAATTAGAGTGTTTTAATAGCTCGAATTCCTTCTATTAATGTTTTTGCTACTATAGTTAACTTGTTCACATTGTAAAATGAACTGAGAGCACTAGTTAGAAACACGATTGGCACTCCGTTTTGGTGTGAAGTTTCTTTTCATTTATGAGATTTGGCATTAGGTTAAAAAAATTAGGCAGTAATGATCATTTGTAGCTTACATCCCCAAAATGTCAGCATTTGAGTTCGGTCGGTGGTGACGTGTTCGGAGAATTAAAACGCTGAGAAACTTACATTTTCTTCAGTTTAGATACCAATTTTCAAATGGCATACATTTATGACACAGTAGATTTATGTGTGAGAGTTAATGTTCTCCTGATACAAAATGAAGTTAATAATGGTAGCTTAAATTTCGATTAGAATGTTGGAAACCAAGCGAAATCACCAAGAAATTGAACATAATCAAACCGTGCCCGAGGTGATAGTTTTTGTCTATACCAACTTTGCCTAAAGCAACAAACCTCTTTTTCTCCCACTTTGCAACATAATTGGGTGATTCCTCTATATAAACCTCTTCCAGTATGTCACACTATATCCAGCTAATATAAATGTCAGACTGTATCCGAATTAATAAATTCAAGGTTGAACAAGAGATTGCATGCATGATTGACTATGTTTGAACTTTGAAGGCATTGTTAAAATGCATAAGTTTTACACGCCTATCGAATTAAGTAATGCTCTCCCTACTAGTCCCTAGAAAATGTGCAAGGCATAAGAAAATCATGTCCTTAATTTGAAGCCAAACAACTTTTTTGGTTCTTGGACGATCACCATATCTGTCTACACCACATCAAAAGGACCCCTTGTTTGAAAATATTGGCATTATAGGGAAAATTTCTATCAATATATCTGGCTTGAAGCTCCCATATGTCAAAATAGTTTCACATGAAAAATGTGGTCTTCCTCACTATTTTCTTTGTGCTGATGTTGTCTGTTACAAGGAAGTAATGAGGTAGAAGTGTGATTTGAAGATTACTATTATTTTCTGACCAGTTGATACGCAAGGGCTCCCACTATGAAATTTGATACTAAATATGGATGGGCTTTTACTAATTCTGGATTGGTAGTAGTAAGAAATTGCTTGGATGACTGATTTATCTCATGGTGATCTAAACATCACTTACATTGTTGGAGTGGTCAACCAGCTTAACCATACACTTGCCTACCTTATTGGACTGCATCAATTTATCCTGTGAAGTTTTTGAGGGTGCACCCGAAATAGAGATTGTCATCTCTGCCATCAAAAAATTTGTTGTTTATGTTTAGATGTTGGACAACAGGACAAATAAAAAAGTTAAAATCTCGGTATTATACCTTTGTTGGTGTTGATTTCAAATTTGGTTAGTGATGCAGTAGGAAAGTGTGGTGGCTTGTTTATTGCCAAAACTGAGTCTTTTGCTATGACATGCATTGGACATGTTATTTGAACATTCTTTTCCACGATATATTGGTTTTGATTTTTTTTCCTTGAGACAGAAAATGGATGAAAGAGATCATTAATGTTTACAACTTTGACATTGGAAGTTTGGAACAGGGGGGGATCCTAAACCTATTGAGGGCATATTGGATTTTGTCAAGAGGATACCACTTAGTGATCTCTATGCTTTACTTGTCGATTAGTTTCCCTGGTTCTGAATCTGGAGATTCTTCTTTATCATTTTACTTTCACTTACATTACCATCGGTTCTATGGTGTATTGGTTAGTACTCTGAACTTTGAAGTCAGCGACCTGGGTTCGACTCCCGGTAGGACCTTTTTTTTTTCATCCATTTTGGTTCTTCTCTATGCACTATTAAAAAATCCCGATGTGTTTTGCTGAAACTTATTTTAGTAATCATTTCCCATAAATTATGGAGAAAGGTCAACCATAGTTCTAGCATTAACTTTTGTTCTTTTCTTTTTGCCCACATTTATAATATTTTCTCGTCTCTCACATATTGGTTAGCTGAAGCTGAATAATTGGAATTGGAGAAGGACATTGAATACTGAAGGCTTGGTAACATAAATTTCCTTGATATAACATGAGATTCTTATTTTGCTGATCAGAGTACCTGCCCCAATTGTAAAGATCATTGCAAAATCCAAATCCAAGAAAAAAAATATCTTCATATGAAATAATGGAGTCCTATAGTCTATTTAAGTTTCAAAAGATGTTAATGTTTTCGGAATTCCTAATCAAAGATTGGTTGTCAATCCACACATCCTGGCTAGAACCTCACAAGTTTAGAGTCTTGGTCAAATTGATCACCAACCAGACATATATCAGCAGGAAAATTGGGTGATATAGATTATATAGAAGATGTAAACAACCTGCATCGTGCATAGGATAAACTCGGGGGAACTTGGAGAGTTCGTGAATGATGTTGATTATTTTAGGTAGTCTGGTGGATTGTGGAGAACTGAAATGTAGCAAGTTGAAAATGAGCTGCTGTGATGTGTATTAGAGAATGTAATGGATTTTACATCACCGTTGGTTCTATGGTGTAGTGGTTAGCACTCTGGACTTTGAATCCAGCAACCGGGGTTCGACTCCCGGTTGTACCTTTCTTATTTTTTTTTTTCAAACTACCATTTTGGTTCTTGTCAATGCGATAGTAATAATTTTGTTTCCCCTAAGGTATGGAGAGATGTCAACCATATCTATAATCTTTTGTCTCTTTCTTTCTTTCTTTCTTTCATCCATTTATATTATTTCTCTCGTGTCATATTGGCTAGCTGAGAGCTGAGTAATTCGAATTGGAGGAGGCCATCGAATAACGAAAACTTAGTGAATTACCTGACATAATTTCCTTGATATAACATGATAGAACATTCTTGTTTTGCTGATCAAAGCACCTATTCCAATCGTAAAGATCCTTGTAGAATCCAAATCCAAGAAAATATCTCGCTGTTTGAAACAATAAAGTCCTCTGGTAGTATGGTCTATTTAAGTTTCATATTAGAGAAAGAAGTTGATGGTTTTGGAATTCCTACTCATCAATCCACATATTCTAGCCAGAACCTCAGCAAGGTTTAACTCTCATATGATGGTCAAACTGATCACTGACCTATCATATATCAGAAGTAAAATAATTAGGAGCAGATGTGTTAAGATGAATAGGATGTGAACAACCTGCATCAATACCGCCTCTTTCATGATAAATAAATTAAATTAGAATTGGCGAAACTAGAGAAATTGGATAGCTTACCAAAATTATTTTAAGATGTTCATGACATATATAGATGGGTTGATAAGCAAGGAGAAGTTGACACACACAAGTTAGCTAAAGTAACCATTGAAGTGAATTTGAACAGACATTGATGGAATTTTCTGAATGAGAATTGTACTCATCTTTGGAAACAGTGGCTGAATGAGAAGGCACAAGAAGAGAGGAATGATTTTCTTAGATTATCAGATTCATTATAATTATTATCCGTTTAATAAATAGTAGATCTGTAGATGTAATGCATGAAATTATATAAATGTGCAATAAATACGTGCTTAAATGTGTACCTAGTGATGCATTCTGTCCATGATTTGTTGCTCTTAATATAGTAAATGATTGTGCTGTAGAAATGTTGATGTCTCAATCAGTACTATGACCATTTCCCAGCTACATGGACTGTAATAAATTTGTAATCAAATTCCAACATGGGAGCAATTTATTGCTTAATTCATCAGTTTGAACCTTTGAGGTAACTCTCACCTACTTGCATGTTGAGACTGGAGTGGGATCTTATATGATGTACTTCTAATGGATTTGATACTATGTGTGGTATTTTATGATTTGTAAAATATGTTCTGTAAATTAGGTGTGCTTTTTTCAAACAAAAAGATGAATCTACGTTTCACTCGGTATCTATGTACTTCATTGACTTGTTCTTGCTACCATTTTGAACTGTCTCAAAAAAATTTCAGATGAGAACCAACTTTACCTATTGCCTTCTATGGGTCTGACATTTTTTATTTTGGTGCTGTTTATTTACTTTATGATGTTTTGATGGCTTTGTGGGTACAAGATTCTGAAATTAGTTTTAATTTAGGTTCTTGGGTTTATCTTTAACAGGCTATTACTGCTCTTAAGAAAGGGGCCTGTTTGCTCAAGTATGGCCGCAGAGGGAAGCCAAAATTTTGTCCATTCAGGCTGGCCAATGTAAGTTTCATTGGTTTTTTCTTCTGTCTCTTTACCATTTCTTTATGTGTGAATTTGAGTCATGTTAACATTTGGACTGATAATTTACTTATATTGCCTTGGTTTCTGCCTCCAAATTTCATGTACTTATTACTTAGCAGTGATGGTATGCAAATCCAGTTGCATCTCAATAGAAGACTTGTTAATGAGTGGCATAGCACAAGAATATTCACATTGATCTTGAAATTCGGGCTAAGGTGCAGATTGACAAGATGATGATGCCAACTATATCTGTGGAGGGCTTTCGTTTTATTTAACCTGATTATATTTCTTTGAGTGCCCCTTTGGTTAGCCATGACATAGTTGATTGTCCAGTTAGTGGAAACTTACAAGATGCTAAAGTTATAAATATTTTGCTTTGTTTATTATGTTCTCACTAAAACAGTTGCTACGTTCCTGCTACTTTTTGATTTCCTTCATTCAAAACGTCAATAAAGTCATTGTGATTCTAAATATAACTCTGCACTCTATCTCAATTTTTTGTGGCTGTGATGAACAAGTCAGATGTCGATTATATCGTAAATCAGTTTAATATTTTGGTAATTGATCTTTACTTACTATTTATCCAGTTCCCATCTTACCAGATTTACCGAGTTAGCAAAATGAACTCCATTGAATAATATTTAGGAGTAACATCTCAACTCTCCGATTATTTTATGTCCATGTTTGGAATTTGAGGAAAACATGGTGATCAGGAATGTATCCCGTTGATTCTATGTATGATATGTCAGGCTTGTGTATTTTTATTTTTTATTATTTATTCGTTGGGCACGATGCACGTGGTGTTTTGTTAAAAATCCAAGAACTTGATGACTTAACCCTACAATTTGGACAGGCACTTAACTGAAACATTGTTGAGCTTACCTTACTTCCTTACTGCCTTTGGAGTTTCGATAAACACTTTAGAGTTTTGTTGACCGAAGAATTAGAATCTTATGGCTGCCAACTATTAAAATTTGATTGGAAATCACAAGGATATATATGTTTTGTTTCTCTGGACCTTAAGAAATAAGCTTGTTGTTTTCTAATGATTACCTGACATCATCTGATGTGATGCATGATCATCTGAACATTAAAAAAATGAAACCAGAGCTATTGATTTGGATTTATTATTGTTGTTATATTATTATTATCTTTTCCATATGACCATTGAGCAATTCTACTGGAGATTAATGTCATCCTAATTGTTTTTATTTCCCTTCCTATAATAATTAACGTTTGAGCTTGATCATAATTCTCATCATGAACATCCTTCTTATACATTAATACAAATTCAATTGTGCAGAATTCCTTGTCATTGTTTGAAGTCTGCAGTAGTAGTCAACAGCTATTCTTATCTAATATCTATATATTTTGTGTTAAAAATTAATTAAAATAAATCGAGTAGTCTTGTAAGTAAACTAGGATGCCAAGGGCGGTGGTTCATTTTTTTTTGAGCTTCTAAATGCAATGCAATCTTTCTATACTGCAAAAGTTTAACTTTCTGAACCTATCTTTTCTTTCAGGATGAATCTGTGTTGATATGGTACTCAGGGAAAGAGGAAAAACACCTTAAACTTAGTCATGTATCAAGAATTATTCCTGGTCAGCGCACGGTATGTTTCTCCTTGTCGAGACCTTTAGCATTTCCAGTTATCCAAATCTATCTGCTTGTAACTTCAGAGTTTTAGGAAATGGAGATTTTTGTAGCAAAAACATGAATGCCTAATTAAGTTTATAATCAATTCTTCATTCATGTTAATTGTTACCATCATCACTAGTCCAAGCAAACCTGTGGTGTTTCTTGAAAAGGTTATACTGTTCAAAATTTCAAATGAATGAACATCAAAATCGCCAATCTTAAAACACAACATTGTAGAAAGTAGTTGAGACAAGTAGATAAGTTGTAAATATATATGTATATCCTCAAGACGAGATTTTATATCACTATAATAAGAGAATGCAGATGCAGTCAATTATCCACCTTTTAGATCAGAGGCAGATAATTGAATTTTCTAAACTCAATGCCAAGATGAGAATCCCCAATCTTAAAAACACAGCATTAGAGAAAGTAGTTCAAACAAGTAAGATGCACATATTATATGTGTATTGAAAATATAGAATAACAAACATATAATTAGTAATTAAGCTTATAATCATTAACCAATTGTGTCTCAAGGCCTTAGCTGACCAAATCTCATGCCTTTGGTCTTCGTGTCTAAAAACACCTTTCACTGGAGGCACTTCCAATCGTTACAGGCTTCCAGCAGAATTGTTGCCTCCTCAAAATTGGAGCTAACTATTGATTTTGTAAGCACTTGTGTTTCTGGTAATTATATTATATCAGGTGCCCATTATCTCAACAGTGTCTAAGCATATGTCCGCCCATTGGCTGTTATGTTTCTATGCTTGCCTCTCAAGATTTTTAAAATTTTATGTTTTTCGGCTTAGTATAGTGTTTCTGCTAATCAAATGTGCCTATACTGTTACAGCCAATATTTCAGAGATATCCTCGTCCTGAGAAGGAATACCAGTCATTTTCTCTTATATACAATGATAGGTCTCTAGATCTGGTATGTCCTTCACTATGGCTACTCCTTTTCTATCTACATATGTTAATGCTCAGCTAATTTTCAGCAAGCATTTTCCTTGAGATGCACCCTCTCATTCTTTAACAGTTGATGGATGTGGATGGGTTTTTACTTGTACCAGATTTGCAAGGACAAAGATGAAGCTGAGGTTTGGTTTGTTGGTCTGAAAGCATTAATTTCACGTGGTCATCACCGGAAATATAGAACAGAATCAAGAAGTGATGGAGTTCCATCAGAGGCAAATAGTCCTAGGACATACACCCGAAGAAGTTCTCCTTTGAGTTCACCATTTGGTAGTGGTGACAGCTCGCAAAAGGTGTGATTATTTTTTCTCTTATTTTTTCTTTAGGTTTACAGTCAAGCAGATAATACCTAAAGAAAAATTATTTATGTGCATCCAGGATAGTGGAGATCCACTTCGTCTTCACAGTCCATATGAAAGTCCCCCTAAGAATGGTCTGGATAAGGCATTGATATTATATGCTGTACCTCCCAAGGGTTTCTTTCCCTCTGATACTGCTAGTGGTTCAGTCCATTCTATGTCATCAGGAGGTTCAGATAGTATTAACGGCCACATGAAAGGCGTGTCAATGGATACTTTTAGAGTAAGTTTATCAAGTGCAGTCAGCTCATCAAGTCAAGGTTCTGGTCATGATGATGGTGATGCTTTAGGGGATGTATTCATTTGGGGGGAGGGCACTGGGGATGGAGTTCTTGGTGGTGGCACTCAGAGGCTTGGAGGTTCTTCTGGGTTTAAAATGGATTCACTTGTGCCTAAAGCCATGGAGTCTACAGTTGTACTAGATGTTCAAAATATAGCATGTGGTGGACGACATGCAGTGTTGGTAACGAAGCAAGGGGAAATTTTCTCTTGGGGTGAAGAATCAGGAGGCAGGCTTGGTCATGGTGTAGATTCTGATGTATCGCACCCAAAGCTTATTGATGCTCTTAGTAGTACAAATACAAACATTGAACTTTTAGCATGTGGAGAGTACCATACCTGCGCTGTCACACTTTCAGGTGATCTATATACGTGGGGTGATGGTACCTATAACTTTGGTCTCCTTGGACATGGTAATGAAGTGAGTCACTGGGTCCCAAAGAGAGTGAATGGACCTTTGGATGGTATACACGTGTCTTACATTTCCTGTGGACCTTGGCATACAGCTGTTGCAACCTCTTCTGGTCAACTCTTTACTTTTGGTGACGGGACTTTTGGGGTTCTAGGACATGGTGACCGAAAAAGTGTTTCCATTCCCAGGGAAGTGGAATCTCTCAAGGGCCTCCGCACTGTGCGAGCAGCTTGTGGTGTTTGGCATACTGCTGCTGTTGTAGAAGTGATGGTTGGGACTTCAAGTTCTAGCAACTGTTCTTCAGGAAAGTTGTTTACATGGGGAGATGGAGATAAAGGTCGTCTTGGGCATGGTGACAAGGAACCAAAACTTGAGCCAACTTGTGTCGCTGCTTTGGTTGAACCAAACTTTTGTCAAGTTGCTTGTGGGCATAGTCTGACAGTGGCTCTTACAACAGCCGGCCATGTCTATGCTATGGGTAGTCCTGTTTATGGTCAGCTTGGAAACCCTCAAGCTGATGGTAAGCTTCCGACTCGTGTTGAAGGAAAGCTCTTGAAAAGTTTTGTGGAGGAAATAGCTTGTGGTGCTTATCATGTTGCAGTGTTAACTTCAAGAACAGAAGTTTATACATGGGGGAAGGGAGCAAATGGTCGATTGGGTCATGGTGATACAGATGACAGAAACTCTCCATCATTAGTTGAAGCTTTAAAAGACAAGCAAGTCAAAAGTATTGCTTGTGGGACTAACTTCACTGCTGCCATCTGTCTTCATAAGTGGGTCTCTGGTGTTGACCAATCTATGTGTTCTGGCTGCCGCTTACCATTTAATTTCAAAAGAAAAAGGCATAATTGCTACAACTGTGGGCTTGTGTTTTGTCATTCTTGCAGCAGTAAAAAGTCTCTTAAGGCTTCTATGGCACCAAATCCAAACAAACCATATCGTGTCTGTGATAATTGCTTCAGCAAACTAATGAAAGCTATTGAGACTGATTCTTTCTCTCACTCTTCTGCAAATAGAAGAGGAGGTACGAACCATGGTTCAAATGAGATTCTTGATAAGGACGAAAAGTTTGAATCTAGATCTCGCGTTCAACTTGCTAGATTTTCTTCTATGGAATCCTTTAAGCAAGTGGAAAGCAGATTTTCCAAGAGGAATAAGAAGTTAGAATTTAATAGTAGCCGCGTCTCACCTGTGCCAAATGGAAGCTCCCAATGGGGTGCACTTAATATCTCAAAATCGTTCAATCCAGTTTTTGGTTCATCCAAGAAGTTCTTCTCAGCTTCTGTTCCTGGATCGAGGATTGTGTCTCGAGCAACATCACCCATATCAAGGCGACCCAGCCCACCTCGTTCAACAACACCAACACCAACTTTAGGGGGGCTCACTTCTCCAAAATTTGTTGTGGATGATGCGAAAAGAACAAATGATAGCTTGAGCCAGGAGGTTCTTCAATTAAGAGCACAGGTGCGCATATTCATTTCACTCCTTTCTCCTTTCTCCGTTTTCTGTTTTATTTTTCATTTTTGTGGGTGGAGTTGGGGTCATGAATATACTCCCATATGGAATGTAACTCAATCTGATGCATGAATATTATTTTTCCTATTTGCACATTTTGATACTTATTAGTTAGACATGTCAAGGACCTGATGTTGCAACCTTGTTATCTATTGCCTATTGGTTGACATCCATCCACGCAATTCTACTCATTGCAAAATCATGATAAATGTCTTTGTTTCTTGTGATGAATTTTGTGCTTTTAGCTGTTTATATTTTTTAGGTATAAAAAAAAGTATCAAATTCTCCATTGAAATGCAAATATGAAAAGTTTGAATATTAATATGGTATTTGGTACGTTGAGAATTACAAGGGTGATAGTAGGTCATGTTATTTTGTGTTTGCATCGTGTCTTGAGTTGTGTTCAGTTGGTGCTCAATCCAAACCTGACCAGTCTAGCAATTGCGTCAAGGCAACCCAACTCAAAACCTTCATTCTTTACAAACAGGCAACTTCATGTCTACCTGTAATAGCACAGGTTGTTTACCTTGTCTACAAAAAATTGTCGCATTCAACTTGACAAAATAATTTGAGCTTAGTACTTGATTAATTACACTGTTTCATATGTTAAAATATTTACTGTGTTTTAAATATATGATGTGAATTTTCAACTGGAAATCCATTTCAGACCCTGAAAATGAAGACCTATTAGTACATTTTAAAAAAGTTTCAAACTTCATTGAGAAAAAACAGAACGACTTTGCTGATTAATTGCTTTACCAAAAAAATCTTCAGAGCAATCCAGTAGACTCTTTATTGTTTTCAAAAGTCACGATTTTTAACTTCTTTTTGAATCTGGTCTTAAGGGATCTCTTTAGTTTTCCCACTTAGAGTTCAGTAAACCTTTTTGTTGTCATAAAAGCTTGTTTGACTTTCAATTTTTATTTTTATTTTTATTTATTACTGATGATAACATCTAATAAGATCTCGAGTACCATCAACTTCGCTTTCCTTCTTGATATTTTTCTTCTAGATATGGTGAGTTGGTAACTTATCTGCACTCTACTTGAAATGGCAGATTGTAATGATGTCCAATCAACCTTATTTTGTAGGTACAAAATCTCACTCGCAAAGCCCAACTTCAAGAAGTTGAGCTGGAAAGAACAACGAAACAGCTGAAAGAAGCAATAACGATTGCAGGGGAAGAGACTGCAAAATGCAAAGCAGCAAAAGAAGTGATCAAGTCGCTGACTGCCCAAGTAAGAAGTGTTGATTTTCGTATTTTGTTAGTTTCTTTTCTTATAAGAAGTTTTCAGTTGTCTAAGATGTCTTTAGCAAAATTTCAGGGCCAAATATGCGCTTGGGGCTGGTTAAGTTAGGTTTATCATGATATTCCAACCACGAATTAGTCCAAGGCTTATGCTATTTGGTTCGTTAAAGCAAGTCAGATCCTAATATCTCATGGATCTCGATGTTCCTAATTCTAAAAAATGTATTAGTAACTAGGGGTGGGCATCCCATCCCGCGATCCCGATCCCATCCCGATCCCGTCCCGTCCCGTCCCGATTTTTTCGGGTCTTAATGGGATTGAATAATTTCATCCCGATCCCGTCCCGTCCCGTTCTAGAATGGGATGGGATGGAATGAAGATTTTCAATCCCGCCAATCCCGTCCCGTCCCGAGCAATTTTTTTAATATTTTTATTTATTTATTTATTTTTATTCATATAAACTTACAGAAACTGACATAAACTCATGGTAAACCATTATGAATATGTTAGAGCATCACCAATAGGTCTATATTTCTTCCCTAACAAAAGATGAAATGTCATTTTGTCAAGGAACCATGAATTTTGTTTTCCAGAGTAATGAAATTGTAAAATCAGTTGGGAGGCCATCACAGCGACACAATACTCTTAGTGGGTCTCATTTATTCATTTTCTAAAAGTCAAGCCCACTCGACTTCATTGTTAGGGGATTTAGTGGCTACCCTTATATTTGCATGCCACATCTATATCTAATTATAAAAAAAATATTTTTCACACTCTTATATGATGATAATCTTCGCGGCAGTCACAGGCAGCACGCTGATCCCGTCCCGAACCCGTATGGGATGGGACGAGGTCGGGATGAGGTTTTTCCCATCCCGTCCCGTCCCGATCCCGTATGAACGGGATGGGATCGGGATGGGTATATCTCGTCCCATCCCGTCCCATACCCATCCCGTCCCGTGCCCACCCCTATTAGTAACTGGCGCCCTTCCAAACCTTGTTATCCTACTATTTGGCTAGGTTGCACCAACTCTTTGTTGCACCGGCATTTTGGGATGTTTATACTTTGTTGTCCCAACCTAAAATATGTAAAAACCATTTGGTGTTGAAATTTTCCCGTTTACGGCGTTAATTGGCACTCGAATAGTGAAGAAAAGTAACCATTATGTATAAAACTAAACTTAGTCACACGTCGTTAAATTTGAAACTTGTGTACAAACATCAGATATACACTAGCCATCATCACAAGTTCTACAATGGTAAATGTTGTGGTAGTTGTGTAATAGAAACAAGAAATACACACCAAAAGACATTTTGCTTGCAACAAATACAAATGTGGTAAAGTTGAAGTAGTTAACCTTACACATTCAATCACCAACCCTCTTGGTTGCTTTTGTTACTAGTAAAAGCAATATCATTGATTTGAATAAGTAGAAAAATAAATATGATTTCAAATGGTCTCACTTAGGGCTGTAAATCGATCGGATTTTGGGTTAAAAAAAAGATTAAATTAGGCTTGATCGGATCAAATTTCGTATTAATATTCAACTTTTCCTTAAGTAATTTTTGTAACTCCAAAATCCAAATCCAATCTATTGACAACCATAGTGACTATCACGTGCAATCCTATAAAACGATCTTATAACCATATAAACAAATTATCTCTTATTTGTACATCTAATTTAAAGCACAAAACAATGCAATGTGTCCATCAAACCATTGAAGGGATGAAGAAACCTATATGTAAACAAGTAAATAAATAAATAATGTAAGTGGCACATCAATTTCAAAAATGATTTGCAATTATTATATTTCATGTTTGAAAATTTTGCATATAAAACTGGTGGAAAATAATTTATTTTAATTAATTTAGTTTAGTTGTTAGATCGGGCCTAAATAAGCCCACTAGAATAATTGGAGATTAAGGCTCAAGCTCCAATAGAATCTAGGTTCTAGGTTTAGGTTTAGTATAAATAAGGCCCCTTGTAATTGGTTGAATGATGAATATGAACGAGTTTTTTTATATCTTTATTTTGGTTTAGCTTGTTAATTGTTTATTTTAGATCTAGGTTAATTAGTTTAGTTATAGATTACATAAAAAAAAACTCCAAAATCCTGCATTTCAAAATTTACAATAGGAATCCTTTATACAAAGTCGTTAATCAACAATGTGAGTAATCTTCTTCTCTCGGGAATTAACTAGTTTTGTTTTAAGGTTAATAAAGTGTGGTCGGGTACATCAAGCAACTTTAAAAAGCTAAATCAACAAAATAAATTGGGGAATGTAGCAACTCCTTATTACCACTACCACCTATGCATCGATGATTATATGGTTTGCGCACATTAACCACCAGGACAGTAGCATGAAAGGGGAGAGAGGAAGAAGAAAATGAAGAGAGAGATAGAGGAAAGAGTTTTTGCATGAAGATTACCTGTTCCCACCCTCAGGAAACGACTTCCATTTCCACAGTTTTGCAAGGAAATGTGGGATAGAGATCATCACTCAATGGTTCAGATTATTAGCTAATTAGCATTAGCCCCCCTTTGATCATATTAGCCGATGGTCTCCATTTTTCTCTGAAATTTTTCTTTGAAGCAAAAAAATACTCTGTTTTTGCCAATGGTTCATATTACTAATGGCTAATTAGCGTTTGCCCCCCTTTGATCTATATAAGTCTGTGGTCTCCATTTTCTCCACCTATCGCGAGTTGAGTTGTATGATTCAAGACATTTTAATAACACTACTTTACACTACTCCGAAACCCCTACATTTGCAAACCAATTCGTGGAAGAACGTTTTGCCACTTCCACAAAAAAGGGTGCTCATCAATAGATACATGAAGTGATTATATATATATATATAATTTTTTTTTTTTAAGGCGCTCACAGAATATCATTACTACAGGTTTGGCGGTAACTGAGATGCTAACTCTCGTACGCCTTCTAATTGGGAAGGTAGCTGAGAATAACATATAAGACTGGCTCTGATTTTTTTTTTTTTTTTTCCATTTAAATGATGAACGTGGACATAACATACACATATTTGAAAACATTGAGAGAAGAAAGAGCACTTGCGAGATCTGGTTTTGGGCATGTGGATTAGGTGTTTCGTTGGGTTTTTACTCCTGTTCCCATGTGGAGAAGGCTCTAGTATGTGATCGCTTCTATTCTTGTTTGGGATGACAATGTTCCATTTCATTCGCTTGGATTGACATTGTAAAGTAACAATTTTCACTATAACTACTAACGATTATTAATGAAATTTGACCTGCATTGAAACCTTGAAGAAACAAATAAGATAGCCTGCATTGGGGAAAGTATGACTCGCTACCTAGCTTTGCCTCTGAGAAACACATCTTGGTTAAAAATATGTAAGACTATACTGGCATCTAAAGTGTGTTTGGAGAAAGTTTGTTCCCCTAAATTGTCATTCTTTGGTTGGAGAGGAGTTAGAGTCGACTTTTCTGTGGCGCTTGTTTGGAAAAAGTGTGTTCCCAAGTATCACTTTGTTTTGGAGCTATTGTGAAACTGGAACCTACACTTGGCCAATGGGGGTATGGCGATTGAGACAGGTTTTCCTATGTGTGTGGGAGGGTTGGAGACTTGAGACCACTTTCTTCACCATTGTTATTTTTCAAGATCTATATGGTTACACTGCATCCGAGCTTTTTGGATTGATTTGGGTGATGCCAAGGTCCATTGTGGATGTGCTTCATGATTGAAAGTGTCATACCTACACTAAGTGCTGTTTGGCCTCCTACTCCTATGCTTGTCTGGATCATTTAGCAAGAAAGGAACAAGTTATTTGTTTTCCTTGTCAAGGGATTCCGTGATCATGGATGTTAGCACATGTGCTTGTCCTGCTTCTGTTTAAGGATGTTCGCTTCTAAGATTTTATTATAAACTCGGAGCATTTTATGAGGGTTCAATAGCTCCTTGTTATCAGGCTTTTGGGAGCCCTCAGCTCTTGTAATTTTTGGTTCTCTTCAATAAATTTTGTAATCATGGTCATGCATGTTACAGGTTTTTTTTTTGTTAGATGTACTATTGCAATCCATTGCTCATATCTCTGTTACTTTTTTTTTTAGCTGAAGGACATGGCTGAAAGGCTACCTGTTGGGGCAGTCCGGAACAGTAAACCCGTTATTTCCTATGCTTCATTCACTTCCAGTGACCTCTCTGCTGCAGCTATTGACAGGCTGAGCAGTTCGATTTCTTCACATGATACAGATACAAACCATTCAAACAATTTGGTGCTTCCTAATGGATCAACCACAGCTAATAACCGCAACTCAAGTAATAACAGAAACGGCCATCCGGAAGCAACAAAGAATGGTCGAACAGCAGAAGGGGAACCCAGTCATGACGGTGAATGGGTTGAGCAAGACGAACCTGGTGTTTACATCACACTTACAGCATTACCTGGGGGTTTCAAGGATCTCAAGCGCGTCCGCTTCAGGTATGCATCTGCTGTCCATTTTTATCCTGCCATTTTACTGTCAACCAACCAGGAAAATCACCTCATAAAATTGTTGGCATGTTAGTAGCACCTCATTCTCATGAACTATTAAAGAATAGGGAGTTATAAATTTGCCTTTGTCAGGAAGTACATTATAGCCATGGTTTACTTTAAATGCAGTCGGAAACGGTTTAGTGAGAAACAAGCAGAACTTTGGTGGGCAGAGAACCGTGCAAGGGTATATGAGCAGTATAACGTGTGCATTGCTGACAAGTCCAGTGTCCGCGTTGGGAGCGAGGACTTGGCACATTGACATTGACAATTAAAGCAATCTGTAAATCAAATGATAATTTTAGAATTCACCTCAATGATGTGGAAAGGATGGCACATTCTGATCAAACCGGCATTGATGTTCATCTTCTCGAAGATTGAGGAATGCAAGGGCTATCGAGTGAAAAAAAGGCGCTCGGGTTGATTGTGTTTTTGTTAATTTTGCCTTTTTTTTTTGTTTTTCTGAGTGTGCAATAGATGTGGGTTGAGGGGTGAAAAAAATGTAAATTCTTGGTAGGTTGCTGGCTTTTATTGAGGGCCACTGCCTTGTAAATTCATAAGCAAAAGCATTGTCAAAATTTTCTTTAGACAATATTCCTAAATGAATTCCTACCTTTCCCAACAGAATTCAACTGAATATATCACATCTTTAGAATCGGAAATTTTTTATCCCAACTCCGGATTGTTAGTTCACATTCCTCGATCATTTTAAAGCTATGAATCAAACCCTAAACTTCATCAAACACTCAGCACTTGGACTGTATATAGTCATGCAAATCTTCAGCAACATTTATTTGGAGCCAAGCATGCATTTTCAAGTTTCATATCAGCATTTTTATAAGAAACTAAATGATTTTGATTTTAAAACTTCCACTCTGACAATCCTTGAAAAGTTTTAATGAAACATGTGAAACCTAAGATGCATGCAGGCAGGTTGTAATTAGCTTAGAAAACACCTCAATGCATGCAAAATGATTCACAAATCTCATTGTATTGTACTTAGCTTAGAAAACACCTCAAGATGCATGCAGGCAGGTTGTAATTAGCTCCTTTAGGAAACTCGTGCAATCCTTTCATCAATGAGTATTGTACTTGAAGCCTAGCCTATGGAAAGCATGACACCACACGATACATTTGGATTTGGTGCGTATCTGGAGGACCATTACATAACACGTCTTGTAATAATAAGTTCCTTAAGGCTAGCTCGACATCTATAATGGTAATAATAAGTTTCATGTCTTTCCATGCCATCGATATTCTCTAGATAAATTTAATAACTCCTAATTAATTTCGCCTCCATGACCATCCTCACCACTTCACAACTTATAAAATCACTTTCTCACGCTAATGTTAAACTTCTGCTTAATGTGCCAACCCACTTATTAATTCATCTTTCTTGTTTCTTTATGGTATGAATATTAAAATTGGACTAACCTAACTAGTATTGAATAAACATCGGATGCTCATCTTACCTTTTTTTAGACATTCCATGAAGTGCTAGCTAGCTTAGCATCAATGTATTTTATTTATTTAATTTTATTTTCCATAGCTTAGCTCACAAAAAAATAATTGGACCCAAGTCAGCATGCACGCCACGTATATATCTACAATTAATATTTTCTAGGATGGATTAATAATCTACAAATTAGACCCCACCACTCCAACTCCAACTCAAACTCAAACTCAAACTCTCACTTTTCTTCTCTCCCTCTCAAACTTAATTACCAAAGTTTCTTCTCTTCTCTTCTCCTTCACTGAGGTAAAGCAAACACATTACTATACACCTTCTCTTCTTCAACACATTTCTTTGCTTTCTTTGATTTGGATTATTGAAGGAGAAGAAGATTCATCTGTTGGACTTCTTGGGCTCCAGTGAAGTGAAGCAACATTAGTTACATAAAAGAAAAAAGAAAAAAATAATGTCTAGTGGAGAAGGAAGGAAGGTTACAATTCAAGATATTGAACTGGTATGCCTAGTAGTACTTTTGTTCTACTACTTCCATGTTCAAGGGAACCCGTAGTTTTTAAACAAAGATGGGTGTTTGTTGTTTTTTTATTTTTTATTTCTTCTTATGGTTTGCTATGTTGGGTTTATGGTTGATTTGTGAAAACCCCATTCAAGTTCATTGGTATTAGAATGACAATGGGTATTGGGGTTTTAGCATTCAAGTTTATCTAACATTAAAATGCAGGATAATGTCTTCTTGGAACTTTAATCATCAAGAACAACAATTCTGTCTTATTGGTTACAATTTCGATCTCCTTGTGAATCGCACCATCTATCCCAGGTGCTCTGTCTTACAGTCTTAATTTGCATACACGTTCATTCAATAGAAGGTCTAGGTTCAGAATAAATTTCTGGATTGGATTGAAACTAATACTAGGCCAAGAGTACTCGTGAAGATTAATGAATCAAAAATTGAAAAGAACAAAGGAAGCCTCACTATTTTGTTTTTTTTTTTTTTTTGGGGGGGGGGGGGGGGGGGGGGGGAGGGGAGTTGAATTTGGTGGAGGCTGTCTTGTTAGGTACTTGATCAAATGATGAGAATGGCAGTCTGCTATAAATTGACCTGTTGATGTAAGTATGATCTTTTGTAGAGCCTTCAAATTCAACTGTGTTGTGCTAGAGTTTGGATTTACTGTTGAAACACACGATGTATTCTCCTTTCATAAAATTTGGTTTACTGAGTAAAAAGGACTTGGAAATGCAATTTTTCTCCAGCCATAGTTACTTATAGTAAGTTTGTATGATGAATTTCTTCATTATAAACTCATTGAATCCCTCATTTTCCATATTGTAGTGTGGGTGATTTGCAACAAACTAAACCTATGTTTGTAATTCATGGTTCCAGGTTCAAAATCTCATAGAACAATGTCTTCAGTTATATATGACTCGGGAAGAAGCAGTCAACTATCTTTCAGTTCATGCTAAAATAGAGCACCGTTTTACTGAACTCGGTATGGTCATTTACGAAGTCATGCAATTACAGTGTTGTATTGATGATTTGGATAAATTTTAGCTTATTATTTTCAATGGACACATACTACATAAAGTTTTGCTTTGTACATTTTATTGTTCGTGCATTAACTTGATGATTGGTTAACAAACATTGTAATCTAACAGTTGTAGAAGTTTTGTTGCATCAGAAGTGGAAACTAGTAGTGTGCCATAAAACCTGTGTGGATGAAAGTCTATGCATTCTCTTGTTGCATTGTCTCAAGCAAAATAGTGAACCTTCAGAAAATTCCATAATAAGGATTAAGAAATAATCCCTTGATATACACCATGGGGTGGAGCACACAGGCCCTCTCATTAATTGTGGCACATTATTGCGACTCAATACCTCTCCTGGTGTCCACAGCACCCAACTAAAAGATTGCCATTCTTTCTGCGGAAAGTAGCTACCTCTGATCCACTGCTTTCACTTGACTTGGTTAAAATGGTGAACTCGACACTGTACTTTATAGGTTATGGATCGATTTTGGCTTCAATGAGGCATTTTTTGTACTATTTTCTAGCACTTTCTACTGTCCAGTTTTATTAGAACTCAAGCACACTGCACACCTTCACCATGTATGTTTGATATAATGTTTAAGACCAATTTAATTGACTTTTTTAATAATAACCCTCTGCCATGGATTGGAAGACGGCACTACAAACTTGTAGAAAATTCAGCTACGATGAAAGGATGTGTTTACCCTAGATGGAAAATATATTTCTGGGATGTTATGAGACCTCTGCGACATGTATTAGACACGTGGACATAGAAATTGAAAATTGGGAATATCAAAATTATTCAACAATAAAGCTCTAATACTTGTTATAAGTTTCATGTGAAAACCCTGTAGAAGCTTCATGAATTTTATAGACTATGTTTCTGATGTTACTTATGTAACCTTCCTGTATATGCTTTCTTTTCGATTTTCAGTTTGGCAAAAGCTTGAAGAACAAAACAAAGAATTCTTCAAGGCATACGGTATTAGATTGATGTTGAAGGATCAGATAACGCTCTTCAACAAGTACCTTGAGAAACAGGTGGACCTCATGTCCAGGTTGCAAATGGGACCATTTCAGCTCATGCATAATGCGTCTGCTACTGCTGGGCCTTCTTCAGTTCCTACTTGTTATCAACCTCATGCTTCATCACGTATGTATTCTCTCACACTGCTTACTTAATATGTCATCATCTACATGAAACTGTTGAGTGTTACGGAGTAAATGCATTTTTTTTTTTTTTCTATTTTTTTTGATAAAGGTAAAAAGTGAAATGTGTAGATTTACATCAATAGGAGTACAAAGATTCTGACTAAATTTTGAGAAGGGCCTGAAGAGATATTAGGGCCTAAATAACAAACTCAGCTTACAGTTTTGATCCCTTTGAAGCTTGAAAAGATTGAACTCCCAAAGCCAAATGTTTGCCTGAGATTCCATCACCGACTTTTCTAGAGTCGCATGTCTCTTTCTTGAAAACTTTATAGTCCTTACCATAAAACCAAGCAAATGGTACAAGGAATCAATATACTTAATAAGATTTTCATGAATATCTAAAGGTGGAAACAAACTTGCAATTGAATTGACAACCTAAAGCTAGCTCCAACCTTGTATCCAAAGACACAAAACAACTAAAACTGTTTTTGCATTATTAGGCATTATTCAAACTAAACAATTATTCGGGGAAAAAGAAATACTTTAAAAAAATGAAAAAAAATTCTCATCATCAGAGTGGCACATTTATTCCTTTTCATGTTGTTATCAAGACTTCTTTCTGTTCAACGTCTGTGGTAGCGCACAAATGTAGCAAGACCGGCAGATATGTCAACAATCTGCTCATAAATAGCAATAAGAGAGATGTATTTTCCATCTTTTGGCGTTAGCAGGCCCAACAAACTTGAGAATTGTGGGAGTGGTTAGAGAAGCAGAAGCCAACAGACTGATATGGAATTCTTGGGAATTTCTTCAGACTCCAAAGCAACTTAGATGCATTTGTTATACCATTAATGTCAAAAACCAAATATTGTGTTTTTTTTGGGGGGTCATCAATGTAGCAATGGACCTTATATTCTCCTAGTTCCCATATACTCCTGAAAAGACATAAACTTTTGTTTCAGAAAGTGGAAGCTCATAATTCATAAACAGTTTCCATGCATAATCTTTGTAGACCGAATGCTTTGGATACGTCTTTACCCTGGAAGTAACAGGCCTTGTCCACTTGTTCGTGAGCCTTTTGAAGTTCATCCATCAAGACAAGTGCATAAACTGTTAACTTTATAAACAACAATCATATTCTTGCAAAAAAAAAATATCTTTCAATTGCGTTCTTGTGATAAAAATGCATTGGTGTTTAACTTTCCATTAAATTCAAAAACCTCAACTTTTTATATTACCAAACTGATTTTTTTTAACACGTCCATTTTCCCACTGTTCTGCAATCCAAAAGTTTTCATCTTAGAATCTAATTTCTATTAGGCAATAATGACCCTCATTATTGTGATATGCAGGACCCTCATTCGAAGAGATTGATTGGGACAAGCTGTAATGAGTGAGGGTTTTATATATGTGTTGGAGGGACTACGAGTTCCAGATTTTTCTGATTCTTTAGTCGATTTGTCATCTTTTAGATTAGTCTTTACTTGTGACAATGGTTTCTAGGCCATGTTATTAGATTAGTTAATTTCCGCTGATGCATTACGCAGTTTATGCATTCAAAATGTGACAGATTCTAGTGGTATATATGTAGTAAATTCGAGAAATTTTCTGTCTCCCTTCAATGTAAGTTAATCCTTTTTTTTTTTTTTTTTTAATTTGCATTTATTTTTATTCCTTTGTGCCATTTGGTGTGTGGGGACTTGTTATAATTGCTTGCTTCTAAGGTCAGATGCTACTCTTTCTTTGTTGATGATTACTTTTGTTATTGTTGGATACTACATTTCCGTTGTTGATGAATGCTTCCAAAGAACATGCCTTCTAGTTTGTCTTTGTTTGAGAAGTTATCTTATTCCGTTGATAACAGATTTCCTCTTAGCGCCTAGGGTTAGGAATTGCTTCCTCTACAAAACAAATTTAAGTCTAAGTCAGTATAATAAAACCCATCAAATCTACATTCATAATGAATATGTAACTATATGAACCTAGAAAGTTTATCTTCTTTTTTAGCATATATGGTGTTTGAATTAACACGGTTATCCTTAATTATCTGGCTTTTTTTATTTGTGACTGATTTTTTTTCTCAGTATATAGATGTCTAAGTGGATTAAGGAATTGTTCTTTTCTAAACAAAACTTCAAATTAATTAGAGGAGTTATCAAAATGTAAAGTGTAAACTATTACATGAGAACATAGCTCTTCAAAATATGACAACGCTCCAATACGACATGGATGCCTTTAAAGAGAGTGTTCTGAAAAGGCATGGCCATAATAAATGCTTCTTAGCAAGAGCTAGAATGTGGATTTACCAGAAGTAATCAGGTATGATCCTCACACTATCACATACCAAGTTTTTTGTATATGTTATTCACCCCCAATTCTAGAGAGCCAGGGTATCAGACATTTTTTGGCCAGGGTTGAGGCTCTTTACACTTCTACCCCTTCTATAATTGATGTTTGTGATTGTGTTTTAAAGAGAATGGCTAAAAATGTAAAAAAGCCCAACCTTGGCCAAAAAATGGCTGGTTGCCCTGGCTGCCTAGACTTATTCATTATTCACGGAGACAAATCCATATTCCACGGCATTGCTTGCATTTCTTTTTTGTTAATTTTTGCTTTTTTTTTCTGAATTTGATATTATTAGGTGTTAAACAAAACAGGGTTTGATTTTCTGAAAATTTCATTTGTGGATCCTCTCTAATATAATTCTGTATTGCAGAGATACCAAATTTGTCACAATCTGTTACAGATTATACTATGCAATACAATATGCATCAGGCGCTTAATCCTACAAGCCCACTCTCAGGATGCCCACCAATGTATGGGACCATACATGCTGACACTTTGGCATCGCCAAACATGCTACAAAACACTGGGAATTCAAACATGGGAATGATAGATATGCCTTCAACAATTGCAGATGCATTTCTGGCAACACCAAGCAGCACACTCTGTATCTCTGACCCCCTTAAAGAACACGGGAGCTTCAAGGTTGATGACACTTCAGCTACTGTTGGAAATGTAGATGTCGTGCACAGCATGATGCCACCTCCGAATGCAAACATGTTAACAGTGCAAGGAGCCAACCAGGTGGCAACCACATCTGAACCTGGGTCTTCAATGCAGTCCAATCCTCCAGTTGGTCTTGACAGCAACCTGACGGAAATGCAACCAACAACGAAAGATGTGTCTCTTGCAGCTTCCAACAGTATGGCATCTAACTTTGAACCCCTGGATGATGCCCTCACCAATGCCGACTTCTCATTTCCTAGACTTTGGGAGCAGGATTCTTGTTTCAGCTTTGCGGGTTTGTCCGATTGACTTTCCAGAGTTCTGGAAAGGTATTCACCAATGTCAACTTGTGGCTTCGCCTGAGTGGATGGAGAAAACATGAGTCTGAACAAAACATAAAGTCTGAGTTACTATAAACTTGCTAGTGACTGGTTGAATACATTAATTGTGTGTGTGCAATTGCCTGTACCATTTTTTTATTGTTGTTGGATACAATCTGTTGTTATTGTGTAGTTTTATTGGGTCAAACTTTATAATGTAGCTTGCAAGTATTGTTTGCTGTTTTCACCTTCTAGATAAGTTCCAAATCTAGTAATTTTCTTTCAAAGACTGCTCTTTGTAAAGATCAGTTTCTAATATAGTCTGCTTTTGAATTTCCACTCAGAAAACATGAATCTTCTGCTGTAGAAATTAACAGGAAATCAAATTGCTTATGAGAAGATTTTTCTAGATTACATGTTTTTGTTACTTAGATGATTGCTAGTGCTTAGGATATTATTTTACAGTTGAGAATTTTAGTTCTATTTATAAAACTTGGGTTTTGTTGGAGATGTGGCTCAATTTGAGCGTGCAATTAGTTCAACATGAGTTAAGGAGCCGCATCGTGTGAAGTTAATAAGCATGTGACATGTCTTTCACTAGCAACAAGGCTTTTTTTCACTAAACGCCCAAGCCTAGACCAATCTAGGCCCAAACTAATTATTGTTCAAACCGTAAGTCAAGCGCCCAAGCTCAGATTACGCACGTTTAATATGGCAAGAGTCTTGAGATTTGGCCTAGGATAATAAGGCCCGAACACCGATCTTTGGGCTACAGTAGGCCTAGGGTCTATTTGTACGGCTCTTGCTCCAATCAAATATTGGGTCCAAATTGGAGTCAAGTGCCAAAGGAGACTCGGTCATGAACAAGTAAAATTCTAAACAATATCACCTCCCTCCAACAGCTAAACATTCACTATATAAGATGAACAAAAGGGATGAGAAAGATACACACATGCAAACTTAATTTTATCAGTTTATCTCCATCTTTGTTCAATGCCTAACTTTACCAAGGGAGTGCCTTTGGCCACCACAATAATAGTCCCGCTTCACTGATGTTTGTCTTTTCAGGTAAAAAATCAATAAAATCGGATTTGGACGCATCAAATTTTATTGTAGACCTTAAGGAAAGGTTTGAAAATGTGAATCATGCATATAAAAGAAGAGAGGTGATTGAATAGAAGACATCCGTTAAGGACATGGTCAAATAAAGAATTGGATTCATAATGCTGAGTTGGTCTCCCATGATGTGCAAGGTTCCTAGGAGAATATATTGTTTTTTTGCTTTACTTTTTCAATTCCTCCATGGCAGTAGGAAAGGGTCTCCTAGCTTCTTCCTCAATCCTCATTCGTAAAGACGTAGTTTTAATAAGATAGTTACAGTAATATGATAGTTTTAAGATGATAAACGAAATCTCCCCCTAGAGGGATTTAAACTCTAATATTTATAGTGCATGCATATGCACATACTATTTTATCTACTTAGAAATTTCAAATTTAGTTAGAAAATTATCAATTGTTCAAATTTCAAAGTAATATCGAAAACTGATCTAATGGAGTTAACAATTTCAAAATAGGGTTATTTGTACTTTCCCCCCTATAATATTTGTCTTATTCAGCTTTGCACCCAATTATCATTCGTATTGCACTTTTCCCCTAAGACTAACAATCAATGTGCCTTGACCGTCAGTTTTCAAAGTAGATTATCAAAATACCCCTGAAAAATTAAAGGCTGAGATTGAATCTTTCGTATCTTGAACATCTCATCTCAAGGAAAATCCTAAGGTCCAACTGAAATCGTAATCGTATCTGGAGGAAAATCCAACAGTTGGTTTTAAAAAAATCTTGCATCTTAAACAACTCATCTTGAGAAAAGTCTAACGGTCCAAATTTAATTGTACAGACATCCCTAGGTAAATCTAACAATCCAAATTTAATTGTGTGCACATCTCGCAAAAAAATCTGACTGTTCAGATTTATTTGTGCATGCATCTCGAGCTAATCTGACGTTCTGAATAAATTTGAATTTAATTTTGCCCCCTGAAACAGAACATACCTGAGAGATAAACGAGGAGGAAGGAGGAAGTGGAGGAATGAGGCCCTAACTTTATTATAGCAGAGGAGGATAAAGGGGGAGGTGGTGGCGAGACTGCAAGATAGAAAATGAATAAGGGGAGGAAGATAATCAAAATTTTCTTGATTAAATATTTGGAGTGGAAAAACTTGCCAAGTTTTGAAATTAAGCTTGAGTTGGAGGTCATCTTCATCATCTCTCATGTCTATTCTGTTTCAGGGGGGCAAAATTAAATCCAAATTTATTTTATGGGGTTAAGTTATTGCCAGTAATTTATTATATAGGGGCAATTTATTCAGACGTCAGATTTCCTCGAGATGTGAACATGAATAAATCTAAATCGTCAAATTTTCTCGAGACGCATGTTGGACAGTCAGATGCCTTCGAGATGCATGTTGGATCATCAAGTTTCCTTCGAGGCGTGTGCTGAATCATCAGACTTTCCTTGAGACACGTGTTGGATTGTTAAATTTTTTTCGAGATGCGCACACAATTAAATTTGAACCGTTAGATTTTTTTTCTTCGTAAATTTCATTTTTTTCATAAAAATACAAAAACCAACTACCAAAAATTACATTTTTTTTTTAGGGTTTTTTCGAAACATTTCAGTATTTTTCCGAAAAACTTTAGCTATTTTTGTAAATTTCGGGATTTTCTTACTATCATTTCTTCTAATTATTTATTATTTTTGAACCCCTATGATTTTCTAATTATCATTTCTTCTACTTATATATTGATTTCATGTTGTTTCATTTCTTGGTATTTAGGCTTCATGTAATGCGTTTAATAGATTTATTTACTTGAATTTTCTTTTTTTCATGAATTTCATATACTCTCGAAATTCATTATATATATTTCACGCATCCTCAAAATTTTTACATTTTTTCTTTGCAAACAAAAATATTCTCGAAATATTTCTTAAAATCAGGATACCGAAACTACTCGAAATTCACCTCCCCTTGGACGTCCAAAGATCTTCTAGTATTTTTCCGTCTCCACTTTACCTCATCTCTTCAGTTTCCCAAATCCTCATTAGATTTAAACTAGCATTGAGCTAGAGCCCATAAGTTGTCGTTTGCTCTTTCTCACACTCCTTTCTCTTCTCTTGATCATATAAGTCATGTGATCGATTGTTGAATCATTTCCTCTGTGTTTCCTTTTCGCAAGTTTCTCTGCGCATTAGTTACTTGTTCAGATACATCTCATTTTAGTCCATGAGCTTAGTCTTTTCTCTCCCTCTCTGTTTATCTCGCTAGAAATGGGGTGAAGTCCACTCGAGGTAGGAAACCCTCGTCTAATTCTGACTCAACTAGCCTCATCCTTCCGACCCAGATCTCCTTCGCTGACGCGTATGAGTTGTTGGCTCATGCGCTTGTGGGTCCGGACCCTTTTGCTTCCGTTCTTATTGATACTTGTTCTGCCCCCGCCGGTGTCTCTGAGTAGTGTGAGGGCAAGGGCAGCTTCTCTGTTGTTATGGTCGTCCCACCTACGCTTCCGACTATCGGGGGTGGTTCCTCCATGCTTTCGGATCCTGGCGTTCTCCAAACACATTTGGGTTGGAGAAAGCCTGTTCCAGGCAAATTTCGCGCCCGATCGAAAGGGAGGTTTGATTGGTTTAGTCACCTTGACGTGCAAGTAGGCTGATTAACGAATGACACAGGCGATTCGTAGAGAGTCCTCCTGCATTTGTGCTGGACCCGAGCACCCACCTCAACCATGGCCTTAGGCAGGTGATCGATGTGATGAATCATCTCACCTATGCGGGGGTGATTGGCTCGGAATATCAAGCTGGTTGTACCCGGGTGGCTTATTTGGAGAGGAGACTGATGGTGTTACTGTTGATATTCTCACATATCCTCCGTCAGTATGATGTTCTTAAGGTGCACTGTGCCGAACATGAACAGTCGATTGTGGTCGTGCATGCCTCTTTGGTGGAAGCAGACGGCCTGCACGACATATTTGTGGCTGTTACGAGTCGCTATTGGAGGAGATGGATGAAGATCGTGTTCGGTTGAGTAGAATGGAGGGAGAGCTATCTGCTGAAAGGAAAGTTCACAATGAGGTTGCTTGTGCAGTTGTTCAACAATCGGTTAATCGTTAGATTGCTGAAGCGCGGGTCGAGCACCTGACGACCGTGCTTAAGGATGCTGAGGCAGAGGCTTTCATGATGCTCAATTCTGCAGAGGGGCGGCTTGCTGCAGTCAAAACCGAGCTTCCCACTACCAAATATAGGCTCTGGGCCATGGAGGTGGTGGATTGGCAGAGGATTATCGATAGTCGGATTGAGCTCATGGATTATATTGAAGGGCTTGGCATCTATCCAAGTACCACGACTTCGTTTATGAACCCTTTGTGGATGGAAAAGATGTCGCTCCGGATTCTGAGAGTAATCTCGTAGTTGGGGATGTGCCACTTCCTTCCTCCGACCTCGCTTCTTCTTATGCTCCTGGTGTTGAAGAGAGAGTCTCGTCTCCTACTGTTGATGTGCATGCGCCTCCAACTAGCGACCCTCCTAGTAATGACGTTGTTGCTTCTACTATTATAACAGAATAGTGGATATATGAATTCTACTTTGTGTTGTTTTGTTTTTCCTTATCCGCATGTTTTTTCTGTTGTACGTAGTTGTGGTTTATGATCTCCTTGCATTAATTTTGTTGTATATGGCTTTGGTCAGGCCTTTATTCCCCAAAAGGTCTGATTGAATATGCTCCGATTCGTGCTCCGTATGTTTTTGCAATTATGCCATGAGGTTGTGTTAAGCTCTGAGAGTCTAACTCATGCATTTCTCATGAGCTCGTTGTACCATGCTGACTGTTAACTCGATGTGTTGGTAGGTTCGAGGCCTCCTGAGTCCGCGTGGGCCAACTTGAGTTTTGAGTTGATTTGCTTTTGATCCGTGGTCAGGAGTTTTTAGGTTGGGCAGACCCGCTCTCCGACTTTTGCTCCGTAGGTCCGACGTGTCATGTGACCTAAAATTATCTGATTTAAGTTGGCTCGTTCTTTGATCCTTTACTTCGCAGACTCGACGTGTTTGTTGATTCGAGGCTTTTTAAGCTAGCTCGTTCCTCCAACTTTTATTCCATAGGTCTGACGCGTTGAGTCGACCCGGAGTTTCTTAATTTAAGTTGACTCATTCATTCAACTTTTACTCCGTAGGTCTGATGCGTTGAGTCGACCCGGAGTTATTTAATTTAAGCTTACTCGTTCGTCCAGCCCTTACTTCGTAGACTCGACGTGCTAGTCGACTCGAAGATTTTTAAGTTGACTATTTTGTCCAACTTGTACTCCATGGGTCTGACGCGTTCAGTTGACCCGGAGTTATTTAATTTAAGCTGACTCGTTCGTCCAGCCCTTACTTTGTAGATTCGACGTGCTAGTCAATTCGAAGTATCTTAAGTTAACTTACTTGTTCAACTTTTGTTTTGTAGGTCCAACGCGCTTAGGCGACCTGGAATTTTTTAAGTTGACTCGTTCGTCCAACCCTTTACTTCGTTGGTTGATCAGACCAGAAGTTTCTTTATGTATCTGACTTAGTGTCCTAGTTCTTCCCGGCCAATTATGTCGATCATATTGTTGTCGGGTTTTCGCATCTACATTATGTCGCAAGGCGAAGATTAAAAAAGTTTTTATTAATCCTTTTTTCTCAACGTTTCGACCACTTTCAGACAGTTATAATATTTGTTGCATGTCAGTTTGAGTTCAAGCTTTCGTTATGTCATCTCGTGTTATCTTTCCTTGGTTTGTCGGATTTTTCGTGTTCTATCCTTTCGTTTGCGTCGATGATCAGGAGCTCGCAGGTCAGTGTAGGTCTCTTTGTCATGCTTTAATATAGGTCAGCTCGAGTGAAAGGCATTTATGGTTGCTTATTTGGTGGTGCTAGTTATATCGTGGCTTCCAGCCGCGCAATGTAGTGCGAATATTAACTCTCTTTTTACTCCCGTTGCGGTGTCTACTTTCTCCTTCCCCTTGTCCCGTTTGTCGAGCATTCCGACGAACTCGTCAAGTTGTCCCCTCTATACCCAATGCTCGATCTAGTCCTTCAAGTTGTAGCAATTCTCCGTGTCGTGTCCGCGATCTTTGTGGAAGGAACAATATTTGTTTTTATCCCTCCCCTCGTGGTCTCCTCTCATTTTGAGCGGCCAGTTAATGTCTTCCTACTTCGCCATGTGTTTCAGTATGTTGGCCCTGCTTGTCTACAGAGTCGTGACTGGTTTATATGTCTTATTCACCACGTCGGTGATCTGCTCATGCCTGGGCCTGGTCGATTGTTGTTTCTCGAACTCCCGTTGGTTAGCTTCGGATCTCCTAGCATTATGACGATGCTTTGTATGGACATTATCTTCTCAAGGTCCGTCGTTTCTTCTTTTTCCTTTTCTTAGTCCTACTTTCTTCAAGTTGTTATCTCGTCCATAGTCGTTCTTTTTCCTGGCTACTTTAATTTCTTCAAGAGTGATGTGTTTTTGCACGGTCTTCAACAGGATCGCCATGCTCTTTGGGGCTCCAGGTTGAGGGCATCGAAGAAAGAGCCCTTTTTCAGTCAAGCTGTGAAAGTGGTGGTAGCTGTGTTGTCACTGCATCCGTCGTTCATCGTCAGCTCGTTGGTGAAGCGGGTGACATACTCCCTTATCATTTCCTCTGGCTTTTGTTTGATATGGAGTAGGTAATGCGTCTCTACCTCATTATCTGGCTTCCGATGAATCTGGTGATAAAAGATGTAGCTAGTGCTTGGAAAGAGTCTACTGACCTTGGTGGTTAGACTGTTGAACTAGTTCATGGACGTGGAAGTGAGGCTGGTCGGGAACGTTTTGCACAGTATTGACTCTGTGGTTTCATTCAAAGCCATCATATGGTGGAAGTGTCGTAGGTGATCCGTCGTGTTAGTGGTGCCATCGTATATATACTTCGAACTTTGGTGGGATAAACTTCTTTGCCATATGCGTCATCATGAGGGTGTCATAGAACGGCGGCTTGGCCAGTTTGTACAACACGTTTGCATCCATGACCCCGATTCTAAAGAGGATTTCGGTGAGAGCATGCTTTCACATTGTGGAGTTTTGTCCTGCTGGAGCTCCACGAGGACCTCGTCACTTTCTCAGGTCTGATTAACCGAGTTCTACTGGAGTGGTTCTTGGGTAGGATCGATCGATTGAATGTGCTATTGAGTGAGCTTTCCAACATCTTCTTCATATGGTTCATCTGGAGCACGAGCTGGTCCACTCGAGTATCTGCTACGATGTTACCGGTCGGTTGTATCGCTTGGGTTGTTGTTAAAGTGGCCGCTACTGGATTATGCTCACGGAGGGAGTTACGCTACTGGATCATACCTTCTTCATGACAATGTGTCCATGGAGGCGTAACTCCCTCCACGACTCTTCCTTTGTATAACGTCCTTTCTCTTTATGGGTGAATTGGTTTGGGGACTTCGTTACGATTTTTGTTGGGCCCCGTTTGGACCTTATCCTTGCTGGATTGAATAGGAGGAGGTCCAAGCGTGTTTGATCCTTGTTGATATATGACCCCGATATATGACCCCCGCCATATGATGTATCATCACATGGTTTGTTAGCAGCGAGGAATTGGTGATGACTATTTATGTTGTGCAATTGAAATTATTGGTTTCTTGTTTTTACACTGTCTGTAACATTGTTCTTGTGTAGTGAATATTGGGATTGGTCTTTTACATGAAAATCGAAGAATGGTTGGATTATCACACTTATTGTAGGCAGGTGGCAAATGTCTCATTAATTCAAGAGTGATCTCAGCCGAGATCCTGAAAAGTCAGGTCTTGGAAGAGACCGACTAGTGTTACTGAGATTCACAGCTTTCTAGGGTTAGCTGGTTATTATCGATGGTTTATATAGAAGTTTTTTTTTTTAATTTCTCCACCTCTGACTCAGTTAACTTGAAAAAATACCTCTTTTGTTTGGTCGGATGAGTGCACTAAGGCATTTGAAACCTTGAAGCAAAGGTTGACTTTGGATCATGTGTTGACTATTCCAGTGTTTGATCTTAAGTTGGTGGTTTACCTTTGTGGTTCTAGGTTGGGGTATGTTCTTATGCAAGACAAGAAGGTTATAGCTTATTTTTCTCGACAGTTGAAGCCACATGAAAGGAGGTATCCCACTCATGATCTGAAGATAGCGGCAGCTGTATTCGCTTTAAGGATCTGAGACACTATTTATATGAGAGGTTTGAGTTATATACGGACCATAAAACCTTAAGTACTTATTTTCTCAGAAGGAATTGAATATGAGGCAACACCAGTGTATCAGCCTGGTAAGGCGAATGTGGTAGTAGATGCTTTGAGTAGACCTTATTCTATAATGGTTACCATGATGATCCAAGAGTGAAAGGTTCTTGAGGAGTTGGCCTCGTTTGATGTACATCTTGTATCAAGTTCTTGTGTTTTTATTGCTTGTTTAGCGGTTACGCCAACCTTAGTCAGATGAATGATCGAGCGACAGAGTTCAGATCCGTTGGTTGTGTGTTCATGCAAATTTGTATTTGAGGAAAGAGATCTTAGATGAGGCTCAACGATTGAAGTTTACCATACATCCTGGAGGTACGAAGATATATAAAGATCTGAGACGATCATTTTGGTGGCATGGTATGAGACGAGATATTGGGCAGTTTGTGGCAAAATAGTTGACTTGTCAGCAAATCATTGTCGAACACCAGAGACCTGTGGGGTTGTTGCAACCATTGAAGATTTCGAAGTGGAAGTGAGAACATGTGACGATGGATTTTATTGATGGGTTTCCTCGGTCGAGGAGAGGACATTAGGCTATTTGGTTGATTTTTTGTTCAACCCTAGTGGCAAATGAGTGTACTTCTATCAGGGTGCAGGTGGTGGTCTTGTTGGTTGTGCTGTTGTAGGAGGCTCCGAGTGATCAGGTTGTTGTCTACATGGTTGGACAGTTGAGAGATAGGTTATCTCTCAGGTCTAGGGGTTTTTGTTTGGTATTATACAGGAATTCTAGGGGGTGAGGGAAGAGCGAGGGAGAGGGAGCGCCCCCCTCGCTCCCTAGAAGGGCTCGGTGTTATATGTAAATTGTTGTGACTTAGGTGGGTTTGTGAGAACAATGCAACACTTGGATATCATCATCACTTTTGTATATAGTGATGTTTGGTTTAAATTATTTGTCGTGTGCTAGCCGGTGTAACCATTGGCAAGTAAAGTAAATGGACAAAAAAAAAAAAAAAATTAGGATTGCGTCACATCTAAGTGGAACCGGGGCATGACAAAACAACTCTACATAGACATAAAACCCGAACAGTAGAAACCAACAAGAATGCACCAATGGAACGGTATGAGGTTTTACATACCCACGTCACAACATGGTTTAATTACACTACAATCGCAGCATTATTACTAGATTGAAAACAACATTACAAACCTCTATCAACTAAGATGAAGCGCTATGATGACGCGGAGATGCTATTGCCACACAAAACCTCCGTCAAATGAATCAAATCTGGGTTCTGCTCGTGCATGAAGAAATTAATCGGATCAACCTTACCCTTCACAAGTGTCAATCTCTTGAAGTACTTTTTAGCCTACATCTTAGCATGTGAATAACTTGTTTTTTCTACCCACCCTGTTCCTCCCCATGTCAAGATTGACATTATTATATAAGCAGGCCTTGGTGAGTTTGGAGCAAAAGGAGCCATGTACTTGTACAACCTTCTGATCCAATCCAAATGCCTTTCCGAGTTGGCATCATTCTTGTCATTCCAGAAGACAAAAGTATAGGATATCAAACATGACACCTTTTCTATGTGGGAATGGAATTTCTGAGTCTGAGCAAGCATCCATAACTGTCAATCTTTCTTGGTCTTCAAAGCATATCTGCCACAGGCCATGCATCTAATCCACTTTCGGGTATGGGTGTGGTAAAGAAATCAGATTTAGACTTGACGATGGTATCAGGCAGAGCATCCTTCACTAGGAGAGTGCGGGTGGGTATTTCTAATGAAAAATTACTAACACCAAGAGAGAGTCGACAAAATACTTTCAAGGCAGTCTTTACGTTGCACCCCCTAACGCGGGGAATCCAGCTTGTGTAATTTTGAGGAGTGCCTCCATTCCACCAAGATACATTACTCTGATTGGAGTCAGATTGTTTGGTTTCCTTGAAACGTCCCAGGAACATTTTGTATGATGACTCTAAAGAAGATATCATCATGCATTTTATACGTCACATTCTGCCTCTTGTTAAAAAGCTCACTGCACCTTGCTCCAAGGTTATGGAGAGGTTAAAAGCAGTCAGAACTGGAGGAACAGGAACCAGTTTGATCTTCTAGTCAAGGATAACACAGAAGCTGGAAGCTCCACCACCTCTAATGGCCCAAAATAAATCTTCGCCCATTGTTTCTTTATCAAGATTTTGTCCCTCCACATTCACTATGTGAGCATCAAGAATGTTATCCGCGGAGAGACCGTGTTGGGGATGAATTGGGCTACAATATGGTTGGTATTATAATGAATACGCAACAATATAATAGCCTTAACTATATAAATCAAAGAAGCACTCGACACAAGAAACTTTGAAGAGGGACTTTGATAAGAACTCACAAGGGACTTAAGAACAAACTATTTTATTGAACTAGATAGTTTTACAAAAGGAACACTCTCTTTAATTCTATCTTGGGATCTCTCCTTAGTAGGATGCTTTCTTGTGTGATACATGAAACAAATGATCCCCTCTCCTATTTATACTACTTAGCTTAACCTTCCATCTCCTTATGGGAAGATTCTAGATCCTACTAGTTACTAGATAAGTACATGAGTGATCTAGAGAATTCTTACAAACTCAAGCCTACACAAGAACTTCTCTAGATACAAAGACTTCTAGAGTATTCTACCATGCTCTAGTACTAAGTACATGTCTCCACTAGGCTCTAGGATGACCTAGTACATACTATAAGGTCCTAGACTCTTCTAGGACGTTTATGAGTTCTCCATAATGTTCCGGACTCTTCCAAAATACTCCGGTGTGTTCCACAATTTCCATATTCTTCCGGACCCTTCCGGAGTCTTCTAGTACACTCCGGGACTTTCTAGACTATTCTATATTTTTCTATTTTGGTTGGCAATGTAATATTCAACACTCCCCCTCATTGCCAACCTTCCTCATACGTATCATCATCCCAAGCATTTTACGAAACTCCAAAAACTTTGTTGCTGGTAAGCTCTTAGTAAAGATGTCTGCAACTTGATCTTCTGTTTTGACATGCTTCATTTCAATATCTCCCTGAAGAACCTTTTCCCGTAAGAAATGATATTGCACCTCAACATGTTTGGTACGAGCATGGAAGACTGGATTCTCAGCCAACTTGATTGTTGACAAATTATCACAATACATAGTGATTCCATCTTCGATTGGCTGTTTCAAATCCTTCATAAGTTGTGTCAACCAAGCACATTCTTGTGCGGCCATGGCACCTGCTCTATACTCTGCCTCCGTCGTTGATAGGGACACGGTTGGTTGTCTCTTGCTGCACCATGAGATAACTCCTGAACCAAGACTGAAAAGATAACCTGTAGTTGAGCGGCGAGTATCATGATCTCCAGCGTAGTCGACATCACAATAACCAATGATCTTACATTGTACTCCTTTTTCGTAGAAGAGTCCCAATTCCTGTGTGCCCTTGATATACCTCATGATTCTTCTCACGACTTCTAGATGTGGCTTTCTTGGAGTTTGCATGAACCTGCTGACGACTCCGACGGCAAATGAAATATCTGGTCTAGATAGAGTTAGGTAGATAAGACTACCTACTATTTGGCGATACATTGTTGTATCTTCCAACTCCTTTCCCTCATCGGTGCATAACTTCAAGTTCGACTCCATTGGTGTTGATATTGGCTTGCACTCGAGCATTCGAAACTTTGAAAGTAGATCTCTTGCATACTTCCGTTGACAAAGGAATATGCCATTATCGGTTCTTTCGACTTCCAAACCGAGAAAGTGTTTCAACTCTCCAAGCTCTTTCATTTGGAATCGTACTGACAGGTTCTCCCTTGTTCGTTGGATTTCGCTGGTATCATCTCCAGTGATAATTAAGTCATCCACATATACAAGTACAATTGCTAGCTTACCTCCTTGAGCTTTCACGAATAAGCTCGAATCTGCTGGGGCAACATGATAACCACTTTGAACTAGGAATTCTGCAATCTTCCCGTACCAAGCTCTTGGTGCCTGTTTTAAGCCATATAGTGCTTTCTTCAACTTGCACACATACTCTGGCTTCTCATGATTGATAAATCCTTGAGGTTGATCAATATAGATGTCCCGATCAAGCTCTCCATGTAGAAAAGCATTCTTCACATCCATCTGCCACAATATCCATGATTTACTAGCTGCAATGGCTAGTAAGACTCGTACGGTAGTAATCTTAGCCACCGGACTAAATGTCTCATCGTAATCAATGCCATACTCTTGAGAAAACTCACGAGCAACCAACCGAGCCTTGTATCGCTCTATCGTTCCATCAGGGCGAATCTTCAACTTGTAAACCCATTTGCAGGATATTGGTTTCATGCCTTCAGGCTTTGGTACTAAATCCCATGTTTGATTCTGCTTCAGGGCCATAATCTCCTCTTCCATAGCCTTTCTCCACTCTAGACTCTTTGAGGCTTCTTGGAAGGTAGTTGGCTCTTTGAGCTCAGCATAGGCAGCATCTATGTACTTTGGATTTGGTCTTCTCACTCTTGTAGACCTTCGCAACTCACCTTGTGCCTGTTCTTCCTGTTGCATCTCTGGCTGACTAATATGCACCTCCTCTGGTGTCTCATGTATGCCTGTCTTCCAAGGACTTCTTGTTTTGAATTGCAGCTCTTGCTCTTGGGATTCCCCATCTATTGTGGACATTCGTTCCTCCAATTCACTTGAGTCTTTTAACTTCATTTGAAGCTTTTCTTGTAACTCTTGTGTATCTGGTAACGCCACCTTGTTTGCCCACCATGATGACGCCTCGTCGAATACAACATTTCGTGAGACATATACTTTATTTGTATTTGGATCAACACATCTCCAACCTTTCTTTTGTTCATCGTATCCCATGAATATGCATCGGATAGCCTTCTTATCAAACTTGCTACGATGTTCATCTGCTATGAACACGTAACATACACAACCAAAAACTTTGAAGTAATTGACAGTGGGCCTTACATTATTCATCTTCTCAAACGGTGAGACAAATCCTAGCCTCGGTTGTGGTAGCCTGTTTGTGATATAGACTACCGTGTTCATGCATTCCGCCCAAAATCTCGTATCAACATTCTTGGCGTGAAGAAGACTCCGACATATCTCAGCCAGGTGGCGATTCTTCCTTTCTGCTACTCCATTTTGTTGTGGAGTGTTTGCGCATGTGAGTTGCCTTCGTATGTTGCACTCCTGTAAGTACCTATTGAACTCCTTTGAAGTGTACTCTCCACCATTATCAGTGCGAAGGCATTTGATCTTTCTCCCAAACTCACATTCAACTCTTTTTTTAAATTCCTTGAACTTCTCAAAGGCATTATCTTTATTTTTCAAGAAATAAACCCAAACATACCTTGAAAAATCATCAATAAAGGTTATCATGTATTGATAACCACGAGTTGATGGTTGTATTATTTTTCCAAGCAAATCTGAATGGACCAACTCCAATGGCTCATTTGCTCTATATTTTGACTCCTTGTAGGGCAATTGGTGTGCCTTACCATATTGACAACCAGCGTAGACAATATCCTCTCGAATTTCTATTTGCGAAAGTCCATTAAGCATTGATTTTTGCATCATAATCTTCAACTTGTTGTAGCTAACATGTCCCAGCCTTGCATGCCACAAATCTCCAGTATCACTCTGTCTGGCTTTGTTTACATAAGCATCTTCAGCGGACATCACATAGACAGCCTCCATTCTTTTTCCTTCCATGATTGGCGTACTTGTGATCTTCAAGTCTTTATACACCTTTACATCATTAGGACCAAATACAACATAGTTACCTGATGTAGTCAGCTGTGATACTGACAACATGTTCTTCTTCATTCCGGGGACATGATACACATTTGAGAGTTGGAGTTCACCATGACTATTTCTTCGTGGCAGCTTTATCTTACCAATATGTGCTATGGGCATGTGAGTGTTGTTTGCTGTTACAACAACTTTGTCTCCATCGTATTTGCTCATACTCAATACCTTCGACTCATCACCGGTCATATGATTGGAGCAACCTGAATCAATAATCCAATCATTCTTGTAATCAACAACGTATTGACTTACCGTTGTAAGTGCGATTTCCTTTGGAGGGGTATTCCCTTGTGTATCAACATGAACCTCCTCCACAAGGAAGGATGTATCTAAGTCCCAATCTTTTTCTCCATGACTCTGATTCTTGGAGGATGTTGCAATATTTCCTTCAACTTTCTTAGACCAACAATCCCTTGCGTAGTGTCCCTTCTTTCCGCAATTAAAACATTCACCACTTTGCCAATGTTTTGGTTGCCATTTGTTCTGGTTTCTTCCTCTTCCTCTATTTGGAGTTCCTCGAGCTCCCCCTGACTGGTAACTTCTACCATGACTCTGTCGTTCATCTTGATCTTCATTGTTGAATCTCCCTACACCACGTCCTCTACCTTGACCTCGTCCTCGTCGGCCTCTGTTATTAGTGAACAAGGCAGTTTCTTCTTGGGAGGTAGCTTTGCTAGACATGGATTTCTCTAGATCCTCTTCATTAATTAGCAAATTCTCAAGATCTGCTAATGTTGGTTCGGTGGCCCAGCCCCGAGTTGCCGTGACAATACTCTTGTACTCCGGCTTCAACCCATGGATGATAATTCGTTTCATCCTTGTTTGTGTAATACCATTCTCCGGATCTAGCTTCGAAATCTCGTCACACAAAGACTTCACTTTTGAGAAATATTCACTCACTGACATATTCCTCTGGGAGATTCCCAAAAGCTCATTTTCGAGCCTTTGTAACTTCGCATCATTTTTCTTTGCAAAGATTGATGCCAAAGTGTCCCACGCTTCCTTCGGCGTTCTAGCATCTTTAATCCGCTCCAAGAATTCATTTTCAACAGCTACTGTTAAGGCATACATGGCTTTACCAGCCTTAACCTTCCATTTCTTCAACTCGTCAGGGTCGGATTTTTGAGCAGGACCTTCTTGTCGTGCCGGTGTCGATGGTGTCGTCTCCGAGGTTGAGATTGGGCTTCTTGGCTCCCTTGGTGGTGTTGTGTCACTTCCATTGACAATATCCCATAAATCTTGTCCAAGCAGATAGAATTTCATACGAGTACTCCATGATCCATAGTTGTTACCATTGAGCTTCTCAATGGACATAGTAAAATCTGCCATGATTTTACAAATACCTTGGACAGAGTAACACCAAGAGACTTTGATAGTTGTATTGGATCGAACTCGCTCTGATACCAAATGTTGGGGATGAATTGGGCTACAATATGGTTGGTATTATAATGAATACGCAACAATATAATAGCCTTAACTATATAAATCAAAGAAGCACTCGACACAAGAAACTTTGAAGAGGGACTTTGATAAGAACTCACAAGGGACTTAAGAACAAACTATTTTATTGAACTAGATAGCTTTACAAAAGGAACACTCTCTTTAATTCTATTTTGGGATCTCTCCTTAGTAGGATGCTTTCTTGTGTGATACATGAAACAAATGATCCCCTCTCCTATTTATACTACTTAGCTTAACCTTCCACCTCCTTATGGGAAGATTCTAGATCCTACTAGTTACTAGATAAGTACATGAGTGATCTAGAGAATTCTTACAAACTCAAGCCTACACAAGAACTTCTCTAGATACAAAGACTTCTAGAGTATTCTACCATGCTCTAGTACTAAGTACATGTCTCCACTAGGCTCTAGGATGACCTAGTACATACTATAAGGTCCTAGACTCTTCTAGGACGTTTATGAGTTCTCCATAATGTTCCGGACTCTTCCGGAATACTCCGGTGTGTTCCACAATTTCCATATTCTTCCGGACCCTTCCGGAATCTTCTAGTACACTCCGGGACTTTCTAGACTATTCTATATTTTTCTATTTTGGTTGGCAATGTAATATTCAACAGACCGTACTTTCTTAACAATGTGCCAATTCCACCTCCACTTAGGACCCACCGAAACCTACAGAGGGGAAGGTCCCAGCAGAAGCTACAGAGGGGAAGGCCCTAGCAGGAAACCCACTGGTGTTGGTTAACTGGGAAAGTTGGAAATATAATTCAGCGTTATTTGCACCAGGCTGAACTCACCAAGTGTTGTCATCAGTATTTATTCTGATGGACTTCATTTTTGCTCCGGTCAAGAAGAATGAATGATGGGATGACAGATGCGTAAGCGAGGCCTTCAAAGTCATGACCCCCGCTTCCGGTTTTGATTTGCTGCCCGTGTTTCGTAACATGATGTAGAGTGGAAGAGTTATACTATACTTTTTCTCATGGTCGATAGATGTTTCTAGGGAGTGGAGTTGTATATAGTTGATGGTCTCTCTTATTTCTTTTTTATTTATTTATTTATTTCTAGTTTCATGTAAAGAACAGCTGCTCTGCTTAGCAGTCATCAAACTGACCTTACAAGGTCTATATCTTCATATCTACTCATAATTTTTTTTGTATCCCTCAAGACGGTGTAGCTTATTTATTACTGATAATTTCTTAGGAAAGAGTATTGCTTCAGTTATCATTTGTGGTTTTTCATCCAGTTGCTAAGTTTCTTCTTTCAACCATTTCTTCAAGATAGCCTTGATTTCTCTGAAAGCAACCTGTAATAGTCCCCTTACTTTCATGGTAAAAATTTTCAGTAATATACCCTAATAATAAGAAGAAATTCCAACTGCAGTGCAACAACAAAGAGAAGATAGAAATGAAGTTGGATGTAGGATCAATCGCTCCCAATGATTTCAATGTCGATGCCTCCTTTATATGAACACTCCGAAACTACATGCTAGAGAGGACATGATGTGCCCTCTATAAGGGCAGAGTGTGCAAGATTGTGAGAAACAGTAATTTAAAATTGTTGAGGGAGATATGTGGTTCAAAGTTTCAAAAAATTCAATTGACCTGTACTTGACAGTCGAAACTCGAAACTGATGCATATGAAAAACCAAGCATATCTTTGCAGGTTGATGTTTGATATAAATTCATCCTTGGTTCATATCTTTAACTGTACATGGGGAGGAAAAGCTACTAAACATAGTCTGATCATGAAATACCGAATACTATTACACAACAGTGCTTAAACCGACTTACAACAGTGCTATTCAGAGATAAGATTATCAGATTGTGATGGTATATATTGTGCTAAATAGGTCATAGTTGTGCTGGGTAGACATTTAGGTGTGTTCTGAAAGCAACTCTACAAACTCTTTGAGCCCGCATATTTTAGTTTTTGGTAATTTATCAAAACACGTGCATTAATATTCAAGTAACACATTAAATAAATAAATAATTAGATAATTTTGATTGATAGAAGATAAAGCTTTGATTACATCAAGCTAAATTCAATAATAGCATTTAACTTACATAAAAGGAAACTTTAAGAGCATTTAATCAGTAAAATCCTACTAAATTACTCATTTTGATAATCCTACTCATTTACTCATTTTGATTACATCAAGCTTCTCTTTGACTCATTTTAATAATCCTACTAAATTACCCATTTATAATCTCTTTAACAGTAATACTAAGCTATAGATCGATGATCTCACATTATTTCGCACCCTTGAAGAAGAGGCACTTCTTCCACCGTGATCTCCTGGGGTGGACCTTGAGGTTGAATAATAGGAAGGAGGTACTCCCTTAGCCTTGTACCATCCGACATGGGAACTTCCAAAGTACTAATCTTTCTACGAGAACATGTTTCTCCGAATATGTAGTTAATTCGGTTTCTTAGAAATCTTACTTTCTGAGTGGTTGGAACATGAAAATTATGAGTTGTTCTTGTTCCTCCCAGAGATGTCAGAGAAACCCTTATGGGAATCGACACAGTGTCATTCCTTTTCACATATAAATCGATGATCTGATTGCACAGATTTGGAGCATCTAAGCCTAGTGCATCCTCATTTAGTAGCCTCCTTCCACCTGCGACCAGCATCTGCATTCCGCAATCTATATTCCAGTGCTGATTAATCTGAGATTTCATCAAGCCAACAGTTCTGACATCGGTGAATACGTATTCACAATTGTTTTCAACGAATCTTACCATAAAATTACACGCGTCTTCTGATGCAACTGACATTTTTACTTAAAAGGCTGAAAACTAATTGGGATGTAAGCAACCAATATGATGATCAACTATTTATACAACAAAATGCATTGTTTATCAATGATTTGTGAAAAATGAAGAATATATGGTCATAACAAACACAGTTTTTCTTGTGAACTTAAATTATCATGGAAGCCTTGTGTTTAAACCGTGAGAACGTGATTGCTCTTTACATAAAATGAAATTGAGAGAGAGAGGGGGTTGGTTTATCATACATGGTCCGAAGTCATTAATTTAATCCAATCTAATCTAATCCAATCTATTCTAATATAATCTAATGAGGAAGGTGCAACTTGACCGTCCATCTGGGAAGACATCATATGTTTTTTTTGTTCAGAGACATTGCTGAGACATATTTGAATGACGAAAAGGAGAAAAAAGAGAGAACAAAGAGATTTACGTATGGTCTTCAATTATTTCTTAGTTTGCAACTTCTATTTAACTGTGACATCACAATTTATTTATCTACTTCAATTTACATGTCTACTTGTCTATAAGAATTTCTCATAATATCACGATAAAGCATCAATTATTGGCAACTATGCGACTTATTATATTACTGATGGTCAGATTGAGATAATTAAATTGAGGGTTCATTTTTTTTTTTTTTTGTGAACGTTTCTTTTACTCTTTAACTTTAATATATATTCTCCTTTTGTGATAAGATTCGGATGAGATATAAAACAGTCGAACTAATAGCCGAACACGTGGTACAAATTGGCGTTAATACGAACATGCCTTAATCTAGTCACTAAACGCCCAAGCCTAGACCAATCTTGGCCTAAGCTAATTACTGTTCAAACTGTAAGTCAAGCGCCCAAGCTCATATTACGCAAGTTTAATATGGCAAGAGTCTTGGGATTTGGCCTAGGATAATAAGGCCCGAACATCGATCTTTGGGCTACAGTAGGCCTAGGGTCTATTTGTACGACTCTTGCTCCAATCAAATATTGGGTCCAAATTAGAGTCAAGTGCCAAAGGATACTCGGTCACGAACAAGTAAGATTCTAAACAATATCACCTCCTTCCAACACCCTCAGAAGGGTATTTCACTATTTTAGAGATAAAAGACGGCTGAGATTTATCCAAACATGAAGATCTAATGGTTGAGACTTAAAGTTAACAATTATGTCTTACCTTCATTCAATCCCAATAAGAATACATGTGTTCGATTCCTATACCTAATATTTTGATATTTATTTATTTATTTATTCTTTTTCAGATGTTGATGGGGGTGATTAGACATGTAAGTATATTTATTTATCCTAATTAAACATTTAGCATGTGAAGTAATGCTATAGTAAGGTAGATTGTCAAAATTCCACAAAAAATTTGTGATTAATTTAGTTTTAGCTACCGTTACAAAAACACCAAATATATGTGGTTGAGATAATGCCGTAATGGATATTAAAAATATGCAACCTTGGGGTATGATTAGTGACACATGTCTTGAATGACAACATATATTTATAAGATAGACTTTTTTATGGTAACATCTAATTATTATTTGAATAAATGGGCTCATGCTAAATTCCTTCATCATTTGTTCTTATTTATTTAAGTTTCATATGGTGGACAAGTGTGGAGATTTATTTGAATTGCTTGCTTCTAAGGTCAGATGCTACTTTTTTTTGTCGATGATACTTCGGTTATTATTGGATACTACATTTCTGTTGTTGCTGAATGCTTCCAAGAAACATGCCTTCTAGTTTTTCTTTGTTTGAGAAGTTGTTTTATTCCACTGATATCAGATTTCCTTTTAGCACCTAGGGTTAGGAATTGCTTCCTCTACAAAACAAATTTAAGTCTAAGTCAGTATAATAAGACGCATCAAATCTACATTCATAGTGAATACGTAACTATATAAACCAAGAAAGTTTATCTTATTTTTTAGCATATATGGTCTTTGAATTAATACGGTTATCCTTAATTATTTGGCTTTTTTATTTGTGGATTTTACAGTATATAGGTGTCTAAGTGGATTAAGGAATTGTTCTTTTCTAAACAAAACTTCAAATTAATTAGAGGAGTTATCAAAATGTAAACTATTACATGAGAAGAGAGCTCTTCCAAATATGACAGTGCTCCAATACGACTTGGATGCCTTTAAAGAAAGTGTTCTAAAAAAGCGTGGCCATAATAAAATGCTTTTAGCAAGAGCTATAAAGTGGATTTACCGGAAGTAAAGAAGGTATGATCCTCACACTATCACATACCCAGTTTTTGGTATATATCATTTACGGAGACAAATCCATATTCCGCGACATTGCTTGCATTTCTTTTTTGTTAACTCTTTCTTTTTTTTCTGAATTTGATATTATTAGGTGTTAAACAAAACAGGGTTTGATTTTCTGAAAATTTCATTTGTGGATCCTCTCTAACGTAATTCTTTATTGCAGAGATACCAAATTTGTCACAATCTGTTACAGATTAATCCTACTGTTGAAATAGAATTGAACAGAGAATGCAAAGAAGGACGAAGTACCTGTGAACGCTCGATTTCGGCACGTCGGTAGGAATTTTGGCATGTCGGCATGGATTTCAGCTTGTCGGCAATTGCTTTGTTCGAATCGACATGCTACTTTGCTGGATCATGAAGAGGACAGCTCGATTTGGGTTGGATCTGCTGGAAGAAGAAGAAGATGGTGGAAGGTGATGGAACCCTCCATCACCGCCTCTCTCCACCGCCAAGAGCGGCTATAAAAGGAGATTAACCCCATTTACTTGAGAGGTAGATCTTCCCTTGAGAGATTGAGAGTGTTAGGGAGGAGAGAGAGAGGAGAGAGAAACGAGAGAAGAGAAATTTTTTTCTCTTTTGAGTTTGAAGGATATATGCACCCCGCGTTATCCGTGGTGTCATTTAGACACGTGTGTATTGAACGTCGTTGACCTTGTGTAGCTCTCTCCATATGTACTCTTCGATCTCATTAGTAAAACTATTCTCTTTGCCCGTGGATGTAGGAAAACTTGCTGAACTACGTTAAATTGCTTTGTACGACATGTGTTTTATTTATTTCCATTACTTTACATTGCCTTGTTTATACATTGGATTTATTACTTTCTATTGCAACTATCAATTGTGTTCTGCAATCTGTTACGCTTTTGCGAGGCGCAAAAAATTGGTATCAGAGCCGAAGGTATTTCCTTGGTTCGTTTGTGCGTGACTTGATAGTTTTGTATGAAAGTATTGAGGAACATGACAGAGACGTCGAGTTTAGGTTCCAGTTAAAAAATGATTACCGCTACAGTCGATAAGTTTGATGTCGAAAAGTTCAACGGCAAGAACAACTTCGGCATGTAGGTAAGTTTGATGTCGAAAAGTTCAACGGCAAGAATAACTTCAGCATGTGGCAATGTGAAGTATTGGATGTGCTCGCACAACAGAATTTACAGAATGCTTTGGGTGATAAGCCGGACGCCATGGGAAAAGAAGATTAGAACAAATTGAATCGACAAGCATGTGGGTCTATTTGACTGTGTTTAGCGAAGGAACAAAAATACTTCGTCATGAAGGAAACCTTTGCTAAAGTATTGTGGAAAAAGTTGGAAGACAAGTACATGACGAAGAGTATTCAAAATAAACTCGTCCTCATGAAGCAGCTTTTTCGAATGAATAGGCTAATTGCCGACCTATTGAATTTGGAAGAAATTGTTCCAGAGAATTATAAGGCTTTGTGCCTTTTGAATTCCCTTCCAGAAAAATATGAGCATCCCGTAACAACTTTGTTAACGGGAAAAAAATCATTAAATTATGATGAGATTGCTACAGCGCTGCTCAATTATGAGTACAGAAAGATAGACCTAAAAGTCCGTAGGGATGCAGTGTCTGAAGCATTGACTGCGAGGGGAAGATCGAGAAGTAGAAAATCTGATTGTAAAAGAGATAAATCTCGATCTAAATCGAGAAGTGGGTCAAAGGCTCCGGCGATAAATGAATACGCTTACTGACATCTGAAAGGGCATTGGGTAAAATATTGTCTGAAAATCAAAGCCAAATAGAAAAGGAAGAAATGCACAAATGTGAATGTTGCCGAGCGTAGTGATGAAGATTATTATGAGTATTTCTTGTCTATATCAGCATTGATGTGTTCCACTGACGAGTGGATTGTTGATTCGGGTTGCACTTATCATATGCGTCCCCATAGGGACTGGTTTTCTAGCTTTAAAATGCTAGAAGGTGGAACTGTTTTGATGGGTAATGATCAGACATGCAAAATAGAAGGGATAGGTATAATCCAGCTGAAAATGTTTGATGGTATAGTTCGGGATTTGAAAGAAGTAAGGTATGTTCCTGCTTTGAAGAAGAATCTCATCTCAGTGGGTTCCTTGGATACCAAAGGTTACAAGATAACCGTGTCAGATGGTGTTCTCAAGGTTGTGTCTGGTGCAATGGTGGTGATAAAGGCAATCAAAAGAGGTGATTTGTATTTCTTGACCGGGAATACAATTACGGGTGAAGTTGCAGTTACTGAGACTGCAAATACTTCTTGTGATACGACCAGATTGTGGCACATGCGTTTAGGGCATGTTGGTATGCAGAATATGCAAACTCTTGTGAAACAAGGTTTGCTAAAAGGTGTTAAGACCTGCAAGTTAGAATTCTGTGAACATTGTGTAATGGGCAAGAAGACAAGAGTCAAGTTTGGCACTGCTATCCACCGTATTCGTGGAACTCTTGATTATGTTCACTCGGACGTTTGGGGACCTGCCAAGCAAGCATCATTGGGAGGTATGCGCTATTTCGTCACTTTTGTAGATGATTATTCAAGACGTGTGTGGGTGTACACCATGAAGCATAAAGATGAGGTCTTGAATGTGTTCCTGAAGTGGAAAAATATGAGTGAAACTCATACTGACAGAAAGATCAGAAGGCTCCGTTCAGATAATGGAAGTGAATACAAAGCTGATACGTTTTTACAAGTATGTCATGATAAGGGAATTATTAGACACTTCACGGTTAGAGATATTCCGCAACAGAATGGAGTGGCAGAATGCATGAACCGTACATTGCTGGAGAAGGTTCGTTGTATGTTGTCCAATGCTGGATTGGGCAAAGTGTTTTGGGTTGAGGCTGTGACATATGCCTGCCATCTCATCAGTAGGTTGCCTGCGGTTCCAATTGATGGAAAAACACCTATGGAGGTATGGTCTGGAAATGATTATGATAGATTGCATTTCTTTGGCTGTCCTGCTTACTTTCATGTTCAAGAAAGTAAGTTAGATCCCCGAGCCAAGAAAGTTATTTTCTTAGGTTTCGTGGATGGTGTAAAAGGCTATAAGTTGTGGGTTCCTGAATACAAGAAGATTGTTATTAGCAGGGGTGTGACTTTTGATGAAACTTCTATGTTGAAGCCAAAGAACTCTCAGCAGGTGAAGAGTTCAACCATACAGAATTCGCAGCAGGTGGAGATTGATGATACTCTACGTGTTCCAGCTAGTCTTGTATCTACAGATGTAGTACCTACTAATTCCACAGTGGGTGCAGATGAAGACACAAATAGTGAGACTGTAGTAGATACAGTTGATGACGTTCCAGAGACTCCAATTCAGGAGTCAATTAAAACAAGTAGACCAAAGAGGAATGTAAAACGTCCTCAAAGGTTTAGTGACTGTGTCACCTATGCACTTCCAATAATTGAGGATGAAGTGCCTTCTACCTATAAAGAAGCAATTCAAAGTACCGACTGTGAACAGTGGAAGAAGGCTATGGATGAAAAGATGCAATCTCTTCAGAAAAATGAAACATGGGAATTGTGCAGCTTACCAAAATGTAAGAAAGCTATTGGGTGCAAATGGGTATACACAAAGAAAGAAGGATCTCCTAGTGATGGTGTGCGTTTTAAGGCAAGGTTAGTGGCGAAAGGTTATGCTCAGAAGGAAAGTATAGACTACGATGAAGTCTTTTCTCCAGTTGTGAAACACTCTTCCATTCGAATTTTGCTAGCATTGGTTGCACAATTTGATATTGAGTTAGCTCAATTAGATGTAAAAACTGTATTTTTACACGGTGAATTAAAAGAGGAGATCTATATGACTCATCCAAGTGGGTATAAGGTTGTAGAGAAAAAGAAGATTGTGTGTGTAAATTGAACAAGTCCTTGTACGGGTTGAAGCAGTCTCCAAGACAGTGGTACAAGCGGTTTGATCAGTTTATGCTAGGGCAGAAGTACACTCGATGTCACGCCCCGATTTTTTGAAGAAAACGAAAATCCCAAAATCTACGTAGGATTATCCGTTTCTCCAAAACTCGAGACATGAATTTTCATTCACTAAAAATAACAGTTGGCATCTACGAGAAATAATCAATTGCACAATTTACCAAATTAGATAAAAATAAAACAACTGATCTAAAAACCCATAAAAAGGAAAAATAAAATTTAAAGCTTGTAGAGCCAACGCTAACAAGTTCAACAAATCACGAATGTATCTCTCCTAGGAAATAATAAATAAATTCCAAGTTCTATTACAAAGAATTAAACTGTTACCTACAAATAAAAATGACATAATCTCTCGAACAACGCGCAACTCCCAGCAATGCTCGTCACGTACGAACGAACTGCTCTAAGCTCGCTCGAGATTACTAAATCCTGAAAATAAGCTATTCGGCTACATTCCCGAAAGAACATACCCAAGAAGCCAAAGCGCACTTGGGTCAGCAATAAAGCTGGCGTGAAATTCTTTGTTCCCCAAAAAATCAATAAAAGAAATAGGATGACATGACAAAACAATAAAATGCGACAAGATAACCAATACAAATAGGTAGTTCCTCCACGAGGCCATTATGTAAACCTAATAAGTAAAAATGCATTTACTTACACTTGCACTGTAGGAGTTGACTATGACAAGTCTGTCCTGCAGAAATATTAGTGGACTTGTCATCATGCATGAAAAGGGTTAGAAACAATATAAACATAATTTTACTCATTTTTATTTAAAATTTGATTCATCTTTTAACGGATTGATCACTTAGACGATACCACATTCGCACCACCTCCGTGCCGAACATACATGCCCGTATACCTCTCTCATATAAAGGAGGACTTCTCCGTCATCCATGCCCAAGTGTGGACACATCACATACATGCACGCATCACCGGATACTCTTAACTATATGAGTAACAAAAAGCCACTCTTGGGCTATCAATGCGCATAAACTCACGTCACATTTTTTACGGATAAATATCAAAGCCTATTTTAGGCATAAAAATTCACCTCATTTAGCAAGACTAATCCGAAGGTTATTTTAGTTTCTCTATAGGAAATAGTTGCCCCACCTCCGCAAGACAACCCGCAGGTTATTTAGTTTCTCTATAAGAGAGGGAAAATAATAGACAAAAAGAGGTGTGGTAGTTCTAAGTGATACAATTTCAGGTGATTTAAATTTTCGGGAACCAAAGTCTATCAATATCCTTTATTGTGACTTCTCACTTTTCTTACACAATGACATTTTGTCATTTATCAACCCATTCTTTCGGGGAAACATAGAATATTCATAGACCATACTTTATGACAACCATGGTGATCAAACCCATAAATATTTATGGTACTATGCACATGGGAAAATCATACTTTCAATAGTAGCTCCTTTTTTTAGCCTAATAAAATCCATCAGGAAATATGTCTTTACTTTAAATATTGTTAACGTATAAAAGCCCACATATACTGTTACTTTTCCAGATACATCATGTGGCAAAAGAGTTCCTAACAGTCTGATTTCTAGTGTATGCAAGGCATTTAACATACGCATATTAGCCATATAACAGTATCCTCAAATAATATTTCTAGTGTATTCACAAGGCATTTAACATACACATTTAACATATAACATACACATATTTAACATATAACAGTAGTATTTCTAGTCTATTCTTGAGTAATATTTCTAGACATATAACAATATCCTCAAGTAATATCTTAATCAAGTGAATGTCATTATAGGAAGGTTAAAGTAAATTGCAAATGAATTCTGACATGTGATCATTCACAGGTGATATCATATGACAAAGTATTGGAATTCTGACACATGGCAAAGGAATGTCATTATCAAGTTGAAGTCCTCAAGTGGACGTCATAATCAAAGTGGAAATAGAAATTGAAACAATATCCTCATTGAAACAATATTGAATGTCCTTATCAAGGTATGTCACTATCAAGGTTGAGGAATATCCTCATTGAAACAGTATTGAATGTTCTTATCAAGGTATGTCACTATCAAGGTTGAGGAATATCCTCATTGAAACAGTATTGAATGTCATTATCAAGCTATGTCACTATCAAGGTTGAAATCCTCAAGTGGATGTCGTTATCAAAGTTGAACAAAAATGGCATGAAGCTCAAATTCGAGCTGGATTTTTCAACAAGAAAAAGGTAAAGAGATGTGATTACTGACGCAAAAGAAAATCACACTCCTTATTCCCAAAAAGGAATTTCAACCCTTATTCCCAAAAAGCATCCAAACAAAAGATAATCAAAAATAAAACAGTAAGATGAATCTAGGGAAACGAGGAAACTCACATTTTTTTTTTGTTCTTTCTTCTTCCTCTTTTTTTTTCTTTCTAAGCGGCGAGAGAAACCCAAACCTCTGTTTATCTAAACTAAAGATAAAACCCTACAAAGTTAGGGTTTTGCACAAGGTTAGTGACACCCCTTCATTTATTTAGTTATTACTTGACCCAATCTCAAATTTAATAAAGCCAAAAAAAAAAATAATAAAAATTATAATGTGCTGAATTAGGGTCGTTACACTCGAAGACATTATGATCATTGTGTCTATTTTCGAAAGCTTCGTGATGGTTCCTTTATATATTTGCTCTTATGTGTAGATGATATGCTTATAGCCTCTAAGAGCAAGTATGAGATTGATAAATTGAAATGCTAGATGAGAACTCAGTTTGAAATGAAGGATTTTAGTGAAGCTAAGAAGATCATTGGCATAGAAATTCGAAGAGACAGGGTGACAGGAACTGTGAGCTTGTCACAACAAGCATATTTGAATAAGGTGTTACAACGATTTAGGATGAACGACAACACAAAATCGGTTAGTACACCTCTTGCCCCTCACTTTAAGCTTTCATCTTCTATGTCTCCTAGCACTGATAAGGAACGAGAGTACATGGCTCAAGTGTCATATGAAAATGCAGTGGGAAGCTTCATGTATGCAATGGTGTGTACGAGGCCCGACATTTCATAGGCAGTCAGTATGGTAAGTCGGTAAATGCATGATCTAGGCAAAGGACACTGGCAAGCGATAAAATGGATTCTATGGTACATCTCGAGTACAGTAGATGTTGGTTTACTCTTTCAAAAGGATGTGAGTAGTGGTCAACATTGTGTTGGTTATGTGGATTCAGATTATGCAGGAGATCTGGATAAGCGACAATCAACTACTGGTTATGTTTTTACTCTTGCTAAAGGACCAGTAAGTTGGAGATCTACATTGCAGTCTACAGTTGCATTGTTTACAACTGAAGCTGAGTATATGGGGTTACAGAAGTTGTTAAGGAAGAAATTTGGCTTCAAGGGTTGCTTGATGACTTGGGTCTAGTACAAGACCATCTAGATGTCTTTTGTGATAGCATGAGTGTCATTTATTTGGCGAAGAATCAAATTTGTCATGCACGTACGAAGCACATAGATGTTCGTTTTCACTTTGTGTGAGAAATCATAGAAGAAGGTGACATCTTACTGAAGAAGATTGACACCAAAGATAATCATGCAGATATGTTGACAAAGATAGTTTCTAGGGTCAAGTTCCAACATTATTTGAACTTGATCAACATCCTTCGTGTGTGTTGAACCCTTTGGGGTTGTGAAGGGTAAAGACGAATATAATTTGTATAATCGGCTCAAATTTGTGAAATCTTCACCGAGGTGGAGAATTGTTGAAATAGAATTGAATAGAGAATGCAAAGAAGGACAAAGTACTTGTGATCGCTCGATTTCGGCACGTCGGTAGGAATTTCGGCATGTCGGCATGGATTTCGGCTTGTCGGTAATTGCTTTGTTCGAATCGACATACTACTTTGCTGGATCACGAAGAGGACAACTCGATTTGGGTTGGATTGCTGGAAGAAGAAGAAGATGATGGAACCCTCCATCACTGCCTCTCTCCACCGCCAAGAGCGACTATAAAAGGAGGTTAACCCCATTTGCTTGAGAGGTAGATCTTCCTTTGAGAGATTGAGAGTGTGAGTTGAGAAACTTAGGGTTTTTCAACCCCTGTTTGTGTTTTGTGAGGGAGGAGAGAAAGAGAAGAGAGAGAAACGAGAGAAGAGAATTTTTTTTTCTCTTTTAAGTTGTGAAGGATATACGCAGCCCGTGTTATCCGTGGTGTCACTTAGACACGTGTGTATTGAACGTCGTTGACATTGTGTAACTCTCTCCATTTGTACTCTTCGATCTCATTAGTAAAGCTATTCTCTTTGCCCGTGGACGTGGGCAAACTTTCCGAACCACGTTAAATTGCTTTGTGCGGTACATATTTTATTTATTTCCATTTACTTTACATTGCCTTGTTTATACATTGGATTTATTACTTTCTATTGGATTTATTACTTTCTATTGCAACTATCAATTGTGTTCCGCAATCTGTTACACTTTCGTGAGGCGTGACACCTACAAACTCACTCCTAGGATGCCCACCAATGTACGGGACCCTACGTACTGACACTTTGGCTTTGCCAAACATGCCACAAAACACTGGGAATTCAAACATGGGAATGATGCAAGGCCTGGACCAGGTAACAATCTATCCAGAACCTACCTATTCAAAAGGTTCCTCTCCATTGGGCTTTGCTGGCAATGCTACAAGAATGTTCCCAGGTATTGGAGATGCACTTGGTGCAACATCTAGCAGTATAAATTCCAACTCTGAACCAGTGAACAAGCTCGGGAACCAGATTGATAACAGTTTTGCTCTTGCTAGAAAGCCTGATGGGTCGCCGAACAAGAACAAGATGAAGAATATTGTAGGAATGGACTTCGAAATAGTCAGTTCAGATGGTAACAATATGATGGATATGCCTTCAACGATTGGAGATGCATTTCTGGAGACACCAAGCAGCACATTCTGTATCTCTGACCCCCTTAAAGAACATGGGAGCTTCCAGATTGATGACACTTCGGGGGGTGTATTGTATCTGGATTTTGTGGGCAATTTAATAAATTCCATGGATTCTGAAAATCCAAGTGTATTCAATTTGGATTTTAAAAAGTCCACAAAAGTCTAGGGGTATTCAATCAGGATTTTAAAAAGTCTTTCTGAAATCCACAAAGTCTAGGGGTATTCAATATGGATTTCAGAAAGTCCACAAAAGTTTTAGGGTATTCAAAATATCATTCATATTTATGGATTTGGAAAATCATGGATTCTCGAAAGTCCACAAAGTTCAATAGTTTGTCAGCCTCCATATCAAAGATTTCAACGTGAAAAAAAGTCTCCCTCTTTCTTTTATCACATCTTCTTCTTATTCTCTGTAACTAGTTTCTTCTCATTCTTCTTCTCATCAAGACTAGCCATTTTCATACCCTCTTCAACAAGTTGTGCCTCTGCAGACAGGGGCGGACCCAGGATTTTAGTCGAGAGGGGGCGAAATGGAAAATACGTATTAGTTGATAATAGTAGTTTATCAATGGTAAAGCCAATTTTTTTTTTATCGAAGCTAGTAACTAATAAAAAAAATTCAACTATAAAAAATACAATGTATATATCAAATTGGATCCAAGTGCAGTCAATTTTAAGCCAAAATAAGGTCACTATTGGTAACCTTAGCAAAGAGCAAACAAGCATAATAACTAGAATATATAACTAATATCACAAAAGAGTTTGTCTAGGAAGCCATACTTTAAAGCCAATTTTTAGCCAGGCTATAACATTTTTACACCTTTACCCATTCTCTTTAAAATACAACCACAAACATTATCTATAGAAGGGGTAGAAATGTAAAAAACTTAAAACCTGACCAAAAAGTGGCTATAAAGCCTGGTTGTCTAGAATTGAGAATCACAAAATAATTAGGATAAGTTCTAGGTGAAGCTAAATTTTTTTTTTGAAATTTGCGAATCTAATATGATCATAATACAATTTCAAAGAAAAAATAGTTTATATGAGGCTCAAATTTTATACGAGTTGGCTAATGGTATATATTTTCATTGAATTCTATCGTTATTATTTTAAATATTAATTTTAAATATTTTTTTGTTAGGGGTTTAATATCACTTGTGAAAAACAATTCATTTATTTAATGTTAATAAATTTTTATTAAACTAAACATTTTTTAATGTTTGCAATTACTAATAAAATTGCATTGAAAATAAAATAAAAAATGCACTCGAAGAGTATCGAAATCAGGTCTTTTACTAAATGTGATAAACCTCCAACCACTACACCAACAAAGACATTTTGAATATTTTTATAAACAATTATCATATTGTATTCTACATTATATAATCGATTTTTTAAGACTAAAATATATATACTAAAAATATTTTAAAAGTTGAGGGGAGGCAGCTGCCCCCCCTCGCCCCTTAGTAGGTCCGCCCATGTGCCTGGTAGGATAGACCTCTTCCAGGAGACTCGGTCACGAACAAGTAAGATTCTAAACAATATCACCTCCTTCCAACACCCTCAGAAGGATATTTCACTATTTTAGAGATAAAAGACGGCTGAGATTTATCCAAACATGAAGATCTAATGGTTGAGACTTAAAGTTAACAATTATGTCTTACCTTCAGTCAATCCCAATAAGAATACATGTGTTCGATTCCTATACCTAATATTTTGATATTTATTTATTTATTTATTCTTCTTCAGATGTTGATGGGGGTGATTAGACATGTAAGTATATTTATTTATCCTAATTAAACATTTAGCATGTGAAGTAATGCTATAGTAAGGTAGATTGTCAAAATTCCACAAAAAATTTGTGATTAATTTAGTTTTAGCTACCGTTACAGAAACACCAAATATATGTGGTTGAGATAATGCTGTAATGGATATTAAAAATATGCAACCTTGGGGTATGATTAGTGACACATGTCTTGAATGACAACATATATTTATACGATAAACTTTTTTATGGTAACATCTAATTATTATTTGAAGAAATGGGCTCATGCTAAATTCCTTCATCATTTGTTCTTATTTATTTAAGTTTCATATGGTGGACAAGTGTGGAGATTTATTTGAATTGCTTGCTTCTAAGGTCAGATGCTACTTTTTTTTTGTCGATGATACTTCGGTTATTATTGGATACTACATTTCTGTTGTTGCTGAATGCTTCCAAGAAACATGCCTTCTAGTTTTTCTTTGTTTGAGAAGTTGTTTTATTCCATTGATATCAGATTTCCTTTTAGCACCTAGGGTTAGGAATTGCTTCCTCTACAAAACAAATTTAAGTCTAAGTCAGTATAATAAAACACATCAAATCTACATTCATAGTGAATACGTAACTATATAAACCGAGAAAGTTTATCTTCTTTTTTAGCATATATGGTCTTTGAATTAATACGGTTATCCTTAATTGTTTGGCTTTTTTATTTGTGGATTTTACAGTATATAGGTGTCTAAGTGGATTAAGGAATTGTTCTTTTCTAAACAAAACTTCAAATTAATTAGAGGAGTTATCAAAATGTAAACTATTACATGAGAAGAGAGCTCTTCCAAATATGACAGTGCTCCAATACGACTTGGATGCCTTTAAAGAAAGTGTTCTAAAAAAGCGTGGCCATAAAAAAATGCTTTTAGCAAGAGCTAGAAAGTGGATTTACCGGAAGTAAAGAAGGTATGATCCTCACACTATCACATACCCAGTTTTTGGTATATATCATTTACGGAGACAAATCCATATTCCGCGACATTGCTTGCATTTCTTTTTTGTTAACTCTTTCTTTTTTCTGAATTTGATATTATTAGGTGTTAAACAAAACAGGGTTTGATTTTCTGAAAATTTCATTTGTGGATCCTCTCTAACGTAATTCTTTATTGCAAAGATACCAAATTTGTCACAATCTGTTACAGATTAATCCTACTGTTGAAATAGAATTGAACAGAGAATGCAAAGAAGGACGAAGTACCTGTGAACGCTCGATTTCGGCACGTCGGTAGGAATTTTGGCATGTCGGCATGGATTTCGGCTTGTCAGCAATTGCTTTGTTCGAATCGACATGCTACTTTGCTGGATCATGAAGAGGACAGCTCGATTTGGGTTGGATCTGCTGGAAGAAGAAGAAGATGGTGGAAGGTGATGGAACCCTCCATCACCGCCTCTCTCCACCGCCAAGAGCGGCTATAAAAGGAGATTAACCCCATTTACTTGAGAGGTAGATCTTCCCTTGAGAGATTGAGAGTGTTAGGGAGGAGAGAAAGAGAGGAGAGAGAAACGAGAGAAGAGAATTTTTTTTCTCTTTTGAGTTTGAAGGATATACGCACCCCGCGTTATCCGTGGTGTCATTTAGACACGTGTGTATTGAACGTCGTTGACCTTGTGTAGCTCTCTCCATTTGTACTCTTCGATCTCATTAGTAAAGCTATTCTCTTTGCCCGTGGATGTAGGAAAACTTGCTGAACCACGTTAAATTGCTTTGTACGACATGTGTTTTATTTATTTCCATTACTTTACATTGCCTTGTTTATACATTGGATTTATTACTTTCTATCGCAACTATCAATTGTGTTCCGCAATCTGTTACGCTTTTGCGAGGCGCAAAAAATTGGTATCAGAGCCGAAGGTATTTCCTTGGTTCGTTTGTGTGTGACTTGATAGTTTTGTATGAAAGTATTGAGGAACATGACAGAGACGTCGAGTTTAGGTTCCAGTTAAAAAATGATTACCGCTACAGTCGATAAGTTTGATGTCGAAAAGTTCAACAACAAGAAAAACTTCGGCATGTAGGTAAGTTTGATGTCGAAAAGTTCAACGGCAAGAATAACTTCAGCATGTGGCAATGTGAAGTATTGGATGTGCTCGCACAACAGAATTTACAGAATGCTTTGGGTGATAAGCCGGACGCCATGGGAGAATAAGATTGGAACAAATTGAATCGACAAGCGTGTGGGTCTATCTGATTGTGTTTAGCGAAGGAACAAAAATACTTCGTCACGAAGGAAACCTTTGCTAAAGTATTGTGGAAAAAGTTGGAAGACAAGTACATGACGAAGAGTATTCAAAATAAACTCTTCCTCATGAAGCAGCTTTTTCGAATGAATAGGCTAATTGCCGACCTATTGAATTTGGAAGAAATTGTTCCAGAGAATTATAAGGCTTTGTGCCTTTTGAATTCCCTTCCATAAAAATATGAGCATCTCGTAACAACTTTGTTAACGGGAAAAAAATCATTAAATTATGATGAGATTGCTACAGCGCTGCTCAATTATGAGTACAGAAAGATGGACCTAAAAGTCCGTAGGGATGCAGTGTCTGAAGCATTGACTGCGAGGGGAAGATCGAGAAGTAGAAAATCTGGTTGTAAAAGAGATAAATCTCGATCCAAATCGAGAAGTGGGTCAAAGGCTCCGGCGATAAATGAATGCGCTTACTGACATCAGAAAGGGCATTGGGTAAAATATTGTCTGAAAATCAAAGCCAAATAGAAAGGGAAGAAATGCACCAATATGAATGTTGCCGAGCGTAGTGATGAAGATTCTGATGAGTATTTCTTGTCTATATCAGCATTGATGTGTTCCACTGACGAGTGGATTGTTGATTCGGGTTGCACTTATCATATGCGTCCCCATAGGGACTGGTTTTCTAGCTTTAAAATGCTAGAAGGTGGAACTGTTTTGATGGGTAATGATCAGACATGCAAAATAGAAGGGATAGGTACAATCCAGCTGAAAATGTTTGATGGTATAGTTCGGGATTTGAAAGAAGTAAGGTATGTTCCTGCTTTGAAGAAGAATCTCATCTCAGTGGGTTCCTTGGATACCAAAGGTTACAAGATAACCGTGTCAGATGGTGTTCTCAAGGTTGTGTCTGGTGCAATGGTGGTGATAAAGGCAATAAAAAGAGGTGATTTGTATTTCTTGACCGGGAATACAATTACGGGTGAAGTTGCAGTTACTGAGACTGCAAATACTTCTTGTGATACGACCAGATTATGGCACATGCGTTTAGGGCATGTTGGTATGCAGAATATGCAAACTCTTGTGAAACAAGGTTTGCTAAAAGGTGTTAAGACCTGCAAGTTAGAATTCTGTGAACATTGTGTAATGGGCAAGAAGACAAGAGTCAAGTTTGGCACTGTTATCCACCGTATTCATGGAACTCTTGATTATGTTCACTCGGACGTTTGGGGACCTGCCAAGCAAGCATCATTGGGAGGTATGCGCTATTTCGTCACTTTTGTAGATGATTATTCAAGACGTGTGTGGGTGTACACCATGAAGCATAAAGATGAGGTCTTGAATGTGTTCCTGAAGTGGAAAAATATGAGTGAAACTCATACTGACAGAAAGATCAGAAGGCTTTGTTCAGATAATGGAGGTGAATACAAAGTTGATACGTTTTTGCAAGTATGTCATGATAAGGGAATTATTAGACACTTCACGGTTAGAGATATTCCGCAACAGAATGGAGTGGCAGAATGCATGAACCGTACATTGCTGGAGAAGGTTCGTTGTAGGTTGTCCAATGCTGGATTGGGCAAAGTGTTTTGGGTTGAGGCTGTGACATATGCCTGCCATCTCATCAGTAGGTTGCCTGCGGTTCCAATTGATGGAAAAACACCTATGGAGGTATGGTCTGGAAATGATTATGATAGATTGCATTTCTTTGGCTGTCCTGCTTACTTTCATGTTCAAGAAAGTAAGTTAGATCCCCGAGCCAAGAAAGTTATTTTCTTAGGTTTCGTGGATGGTGTAAAAGGCTATAAGTTGTGGGTTCCTGAATACAAGAAGATTGTTATTAGCAGGGGTGTGACTTTTGATGAAACTTCTATGTTGAAGCCAAAGAACTCTCAGCAGGTGAAGAGTTCAACCATACAGAATTCGCAGCAGGTGGAGATTGATGATACTCTACGTGTTCCAGCTAGTCTTGTATCTACAGATGTAGTACCTACTAATTCCACAGTGGGTGCAGATGAAGACACAAATAGTGAGACTGTAGTAGATACAGTTGATGACGTTCCAGGGACTCCAATTCAGGAGTCAATTGCAACAAGTAGACCAAAAAGGAATGTAAAACGTCCTCAAAGGTTTAGTGACTGTGTCACCTATGCACTTCCAATAATTGAGGATTAAGTGCCTTCTACCTATAAAGAAGCAATTCAAAGTACTGACTGTGAACAGTGGAAGAAGGCTATGGATGAAAAGATGCAATCTCTTCAGAAAAATGAAACATGGGAATTGTGCAGCTTACCAAAATGTAAGAAAGCTATTGGGTGCAAATGGGTATACACAAAGAAAGAAGGATCTCCTAGTGATGGTGTGCGTTTTAAGGCAAGGTTAGTGGCGAAAGGTTATGCTCAGAAGGAAAGTATAGACTACGATGAAGTCTTTTCTCCAGTTGTGAAACACTCTTCCATTCGAATTTTGCTAGCATTGGTTGCACAATTTGATATTGAGTTAGCTCAATTAGATGTAAAAACTGTATTTTTACACGGTGAATTAAAAGAGGAGATCTATATGACTCATCCAAGTGGGTATAAGGTTGTAGAGAAAAGAAGATTGTGTGTGTAAATTAAACAAGTCCTTGTACGGGTTGAAGCAGTCTCCAAGACAGTGGTACAAGCGGTTTGATCAGTTTATGCTAGGGCAGAAGTACACTCGATGTCACGCCCCGATTTTTCGAAGAAAACGAAAATCCCAAAATCTACGTAGGATTATCCGTTTCCCCAAAACTCGAGACATGAATTTTCATTCACTAAAAGTAACAGTTGGCATCTACGAGAAATAATCAATTGCACAATTTACCAAATTAGAGAAAAATAAAACAACTGATCTAAAAACCCATAAAAAGGAAAAATAAAATTTAAAGCTCGTAGAGCCAACGCTAACAAGTTCAACAAATCACGAATGTATCTCTCCCAGGAAATAATAAATAAATTCCAAGTTCTATTACAAAGAATTAAACTGTTACCTACAGATAAAAATGACATAATCTCTCGAACAACGCGCAACTCCCAGCAATGCTCGTCACGTACGAACGAACTGCTCTAAGCTCGCTCGAGATTACTAAATCCTGAAAATAAGCTATTCGGCTACATTCCCGAAGGAACATACCCAAGAAGCCAAAGCGCACTTGGGTCAGCAATAAATTACATTGTGTAGCTAAGCTTATAGGACACATAAACAATAATATAGGCTGCATACTTTTGTTGCATAGACATATGCCCAACAGGAAGTCAGTTATGCAAACAATAGTGGCATGATATGATCATAAATATTAAGTCACTGTCACCTCAAGATTTCTGTAACATTTTAGATAAACTAAAAAGCATCCTATTTTGACTATATATGAAGAACCAATCCTCCAACTCTACAAGCAACATCCAAAAGCACAAAACAATAGACTGCCTATTAGCTCCACTTTCAAAAACCCAAACCTACACAAACCCGAACTAACCCTCCATGTGGAACAACAACAGGGCAAGCTTTGCGATCGAAGAAGAAAAGGGGCGAGATGAGACAGAAGAAAGAACTTACAATTTCATATATAATTAACACTCCCAACATTCTCAATTTCATAAAAAAAATACATATATAAAAGGAGTCTGAAGAAAACTCACCGAAATTGCAAATTGCAAAGGATTGCGCAGCCAACGCTATCGTCCCATCAGACAACATTAACACACCACCTCCACCATCACCACGCACTACCACTTCTTCCATTGTCAATCATCAACACCCCCAACACCTAAAGGGTGATCAACACCTCCTTTTAAAAGATCAAAATTCACTCTCTTGCAACCACAGAAAGTCGTCACCCCTCGTCCGCACACTAGGGCCAATAACCATATAACCAATTAGCTATAAGACTAAACACAGAAAACGACATACCAAACAAGTAAGGTGAGTTACTACTGTCCAAGATCCTCTACTTTGCAGAAAACAAACTGTATAACTCATCTTCAACAGCCCGCACCAGATTGACAACCAAGCTGAAAAACGTGTCACTGATCACCTTAATCTCCCTCCGCCAATTCTCAAGGAACCAAGGAACTTTAAATTCATGGTAAAACTAATGTCTAACCAGAAGAGAATACGTCTGAACTAAAAATCTTGTCGCCATACCTTTGCATAGTTTTAATCCCTCCAGAAGAGCCCCTGTTTCAGCCACATTATTCGAGCCCCCTCAAAAAAAAAAAGAATTGCTTAGCCCCAACACAAGAACCATCCTTGTAACTTACAATTGCTCCTCCCAAATGCAATCTAAATGAGCCCACTCCCTTATTCTCCTCTCAAGCATTTTCTCAAACATGTTCCCTGCATCCACCATTCTCTTCTCCTTGCAAATCCCAGAAATCACCACATTATACGTAAATGAATCCGGCCTCCACGTTTCCATCGCCACATACAGACCCTCTCTCACAGCGACCACCTATGTTTCTCTCCAGTGATCGATCCCTCCCTCACACACAACAACATCCATCGTCTTATCTCTCTGCCACCAACTCCTTTTTCATCACAATCAATAAACAATAAACAACTGAGAAGAACACAAAACACATATTTGTACACTTACAGATTCACCAAAATCAGATTCGAAGAGAAGATGTGAACCAACACAACACAATCGCAGTTCATCTTGCAACAACACACACATCAGCACTCGCCAACAATGCTTGAGCAATCCATTGTCATCCTCTTCGCCTCCTTGCAAATCACCGTTCAAAACTCTTATCATCCTCTCGCCTGCTCCTCGCCAATTTCGTCTCACCATCAGCCGCCATTGAGAAAAAAAAAATCGTGAAGAAGGGAAAAGGGAAAAGGAAGGAGAAAAGGAGAGAAAATAAAAAAGAAATAGGGTTTTTGTCTTTATAAGGTGGGTGGCTATTCGCCCCCACCGAACTTCCGAATGCACTCACCCTCTTTCACAAAATAAAAACCCTACTTATTAGTTTAATTAAAGCCCAAAACCAAGCCCAAATACAATTGACTAACAACCCATCAACATTAGGGTTTACAAATGAAATTTTATATATTTATTTAATTCGGCGGGTATTACAATATATACAACTCAAAAGAATCTCGTCCCGAGATTCGGTAGAGGAAGGTAAGTAGGAAATTAATTCTTAAATAAACAAACTACACATCACATGGACAAACAAATAGCTCATACTTATGCCCATAACTTAATGAAGACCATCACACAAAATATAAATATTTTCAGTAAGTACAGAAATTACGGGGTGCTACAATCCTCATTGAAACAGTATTGAATGTTCTTATCAAGGTATGTCACTATCAAGGTTGAGGAATATCCTCATTGAAACAGTATTGAATGTCATTATCAAGCTATGTCACTATCAAGGTTGAAATCCTCAAGTGGATGTCGTTATCAAAGTTGAACAAAAATGGCATGAAGCTCAAATCCGAGCTGGATTTTTCAACAAGAAAAAGGTAAAGAGATGTGATTATTGACGCAAAAGAAAATCACACTCCTTATTCCCAAAAAGGAATTTCAACCCTTATTCCTAAAAAGCATCCAAACAAAAGATAATAAAAAATAAAACAGTAAGATGAATCTAGGGAAACGAGGAAACTCACATTTTTTTTTGTTCTTTCTTCTTCCTCTTTTTTTTTCTTTCTAAGCGGCGAGAGAAACCCAGACCTCTGTTTATCTAAACTAAAGATAAAACCCTACAAAGTTAGGGTTTTGCACAAGGTTAGTGACACCCCTTCATTTATTTAGTTATTACTTGACCCAATCTCAAATTTAATAAAGCCAAAAAAAATAATAATAAAAATAATAATGTGCTGAATTAGGGTCGTTACACTCGAAGACATTATGATCATTGTGTCTATTTTCGAAAGCTTCGTGATGGTTCCTTTATATATTTGCTCTTATGTGTAGATGATATGCTTACAACCTCTAAGAGCAAGTATGAGATTGATAAATTGAAATGCCAGATGAGAACTCAGTTTGAAATGAAGGATTTTAGTGAAGCTAAGAAGATCATTGGCATAGAAATTCGAAGAGACGGGGTGACAGGAACTGTGAGCTTGTCACAACAAGCATATTTGAATAAGGTGTTACAACGATTTAGGATGAACGACAACACAAAATTGGTTAGTACACCTCTTGCCCCTCACTTTAAGCTTTCATCTTCTATGTCTCCTAGCACTGATAAGGAACGAGAGTACATGGCTCAAGTGTCATATGCAAATGCAGTGGGAAGCTTAATGTATGCAATGGTGTGTACGAGGCCCGACATTTCATAGGCAGTCAGTATGGTAAGTCGGTACATGCATGATCTAGGCAAAGGACACTGGCAAGCGATAAAATGGATTCTATGGTACATCCCGGGTACAGTAGATGTTGGTTTACTCTTTCAAAAGGATGTGAGTAGTGGTCAACATTGTGTTGGTTATGTGGATTCAGATTATGCAGGAGATCTGGATAAGCGACAATCAACTACTGGTTATGTTTTTACTCTTGCTAAAGGACCAGTAAGTTGGAGATCTACATTGCAGTCTCCAGTTGCATTGTTTACAACTGAAGCTGAGTATATGGGGTTACAAAAGCTGTTAAGGAAGAAATTTGGCTTCAAGGGTTGCTTGATGACTTGGGTCTAGTACATGACCATCTAGATGTCTTTTGTGATAGCATGAGTGTCATTTATTTGGCGAAGAATCAAATTTGTCATGCACGTACGAAGCACATAGATGTTCGTTTTCACTTTGTGCAAGAAATCATAGAAGAAGGTGACATCTTACTGAAGAAGATTGACACCAAATATAATCATGCAGATATGTTGACAAAGATAGTTTCTAGGGTCAAGTTCCAACATTATTTGAACTTGATCAACATCCTTCGTGTGTGTTGAACCCTTTGGGGTTGTGAAGGGTAAAGGCGAATATAATTTGTATAATCGGCTCAAATTTGTGAAATCTTCACCGAGGTGGAGAATTGTTGAAATAGAATTGAATAGAGAATGCAAAGAAGGACGAAGTACCTGTGAATGCTCGATTTCGGCACGTCGGTAGGAATTTCGGCATGTCGGCATGGATTTCGGCTTGTCGGTAATTGCTTTGTTCGAATCGACATACTACTTTGCTGGATCACGAAGAGGACAACTCGATTTGGGCTGGATTGCTGGAAGAAGAAGAAGATGATGGAACCCTCCATCACCGCCTCTCTCCACCGCCAAGAGCGACTATAAAAGGAGGTTAACCCCATTTGCTTGAGAGGTAGATCTTCCTTTGAGAGATTGAGAGTGTGAGTTGAGAAACTTAGGGTTTTTCAACCCCTGTTTGTGTTTTGTGAGGCAGGAGAGAAAGAGAAGAGAGAGAAACGAGAGAAGAGAATTTTTTTTCTCTTTTAAGTTGTGAAGGATATACGCAGCCCGTGTTATCTGTGGTGTCACTTAGACACGTGTGTATTGAACGTCGTTGACATTATGTAACTCTCTCCATTTGTATTCTTCGATCTCATTAGTAAAGCTATTCTCTTTGCCCGTGGACGTGGGCAAACTTGCCGAACCACGTTAAATTGCTTTGTGCGGTACATATTTTATTTATTTCCATTTACTTTACATTGCCTTGTTTATACATTGGATTTATTACTTTCTATTGCAACTATCAATTGTGTTCCGCAATCTGTTACGCTTTCACGAGGCGCGACACCTACAAACTCACTCCTAGGATGCCCACCAATGTACGGGACCCTACGTACTGACATTTTGGCTTCGCCAAACATGCCACAAAACACTGGGAATTCAAACATGGGAATGATGCAAGGCCTGGACCAGGTAACAATCTATCCAGAACCTACCTATTCAAAAGGTTCCTCTCCATTGGGCTTTGCTGGCAATGCTACAAGAATGTTCCCAGGTATTGGAGATGCACTTGGTGCAACATCTAGCAGTATAAATTCCAACTCTGAACCAGTGAACAAGCTCGAGAACCAGATTGATAACAGTTCTGCTCTTGCTAGAAAGCCTGATGGGTTGCCGAACAAGAACAAGATGAAGAATATTGTAGGATTGGACTTTGAAATAGTCAGTTCAGATGGTAACAATATGATGGATATGCCTTCAACGATTGGAGATGCATTTCTGGAGACACCAAGCAGCACATTCTGTATCTCTGACCCCCTTAAAGAACATGGGAGCTTCCAGATTGATGAAACTTCGGGGGGTGTATTGTATCTGGATTTTGTGGGCAATTTAATAAATTCCATGGATTCTGAAAATCCAAGTGTATTCAATTTGGATTTTAAAAAGTCCACAAAAGTCTAGGGGTATTCAATCAGGATTTTAAAAAGTCTTTCTGAAATCCACAAAGTCTAGGGGTATTCAATATGGATTTCAGAAAGTCCACAAAAGTTTTAGGGTATTCAAAATATCATTCATATTTATGAATTTGGAAAATCATAGATTCTCATGGACTTTGTAGTGTTAGGTATAAATAACAAAGTTCAATAGTTTGCTAGCCTCCATATCAAAGATTTCAACGTGAAAAAAAGTCTCCCTCTTTCTTTTATCACATCTTCTTCTTATTCTCTGTAACTAGTTTCTTCTCATTCTTCTTCTCATCAAGACTAGCCATTTTCATACCCTCTTCAACAAGTTGTGCCTCTGCAGACAGGGGCGGACCCAGGATTTTAGTCGAGGGGGGGCGAAATGGAAAATACGTATTAGTTGATAATAGTAGTTTATCAATGGTAAAGCCAATTTTTTTTTTACCGAAGCTAGTAACTAATAAAAAAAATTCAACTATAAAAAATACAATATATATATCAAATTGGATCCAAGTGTAGTCAATTTTAAGCCAAAATAAGGTCACTATTGATAACCTTAGCAAAGAGCAAACAAGCATAATAACTAGAATATATAACTAATATCACAAAAGAGTTTGTCTAGGAAGCCATACTTTAAAGCCATTTTTTAGTCAGGCTATAACATTTTTACACCTTTACCCATTCTCTTTAAAATACAACCACAAACATTATCTATAGATAGGGTAGAAATGTTAAAAACTTAAAACCTGACCAAAAAGTGGCTATAAAGCCTGGTTGTCTAGAATTGAGAATCACAAAATAATTAGGATAAGTTCTAGGTGAAGCTAAAAAACAATTGAAATTTGCGAATCTAATATGATCATAATACAATTTCAAAGAAAAAATAGTTTATATGAGGCTCAAATTTTATACGAGTTGGCTAATGGTATATATTTTCATTGAATTCTATCGTTATTATTTTAAATATTTTTTTGTTAGGGGTTTAATATCACTTGTGAAAAACAATTCCTTTATTTAATGTTAATAAATTTTTATTAAACTAAACATTTTTTAATGTTTGCAATTACTAATAAAATTGCATTGAAAATAAAATAAAAAATGCACTCGAAGAGTATCGAAATCAGGTCTTTTACTAAAAGTGATAAACCTCCAACCACTACACCAACAAAGACATGTTTGAATATTTTCATAAACAATTATCATATTGTATTCTACATTATATAATCGATTTTTTAAGACTAAAATATATACTAAAAATATTTTAAAAGTTGAGGGGGGGGCAGCTCCCTCGCCCCTTAGTAGGTCCGCCCATGTGCCTGGTAGGATAGACCTCTTCCAGGACGATAAAAGAAGCTGCAAGGTAGAAATTCAAATAAGATTTGCAAGCAGTTTAAAAAATGAAGTCATGGCGGGAAAGAATTTTGAATTATTTTGAAATCAAGGTTACCTGAAGACCTGCTAAATATATGAATGACTTGTCAGAGAAATTAACACCAAATATCCGAAACCAAGTTGAAACAGGAATGTCAAAGTAGAAGGGTACAAACGAAGAAAATATAAGACCATATGGCCCAGAGACTAACATGTCCATGGAAGGATCTGCAAGGAACAACCAAAATTAATCTTCACAATATATTGGAAGTTCACATTATATTAGAAGATAGAGGCAAACAAATATAAGAAAAAGTGTAGATGTGCACGTTTTCACTGCAACAAAAGTCCTCTTTTGTAGCATTTTTCACACATTAGCTATAAAAGCCAATTTTTAGTTCCTATTGAACGCTATTAAAAAATTTAGTTAATTTTAATTTTAGTTGTTTTCTAGATTAGGTAGTTGCTTAATTTTAGTTGTTTCCTAGATTAGGTAGTTGCTTAATTTTAGGTTTCTATTTGTAATAAACTTGTCCTATTTAAAGGACCTGATGATGAATAAGAAAGCAAGCTGAATTTTATTGTTAAACTAGAGGTTGGAGCTTTCTCTTAATGAGATCCAAGGTTTCAGCATCCCTTTGACGAGTTGAACTTTATTAAAGATAGGTCATTCAAGGAATCATAACAAAAGGAAAGGACAACTCCACAAGCTTGTTTTTCTGTGAATCGCCTGGTGACAAGATCCTTGGCAAAAGAAGGTAACAAATTGGTATCAGAGCCACACACAATGGGCAACTCTCACACCGAGGACAAACTACGAGCACTTATCTATGAAGTACAAGTCGCGAGTGTTGCATAGGTAGAGCGATGGCTGGGGAATCAAATGCAGGAGCTTTTGCTGCACTTTAAGGAGATGATGTCAAGTCTCCAGAAAAGATTACGTGTGGAATCCGAAGGAACCGCGAGCCATAACCCGCCACAAGTGTAGACACCACCTGCGACTAACGCAGGCAACCCAATACTAGGGGCTGGTACGGCAAACGGTGGGGGATTCGTGCCCTGGTATACGAAGTTGGATTTTCCAACTTATGATGGTGCCGAAGATCCCTTAATCTGGTTGCACTGATGTGAACAGTTCTTCGCCAATCAGCGCACCACAGAAGTGGACAAGGTGGGGCTAGCAGCATTCCATCTCCTTGGGGAGGCGCAATTGTGGTATCACCAGTTGGAGTCCGAGCGACCAACAATCAGTTGGGTCGGATTCAATGAGTATTGTTCGCTCCGATTTGCCCCCCCCAGCATGTAGCAACCCCCTAGGGGAGTTTCAACGGCAATTTCAGGAGCGATTAGCACAGGCAAGCCAATTTGTCAGAGTGGACCAGCATGTGAGTTTGTTTACTGCAGGGCTTTCCGAACCAATTCGTTTGGATGTGGAGCTCCACGCACCATCGAATTTAGCTCATGCCATGAATCTCGCCAGAGCCTTTGATGCAAAACATAAGGTGTTGAGAGAATCAGGACAAAAGAAGGGAATGTGGCAAGACAACCACGGCGTTCCTTCTCCCAACACAACATAATCCACACCCCTAGTCAGAAACAACACTAGATCAGGAGTGCAACCTCCAATTAGCCTTTTGCTTTCCCCTACACTAGTTATTTAGTCTAGAAGTAAGCCATCAGGGCTTAGCGGTCGATGGTTTTTGTGTTACTGGAAACTATATAGTAAATGCGGATAACAAACCCATAGCGGTTCAGGGCCGATTTAAGATTAGGCGGATTAATCGGTCTACTTTTTCAAAGTATAAATTGTTATACCCTCACTAATTTAAATTATTATAAATAACATATCTTGACAATAAAGATTAATAAGACAAGTATTATAGAGCAATAAAACTCATATTATAGAGTTAACTATGTAATCATGTCCAAAACGTCCATATTATAGAGCAACAACCACCACCACCCAGCAGAACAATCCAATTTATCATCAATTTATCACCGATTAATCGGTGATGGCTAAACCTATTGCTAAACACCTAGTTTGGATCGGTCTACCCCAAATTTACACTAAATCATCGCATAAATAATCTAGATTGGAAATGATCATTTATGAATCTTATTTTAACTGATATTTCTTTTTGATCGAGTTTGTTTTTATTACACGCCCAAGTGACCGTTACTGAGTAAACTACCTAGCTTCTAGCCTTGACCATTCTGTCTTCTTCGAGCTTCTTAGTTTATGTGCATTGCTTTTGTTCTCATAATAATATTATTAATTTCAAATAAGTTTCATTGCTTGGAATCAAGTTTTGGTAGTTCAAGCACCATATTTTCTCGCAAATTTACTCTTGATGATTCAGTTATAGCTTCCACTTGCTAATATCAGCAATGTATTGATATCTATATCTTTGGTTCATGGTTAACACGCCTGGTTATGAGATGCTATAAATGTTCAGACTATTGCTTGGAACACCTCATCTATCGTTTTGACAAGATTTTGTTGTTGAATTTCTTCACTTAGCCAACAACCCATATCTTGGTTTATTCATCTCATAAGTTGTGTCTTTGTTTGCAGCGAAATCAAGTTTCCACTGCATCCCTGGCTTCTACTATAGAGTCGCCTGAGAACTCCATTTCAACGCTGGTGTCAATGGGATTTGACAGAAACTCTGCAAGACAGACACTTATATAGGCTAGAAACGATTTGAATGGGGAGGGAAAAAAGTTGGGTTTTTGTTTATATAGGTGGTGTGAGAAAATAAGTATGTGGTGTGGGAGAGTAGAATGGTGTGAGAAAACACTTATGGTGGTGTGGAGTAGTCGCTACCTTTTCAATATGGGGTTTTTGTAGCTTTTAGATATTTATCCACTTATTTTTTATGATTTTTGAAGATGAGTTATATATGTAGATCACATTTTGCTTAGGTGCTTATGATCATAGTTTGGTCTCTAATACATTGGTACAATTTATATACTACATGACTTTCCCAGAGTGATGTTTTACCAGATGGATCCATGTTTCTAAAATTTTAACGTCTTTGTTAAGCTTAGTCTTGCCTTCTCAAGTGATTTTAAATTGTGGTCACATGCAGTTGACAACAAAGGTCACGGCAAAATTTCTTTGGACACAATTTAGCAGGGCAACAACTTTGGGTTCAATGCTGGATAATCCAACTTAGAAGATCAAAGCGCGAATGGATTTTATCTGTAATTTCAATTTATCATAGCCCACTATGTACCTTTATGTTTTACATTATACTGCGACTGCAATGTCTCTTTTACTTGCTAGACATTTGAATTAACCTGTTAGATGAAGGGGATAGGAGTGGTGTTTTCAATAGATTCTATCATCTCGTTTCAATTAATTCACAAATAACTTTGGAATCAAAATTAAGGTCTCCAAATTATTAAGGTAGCGACTATTTCACACCACCTAAAGTACTGTCACACACCACCATATCAACTTTTTCTCACACAGACCAACTACTTTATTTCCCACACCACCAATAAAAACTCAAAATTTAAAATTTTCTCTCTCCTCGGTTCTCTTCATCTTCTTTTCTTCCCTTCATCTCCTCCCTCCCTCTCTTCTCTATCAGACTTTCGGCCAACTTATATGCTCGATTGAGACCAATTCTGAAGCTCATCAAAACACAAAAATGCAGTACTATGAGTTATCAAATAAACACAATTTGAATCACCTGAAAATATCTTGAAATGAACAAGTTATGGTTATTTTACTAAAGTCACACAAATTTGTCCCGCAAAGAAAACGAAATAGTGTCCCTGAATTTCGGCCAACTTATATGCTCGATCGAGACCGATTATAGAGCTCATCAAAATACAAAAATTGTAGTACTCTGAGTAATCTAACTAACATAATTTGAATCACTTGAAAATATTTTGAAATGAGCAAGTTATGGTCATTTTACTAAGTCAAGCAAATCTGTCCCGCAAAAAGACGATGTAGTGTCCCTGACTTTCGGACAACTTATACACTCTATTGAGATCGGTTCTCAAGCTTATCAAAACATGAATAATGTAGTACTCTTAGTTATATAATGAGCACAATTTGAATCACTTTAAAATATTTTGAAATGAGAAAGTTATTGTTATTTTACGACAAACACTCAAACTATCCAGAAAAGAAAAACAAAGTCTGTGTTTTCACCCATTCGCATGGGAGAATGCGACTGGGAGTCTCATACTCACAAAGGTAGATGCGAGTGGAAGTCTCAAATTCGCATAGGTCTGGGCAAATTTGAGTCTCCTACTCGCATTGCTCAATGCAAATGTGTGAAAACATATTTTTTTTCTAGACAGTTTGAGTGTTTGTGGTAAAAAATTTATAATTTACTAATTTCAAAATATTTTCAAGTGATTCAAATTGTATTTATTAAATAACTCAGATTACTACAATTTTCGTGTGAGCTTTATAATCGGTCTTGATTGAGCATATAGGTTGGCTGAAAGTCAGGGACACTACCCTTTTTTCTTTGCAGAACATATTTGTGTGACTTTAGTAAAATGACCATAACTTGCTCATTTCAAAAAAAATTCAAGTGATTCAAATTTTGTTTATTAGATAAATCAAAGTAATACAATTTTCATGTTTTTATGAGTTTTATAATCGGTTTTGATCGAGCATATAAGTTGGCCGAAAGTCAAAGGAGCACATGATAAGAATAAACTAGGAAGCAATTTCCATTCTAGTTCAATGTCTATTAAATAAAGTATCTGATTTATATCCAAATAATATATAAATTAATATTAATTATATAATTTTAACTGATAAAGCTCTCGAGTACATCAAGCTAACATAAGAACAAAACTTTAACAATTAACAAGATATTCAAGTACTACATATTGCGACAACAATTACTGTGGGATGATAGAGGATACTAATTATAGTGGGATGGCGGAGGTTCTTCTTGATTAACCATAATCACTTGTTTACATCCTTCAGGAAATAAGACTAGTAAATGCTCGCACAGTTCATCATCATCATTCGACATAACATGTAAAGTTGTGAAACGTCTCCCATATAAGGGTCTTCCTAGTAGGATATTTATTTCCATTATCAGATGTGCAAGTTTGATCACTCGAAACAGTAAGTTTATGCCTAGGAAGAGTACCATCCATTTCAATTTCAATATACCGAGGGGGACTAATCTTGGTGTAGACTTCAATTACATTAATTTCAAGCTGAATGCTCAACACCAAGGCATTGTTTCGTAACAGAATTTGACTAGGCTTAATGTCAAACACCAAGCTAGTTTTGCCTATCAAAATTTGACCTGTGCGGCCTACGAGGATTTGCTTCTCTAATGGAACAGGCATAATGCGTTCAATTTCAGATTTAACATTTCCGATATTGATAGTCTCCGCTCCCTTTAGCATAAAATTCCTATCATTTTCCATATTCCAAACTGTGATAGAATGTGCAATCATTTTGCGTCTTAGTTGTTGCAATATAGAAATTAATGCTGAAACTAATTGGGATGAAAATCATATGTTTTGATGAACTATTTATAATAGACACAAAGAAAGTTTAAAATACATTATTTCTCCATGATTTGTTTTGTTAGCAATTGCAGAATTGGTGATGACTATAACAAACACTATTTATGTTGTGCTCTTGAAGTCATTGGTTTCTTGCTTCTAAACTGTAACATTGTGTTTGCATGGTGAATAACGGGATTGGCCTTCTACATGAAATTTAGAGAATGCTTGGTTTATCACACTTGTTGTAGGTAAGTTGGCAATGTCTCATTGGGTCAAGATCATAGATCTCAGCCTAAACATAAACCCTTGCCATGTTTCATTCATTTTGGATCAACTTGAATATTGCTTCAAAGATTTTACAAGATCCCATCGCTATTAGTTTTGAGAATTACATTGGGATATAGTGAATGTGCAACAACATTTTTTAGAAATCAAACATTACTATTAATAGCAAAACATGTGATTTATTGTATTGATATTCACCTAATTATTACACAGAATACCACCTAATTTATATTTGTTATTCACTTTGACAATCTATTTTATATTAATTATTTAAATTTTGTATTTTTCAGGATTCAGAGCGTTAACGGATTAATGCGGAGTTCGAGGTGATAATAAGCAATTTGGTATTGATGAGCGGAGACGGGACGCAGTTAACCCAACACAATTACCCTAATTTTCTATAAAACCCAATAACCCAACAGCCCCCACACCACCTTCTCTCCCATCACCGCCACCAGAGCCGCCACCATCACCTAAGCACCACCACCACCACGAAACAGGGGCGTGACAACCTTGTTTCACATCAAATCTCCACCTCGCCACAGTCGCCACCACCATCAAACACCACCTCCTCACCTTGTTTCGCACACCCACAGCCGCCACCATCTCCATCTCGCGCACAAAATAGAGGAGAAACAGGGAGCACGTCCCTGTTTTCCTCCCTCGCAGCCGTCACGTTACTCTCCATCTCCTTGTTTTAACATCATGTCCTCACCTCCCTGTTTCTTTCTCTAGCAGCCACTAACCACCGTCACCTCCCTGTTATCACCGTAAGCGACCAAACAGCACAGGAACAGGGAGCGCGTCCCTGCTTCATGAACTCCTGTTTCTCTCACCATCTCTCTCTCTCTTGCAGTGGAGTTTCACTGGATAAGAAGAACCGGAATGAAGCAGCAGCGGCGGAGCAGAGCGCAGCTCGCTGTTTTACAGCCCCTGCTCCTCTCCCTTTCTTTCCTTTCTCTCGTATCTCCCTCATTTTGTTTCCCTCTCTCTTGCAGGTACCGGAGCTGGTCGTAGGAAGCGAAAGCTTGCGAGGAAACGTCGGAGGAAACATGGCACAGGACGCGTCGCGCTGGAGAAGACAACCGCGCGACTTTGGCGGGAACCAACTGTTTTTAAATAGTTGGCTATTGGCACCCCGAGATCCTGTAAGAGCCACCACAGTGCATTTGCAGCATTTTCTCGGGATGCGCGTTCGTGTTGAGATGGATTCCACTAATGCTGTGACCACCGCTACCATGGAGAGCTAAACCCTTCGCCAAGGCTAAGATGAAACCAATTGGGTTTCAAGAGTTTGTTCTAATTTGACTTTTTATTTTATTATGTGCTTAACTGCAAAATACATTTAATTTCTGAGTATTAGTAAATTACTTTCACCAATTATATCGGATTTGATCTAGACTAGTCGGTAGTTAGAGTTTTCTTTACTAATATTTAAAGCATTAGTTTTAATTGGTTAAGTTAGACTTGTGATTGAGTGTGTCGTAATAAGACATTCAATGTTAGGAGTTGAAACTTAATAAATTAGACTTGTGATTGAGTGTGCCATAACAAGACACTCAATTCTAGGATTCTATAATTTATGCTGAAGTTAATTGTAACATTGGATTTTAAAACTGAATTGTTCTTAACGATCACATCATCGATGCAAGCAAGGGATTCTCATCCCTAAAGCTTATCGCTTTAGAAAATAATAAGTTAGATTAAAATAACTTAAAAAATTGAATTGGTGGATTCAATGCCTTGGTTTCCCTTCTCATATTCTTAAAAAAAATTTATTTTTCTTTTTAATTTGATTTTTAGTTTAGATATTTTGATTGTTGTAACCCCCATTTAAATTAGTTTAAGTCAACTCTGAAATTTAATTGCAACCACAGTCCTTGTGGGATCGACTTGTACTTGCCCTTGTCTACCAATTAGACACTGTGCACTTGCAGTTATTAAGACTAGGTTAAATTAACCTATTTATTTAGGTTAGTTAAATCTGCATCAAGTTTTTGGCGCCGTTGCCGGGGACCGTAGCGGTGTAATTGAATTTAAGAGTTTATTTTCACTAATTTGTAGTTTAGGTTTAAAAAAATATATATATATATATATATATAATAATAATAATAATAAATTTAGGTCAGATATAGATTGCTTTTGCTTTTAGTATAGACTTGATTTTATTTTTTAGTTATTTCTTTTAAGTCTTAGAAGTTTTGATACTTGTTTTTGTTTTTTGTTTTTTTTGCAGGTATTAATAGGTAGGAAGCATATATTACAGATTGCATAAAAAAAAAAGCACAGGGTTTGAATTGTTTATAGGTTGCTATCGCGTGAGCACTCTTAGACGTCGGCAAGCCGTGAGGTGGACGGTGCTTCTGATCGACGTCAACTCGACTTCTACCCGACGTCGCAAGTAACCCAATAGAGGTTCACGCCGGAGGTAACTTCTTCCCACCGCATCTGCACGCGGTTTCTGAGTGGATTACTGATTGTTTTGTTTTTAGCTAGAATTGCATGCAAATTTGAATAGATTGAGGATATTTCTGATGCTGTAAAATTTCGTGCTCTCTCCCGCGGATAGGTTAACCACCATCTATTTTAGGGTTAGGGACCTAAGCCCTCACTATTAAAATTTGTAGCAAGATAAATTAGGACAAGACGCTCATAGGACCCCTCTTTTGAAACTTGAAAGTTTAAAGTAGTCAAGTGAAGGAACATATCCAATCTTGAAATAGTTCTGAAACTGGCATTACACTTTAAGGTGAAGGTAGGAGCAATTAGATTTCAGGATATTTTTGATGCATAGAAACTCCGTGCTCTCTCCCGCGGATAGGCTAATTAAAATGGATTTCAGCCCTTGATTAGTAACAAACATAGGTAATAAAAAGGAGTGCTTGTAGGGATTACCAGACATTACAGCCTCTACCTAGTAAATTAGTTTCTCACGAGATTAATTTGCTTCGTAGAAACCTCGACTTTTCGTGGGGCTATAACTATCAGCTGCGCAGTACCCGAAGGCAATTTGAATGATTGTATTGCTAGGTACTTATCTAAGGTCGTTTGCCATTCATCTTGCGTGCGCATCATATAGGTCCTGATTAGGTTTTCCCATTTTTATTTTTTTTAGAGTTAGGTCATCTTCATATAGAGGTTAGGCTTGCAAAAAAAAAAAAAAAAATGAACCTCAATGATTATCCATCTTGGTTTCCTGAGCAAGTCAATGCATTTAATGCCATGCGACAACCTGATTATGATCCATATTCAGATTATTACAACTCAGGTTCAGCATATTATCCTGACTTCTCATGGGCCCATGGTCAGTACCATGGAGGCCCTATTGTCACTCCCCCGACTCCTCAAGTTTCCATTCCTGCTAGTGAGCCTCAACCTAATCGAGTTGTTCCTCCTTCTAACACATCTAGTTTAGAGGTCGCCTTAACTCGTTTTATGCAGGGAACTGGAGATATGATTGAGAAAACTTCTCAGGACATTACAGAATTGATAGCTAATTCTCAACAAAATGCTCAAGCTATCAAGAAACTTGAGATGACTTTGAGTCAGATAGCTGAGTCACTTCTTGAGATAGAGTCAGAGGAATTCCCTAACCAACCTATTTCCAACCCAAATGGTCAATTTGAAATTAGTGGCACATCTGAGCTGGACAGTGAAGATATCCAATCCATTACTACCCTTAGGAGTGGAAAACTGGTTGACAATCAGGTAGGAATGCCTGACATAAGTGTTATTATATCCTCACCCAATTTTACACAGGTTGCATCCTCCTATCATAAGAAGGCTGATAAAGCCTCATTTATTGATGAACCTGTAGATTCTAACACTACAGACATCTCCTTCCCATGTTGACTCATTAGACATATGCCTTCCTAGTGACTCATGCATAGAATCAAACTGTGAACATTCTTTAGAGTCTCCCCTTGACTGTTATTTTATGATACACATGACCATTTAGAGGCTTGTTTGACTCCTTTTAGTTTAGACTTTGATGTTGATGATTCCATTAGGGAAGTCAATGATTTGCTTGACTCAGTCCCCATTGTGGATCCTAGTTATAAATGGAAGTCTAAAGTGGAGCCTCTTCCACTCAGTGAGTCAAAACTAGTCCCATCAGTTGAGCCACCTGAGCTTGACCTTAAACAATTACCTGACACCCTCAGGTATGCGTTTTCAGGTACTGATGATACTTTACCTGTTATTATTTCATCTATATTGAATTCAAAACAGGTTGTCCCAAAGAAGTCGGGAGATATATCTAGTAAGAGAGTGCAATCCATAAGTAGTGTCAACTCTAGGGTTGGGGGTGGTGTTGAGCTATCCAGCCCAACATCTTTGTGTGATTCATGTGATGAGCCTGTACCACCTGATATATCTATAGTTACATCTACCTGCATCACATTTCCATTGACCAGGGCTAATTATGTGGATCCCATGTTCCTGAGTGAGGATTTCAATTTTCACCATCCTGATATGAAAATTATCCAATCTTCTGATTTGGAACCAGACTTAGGATGTTCCATTTTAGGAGTAAGGGAGGATCCTTTATTGAATATCACTACTTGCGACCCATTCATGTTTAAGATCCCTACTGACTTCCAAGGAATGCGAGCTTTTTTACAATTTCTATATGATTTTAGATGGTGTCCTTGCAACTTTTGGAATGTGCTAGTATATCTTGTGTCACATGTGGTTGCTATTTTTGAGTGGACTGATCCTCAACTTTTCAGGTTGTTGGTATACGATTTCTTAACCCTTTTGACTCGTTTATATCATAGACTAGGTTTGGAGGTGAATGTTCCCAATGTTCTTCCTCGTCACTTCATGATATATCATTCATGAGGGAGAATATATGTCGGGCTGAAGACGTTAAACCAAGCGCTCCTAGGAGGCAGCCTAGCTTTAGTTGTGTGTCTTTGCTGTTAGTCTGGATTGATTTTCGAGTACCCTATTTAGTTGTGTTTCACTCATACTCGTTAGCTCCATAACAGTTTTGACTTACAACTTGCCTTTTTTTTAGTTTTCTTTGTTAGTGTCGAGTCTGCATTTTATCGATTTCTAATGAAAACTCCATGATTCTTATGTCTCTGAGCGTTCATTGGGGAAGATTTCGTCGAAATTGGTAAAATATTCACCATGGTAATATTGTTTTAACCCTCCTCTTATTTTCTTATTTCATTCATTCGTCATGTTTATTCTTTTATATGTGACAATGTTTGGTTTAGATTTGGGGGTGAGGTTTATGAGTTTTTCTGCATTTTTCAAAAAAAAATTGAACTAAAATTTATTTCACAATTTACTATTGTATTCTACTCAATCTCCATTGAATACATGGTTAATTATGATTGTGTGACAAATTTTCACTTTGAAAATGCATTCAAAATCTAAGTTCATTTCCAATGAAGAGGATGTGCTTTCAAGTATGTCTGAAAATTTGAGAAATACATACTTTCACTTGTCACTTTTATATATCAATAGGAAAACATATGGTTTGATATTATCTTTAAGTTAAATATATTTCATGATATTTTTCGACTCGACCACTCTTGCGCTATAAGCCGAGTTAGCATGATTTGAAGTTAATCAGTAAGATATTAATTAGAAAACCTTAGAATAATAGTGGAGACTTAACCCTTGTGAGTTTTGAGACATTCTATTTTTCTTGAGGGTTCTTAAATAAACTCTGACTTTCCTTGAGTCCGCATTTTCTCGTTGATGATCTCATTGTTCTTGTTTCTTTTATTGATTGCTTTGAGAATGACGTTAAAATTTTGAATTATTACACTAGAACTTCTTGATTTATTTAGTTGAGATGTCATAATACCGACTAGAGCTTAAGAAGTGATATAGGCATTGTTTTTTCTTTGAACCGTTCTTTAGCCTTTTAGCCTACCCAATGATAAATATCCGTTTGCAGCCCTTTGAGCCTTTAAATAGACTTTTTCTTTGCTAACCCCATCTCCATTACCTACTCCATTTAGGGAGTAATATCCCATACTATTTTTATCCTTACTCAACGTCTCTGAGAATGTGTATGGTTGATATATTTTTGGAAGGGGAAAATAAAAAGAGTTGAAACTAAATATTCCATGAATCCTCGGGACTGAAATGTTTTATTGTGCAGAAGGGGAAAGCATGTCAAAAAAAAAAATTTTGATGTTCAAAGAAAAAGGAAAAAAATATATATATGAAGAAGAATTTCGAAGGAAGAAAAATTAATGGTGTATCCATTCTTAGAGAATTTTCTCGTATCCTTTTCCATTCTTGTTAGCCAAAATCTTAGCCTCATTATAACCTAATAAAGACCTAATTGATCTTAAGTAAAAGTTTGGTTCATAGACGTGGAGATTAAATAAACAAGAACTATGGCGTGTGATTCAACATTCTCAAAGTAATTGATATTCTTGTCCATGAGATCATATTCATTTCATTATTTGAAAAGTCCATTTTTTCATGATTATTATATGTGAGATGTTTGTCTTTCCATATATTATTCTCTTTCTCACATATAAACTGAGTGATAACTAACCAATCTCTGAGTGATTCATTTATGAGTGACAAGAGAGATTTGTAGTCGAAGCGTACAATTCAAAGGTTATCTAGTCGTATCTTTGCTGAGAAAAATAAAGTTATGTTGATAAGGCCATGCACATACACAATTTGAGTTGGGAATAATTCATGAAATTTATTTAACCTTTGGATACTATTAAACCGTTGTTAGACTCGTTGATATATTTTTCTGACATTGTTAGTTGTTTTCTGAAAATTTTGGCAATTAAATGATTACTCTGAGGATAATAGATAGAGTGACTAAGTTACCATGTTTTGGAAATTTATGAGTCATAATGTTTGAGGGTAACATTTCTGGAAACCCTCACGAGACTATAACTCGTCCACTAGAGGTAATCTAGGGGTTTAAAGCCTTGTTGCACGTTTAAGGTAAGTGCAACCGATGATTCCTACGAAAGTGATTTAGAATTTTATTTCTATTGTTTTGCTCGAAGACTAGCAAAATATAGGTTTGGGGGTATTTGATATTCACCTAATTATTACACAGAATACCACCTAATTTATATTTATTATTCACTTTGACAATCTATTTTATATTAAGTATTTAAAATTTGTACTTTTCAGGATTCAGAGCGTTAACGGATTAATGCAGAGTTCGAGGTGATAATAAGCAATTTGGTATTGACAAGCGGAGACGGGGGTGCAGTTAACCCAACACAATTACCCTAATTTTCTATAAAACCCAATAACCCTAATTTCTCTGGGGCTCTTCTCTCTTTTTTTTCCCCTCTCTGGGGGCTCTCCCAGCCAACAGCCCCCACACCACCTTCTCTTCCATCACCGCCACCAGAGTCACCACCATCACCCGAGCACCACCACCACCACGAAACAGGGGCGTGACAACCCTGTTTCACATCAAATCTCCACCTCGCCACCATCCAACAACCCAGCCGCCACCACCATCAGACACCACCTCCTCACCCTGTTTCGTACACCCATAGCCGCCACCATCTCCATCTCGCGCACAAAACAAAGGAGAAACAGGGAGCACGTCCCTATTTTCCTCCCTCGCAGCTGTCACGTTCCTCTCCATCTCCCTATTTTAACATCACGTCCTCACCTCCCTATTTCAACTCTGAAATTTAATTGCAACCACAGTCCTTGTGGGATCGACCTGTACTTGCTCTTGTCTACCAGTTAGACACTGTGCACTTGCAGTTATTAAGACTAGGTTAAATTAACCTATTTATTTAGGTTAGTTAAATCTGCATCATGTATCCCAATTGCTATGAAGCAACCATTAATTATTCTTGATTTGAATAATTAATTTTATGTGCAAATACTTTAAATTTGGATGCTGAGTAGGATTTTAAAATTTTATTTTCAGTCAAGTAGAATTATTATAAAATTGTCTATATATAACGGTAGTATTCCTTTTTTCGTCGAAGCTTTTTCTCTTCTTCCCCTTTCATCTTCTCTTCTCCTTCCCTTTACCTCGTTGTTTTAAGGCTTTCCACTCATTTTTATGGACTTCATTTGTTGGTAGCTCAATATAAAAGGCATTCAGCTATATAGAAGTTGAAACAGTACTATGCGAGGATGATGTCTTGATAATTTTAGATGATGATTCACCTACGTAAAAGTAGAATGTTGTATGGTGATGATCTCAGAGACAATTTTGGAGTTTGCAATTAGTATGGGTTTTGTCATTTTCAGTTTTTCAATATGAGGGTTTTGTAGCTTTTTAATATTTATCCACTTTGTTTATGAGTTTTGAATATGAGTTCTATATGTAGCTCACATTTTGCTTAGGTGCTTATGATCATAGTTTGGTCTCAGATACATTTCTTTTATATCTGAGTTTATAATGAAGGTATTCGGTTGAAGATTTAGGCAGCGACTACTCCACAACACCATACTTTCTCACACCACTTATATAAACAAAAAAACCAACATTTTTCCCCTCCTCATTCAAATCAAAACTCCATTCCTCCCTCCCCCATTCAAATATCTTCCCTCTCCACATTCAAATCTCTTGCAAAATGGAAACCAATATTTTCCCTCTCCCTCAAAACCGAAACCCTTAAAAATCGAATCCCAAAACGCAACCTCCCCAAAAATTTTCAGAAAAACAAAGTAATCTCATGGAAAACTTCAGAAATATTTTCAATCATAAAAACAAAGTAAACTTCAGAAAAAATTTCAAAAATCACAAAAAAAAATATTGTTCGCCTGAAACCCCGCATTGATTTGGGCGAACAGTAAAAAAATTTGCTGAAATTTCCTGGGCGTCCGAAACTCTGCAAGTTTTTGCAAAAGCCTCACAAAGTTCCAGACGAACAGGAAATTTCAGCAAATGTTTTTTGGACATATTTGCGTAACTTTAGTAAAATGATCATAACTTACTAATTTCAAAAATATTTCAAGTGATTCAAATTGTGTTTGTTTATTAGATAACTCAGAGTACTAAAATTTTCATGTTTTGATGAGCTTTATAATGGGTCTCGATCGAGCATATAAGTTGACCAAAAGTTAGGGACACTACCCCGTTTCTTTCCGGGACAAATTTGTGTGACTTTAGTAAAATGACCATAAATTGCCCATTTTAAAACATTTTCAAGTTATTCAAATTTTGTATATTAGATAACTCAAGACTACTACATTTTTTTTGTTTTGATGAGCTTGTGAATTAGTCTAAATTGAGGGTTTAAATTGGTCGAAAGTTACCCTGTTTTTATGTTACTGTTGTTTTCAAAAACAATTTTTTGGGTGGTGTGGGTTAGTAGGTTAAAAAAATAAATAAATCTGGATGGTGTGGGACAGTACATTTGGTGGTGTGAAGTAGGCGTTGCCAATAATTAACTAACTAGAGTATTACTAATTTTATGTGTTCAATCCAGTATAAATTCAAAGCTCGTGTGCAAGTGTAAATGACCTACACACATTTTATTTTTTTTTAAAGTAGTCTTTTCTTTAAGTGGAGTATACAAATCTATTAGTGGTATTTTTTTTTTGGTTGAAAGCATACATCATAATATAATAAATCTGAGAGCAAAACATACGTCCAACAAAAGTAGCTAACTCGTGAGCCTCAACATTGAGCTATCGAGGAATAAAATTACGATACTAGGCACAATTAGTTGTACTTATGTTTTTAATACTACAAATCAGAGGGCGCCACATCCATACGCTTTTATCTGGTTGTCCTGGTCCTTTTCATTTAGGATGGCGATCAGATAACCCAAATCTCCCAACAAAAAACCTTTTTTGCCATTGTCGCGATTGGAGCTGTGAAGCATTCGACCATTGTGCTATAAAAAACTTTCCCTGAGATAGCCTAGGCAACCTTAGCTAGAAATCTGTCACTATCGTCCACAACCAAAATGCTAATTGCTCATTGCTGAGAAGAGTAAAAAAATTAGTATCGTAAGTGACAACTACCATACCAATCGGTATTTACTTGGTAGAAAATCAAAATTAACTTTTTTTTATAATGAGGTTGTACTGAAGCTCTTCCAAGAAGTACTTCCTATTTTCCCTAGGCAAACAAATTCGGGATTTTGAGACAAATGTCCATCATGAAGTTGTAGGAACCAATTGTGTCACCTTCTAAGTACCACCCCAAAGATATTTGCCGAGTCAAACATTACATGGAATAAGCTTGGGAGTAATGAGCAATGTTGAATATTATGTATAAAATAGACCTCATATACAGTGTATAGAGGTAAGATTAATAAGCATGGAAATTTCAACAATTTTTTTTTACTGTTCGCCCAGATCAATGCGAGGTTTTTATAAAACCTCGCATTGTCTCAGGCAAACAATATTTTTTTTGTAATTTCAAATTTTTTTTTTAAATTTACTTTGTTTTTGTGATTGAAAATATTTCTAATTTTTTTTTTTAAGTTTCCATGAGATTACTTTGTTTTTATTAATTTTTTTGGGAAGGTTGCGATTTGGGGTTCGATTTTTAAGGGTTTCGATTTTGAGGGAGAGGGAAGAGATTTTGAGGGAGAGGGAAGATATTTTCGAGGGAGAGGGAACAAATTTTCGAGGGACAGGGAAGAGATTGGTTTCAATTTTGCAAGAGATGGAAGAGATTCGAATGGGGGAGGGAGGAATGGAGTTTCGATTTGAATGGGGAGGGAACAATGTTGGGTTTTTTTTTATATATTTGGTGTGAGAGAGTAGAATTGTATGAGAAAGAGGAAATGGTGGTGTGGAGTAGTCGCTGCCTTTGTGTAAATATATTACCATTTTGAGACTTCATCCTCCATCATTGCTATAGGTGAATTATTTTGTGAGAAAGAGAGTAAAATTTGTAGAAGGAGAAGTAGTAGTTGCGAGTCTCGAATATACCGTACACAAAAGATTCAAGGTGGTTGGTGCGCTATTTTACTAGCATGCAACTTAAAACCCTGTTTTGTAGTCATAGTAAAGAATTAGTAGGAATCGTTGTAAATTGGGGATTATAAGGCTTGATAACTAGCTAACTTCGATATGCGCCATGGATGTTGCTGTGACATTGCGACGCAGACCATGTTTAGGCAGAGCACTCTGTTTCAAAACAGAGCTGCTCTGTTCTGCCTAGTGTTGTTGTCGCTGTTGCTGTTGCGTTGCGGATGGCGTCGCTGTTACTGCTGCTGCTGCTGTTGCGTGGAGTTGCTGCTGTTGCTGTTGCCTGGAGCTGCTGCTGCTGCTGTGTTTCCCTGCTGCTGCTGCGGTTGCTGTTGAGCGGAGTTGCTGCTGCTGTTGCGTTCCTGCTGCCGCTGAATTGCTGGCGTTGCTGTTGCGCGGAGTTGCTTGCTGCCACTGATGTTGCTGATCTTTGCTAATGCTGCTGCTGCTATACTGAATGCTGAACTGTCGCAGCGTTGTTTGGTGCTTTTGTTTTGGCCTATCCGGGGTTTTGCTCGGGTCGCAGAACCGCGCGTGTGTTGCGTGTTCAATGAATGAGATCCTGCTGGATTTTTCGGGTTGCTAGGCACAGATAGTTCAGTTATCTGATTCTAGTTTTGTTTTGGTTTTCTTCTTTGTTTCCAGCTTTTGCTTTGGTTTTTTTTACGGGCAATGTCGTAATGTACTCCCGTAGTTTTTGTAAGTCATCTTTTTGATCAGTAATCAAGGTCTGGCATTCCATAGTTGCCCCTCCCCACTGGAGGTTAATTTAAAAAAAAAAAAAAAAAAAAAAAAAAAACTAGCTAACTAACACTAAGGGGTAAAAAAAACAATTAATTAATAAGCAAGGAAATAGTTGGGGGTTAGATTTTTTTCTAATTTATACTACGAAAATTACTACAAGAATAATAAAAACGAAAAATGACTTTTAAGGCTTATTTCTTTACAAAATAGATCATTTAGATATCATAGTTAATGTAATGACTAATTTGTACCTACTTTTATACTTTTATGACCAATGAGGACTCTTTTATTAACCCATGTTAACTCATAAGGTTACATGACATCTTGATCCTTCTTAAACAAATAGAAAACCTAATTTTATACTTTTATGACCAACAAAGACTATTTTTATTAATGATTCAAAATTTTATTTTATTTTTCTTATTTTTAATTTTTTTTTCCCTTAACCCCTCCCACCCCATGTCGCTGGTAGGTATCAATATAATGATTTTAATTATGACCAATCAATTCTAAATTTTAATAAGTATTCATTGAGCGACAAGTTAATCAAATTATTATGCTAAAGTTTGGTAAACTTTTCATAATGTAGTTAATGATGATTACAAATTTTATTTTAATTAGTTAATAAAATCAATTTGATTAACTTGTATAAATTTGATTCGAAAAATTTACATGTACCCGTGCATTACTTTTCTTGATGATGGTTAGAAATTTGATTTTAGTTATCATTGCTTCTTATTCCATAATGTAGTTATAAATCAATTTTTTCACTATCGAAATTTGATTTCCTATTCTTTAATGCATGGGTACATGTAAATAATAAATTTATTCTATGTCACTATTTAGTCATAAGCTATCTACCATAGAGCATGATCATAGCCTCATAGGTAAAATAAGAACCAATATTTAATAAGATAATTTCATGTAAACTAATAGTGACAGAGAATTGAAGCAACTATTAATTGAAACAAAAAAATTGTTCTTCAAACTCAAATATACATTCACGACTAGTCAAATACAAACACATTCAGAGTGACAAAACATTCATGAATACAAAAATGCTAGCATGAAAATATTAATGCAGTCATTTGCAGCTAACAAATGACATAAAATAATTGTTAAAACTGCAGTTAAAGAAATTATTTGTACAAATAATGGGTGGGGTTAAGGATAAAAAAATAAAAATAACAAAATAAAATAAAAAATGAATCATTAATAAAGAATCTTTGTTGGTCATAAAAATATAAAATTAGGTTTTATATTTGTTTAGGAAGGGTAAATATGTTCTATAATTTTTTGAGTTAACTTGGATTAATGAAATAGTCCTTATTGGTAATAAAAGTATAAAATTAGGCACAAATTAGCCATTACATCAACTACGGTATCTAAATTGTCTATTTTGTGATAAAGTAAACCTTACAAGTCATTTTCTATAATAAAATCTTAAAGGGTAGTCGATGATGAGAAATTAGGGGTCTATCTTCGTACACCAAACACATGCTCATGAATAAATTCCAATAATTTCTTTACCAACTCGTGAATGACAATGTTCAAGATTAATCGTGACCACACTAATTGACCTTATTATTTTTTCAAATTCGTTGAATTAAACTCAGTGTCACTTCCAAACCATTCTCTTCATGATAACTAATCAAAGAAAAAGAAAAAAAAATAGAACTTTGAATACGCTTCAACCTAAAAATAAGACTTGATTTGATGGTATAAGGAAGAGTTTGGAAAATACATAATCAAACATGAAACTTACTGAATCTAAATTACAGAACTCCTAAAAGGTTAATTAAATTTAATTATTTAATTATTTTTGTGGAAAGCGAACAGCAGTTTGAATGATCCCAAACCATTATATTAAAATGAATTCCTAAAAGTTTAAAGGCGCTGAACGTTTAGTTAACATTCTAATTTACAATCTCCTTGGATTTTGAAGTCTTTTATGGAAAGGTTACCAGACGAAGTCCAGAATGATCTCATCTTTATTTTTATTTTCATTTTTTTAAAACAATCAAAAGTTTCATGATTGTAATTTCATAAAGCAACAATTAAAGCTTTGAGCACTTCCTTGTGTGAAATGGTAATGGGTACAATAAGTTTATTAAATTGATGAGTACCATATATAAAATCTAAAATGATTACATTGAATCTTTACAACTCTTTAGAAATTAAATATTTTGTGAAAACGATGATTTCTTATTATATATAGATTAGTCACCAGTTTGGTATACTCAATCTAGAATTTGGGGTCCAAAACATAAGACGTGGCTTTGGTAAAATTGACCTATGACCTTTTTTTTTAAATATGATCTTTATAACCTATAAGATTCAGTATTAGAGTAGTCTAGTAATTTTGTAAATGATCTCACTTTTCAAATCATCCATACAAAAAGTTAACTTCTTGTTATGAACGCTTAGTATTTTGAAGAATCTTCCCATTTTAAGGCTACCTTTACAATTTATTTGATGAGTAAGTCTAGGCAGCCAAGGCTACCAACCATTTTTTGGTCCGGATTGGGCTCTTTTACACTTTTACCCATTCTTTTTAAAACACAACCAAAAACATCGTTTATAAAAGGATTCTCAGCTAATTTTTTGCCAGATTTGGGCTCTTTATACTTCAACCCCTTTTCAAACCCGCAATAACCTCTCACAAGGTGAGCAGATTTCAACCAACTAAATAACAATTGGTAGATGAGATGTCTGTAATTAATTATTTGAAAACACAAGAAAACTTAAAACTAGAATCAAATGCTCAATGATATTTCGTGATTCTTATATGACAATACTTCTCCTATTAACTCCAATGTGTACTCACCTACCTTATGGTCTTAAACATCTTTTATATATAACCAAATAAACTTTTTTCTATTAAATGCTTACTAAAAGCTGAAAATTAAAATTTAATTTGTATGCAATCATACCTAGATGGACCAAACTATTTCTAAGATTCTATCATCTGCCCTTAGATTGCTCTTTTAGTAAATAGATAAAGAACTACAAGCATAATAAGCTGAAACAACATAGTACCGCAATTGAAAAATGTTAGGAGATTATTTGTGTGGTTTATTCCTTTATTCTAGGATATACTATATATGGGTGCTTGCTTTGTTATAGGAAACTATTTCCTAAAATAAGTTTAATATTTCCTAAACTAGTGTCGTGTATTATGCGACATTAGGGCAGCTACTGCTTTGCTTCTTGTATAAATATCATTCATTGGATTAATGAGAATGGACGATTACCCTAATTCTTTCATGGTATCAGAGCTAGGTTGCTTCATCAAAAAAAAAAATTTCTAAACCATGGCCGGCGGAGCTACACCTCCACCATCGGTAAAAATTGATCCCAGTTCGCCGTTTTACTTAGGGTCGCAAGATCGACCAGGCGACTTCATTACCCCAATTCGCCTCAAGCTTGACAATTTTGATGATGAGGTAGGTTTCGCGGTGCGTATGGAGAATAGACCAAAATCGCGTCTTGATAGAACGGAGAGAGCAGCCTTGATATGTTCTCACTGCCACAAATCGGGCCATGACATAGCTACCTGCTTTAATCTTCATGGTACTCCAGATTGGTACTTGGAGAAATATGGGAATAATTATGAGGGAAAAGGACATTTGAAGGGCAAACCAAACACTCCGTCAATAAAGTTATTGGCTAGTCGTGGACGTAACGGCGTGCGTGCTAATGCCACCCAACCAGACATTACTCACAGCGCACCTCTTGGGAAGCCGAACCCCGCTCCTGCTCCGCAACCTCTTCCGGGTTTTACTGCCGAACAGTGGGCGGCGTTAGCAGCCGCATTTGGTACTCCTCACACTCCTTCTAACAGGTTGCATGGTAAGTTGGGAATGGATGCTTGGATAATTGATACTGGATGTTCTCATCATGTTACCGGTGATGAATCTTGTTTATTGGATACTAAAGTAGTTTCGCCATGTCCCGTGGGTCTTCCGGATGGTCAAACGGTGGTTGCTACTAAGGAGGGTGTCATGAAACTAACGGACAAAATAATACTCCAACGTGTTCTTTTTGTTCCTAAATTAAACTGCAATTTAATTTCGGCTTCACAACTAAATGATGATCTCAATTGTTTTGTCCAATTTAATTCTAACTTGTGTGCTATACAGGACCTACATTCGAGGGAGGTGATTGGCACGGGTGAGAGACGGGATGGACTTTACTACCTACGGCAGGGATTAAAGGTGCAAGCGGTTTCGGTTGATAGTTCGAAGTCCTTGGAGCTATGGCATAGTCGATTGAGTCATCCTTCCAAGAAAGTAGTGAAGTTGTTTCCTTTTTTTAATAATTCTAGGGGTCATTTGGATAAAGGATGTGAACTTTGTCATCGTGCTAAACATTCTAGAGATCGTTTTCCTTTAAGTGAAAATAAATCATCTCGGATTTTTGAGTTAATACATTGTGATTTATGGGGTCCGTATGATGAAGTTTCTTCTTGTGGTGCTCGTTATTTTTTAACTTTAGTGGATGATTATTCACGTGTTGTGTGAGTTTATTTATTAATTGATAAAAGAGAATCTTACTCCTCCCCTTGACCGTGATGTGACTTATAATGAAGGAGTCCTTGAGGAGTTTATTGACGATATGGGTGATCATCGGGTGATGCACGAGGATGCCATCGTCGATCCTCAAACGGTCTCGCCAACGACTAGCAACCCGCCTAGTCATGCTGAGACGCAGCCTTCCACGTCCGTGTCGATTCGAAATGCTCGGGATGTGCCACCAGTGGTCGCTTCATCCACGGATGTCGGGGGGGGGGGGTTGATGGTACTCCCGAAGGCTCGGGGGGGACAATTTGGGCTGCGGGTTCCGGGAGAAGTTCCCATCGGTAAAATTGCGAGACTTCGTGACACATACGGTTATCAAGAAAAGTCCATCTCTCGCTCCACCTGCTCCGCAATATCACACTCCCTCAGGTACGTCTTTTCCTATAGCACATTATGTTAGTTGTGACCAATTTACTATGAAACACCGGAATGTTCTTGCAGCTATAACTGCAGGTGTTGAGCCACGGTCTTTTAAGGAGACTGCAAAAGATATAGGATGGTGTAATGTTATGCAAAAGGAGATTCGTGCTTTGGAAGATAATGGCACTTGGACTATGGAAAGATTACCTCCTGGAAAGAAAGCTCTCAAAAGTAAATGGGTGTACAAAATTAAGTACAACTCAGATGGTAGCATTGAGAGGTTAAAAGCCAGATTAGTTGTTTTTGGTAATCATCAGGTTGAAGGAATTGATTATAATGAGACATTTGCCCCAGTCGCGAAAATGGTGACAGCTAGAGCTTTTTTGGCCATTGTGGCATCAAAGAATTGGGAGTTGCATCAGATGGATGTTCATAATGCCTTCCTTCACAGCGATTTAGATGAGGAGGTGTATATGAAACTCCCTCCAGGTTTTAGCTCTACTGATTCTGATTTGGTTTGTCGTTTGCGTAAATCGCTGTATGGTTTGAGACAGGCACCTCGATGTTGGTTTGCAAAGCTTGTGACAGCTTTAAAGGGGTACGGTTTTCTTCAATCTTACTCCGATTACTCCCTCTTTACTTACACTAAAGGGTCTGTACAGATCAACGTACTAGTGTATGTTGATGATTTGATAATCTCTGGTAATGATTCCGCTGCGGTGACGACTTTCAAAGCCTATTTGAGTAAATGTTTTTATATGAAGGATCTTGGTGTGCTTAGATATTTTCTTGGCATTGAGGTGGCTAAAAGCTCTTCAGGGTTGTTTTTATGCCAAAGGAAATATGCCCTTGATATTATTTCGGAGGCAGGACTATTGGGCTCGAAGCCGGCTTCATTCCCGATCGAACAGAATCATCAGCTGGCGCGTGCCACGGGGCCTTTTCTTACGGATCTCGAGCCCTATAGGCATTTTCTTGGGCGTCTTATCTATTTGGCGGTAACTCATCCTGACTTGGCATACTCGGTTCATGTCTTGTCACAATTCATGCAGGAACCGAGACAGGAACATTGGGATGTTGCATTACGGGTTGTTCGCTATTTAAAGAGATCCCCGGGTCAAGGCATTCTATTGCGTTCAGACAGTGAGTTGTCTTTGACAGGTTGGTGTGACTCGGATTGGGCAGCTTGCCCCCTTACTAGGCGGTCTCTCACTGGTTGGTTTGTGTTTTTGGGGCATTCGCCAATTTCATGGAAAACTAAAAAGCAGCATATTGTAGCTCGCTCTTCGGCAGAGGCCGAATATCGCTCTATGGCTTCTATTACTTGTGAATTAAAATGGTTGAAGGGTCTACTTTTGAGTTTGGGAGTCCATCATCCAAAGGCGATTCCTTTTTTCTGTGATAGTCAGTCTGCGTTGCATATAGCACAGAATCCGGTATTTCATGAACGCACAAAGCACATTGAGGTTGATTGTCATTTCGTGCGAGATGCAATCCAAGAAGGTCTTATTGCTCCGTCTTATGTGTCGACGACGGTCCAATTGGCGGATATTTTTACCTAGGCTTTGGGGAAGAAGCAATTTGATTTTCTCCTTGACAAGTTGGGCATTTTAGACTTGCATGCTCCAACTTGAGGGGGGTGTTAGGAGATTATTTGTGTGGTTTATTCCTTTATTCTAGGATAGACTATATATGGGTGTTTGCTTTGTTATAGGAAACTATTTCCTAAAATAAGTTTAATATTTCCTAAACTATTGTCGTGTATTATGCGACATTAGGGCAGCTACTGCTTTGCTTCTTGTATAAATATCATTCATTGGATTAATGAGAATGGACGATTACCCTAATTCTTTCAAAAAATACATTTAGGTCTAGTTTACGGAAAAGGTGAATGCAAATGTAGGGTAAAATTTATCAACTAACCTTAGCAAGACCATTGGGACCAATAACCTACAAAGCCACCCACCCAATGACCAGAGTTTTGGAGCTCCAACCACAAATATATAAGCATAAACCACCGTAGGCTTACAATAATTAACACAAATCATTATTTTTCAAGTAATTTGTTATGTTAGAAGCTATGCTGGCACAGAAAAAGTCATTTTTCTCAAGGCAGATCTAGCACATTTTAGGTCTCGTATGTGTGAACTCAAAGACCAAATTAAATAACTCGTCCAAGATAATTTGCAGTACCATCTCCACCAAAACCCGGTAACTTAGATAAACCAAAGGGAGATTTATGAAAACTCTAACAATATGAAAGAGCAGTTACATAAGGATTGTTTTAGTGTAGTGGGATAGCATCCTCTCTTTCTCTCTTTACAATTTCCTTGCGTTTAGGTTTACTACTCTTAAGTTAGTACATTGTAAGTTTGTAATTCCTTCTCACTCTCATTTTGAGCTGAAGACAATGGATGCAATTTCCTTGCGTTTAGGTTTACTACTCTTCAGTTAGTACACTGTAACTTTGTAATTCCTTTGGATTATGAAACTTTATTTCGTTGTAATGGTGGTTTTGTTGCATAACGTGTTAAATTGCACTTTAATCGGAATCCTTCAAGGAGATGTTGTAAGACATGGGGAGTGGAGTGAGTGTATTTGAAGTATTGTAGCCAGGTATGTTATATTTTGAAGCTTTTTTAGGCAATATATTTTTACTCGAGAGTAACAAGGATGTCGGTTTTGGTTCATCTTGTTTGACCCTTTTTCTCCTATTTGTTGGAGCATCGCCAATTCCTCAATCTCATAAAGCCCACATTAGGGTGCGGTTTTGAGTTTGAGAAGAGCGCGTCTAGAGAGCTAGGCCCCTAGCTCTAGGAGAGGCTCTCTGGCACGTTTTTAGGAGAGAGATGAGATCTTGAGTTTTCTTGAGGAGATCTTGAGTTCTTGAGAAGATCTAGATCTTAAGTTTTTTGAGGCCTTCAAGAACGCCATTAATGGAGAATCCTCCATTAACAAGCCTTGAGGAACACCAGTCCATGGAGTTTGATCTCCTCTCTCTTCCTAAAAACGTGCTAGAGAGCGTCCGCTAGCGCTCTCCTGGCTCTCTAGAATTTTTCGTTTGAGAAACGTTATGCATGCTCCATTGTATAGGAAGAAGTTGTAATCTCAAAAGCTCATCCCTGGCATAGTTTTTTGGAGCATTAATTTTAATTTTTTAATATATATATGAGAAAATTATGGAGCATTCAATGTGAATGTCACACTACAAAAAAAAAACGTTTCAGCAACGGCTAAAAACTGTTGCTAATTGGCAAAAAACCGTCGCTACAATAATTTAGCCACGGCACAAAAATCGTCGCTATACCGTCGCTAGATTAATCGTCGCTATTTGAATCAGCAACGGTAAACTATCCCGTCGCTAATTAGCCACGGCAAAAAAACCGTGGCTAACTCAAAAAATTCCGTCGCTAAAGCTGCTGAAAATTTCAACGAAAACTGTCACTAATTGTAAGATAGCGACGGTTTTTGCTAAATAGCGACAGTTTTTTGCCGTCGCTATTTAGCGACCATTTTTTTGCCGTAGCTATTTAGTGACGGTTTTTGCTAAATAGCGACGGTATTTTGTCGTCGCTATTTAGCGACCGTTTTTGTACTGTGGCTATTTAGTGATGGTTTTTGCTAAATAGCGACGGTTTTTTGCCGTCGCTATTTAGCGACCATTTATTTTCCGTCGCTACTTAGCGAGGGTTTTTTGCGATCGCTAAGGCAATATAGCGACGGTTTTTGCCTTGGCTATTTAGCAACGGTTTTTTGCCGTCGCTAAATTGCAAATCTAATTGACAACACAGCCACGGTATTTGCCGTAGCTATTTAGAGACAACTTTGTTGCAAATCATATTGACAAATGAATTTTACAAATTATAAAATACAAATTATAAATTACAAATTATAAATTGCAAATCATATTGACAAATGAAATTAGCTATTAATGATTGTCCATTTTGAAAATTAATATCAACTACCAGAACTAAACTTAATTGATCAAAATTATAACAAAAATTACACAGTCTCTAGAATATCATACAAAAATTAAAAAAAAATTACAAAGAATCCATACAAAAATGACAAAAAAACAAAAAAAAAAAAAATCGATCTATAGATCTCCGAGAGAGAGTCGGCGGAGGAAGGGAGGGGAAAGAGAGGCGGTCGGGATCGATGTCGAGGGAGACAGCCGGGATCGGTGTCGAGGAAGCGGCGGACTTATCCTCTGTGGGTATCTTCTCTGGAGGTTCAGAGAAAAAAAAATTTTGAGATAAATTTTTTGTTTAATTGAAGGTTTGTAGAAAAAATTGAAATTTATATAGAGAAAGGTAATTGAAGGGGATTGGTTGTGTTAGTTTCACGCGGATCGATGACGTGGTTTGGTTTAGTGCGTTGGATTGAGCTAAATTTTTGGGTGTTATTAACGGTTGAGATGAGGTTTCACGCGGATCGGTGATATTTTTTTAAAAAACCAATTAGCGACGGTTTTTTGCCTTCGCTAATATAAAAAATCAAAAACCAATTAGCCACGGCAAATCTAATCTCTTTAGTGTTTAATTTTTTTTTTTTAAAACCAATTAGCGACGGTTTGTTGCCGTCGCTAATATAAAAAATCAAAAACCAATTAATCTCTTTAGTGTTTAATTTTATTTTATTTTTAAAAAACCAATTAGCCACGGAAAATTGCCGTGGCTAATCTCTTTAGTGTTTAATTTATTTTTTTTAAAACCAATTAGCGACGGTTTGTTGCCGTCGCTAATATAAAAAATCAAAAACTAATTGTCGTGGCTAATCTCTTTAGTGTTTAATTTATTTATTTTTTTAAAAACCAATTAGCGACGGGTTTTCGCCGTCGCTAATATAAAAAATCAAAAACCAATTAGCCACGGCAAATTGCCGTGGCTAATCTCTTTAGTGTTTAATTTTTATTTTTATTTTAAACCAATTAGTCTTTGATCTTCTTTAATCTCTGATCTTCTTTGATCTGATCTTTTTTTATCTTCTTTGATCTTCTTTGATCTTCTTTGAACTTCTTTGATCTTCTTTGATCTTCTTTGATCTTCTTTAAACTTCTTTGATCTTCTTTGATCTGATCTGATCTGATCTTCCTTGATCTGATCTTCTTTGATCTGATCTTTTTTATCTGATCTTCTTTGATCTTCTTTGAACTTCTTTGATCTTCTTTGATCTGATCTAATCTTCTCTGATCTTCTTTGATCTTTTTTGATCTGATCTTCTTTGATCTGATCTGATCTCCTTTGATCTTATATGATCTTCTTATATCTTCTTTGATCTGATCTTCTTTGATCTTCCTTGATCTCATCTTCTTTGATCTGATCTTCTTTGATCTTCTTTGATCTTCTCTGATCTTCTTTGATCTGATCTGTTTTCTTTGATCTTCTTTTATCTTCTTTAATCTGATCTTCTTTGATCTTCTTTGAACTTCTTTGATCTTCTTTGATCTGATCTTCTTTGATCTGATCTGATCTTCTTTGAACTTCTTTGATCTGATCTTCTTTGATCTAATCTTTTTTGATATTCTTTGATCTTCCTTGATCTCATCTTCTTTGATCTGATCATCTTTTATCTTCTTTGATCTTCTTTAAACTTCTTTGATCTTCTTTGATCTTTTTTGAACTTCTTTAATCTTCTTTGATATTCTTTGATCTGATCTAATCTTATTTGATCTGATCTTCTTTGATCTGATCTTCCTTGATCTCATCTTCTTTGATCTGATCTTTTTTTATATGATCTTTTTTTATCTTCTTTGATCTTCTTTGATCTGATCTGATCTTCTTTGATCTTATATGATCTTCTTTGATCTCATCTTCTTTGATCTTTGATCTGATTTTCTTTGATCTGATCTGATATTCTTTGATCTTCTTTGATCTAATCTGATTTCTTTGATCTTCTTTAATCTGATCTTTTTTTATCTTCTTTGAACTTTTTTGATCTGATCTGATCTTCTTTGATCTCAAAAAATATATATATAAAAACCAATTAGCCACGGTAAATTGCCGTAGCTAAACTCTTTAGTGTTTAGTTTTTTTTTTAAAAAAAACCAATTAGCTACGGTTGTTTGCCGTCGCTAATAAAAAAAATTAAAAACCAATTAGCCACGGTAAATTGCCGTCGTGTGTTTGTGGAAGGCAGGAAAGCAAACGTAGTTCTTTACAATTCGTGGTTTGGTGTGAATTGGAAGATTTAGAATACTTGTTTGGTGTGAATTAGGAGATTAGAAGACCTGTTTGGTGTGAATTAGGAGATTATAAACCAGCCAAGCTATTAATCCTTTTTTTTTTGTAGTGCATGCTCCATTGTATAGGAAGAAGTTGTAATCTCAAAATATGTGTGTGTCTTAATTTTTTAATATTTATATGAATATTATCTATCTATATATATATATATATATGGGCAATTATGGAGCATTCAATGTGAATGTCGTGTGTTTGTGGAAGGCAGGAAAGCAAACGTAGTTCTTTACAATTCTTGGTTTGGTGTGAATACTTGTTTGGTGTGAATTAGGAGATTAGAAGACCTGTTTGGCGTGTGAATTAGGAGATTAGAAACCAGCTAAGCTATAAATTAATAGTCGGAGAGGCCTTAGAGAATATAGTAAAAAAAAAAAACTTCCTCTTTTTCAACTTCATTTCAAGAAGATTAGTGTTACAGAGTTTTGCGGATTGGTAATGGCAGATTGGTCATCTTTGTCTAGAGATCTACTGGAGAAGATTGGGGAGAAGTTGTTTGTTTCACCTAGAAGTTATGCAAGAACTCGCGCAGTATGTGTGCATTGGAGATCCTCTCTCCCTAAGAAGCCATGGACCTCATGGCCCTTACATGAGTCAATCCCATCTCTGATTTTTCCTCCTGAACACTATAATACAAAGCAACAACACTGCCGCCTTCATGGGTTTCTTAGTCTGTTTGGCATTGGTGCATGCAAGGATGATCGTGGTTGTGGGTTTCTTAGTCTCTTTGACATTGCTGCAGACAAGGACCTTAATTATTCTCCACTAGAACTACCAGGGGGAGAAGTATTGGAGGAGAAGGATGTTGCTAAAGATAATCTGATTTTCAAAGGATGCTCTCATGGTTGGATAATTGCAGTTGGGTACAGTCTCCAAATATATCTCATCAACCTGTCACTACCATTCCAGGATCGATTAGTGCGGCTTCCCCCTATCACTAGCTCTCACGTAGATATTGTGGAATACCGACCCAGCAGAGTTGGAAAGGAATACAAATGCATGGTTTACCGTTCAAACAGAGAGCATTTTATTCGTAAAAGTTCAAAAAGTATGCGTGACTCTTTCATAAAAAAAGTTGTGTTATCATCATCATCACCCTCTGCTCCAAACACTATTGCAATGGTCATCGTTGGCCAGTTTAATGATGTGTTTGTTTGTAGACTTCAAGGCGATCCATGGACAGATTTGGGATCAGGAGTTAAGGATATCATTTACTCTAACAATCACTTCTTTTTATTGGTGAGCCTCGAGTTCAGGGGAGGAGCAGTGAAGGTTGTTTCACTCCCTGATTTGTTGACTAACCCTTATCCCAAGTTGAAATGGATTCCTGTACGACGTTTTGACATGTTTCGCGGCAAATACCCCATCCAGGTCTACTTGGTGACATCCCCTGATGATGATCTGTTGTATGTCACTAGATACCACGTCGATAAAACCACTGCTCATTTCCGGGTATTCAATTTCTTGAGCCTGAAATATTATTCTTCGACCTCCTCCTCTTTTAATGATGATGAACAAAATGAGGAGGAGATGGAGAGTCTAGGTGACAACGTGTTGTTCTTGGGATACAAAGACTCTTGGTGCGTCCCCTCTTGCAATTTGCCTGCCAATTTCCTTGGACCCAAGATGAATTGCATCTATTTCACAAATGACCACTACTCCGAAGATGAAGATGGAGATGGGTGTTCAGACATGATGAGTATCTTTGACTACGAGAACAAGACGACTATCAGTCCATTTTTAGGTTACACACACAATCCTGATTTTCCTCGCCCCATTTGGTTCATGCCATAACCCCACCCCAGTAATACTAATGACTAATGCTAGGTAGCTGCTTATCTTTAGTACAGTCACTCAGTTGTCTATATTTTCTTCCTGCTATCCATTGTCATGTTAGCTTTTTATTTAGTTTAAAGCATCTTATGGTAAGGCTAATTTTCATAGTTAATTTGTCATTCTTTGAGAAACCAGGGAAAATCGGAAACTGGAAGAATCTGAGGCAAGCGAAATTTGGGTCATTGGTTAAAAACAACCGGGGTGTGGACACACTCTCGTGTGTGTATTTACTTTCTTTTTATTCTAAAAATTTAATAATAAGTAAAAACAAATTTTTTAGAAGATTTGACTAAAGATTTCTAATAAGTAAAAATAAATTTTTTTTAGAAGATTTGACTAAAGATTTCTAAGCAAAATAATCATAAAAAATATTTATAATTTTAATTTAATTAATTAAAAAGTTTAAAGAATATTATGGAGTAAAATAGAAAAATACATGTGTTGTATTCCCTCGACCTGCACTATGAATATTTTTTTCTTGGGTTAATGTATACATGTTTGACATAGTCTTCAATTATAAAGTCTGAGGTAAAATAAAAAAACCAAAGGAACCAAATACACTCTAACTTTACAGTCCACGTATTGTTTATAGATAATTGGGGAGCTTCAAATAAATAATGTCAGGGGCTTAAATATAATTAATCAATGTTTGAGAGAGGTTGATTTTAATTGTAAAAAGTATAAACTGTAGAGGGTAAAATGGAAAATTTAAGAATTAGAGTTGTAAGGGCCTATTTATAGTTTAAAGTTGGGGGGCTTCAAATAAATTATGTTAGAGGATTAGGTATAATTAATCAATATTTGATAGGGGTTGATTTTGATTGTAAAAAATATGAAATGTGAAGGAAAAAAATGGAAAATCCAAAAATTAAGAGATATTGGGTGGATGCCCAAGAAGAGACTTGAGTTGTTAAAGAAAAAAGTTGAGAAGAAAACAAAACCAGTGATTGAAAGAAATCCAAAATCATGAATCACTACTCAAAAAAAGATGTGGAATGTCACAGATAAGGAAATCATTTAATAAACCAAAATAAAGTTCAATAAGGGATAAAGACTCTTCAGCCTCTCCTATTATTCCAAACTACATGTCTACAACAGAGTCTGCAAAGGCGAGGTTGAGATCAAGTAGCATGTCAAAGCAAAGACTAGAATTACTTGAGAAATTTTTAGAACATGGTTTTCCATTGTTGTGTGCAAAAGCATTACAAATAGAAAAATGCAAAATTACCAAATAACAAAACAAATAGCGAAGACGACAAATTTGCATGGTTTGACAAAATTATCTACATCCATGACAAACAAACAACTCATATTATTTCAAATTCATATTACAAGAGATTACAAAACACGTACAAATTGGTTTCTCAAAAGAAACTCAAATACAAAACCTCGAATAAATAAACAAATGGAGATCAATCAAAATCTCAAACAACACAAATGAAAATCCGACAAACAGGTAAATGTAAATCCGACGACCAAGGGAACAAACTGATTTAGATTTCCCAACTAACAAATTTTTGAACCTATTTCGAAAACAAACTCGATTTTCCCACATGTTGGGTTAGGTCTCTCACATTCTTAAGGCCAAATCAGATTGAGGGATTGATTCAAATGAGAGATTACAAACAGATTACAGATTCCCCCTCAAATTGGTTTCTAGAAAGAAACTCAAATAAAATCAGAAACCAAATAAATAAAAATTCGACAAACAAAACGAAGCATATTTCGAATTTTGCGAATGGATGGGTTTCACCCTTACTTTAACAAAACCTCACATTTCAAATACAAACTTGAAGTAATTCAACCAAGGGATCTAATCCCTATTTATATGCAAACTGATGAGGTTAGAAGCTTTCTCATTTGTTTTTTGCTTCACTCTTAAAAAAACAGTCAAAATCAACAAAAAAGCCAGTCAAAGTCAACAGTAGTGGTTATATCTTTTTTTGGCTTTATCCTTAAGAAAGCCATAGTCAAATTCAATAATAGTGGTTATCTCACCACTTGCTCAAACAATTTTCTTCTTTGCTTAAGCACTAAACAAGTCAAAGCTTGTCAGGGAAACTTTCACAAACTTCAAGTCAGCTCACTTGAAGAGGTGGTGGAAGTTTTTACCATATTTCACTACCTTCTTATGTTTTCAACAATTAATTGTTGGCGATGTGGGTCGATTTGAGCGTGCAACTTAGTCCCACATATGTTAAGGAAACACATCGTGTGAAGTTAATAAGCCTTGGACCTTTCTCTCACTTGCAACAAGTTTGGCATGTTTGGGCGGTAGAGCCCAATTGGTAAAAGAGTCGTTTACACCACAAACAACTAAGTCGGTGGATAATTACAATTTCTCCCTTAAACTTGAAAAAGTTATTTTTACTGCTTTGTTTTTTTTAACTGTGTTACATTTTCTACCTTATGGTTTTCTATAATATCAACTTTTTCTATAATAAATAAACAAACTACATTTACATTTCTCCCATCAACTAACTAGAAATTTTTCGTGACGGAAAGGGGAATATACTGCTATAGGGTGATGTTATTCGGCTTAAAGAATGCAGACGCTACATAAACGACATGCTGGTCAAGAGCCTCCGCAGCCCCGACCACATACATGATCTTGCCGAAGCATTCAACCAACTCAGGAAATACTGAATGAAGCTCAACCCACAAAAATGCATGTTCGGAGTCGAGTCTGAGAAATTCCTAGGCTATATGGTGAACAAAAAGGGAATCGAGATTGACCCAAAACAGATTCAGACCCTTCTAGACATGAAAGTCCTGGCCAACATCAGAGACGTTCAGAGTTTGACTGGGAGGGTAGTAGCACTCAACAGATTTATATCAAAGTCGTCCAACAAATGACTTCATTTCTTTAAGATACTGATGATACATAAAACGGTCACACCTCTAAGCCATACACGTGTCATGATGATCTCGAGGAACTCGAGGAAAATCAGGCCTAAGCGGTTCTAAGCCCGCCTGACTCAGTTTGCATGATGGACCCTAATTCTTACAGCATGCTAGGCCCACACGTTTCACAACTATCCTCAATACCCATAAGTCCTTCTGAGGCAAGTATATCGAAGATCAGCTTCAGACGAGCATCTACAGTAGCTCTCTACTTCCAACAAGGAAGCAAATACCAGAGTACATTCCACACAGGAAAACTCCCTTCTATGGATTGCTCTTGGATTAGGAAATTTCTCTCATGTATCTAGGAGCATAGGGCTAACAAGGAACTTCTCTCCTACAACACGACTGGTAATTAAATAAGGATCTCCATGAAGAACTCATTCCTAAACTACGCTTACCAAGCAGGACTCCTGCCATGAGGTTAGTAAGCTAAGGTACGCTACAAATTATCTGTTTACAACAATACGTCCTCCTTAGATGTTTTTCTAACTTTAACATCGAAGTGCCATCGGCCACCACAGCGGTGGTTCGTGGCTCACGTGCGTTACTTGTGCAAGTCAACAGGACTAGGTCAAAACAGGGAGCGAAAAATGACTGCATCAGTTTGGCGCTGTCCGTGGGGACGACAAAGTTCTTAACTTCTCACTAGCGTTGTCTCCCTTTAAAACCCAGAGAGATGGTGATCACTAGGTCATGCAACAACAGATAACAAGGGGATACGTTAAACACTCTGGCTGGCGCAGTGCAGCTGTTTTCAGAGGTTTCAGTCATGCACGGACAACATACTCACACCCCCGCGCAAACTACAGCAATGACGAACGCCAGAGTCAATATGTTGTCAACTCAAATACAATAGATTGCCAAGGCGGTAGAGGCTCTCACGCGATAAAATCCACCACCTGCTAATGGAGACCAGAAGCAGCACGGGCCTTCGTCTCCAGAGGATGGCAGAGAACAAGCACATAAAAGTCAAGCCCCCGCTAGTTCTCACTGGACTAGGGGAGGCTGCACGGCTAACACTGAGCCCACCGTCCGAGCAGAGAGGAGGCCCTCGGAACTCCCTCCGCAGAGGGGTGCATAACCCAAGTGTACTGTACCGCCTCTCCGTCCCACCATTTGTGGACCGGATTATGAATGAGGCTCTCCCGAGGAAGTTTAGTCCCCCGAAGCTCGACTTCCACGATGGAACCACTGATCCATTCAACCACCTACGTCATTACCAACACGTAATGGCCCTCAAAGAAGGATCTAAGTCGATGATGTGTAGAACTTTTCTCATTAGCCTGAAGAAGTCAGCACTGACATGGTTCTACAGCCTTCCACCGAGGTCGATCGACTCCTTTAAAACACTGGCAAAGGAGTTCCTGACTCGTTTTGTTGGGAGCCAGCATTTCTGAAAAGGCCTGCACTACATACTCTCTCTCAGGCAGAGGTCCCACGAGACACTCAGAGAGTATGTCAAATGCTTCAACAATGAGCTGACCCTCATTGACGAATGCACCGACGATACAACCGTGATTGCCTTCACCGCGAGCCTAAAGAAAGGGAAGCTCTACGAGGACCTTACCCTGGAGCCCCCTCTGGACATGACAAAGCTCCTCAAGAGCACTCATAAGCACATTACCTTGGAGGAGTTGAGGATTGTGAAGAGGAAAACCAAAGGCGAGAAAAAGCCCTCCGCTCCTAAGGATAAGAATGAGGGAAAAAGACGCGAGGATGAGGAACAGAGCAAGAAAAAATGCAGTGACAACAGGTCAAACCCTAGTCGATCCAGGCCAGAGAAAGCATCTAACTATGTTGGATCCCAAATTGTGACACCCCTCGATTCCAGCCTGTTGGATGTAATAAAATCCATGAAAAAATGGGAAAACTTGAAGTGGCCCCCGAAGCAACACAGAAACACTGCCAAACATGACAACGACAACTACTGTGCGTACCACAAAGAGGGTGGCTACAAAACTAATGACTGCATGAGTCTGAGGTATGAAGTTGAGTACTGGATCCGCAGGGGCTAAACTCTTAAAAGTGACCAGAACGGACCAGGGACCAGGGGGAGTCAGTTAAAGAAATACAAAAGGAGACTCCAAGGATAATCTATGTCCTTCATGGAGTCGAACTGAATGAAGACCAATCGTATAGGTCTTGCAAGCGGACTTTATTGGAGATGCAGACACAACCCACGGATGAGGACAAACGCGTCTGCTACTCAAGGGTTTAAAGCTCCATTCCCACCCTAACCTTTACAGACAAAACCTCAAAGGAGTCTGAGCGCCACACAATGACGCCCTTGTCATCTCGGTCTCCATTGCAAGATGGAAGGTAAAAAAAGCTCTGATGGACACAAGAAACTCACTTAACGTCCTATTCTACAACACGTTTAGCAGTAAGAACCTCAAGGAGGAAAACCTGACATCCGCAAATTACCTACTGATTGGGTTCAGCTGGGATAATGCTTCCCCATCGGCAAGATAAGGCTGGCAATAGTGGCAGGAGAGTCGCAACTAAGAAAGGTCCTGTTTATGGACTTTATGATGGTAGACACACCGTCGACCTACTACCTTATCTTGGGAAGACCATGGCTCCACCAGATCGAAACAGTAATCTCCACCTTTTACTAGTGCATTAAGTACATCGCTAACCACTCTAAAGGGACAATACGTGGAGACCAACCCACGACACGAAGCTTCCATTACGCTGCACTGAAATAAATAGAATGCTTCCAGATCCAGTTCCATCCTGCACAGCAGAGACATCACATTCGAGCGGTACAGAAGCAACAAGCTCTTCCGCCCAGCAAAATGGAACTTCGTCGGAAACCAAGTTATTAACAATGTGTGCATACCATGGTACTTGAGTGCCGGCGAATAGGTGTTCATCAGGGAAGTCATCACGGATGGGTGGGCCATTGCCAGAATCACTGAACTCTAGACGAGACAAGTGATCCGCCACAACATTCTCGACCCCTTTATTATCCTTTATAGTTATATCAAATTCCTGCAGAAGTAAAATCCACCTAATCAATCGTGCCTTAGCATCCTTTTTAGAAATAAGAAACTTAAGAGCCGCATGGTCAGTAAAAACAGTGATAGGTGTACCAATCAAATAAGCACTAAATTTAATGAAAGCAAAAACTACAGCTAGCAACTTTTTTTCAGTAGTCGAATAATTCTTTTGAGCATCATTAAGTGTTCGACTAGCATAGTAAACAACAAAGGGCTTCCCTTCCCTTCGCTGTCCCAAGACTGCCCCCACAGCATAGCTGCTTGCATCACACATTATCTCAAATGGTAAATTCCAATCCGGTGGTTGCATGATGGGGGCAGAGGTGAGCCTATCAATGAGTGTTCGAAAGGCGTCCTCACACTCTTGTGTCCATTGAAACACGGCGTCTTTGACCAGGAGGCACTTAATGGTCTAGAGATGGCAGAAAAATTTTGTATGAACCTCCTATAAAAACCCGCGTGCCCTAGAAATGATCTCACATCCTTGACACTTTTAGGTGTAGGTAATTTAGAAATCAATGCAATTTTAGCTTTATCAACCTCGATTCCTTTATCAGAAACTATGTGTCCCAGAACTATTCCATATGAAACCATGAGATGACATTTTTCCCAATTAAGCACCAAACTCTTTTCTTCACATCTACTTAAAACAGCCTTCAAGTGAAGTAAACATGAATCAAAGGAATCACTAAAAACAGTCAAATCATCCATGAATACTTCCATATATTTTTCAACCATGTCACTAAAAATACTTATCATGCATCTCTGAAAAGTAGCAGGTGCATTACACAAACCAAATGGCATACGCCGAAAAGCATAAGTACCAAAAGGACATGTGAAAGTAGTCTTATCCTGATCCTCTAATGCAATCTCAATCTGATAATATCCTGAATACCCATCTAGAAAGTAATAGAAAGAATGACCAGCTACTCGCTCTAAGATTTGGTTTATGAATGGAAGTGGGAAGTAATCCTTGCGGGTGGCAGAATTAAGTTTCATATAATCAATGCACATACGCCACCCTGTCACTACCTTATTAGGAACAGGCACCCCCTCATCATTAGTCACCACTGTTATTCCAGATTTCTTGGGAACTACTTGAGTTGGACTAACCCACTTGCTATCAGAGATGGGATAAATGATGCCTGCATCTAACAATTTTAAGACTTCCTTTTTCACCACCTCTTTCATAGTAGGGTTAAGTCGTCTTTGAGGGTCTCTATGGGGGTTAGCTCCTTCTTCTAAGTGAATCCTATGGAAACATATTAAGGGGCTAATACCTTTGATGTCAGCTATAATCCAACGTAATGCAGATTTGTGCTCACGTAACATATTAATCAATTCTTCTTCTTGTGAGCTATCAAACACGGAAGAAATAATAACAAAAAAGGTATCACCTGGTCCGAGGAATGCATGTTTAAGTCCCTCAGTCAGTGGAGCTAGGTCAACTTTCAGAGTTTCCACGGTGGATGGTTGTGGTTTCTGTCTTTCCTTTGGCAACTCCTCAAAGCATGGTTGCCATTGTCGTCCTCCTTTATCCTTTAACCCTGAAACAACAGAAATATCAAAAGCATTTTCAGGATAAAGTGAATTCTCATAATCAGAAATAGAAAGGAGGTACTCTAAGGTTTCAGAATCTGCGCTCAGGAGCGCCTTCTCTGATATCAGCGTATCTATCATGTAGGTATGATGACACTCATCATCATCACGTGGTTTCTTGCTAATATTGAATATGTTGACCTCCAGAGTCATGTTCCCAAACGACAACTTCATTAGACCGTTCCTGCAATTGATAAGAGCATTAGATATGGCAAGAAAAGGTCTACCTAAAATAATCGGAACTGAAGACTCCATATTAACCGCAGAATAAGTATCTAAAATAAGAAAGTCGACGGGATAGTAAAACTTATCAATCTGCAGCAAGACATCCTCGACTATTCCTCTTGGCTTCTTAACCGATCTATCGGCCAATTGTAGTACCACGGATGTGGACTTAATCTCTCCTAGACCCAATTGCAAGTAAATAGAATATGGCATCAAATTTACACTTGCCCCTAAATACAACAAGGATTGGCCGAACTCATGAGTCCCAATCTAGCAGGTGACTGTAGGACACCATGGATCTTTGTACTTAGGTGGTGTCCGCTGCTCAATCACCGCACTTACCTGTTCTGTCAAGAAGGTAGTCTTCTTGACATGATGTTTCCTCTTGATAGTGCATAGATCCTTGATGACCCTCGCATAAGTTGGTACCTGTTTAATAACATGCAGCAAAGGTAAGTTAATTTTAACTTGTTTCAAGTGTTCTAGAATCTCACCATGCATTTCCGATTTATTTCCAGTAGGTTGTAGTGCTTGAGGAAAAGGAACTGGAATTGGAATGTTCTTGTTGGGTTCATCCTCAGGGATGCTCTCCTTTGCACTTGGGGAGGTGCCTATAGTCGTGGACGAGCTTGATCCATCTAAAATCTTACCACTCCGAATAGTGATGGCATTAACCTCTTTGACATTCTGAGAGTCTGAAGTAGAGGTTTGTGCCATAAGTTGGCCCTTCGGATTAGCTTTAGGCTGTGATGGAAATCGGCCCCGCTCTTGTACTGTTAATGAACTTGTCAGCTTGGTTATTTGGCTTTTGATCTCCTTGTTCTCTTCTGCCAACTGTGTCAATGCAACCTCAAATTTTTTATTAGTTTTACCTTGTGCCTCTATAAATGCATGTAATGTGTCTGATAAGGAACTTCTGTTAGATTGTGCATTGTATGGAAGTGCATGGTGTGACCTAGGTGGTTGTGCCTGTGAGTGTGTAGGTTGGTCTGCTTTGGATCTCCAGCCTAAGTTAGGGTGATCTCTCTAGCCAGAATTGTAAGTGTTAGAGAATGGTGAGTAAAGCTTCTTGTACATCCCTAAGGCGTTACATTGTTCCTCATAAACCCCTCTCATCTCAGCCAAGGTTGGGCAATCCTGTGCGAAGTGTTCAACTCCCCCGCATATAAAACAGGCGTCCTGTAGCTCAACTCTGGCAACAGTATGTGTGGGCCTACCATCCTTGGTCTTAAGTGCCTCTAACTCCCTAGTTACTCTATCCAATTGGGCTCTAAGACTTTCCTCTTCCCTAAGTTGGTAGACTCCAGCTGGGCGTGTTCTATCCGTTCTCTCAGTAGCACTTGGACCAGTCCAAGTATGAGCCTTTTCAGCCAAGTCATTCAGGTATTCAATGGCCTCGTCAAGGTCCTTTTGCAAAAACTTTTCATTACACATCATCTCAACGAACTGACGCTCTCTACTGGTGAGCCCCTCATAAAAATAACTAACTAAGCGCCAACTCTCATACCCATGGTGTGGACATGTATTCAAGATATCCTTGAACCTCTCCCATGCTTGATATAATGTCTCGCTATTCTTTTGGGTGAAGGTAGAAATCTATCTCGTTAGATCATTGGTTTTGTGGTGAGGAAAGTATTTTATTAAAAAATGCTTGGGTCATCTCTTCCCACGAACCTATAGACCTTGTTCACAAAGAGTATAGCCAACTCTTCGCTTTTTCCTTAAGAGAAAAAGGAAAAAACCTTAGTCTAACCGAGTCTACAGCCTCAACTTTGTTGTGGAAAGTGGCCACAACTTCCTCGAATTCCCTAATGTGAACATAAGGATTCTCACTCTCTAGGCCATGAAAAGTGGGTAATAATTGTATCATACCCGGCTTAAAATCTAGTTTTGGTGTACTGGTGCAAACATGATACATGATGGAGTAGCAGTGCGCGTGGGGTGGAGATAGTCCTTTAGCGACCGAACATGGTCATCTTCGTGATTACTCATGGTGTTAGAATTAGAAGTAGGACTTAATTTGGTCTCAATGTGAATTTGTGGGTGTTCTAAATTTGGGACCCTAAGTGGTCTTTATTCCAACTCACACTCCCCCAATGTCTTCTTTTTTTGTTTTTTGTTTTTTGTTTTTTGTTTTTTGTTTTTTGTTTTTTGTTTTTTGTTTTTTGTTTTTTGTTTTTTGTTTTTTGTTTTTTGTCTTTTTTGTTTTTAAGAAATAAAATAAAAAATAAACTGGACCTAAAACCTAAAAATAAAATAAAACAATGAGCAAGAAAGATAATACCCGAAACCTCCATTGTAGAATGACGCTTTTTCCCTAGCAACGGCGCCAAAATTTGATTACGCCCAAACAGTACACGCGGTCAATTGCAGTAAAGATTGGGGTGTCGATCCCACGAGGAAAAGCAATCTACAAAACAAGGTCAAGGAAGAAAAACTACGCGAAACTAAATGTAAGAAATTCTAGCAATTTTAAAATATGAAATCGAATTTAGTTATATAAAAATCAAGTTTAAAAAAATCACAAGGTTCCAAGAATCCCTCCTAGATTTCACGCGCTAACTAGTATTGATTCGCTATGATGACTCGATTACGTGTTTCACATCCCAAACAACATAATCGGAAGAATGGTCTTTAATGCATTAATATATCCTAATGTAAATGGATTTTAGATTTTACTTTTATCTAAAAAGCACAAAGGTTGGTCATATGTGATATCCTAAATTTACGATATATTCGGAGACAATAACATAATAAAAGACGATCACATATAACTAACCTACCGGAATCAATTGATCCTTAAAAATTCCACACGTAAGAAAAACGTGACTAAATTTATATGGAGAAGAAAAAGACAACCACCGGAATAATAATCTACGAAGAAATTGATGAAATCTTTGTCATTAAATTAACATAAATTATTATATTAAATAAAAGTTAGAATCATAAACACCATTATTCATCGCGAAAGCATAAAACGAATCAAATACTAATTAAGTGTGTTACATCTAGGAGTTCGTCTCTTCACCTTGCGTAGAGTTTAGTGACACATGGCGAAGGTGATGGCAGCAACAGCGGTGTGGAGCTTCATCGGCACGGCGGCGCGTGGTGGATCAGCGATGCGCACCCTGCTGGACGACGTCTTCACTGTTGTTCTGGACAGCGTTTCTACTCCCTGCTGAACAGCGTCGCTGCTGCTGCGTCGTGTACTCCCTGCAGTCCTGCATTTCTCAGCTGCTGCTACGTTTTCGTTCCAGCGCCCCCTTTGTTGTCCTGCGCCCTCGCTGCTCTGCGCACTCTCATCTGCTATGGCCTGCGTCTTGGCTGCTACTGCGTTCTGGCAGCTTGCTGCCCTCCTCGTTTCTGTGTGTTTCTTTGTGATTGTATTTATTGGTAAAGAGAAACCCTTATTGGGCCAAATTGGAAACCCAATGCCCAATACAAATGGAAAAACCCAATCCAATTTGGACCCCAATGGAATTTGGAAGCCCAATTTGCAAACAAAGGAGTCCCACCCCTTGAAAGGTGGGTTTGACTATGTTCATCCATACTACTTCTTTGTTCCACCAAAATTCAAAACGAATTTTCTTTATTTTTTTCTTTGGTTCTCTTAATCTTTGGCTTGAGTGTCTCCCGCTCCACTTCGTCAATTTGTCTATGAATTTCCAAATTCGCCACGCTAACGCACTTTTGTCATCCAAACTCCAATTCCTACAAAAATACAAAAATAAAATAATTAAACTAAAATACACTATTTGAAACACTAACAAATATATATTATGAGGTATATTATGTTATAATTATGTGAACATCAGGCAGTTCATGCAAGCTCGATTCATTTAAGGAAGACCATGAACTGATTCTTTATTTGAAACTTTAGAAAGTTCATTAAAGTTCATGTGGTCTAACCTATTATGCCAAAGCAAACATTCATCAAGCTTAGCTACATTGCATACACAATCAGACTGATGCGCTAGCAAACAATAGAGGTTCTCACCAAAGGGGAAGCTCGAAACTTTGAAAAATGATGAAGGAATTTTTGTAATTTGGCGAATGGATGGTGTTTTTGTAATTTGATGAATGGGAGGAGCATGTTCATAATTTAGTAAAGAATGAGGAGCATTTTTGGAATTTGGCAAATCAGGAGGGTCAATGGTGTGATGTGGTGAGATAAGGGCATTTTCATACTTTGGAGAAGGGTGTTGGGAGGGGCTATTTCAAAATTTATCAAATTGTGAGGGCAATTTCGAGATTTTGTGGCTTGATCTTGATGACTTTGGAAAAAAAAAAAAAAATAAGAGAGAGATGAAATCTGACCTAAAAAACTAACCTATAGGTCACCCACTGACTTCCACTTCATGCCACTCATCATGCATCCATATCAACTGTGTTGGCAAGTGTTGAATTTCACACACAAAGCAAGGGCAATTTCATAATTCATAACACACAGGACACACTTACAACCTACCGAAGTTTCATCCTGAAGCACCGCTTTGTGAATTAATGGCATCCGTGTTGAATCTTAGTGATCAGAATAAAAATTTTAATATGGCTTCTGGAGAAAATGGTCATCCCTTGTGCGGTAATTTGGCGAATGGGATGAAAGGGCGTTTTTCAGGATTTGGTGAAAGGAGAGGGGTAACTTTGAAATTTTACGAATGGGTAGGGACAGTTTCATAATTTGCCAAGGGAGAGGCATTTTCATAATTTAGGAAATGGGGGGGGGGGGGGGGGTGAGAAGGGTATTGTCATAATTTCCTGAATGGGGATAAAAAAAATTAGATAGACCCATAATTTGTACCACCCTGCAATATGTAAATATTAAAATTTGGAGGGCTTTTTGGGAATTTCAATAGAAACAA